>LR991041.1:9921176-11287098 GCA_905163495.3 Cosmia trapezina
GTCTGTGTGACCGCTTAGTTATCTTAAGGTACAAATACTTAGATATAGCTCAAAAATCTCGTAGTAAGTACCTAAATTGCACCCGTGTGAAGCAGGCGTAGGTCGCTTGTAATTTGTAATAGTTATTAGTGTCTTAACTGCCATGCCATTACCGCCATAACGACCTCAAAATGTTAAAAATTCTTAAAAATTTCTTAAAAAGTTAAGAAGCTTAATATAGTCAATAGTCTGCTATTGTGTAGTAATTAGTTAGTACTGTTTGTATCTTCCGTTATTATTATCATTTTTGTTTGTTTTTATTTACCTTTCCGTACCTTTAGTCATAAGATAAGTGATGTCAAACTCAAACTCAAATTCAAAGCATTTATTTCAATTAAACCAATTACAGGCACTTTTGAACTGTCAAAGAATGTACATTTGCTTTTTATAATTTCCTCTTATTTTTGTCTTCCTATTTGCGTTATTGTAATTTTGTGTCTGCACTGTATTTTTAACCTAGTAATGGAAACGTCGTGGATTGCAAGTACATTAGCTTCTAATACGTTGTAATATTTACCGTAACATACATTGTACAATTGTTTGTTTTCCCTAAATAAATAATAAAAGATTTCCCGAAAGTTATAAAGCTGTTCTGTCTAAATTCTCAGCCACAGTTCTATTTAGCATAGTCTAATTTGTGTCCTTTGAATTTTAATGTCATTAGTTGTCAAAGGCATAGCGTGTCGCGCGACGAGTGGTGCATTTGTGTCGCGTGCGACTCATGTCGCGAGTCTCGCCTGTTTGAAGGAGCCTTAACACATGAGTACTTTCGATCCCGGCCGGTAGTATATTCCCGCGGGATATTTTGCGACGCGGGCAAAGCCGTGGGCAAGAGCTAGTGTATGAATAATCAAGTTCAGTACTTCGCGTCATTGTTTGAACAGCTTCTGTTGAAGTTTAGGCGCGGTTTACCATACAGCCTAATTCAGTTAATGTTACATAAACCTAGTTAGTACAACAATAGAATATTCCGCTAACTACTTACAACTGATGAGCACGTTTTGAAACTTAAATTCGCATTTGTCGGTACTTTGTACCAGGGATGTTGCGGATTATAGATGTTTTAATATTTGCGGCTGCGGATGCGGATTTTTGGTGGCTCACATCCGCGAATGCAGATCTCTAGTTTTTCTAAGGGATCCGTCAAGGCGGCAAGGCGTAATACAATATTTCTTACGTTTTTAGGGTTCCGTACCTCAAAAGGAAAAAACGGAACCCTTATAGGATCACTTCGTTGATAAATGATAAATGATAAATTATTTATTTTCTGTAAGTAGGTTTATACAAACACTTTTACATATTTTTAGGGTTCCGTACCTCAAAAGGAAAAAACGGAACCCTTATAGGATCACTCGTGTGTCTGTCTGTCTGTCCGTCTGTCACAGCCAATTTGCTCCGAATCTAATGAACCGATTAAGTTGAAACTTGGTACACATATGTACTTTGATAACCCAAACACGGATATGTAACGTAAATAAATGAATTTTGAATATGGGGGCCCCTTTTGGGGGGAAAATAAGTACAATAAAAAAAAAAGTTTTGCAAAGTGTACCGTGTGACATATCAAATGAAAGGTGTTACTGTGAGGGTCTCGAATATATTTTTTTAATAATTTTAAAATAAATTGTTTTAAAGTTATTTAAGAAAATAGACGAAAATTGACCATTCCCCCCCCTTATCTACGAAACTACTGAGCCTAAAATTTTGAAAAAAATACAGAAAATAGTTCTTAACCTATAGATTACAGGAAAACCTATTAGAAGTTTATGGTCTTATAAATCTATAATATAAAATTCAAAGTCCTGACTGACTCATTGACTGATAATAATCAACGCAAAGTCCAAACCACTGGACCTAGAGACATGAAATTTTGCACATAGATTACCTTATATAGTGTAAACATCCATTAAGGAAGAATTTTTGAAAATTCCATCCCTAAGGGAATAAAATTGGGGATGAAAGTTTGTATGAAAAATCTTATCTCTTGAGTTATTAGACTTGAAACTTAGCACGAATATTCATCTAAGTTAATCATAAAATTAATCATTTTTAGTTTTCCTAAACTACCCCCTTTTTTGTGGATGGGAAATCATTAAATAACTTCTCTCGCTCTGGGTGGAGCGGAAGGGCGTGTCATACTTTTACTGACTAAAGGCTCTTACAGACAGAGGCGATATCGCGTCGCGACGCGATATTTTTCTACGGATATAATATCTAAATATCGCGTCGCGACCGCGATATCGCCTCTGTCTGTAAGAGCCTTAAAACCCACCCGTGTTCCTTCAGTTGCCTATGGCAGGGCCTCGGTATTTCTTTCGAACAACCCGCGACCCCAGAAGACGGTATTGGTGGGTGTCAAAATTTGTATGGAGGAATTTTAACACGCGGTCCGATTTACTCAAAACTCAGTTTTTAGAGTTCCGTACCAAAATGGTAAAAAATTAACCCTTATGGTGTTACTCAGTCTGTCTGTCTGTCTGTCACAGCTGGATATCTCAAGAACTACTAATGCTATCACCTTGAAATTTAGAATAGTTTTGTATGACATTTACCCAACTATTTTGCAAATAAGAAAGAAATTTAAATATTTATATTTTTTTTGCAATACGGACTGAAAGGGGGTCTTAAAAAATCAAAGTGGGGCTACTAAGGCATGTGGGGTATCATATGAAAGAGCGCTGTTTGCACATTCTCAATCATTTTTTTAGGCCGCATAGTTTTCGACTTCTGATGAAAAATGTATGTATGTACAAAATACCTTTTTTTAAATAGATTTTTCTCTTTGCAAACTTCAGAGATAAGGGGGGGATTATCTCTGAAGTTTGCAAAGAGAAAAATCTGAAATTATTCTATGCGATAGAAGTTTATGTAAAGATTACAGGAAAAATAAAACGATGTCTCTAAATAGCACACTTTTTCAGGAATCGGAACGGAACCCTCGGTGCGCGAGTCCTACTCGCTCTTGACCGGTTTTTTTAAAACTAGATGAGGTCGACGTTTCCTATCTGACTACTCTGAGAAGAAACGCCGAAACAAACTCAGAGGTCAGTCTCATTTAAAGTCCAGACACAATCTTGGTCAGATCAAGATCAAGGTCAGGTGAAGACCATGTAGATTGCTGTCTCAAATGGTCGTTGTCCGTCTGTCTGTCTGTCTGTCAAGACCCTTTTTCTCAGGAACGCGTGGAGGTATCAAGTTGAAATTAATATCAAATACGTAGGTCTAGGCGCAGTAGTTGTTTTCTGTGTTCGATAGCTTACTGGCTCCTTGCTCAATACTTAATCGGATGGTAAACGAGACACAGGTTGCATTCTTTTCATTTCGTTGTCTGTCACTCGTATTTTGCGTTTGTAATTACAATCACTCTCTTCATTAGTTTATTTCACCTTCAATGCCGTTAATAATTACCACGTAACACTATTTTTTTATTGCATTTTCTACTTCAAGATGTTAATTATTGTTTATACTACACAGCCGTCATGTTTTACATTTATTTATTGATATTGATAAGCGTCGTGGGCGCTTGTACTCTAGCTTAGATAATATACATCATGTATAATGTATGTATGATGTATAATGTCATTTGATGTCATTGTACTCTCGCGTCCCTTTGCTTGTCACAGTAATGCCCACAGATTATAAGTAGTATTGTAATGCCACAGATACTTTAATGGTAGACAAGTAATGTGGTAACGCGGGGCGCTCACACGCGGACTGAATTAAGTTGTTTTTTTCATATTTATTATTTTTGTTTGTAGCGTTTTACATTTTATCTATTTGTAATTATTTATGTATTTTTGTATATCTGCCCGTGACATCACAGCGGGCCCTATCAGAGTACCAGCGCTGCGGCACTTATGTTAAGTGCCGCAGCATCATGCTGAGATTTGGCCTGGTACAGGACTTTTTGTTTTTAATTACTTAATTTAATTTTTTTAAATATAATTTTGTTCCTCTAATTTTGTTTTCAACTTTAATTTTGTGTTTTAGTTTTAGTTCTGTGCGAGTCACAAGTATTCTTTCTTTTCTTTCTTTCTTTTCTGTCTATGGTCCCTCGAACTTCTAAAAAAATCATGCTTCACACAACACAATAAAAAAATACGGCCATTTATGCGACATATTTTGATGCTCGCAAATAAATCAAAACCTTAGGGTACTTCCCGTTGACCTAGAATCATGAAATTTGGCAAGAAGCCAAATTCAGGATTCAGGATTGGAGGTTCTAGGTTAGATTAGGTTAGGGTCAAGGTTATGGTCAAGGTTAGGGTCTGCTGCAGAATCTGCTGCAGAGTCTGCTAGTAATTCTGCTGGTGAATCTGCTGGTAATTCTGCTCGTAAATCTGCTGGTAAATCTGCTGCAGAATCTGTTGGTAAATCTGCTGGTAATTCTGCTGGTGAATCTGCTGGCAAATCTGCTGGAAAATCTGCTGCAGAATCTGCTGGCAAATCTGCTAGTAAATCTGCTGCAGAATCTGCTGGTAATTCTGCTGGTGAATCTGCTGGTAAATCTGCTGGTAAATCTGCTGGTAATTCTGCTGCAGAATCTTATCGTAAATCTGCTGGTAAATCTGCTGCAGAATCTGCTGGTAATTCTGCTGGTGATTCTGCTGGTAAATCTGCTGGTAAATCTGCTGCAGAATCTGCTGCTAAATCTGCTGCAGAATCTGCTGGTAATTCTGCTGGTGAATCTGCTGGTAAATCTGCTGGTAAATCTGCTGGTAAATCTGCTGCAGAATCTGCTGGTAAATCTGCTGGTGAATCTTCTGCTGGTAAATCTGCTGGTAAATGTACTGGTAAATCTGCTGCAGAATCTGCTGGTAATTCTGCTGGTGAATCTCCTGCAGAATCTGCTAGTAAATCTGCTGCAGAATCTTCTGGTCATTCTGCTGGTGAATCTGTTGGTAAATCTGCTGCAGAATCTGCTGGTAATTCTGCTGGTGAATCTGCTGGTAATTCTGCTGCAGAATCTGCTGGTAATTTTGCTGGTGAATCTCCTGCAGAATCTGCTGGTAATTCTGCTGGTGAATCTCCTGCAGAATCTGCTGGTAAATCTGCTGGTAAATCTGCTGCAGAATCTGCTGGTAATTCTGCTATTGAATCTGCTGGTTAATCTGCTAGTTATTCTGCTGGAGAATCTATTGGTAAATCTGCTGGTAAATCGGCTGCAGAATCTGCTGGTAAATCTGCTGCAGAATCTGCTGGTAATTCTGCTGGTGAATCTGCTGGTAAATCTGCTGCAGAATCTGCTGGTAAATCTGCTGGTTAATCTGCTGCAGAATCTGCTGGTTATTCTGCTGCAGAATCTGCTGGTAAATCTGCTGCACAATCTGCTGGTAAATCTGCTGGTAATTCTGCTGCAGAATCTGCTGGTAATTTTGCTGGTGAATCTCCTGCAGAATCTGCTGGTAATTCTGCTGGTGAATCTCCTGCAGAATCTGCTGGTAAATCTGCTGCAGAATCTGCTGGTAAATCTGCTGCAGAATCTGCTGGTAATTCTGCTATTGAATCTGCTGGTTAATCTGCTGCAGAATCTGCTAGTTATTCTGCTGGTGAATCTGTTGGTAAATCTGCTGGTAAATCGGCTGCAGAATCTGCTGGTAAATCTGCTGCAGAATCTGCTGGTAATTCTGCTGGTGAATCTGCTGGTAAATCTGCTGCAGAATCTGCTGGTAAATCTGCTGGTTAATCTGCTGCAGAATCTGCTGGTTATTCTGCTGCAGAATCTGCTGGTAAATCTGCTGCACAATCTTCTCGTAAATCTGCTGGTGAATCTGCTGGTAAATATGCATGTAAATCTGCTGGTAATTCTGCTAGTGAATCTGCTGGTCAATCTGCTGCAGAATCTGCTGGTAATTAAAGAAAGAAAGAAAGAAAGAAAAATTTTTTATTTGTGACACGCACAGGAAATACAGTTTAGAAGGAGCATAAAAAAGTAACAAACCAAACATTACAAAATAAAGAAAAGTAAAAAAAAAAATAAACAAAAAATACAAACTAAAAAGACCTGTGCGAGGCCAAAAAGGCTCCCATCTCAGCATAAAGCTGCGATATTTAAAAAATAAATACCGCAACGCTGGTATTCTGACAGGGCCTACTGTGTGATGCCACGGACACACCACGGATATCTATAACTCACAAGGGGAATAAAATAAAATACAAATACAAATACTAGAATACCTACTTATAGTATAGCAAAGAAAAGAAAAAACAAAAACCGTAAATTATAAGTGCAGTGAATGCCTGACGCCCGACTCTAACCCCACTTGCTCAGACTATTGTCTATTTATAGTCTGTGACAAATTGACATTTAGACAAGCGATGACAGATGAGACGCGGGCGCAGGCGACTGGCACTGGCTGTCAACCAACAATGCACAGACCAAGATGTAAAAGAAATTTAAAGTATCGGTACAAATAAAACAATTAGTGTATAATAGATACGGCAAGAAAATGGTGCAGATAAATAATATAAAGAATTGTTGAGTGTTATATGCTTGTGTTGTGTAAGCTAAGGTCACAAATACTAACTACGTGCAGTCCCAGGGTGAGTTCAGACTTTCAGAGACTAGTTTCCTTTTGTAATCGTAACAAGTGTTGTTTATATTTCATACTAAAAGTACCAACTGTTTTTATAGCACGAAACGGCGGTGGCAAATCGTTCCAGCACCGGGAGGCAGCGAATTTAAAGCTTCCACGGAAAGCAGCAGTTCTGTGAGCACCGGCCAACAAAAGGTACGATGATGCTCTTGTTTTAATTTTATGTATATCTCGTGACCAAGCCAATTTCTGATATAAATATTCTGGTTTTTTTGTGAGAACGGTGCCAAAGAGCAGGGTAGCCAGATGAAGCTTTCTGCGATCTGACATTCTCATCAAATCACCCTTATTCAAAAATGGAGTTATATGAGAACGAGGAGGGACATTGAAACAGAATCTTGCACAAGCGTTCTGCACTCGCTGGATCAACTTTTCTGTCCTACCGAGAATGCATGCACCATACACAGTGTCAGCGTAGTTCAGCTTGGATAGAACAAGTGACTCACACAGCATGACACGCATATCCACACTTATGTAGGGCCGCACACGGTACAAAAGCTTAAGACGGTAAAAACAGTTGCGTACAGCCTCCATGATGTGAGTCTCAAAATGCAGATGCTCATCAAACACCACACCAAGATTACGGGCTTCTCGCACCCTATCAATAGCACACCCATCAATCTTCAAGTCCAGATTGTACCCTAACATTTTATTTAGGAAATCTCTTGATCCTATCACAATGTACTTAGACTTAGCTGGGCTCAGAACCAAAGAGTTTCTTCTTGACCATGCTGAAATCTTATCTAAATCCTCATTCACTCTTTTTACAGCTTCAGCAGAGTGCTGAGGGCGGAATGAGAGATACATCTGAAGATCGTCAGCATATAGATGAAATTTAGTGTTGACCATACAATTGATGATGTCGGCACTGTATAGAATGAAGAGAAGAGGACCAAGGATCGATCCCTGTGGCACGCCCCGGGTCACCTGCCTTGGACTAGAGGACACAACATCTCCATTACTGTCACTTGTCACCTGGACAAACTGAGAACGGTTACTCAGGTAACTCTGGAACCACTGGACTGTTTCAGGCTGACATCCGTAGAAGGACAGCTTGGAGAGGAGAAGGGAGATATTAATTGAATCAAAGGCACGTGAAAAATCCAGCAGCACAAGCATGGTACCCATGCCCTGGTCCCTGGCTTCGAGGATGTTACCAACCACGTCAAGAAGAGCTGTGGCAGTGCTGTGCCCCCTACGAAATCCAGATTGAGCCATAGGCAAAATGCCGTGCTGCTCAAGATAGGCCCGAAGCTGATTAGAGACAACCTTCTCCAGAATCTTGGAGAGACAAGGCAAGAGACTAATTGGGCGAAGATCCTTCACACTGGTGGGAATAGGTACCTTGGGTATGGGCCTTACTATAGCCAGTTTCCATAAATCTGGAAATGAGGAGGAGGCTATGGATCTATTGATGATGGCCGTAATAGCTGCAAGAGTACGAGGAAGAGTCATCAACAGCATCTCCAGTGAAATACAGTCAGATCCCTGAGCATTAGATTTAAGACCACGTAAAAGCCTCAGCACCGTGTCCTCCTGGACTGGCTCAAGCTGGAAATGATTATTACCAAATCTGTGGTGCTCAAAGTAGCTTAACCCCTCAAGTGTCTGAGTTTGGCTGATTTTAGACCCAAAACCCCCGCGAGTGGGGAGGGTTGGCGGTTAGTTGCGAACCCCATAGGTTCACAACTACTGATAATGATATGTTTTCCATCGGATGATGTTTTTTTACGTTTATATATACGTGATCTAAGCTTATATACCTATTATGTAAAGTTTTGTCCTTTTGCACACTTGGGGTGCATTTGACACGCGGGGGGGGAGGGGAGGTTAGCTGCGAACTCCATAAGTTCACAACTAATGATTTGATTGGTTTGCCATCGGATGATGTTTTTGTACATTTATATATATGTGATATAAGCTTATGTACCGAACAAAAAAACGGTTTTTCTTATGCACACATGGGGTGCATTCGACACTTGAGGGGTTAAGTCGGCGGGACTAACCCTACCACTACCAGGTACGTCTAAAAAATTATCATTTATTTTCTCAGGGTTGTTACAAAAATGCGGCAAACTGTGCTCTGGTTTTTTAGAAACGGCTATTGATGATTTAATATGGTTCCATAACGTCTTGGGTTGTTTGATGTTTTTATTAATATAGGTTTTAAAATATGCACACTTCTCACTATCAAAAGCGGCCCTGACTATGTATTTAAGCTCTTTGTAAGTTTTTATGTGGTGTGTAGATTTAGTAGCTTTAGACTTAACATGGTACTTGTCACGCAACTTCATCATTTCCTTGACAGTATAAGTTATCCATGGGTAAGACTTTTCTTTAATTAAAACTTTTTTAAGGGGTGCATGTAAGTCGAAAAGATTCAAAATATACTCATTAAATTTTGTTACCATAGAGTTCACATCCTCCAGACTCTCAATATACTCCCAGTCCATCTTATTTAAATCCTCATTAAATTTGTCAAGCAGTATATCTTTAGTTGGCCTGTAGGTGATCCAGTATGGGGAAGGTTTCTCCATTTTAAAATTAAATTCAACAGATATAACTGCATGTTGGCCAAGCTCTGGTATGTGTGATACAGTAACCCCACACACACGGGCGTCAGTGCAAACAACATCAATTAATGTTTCACTATGATCTGTGAAATGTGTAGGTTCTGTAACAATTTGCTTTAGCTTGGAACATATTAAAAAATTGTTAATTAATTTTGTCTTGTTTTCCAGCTGGTTTAACATGTTAATGTTAAAATCACCAAGCAAGACAACCTTATCCGCGCTAGCAAAAGAGGAAAGAGAGTCGGTAATCGCATCCAGGAAGACATTCACATCAAGCCAAGGGGGCCTGTAAGCAGTGCCGATGATTACTGACTGCGAGTTGATGTTAAGCCTGAGCCACATTTGCTCGACCTGTGGCGCCGCCGGGTGTGGCACGGCGCGCACACGCACCCCGCGGCGCACGTAGAACCCCACGCCGCCACCGCGGCCGCCACGGATCGTGTGCGGGCGCGGCACATGCCGCAGACGGTAGCCTGGCACTGTCGGCGCGCGACCTTCCTCTCCCTGCCTAAGCCAGGTCTCATTTATCGCCATGATGTCTACCATTAGGCTATCCATGGCAACAAGGAACTCCTCATGACGCGAACCCAGCGACCCCGCATTAAATAATCCAACTTTGAGATTCCTTGTCTTATTCATTTTTATAAATAGTGGTGTAAATAATAATAGTATGGTTATTGTAACAAGTATCAGAGGTAGTAAACAATTTATAGTTAAGCATAATAATGTGAGGTAGAAACAAACTGAAAATTATATTAAAAGGGGTAAATAGGTGTAATATAAGGCGAGTTAATGTAAATATTGCAGATATATAAATAGACAGCCAAAGTTTACCAATACAATAAATCCGTAAAAACAAATATAATATCATAAAAAAATATATTGAGGATGTGGAAAAAGTGTGCAAAACAGTAATATATAAAATGTGTACATAGATAGTCGTTGGTCGTGCAACTGGGCCATTAGAATCAACAAAGATATACTGAGATACAAGAATAGCCGGCCCCGCACAGGACATACTTAAATACCTAAATGAACACAAAACTAATAAAAAAGAGTAAAGTTCGAGAATTGCGTCGTTACAATGAGCACAGTGATTGCCAGAGGCCATGTGACTAGACATCCTTTGCCGTAGACACTTCGCAGCCAAAAACACGCGCAAGGTCCCCCTCAGAGCGGATGCAGTGGGTAGGCTTGCCGTCACCCTGCTTAGCCAGAATGCGGCCGAACTTTGTCCAGGTATACCTCCACCCGAGACGGCTGCCAGCTTCACGCACACGGTAAAACAGTTGTTTATTTGTTTTGGTGAGTCTCTCGTTAAGGTAGAAGCGACGCGGGGCTGCGGGGAGTCCCAGGTCCGCGGTGGTGGCACCGCGCCGCACGCGCGCGCCCTGAAGCAAGTCGTCGCGCAATGCGCGCCGCGTCAGGCGCACCACGATGCGGCGCCCGCGCGCAGGCGCAGCCGCTGCTCCGACCGGGCTCGCTCCGCCAACCTCTTTCGCGCCGCCCGCAGAGCTCGACTGTACCTCTCGTTCAGCTCGCAGGCCCACCCGTTGCGCGAACACTATGTCCCGATCGTCGAGACTCACCCCAAGCTTTGCCGCCACTAGGCCGACGGTGTGCAACACGTTTTCACCAGGAATCTCCGGGACGTTGGCGATCTCTAAGTCCGAGCCAAGTAACTCCTGCTCGCGGTCATTAAGGTCAAGCTGCAACTGTAGCACTATCTGCTCTAGCCGGCCCAATTTGCCGTCTGGCACTGCAGCACTCTGCCTGCTCTCGAGAGCCTCGATCCTAGCCTCCAAGCTATCAACCCGCTCGGTACAGACTCCCATCGACGAGTGCAGGCCGGCCATCTCCCGACGAAATTCCCTCATTTCATCCCGAACCTCCCGCAGCTCCGATCGGAAAAGCCTTATTTCCTCGCGTAGGGTAAGCTCCAAATCCGGCGAGGGCTCTCTATCAGCATCCTGTCCGCTCCCAACCTGAGACAGCTCACCAGCCCCCGCAGCGGGGGGTTTAGTTACCGCGACAGGTGACCTGATCATGCCGCCCTGCACTGGTACAACAACCGGAGCCGACGACGCTGCCGAAAGAGGTGCTGCCGCGGTGCGCGGCACTGCTGCAGGTACTACAGGGGGACCACTACCCAGATCCTTGACAGGAGTGGCGCTGTTATCTCCCCTAGGCAACCTTCTTCTGCACTCAGGACACAGCCAATTGCTGCTTATCTGCGTCGAATCTGGCAACAACAGGCAAGCGAGGTGATACCTATTGTGGCACGCAGAGCTGCTACACGCGGCAGCCCCCTTCGCCGCTAGAAACTTTCCGCAGGCCGCACACTTCACCATATTAGTACACTGCGGGAGCCGCTAGATGGCGCACAACACTCGAGTTTTATTTTTGCGGCGCTAGATGGCGCCTACTACGCAATAAATTATCGATTAGAATACACAATCTGTGGTAGCGTTGTCAAAACTACTGTCAAAAGATGTAACAGTTACACTTTTTGGAGGTACCAGTAATTCTGCTGGTGAATCTGCTGGTAAATCTGCTCGTAAATCTGCTGGTAAATCTGCTGCAGAATCTGCTAGTGAATCTGCTGGTGAATCTGCTGGTAGATCTGGTGGTAATTCTGCTGCAGAATCTGCTCGTAAATCTGCTGGTAAATCTGCTGCAGAATCTGCTGGTAATTCTGCTGGTGAATCTGCTGGTAAATCTGCATGTAAATCTGCTGGTAATTCTGCTAGTGAATCTGCTGGTAAATCTGCTGCAGAATCTGCTGGTAATTCTGCGGAAAAATCTGCTGGTCATTCTGCTGTTGAATCTGCTGGTTAATCTGCTAGTTATTCTGCTGGTGAATCTGCTGGTAAATCTGCTGGTAAATCTGCTGCAGAATCTGCTGGTAAATCTGCTGCAGAATCTGCTGGTAATTAGAAAGAAAAAAGAAAGAAAGAAAAAGTATTTATTGTGACTCGTACAGAACTAAAACTAAAACACAAAATAAAAGTTGAAAACAAACAAAATATATAAAAAAAAAAAAAAAAAAAAGTAAATAAAAAACAAAAAAAGTCCTGTACGAGGCCAAAAGGTAGATAGGGATCTCAGCATAATGCTGCGGCACTTAACATGAGTGTCGCAGCGCTGGTATTCTGATAGGGCCCGCTGTGATGTAACGGGCAGATATACTAAAATACATAAATAATTATAAATAGATACAAATAGATAAAATGTAAAACGTTACAAACACAAATAATAAATATTAAAAAAAAACAACTTATTTCAGTCCGCGTGTGAGCGCCCCGCGTTACCACATTACTTGTCTACCCACAAAGTATCTGTGGCATTACAAATACTACTTATAATCTGTGGGCACAGTAATGACAAGCAAAGGAACGCGAGTGCCAATGCGCCATTGCGCTCACGACGCTTATCAACACAAATTAAATAAATGTAAAACATGACGACTGTGTAGTGTAAACAATAATTAATGTCTTGAAGTAGAATTTACAATAAAAAAATAGTGTTACGTGGTAATTACTGACGGTATTGAAGGTGAAATAAACTAATGAAGAGAGTGATTGTAATTACAAACGCAAAATACAAGTGACAGACAACGAAATGAAAGAATGCAACCTGTGTCTCGTTTACAATCCGATTAAGTACTGAGCAAGGAGCAAGTAAGCTATCACACACAGAAAACAACTACTGCACCTATACACTGAAAAATCGCCGCCACACGCTCAGACCACCATTGCCAGCTGCGTGCAAACTAAGGGTAAGTTCAAAATCAGATGGAATCTTTTTGAAGCTGCAGTAAATGATGTTTAAATTTTAATCTAAAAGTACTAACTGTTTTTATAGCACGGAAAGGCGGTGGCAAGTCATTCCAGCAACGAGAGGCAGCGAATTTGAAGCATCCACGAAATGCAGCAGTTTTATGCGATGAGGCTAACATGAGGTATGAAGATGCTCTGGTTTTAAAGTTATGGACATCACGCGACCACAACAGTTTCTTATATAAATAATCTGGTTTCTTAGTGAGAATAGTGCCAAAGAGTAGGGTAGCCAGGTGAAGCTTTCTGCGCGCTGACATTCTCATCAAATTACCCTTATTTAAAAATGGAGTGATATGGGATCGTGGTGGGACATTGTAGCAGAACCTTACACAGGCATTCTGCACCCGCTGGATAAGTATTCAACATAACAATATGGAATTATTATTTCAGTGAGCCGAATGGGTCATGAATCTCGCGATTTACGAAGTAGCTAGATCCACTGACATGTACAGAGTACACAACCTTCCCGCTTACCGCCTATCAAGCCTCCTGATCATAATGGTAAGTATCACATGAAATTGTATTACTTATGTTAGGTTCCAAACAATATTGAAATAGGTTTTAACTCATCCATTCATTACATAAAGGTACTTACTAAAATAATTGATAATCCCTCTAACAATTTCTAATAAAACCCATTGTTCCCAACCAGATAATGCAACTTCTGAGACAGCAAGCATGCCCCAGATAACTTAGGATCACCTATTCCTCCTGTGACACTGACGCAACCTCCACAAAATTGAGCAATCAGACAGAGACCACTCACACTGCTGGAAAACCCCATCCATTGCCTGTAGGCCATGACCCTTGAGGAGAGTTAAAAAAAAAAAAAAAAAAAAAAACATCTATTGTTAGGTACTAGTTCTAGATTCATGTCGATTTCTGAATCTGCATGAAATATCTCTTTAAGATACTTAAAAAATGCTTTTTTGTTTTCAGGACTCTTACTGGTGGAGGAATGTTATTCCAACAGTGTGTGGCGGCGTATCGGAAGCTCCCCCTGAATGCTGCGGTCCTATGTGCTGATGTACAAAGAGGTTGGGTAGAAAAACGTGGTTTGTATTTACTCTCTCTCCAACTTAATTTGTCAAACAGATAGTGTGGTTTTTGTGTAGTGACTACCCCAAAAAGTAAACTAGCCGTATGCAACTTTCTTCTAGCGGCCATTTTCAAAGTATTGTTTTGATTTATGTAAGGAGTAACATGACTTCTACGAGGTATCCTTACACAGAACCGAGTACATGCATTTTGTATACGTTGTATCAGCTTCTCCGTTCTTGCTAATAGGCATGGGCCATACACGGTATCGCAATAGTTAAGCCTAGATAAAATTAGGCTGTCCACTAATTGTTTACGAAGATCGACACTCAGGTAGTCTCTAATAGAATATAGTAGTTTTAATCTATAGAAACAATTCCTCATGGTGTTACTGATGTGCTTCTCAAATCGTAGTTGCGGATCCATGGTTAACCCAAGGTTGCATGCTATCTCTACCATATCTATTTTTTCCCCCCTGATGACAACTTCTGGCTTAGCCGACAGTATCGCGCTGATCATTTTTCTACTTCCTAAAACCATGAATTTGGATTTCAGTGGGTTTAATACTAATGAATTATTATCAAACCATTGCATCACTCTTTCTAGATCGTCATTGATTTTCTCTACTGCCTCTACTGTATCAGCTGATTTAAAAGTTATATATAATTGGATATCATCCGCGTACATATGATACCTGCAATGCTGGAATGACTTAATAATGTCAGCGCTGTAAAGGATATACAAAAGGGGCCCCAAAATTGATCCCTGAGGCACACCACGTAGTACCTGACGAAGGGGGGATGACACCTTTGTTCCATCCTCCTTCTGGATTTCAACGAGCTGTGACCTATTTTGCAAGTAACTAGCGAACCACTGAATTGTTTCCATTGTGAAACCGTAATAGGCCAACTTTGAAAGCAACAGAGTGGTGTTTATTGCATCGAAGGCCCGTGAAAAATCAAGAAGTACAAGGATTGCTCCCTCCCCCCTGTCCCGTGCCTCTAGGATATTCCCCACTACGTCAGAAAGGGCTGTGGCTGTCCCACGACCCTTCCTGAAACCAGACTGAAGGTCGGGGAGCATATTATTTGCTTCTAAATATTCTAACATTTGGTTATAAACCACTCTCTCTAATATTTTTGATAAACAAGGCAAAATGCTAACAGGTCGTAGATCTTTATATGTATTTGGGTTACCGATTTTGGGTAAAGGACGCACAATAGCACACTTCCATAAGTCAGGGAAAGTGTGGGTATCTATCGACTTATTTATTATAGTGGTGATGGCCTGTAGGCTGGTTGGTAACGTGAGCATTATCATGTCCAGACTCACTCCATCAATCCCTTTCGCATTAGACCCCAAACTGCTAATGATTTTTGTAATTTCATCCTCATTAACATTTCGTAGCTCAAATTGAGTGTTACCGAATCTATTAGTTTCAAAAAAAGAAACTTGTGCTGTGGGCAGTATGCACTGTCCTGGTACATTCAAAAACGCCTTATTAATTTCGTCAGGGTCATTAAATTGACCGGGAAGCATACCATCATTATGCTCTGCAAATACATCTGACTTAAGATTTTTCCAAAGCTTTTTGGGGTTTTTTATCTGACTATTAATGTGTCCGTCAAAGTATACCTTCTTTTCTTGCGTTAGTGCTGAAATAGCTTGATTTTTCATATCCAAATAGTATTTTTTTGTAGTATCCAGCTTGTCTTTACGATAATTATTTTTTGCCTCGTCTCTCAGCTTAATCATTAATTTAATATTATCAGTTATCCATGGCGTGGGACGGTCCCTAAAAATCTTACTCTTTATGGGGGCATGTAAGTCAAACAATTGAGTGATACAGTAATTAAAATGATCAATCATGCTATTGACATCTGGCAGTGAGCTTACTTCAAACCATGGCATCAATTTCAGATCCACTACAAAATAATCCATCAATATATCCCTTAAAGGCCGATATACAACTAGCCTAGGTTTGTACTTTACCTTCCTGATGACTGTATCGCATACAATAAATGAGTGATGACCAAGTTCACTGTTATGACTGACTAGTACATTACGAACCCCTACATCGGTGCAGATCACGTCTATGAGAGTACTGCTATCTCCTACAAAATGTGTTGGTGACTGTACTACCTGATTTAGGTTGGTATAATTTAGGAATACCATCATATCTTTAGTTTTCGTATTATTATCCAGTAGATTAACATTGAAATCCCCCAGTAATACCAAATGGTCATAAGGTGCCAATGCGCTAATACTGTCAGTTATTCCATCCAGAAATTTAGATAAATCAAACCAGGGTGGCCTGTATGCAGTGCCAATCAACAACTTTCTACCATTTATAGTTAAGTTTAACCACATTTGCTCAACATCAGACTGCTCTGAGTGCGGCCGCACGCGCGCCCTTACTCCCGTTTTGATATAAAATGCTACTCCTCCGCCTCGTCCCCCGCGTATAGTCACAGGGCGCGGCACGTGCTTTAATCTATATCCCGGAACCTTAGGCGCGCGTCCCTCCTCCCCAGGTCTCAGCCACGTTTCGTTGATTGCCATTATATCCACTGAATGTTGTGACATGGCAATTAGAAACTCATCCTGATTAGTTGCCAAAGAGCCCGCATTGAATAATCCAAACTTTAATAATTTTGACTTAGTCATATTATATAAAGAGAAATTGCTGTATAGGTGTATTTATATAGTGATGATAGTATTTTATTCATGTATGAATCATTGTAATTTTTTCTATTTCTATTGATTATGTAATTTTTGTACATTATGATTAAATCTGCTGGTGAATCTGCTGGTAGATCTGGTGGTAATTGAAAGAAAAGAAAGAAAGAAAGAAAAAATGTTTATTTGCGGTAAACATGACACAAATTACAATAAAATAAAATAAACTATTTAAATACAATATGGGGGAAAATATGCGTCACATCTACGCAAAACGGCCACCGCTCAGCATAATGCCGCGACCCCATGCGAAATGGAGCCCCAGCGCTGGTTTTCAGCGATAATAGCCGGCGTTGACGCGGTAACGTCGACCGGTGCAGCATGTAACAAATAATTTGCAAATATAAAACAAATCAAAATATGTGTATAAATATAATAATTAAAAATATGTGTTTAAAGAAACGCTTCTAAAACTATGGATAACATATACCAAAAATGGCAACATTCCCTCATTCCGTTCCGCGACAGCACCGACTCCCACGCCGCAGAATGCGTTATCTGTGCGCGCAGCTGTCAGCGGAAATATTAGACTTTTACTGTACTGACATAATATTTTAAACATGGCGATGGCGTAGCAATTATGCAATCAATGTTTGATTATGATGATATTATGTAACAGCGGGTGTATTGGGTGATTGAGTAGGCATTTAGAAAGAAAGAAAAAAGAAAGAAATACGTTTATTTGCGGTAAACATGACGCAAAGCACAACAAAATAAAAATAACAATTTGTAAAACAAGTTTGGGGAAAATATGCGTCACATCTACGCAAAACGGCTACCGCTCAGCATAATGCCGCGACCCCATGCGAAACGGAGCCCCAGCGCTGGTTTTCAGCGATAGCCGGCGTTGACGCGATGACGTCGACCGGTGCAGCATGTAACAAATAGTATGAAATTAAAAATAAATAAAAATATAAAGTTAATTCTAAAAGTATAGATCTAAGGTATAGATAAAATATACAGAAAATGACATTCCGTTCCGCGACAGCACCAACTCCCACGCCGCGGAATGCGTTATCTGTGCGCGCAGCTGTCAGCGGAAATACTAGACTAGAACAATATTACATAATATTTTAACATGGCGTCCAAGTCAAAACATTAATTGCATAATGATATGCAATTAATGTTTTGACTTGGATGAAATTATGTAAACAAAGGATGTATTGGGTGATTAAGTAGGCATTTCCTACGTAAAGTGAATCTGTGTTAGATGTGAATGATGACAATGACTCGGACACACAGATGAGATCAAGGTGAAATGGTAAGTGAGAATTACTTGGTTAAAATAAAATGTGGATTCATGCATCGAGATTATTGAAATAAATTACTAATAAATTAATTAAATTAGATTGGATAAATATAAATTAGAATATGATACAAACAAGGGACGATACCTGACAAACCGTAGTGTGCCAGTTGAATAATTAGATTAAACTAAAAATTACAGAAACAAATGTGGCGTTCCTATGCATAAAAGGATGAAATGAAATGACGAAACAAACCCCAGCACAGCCACATGGACAGACGTGCGCACCACCAAGCAGCCCACACTCTGAAAGACCCCACACCAAAGCCAGCAGGCCATGACACCTGAGGTAGGTACTTACATTGAAGCAATACTATAGAGACATTTGATTATGTATGAGTAACTTTTTGTGTTGGAATTTGAACGATTGTATTGATTTCAGGCGTCGCATTGGTGGTGGGAGATCATTCCAACAGCGTGTGGCTGCATACTTGAAACACCCCCTGAATGCTGTAGTTCTGTGCATTGGCACCGACAGAGGGCATACCATGGAGCGAAGACTATTCTTTAGATGGTTTTGTTTCCAAGTAAGCTTTACATAGAGATAGTGAGGTTTTTTAGTTGTTACAATACCAAATAACAGGCTGGCTAAATGAAGCTTCCTCCTGGCAGCCATCTTCAGTAATTTTAAGTCATTAATGAATGGAGTAACATGACTTCTTCGTGGGACATTAACACAAAAACGAACACAGGCATTCTGGATACGTTGGATTACACGTTCCGTTCTAGAAAGCAAACATGGTCCATAGACTGTGTCACAGTAATTTAATTTGGATAGGATGAGACTGTCAACAAGTTGCTTCCGTACAGATATGCTTAGGTATTTCCGTATACCATATAAAACCTTTAGCCTATAAAAACAATTTCGGAGAACATTTGTCACATGGGCCTCAAAACGCAGCTCTGGATCCATAATTAGCCCCAGATTGCATGCCTGCTCCACTCTTTCAATTTTTTCTCCCATGATGACTATCTCAGGGTTGGCAGACAGTATTGCACTAACCTGTTTCTTAGAGCCCAGTACCATAAATTTAGATTTGAGCGGGTTCAGAACCAGAGAGTTCTCCTCCGACCACGCAACCACTCTATGTAAATCCTCATTTATTTTCTGCACTGCCAAAGATGTTTCTTCCCCCTTGAAGGATATGTACAGCTGGATATCGTCAGCATACATATGGTATTTGCAGTTAACAAAAGATTTTATAATATCTGCACTGTACAGAATGTACAACAGAGGGCCCAAAATCGATCCCTGAGGGACACCCCTTGAGACTTGCAGGGGGGAGGATGACACTGTTGACCCATCCTCCATATGCATCTCTACATATTGAGATCTGTTGGTGAGATAGCTTTTAAACCACTCCACTGCAGCACTGTCGAAGCCATAGAAGGCTAATTTTGACAGCAGTAGAGTAGTATTAATAGCATCAAAAGCCCGGGAAAAGTCCAGCAGAGCCAAAATTGTACCCTCCCCCCGGTCACGTGCCTCAAGGATATTACCCACGACATCAGCCAGAGCCGTTGCAGTACCTCTACCCTTTCTGAAACCAGACTGAAAGTCTGGAAGAACGTTATTAGTTTCCAGATATTCAATAACCTGCAAGTAAACCACACGTTCCAGGATCTTCGACAAACAGGGTAAAATACTGATAGGCCTCAAGTCTTTCATGTTAGCTGGGTTACTGTTTTTAGGGATAGGGCGTACAATAGCGCATCGCCAGAGTTCGGGGAACGTACGCGTGGCTATGGACCGGTTAATGATCTCTGTAATGGCTTGCAAAGTAGTTGGCAACGTGAGAGACAACATATCGAGACCTATACCGTCAACACCCTGTGCGTTTGACCCTAGACTCTTGATAATCTTCAGGATTGACTCAGGATTGGTTGTTTTGAGTGAGAATGAGGCAGGGCCAAACCTATGAGACTCAAAGTAGGATAGCTGAGTGATGTTGTGACAACAATTACCTGGGACGTCCAGAAATGCCGCATTAATGTCATCAGGGTTGTTGAAGTGACTTGGCAGCAATCTATGTTTGTGGTCCGGAAGCACATTTCCTACGTACAGTGAATTTGTGTTAGATGTGAATGATGACAAAGACTCGGACACACAAATGAGATCAAAAAGAAATGGTAAGTGCGAAATACTCGATTAAAATAAATTATGGATTCATGCATCGAGACTATTGAATTATATTACTATTTAATAAATTAAAATTAGATTAATAATTCTTTTTAATTCTGCTGCAGAATCTGCTCGTTAATCTGCTGGTAAATCTGCTGCAGAATCTGCTGGTAATTCTGCTGGTGAATCTGCTGGTAATTCTGCTGTTGAATCTGCTGGTTAATTCGCTGCAGAATCTGCTAGTTATTCTGCTGGTGAATCTGCTGGTAAATCTGCTGGTAAATCTGCTGTAGAATCTGCTGGTAAATCTGCTGCAGAATCTGCTGGTAATTCTGCTGGTAATTCTGCTGGTGAATCTGCTGGTAAATCTGCGGCAGAACCTACTGGTAATTCTGCTGGTAATTCTGCTGGTAATTCTGCTGCAGAATCTTTTCGTAAATCTGCTGGTAAATCTGCTGCAGAATCTGCTCGTTATTCTGCTGGTGAATCTGCTGGTAAATCTGCTGGTAAATCTGCTGCAGAATCTGCAGGTAAATCTGCTGCAGAATCTGCTGGTAATTCTGATGATGAATCTGCTGGTGAATCTGCTTGTAAATCTGCTGGTAAATCTGCTGCAGAATCTGCTGGTAAATCTGCTGCAGAATCTGCTGGTAATTCTGCTGGTGAATCTCCTGCAGAATCTGCAAGTAAATCTGCAGCAGAATCAGAAGAAGTGACACTTCCTCGTACACTTAATGTTCTCACAGCTATCATTAACAGATCCATAGTCACCTCTTCTTTCCCTGATCTGTGGAAAATGGCAATAGTTAGACCAATCCCTAAAGTACCTAACCCCACTACTGTCAAAGACCTCCGCCCGATAAGCTTACTGCCATGTCTGTCCAAGGTTCTCGAAAGGGTTGTCTCTGACCAACAAAGGGCATATCTTGAACAACATACCATTTTACCACTTGCTCAATCTGGATTTCGCAGGTCCCACAGTACAGCGACAGCCCTTCTTGATGTAGTTGGTAACATCCTTGAGGCCAGAGACAAGGGTATGGGATCCCTGCTTGTCCTACTGGATTTTTCGCGTGCTTTTGACTCAATCAATACTTCTCTTCTTCTTTCAAAGCTGTCTTTCTATGGTTGTGATAGTGAAACGGTCAAATGGTTTGCGAGTTACCTTAATAATCGAACGCAGTTTGTCCAGGTGACAAGCGACAGCGGAGATACCATGTCCTCTGGTCCGAAGCGCGTGGATAGGGGCGTGCCGCAAGGATCGATTTTAGGGCCGCTTCTCTTCATCCTGTACAGTGCTGATATTACCAGCTGCCTGATCAACACCAAGTTCCATCTGTACGCCGACGATCTGCAGTTGTACCTCTCCTTTAGCTCACAGGATACTGCTGAAACTGTAAGCAGAATAAATGAAGACTTGGACAGGATCTCGGCTTGGTCCAAAAGAAACTCCCTGGTACTAAATCCAAGTAAGTCCAAATATATTGTGATGGGATCTAGGGATTTCCTGAACAAAATGCTTGCTTGCAACTTGGACCTCAGGATTGATGGTTGTAGTGTGGAGAGGGTGTTGGAAGCTCGTAATCTTGGAGTAGTATTTGACGGGCAGCTGCATTTTGAAACTCACATATTGGAGGCTGTGCGCAACTGCTTCTACCGACTTAAGCTCTTGTATCGTGTTCGTCCCTACATAAGTGTGGATATGCGTGTCATGCTATGTGAGTCACTTGTTCTTTCCAAGCTGAATTACGCTGACACTGTGTATGGGGCGTGCATTCTCGGTAGAAGCGAAAAACTTATCCAGCGGGTGCAGAATGCCTGTGTAAGGTTCTGCTACAATGTCCCACCACGATCCCATATCACTCCATTTTTAAATAAGGGTAATTTGATGAGAATGTCAGCGCGCAGAAAGCTTCACCTGGCTACCCTACTCTTTGGCACTATTCTCACTTAGAAACCAGATTATTTATATAAGAAACTGTTGTGGTCGCGTGATGTCCATAACTTTAAAACCAGAGCATCTTCATACCTCATGTTGGCCTCATCGCATAAAACTGCTGCATTTCGTGGATGCTTCAAATTCGCTGCCTCTCGTTGCTGGAATGACTTGCCACCGCCTTTCCGTGCTATAAAAACAGTTGGTACTTTTAGATTTAAATATAAACAACATTTACTGCAGCTTCAAAAAGATTCCATCTGATTTTGAACTTACCCTTAGTATGCACGCAGCTGGCAATGGTGGTCCGAGCGTTTGGCGGTCATTGTTCAGTGTATAGGCGCAGCACTTGTTTTCTGTGTGTTATTAGCTTACTTGCTCCTTGCTCAATACTTGATCGGATGGTAAACGAGACTCAGGTTGCATTCTTTTCATTTCGTTGTCTGTCACTTGTATTTTGCGTTTGTAATTACAATCACTCTCTTCATTAGTTTATTTCACCTTCAATACCGTTAATAATTACCACGTAACACTAATTTTTTATTGTATATTCTACTTCAAGACATTAATTATTGTTTACACTACACAGCCGTCATGTTTTACATTTATTTATTTTGTATTGTTATGCGTCGTGAGCGCACTGGCACTCGCGTTCCATTGCTTGTCATTACTGTGCCCACAGATTATAACTAGTATTGGTAATGCCACAGATACTTTGTGGGTAGACAAGTAATGTGGTAAAGCGGGGCGCTCACACGCGGACTGAATTAAGTTTTTTTTTTAATATTTATTATTTGTGTTTGTAACGTTTTACATTTTATCTATTTGTATCTATTTATAATTATTTATGTATTTTAGTATATCTGCCCGTGACATCACAGCGGGCCCTATCAGAATACCAGCGCTGCGACACTCATGTTAAGTGCCGCAGCATCATGCTGAGATAGGGACCTTTTGGCCTCGTACAGGACTTTTTTTGTTTTTTTTTGTTTTTATTCACTTATTTTAATTTTTTTATATATATATTTTGTTTGTTTTCAACTTTTATTTTGTGTTTTAGTTTTAGTTCTGTGCGAGTCCCAATAAATACTTTTTCTTTCTTTTCTTTCAGAATCTGCTGGTAAATCTGCTGGTAAATCTGCTGCACAATCTGCTCGTAAATCTGCTTGTGAATCTGCTGGTAAATCTGCATGTAAATCTGCTGGTAATTCTGCTAGTGAATCTGCTGGTAAATCTGCTGCAGAATCTGCTGGTAATTCTGCTGGTGAAACTGCTGGTAAATCTGCTGGTAAATATGCTGGCAAATCTGCTGCAGAATCTGCTAGTAAATCTGCATGTAAATCTGATGGTAATTCTGCTAGTGAATCTGCTGGTAAATCTGCTGCAGAATCTGCTGGTAATTCTGCTGCAGAATCTGCTGGTAATTCTGCTGTTGAATCTGCTGGTTAATCTGCTGCAGAATCTGCTAGTTATTCTGCTGGTGAATCTGCTAGTAAATCTGCTGGTAAATCTGCTGCAGAATCTGCTGGTAAATCTGCTGCAGAATCTGCTGGTAATTCTGCTGGTGAATCTGCTGGTAAATAAGAAAAAAAGAAAGAAAGAAAAACTATTTTATTCCCGCGAAAAATGACGCACATACTTTCAATTTTTACATAATCCTAAAAAATAAAAAACAATTGGGTAGCTAAAATTCAACTTAAAAAGGAAAAACAAACAAATACTTAATTAAGCGTCACTATCGCGCGAAACGGCTAACGCTCAGCATAATGCCGTGACCCGTGCACGAAGGCACGAGTCAAGGCGCTGGTTTTCAGCGTAAACCGGCGGCGTGTCGCCATCTCAGAACCCGTAAAGATTAAGTAAACATAGCTGCGACCGAGGCTAGAACAAAAATACTCTTACAAGTTCTGAGGTGGCTTTAGGCACAAAACAAACGCTGTATCGGCGCGCACAAATGAGCAATTTCAATACTATTAGAGTAAACTTAAATAAATGCTAATTTTTATAAAACAAAACTTACCAAACAAAAAAAAATTGAACAATACATACGTATAGTAATAATTCAAGATCAACCAAAAGACAAAATAATAAATTAAATTATGTGGCAACATTTCAACGCGTTCCGAGCCCAAAGACAAAAATCAAAAAACCAGAGAGTTCGCGATATGCGTATGCGTCAATTTTGACAAGTGCTCCTGCTTACTCAACCAACCACAGAAAATTGGAAATTACGTAATCAAACAAAAATGGCGTAAAGAATTACAGAAACATGATGTCACTATGATGCAATGGGTGTTATAAGCTACAGCAATGATTGTGACAAAGTTTATTAGTGTTTATGAGTGAAATGTGCAATATTATGAGACAAACCTAAGGAGTAAATCTGCTTGTAAATCTGCGGCAGAACCTACTGGTAATTTTGCTGGTAAATCTGCTGGTAATTCTGCTGGTGAATCTCCTGCAGAATCTGCTAGTAAATCTGCTGCAGAATCTGCTGGTAAATCTGCTGCAGAATCTGCTGGTAAATCTGCTGCAGAATCTGCTGGTTAATCTGCTGCAGAATCTGCTGGTTATTCTGCTGCAGAATCTGCTGGTAAATCTGCTGCACAATCTGCTGGTAAATCTGCTGCAGAATCTGCTGGTAAATCTGCTGCGCAATCTGCCAGTTAATCTGCTGGCAAATTTGCTGGTAAAACGTTACAAACAACAATAATAAATATTGAAAAAAAAAACAACTTAATTCAGTCCGCGTGTGAGCGCCCCGCGTTACCACATTACTTGTCTACCCTTAAAGTATCTATGGCATTACAATACTACTTATAATCTGTGGGCATTACTGTGCCAAGCAAAGGGACGCGAGAGAGTACAAGCGCCCATGACGCATAACAACACAAAATAAATAAATGTAAAACATGACGGCTGTGTAGCGTAAACAATAATTAATATCTTGAAGTAGAATATACAATAAGAAATTAGTGTTTTTTTTATTTTTTTGTTACCCTTAGGAAGGCTTACAGGCTAATTACATACAATATTTAACCACAAAGTATTATCAATTTGCTAATAACAAGCCTCCACAAATGTATAACATATCGATTAATTTAAGCTGAACAGTAGTTAAAGAAAGAAAAGAAAGAAAGAAAGAAAAGTCGTTTATTCTGCACAAATAAAACGCACATTAGAAACTAAAAAAAAAAATAACAAAGTACACACATTATGCAAAGTAAGCAAAAGCCTCGTATCCAAGTTATCTTTGATCTCAGACCAAAGACAACAATTTGAAACAGTAATTCTACAATACTACTTAGACTATGAACTCTATATTGCCTCTGCTCTGTGTTGTGACACTAGGAAATGTCAACAAACATGCAGTGCAACAAAACAATAACAGATCCGAATTGCAGAGTGGAAAAATAATACTTTTATAACAAAAATAACTAGAACAAATTAATCCATGCGTCGTATCTGTGCAAGAAAGGTCGTTGTTAGTTTTATAGTTTAGTCGTAAAGTTGTTAGTTTTATTGATTAGTAGGTTAGTTTTATGAATTAGCAGGTTAGTTTTATTTATTAGTAGGTTAGTTTTATTTATTCATGTTGCTAATATAAGTTTAAGAACCACTAGCCGGTGCATCATCCACAAAAAATGACTTGGCTAAGAGCGTCCTTGCCGTGCTTATCTTAGTACAAAATAAGTCAACATCATGTTCAGAAGATACCTCATTGAAGCTTCAAGCGTTTCTTATAAGAAAAGCATTACGCCTATAATTCGTACTGGCAGAAGGCACACATAAAAGCGGCCTTTTACGCAATCCAATAGTGTTAGTGCGAAATGATAACTTTGCTAATAGTTCCGAGCAGTCAATCGAGCCATTGGCTATGTTCATCAAAAAACATATATCATTAATGAGTCGCCCACGATCAAGTGTGTGAAAATGGTATCTCTTACAACGGTGACTGTAATCAATAGATATTTGGTGCGCCTTATAAAAATAATAATAATAATAACCCCACTGCAGTATCTCTACGTTGACGTCGTGGTGGGGCTTGCGCGCTCCGAATTCTAGGTCTGTTCCTGTAGAGTTTACTCTGCCGGAACAGGTCTAGGATGAGAAGCCAGACCAAGAGAGATACAGAAACCCGCAGGGCAGCATGTGGCGAGCTGTTGGGCAGTAGTGACCCCACGGACCCTATCTCCCGGGAGAAGTCTTGTTCCTCACCTCTCGCTTGCCTTTATTGGCCGGCTGGAGTGAACAATGACGGGAACAGAGCTCCCACCTCATTCTTGCCTTTATTGGCTGTCTTGAGTGGAGATTCGCAAGAGCAAACGTGCTCGGAGGAAGGAAGTATTCCAGTAAGTGTTTGTAGGGATCTTGACCATCTTCCGGGCTCTGGGATTGTTCTGAGAACCGTGGAATACCTCTCCACTCCTCACAAGCACCTCAGGACATGTTGCTCCCTTGCCGCTACGACACTATGTGCTAGCGACCGTTTTTGGGGGCCCATTATTGAGTGTGCAAGTCACCCCCTGCCATTTTTTTTCCGTGTATAATAATAAAACATTGATCAGGCAGGGGCCATAGTCCTTTCATAGTTCTAGGTAACCAGTCCACAGCCACCCAAACCCATAGCCCAATATGTTTTGTTTCCATGTTCTGCAATAGTCCTGCACCAACCGGGGGTTGTCCTTGGGTGCACTTGCATAGTGTATACAGGGATAATCGTCGGTTGGTGCCTCCTCATAATTTATAGTTGTCTAAGGGGCCTCTGCGAGTTGGCTTCGGCCCCTCGTACGCCTCCCAAAAGCCCGGGACCCCAGGGTCCCGAGATACGTCTATTCAATAATAATAATAATAACCCCACCGCAGTATCTCTACGTTGACGTCGTGGTGGGGCTTGCGCGCTCCGAATTTTAGGTCTGTGCCGGTAGAGTTTACTTTGCCGGAACAGGTCTAGGATGAGGAGCCAGACCAAGAGAGATACAGAAACCCGCAGGGCAGCATGTGGCGAGCTGTTGGGCAGTAGCGACCCCACGGACCCTATCTCCCGGGAGAAGTCTTGTTCCTCACCTCTCGCTTGCCTTTATTGGCCGGCTTGAGTGAACACTGACGAGGAACAGAGCTCCCACCTCTTTCTTGCCTTTATTGGCCGGTTTGAGTGGAGATTCGCAAGAGCAAACGTGCTCGGAGGAAGGAAGTATTTCAGTAAGATGCTGGTAGGGATCTTGACCGTACTTCCGGGATTGTCCTGATAGCCGTGGGATGCCTCTCCACTCCTCACAAGCGCCTCAGGACATGTTGCCCCCTTGCCGTTACGACACTATGTGCTAGCGACCGTTTCGGGGGGCCCATTATTGAGTGTGCAAGTCACCCCCTGCCATTTTAACTGTGTATATTATATAACATTGGTAAGGCAGGGGACATAGTTCTCCCATAGTTTAAGGTACCCGATCCACTATAGCCACCCAAACCCATAGCCCAATATGTTTTGATTCCATGTTCTGCAATAGTCCTGCACAAACCGGGGGTTGTCCTTGAGTGCACTTGCATAGTGCATACAGGGATAATCGTCGGCTGGTGCCGCCTCGTCATTTAAAATTGTCTAAGGGGCCTCTGCGAGTTGGCTTCGGCCCCTCGTACGCCTTCCAAAGGTCCGGGACCCCAGGGTCCCGAGATATGTCAAAGACAAAAAAAAAAAAATAATAATAACCCCACCGCAGTATCTCTACGTTGACGTCGTGGTGGGGCTTGCGCGCTCCGAATTTTAGGTCTGTGCCGGTAGAGTTTACTTTGCCGGAACAGGTCTAGGATGAGGAGCCAGACCAAGAGAGATACAGAAACCCGCAGGGCAGCATGTGGCGAGCTGTTGGGCAGTAGCGACCCCACGGACCCTATCTCCCGGGAGAAGTCTTGTTCCTCACCTCTCGCTTGCCTTTATTGGCCGGCTTGAGTGAACACTGACGAGGAACAGAGCTCCCACCTCTTTCTTGCCTTTATTGGCCGGTTTGAGTGGAGATTCGCAAGAGCAAACGTGCTCGGAGGAAGGAAGTATTTCAGTAAGATGCTGGTAGGGATCTTGACCGTACTTCCGGGATTGTCCTGATAGCCGTGGGATGCCTCTCCACTCCTCACAAGCGCCTCAGGACATGTTGCCCCCTTGCCGTTACGACACTTTGTGCTAGCGACCGTTTCCGGGGGCCCATTATTGAGTGTGCAAGTCACCCCCTGCCATTTTAACTGTGTATATTATTATAACATTGGTAAGGCAGGGGACATAGTTCTTCCATAGTTTAAGGTACCCGATCCACTATAGCCACCCAAACCCATAGCCCAATATGTTTTGATTCCATGTTCTGCAATAGTCCTGCACAAACCGGGGGTTGTCCTTGAGTGCACTTGCATAGTGCATACAGGGATAATCGTCGGCTGGTGCCGCCTCGTCATTTAAAATTGTCTAAGGGGCCTCTGCGAGTTGGCTTCGGCCCCTCGTACGCCTTCCAAAGGTCCGGGACCCCATGGTCCCGAGATATGTCAAAGACAAAAAAAAAATAATAATAATAATAACCCCACCGCAGTATCTCTACGTTGACGTCGTGGTGGGGCTTGCGCGCTCCGAATTTTAGGTCTGTGCCGGTAGAGTTTACTTTGCCGGAACAGGTCTAGGATGAGGAGCCAGACCAAGAGAGATACAGAAACCCGCAGGGCAGCATGTGGCGAGCTGTTGGGCAGTAGCGACCCCACGGACCCTATCTCCCGGGAGAAGTCTTGTTCCTCACCTCTCGCTTGCCTTTATTGGCCGGCTTGAGTGAACACTGACGAGGAACAGAGCTCCCACCTCTTTCTTGCCTTTATTGGCCGGTTTGAGTGGAGATTCGCAAGAGCAAACGTGCTCGGAGGAAGGAAGTATTTCAGTAAGATGCTGGTAGGGATCTTGACCGTACTTCCGGGATTGTCCTGATAGCCGTGGGATGCCTCTCCACTCCTCACAAGCGCCTCAGGACATGTTGCCCCCTTGCCGTTACGACACTTTGTGCTAGCGACCGTTTCCGGGGGCCCATTATTGAGTGTGCAAGTCACCCCCTGCCATTTTAACTGTGTATATTATTATAACATTGGTAAGGCAGGGGACATAGTTCTTCCATAGTTTAAGGTACCCGATCCACTATAGCCACCCAAACCCATAGCCCAATATGTTTTGATTCCATGTTCTGCAATAGTCCTGCACAAACCGGGGGTTGTCCTTGAGTGCACTTGCATAGTGCATACAGGGATAATCGTCGGCTGGTGCCGCCTCGTCATTTAAAATTGTCTAAGGGGCCTCTGCGAGTTGGCTTCGGCCCCTCGTACGCCTTCCAAAGGTCCGGGACCCCATGGTCCCGAGATATGTCAAAGACAAAAAAAAAATAATAATAATAATAACCCCACCGCAGTATCTCTACGTTGACGTCGTGGTGGGGCTTGCGCGCTCCGAATTTTAGGTCTGTGCCGGTAGAGTTTACTTTGCCGGAACAGGTCTAGGATGAGGAGCCAGACCAAGAGAGATACAAAAACCCGCAGGGCAGCATGTGGCGAGCTGTTGGGCAGTAGCGACCCCACGGACCCTATCTCCCGGGAGAAGTCTTGTTCCTCACCTCTCGCTTGCCTTTATTGGCTGGCTTGAGTGAACACTGACGAGGAACAGAGCTCCCACCTCTTTCTTCCCTTTATTGGCCGGTTTGAGTGGAGATTCGCAAGAGCAAACGTGCTCGGAGGAAGGAAGTATTTCAGTAAGATGCTGGTAGGGATCTTGACCGTACTTCCGGGATTGTCCTGATAGCCGTGGGATGCCTCTCCACTCCTCACAAGCGCCTCAGGACATGTTGCCCCCTTGCCGTTACGACACTATGTGCTAGCGACCGTTTCCGGGGGCCCATTATTGAGTGTGCAAGTCACCCCCTGCCATTTTAACTGTGTATATTATATAACATTGGTAAGGCAGGGGACATAGTTCTTCCATAGTTTAAGGTACCCGATCCACTATAGCCACCCAAACCCATAGCCCATATGTTTTGATTCCATGTTCTGCAATAGTCCTGCACAAACCGGGGGTTGTCCTTGAGTGCACTTGCATAGTGCATACAGGGATAATCGTCGGCTGGTGCCGCCTCGTCTTTTAAAATTGTCTAAGGGGCCTCTGCGAGTTGGCTTTGGCCCCTCGTACGCCTTCCAAAGGTCCGGGACCCCAGGGTCCCGAGATATGTCAAAGACAAAAAAAAAAAATAATAATAATGTTTTTATACTTTTTATATTTCAACATTTAAAAATGTAATTTATATGTATATACAAATGAAATAAAGGAAATAATAATAAAATTTATTCAAAAATAAAAATTGGTAAAATAAAATACAGTATAAATCTAAGAAATAATGTAGGTATTACAAAGTATGGTGCCTGTACTAGGATAAACCTGTATCACAGGCGGCAAGAGTTCTTATAATCGAGATATCTCAGAAACTTTTTCTGGATACCCTCAATGCGCGAATTGTAGGTCGCATATTGCGGGTTCCAGACTTGCGATGCATACTCCAAGTGGCTGCGTACGAACGAACAGTACAGAACTTTGATCGTCTTCAGAGAACGGAAACAGGCTGAGGCTCTAATTACAAATCCTAGTGCTTTGGAGGCCCTGCCCACAATACTGTCAACGTGTTGATCAAATAGTAATTTGCTATCCTGTATAATACCTAAATCCCTAATGCTATTAACTTTGCCTAAGGCAAGCCGATTGAGACTATAGGTTGAATTTATTATAGACTTCTGGCACGTGAAGGTCATTTGAAAACATTTATACACATTCAATTGGAGCAAATTATGTTTGCAATAGTCTTCAAATCTATTAAGATCAGCTTGCAACAGGTGAGTATCAGAGATATTACGTATAATCTTGTGAACCTTCATGTCATCAGCGTATAGCAACACGTAAGAGTGTTTGAAGCAGTTTATAACATCAGTAATAAACAAAGTGAAAAGCAAGGTCCCCAAAACTGAACCCTGAGGTACACCCGAGGGGACCGAGGTCCAACCCAAAGTGTAACCTTGGAGAACCACAGCCTGACTCCTATTCTCAACATAAGACGAAAACCTATAAAGGTCCCCATGTATACCGGCTTTGAGCAACTTCTCCAGCAGCAGACAATGGTCAATTTATGGGGTAATTAGTAACGGCATTGAAGGTAAGGGTTGACTTTAGTATCCGGTCGCACGAAAATGGGGGTGACAGTGGTTGAAGGTCGTTGGGGTTGGGTCCCTGATTGTAACGATATCACTCTTATTAAAAGAGATTGCAAAGAAATTTATACTAATTGTTTATAACCTCAAATTACATAAATAGTGTAACGAAACGTTAAAATGGGCGATTGACAACCAAGTCTGTACCAGTATATTGTCTGTGGTGCAAAATGTCGTGTAAAATTGATAAAACGGAACGTAAAAAGAACTGTGAGTACTTAGTAGAAATTGTGTTCAGTAGGAAGTTAGTGTTTCCCCACTTTATGATTAAAATAGGTCGAATCTGTCCCAAAACCGAATCGGGGCACCCCGACTCCACGTAGTCTTTTGGCTGGCATACTAGAGTGTATTTAAAAATCCGGAGGCGCGGAGGGAGAGCAGCCCCCGCCCACTGTAACAAAGGTTAGGCACCCGTGCGAGCCGCAGCGGCTTAGGCTGGTCGCCGGAGGCGACCAGTAAGCCGAAGCTGCGGAGGTGAGCTCGGGTGCCTGTCCTTTGTTACAGTGGGCGGGGGCTGCTCTCCCTCCGCGCAGAAGACGGAGACGTGCAGAAGTAACTTTGTGTTGACAAAAGTGTTTTTAGGTTAGGTTACAATAATTTGTTTTTCCCAGGAATGGTGCGTTCTCTTTTCATGGGAGTGGTACCTGGGGGGAGGGGACACCCCCCACCCCTACCCCTCCACCCCCCACCCTCATTTTCGTGTGACCGAATACTAAAGTTTTACCTGTGTCTCGTTTACCATCCGATTAAGTATTTTATTTATTTATTCAAGTATTGAGCAAGGAGCGAGGAGGCACGAACATTGATCACCACGCTTGCTGAAGACGGGTTGGCGATTTCAGACTTATATTAACTGGATGTCCAGGTTTCCCCACGATGTTTTTCTGCACCGATGTCAGTAATGTCCAAGATAAACTCAGTTAAGTAAAACTCAAACTATATGTATATTATTTAATCAGCAAGGTCAGACATGACTAGAAATTAATCTAATTAGTGCGTACTTGCAGAATGGAGCCTAGATAATTAAATTCTCAGCTAAAACGTTCTCATATATGAGCCTGTTAATTCAACTAAGCCTTACTAACGTACCTACATGAAAAATATATGCCATGTAAGTACTTAATTTAAAGGTATGATGGGTGGATGGTTTCTCACGCACAATGATCGGTTCGGTAGTTGAAGAGAACCTATACCAAAAACAAACTTATCATAATGTAAACGCACCTAATAACGACCCGTTAAAATCCGCGCTCATTACCGCCCTATTCAGAAAACTATAATTTTTATGTCATGTATTAAAGTTACACAATTGGTTGCTTTAAAAAAAATGTAGATGTATTTGTATTGCAAATGTTCATCTCTTGTTTGTGTGCGTAACTCGACGATTTAAATAATAATTGCTCAGTTCGTCCGTGGACGCCGACCTTAGTGCATTTTCCATAGTTTGGCATTCCCGATGGCGTAAGTACTCTTGTTTCTTTTTTAGCAGAAGATTATATCGTCAAGCATTTTAATGTAACTTCTAGTTATTTTGATGCATTTTTGATACTATCAGGAACACAAGTAATGATTCATTTTAATGAGATACTATTTTATTTTGCTTAAAATTCAATATTAAAAATAGGCGGTAATAGGAACAAAAATAACAATTTTATTCCTATTGTCGACCCATGTCGCTGATAAGTACTTGTCGTATTTTTTGTGTGCCATGATTTTTGTTGAAATGCATAAATTAATAGGCAGGAGGCTATACTAACTCAGTTCCTTAGTATGTTAACTTATATTTGAGCTATTAACGCCATATATTCAAGAGCTTAAGTAGCCGTATACACTTACTTTGTTCTTATGTAAATATTTTGATGAATAAAGGAGGTATAATTTTTAAATAGTGTATTTTTATAGTTGAAATATCATTATTATTAAATATTTTTAGCAACCGCACCACTTAAAATCATATACATGTAAAAATCACATGTATTTACACAATTCATACACATTCCCTTGGGTCGGTAATAGGTTATACGATTTCCTTTAAGGAAACCTATTACCGATCTATTTGTACTACTACTAAACTTAAGAGGCGGTTTAAAGTCAAATACCTTTTCTACTGTTTTAATATACCACATTTTGTATTTTTTATTCTATTTACCAGTTATGATACTTTTTCAATTAGCGGCGCTAGTGGACGGTAAGCCGCCTCATAAATGTTATTGTAATTTTATATGACTATGTTACATTTTTACTAAGATTCTATAATTTAATTTAATTTAATACTTTATTTCAGACCATGATGTCCATTTTGTTAGTAACAATGTTCTTATAGACTAGTGTTAGTAATACTTAAAACTATACCCACACCAAACACAAAAATAATGCCACCATCACTACCGCGCCATTCCATGACTAATGGCGCAGCAATGACTGATAAAATTACAGTCAAGCCGACTAGCGATCATGCTAAGAATGCTGTTGGCGCTGCCACGTACTCTGCGTACCAGGGATGCGCATCTTTTACGCATCGTAGCGTAAAAGCAGTCTACGCGATGTTCAGCAAACATCCCTGATGCACTACAGAATCGCTGCAGCCCCAACAGCATCCTGAACGCATTATTGAATTGGACACGGAGGGCACTGTAAGACTTATGAGTATAGTCAGCCCACAGGCTGCACGTGTAGAATGATGTACAATAAGACCTAAAAAGTGTAATTTTGACTTCCGTCGAACAACGTGCAAACCTGCGAGCTACCATGTTCGCCCTCACTGCCAGCGCCCTCCGTTCCCTCTCGATGTCATCATTGTCCTTGAGGTCAGAGGTCAGCATATGTCCCAAGTACCTAAATCTAAACACCCTACGCAAAGCTGTACCATAAAGCGTAATGTCGGGAAACACGTTACCTGTACTGTTTCCTCTGGCCTCAAAGACCATGACTTCACTTTTGAGTGGATTATATTTTAATCCATGTTGCTCGGCATATGCTTCACAGATGGCAAGCAATTTTTTAATGCCACATACCGATGCACTCAGCAGCACCGTGTCATCAGCATAGCTTATGTTGTTTACATTAATTCCGTCTATGTGACAACCTACCCGGGTGCTACTGAGTGCCACAATCAGATCATTCATGTACAGGTTGAATAGGGTTGGCGAAGACAATCCCCCCTGCCGCACCCCGCACTCCAACCTGTATGATTGCGACATGCTTCCCGACCATCGAACGCCATTGACCTGATTTCCGTACAAGTACTTGCAGATGTTAATGAGTTCTATTGGTAACTTCGTGTTTTCTAACTTTTTCCATAGAATATCGTAGGAAACCAGGTCAAAAGCCCTCGAAAGATCAAGAAAGCATGCGTGAACTGCAGTTTGACAGTTTTTTTATAATGCCATTTAGTCTTGTATAATACCAAATGCCCCCATTGGTTATATATTATAGTAGTTATAATCAATACTGGCCTATGGTAATTTGTTATACATAATTCGTATAAATATGATATTTTTTATTGATTTGACGCTGTTAAGAATATACTAGTATAAGAATACGTATAATTGTTAAGTGTTGATAGCATTCTGTACTGTGTTGGAGCATTTAAATAAATAGTGCAATATACACGAGTATTTTTATTTAACTTTAACGGTTCCATTTATTTAGTGGTCGGTATTAGGTGTCACATAAACGGTATTAGGCACACACCCGATATTTTGAGTCGGTGATATGGGACATGACCCTTTTTCCTTTTATTTAATTTTTATTTTTTTAATAATTCTTTGATTATCTGTTCTTACACATAACTAAAAAAATCGATAATTTCAGTACTTGAAAATTTTTTTTTATTGAAGCCACATATTAAGAATGTGCTTATTTTTTGTATATCAATCTGAACTCCGCTTAAACTGGCGGTAATGGGTGCGTTTACGTTAGTACCTATATACGTCACGGTCCAACTGCAAATTTGTAATCCCTAAAAAAATTTTTTTTTATGTGATAAAATTACAAATTAACAATTTTCGGACTATTTTATTTACTTGTGCTGTGAGATCTTGCTTCTTGCCAAATTTAATGATTCTAGGTCAACGGTAAGAAGGTTCCCCTAAAGGTTTTGATTTGCGAGTACCAAAATATGTCACATAAATGGCCGTATTTTTTTATTCAGTGTGATACCTCCACGCATTTACGCACGCACGATAATGGGATAATCCTGCGCGGATAAAACTAAGCTAGTTGTAATACGCTCACCATATTTACTACCGCCAAGCGACCCACCTCCATTGTACACACATGAGTTTAAGTGCATTCGTAACAACTATGTTAACTGTAATTGTAAACCTATTGTACGAGATGAATGTGTAACATATCTCGGAGTAAAAGTTGACCAGAACTTTTCGTGGTCAAACCACATTGAATATTTATGTAATAAACTTAGAATATTGCTCGGGAAATTCTACCATCTAAGCTTTAAAGTGGGCAGTAATACTCTTAAGTGTCTTTATCTACAATTGGTTGACCCAATATTAAGTTACGCCCTCGACTGTTAAGGACTTACATTCAAAAGTAATTTAGAAAAATTAGAAGCACAGCAAATTAGATTTTTAAAATTATTAGTAAGTAAGAAAACTAAAAACAAATGTAATGATGATTATTATAAGTTATTTAAAATTTGCAAAATTCTTCCTATCAGCGTAAAACATAAATACCTACGTCTGGTTAACAGTCATGGCAACTGGGAGCGTCACTCGTTAGTTTCCCATAACCACGGAACTAGGATGGTATCGGCAGGTAAATTTAATGTACCTAGAATAAGAAATTATTTTGGCGACCGAACGCTTGATAAAAGAGTACCATACCTTCTCAACCAGTTGCCTGCTGATATAAGGAATCAGGGAAATAATCGTAAATTTGCCAAATTGCTTAAGTTGTTCTTTTTCGGGGGTTTGTAGGCTATTTTCTTAGGAAAGTGGTTTGCATACCTTTGGGGGGAGGGCAAATGAGTAATTTGGTATTAAATGAAAATTAAGTGTCCGCACTAAAACTTTTTTTTTTGTAATACCGTTTGTACCGTTCCCACAGACAAACCGTGAAAACGGTTTTGCGGGGCATAGTTCTTAGCTTAAGGTTTTGTTTGTAAAATGTTATAATAAAATAAGTAAATAAAAAAAATATGAGAAAAATAGTCTTGACAGACTGACAGACATTTTTCTCTTTCTTTCTTTTTATTTTATTTTTATAAGTAGGAGTCGTAAGGGGGCATTTGGTTGCAAATGACCACTCCTGCATTCCCTCAATGGATTGCCGACATATTACTAATAACCCTGTGTAGAAAATGTAATAAATCATCATGGCAGAAGAACCAAACTATCACCAAACCTAAGTTGAATAATAATAATAATATTATAATATTATTAGAATTGTAAGTAATAATTACAAGTATAGACATGACGTCAAGGGCCGTCATCTACGACGCTACTCATAAGGAACGCGTAATTAACTAGTTTGTGATTGGTTTCGTCGTGTAGGTAATAATTCTGACCAAGGGTTTGAGCTGGGCGTTGATGAGTCAGTCAATCAGTCAGTCAGGACTTCTCTTTTTATTTATATAGATAGATGTAATTGCCTTGGTAAGACTGGTTGTCAAATTTTCGGGCTTCTGACGACCCGCAACGACTGTCAAAGATACACGAAAGACAGCCGGGACCAACGACTTAACGTGCTTTCCGAGACACGGAGGAGTCTCGGCATGTAAAGATGGTCACCCATCCACGGACAACCCCAGCAAGTGTAGTTTAACCTGATGGATCGACCCGTGCGGCTGTTATTACTTAGCCTTGGTAGTGATCAAAGTAATGAGGAGCTCGTGGCTAAGTAATAACAGCCGCACGGGTCGATCCGTCAGGTTAAGCTACGCTTGCCGGGGTTGGTCTGTGGATGGGTGACCATCTTTACATATCGAGATTCCTCCGTGCCTCGGAAAGCACGTTAAGCCGTTGGTCCCGGCTGTTATTCGTGGATCTTTTACGGTCGTTACGGGTCGTCAGAAGCCCGAAAGTCTGACAACCAGTCTTACCAAGGGGTATCGTATTACCCAGTTACTGGGTTGTGGAGGTCAGACAGGCAGTCGCTCCATGTAAAATACTGGTATTCAGCTGCATCCGGTTAGACTGGAAGCCGACCCCAACATAGTTGGGAAAAGGCTAGGCAGATTGGTAGTGATCAAAGTAAAAACATAAATAAACATTATTCTGGCATATGTCAGCATCTGCTTAGCCTTGATGACTGAGGATACGGCAGAATTGTATTCCAGATATTACCCTTTTCCTAGGTATCCGAAAAAAATATCACCCAAAAATTCAAAAGTCTATAACGTATTTTGAAAAATAACCGTTTCCCATACCCAAATGGTCTGGGAAACGGTTATTTTTACTGAAAAAAAATTTTTTTTTTGCATAATAAATGTTTAGAAAACGTGTGCCTAAAAGATACGCAGCGCTGTTACCAAGCTAAGTGTTGGCTTGTAAGCAAGCCAAGGATGTGTATACTTTTGGATACACAATGTTCCAGACAATGTGTGGCAAAAGGATACAAATGGCACCGAAGGAATTATTAATTTAATTGGTTCCCACAACTATTTCGTCTAAAATGTTTGATAGTGGTGGTTAGTGGCGTTTACACTGACTGGGTAACATGTAAACAAGTTCGTGGCTCAGTAAACACGACCACATAATTAAATTCAACGATATTTGTAGTAATCAATACTCATGACTGTGGTGGCGGTTTATACATAACACAATTTGGGCACGGATTCAATGTAATGTTCGTAGGCTCTGTAGATACATCTACAGCGTGTATCAGAAATGTGTGGTAACCATCAAACTAACCAACTTTCTCCATGTGACCAACATCGAAATAGCGAAAAATTAACAACTGTCCCATACAAAACTTCAATACCGGGTTACTTTGACTCCAAGGCATAACTTTGGCCCAAATCGAGACACATATTTAGTGTCATTAAACCCAAACAAAGTTCCGCAAGTACGCGTCTATAATTATGCCCATCTATTAGTAACCGAAGTAGGTACATACAACGTTCGGTTGTGTGGTCGTGATACTTCGGGTAGTTTGAACAGTTGTCTCGATTTGGGACAAAGTTATGCCCTAGAGTCAAAGTAACCCGCTCTTACGGTACCTAAATGTACCCAAATGTATGGGACAGCTGATAATTTTTAGGTTCTACCAAACCCTTAAATATGGCTGTGGCCATATTTAAGGCCACACATGGCCACACATTTCTGATACACGCTGTTTAATAAAGTAACAAAGTTGCTTTCCGCATCTGGCTGTGCCCTTAGTTATTCTAAACTACATAATGGATTTTCATGTTATTTTCACCACCTTTTAGATAATTTATTCCGGAAGAAAAATGTTAAAATGTTGTTTGTTATTTTTTTTTTAGTTTCTAATGTGCGCTTTATTTGTGCAGAATAAACGATTTTTCTTTCTTTCTTTCTTTTTAAAAAAATCTAAAAATCTAAACTCATTTATTCAAATTAGGCTGAGAATCAGCACTTTTCGAACGTCAAAATTACATAAGACAATTCTCCGAAAACGCCCGCCCTTCACCACTTCCTGGTGCTTTAGCTGGGAAGGAGAAGTGGCGCCACAAACTGCATGAATCAAAGATTTATTGTAACGACTTAATTTTACTTTAATTAGCTTAGGTACTTACTGAAAGGTTATATGAGTTCTTAAAATTGTTTATTATATTTGACAAATAATTTAATTTAATGTTTTTGTGGGAACCACTGTACAAACGCACCTGGCGCTTTTATATACTAGCAATTTTTTTGGGTACAATAGACCCTTTTTAGTGTATATTTGAAAACAACAAAGTGCGCAAAATAATATACGCCGAAAAAAAAAAATTACAGTGCGAGTACCATTGACCTTGACCTCAAGATCAATGACCCTGAGGCTTTCATCGTCTAATAAACGAGACATTCACCGCCTCATTTAACCCAAATGATACACCAACAAAACAATAGAGAGGATCTGGCGCTCGGCGGCCGGCCGGCCGCTGCCACGGCACCGCTCGCTTCGCTTGCTCGCCGTCGCGCGTTACGGTCACTGTTCTAACCTAACCTAACCCAAATGATTCACCAGCAATAGAGGTAATGATCACTATTCTAACCTAACCGAAATGATTCACCAATGTGAAGTTTTGGACGCGCAGGTGTGATAGTACAGTGGAGCCAACGAGTCCTTTTTATAAGAATTTCCAGTTTATTTAGTCTGAAGTCGATATACGTTGGTTCAGTAATCTTTATAAATAGTCCTCGTTGAATCTGAGTGCTTCATCCCGGCCCTCTTAAGCTTTCACACGACAAATATTTTACCCCAGATTTGTCTTTTCAAAGCCCTTATAGATTCCAAGAAGATTTTGAATGTTCCTTAAAACCTTTTCGGCTTACATGGCCCTGTGATTAATAGTAAGCGATTTTTTGCTTAAGACTCCATGAAAGGAATGTTTATTACAAATCGGGTATACATCGTTTTGATCTCTTGTTGGATTTGCAAAAAAATATAAGATGGAGTATGCATTTTTTTTGCGTTCAACATTTTATTTGGTCATGTTTTTCTGGAGTTGCCACATATTTCAGGCTGTAGTAGCCTTATGCTGAGATAGGAGCCTTTTTGGCCTCGTACCGGTCTTTTTTTTTTTTGTTTTAGCAATTTTTTTTTTATTTTAACTTAAAAACACTAAGGGCTGATTTTTCAATAGTCAGATAACCCTCATGTGTGTGTGTGTGTGTGTGTGTGTGTGAACATGTGAAGAATAAATATGACAGTTTGACATATTTTCTATACATTTTTTTTCTTTTCATTTCATTGTCTGTCACTTGTATTTTGCGTTTGTAATTACAATCACTGTCTTCATTAGTTTATTTCACCTTAAATGCCGTTAATAATTACATTAATTACCACGTAACACTAATTTTTTATTGTATCTACTTCAAGATATTAATTATTGTTTACGCTACACAGCCGTCATGTTTTACATTTATTTATTTTGTGTTTTTGAGCGTCGTGGGCGCTTTCACTCGCTCGCGTCCCTTTGCTTGTCAAACTCAAACTCAAAGCGTTTAATTCAATTAAACCAATTACAGGCACTTTTGAATTGTCAAAGAGTCGGTCAGTAGGTAAGTCAGAAAGTTGAAGCTAGTTGCCCATTCCAAAACGTAGATCTCTATGGAGAAGAACGGGCAAGAAACTCCACGGCCACTCTTTTAAATCAAAATATGGTTACAAAATATTGGTTACATCATTCATGTTGAAATTATAGGTGTACATGTGAGAACGATGAACGTTAAAACCGTCCGTAATAAAAAAACAATTGAAAATTTAAATTAAAATAAGCCGTGGCAGCTAAGGTATGACCAGCCTGTTTTTTTTTAATATTTATTATTTTTGTTTGTAACGTTTTACATTTATCTATTTGTACCTATTGATAATTATTTATGTATTTTTGTATATCTGCCCGTGACATCACAGCGGGCCCTATCAGAATACCAGCGCTGCGACACTTATTTTAAGTGCCGCAGCATCATGCTGAGATAGGGACCTTTTGGCCTCGTACAGGACTTTCTGGGTTTTTTTTTATAATATATAATTTTGTTTCTCTACTTTTGTTTTCAACTTTTATTTTGTGTTTTAGTTTTAGTTCTGTGCTAGTCACAATAAATACTTTTTCTTTCTCTCTTCCTTTCTTTTACAAAAGTTGTCAAATTGAAATATTTATTCTTAAATCTGACTATTGAAAAATTTGCCCTAAATAAAATAATAAATATCCCCATTCCATAATAACTACAAAAAAAAAAGAACACGGCGTCAAAAATACTGTCAAAGAACAAAAAGGTCGTATTTAAACATAAGACATTATTTACCGGTAACTAAGTCTACTTTAAAAATTCAAAGAAAGATATCAAAGGCCTCCTCCTCTTTGGTATTAAATGGGCTTTGGTGCTACGTAAAACGTTTCGGTTCCCTTCGGTTCTTTAATTCGCGTCACGTCGTTACCGGCCTCTCAAGGGCTGTTGGGCCGTTTTCTAGGCAAATTAGCCAAGACCAAAGGGAGTTAATAAGGTGAAAGGTTACGCCATACTCGGGGTTCTCGTAATTATGGAGCTGAAGATCGTTGCGTTGCACTTTCAATGTCTGGAATTTCACACGTATATTTCCAAGCGAAATTCTTAAATTCCGCAGGTCATAATGTGTAATCGGGTCAGTACAGATATCCCGTAATTTATATTTATATATTCATAGCTATAGCCACGGCCCGACATGAAATTGTCCCGGACTCGGTAAGCTCCGATCTGGCAACCCTAAGTGGGTATCTCTTATTTAAAATAAAGAAAGAAATAAATAAAAGGTTTTAAAAGAGTAGCACTAGTTTAATTGTAAATGTACTCCAGCCAATCTTTCAGAGCTGGAGCGAAGTAATCCATTTCCTTTTGTTGACCAGCACTAGTCGATAAGCTGTCGATTCCATTTTCCTTTTTATTTTTTCCTTTACAGCTGAGAAGGAAAAATGAATCGGTTCTTACTTCTAACAAAAGAAAGGTGCATTCTATAGATAAACCTACTTATTTTTGCGCGATTTCAGCAAGGTTTACAATAGGTTTACTTATTTGGGTTGAAATTAAAATTCAAAATGACAATGCAAAAAATCGCGGACATACAAACATACATAGATAGAAAGTGGTCGAATAAAGAATGTTCATGGCTACTTAGCCATGAACCTTCTTTATTCGACCACTTTGTATCTACACCACCACACACACACCACCACACTACCACCACGCACTACCACCACGGATTGATCTAGCCGAGGTCAGTCTGTGGGCCAGTGACAATTCATTTCATACCGAGAGTCGAGACCCTTCGGTGCCTCGGAAAGCACATGGTCCCGGCTTTTATAATTTTTAACGTTTAAAGTTACTTAAGACAATAGATGAAAATTGACCATTCCCCCTGTTATCTCTGAAACTAATGAGCCTGAAATGTTGAAAAATACAGAAAATAGTTCTGTACCTAGATACTATTAGATAACAGGAAAACCTATAAGAAGTCTATGGTCTTAAAATAACATGGTAAATCTCCCAATATTGTGCGTATTTGGAATGTATGGGAGAACATGTTTTTCAACTACAATGTTGTAAGTTTGTTCCTGGGATAAATTTCAATCCAACTAAGGTACCCTTCATTGTGCATGGTCCGACGCTCACTTGACCGGTTTTTTTACCCGACTACGGCGAAGCAAAAAGGAGGGTTATGATTTTGACCGGTGTGTATGTATGTATGTATGTATGTTCATCTGTTCCCTCATAACTTCTAAACTTCTTGTCATAATTTGACAAATGAGGTATCATTGGACCCTCTAGATGACATAATTAAAGTCATTAACTAAAAAAAACTTTTTTTAATGATGCCGTGTTGGGTATTAAATGAAAGGGCTTAATTAGCACATTTCAAATATATTTATTTTTATTTTTTATTTTATTTATTTAAGGACAACCAACAAAGCATACACCAAAAATACATGCTAAAAATACCAATATTATTTTTACATTTTATAGTGTAGCCTTAATTAAAGGCTGCCACGGCATGCATTAAACATAGGAGTAGGAAATACAGTTACAAAACATAATTTACTAATTTAAATAGTAGGTAATGTAAGTGAAAGACACAATAGAAACTACAATATTAATTTTTCACCTTTATGTTAATGCCCTATGCAAGACAGACTTGACTTTATATAAAGAGTAAGACATATCAATATCCACGCTGGGTGAGCGTGACAGGCGACAAAATTGAATCTGCATTCTATCAATGGCGGAAAAATGACCCAGATTGGTTTTAAAGCCCTTAGCGCGAAGCAACTGATATCTAGACCTACGAGCAAGTTTGTAAGGCACATTCAAATTTATTTGACTCAGTAACCGCGGACAATCAATATGAGTGTTTATTATATATATATACTATTAGTTTTTGTACGCGGCTTTGCTTGCATGCACCCGATAATTGGGAATAATTTCTAAAATCACGCCTCAGATGTGCGCCAAACATATTGTCTCTTCAAACCTACCTAAAATACATATATAATAATTATTCTTCTTTAAAAATGTAAATTGACTCTAGCCAAAACGAAATTATAACTCCAAAATAATTTAAATAACAAGTAAGTTTAAAAACTAAAACCCGACTACTGAAAAATCACACTCTGAAAAGTATGAAACAAGAAAATATTCTCATCTGAAATTAGAACAAGTAGTTTAGAAGTTATGAGGGAACAGATGAACATAAATACTTACCGGTCAAAATCATAACCCTCCTTTTTACTTCGCCGTAGTCGGGTAAGAAGACAGACAAATTAAAAATCCGGAGTCACACGTAATCTGTTCGATTTACATGACGTGTGCCTCCGGATTTTTAATTTGTCTGTCTTTTTCTAATTTTATTTTTTTATTTTCTTGTTTCATACTTTTTAGAGTGTGATTTTTCAGTAGTCGGGTTTTAGTTTTTAAACTTACTTTTTTTGAATCATTCTGCCAGGCATCCCCCGTCTTCACACGTAGGCGTCAACCTTTGGCCAACGTGTGGTGTTGGTATAAGAGTAGGGTTTCCCGATTGATGTCTCGTCACAAGTAGGTATGGTAAAACATTACAGATTTGATTTAGGAGTTTTCAAAAGTACTAGTAAACAGTCTGCAATAAATAAATAATAAATAAATAAATAATCATTTATTTCAGATTCATCGCAAATTACACGATTACATCCATATTTGTTAGTACAATAGCGAGCTTACAAACTAGTGTTAGTAATAATTAATTGGCAATTGATTGATATAATTATAGTAATTTAATTAAATAATATGTAACAAAAATAACAGATTCATTTCATCCTATTCAATTAAATACTAAGTGACCGGTCCGGGTGGACTCCCCGATGATGGTGACAAATCACTATACGACTGCGTGCAGCCGTATCCAACGAGCCAGCATTGGAGAGTCCCACCGGTCCGCCAGCGCACGCAGGATGCTGTTGGGACTGTCGCGCGTGCGGCGCATGATAGAAGCACACCGCTTGCGCATGATGGCCGCAAAGCCGTCTGTGTCAGCCGCCGCGAACATCGCGGAGGCGCTGCAGTGGCGCGGCAGCCCCATCAGCACCCGGAACGCGTTATTGTATTGAACGCGCAGATCACTGTATGTCCGCTGCGTATAGTTAACCCACAGGCTGCAGGTGTAAAAGGACTGACAGTACGCTTTAAAAAGCGCAACTTTGACAGTCCCCGTACACCGCGAAAACCTGCGGGCCAGCATGTTGCATCGGACAGACAGTGCTCTGCGCTCCCTTTCAATATCTGCACTGTCCTTAAGGTCCCCAGTGACCCAGTGGCCCAAATATTTAAATTGCTCGACCTTGTTTAGAACAGTACCACATAAAGTGAAATTCGGAACGAATGTGTATCTCTTGTTGTCCGGCCTGAAAACCATTATTTCACTTTTTTTCGTGTTGTATTTGAGCCCATGAGTCACCGCATAGGACTCACAAATTTTCAGGAGCCTTCGTAAGGCACCAATCGAAGGGCTCAGCAGCACCATATCGTCTGCGTAACTGATGTTATTCACACACACTCCATCTATATGACACCCGATGCCGGTGCTGCTGAGCTCATCGATCAGTCGGTTGACGTACAGGTTGAAAAGCGTGGGAGAGGTCAGCCCCCCCTGCCTCACCCCGCATTCCAGCCCGTACTCCTCCGAAAGAGCGCCTGCCCATCTTACAAAATTCTTTTGATTGTTATACCAATGCCTAAATAATAGAACAATCTCCCTTGGTAGACTAGTTTCATCACTTAATTTACCCCATAGAATATCGTACGATACAAGATCGAACGCTTTCGATAGATCAAGGTAGCATGCAAACACTGGTGTTTTTCTACTCGTGTAATACTGTACAGTCTGCTTGAGGCACAGGATAGCACTTTCGGTGGAAAGCCCGGGGCTGAAGCCGAACTGCGCGTCGTTTAGCGAGACGTGTTTATCTAGGTGCTGACCAAGCAGACTGTCCAGTACTTTGGCGACCACTGTGGCCAGAGAGATTGGTCTATAATTGTTTACATCTGATGTATCACCAGTTTTATTTTTGATGATTGGTACAACTATAGTACGCATCAGATTATCGGGCAGATGGGAGTGGCCTAAACACAGGGTAAAAAACATAGAAAGCACTCTGGGTAGGTGCACACCCGCATGCTGCAGGTGCTCGATGCTAAGGCTGTCGTGACCCGGGGATTTACCCCTCACCATGCCCTTGATCACCTCACGCACTTCCTTCGTAGTAAAATTAATACTACGCTTACTACCTTCCCCAGCATCGGGCACCTGCCGTGCTCGCCCCAGAGGAGAGTCCACCCTGAAATGGTGGGAGAACATAGTGGCGATCTCGCTAGGCTCATTCACTCCCGCCACGCTGATGGGGAGGCCCGGCTTGTAGTTCATTTTATTGGTGTTTTTCCAGAACTGACCGAATTTCTTTTTTAAGTGAAGTTCAGCTATAATATCCATTTTGATCTGTTGTTGATTATTCTGACACCATTTTAATTTTGATTTAAAAGCGCGCCTAGTTTCACACATGTCATTATAAAGTCGGCCAGCCCCGGGCTTACCCCCATACAACCAAGCCTCAAAACATAGCCGAGCCCTCCCATGAGCGCCGCGGACGTGCCTGTTCCACCCGGTAATGTATTTACCTCTACGCTTTTCGGTAACATTATAACTACATAAAGCGGCCTCCGCCAGTATACCAATAATCTCGTCATACATGTTATCTAACAGGATTTTATGATTTTTGTTGCAACACATACTATCTGAACAGTTCCGTAGTTCTGAAGGAAAATCAATTTCACGAAGTCTAGAGTGACATACATTTTTATATTTCGCTATCTGAATCGCGTCACGTTCACCCCAGACTATTCTATTTATACAAACAGTAGGTATACAAATCTTAGGCTTAACTAAATTAAAATTACATTGTATAGACACAGGGTAATGATCAGACCAGTAGGTATTATATAGCACAGAGGCCGCGGACACAGAGTGCCGCGCGGCACTCGTCACAACACAGTGGTCGAGCCAACGCCGACAGCCGTGCGCATCACTGACAAACGTATGACTGTCCGGCGGCATTAATTCCAAGTCTACGCAGGACCATGATTGATCCGCACAAAAAGTTAAGAGTTCAGTAGCAAATGACTCACCGGGGTGCGCATTGTAGTCCCCTAACATAAACACCGACTCCACATTGTGACTGTCAATTATGGCTGTCATTTCACTGAGACACTCCGTGAATTCCACTAAGTTTTCATTTGACTCGGTAGGCATATACACAGAAAATATCAAAATGGAACGATCACTAAGCTCGATCTTTATCGCGGCGAGACGCACACTATTGCACTTCACTACGGTTACCGACGGAAACGCAACCTTTCTCCACAGAAGGGCAACTCCGCCGTAGGGCCTACCGCGTAAGACCCCAGCCGCGATATCCACTGCAGAGGTACCCGTGCAGGCGAAGTCGTCGTCTATCGCGGCAAGGTACCCGAGGTCGTGCGGCAGTAGCCACGTCTCCTGCAGCGCCACAACATCAGCCGAGCGACAAAGCCTCCGCACACATTCCACTGATCTCATCACGTTTTTGCAGTTAAAACTTATTAAATTAATATTATTCATAAATTAGAACTGCCAATATTCTCGCCAGTCACACAGACATTTTTCTTATCTCGTCTGATAATGTTTATAAATCGACGATAGGCCACCCCGTTTGGCCAGAAGTCATCACTCAGAAAACTTATTAATGAACGTTTAGGTACGAATATTTTGTACGATTCGTAATCCTTCGCTAACTTCATGTCCATTTTTTCAATTTTAACATCAATGTTAATCTTCTTCATAATGTAGGTATGAATGTCACAAACAGACACGCCCTTCGCCACATTATAGATATACATGGGGACCTTAGTTTCCGCTGCCATAAAATTAATGCCAGGCTCAGGAATTGCTTTTCCTCGCTTCCCAACGAAACGGTTGCGTAACCTTTTCTTTTGGACATGAACCCACTGATCACTCGGAGCCTGTGTCTTCCAATTCCCTTCTCGTACAATCTCCGCCAGTGATTTCTGCTTGGGGATATGGCCAGATCCACATTTGTCGACCGTGTGTCCAACGGCCGAGTCGAGTGGTGGTGGTAACTCCGCAGTACAGGCGGCCGGACTAGATAGCAGCGGCAGCGGGGCGGGGGGCAGGGGACCGCAGCCACCGGCCACCACGGGGGACGGTGGTGGCGAGGGGGGCGGCGGCGATGCCCCGTCCGCCACACCGTCGTCGACACGGTGCACCGGCGGGGTACCGGACGCGGGCTGCGCGGGAGGAGGCGCGCGCGTCTCGAACAGCTGACCCGAGACGTGAGTCATCGTAGCCGCGTTTTGTCGTTCGACGGTAGGATCGTATTGCTTATTTTGCGGCACTACTTCACTACTACCCTCCGATGTCTGATGCTCAAAACTATTGTGAATACTCGATTTTAGTGTAGATTCACTTGATTGTAATGTAGTTTGTTGTTGATAGCATTCACTAATGCCTTCATTGCACTCTAGCGGCAATCCCCTGGGACCACTATCGCACTCATAGCTTGCGAGTCTTGCTGCATATGCGCCTCTTCTGGTGTTCACATTACACCATCCTGATGAAAGATGATGCACCTCACTTCTCAACTGATCCATCTGCTTAACTGTAGCATAGTCCTCTTTCATCATGTCGAGATCTTGCCGTAGCTTAACAATGTCTTTCAACAGCCTCGTCACGTCGACATGGTCGAACAGAACCGGGGGTAACTTCTCAAGGTCACGGGCCACGAAGACTGGGATATCCTCGGAGTCGGTATCGCGGATCAGACAGATGATGTCGTCTATGTCTCGAACAATTTTCCCAGGCTTCTTCCGCGTTATCTTACGTTTTGTTTTCGGCAAGGATTCGAACAACAAATTCTTCGCCGTTACAATTTCACTTTCGGAGAAAGCGCTCGCACAGATTCTGCTTATACTTTCATCGTCCATCACAGATATCTTATTATGGACGAAGGCCAAAACTTCGTTAATCACTACATTGCAATTTGCACATTTAACCACAGAGGACATTTTTAATTCCCCGATACACACCGGCCGTCACGCACAATATCCAACCGTTCGCATGCGCGCGTGCGGCGTGACTGACTGCAATACCTAACCACACAAAACTCGTAAACTCGTCTCTAGTTTCAAATATGAAAAGTCACACATATCCGCAAGAATAAGTAGTGAAAAAATGTGGTAATTTCCTATGATTGATGGATCGCAAGTAGAGGGTGCTGGTAACAGTTTCTCAAGACTGTCTGCTGTTACTCAAGTGGCATCACTTGAAAGCATTTGTCATGCTTATGACAGGTCTCCGTTGAAAATACTTTAGGCTTGAGCATAGAATAAAAATTCATAGAAGCGTACTTTCCTTTGTCGTGCGCCTATTTCGACAAAATGGTCACAAGTCTTTTTTGCCCAACCAAAGTTCCTTCGAAAGCGAAGCGCAACGTTGTCATTAACCGGTCGAACCTAACTACTTTAACACCTTTACACAGAAATAGGAGCCCCACGAAGCGGTGCTCCTATCCGGGGGAATTAGACCAATTGCGCCTAAAGATTTTGACGGTTTGTTATTTTGACAGATTGCGATTTTCATGAATTTGACCGATTGCGAATTTGACCATACGCGACGAAACGTTCGCGAACTTTGGACTCGCCAAGATACGTCGGCCGTATTCAACGTCACACGTTCGTGCATAGCATGAAACTCGCTTCTACACAATCTTATTCTATGACTAGAGTTAAGAGATTAGTTTTTGTTTATTCCTAAACTGAATTAAGCTGAGAATTTAAGAGACGTTGTCTTTTTCTGAAGGTATAAGGCCGTGACCATACACCTTGAAATGACGTATAGTTTTTACCTTTGATAGAGCTGTAAACATGTTGATACTTTTTTTGATATGTATGATTTGAAGAAAGTTTTTTAAGGTTTATTTTGTCGAAAATGGTGCGGGTACTGTAGATGATTTATTTAAGTACCTTACATTGTTTCTCAGATTTGATCAATCAATCAAAGAGACCCGCAGGAGAACCAAGGTAACCGACATAGCCCGAAGAATTGCCAAACTTAAGTGGCAGTAGGCAGGGCACATGCTCGCAGAACAGATGGCTGATGGTGATGGGACTGAAAGGTTCTGGAGTGACGACCGCGTACCGGAAGACGTAACGTTGGAAGGCCTCCCACAAGGTGGACCGCTGACCTTGTAAAGGCCGCAGGAATCCGCTGGGTGCGGGAAGCGCAAGAACTGGTCCAAGTGGCGGTGCTTGGGGGAGGCCTATGTCCAGCAGTGGACGTCTTTCGGCTGAAATGATGATGATGATTGTTTTTAAAAAATATTAAAGTAGTTTGAATAACGTGGCGTCCAAGATATTCCGACTTTATTGATTTCATTCAGGCATCAAAGTCAAACATACAGTAATGATGATTTTATTATATTCATGATGGCACATTACGATATAAAACCGTCCGTTTGTCTCGAAAATTTAAATCATAGTTTCCTAATAATTCATGACAAAAATATTTTTCGTTATTTTATTTTATTTCTTCAAAAGTGTATTGAAAAACGTCGTTTGATACACGTGGAAATTTTTATCAAAATGTACTATTCTGTGGCAGAATATTATATCCTTTCTACTACAAGCAGAAAATTCACAGAAAAAAAATATTCGACACAAAAACGAAAAGATCTTCATACTTACTCAAAGAGTTCTCAGAAATAACACCCCATCTTCGTAATGGGGGCTTTTCTCCTCAGATCAATAGATTCAGTGAGTAATGCGGGGCCCACTCATGCAGCGCTAGACATGCAGGTATTTCTTAATCAAGCGAGATCGAATGGGCCTTAGCGTAGGTACTAGCGAAGTCTAGTACGGGCTTTGTATAATTTGTTGGAAATTAATTGGAAAGGAAACGTCACGATTTAACATCATTCGGCCTGGCCTTTTCCCAACCATGTTGGGGTCGGCTTCCAGTCTAACCGGATGAATATCAATATTTTACATGGAGGACTGCCTATCTGACCTCCACAACCTAGTAACTGGGTAATACGATACGCCTTGGTAAGACTGGTTGTCAAATTTTCGGGCTTCTGGCGACTCGCAACGACTGTCAAAGATCCACGAGTGAAAGCCGGGACCAACCGCTTAACGTGCTTTCCGAGGCACGGAGGAGTCTGGGTATGTAAAGATGGTCAGCCATCCATTGTAATTCTGTAAATACATATATTTGTTACGGTCGCGAATCATACTATAATCATGTGTTTGTTGATTAAAGAAAATCGATACACCCAGATGCTAAGCTACAAATTGCAAAAATCGTAAGAAAATTTGAATTTCGCGGGCTACCTTAGCGCTTCCCCTTTTTTTTTTTTTTTTGAGGGTGGGAAATCATCAAATAACTTCTCCCGCTCTGGGTGGAGCGGAAGGGCGTGTCAGACTTTTACTGACTAAAACCCACCCGTGTTCCTTCAGTTGCCTATGCCAGGGCCGCGGTAACCTCTTCAGACAACCCGCGACCCCAGCGGCGTCGGCCCTATTGGACCCCGTCACTTGCTGACATCTCTTTGAGGCGCGCGTGGAACACGACGCGCCGTCGACTCGGGCCTGGTCCTTATCGGACGGCGAGCTACCCCCTGCTCACCGTCCGCAGGCCCGCGCCTACGGTGGCCGGAAATCGCCCCGCGATTCCCGCCGCCCAGGGCGTCTCCTGCGGCGACTGAGGGCGTGAGGCTACCTCTCCCTCACGCGTTCCGCCTCCTCCTTCGCGAGCATCACTGCTTCGCAGAAGGAGGTGACGGCCTCCCATGCACTCTCGCTCCGCACCATGGCCTGGACCAGGCTCGGACGCGAGAGATCGCCGCCGCCGATCGCCTCCGTGAGAACACGGCGGTGCTCTGCCCAAGCCGGGCAGACCTCCACTGTATGCTCCACCGTGTCCTCCGGGCGATCCACACAATGGTAACACCCGGGCGTTTCCTCCCGCCTTATGCGAAACAGGAACCTCCCGAAACAACCGTGTCCGGTGAGGACCTGCGTCAGGCGGAAGGTGAGGACGCCGTGGCGCCTCTCTAACCACTCCTCAAAGAGGGGACTTATCGCCGCAATTGTAGCGTGCCCAGCGCTGGGTTGCGACAGTCGCGCTCGCCATGCCGCCATGAGATCCCGCCGGAGCTCTGTCCGCTGTACCGTGATTTCTCGCGGCAGCGGAGTTACTCCTCGCGCCACTCCCACACGTGCGCGAGGACCTTTGCCTGCAGATCCCACGGCGGCAATCCGGCAAGGAGGCTCGCCGCCTCCCGGGAGACCGTGCGGTATCCCTACTACGGTACTAGCCGGATGGCCATGACCCTCTGGGACGCGTTCAACCTGCCGGCTGGTCCCAGCCTTAGGAAACGCGCCCACACCGGTGCTCCGTAAAGGGCCATGGACCGCACTACCCCCGCGTAGAGCCTCCGGCAGGAGGCGTTTGGACCCCCCAGATTGGGCAGGAGCCGCCTCAAGGCAGCCCCAGCCCGTGCCAGTCTGGGAGCCAAACGTCGGAATAGCGCTTCCCCCTTAAATAATGATTGTTTAACCGTACAATTTTTAACGTATAAAGCTGAGTGTCCAGTGGTCCGTGCCGGCCGCAACGCACGCACGGCACGCAATGGATTTTGGTTTGTTTGTATGAAGAAATGAAAATGCGGGCGGTATCGGTAGTGGACGCAGTGCTATATGAATTCAAACAAAGCAAACCGAAATCCGTTGCGTGCCGTGAGTGCGTTGCGGCCGGCGCGGACCAGTGGACGCTCACCATAAACGTCTCGTTTATAAATAAAGGGGAACATAGCATAAGTACTGTAAAGGTTTCATGCTTTGGTCTTCTGGCTGACATTTCGATCATTCAAACATCGAATTGCTCTTAAAGAAAAGTGATGCTCGCTTTTCTTTAAGGAGTGACATATAAATTTTAGCTAGGGCTCTGCCTAGGAAGTGTGTGATTTATAATTTATTCTGGCTCCAGCACCATTTCTCCTGAATACCTCTCGTATTATTTGTACTTACGAAATCCCCCTGTGAGTCACAGACAGTCCGCTGTGCAGGGCCTGCATGGAGGCCTCCGGGAGTTTGTCAGTAATATTAAGGCGCTGCTGGCCTTCTTTGAGGAGCTGGGGTGGATCGAATAACCTATTTTCCCACCCATACGCAAAATACGCGCATTATCGTGGAGTTGCGGATACCAGCTCGTATTACCTATACCTATACCTATACCTATCCCCCTGTGAGGGCCTGTATTCCGGGTCGTCACAGTACCTAGTAAATCCAATCCAACGACACGTGGGTATCACTGTGTAAATGGGTTACCAGAGCAATCTATTTTAATAACAACCGATTGAGCCTGCACAATCGATTCGGTGAGATCGCTTCAACAATACACAGTGTTACATAATATAACGCCTTTTTTCCCTGAAGGGTTAAGCAGAGGTGTACCCAGGACCCACATTTCGCCAGACAGATAGATCGATAGAATACTTTTTATTATGTACACCATAAATATTAAACATGTAAATGTAGAAATTTTACAATAGGGGTGACACAATGTTTTCGTTATGTTTATACCTAAGCCTCGGACTTTTACTTCACTACACTTCTTAACTGTCATTTCGTTAAAAAATGTTCCAAAAGTCCGTCTGGTCGGACTTTTAATTAGCTGCAGTAAAATGACACTTCTGTCATTTCTACTGTCATTTCTACTGTCATTTCTACTGTCATTTCGCTATCAAATGGGAACTCAGAAGAACAACAAGCATAGAAGTAGTGTTTAAATAGCAACTGAACTCAATATATTTGTTTCATTTTGACTTATGGAGCCGCTATGATGTAAAAGAAGGACACATATACAGAAGACGTTTCGAAATTTTGTAGGTTGTCATTCATTTTATTCTGACTAGTGATGTACCCACTAAATTTCAACGTCGATAGAATTTACAATGACATTCTTTCTTATACTGCCAAGAATAATAACCGTAGGTACATCCGGCTACACATCAAACTATACATTTCCAGTTTACACTGACCGCTCATTGTAAGGAAATCCTATACAATGCGAGATCAGCTTATACTGGAAATGTATAGCTTGATCTGTAGCCGTGCGTACCTAAAATTTTGAATTAACTAAGCATCCTTATGATCCCAATACTTAATACATTCGTTCAAAATGAAACAATACTTTAAGTATGAACTAAATAGTTCGTCATCATCATCACCAGTCTTCCTTGGTTCCCGACAGCTCTTCATGTATTAAATCTGACCCGGCTAAACCAGAATGTATTTAATTGCCATAATAACTGATGAGTTTATTGAAAACAAGTGGGAGACATTCGGTTTTGCAAATGTTTTTAGCAACTTACTTTCTCATATTTATTTGAATTTTAGATTACATCATAGACTACTCAACAAAGTCTAGGGAACAAGGGTATTCAAAGTACCTAATAATTTTTATTTTAATACTTTTTATGTAACACATTATTTTAAATCGGTAGAAGCGTAATTTAATAGAGATTTGAATTATTTGATTAAATAAAATGGTTGTTAGTGAAAAAATAAAATTTATTATGAAAATTCAAATTTTTGTACATAAAAAAATAAATAACGACCAGATAATATTTTAAATAAAAAAATAAAATGCCTAGCAACTTTAATAATCTGTTAGGCGAATTCCAGCTCACACCATAATCATTCCGCCCTGGTACGAATGAACTTCCTGAGGATTCTGGAGTCGGCTCTGGCGACCAGGAACTCGCCAAAAGCGCAGTCTTCTTGAATCGGGATGGAATCCAATTATTTCTGAATTTGTTATTGTCATCTGTGTCAAGGATTCCTAAAACAAACAGTTCTCAATAAAATTTATGTAAGATTTTTTATCAACATTTTTATTTAGGTATTTACCTAAATAAAAATGTTGATAAAAAATCTTAAATCTATAAACTAAGTTTTATTTGTATGTCTTACCTGACTGATGTGAGATGATTTCACGAGATGTCAAGATCAGTGGCGATTCATTAATCTGTATCGATGTACTATGTCCTGTTTCAACTTCCATTGCTACGGGATCCTACAATTACGTATTTTTTATTAAAAATAAATAAATAAATTTGCACACGATTATATTTCCGACTGGGATAATTAGAAGAACGATATCGCATCAATGATATTTTTAATATAATATCATTGTATCGCATATATCAAGTGAACATATTTCTGAAATGTTATACCTGTCTTCATGTTAGATTGCTGTTGATTGTGAGCGGTTCTTTTAATTTGCAGTGCTGCGCTATGTCCTTCTTCGCAGACTTCAATAAGTATTTCCTGTAATGTAATAAATAAAGTTTTAATTTGAACGGGATACTATTTATTGCCAATAAAATACCTTAATTATATCATAATACTGGATGAATTTTTTATCATGCACCAAATCGAAATGAGAGACTCATCATTATGAACAAATTTTACTATGGGAACAAACCTGAAATCGCGAAAAAAAAATCAGCTGTTCAGTACAGTTATCTACATCAAACTCGTCAAAATGTACTGAACAGCTGATTTTTTTTTCGCGATTTCTGGTTTGGTCCCATAGTAAAAGTTGTTCATAATGATGAGTACAATCTCCCATTTCAATTTGGTGCATGATAAAAAATTCATCCTGTATATCAGACCATTTCATCTGTTCTATCCATAACAAATAATGTGACGACTTAAAGAACATGCTACATCCATTTCATAGGTTCATTACCAAATGAATACAAAGTAAAATGCTTGGAGCATATTATGTGGCTGTGCTTTTTGGAGTCCAATTTCGTCTACCAATACAATTTATCCATTTTTTTTTTCACATCGTCTAGGAAATCTGTAAAAGAAAAGTATCGACAACATTATTTACGTCACTATGGCTGATCAAGATAACCCCAAAACAATTTCCGAATATTCGCTAATAACTTCTATTGGAATAAATATTACGACTGGTTTTAGCTATATAGTGACACAGCAATATTTGTTATGTATTTATATTCGTTTATCAGATCATTTGCAACAAGAAATTGAGCAAAAACTTACCGATGGAAGGTCAATATTTATTGTTCATTTTATTTTCGCTATGAATGGGACTTGCAGCCCCCAACCACACAAGAAATTGCTCCACAGCGTCCACACACTCACTATTTGTAGTTAAACAAAGAATTCATGCAATCTAACAGTAGAAATATTATTAAAACATCGCAAAACCATGGAAGATTACGACAAACACGTAAACAATGAACACGCGAATAAGTCAGGTAGTTCAATGAACGAACTGTCAGGCATTGAAACAAAGTACTATCAAATTTGGCCGCGTCATACTATAACTTTTTTAACCAAATGACAATTGATCTTGTGACCATGCCAAGAAAGTAAAACAAAGAGTAAAACATTTATCTCTTTCCCACATCCTTTATCGTGCCTTTATCGTACCTAATAATAGAACGGGACTAAAGGTAGTTACAGAATTCTGTTTTTAAGCTTCCTTCTATGCTTTGTTATTGTTCTGAGAATGGGAACATTTTATAACGTTTATGAAATTTGATTTTACTGCAGCTAATTAAAAGTCCGAGTCAAAATCAGCTTTTCCCTACATTTTGACGAATTTAGTTTGAACTCTTCATAATGACACGAATGTTTTATGAATCTGTATTAAGGACGCTATTATTACAAATGGGTAGTCAAATCATTACTATTTTACACAAAAGTATGTTTATCATATAAGTAAAATGCTTTGCATTCTTAAAATGTTTTTTGGCCGATGTGCATGGTACGATTCTGAACTATAATATAGAATAGGTACATTTTCTCAATAAATGCACCGAAGTAATTTCTTGAGAAACTGTATGAAATGCATTTTATTTAATAAACATAACATCTGTTTTAACCTGGCTCATATTTGACACATTCTAAACACGGCTGATTCAATGAATCCTATTTCCCTATCCCAATTTTCTCTCATACCCATATTAACAAAACACAAAAATTGGACAAGAAATATCCCGAAAAATAATCTGTCAAGCCCTTCTGTCATCCGTTGCTTAAATTATACATTTTTAAAGCAATATCGTGTGAAATAAATCTCAATTTCCATATCGGGGTGGTCGGTCGGCTTGGTGCATATACGTACCTACGTATTGCTGTTTCAATAGCAGTCGCTACATAATACATTAGAACATAAGGAAAGGGCTATGGAGCTTGCAAAAAAGCGATTAATCGATACCCAAATAATTTCCAATTTTATTACCTCAAAAATACTAATCACCTAGTATGTATCTGTGGCTAACTCGGATGTAGCGCCAGTACGCGCCAGTACTATTACTTATTCTGAATGTAATGTAATGTGTCTTGGTAGCGCTTGCCAGCCGCTCCCTCGCGTGATTGGTCACAGTTCAGAGTGGCCTTAGTGCGAGTTTTTATACTTACTAAGGCCATGTATTGAAGGTGATATAGGATCTATAGGATCTAACCCATTTGCTCGAGGTGCCCTAGCTTAGTTACTGCGACCAAACTAATCGGTACAGATAGCTTTACAAAGACCAGAAAGTTAAAAGGAGATCATTGAGCAAAAAGGCGATCATATTTAGAAGATCAAAACATATAAGGATCAATTTAATGCTTCCCATTTTTATTTTGTAACAAAAACAAATAAACTACTGCTTAAAATAATGGTTCAATCGATTCAGTAATCATTATTGTGGTATTTAAATAATAAATCATATTAATTTAATAGGCATTTAATCTAACTAAAACTATAACAATAAATGGAAAAAAAATCCACTATTACCCAAGTCAATAATGTTTTTAGCTAAAAGTCCCGACCGGTCCCGGCCTAAAAGTGCCAATCACACTCGCCGCGTTTCCACGCTCGATTGCGATGGCCAGCCTCTGCACCAGGAACGATCCGGAACGCGAGTCGCCAGTCGTCTCTATGAGCCTTCGTCCAATCTCCTTTACCAGGTTTTTGGCCTCCTTGCCCCAACTCCCCAGGGTCTCCACCGCTGGCACGAAGTGGTATAGCGGCTCCAAATCAGCGTACTTATACCTCTTTTTTGAGCTGGCGTATTTGTAACTAATAAACGATACTGCCTCAAATGTAGTGGTCACGCTTGTGACTGTTGAGCTGGAACTGGATTCAATGCCCGGCTCAGGCAAAGTTTTATTGCATAGCAGCCTGGAATTTGAATGTATGCAAAATAGGTAAGGTTGCCAGCACGAGTCGTGAGTACAATCTTAAACCTAACGAATCATGTTTCCTAGGGAATAATTAAATCAATATAATGATCAATCATATTTTGATACAGATAGAAAACAGAATACAAGAGCACGACGCCGACGAGGGCAGTTAAAGTTAAGGTGGAATTTATTTTGTGCTCATGACTCGTGCCGGCAATATACTCACTCCCATAGTTTTTAAAAAAAGGGGGACTCCGCGCCACGCATATCAAAAGTGAAGCACAGTAAGTATACCGTTTGTACAAACACGTCTCACGCACACATTCACATCATAGTATGCCGACCGGCCGCCATTAAGGCTTGTCCGCCGTAAAAAGCGCGGTCACTGTCGGACTGCATAGAAAAGAAAGAGAAGCGCGATGACACAACGCTTGCAAAATATGAAGTAATTACCGATTTACAAAAAATCTAGGGATTGGACTAAAAAAGTAATCACATGAAATCATTCCTTATTATTTTTAAAAGAACTGTATAAAATGAACACTTTTAATGAAAACTGTAGGTGTAATATGGTAAAAACTCGAAAAAATAGACAGAAATAGACCTGGGTTTAGCCTTTTTTTTCTTTAACAAACTAATAAAGAGTTCAGGACACATGAAATCACTTCTTATAAATGTATTCTAGATTATTATGTATATTTTTCTATCAAAAAGGTGTTATAGTTACTGTAAAAAATGGAAACAAAGTTACTTATTTTCGCCTTATTTGAGGGAGGACAAGCCTTAACACAAGCGACGGCGTTTTTGCAGGTACTCAAATCACGCACACATAGATCGGTATGATGCTTTACTTTCGATATGCGTGGCGCGGAGTCTTCCTTTTTATATACGTCTATGCTCACTCCCTATTAAATGGAAGTTTACGGACCTCAAACAACTGGTGGAATGTCAACATCTGTCAAGTCTTTTCCTAACTACTTTTATTCGGGTCGGCTTCCAGTCTAAACAGGTACCTGATCTAGTATTTTACATGGAGAGATTGCCTATCTGACCTTCACAATCCAGTTGCAGGGTAGGTATACATGATACCTTTCGGTAAGAATTCATTGTTCGGGCTTCTCAGTGGAGCGAACGGCAAAAAGGGTCAACTTTTTCCAGCTTCATCCTGTACTAACGATCCGCACCCTTATTGCGTAACACACTATCAATCGGAATCGGTTTCATTTTGACAGTTCAACAACATTCGTTGCGTTATTAACGGTGTTGAGAAGACAAATTATTCGAACATTGAAGCAATGGGTTAGCAATTTACAGCTGATTTTTTCTTCGCGATTTCAGGATTGTTCATAATGATGAGTACAATGAGAGGATAAATTAAGAGGATTAAGACGATTAAAATTACACACTGTATTTTGTTTATGTATTACCAATGCATACATTTTTGAAGGATATTCCGATTTGAATTATTCTTATTTTATTCAGGAGGATATACCTCGGAATTGGTCCCATGTAAAATTTATTATGTTTGCTTGGGTAGTTTTTGAGTTCGCTTCAATAATACGTATTACTGAAGCGAACTCAAAAACTACTTTTCCCACTAGAATTAGTCTACGTGGATGATGTTATAGGAATGACACAAATTCGAATACCACTACCTGCGTAAATGTGTTCGACAATGACAACTGCAATTTACACAGTGGGTAGTAGTATTGAATTTGTGTGGGGTAGGTATGTACGTACCTACCACAACAAAAAAGTGAAACATAAAAACTTTTTAACAAAAAAATATAATAGACTCAAAAAAATGTTTTAATTTCGGAAGTCAGTGGCAAAAAATAAAAATACGAAATCAAAGACAGCGACTTCCGAAATTAAAGCTATTGTTCACTTTAGTGTTTATTTTGGAAGTCGGTTGTATTTTTTTCTAAAAAGTTTTCATACTAGAGATTTAAGACTCTGCTAGTCACTAAATCCGCACCCGAATGAAACAAATGAAGGGCCCCAGTGCGGCTCATTGCGTTTCAATCCACCGTGTCCGTTATCAATCACGCTTTCGCCTTAATCCCTTCAGAGGCCACTAGAGCGCGCCTCTCAGCTCTTGGGATATTAACTCAAATGATCATACTTTATATAAGAAACTTTGGGCAATAAATTGGTTGCAACCACATTGCTTTGAAACCAAAAAAAAAACAAGACAAAAATCCGCCGCTCTATTCTGTAAAAATCACCGTTATAGGTGAAGTGAGCTGGAAGTGAGCTGTCAATAGTGTCAATCCCTAGCATCAGGTGGAATGACAGCTCACTTCAAGCTCACTTTTTTTAGAGAATAGACTGGCAGGAATTTTATGAGATTCGGAAGGCTAATAAAGCCCTCAGGTGGAGAAATTCATCTACCCTATCATATTCTATCGTTTTTGATATCATCAGCAAAAACGTTTTCGAACATAAAATATTTACTGGCAATTAGCTGCCTCTTCACTTTTTCTTGACTTTCAGTCCTGAATTATATTTTCCCCATACATTTACATGACTTTCCTTTTTACGTAGAAAGCTCTATAATTTATTTATCGTTTAGGCACCTCTTATCGTACATCTTGAAGGTACGACGACGTACATAGAGCGACCAAAGATACTGAAAATTTCGGGATTGTGATCGGGAACCTAGTAACTAGGTACCACCTTTTTGTTTTTAAATCGAATGTCCGCTGATGTAGACATGGTATAAAGATATGATGCACAAACTATTTGCTACCATGAATTCAGCACAACATGATTTGAACTACCAGCGTTGAAAATCGTCTGTTATTTAAAAAACCGGCCAAGTGCGTGTCAGACCACGAACAACGAAGAGTTCCGTAGTTGAAAAGAATTTATCCCAAAAACGAACTTTAGGTACAGTCGGCTGCAGCCCACTGTACATTGTAATGTGGTGGCATCTACATCGCCATATACGAACTACGCATCACAATGACATGACGTCACGAAATCCTGCATCGCGGAATTAGAGTTTACCACGCAAATAGCATAGATACAACGTCCCGACATCAACTGTCGGGCAGTTACCCACCAGACACGACACCCGCCTGGTCGGACGATCCTCCCTTTTCTATGGAGGATGAGTGAAATTTACACCCTGTTCCTCATGCCTCTAAAATGGTGACCCCGAGCATGAACGTCAGCGCAGCCTTTAAAGTAATTACTTAATTACTTTATTTTCTCAAATTGATTTACCTATTCCGGGTTACGAAATTTCTTCACTATTGTAATCTATATACACAATACTATCTGCCATTGAAACCGTGGCAGATATTTTTATAGCACCTTATACAACGTTTAATGCTAAATGCGCAAAACCTCTTAAAAAAGTTGTTCATAATGATGAGTACAATGACCCCTCATTGTACTCATCATTATGAACAACTTTTACTATGGGACCAAACCTGAAATTGCAAAAAAAAATCAGCTGTTCAGTACATTTATGTTCGCATAATTCGTCAAAATGTACTGAACAGCAGATTTTTTTTCCGCGATTTCAGGTATGGTCCCATAGTAAAAGTTGTTCATAATGATGAGTACAATGACCCCTTAAGAGGTTTTGCGCATTTAGCATTACACGTTGTATACAACATTTTTACCTTTGCCATCGACTCGAAAAGAAGAAAACTATTATTATTATAACTATTATACAAAATACAAATACAAATACAAATAGTTTATTTTCTTTAACATGGTTTGTACTACATAGCTAGTGATAGAAGTGTCCTTTTAAGCAAATAAATGCCTGTATTAGGACACTCCGCTCTTCCGCAACTTAAATTTACGTAATGTACATTCACATACAAAATTAATCTAATATTTACTATTTATACAATTTTGAAAAACTAAAGTAAAATAAAGTAAATTAAATTAATACAAACAGAGAATTGTAGAAGACTAATATTTTATATCATCTTATTACGAAATAATTGTTACAGTTATGTAAGTTGGGAATGTGGTATGTACGTCAACATTTTAAAAATATATATGTGTGCGGGGGTGTGTCTGTGTGTGGGGTGTATGTGTGTGTGAGGGGTGTGTGGGATTATCTTTGACATATCTCGGGACCCTGCGGTCCCGGACCTTTGGAAGGCATACGAGGGGCCGAAGCCAACTCGCAGAGGCCCCTTAGACAACTTTTAAATGTCGAGAAGGCACCAGCCGACGATTATCCCTGTATGCACTATGCAAGTGCACCCAAGGACAACCCCCGGTTTGTGCAGGACTATTGCAGATCATGGAAACAAAACATATTGGGCTATGGGTTTGGGTGGCTATAGTGGATTGGGTACCTTGAACTATGGTGGAACTATGTCCCCTGCCTGACCAATGTTATTTATTTTATACAGATAAATAGCAGGGGGTGACTTGCACACTCAATAATAGGCCTCCAAAAACGGTCGCTAGCACATAGTGACGTAGCGATAAGGGGGCAACATGTCCTGAGGTGCTTGAGGAGTGGAGAGGTATTCCACGGTTCTCAGAAAAATCCCAGAGCCCGGAAGATGGTCAAGATCCCTACAAAAACTTACTGGAATACTTCCTTCCTCCGACCATGTTTGCTCTTGCGATTCTCCACTCAAGCCGGCCAATAAAGGCAAGAATGAGGTGGGAGCTCTGTTCCTCATCAGTGCTCACTCCAGCCGGCCAATAAAGGCAAGAGGTGAGGAACAAGACTTCTCCCGGGAGATAGGGTCCGTGGGGTCGTTACTGCCCAACAACTCGCCACATGCTGCCCTGCGGGTTTTTGTATCTCTCTTGGTCTGGCTCCTCACTCTAGACCTGTTTCGGCAAAGTAAACTCTACCGGCACAGACCTAGAGTTCAGGGCGCGCAAGCCCTACCACGACGTCAACGTAGAGATACGGAGGTGGGGTAACTATTATTATTATTATATTACTATTTTTTCTATGTGTTTACATATCTCGGTACCCTGGGGTCCCGGACCTTTGGAAGGCATACGAGAGGCCGAAGCCAACTCGCAGAGGCCCCTTAGGCAATTTTAAATTATGAGGAATCACCAACCGACAATTATCCCTGTATGCACTATCAAGTGCACCAATGGACAACCCCCGGTTGGTGCAGGACTATTGTAGAACATGGAAACAAAAAATATTGGGCTATGGATTTGGGTGGTTGTGGACTGGTTACCTAGAACTATGGAAGCACTATGGCTCCTGCCTGACTTATGTTTTGTATACAATATACAGATAAAATGGCAGGGGGTGACTTGCACACTCAATAATGGGCCCCCGAAAACGGTCGCTAGCACATAGTGTCGTAGCGGCAAAGGGGCAACATGTTCTGAGGTGCTTGTGAGGAGCGGAGAGGTATCCCACAGTTCCACAGTTCTCAGAACAATCCCAGAGCCCCGAAGATGGTCAAGATCCCTACAAACACTTACTGGAATACTTCCTTCCTCCGAGCACGTTTGCTCTTGCGAATCTCCACTCAAGCCAGCCAATAAAGGCAAGAATGAGGTGGGAGTTCTGTTCTCGTCAGTATTCACTCCAGCCGGTCAATAAAGGCAAGCCAGAGATGAGAAACAAGACTACTCCCGATGGGGTCCGTGGGGTCGCTACTGCCCAACAGCTCGCCACATGCTGCCCTGCGGGTTTCTGTATCTCTCTTGGTCTGGCTCCTCACCCTAGACCTGTTTTGGCAAAGTGAACTCTACCGGCACAGACCCATAGTTCGGAGCGCGCAAGCCCCACCACGACGTCAACGTGGAGATACGGGGGTGGGCTAACTATTATTATTATTATATTACTATTATTATTGTGTGTCTGTTTGTTACCTTTTCACGCCTGAACCACTGAACCAATCGTTATGTTTGACAGACAGGTACCCTAGGGCCTGAAGAAGGAATAGGCATTTCATCCTGGATTTTGTATAAAAAAAATATGAAATACAAAATACACGCAGACGACGTCGGGCAATAGCTAGAAGACTAATAAGACGACCCCATTTTTGTGAAATCCTAGGCTGTTGATGAATTTCAAGTGACAGGGGCAAAAAGACAAGGTGAAAAGAGACATAATATCCATTAATAAAATCAAATCACAATAACTCGGACATCATTACAGTTCTGTTATCGCAAATAGGCAGAGTGTTAATTACACTTAATGAGTAGGGGAGACCGAGGAGGGTTATGACAATTTTCACGCCAATGGTCATATCTCGGCTGAAAATAGTCCTAACTATTTGCATGTTATATACAAGTAGCTTTTGACAATACGGGTTACACTGAAATCTGTTCTTTTAGATTTTTGAAATATTTTTGTTGTGCTGGGTTTGGTCTGAAAATATTTTAATGTCTTCTGGTATCTTCTCTTTATTTCAAAGGAGATGCTTGGTGGGTGCCGAAGTGTCGTAACATACTTTGTTTCTGCGGCTTTTTCCCGGTGAATATTTGCCTAATCTAAAGATTTGAATCAGTTTCCAGAGGTCTTGGCTCACTAGCACAGTAATTTTAAAGATATCGGCGTCATCTTGGGATACTCGTTCATCCGCGCTAGCAGGGGACTGTTCGGGCAGGCCCACAATAATCATATTTTTTATCTGCTATTCGGTTTGCTACCTCCTTAATAATTATTTGTTTGTTCAGACATAGCTGATTTTGAAAGTTTGAAGTCGAAGATTCAGAGGTGGGCTTAAACGAGGTAAATTCTGACTAAAAGGATTTCATTTTCTGTTCTCCCACAGAAATAGACTTTGTTACAACTCTCCTCAGTCTCCCCTACTTCTTATGTACGTAACTTTTTTACTCTAAGTGGGTAGGTACAAAAGCAGTGATGTTATAAGCTGATTTCTTAGTTGATACTATATTAGAAAGGTTATTAACGAAGAGTAATTCAAAACCAGTAATGTTAGAAATGTATAAGTTTGTGTTTTACATTTTATGCATTGCACTATTAATGGTGCCAAATAATTTTGCCAGGGAAGAACCTATGCCACCTGAACCGAATTTTAGACCAGTACCAGATAAACCAGTACCAGATATACCAACGACCAGTAAGTGCAATGTGACTCTTATAAATATCATTGTATTAAGGTACAACGATTGGAGTGATCCTTCCTAAATCGCACCATATCCGTGTAAGATGACTCATGTGATTGTCATAAACTATGAATTGGAATGATTGAGGAATTTGAGTTATGGCATGTATTCGTGGTTTGATAAGACGCTATTTTACTTCGTGATTTGACACTCACTGTTATTTTTTAAGACCTGACAGGGCACCACGCGAACTGACCATGCCGACTGACTCTAAATATGGTAATGGGCGAGATATTTTTGAGACGTTGTACAAGTGGCTCTGAGAAGTCATCTCACTGTTCACGACGCACGCCTTGGAGCGGCAGTTGCTGCTCAAATCAAAACTCAATCTATTTATTTCAAATAAACCAATTACAGCCACTTTTAAATTGAATTTAACTGTCGGTCCAGTCAGAAAGATGAAGCTAGTCGCCCATTCCAAAGCGTAGTAGGTATCTATGGAGAAGAACGGGCAATAAACTGCACGGACACTCTTTTAAATCAAAATGTGTTTGCAAAATATTGGTTAAATCATTAATGTTGAAATATTATTTAAATAGTTTCCTTTTATTTTCATAATTAATTGTTTTTGGTAACAAGTCAGAAAATTAAAAAAAATCGAAGAACTGTAATAGCTCGGTAACAATCCAGACAGGCCCTTTACCCACTGACGCGTCCGAAGTCATCCGAAGTCAAAAAGTCACCCGGAACGAAAAGCGCAGAATGTCCGATCGCCCGAAAGTGACCCGGAACAAACGGGTGACAGCAGCCTCGCTTCCGGCTCTTAGTTATTTATTTTTGATTTTTTTTAATGCTGCTACAGCGGTCGTTCTTGTATTGACAGAAAGCCATTGAATTCCTGATATTTTGGTTAGATGGCGTTAGTTGCAGGTGGCATGATAAAATGTTGAGTTGAATGATACAACTGCGGCGCGCCCGACGCGGGTGACGTTTTATTTTATTTTCATTTATAGGAACAGCAAACAGTTACATTATAAGAACTTACAACTAACATAATAAACAATAATAGTAATAATATAACCCACAACTCTGTCCACAGGTAGACATAAAAGTTTCAAAAGGAAAAAAAAAGTGTAATCGCTAGGAGTTCTGACCGAGATTATTATTTGTACATTTTAAGTAAAAAAAAAATAGGGTTAAGTATCGCTTTAGATTTTGAAATAATTGTATTTTTGTTTTTAATGGCGTAATATAAACAAGATTGCCTACACATTTTGTTGTAGAACTATAGAAAACGAAGTAATTTAGAGTTCTATGACAAAATGTGTAACCTAGCCTGGTCTATCCACTCTAATAAACAGTCATTAGTTTACTATCAGTTCATAAAAATATTTTGTGTACAAGCCATGTTTTTTGTCGGCCCCATCGCGCGCCGACAAAAAACGTTCGGAACAATCCTGGCGAGGTCGCGCGGGGAGCGGGACACGTCAGTGACGGTACGAAACAAAGTTCAAGAACCAAAAATTCGAAGACATTATGTGACTTACCAACCCGCACTGTACCTGTCACTGTACACGTCTGTGCCCACGTGGTGGATTACGGCCCACTCACTCCCTCTCACTATTATAGGTACACTTCTGCCTCACTCTTCCAGGAACACAGGCGTGATGTTATGTTTGCTTGTTTATATTTAATTCCCTAAAAAAATATAGACTTGTGATTGTGACTTAAAATTGCGATGCTTAATATTTTTTTCTAGCTGATGATGGGGCTGCATCTGGACCTTTTTCGACACTCGCGGTCACGGACTTAGCTCAGTCTAAAATAGATGACGCATTAAATCTGGATTTTGGAAAATATACCACCATGAGTTTTCATTATGAGAGTCATCAGTGGATGCACTCAACTGAGCTCGATTTATGCTATGATGATTATACCAAATGCCTCACGAGCTTGTAAGTAAACCGTAATAGGGTTTGTTTAATATCTTTTGAAGTATAAGTAACGGAGGCCATTTCTTAGAGGTGGCATATCGTTGCTAATCTAACTAATTGACGTAACTGATTCGAAGAAAATTTTACAGGGCAAGCTATTTTTCTTTTTTTTTGTAAACTGTAGTACAGTAAGGCATAGGTACAGATACGCCGATTAGACAGATCGATTCGACTTGGAAAATGATAGTTAGGTCGGCTATCGGCTTAGTCCAAAATGTCAGATACGTCACTTAGTTAAATTAGCGACGATATGGGAGCCGATGGTGCAGAGTAGGGTTGTAATCTTATTGTAGTAATCATTTTGATTATTATTTGCTACACATTATTTATTTTTTAACCGACTTCAAAAAAGGAGGTTCTGTATTCGACTTGTATGTATGTATGAGTGTTTGTATGTCCGTTGTTCTCAAAAACGAATGAACCAATTTTGATGATACTTTCATTATCGTGATCGACATACTTTCAGGAAGGTTTTAGTATATAATGCATTATGTAATAATTCTTATGTATGAAGTTATATGCACAAATGTACAGTATCTCCGGCATTTCTGAGCCTATTTTGATGATTCTTCTTTGTGTTCGTCTTGGGCTTACTTATCAATCAATCAATCTGCCTAGCCTTTTCCCGACTATGTTGGGGTCGGCTTCCAGTCTAACCAGATGCAGCTGACTACCAGTATTTTACATGGAGCGACTGCCTATCTGACCTCCACAACTCAGTAACTGGATAATACGATAGCGCTTGGTAAGACTGGTTGTCAAACTTTCGGGCTTCTGACTACCTGTAACGACTGTCAAAGATCCACGATTGACAGCTAAAATCGCCAAGCCAAGTTTGCAAAAAATGTTTAGTTGGTTTGTTTTTTTACTCATGTTGTTTATCTATATGTTGATATTTGCAGGGCTGTTCCTATGGCAGTTTGTATAATGCATACCGAATACAAACTGGAAACTCTCGAAACGTATTGCGACGCATATTTAGATAATTGTAGACACGGATTCCGTAAGTATGTTTTATTATTTCGGAGGAAAAGACGGAAGAAAAAAAAAGAGTAAAAAATAATCCCTCCGGCCGTTTTCACAACTGCGATTCGCAACCAGTGGCGAATTAAGAATTTTTGTTCTTTGCTCGCAACTAGTTGCGAATCAAGAAAGCTTTTTCCTTAACCACAACTAGGCATCCTGATGATTAACTTTCGTAACCAGTTACGTCAAAATATTTTTTTTCCTTATTCGCAACCTTCGTTGTTATTATATTACTGCTGGATACCAATACGTGATGGCTAAATGTCCAGTTGGTAAAGAAATTAGAAAATTTAACAGATACTTTAATAAGCAATGGGTTAAAAAGGATGGACTACGGAATTATTGTTGCTGCGAAAATGAAAAAATAAAAACAAGCAACCTTAGAGAGGGATGGCATACAAAAATAAACAAATACATAGGTTGCATAAAACCAAATCTAGCTCACTTACTAGATGTTTTAAACACAGAGTCTACGTGTTTTGGTTTAAGAAAAGTCAGCAACAAAAAGAAAAAAAAATACGAAGAAATAGATGCGGAAATTGATTCGGCAATAAATGACCTGAAATCTGGAATAATTAGCGTGGGGCACTGCATAGAAATTATTTGCCCATATGCAATCTGAAGAGGGCAAAGAAGGGTGGAAAAGGCCCTTCGAAAAATATAGTTTAATTTTGTAAGTAAGAAAGAAGAATATTTTGTTTTATTTATAAGTTTAATTTTGTTATGTGAAAATATTTATATACGTAATTGACATTGCGATTTTTTGGTTTAATTACATTTTTTATTCATTATCTTAGCTACTGGTTGCAACCTAAGAAATGATTTTCTCACATCGTAACTATGTAATTTTGTGAAGTTCTTATTCTTTGTTCGCAACCAACTTGTGGTTAAGGTAAAAGTTTTCTTGATTCGCAACTGGTTGCGAACAAAGAATAAAAATTCTTAATTCGCCACTGGTTGCGAATCGCAGTTGTGAAAACGGCCGCAGGGAAAATAATAATACGGGGTGTAAGGGATAGCCCTCTGCAGACTGATGGGGTGAATTCAGTCTAACATACTAAGATGACCGGTACATAATTATTTCAGGAACATTATGGGAATCCAATAAACCTGATTTGTGTTTTTGTGCACAAATCGGAGCGTCTGTTACTGTTTGTTAGAAGTAGGTAATAGGTATGAGTTCGATGAACTCTGTAGCTAGACAGAAAGTGAACCGCTGATTTCACGCGTCGTTCGTTAGAGTATTTCAACATCCATTGCTGGTTTTTATTTTGCTGTTTTTTTAAATAAATGGAGTGCTGCAAACATACAATGTAATTTTACATTGAAATAAAGAAAATGTAACTGAAAAAACTTTAAAAAAAAAATTACTTTTTGCTGAGAAAATTTCCAGTGGACTATTATTCAACATAAGGAGCTGAATGCACCCTGTTAGTTTGCGGAGGGCTTAATTGTGGCGGCATCTATATCGCCACATATGAACTACGCATCACAATGACATGACGTCACGCAAACCTGCATCGCGCAATTAGAGTTTACCACGCGATTAGCATATATACAACGTCCCGACATCAACCGTCGGGCAGTAGCCCACCAGACACAGCACCCGTCTGGTCGGAGGATCCTCCCTTTTCTATGGAGGATGAGTGAACTTTACACCTTGTTCCTCATGCCTCTAAACTGGTGCCCAGTTTCAGTTTCCAGTCATGTCATTGATGCGTAGTTCATATGTGGCGATGTAGATGCCGCCACATCCCGTCCCAGTCCCTTACACCCTGTATAATAAAATATATTCTTCCCAAACCAGCATGTATACTTATAAGGATAGGGACAATGTAGGTATGAATGTGAGCGGTTTGTTGTGTGACAGAGATGTGTGTGTGGTGCGATTTCCAGTTACTGCGTACTGGCCGTTCCGTGTACGTGTGTTCGAATTTCAGGAAATAAATAAGTATTATAACAATGTCTTTATTTAATACTTGAGTGTTGCAGAAGCTCCCATGACATCGGAAATGGTTTTTTTAATGATGAGAGTGTTATAATTTTATGTGATTGTAATACAATATTTATTTTTCCTCTATGTTTCAAACGCAAAATATAAGACGAGCTCGTGGCTTAGTAATAACAGCCGCACGGGTCGATCCATCAGGTTAAACTACGCTTGCTGGGGTTGGTCAGTGGATGGGTGACCATCTTTACATACTGAGACTCCTCTGTGCCTCGGAAAGCACGTTAAGCCGTTGGTCCCGACTGTCATTCGTGGATCTAAGTCTGACAACCAGTCTTACCAGGGGGTATAGTATTACCCAGTTACTGGATTGTGGAGGTCAGATAGGCAGTCGCTCCATGTAAAATACTGGTATCAAGCTGCATCCAGTTAGACTGGAAGCCGACCCCAACATACGCGAAATACAAATGACAGACAATGAAACAAAAGCCAGCTATAGATGCTGCCTGTAAACATGTGAAATAAACAAAACATTCAAAAGTTTCATAAGCGCTTTCGCGGGCGGTTGCCGTTCTTCACTAACAACATCCCAAAAAATCAGTACAGTGCATTTTTTGCGACCCAGCGCAATTTTTATGTCTACGGTGACTAGCCTATATGTTATGAATTATGAATTATGGATAGACATAAAAAAACGCTTGACAAACGGCGCCGGTGCGACGGAAGTGTGTGGACAAGATCAAACATGTTTTAGCCGGCACATCAGCCCCTCACAATCTCGGGCCGAGTTCTAGTGGTCGCGCCGAACTACTCGAAAATTCGAGGGACGGAATCCCGGTGCTCGGGTAACGGAAGTGCGCTACACATGCGGCCGTAGTAAATGTATGTATTGCTACTTCGGCACCGTCATCTCGTTCTCGTTGACGTCCCATTGACGGTGCAAGTGGACAAACGGCATTATAAGCATTTCCCATTATCTTTTCTCTAAAAACAAGGTGACCTATGTTATTAAAATTATTTTCAGGGTATTGGCGAATCGTCGGCTATGGCAAATGCGATTGGATAAAATCCGTGCCTATCCTGGTCGAAGCTTAAATCAAGCAAATGGAAGATAAGGTCATTGCCACGAAAAGGAAAAGGTGGAAAATATATTATATAAAATTTAATTTAATTTGCCGAATTGTGAAACCATTGATCTTTATTTTTCTATTCACAGTAGTTTATCTATACAAATATAATAAAGTTGCAGATCCTATCACTGCTTGGGTTCGATTCACGAACTGAACAACTACCACTGACACTGAACTGAGCCACGAACTGACACGAACTCAGCTGAACATCAATTAATCTATTCTTAAGGAACGTTCCAAAACTAAAATTAGACCCAAAACTACTTTTAAACAGAGATCAATGCTTGAGTTTCCTTGTGTAATACAGCCGTGTGATTCTGTAAGACCTCATTCTAAACTTCGAATCTGAATCCGCTGTGAGTTTCTTGATTGGCGTTCTAAATTCAAAGTGTCAAATAAAAAACAAGTGAGAAGAAGTGATGTGAAGTGAGATTGAATAGCGATATGAGATGCGAAGTGAGAGTGAATAGTGATCTGAGATACGAGTTGTTGTTTGAATTTTACAGAATTGACGTACAGACCTAAGAATTTACCACTCGTATGCTGTAATTACAGAAATAATTAAAAAGCCATTGTGTCTCGCGTAGATCTGAGTTCTGCGTTCTATCTGCGAAGAGTTAAAAATGGAGATATTTTGCTAGTCATATTTACTAAGCTACATCCAACAGTCACTTGCTTACATTTACAGATTTAATTAAAAAACTTTTCTTCGTAACAAGACTCGATTAATGGATTTTGTCATTAGCGCAAAAATTTATCGTCTTACTAATTGAGTGACTCAAGTTCCATGGATAAAAAATAAGTTAGCCGACGTTCGCACAGATGTAAAAAAATCGCGGCGGGATTTTATCGCGCACTGGATTTTCAACTCTCAGTGTTGAGCCGAGCTTCGAGAATCCAACCCAACAACAACTGAGTGCAAACCAGCGCGTCGAAAAAACACACTGTTGAATTTTTAACCCTCGGCGCTAAGCAGAGCATTTAAAATTCAAAGCGTGAAAAAAAATCGCCGCGGTATTTTTACGCCCGTGCGAACGTCGGCTTACTGCTGTTTCAGATGATGGAACCAATACTAAGCTAGTTGACAGTAAGAAAAATAACTGAATTATGAATTTCATTATGTATAATGGTTGTGCTTGTGAACTAAAAACTCGTGGCTAAGTAATAACAGCCGCACGGGTCGATCCATCAGGTTAAGCTACGCTTGCTGGGGTTGGTCAGTGGATGGGTGACCATCTTTACATACCGAGATTCCTCCGTGCCTCGGAAATCATGGTCATCAGAAGTCCGAAAGTCTGACAACCAGTCTTACTAAGGGGTATCGTATTACCCAGTTCCATGGGTTGTGAAGGTCAGAGTCGCTTCATGTAAAATACTGGTATTCAGCTGCATGCGGCTATACTGGAAGCTGACCCCAACATAGTTGGCAAAAGGCTAGGCAGATTGATTTTTGGTTGTGAGCTAAAAGTATCAAAATTCATGCCTTAATGCAATTTAAAGTACCACCCACAGTTCTTACCCACAGAATATTATTCCCCAAATTATAGGGAAACAATTTGACAAATGGCAACCCTTCAACACACATAGATAAAAAGGTGGCTTCACTTTTGATGTTTGAGGTGCTCCATCTTCCTTTTTTTGTTGATCTGAGATTACACGGTAAGAAGAGTATTTTTTTCAAGAATAAAAAACTTTTTTACAAAAACAAAAACCGACTTCCAAAAAAAAACACTACAAAGTGAAAAATAACTTTAATTTCGGAAGTCGGTGTCTTTGGATCTGTATTTTAGTTTTTTGCCACCGACTTCCGAAATTAAAGTTATTTTTCACTTTGTAGTGTTTTTTTTTGGAAGTCGGTTTTTGTTTTTGTAAAAAAGTTTTTATTTTTCACTTTTTAGTGGTTCAGTTTGTAATTTATCTAAGTTACAATAACCCAATGTCAACTGCTCATCACGTTTTACAAAATGTTGCTTTTCCCGATGCAGGGACGTTAATTGTTGAGGAGTTCTCCTAGTAAGAACCAGGAGAAATGGAGCTCATGGTGAAGTCACCATTACCATTATTTTGACGAGCATAAACCATATTAAAGTAATCGAATCGCAACCTGTTATATACTTAGATATAATTGAGTATTTCCGATGGCCCTCTGTGGTCTTCATCATCAGTTCCAGTTCACCGAATGGTACTTTCCGAGAGTAAATGCACGAGTTACTATAAAAAATACCGAAATCGATATAGGTGTGCCCATACAATTTGAGGGTTTCCCTCGATTTCCATGGGATCCCATCATCAGATCCTGATTTGATGATCATGGGACCACTTGGGAAGTATACCCTTTCGAACAAAAAAAGAAAAATCCAAATCGGTCTAGCCATTTTCGAGTAATCGGGGAACATACATAAAAAAAAAAAATAAAAAAAAAAAAAAAATATTCCGACGAATTGAGAACCTCCTCCTTTTGGAAGTCGGTTAAAAACATTTGTCAAATTAACTAAGACACAAACCGATCCGAAACCTCATTTCTTAAAGTAAACAAATTATTTATGCGACAAATAACTTCTAAACTTGTTGTAAATAATCGGCACTGACCTGAAGTAAATGTTTATCTGTTTAACGTCCTCCATCTAAAAGTTGTCAACAAACTTTTTCAATCTAAATTAACAAAGAAAATTATGAACATTTTGCATTTAGATGTCTTTTGGTAAGTTGTTCGGTGACCCGGTCTCAATGCTTTGGTGTACGCAAGGCTACAGTTCAAGCTATACATTTCCAGTCTATGCTGATCTCGCATGGTATAGGATTTCCTTACAATGAGAGGTCAGTGTAAACTGGAAATGTATAGCTTGATGTGTAGCCGTGTGTACCAGTCCACACTTCACACTAATATTATAAAGGCGAAAGTTTATGAGTGTGTGTGTGTGTTTGTATGTTTGTTACTTCTGACCGATCTGGATGAAATTTAGTATGTAGATAGCTTATACCCTGGATTAACACAGGCTACTTTTTATCCCGGTCTTCGCGGGTGAAACCGCGCGGCGCGGTTACTTTTTATTATAATTATCACACAGTCATCAACCGCCGGTAGTATAATCATTGGAAATATCTGTTTTTTTTTTCTGTGTAGTTCCAGTTTCACGGACGTGAAGTATCGATATCTGAGCAAAACAAAAAAAAAAACAGATTTTCTCAACTTATACTTACGACACAAAGTAAGTAAGTAAGTAAGTAAGTAAATAAAATTTTATTTGTTTAAACATGGTGTACATGATACATTGCATGCAGGACAAACACACACAAACTTTGCCTTTAGAATAGTAATGTGATTAGCCGCAAAAATAGAACATTTTGTTAAATCAGACTATCCTTCTGAACGCCTTTTGATTTATGTACCCGTCATATTACAAAGCGAAAAAAATATTAAACAAGCAAAAGGTATAGGTCCCAAGATTAATTTACCGACGCCAAATTGACTGAACAAAATTTCGATAATTATACTTATAACGGACCCTCCGTTTATCAAAGCAGACAACTCTCTCCGTAACAACAGAATTTTTTTTTTTTTTTTTTTTTTTATCCTTTATTAAAAAGAACCAGGTTCTTAATAATTATTTACAATCTAGCCTACAAGACTAATAAGCAATTTTAATCTAACTTAATTTTTTACGTGATAATTATTTTAAAACTTAGAATAGTGTTAATTGTACTTTACACAAGTCCGTTCCACTTTCTTAGAGTCTGATATAATAATATAAACACTTTGTTCATGTGTTATATGAGTGTCATTGTCACTATTATTTCTACACTTTTTACACTACACTAACTCAAAAGGTTTTGTTCGTTTTAGTCTTCGCACTATATTTGTCTGGTCTAACAGCTGAATTGCCTCGATGTTCACATGTTGGTGGAGACGGTGTTCATGGGCCTCAGCAAATTTTTTGATTATGTTGGTGACGGGTTCCATTTTTAGGTCACGATGGAGGTCGTCATTTCTTATATACCAGGGCGCATTAACAATACTCCTGAGTACCTTATTCTGGAATGTTTGAATAATTTTGATGTTGGTCGGTTTAGTACAGCCCCACAGTTGGATGCCATATGTCCATATTGGCATAAGAATATGCTTATATAATAAAATTTTATTGTGTATCGATAGACAGGAATTCCGTCCAATCAACCAATACATGTTTTTAAAACGCATGTCTAGTTCCTGTCTTTTCTTTTTAACGTGCGCTTTCCAGCGCAGTTTCGCATCAAGCGTTATGCCAAGATATTTGGCTGTATTTACGTATGGCACTTGTTGACCATTTATGAAGACATTGGACATTTTTTCGTGTTGCTTTAGTGAACTTGCAAAGGTAACATTAAATATAATATGTTACGAAAGCATTAATTAGTGTAATTTTAGGTTTATTGTTCATTTTGTGTTTAATGTTTCTTTTATTGTTTACTTTTTAATTTTTGACTGTTAAACATATTTAAGTTAATTTTGTATAAGGTTACTGGTATCCTTTTAGTTATCAGTAATTTTGTATTAATGTACTAGTGTGTAATTGTTAGTAATGTAAGGTTATTTTAAATAAATAATAATTATTACAAGTAGTCTTAGCTGTCGCATTAGGTTTATAACCTGTAATGATAGTGTAAGAGTTTTAAATAAATAAATAAATAAATAAATAAATAAATAAGATTGGGTGGTAATCACAATTCCTGTTGGTGAAATCAATGTGGAGTGACTTCGATTCATTCAACTTGATTCTCCATTTTTGTGCCCAGTCATGAACTTTATTTACAGCGATTTGTACCTTTTCAATTGCTTCCGTATGGCATGACCCTGTAGCCATAATGGCAGTGTCATCCGCAAAGGTTGCAATAGTATTATTTTCCAGCTCTGGTATATCATACGTGTACAACAGGTAGAGGACTGGCCCCAGCACACTACCTTGAGGCACGCCAGCTTTAATAATTTTTAACTCGGAAAAGGCATCCTCGTGCCTTACTCGAAACATTCTATCTGTAATGTATGATTGCAAGATATCGGCAAAATCATTGGGCAACATTAATCTTAGCTTGTATATCAAACCCTTATGCCAAACTCTATCAAAAGCTTGTGCTACATCTAGAAACACAGTGGAGCAGACTTTTTTATCTTCAAGCGTTCTCTCAATGATGTTGGTAATTCTATGTACTTGGTCTATTGTTGAGTGTTTCTCTCTGAAACCAAACTGATGGTCAGGGATCAGGTTTTTCTCGTTTATCATTGGTTTTAGGCGTTTTAAAAACAATTTTTCAAATAGCTTTGAAAGTATAGGCAACAGGGAAATGGGCCTATATGATGATGCTTCGTGAGGTGGTTTACCGGGCTTTGCAATCATTATCACTTCAGCAACTTTCCATGGCTCAGGAACATGTTTTAGCACGAATGCAGCATTTATGAGCCTAGTAAGCTTAATTATGGCTTTACGCGGGAGCTGTTTTAGGATTTCTCCCGTAATAAGGTCATACCCTGGGGATTTCTTTAGACTAATAATTTGAATTTCCTTAGCAACTTCTTTCGGGGTCACAAGCTTAATTCTTTGATCTTGCAGGTTATTAGCAAACTGTAGGTTGTCTGCAGACCCGTCATTTGGCTGAAAGGTTTCTTCTAAATGACATGCAAATCTTAGAGCTTTCTGTTCACTGGTTATGGCCCACTTTCCGTTTTCATCCCTGATAGGAGGAATTGGTACAATTGGCCTTTTGAGTGACTTTGTCGCTTTCCAAAGAGAGTATTGCGTTGTATAGTCGCTAGTTAACTGACGTAGGTTAGTATCTAAAGCCTCATCTTGAAAGGTTTGTATCTTTCTTTTCAGCCTTTTCGTAAGGTTATTCAAAAGAGTTTTATCTTGCGGGAATCTAGTTTGCTGCCACTTTTTTCTTTGAATCCTTTTTTCATATAATAGGTCTATTATTTCCTTTGGGTAGGTATTTCCTTTAAATTTTTTTATAAGCTGTGGAGTGTTGTTCCATGCACATTGTTGGATATTGGTGCTAAACTTGTTTACTTCAGAATCGAGCTGATCTTTGCTTTTTAATGAAGTTTTTAGGTCAATAATATTTTGTAGGTCTAAGCTAAAACTTTCCCAATCTGTAAACTTGTTAACTAACGTCAGGTGGTTTTCTTTTAGTAATATTTTGTGACTTAATTGTAGTATTATCGGAGAGTGATTGGAGTTCATGTGGTACCCCTCTTCCACACTCAGATAGTTAGTCGATATATTTTTGACTATGAAAAAGTCGATAAGGTCTGGTAGTTTCTGGTGGTCAGTCGGCCAGTAAGTAGGTTTTCCAGTACTTATGACCTCACAGTGCATGTCTTTCACTGCGCTTAGAAGCTGTCTTCCCTTAGTTGAAGTTAATCTCGATCCCCAATGAGTGTTCTTAGCGTTAAAGTCACCGCCTAATATAAATGTCTGTCCAAGGAGTCTGAAGAAGTTTACATATTGTTCTTTGTTTATCTTGTGTCTTGGGGGACAGTATACGGCCGCTAATGTAACATTAAATTTATTTGTTTTAATTGATATCGCCACAGCTTGCGTGTCTTGCTCCTCGTATTTACACTGTTCGTAGTGACAGATATTTTCTCTAATAATAACCGCGCTACCTCCTCGCGCCGTGTTGTTAGGGTGCAGCGAGTGATATACCTTATAGCCTCTAAACTTTACAAAAGAGTGTTTAGTGAAGTGCGTTTCAGAGATCAAACACACATCAATATTTTCTGTGTCTAGGACTACTTGCAACTCATGTTGGTGTTGCAGCAGTCCGTTGGAATTCCACGCCATTATTTTTAGTGTGTTATTCATGACTGATTTGTATGGTGCTTGATTCTAATTTCTCTAGTCTCTTGTCAAATGAGGATATGCACTTCAAGATCTGGTTGAGCTTGTCCTCAAGACTTGATGGTTTTGTGCTTGGTGTTACTGCTTGTGCATAAGAGACACTTTTAGAAGTATGTGCATTTCTCGCGGTTGACTGTGCAAACGGTGCACTTTGTTTTGTTGCCTGCTTCTCGGTATTTCTAACAATTTGCTTAACGGCAGGGTTGTTAGGTGGATTATTTTTTGAGTTTTTGTTCTTAATCATTTGCATCTCCTTGGCAACTAAACACCCTCTGTAGTTGGCTGGGTGAGGTAAGCCACAGTGGACACACTTAGGTTTTTCTTGCGCAGGTTTGCTGCAATCAGCTGTGAGGTGTTTACCTGTACATTTAACACACCTTGGTTCTTTGGAGCAATACTTTTGGGTATGACCATAAGCCTGGCATCTCTTACACTGGGGTATTACTTTTGACGTTTTAAGCGGGTTTATTTCAACTTTACACCCTAGAATATGTGTAATGCCGTATATTTTACTGATATCTTCGTCATTCTTGAACGATAATATAAACATGTTCAGCGGTTCTTTTGTTCTCCAGCTTAACTTGTTAATTGCATTTTCTATTTGAAATCCTTTCAACGTTAAATCATCTTTAATCCTATCCGGTAGGCAGGAAGAATGCAACTTTTTCGCCACTACTCTTATTGGCCTGGTCTGCTTATCCTCGTTTGAGTGCCATAAACAGTTATTTTCTGTTAAGCGTCGAGCAATCACTCTGTAGGACTCTTCAGTTTTGGCATTTACTTTTACACTATTACCGCTTAACATTTTGGCGGTAAATGTTTCTACTGGCTGAGATTCAGTCAAAAAGTCGTAAAAAGTCTGATAATTCTTAACACCGTCCACTACGATTGGAGGCGGTGCTACAATTTTTTTAGTGGTTGGCTTTGCTTTATTGTTGAGTTGCTGTTGCTGAGCGCTAGTTGTGGCTTGTTGTAGTTGTGGTGGAGTAAGAGAGGTGTTCAACTTCCTTTTCTTCCTGTTTTTCACACTAATCCACTCAGTCTCTTTGGCGAGTTCTTCCTCATCCGTCTCAAAAATTAAATGATAACAATTTAAAAAAATTCACGCGTCTCTTACAGCAAGGCAAAACACTAGAAGCCTTAAATTGGTTATTGACAAATGACGCAAGCAAAATCCTTAAACCCGAAAACGAAATTGACGTAACGGGAAATAGGAATTATTATAATACTTAGCTGCGCCCCGCGGTTTCACCCGCGTAGACTGGGATAATTATGTATTAATCCAGGGTATAAGCTATCTACATACCCGGTCAGGCCGTTTGAGTGTGAAGAAGTAACAAACATACAAACATACACACACCCACACCACACACAGTGGCGTAACTATACCGTTCGAGGCCCGTGGCAAATTCATCGAATAAAACCCCCCCCCCCCCCCCGGTCTCCCAATTATAATAATAATTACTTGATTTCCTAATAATTCACTTTAAATTAAAGGTAGGTACCTAACAGGAATGGTGAGAAATAACAGAAATGCAGTGGCACACTTCAGGAAAGCTTGAAGATATAAAATGATTATTTATTATTCATATAATAAGTCAGCAAGTTCTCTTAGATAACATGACATTTCTATTTTTTTTAGGATTCTCCTCTGACCGGGGGCCCGTGGCATTTTGCCGACTTGCCACCCTGTAGTTACGCCACTGACCACACACTTTCGCCTATATAATATTACTGCGATTTTAGTTTAGTATTTCTATCAAAAATGTAGAAAGTGTGGCTACCTAAATTGAAAAAGATCATTACAGCAAACTACTAATAAGAAGATAATATTTTAATTCTTAAAAAACTTTACTCTTTTTTTGGGCTCCGCCGTAGTCGGATAACAACTAACTCAACTTTCAATCCAATGGCTGCAAAGAACCTTATTTAAATTCAGTTACAATTCAAAAGAACATACGGAAACTTTATACCTATTTATTTTCTACAGTTTCACAGCCCCCTCCTGAAAGTTTCAGCTCGTTCCCGTGTTTCAGTGCATGGTAACAAAGCTTTTTAAAATTGTGCCAAGCTACTCTGAATTCAAGGTACATTTAAATGAGCCTGCTACAGTTTCGAGATGTCGTGAAATGTAAGTTTTTCTTTGAAATTCATAAAATGTAGCTTTCAATTGTTTATTTTAAAGGCGCTTGTAAACTTGTTTCTGAGTACTTACAATTTTATTATTGGAGGAAATTTAAATTTAGAAGCAGTTGAAAAGTACGGCGGATTGTACATAAAAAGGAATTATTTTGATTTAAGGTTTAGACTAAGCAAAATGTCGATATTAGAAATTTAAAAAAAATATTGTGATGTTTTCAAGTGACTTTTTTGTTCATATGTCAAATATGAGTAGATGATAGTAGTTGGTGAGGTTTGTACTTTTGCAAAAAATCCAAAAAAACCTGTACGATTGAAAATTCTAAAAAAGCTGGTACAATATTTTTATATTGTACCAGCTTTTAGGGTTCCGTAACAAAATGGTAAAAAAGGAACCCTTATGGTGTGACCCAGTCTGTCTGTCTGTCTGTCCGTCTGTCTGTCTGTCTGTCTGTCTGTCACAGCTGGATATCTCAACAACTATAAATGCTATCAACTTGAAATTTGGAACAGTTTTGGATGACGTTTACCCAACTATTTTGCAAATAAGAAGGAAATAAAAATGTTTATATTTTTTTTGCAACAGGGACTGAAAAATTCTTAAAAAATAAAAGTGGAGCAACTAGGGCATGTGGGGTATCATATGATCATATGAAAGAGCGCTGTTTGCACATTCTCAAACAATTTTTTATTTTTTTTAGGCCGCATTATTTTCGACTTTTGATGAAAAATGTAAAAAAAAAACCGTTCCCCCCCCCTTATCTCCAAAGTTTGCAAAGAGAAAAATCTGAAATTATTCTATGTGATAGAAGTTTATGTAAAGATTACAGGAAAAATAAAACGATGTCTCTAAATAACACACTTTTTCAGAAATCGGAACGGAACCCTCGGTGCGCGAGTCCGACTCACTCTTGATCGGTTTTTTAGAATTTGAACACTTATTTGAAGAAGATAAGTTGTGTTGTTTTAAGATAATTATGTGTTGTGTTTTTTTTTATGGCAACCGCAAAAATAATTTTGTTTTTCAGTTTCTTTGAGAAATACTATGAAATACAAACTTATTTTTGCTGCCCATAAAATCAACATTGTACATACGTAAAGATTCATCCCGACTACGGAACCCTTAACTGTAAGTGATTCGACAAGCACTTGGCTGATTTTTTATTTCGTAAAAATGATATTGGTTCCTTATCCAATCTGGAATCCATAGTGTCTGCATTAAAGCAATCGCCCCTAACGTAAGACTCATTTCTTTGAGCAATGCAGACTTCTTCAATAAGCTGAGATCACGCCTGAATGAAGGGAAAGATCACATCTGTACAGAAAAGTATCTATACTTTGTACCTACGTATAATTCTGAAAGAAATGAGAGCTCAGTAGAACAAAATAGAGGTACAATACAGAAGGTTGGCTCCATACAACGTGTGAAATACGCAAGAGGCGTACGCACACAGTAAAATCGTGTACGCACGAACGAACAAAACATGGTGAACACGAACATCGATCACGGACCTTCATGAAGAAACTCAGTAAAGTGTTCGATGAAAAAAAAAGATAAAATTGATATTGAGAAGAAAGTGGCCTTCCTAATAGAAAAATGTTATTACTCGATTAATGATTTTTTAATGGACAAAAATTTTTAATCGGCAATGTGTATAATAAATATAAAATATTATTTTGAACATATGGACCTAGTACACCTACATTTTTTTTTTAAATTTTATTCTAAGTGACATTTTGATTTGACATTTTTCAATATTAATTTAATGTAAGTATGTATAATTGTAATAATTGTGACTGTGATATTTTAATTTGTAATTTCATTTTTAAATAGCTAATTCTTATAAATTTTGCGTGCCTATTTCCAGGCAGAATGTACATGGCTCACTCTTATCTACTCCACCTGTATTTTTATGTAACCTACATACGTTGCAAATAAATTATTTGATTTGATTTGATGTTCGTGTTCACCATGTTTTTGTTCGTTCATGCGTACATGCGTTTACGCGTACAGTCACGAGCACAAATTTGTATGCAATTAGCAGAATCCAAAACTAATTTTCTCAAGGGAACACGATTACAACTTTGAGATAAGACCTATTTCACAATAGAGTTGGTTCCAAAATACTAGGTATGTCCGTAACAATATAAATTACAATCAATATAGTAGGAGAAAATTGTGTGGGGCTTGTGGCTAAGTAATAACAGCCGCACGGGTCGATCGACCAGGTCAGGTCTACGCTTGCCGCGGTTGGTCCGTGTATGGGTGACCATTTTTACATACCAAGCAAGACCCATACGTGCCTCGGAAAGCACGTTAAGCCGTTGGTCCCGACTGTCATTCGTGGATCTTTCACAGTCGTTGCGGGTCGTGAGAAGTCCGAAAGTGTGACAACCAGTCTTACCAAGCGTGTTAAGTAACTGGGATGTGGAGGTCAGATATGCAGTCGCTCTATGTAAAATACTGTTAATTGAGCTGTATCCAGACTGTAAGCTGACCCCAACATAGTTGGGAAAAGACTAGGCAGATGATTTTGGCTCGATGTAAAAAAATCAGCTGTTCAGTACATTTATGTTCGCTTAATTCGTCAAAATGTAGGGAACAGTTGATTTTTTTTTCGCGATTTCGGGTTTGGTCCCATAGTACAAGTTGTTCATAATGATGAGTACAATGACCCCTTTAAAGATTGCCACTGTTTACACTTACACCCTGTAGAGCTGTCCTTCTGTCTGTCGTACCAATTGTGTCAGTACCAAGAGTAATCCGTACCCGTTGTTCGGTAAAACCTGTGGATTTACCTGTATTAACTTTTTGATTTCACTGGCAATATTTCCAACTCCTACGATCCTATACTGTGCGAACTTTAATCAAGTGAGTAGGTATCTTTGCAGTGAGTAGAAATAACTCTGTATTGTACTGAGACGAATGGTGTAAAGGAAACGAGATATGGCCGGGGTACACTAGGAGTATGTGTGAAGGTCGCTTCCTTTTTCATTATTCTAAGTAGAAGTAAAACCAAGAAGAAGTACGTAAATAGGTCTAAGAAGAAGCACCAAATGACATTGTCTGAGAATTTACGGGATTTATCACAATAATATTATAAAGGCGAAAGTTTATTATTATTTATTTATTTATTTTATTATAACATTTTACAAAGAAATCTTAAGCTAAGAACTATGCCCCGCAAAACCGTTTTCACGGTTGTGAGTATGTGTGTGTGTGGGTTTGTATGTTTTTTACTTCTTCACGCTCAAACGGCTGGACTGATTTGGATGAAATTTGGTATGTTGATATGATATATATGATCTCGGCTGTTTGAGCCGCGCGATCGTCGTTGTTTACTTTTTTGGTTATTATTTGCGAACTACCTCACAATGTTTTCTTTATTTAATTATTTTTTAGTTTTGTATCAAACTATATTTTAACCTGAAATACTTCATCATTTTGTTAGTATGTATTAAGATTGCTTAAAAGTGTTTCAACATCCGGACAAACCTATTGAGGTTTTTGTGATGTTTCTGTATAAATTCAGTTTTGTTTCTTATTTAATAAACAATAAAAAAAAAAAAAAAAAAGATAGCTTATACCCTGGATTATCCAGGTCTATGCGGATGAAACCGCGGGGCGCAGCTAGTGATATATAAGAACATAACATAACATCACCCCTGTGTTCCCTGAAGGGTTAGGCAGAGGTGTAACATCGCGGACATTTGCGGTGAACTACTTTTCAACCTTATTACCGTAGCATTAAGGTCGAAAAGTGGTTCACCGCAAACGGTACACCCATATTTCGCCACATATGTTTTAAGTCCCATGTAATAGCGGGCGAGCCCATTGCCATCAACCGGGCACAAATCCAGAATCCGGGCTGCTACTGAGAAATTCCAGATGGAAAAACCCAATAACACTTTGCCCGAACTGGGAATCGAACCCAGGACCTCATTCTCAGCAGTAGCTTTTGCGACCACTAGATCAACGAGGCAATCTTATGTAAGAAATTGTAGATAAATATCTAGGTAGGTAAATGTAGGCTTTTAATTAAGATAACTAGCGGACCCGACAGACGTTGTCCTGTCTGAACGATCCTTGAACCCGACTGCAGCGCCACCTACCGGGTCCAATTGTGTTTTCAAACCATCCAGGAACCCATTCAAATATACACACACAATTTCATCTAAATCGGTTCAGCCGTTGCTATACCACGTTTTATCCGTTTTTTTTTGTAAAGTATCCTATGTCCGTCTCCTGATTCCAAGCCGATTTGGCTGAAAAATGGTGGGGTACCTCGCCACCAATTTTCAGCCAAATCGGGTTAGTCGTTCTTGAGTTATAAATAGTGTAACTAACACGACTTTCTTTTATAGGGCCTATTTCACCACCTACGATTAAGTTCCGATTAACTCACTTGGCAGATAATTTCATACAAATTCTGTTCCATTTTTTAATTTATTCCTTGAGTAGTGGCTATTCGGACATCGTGAAATAGGCCCTAAGTATAATTAAGCCTATAACGCTTGATTCTTTAGAGGCGGACGTTTTTAGGACTTTTGAGCTGCCATTTTGTTGAATTTATTTTTGTTTTAAATAGGATAATACGACTAGAGTGCGTTTTATCTAATAGTTCCCATGTCGTAATCCACTGTAAAATTTAACAAATCGACCTATTAGGTCCGTGCTTTAACAACGTTAGCCTATCATGTTCGTCCAACAACGCAGTGGAGCCAACATTACGGCATAGGAACTATTTGATGAAACGCACTCTCGTAGGGCTAATTTTACCAACGTCCTAAAAGACGTTGGAATAAAAATTGACGTCTGACAGTTTTTTTATGGGAAAACTGTCAAAAATTCAACTTTAGTCCTCTGATAAAGATATCACGTTGGAAAAACCACTGTCTCATTGTGCCACACCCTTATCGTTCAGATTCAACTTTTTTCAATAAAACTGTCTCGTCGTCTTCCATTTCGTTCCCAAATTACATGAAGGAGAAAATTAAAGTATTATTGTGGAAGGCGAGTTCTTGTAAGATATAAGTACCAATCGTCTTTTCAATAAGTTAAGATGGAATTTTTATTATACTTCAGTTAAATACGAGATTAACACTTTTGAGAGCTCACTCCACCTAAGTTTTCACGGTGAGATTATTACAGAATAGATCGGCGGCGAATGGTCCCGGTGAATGGAATGTTAGAAATTGTATCAGCGCTCTCCGCGTTCATTATAACAATGCAATGATACTGGTGGCTGGTGCTGCCCCACTTCTGTAGTGCGTCAGGGATGTTTGCCGATGCGTATGTAGATTGCTTTTACGCAACAATGCGTAAAAGGTGCGCTTCCTTGGAGCGCAGGGTGTGGGGCGGCTCCAACAGTGTCTTTAAGCATGGTTGCGAGTTGCCTGGACTGTAAATACGTTGGTTACTGTTGTGCCGTCTCTCACGGGATGTCGCAACAGTGACCAACAGTTTCTTTGTTTTTATTTAGTGTCTGGGTTAATAACATAGTCGTAAGTTTTACTAACAATCTTGTTGAGTCTTGGTTACTCCATTATAGAAAAATTCTATTCTATTACTATTATTGATACTCAGCTGCAAATTGCAAAAAACAAAACAAAATTTTAAGAAAAAGAATTTTCATTTCAAAAGAATCTCACTTTTGCATCTAACGAGTACCTACATCCCTGCACATTATGTGCTTTCCAATCACGACAATCTGCCTAGCCTTTTCCCAACTATGTTGGGGTCGGCTTCCAGTCTAACCGGATGCAGCTGAATACCAGTATTTTACATGGAGCGACTGCTTATCTGACCTTCACAACACAGTAACTTGATAATACGATACCCCTTGGTAAGATTGGTTCTGACTACCCGTAACGACTGTACGATCTACAAATGACAGCCGGGACCAACGGTTTAGCGGGTTCTCTGATACGGTACGGAGGGGTCTCGATATATGGATAGTCACCCACCCACGGACCGAGCGACCTCAGCAGGCTTAGAAAAAATGGTCCTCCAAAAATTCCAACTGTACAGTTATTAAATCACTCGACGGTTTTTTATTGAAATTTTCCTGTGAATTTTAAACCCAGAAGTGGCAAAATAATTCGCTTACTTACCAATGGAGTTGAGGCATGGAGCCCACAGTTTTGATTGAATTTTGCACTCGGGCCACACGGGTCAGTAACCACAATATACGCGGAATCAATTTACGTTGTAGTATTTTGTTCGATTTTTATTTCTTTGAAAAATCAAATCAAGTAAATAAAAACAAAATCGCTGCGTTTGGAAAATTGAGCGTTTAGATAGTGATTATATCATTATCCTCTGCCCCAGCCTTTTCCCAACTATGTTGGGCCTGGCTTCCAGTCTGCAGCTGAATACCGGTATTTTATACGGAGCGACTGCATATCTTACCGCCACAACCCAGTTACTGGGTAACACGATACCCATTGGTAAGACTGATACAGATTCTGACTGACACTGTAGATATTGATGACAATTTGTAGAAAAATAGCAATTTTTAAAGACTTATTATCTTGTACCTAAGACTGCGACGGTAACAAGTATGAAACCTGATGTCTTCATAAGTTGGAGAACTTCAAGATGTTAAATCAGGGGATTATGGGTAAGCAAATTGACTACAATGCTTTAAATCGTCCGTATATACAAATCACAGCTGTCATTCTTTGTCAGTTAGCATGAACTGTCTATTTTGGCTAACCAAAATACATAGGCCAACGAAAGTTGAGATAGATAGGCTACATGTTAAGAGGCATTCAAGACAAATGGAATAAAGTTGTGATAGAATGGTACCCCAGAGACGGCAAAAGGAATAGGGGAAGACAATAAAAAGATGGGAAGACGAATTGTTGGAGAAGAGTTACGAGAGATTGGACTTCTTAGAAGTTGTTACAGGGGGGCCTTTGCCAAAGAGAAAGGCATTTATAACAAATGGATTGATGTTGTGACAGAATGGTACCATAGATACGGCAAAAGGAACAGGGGAGGACAATACAAATATGGGAAAACGAATTGTTGGAGAAGAGTTACGAGAGATAGGCCTAATTGGAAGTTGTAAGAGGAGGCCTTTGCCAAAGAGAGAGGCATTCATGACAAATGGAGTGAAGTTGTGACAGAATGTTACCCTAGAGACGGCAAATGGAACAGAGGAGGACCATAAAAAAATGGGAAGACGAATTGTTGGAGAAGAGTTACGAGAGATAGGACTCATTGGAAGTTGTCAGAGGAGTTCTTTGCCAAAGAAAGAGGCATTCAAGACAAATGGAGTGAAGTTGTGACAGAATGTTACCCTAGAGACGGCAAATGGAACAGAGGAGGACCATAAAAAAATGGGAAGGCGAATTGTTGGAGAAGAGTTACGAGAGATAAGACTCAAGTGGAAGTTGTTAGAGGAGGCCTTTGCCAAAAGACGCTGAACTAAGAGACATTATGTGAACTACTGAAACTACCGCAACGCAAAGATGTTCTGAATAAAAAGGTCTTATTATTATGAAGTGTCTATAACACGGAAAATTAGGGTGTTAATTTTCTTGACAAATAATTTCCGTGCTCATTCGAAAAGCAATTTAAAACTAGGTCCCATTTATCGAATTAATCTATTATGGACATGACGGGTCGTCGAAAACCGGAAAACTTGACAATCTGTCTAACTTTGGACATCGGTGTTGCCCAGTAGGATATTCTAACATATCCGGCTCAATAAAGACATTGACATAGTAGAGTAAAATGGCGGGTGTCTACAGATTTGCTCGACTTTTGCTCTATCTGAAAAGCTGAAGCTAGTTAGTCCCTAAGTGTATTTAGTCCCTTATTCATTTATTTGAGCCAAAGTGGCGATCGACAAAAAATACGATGTCAATCATCTGTTGCTACATCTAATCGACTTTGTTTGATCACACGTGCTCATCTTCAATTATTGAGCAAATCTGTAGACACCACAAATACCACTCCTGTTTTCCCTCGCCGTCTGTGTATTTTTTTTCGCCTGTTTTCAGTTATAAGGTCAATACAAAATATCTTTAACAAAATTAAATAAAAAGTTATACATAAGGGCTGTGTGGTCTAAGCCAATAGAAAGAAAACTAACCAAATGAATGAGTGTATCAATCATTACCTCAAAAGAAATTGACGTGAAAGCCAGGCTTTTGCTTTCTATCTTACCTTTTACTAAATAGTATTGGTTTCTTCAATAAATAAATCACGTTATAATTCCTACATTCAGAAAGTAAACGTTTTTGATATTATAGTTTGGGGTACTCGGCTTTCGGGCTAACGTTCTTCGGCCAACCGTTCGTTCGGGACCATGGTTGGAACCGTTGGTTCGTTGGCTCTTGGGATGAACGATCATTCGGGCGATCATTCTTCGGACAATCGTGACAACGTGATTTTTTTTAAGCGGTGATCCCAAAAATATTTACGTAAGTACACCGCTTTAAAAAATATAGATAGGCCATGATCATCTGCCTAACCTTTTCCCAACGATGTTGGGGTTGGCTTCCAGTTTAACCGGATGCAGCCGTGTGACCTCCACAACCCAGTTACTGGGTCACACAAAATCCCTTGGTAAGCGGGTTGTCAGACTTTTGGGCTTCTGACTACCCGTAGCGACTGTCAAAGATCTACGAATGACAGCCGGGATTCTCTCTTGAGATGTAATGGATGGTCACCCATCTACGAACCGACCGCGGCAAGGTTAGCTTAACTTTCGATCGACCCGTGTGGCTGTTATTATTTAGCCATGAGCCCCTCTTTTATAGGTAGGTAATGCTCATATGTATACCTGTATTTATAGGTAAATGCTTTTTAATTAAAGAATAATCCTAACCATGCCAAAAGATGAATGTTAAGTTACGAAACAAAGTGAAAAGCGTTTTGTTAGCAGCTAGATTTTTCCAAAGGATTTTCCACTCTAGACTTAGAGCGGTGTTCAAAATGAGTTTGAAAAGTAAGTAGGTACATAATAAAATAACAGCAGTAAAAAGAGAGACTTTGAAATGTAAACAGCTGGTATGTAAATATACACTTTACACACGTAAATACCAAGAATAATATTGAAACCGCCACGCTATTGGAAATTGCGTGACTTAATTTTCCATGAATATTTCTGTCTGTCAGTGACGGCGAACAGTTGGGTAATGAAACGTAAAAACCAGGGTTGAATATTAAAGCATGTTCAAAATAATGACGGTAATTTTAATGCAGATTTTTTTTTTACTCAATAATATTGACACTGGCCAGTGGTAGTTACGTTGTTTTAAACTGGCTGCCTTGATTTTACTCTAGATGTTCATTTGTTTTGACTGGTTAAAAGGACGTAACATGACAAATATTTACCTTTTTCCTATAGAGTAGGTAAAGGTTGCAACTCTGTAGGTTTTTTTGTCGGCACGTTTTATCACAACACAGAAAAATAAAATAGAATAAATATTGGTCGAAGTGCGTGCTATTTTAAACTTTGTTTTCAAGTAGTTAAATATAGTTTTCTATGTAATAGTCTGCTCAGAGCCGTAGCTTCAAAGGGTATTATGAGTCCTGGCTTGATAAAGGCAAGAATTTGAAAACTGATGAAGATAATAAAAGACAAGACTCCCTCGTTGGTCTAGTGGTCACAAGCGCTACTGCTGAGCATGAGGTCTTGGGTTCGATTCCCGGTTCAGGCAGTGTTATTTGATTTTTAGGGTTCCGTTCCAAAATGGTAAAAAGGAACCCTTATGGTGCGACTCAGTCTGTCTGTCTGTCACAGCTGGATATCTCAAGAACTACTAATGCTATCATTTTGAAATTTGGAACAGTTTTAGATGACGTTTACCCAACTATTTTGCAAATAAGAAATATTTTTTTTTTTTGCAAAATTCAAAGTGGGGCTACTACTACTGGCCCCACTTTGCATTTTTCATATGAAAGAACGCTGTTTGCAAATTCTCAAACATTGTTTTATTTTGTTTTAGGCCGCATTGTTTTCGACTTTTAATGAAAAATGTAAAATAAAATACCTTATCAGATTTTTTCTATTTCTGATTTTTCTTTTCCCTATGCAAACTTCGGAAAGAAAAATCACAAGTTATTCGTCATAGAAGTTTATGTAAAGATTACAGGAAAAATAAAACGATGTCTCTAAATAGTTTCTCTAAACACTTTTTCAGAAATCGGAACGGCTCTCTCGGTGCGTTCAGGTGTGCGAGTCCGACTCGCTCTTGACCGGTTTTTCTATCTGGAATTTCTCAGTAGCAACCCGGAGTCTGTATTTGTGTCCGGTTGGTGGCAATAGGCTCGCCCCTATTACATGGGACTAAAACATAACTGACCTACAACGTTATACCTACTCGTACCTACATAGTTCACAAAAACTACGGCGCACAATATTTTTCATCCGATATTAGGTCGGTACTGCACCGAACTACAATCCAGTAATTTGTTTACTGTTGACGGGGGCCGTGAGCCGGAACATTCACGACCTGGTTTCGGCCCTCTAACCTTTCGGCCTAAACTAAACTGGCCGATATTCAACTTGTTATGTACCTACACTACAGCTGTGACCTGTAATCCCTAAGCGATTTGAAAAATTTTTTTTGTTCTGTGAGGAAATACTAATATAATTATGACTTTTAAAGTAAGGTTGGACACTTCAGCATTACCCTTGGGAAAACAGGATTGATATTAAGAAGAAGAAGAAATACGTTTATTTGCGGTAAACATGACGCAAAGCACAACAAAATAAAAATAACAATTTGTAAAACAAGTTTGGGGAAAATATGCGTCACATCTACGCAAAACGATAACGAACGATATAATTTTACTGTTATGAATTACTAGCTTTTGCCCGCGGCTTCGCCCGCGTGGAAGTCCGAAATTATCCCACGGGAACGTATAGCCGGGATGAAAAGTAGCCTCTATGTTAATCCAGGGTATAAGCTATCTACATACCAACTTTCATCCAAATCGGTCCAGCCGTTTGAGCGTGAAGAAGTAACACACACACACATACACTCACAAACTTTGCCTTTGTAATATTAGTGTTGAGTATGATGATTAACTAACAGTAGTATTATATTATTACATTATTGTAAGGGCTACCTCTAGTCGTTTCCTCAATTTGTGTACAGTTGCCCACAAACCGCTGAGATAGGAATAATCTTCCACGATCACTTTATACCATACCAGCTCTAAAGGCCGGTTAAGAAAACAACCCGCAACACTCTACTTTGAAACCTGTTTTTATAATAATAAGGTTCCAATTTCCTCGCGTTTTAACATCTTAATTAAAAGTCAACATTTTCGGGACAAGAGAATTTTCTAAGTTGATGGTCTCTTTTTACATTAAACGTCGCTTGTTTTCGCTATAAGCGAGTTCAAGATATTTTTAGCAGATTTGTAAAGGAAGGTCGAATATGTAATTTGCGTAAGTATTGCGGTATATGAAACGGTACCTTAGTACCTACCTATTTTATACATTTTCTAGGTAGGCATGTACCCTTGTGAGATGAAAAATTCCGATTATTATTTTCATTATAATGACTGTAGTGATATTTGTTAGTAGGATTGAGATATCTCGGAACCGTGGGGTCCCGGACCTTTAGAAGGCGTACGAGGGGCCGACGCCAACTCGCAGAGGCTTCTTAGACAAGCCCTGGTGGCATGACTCTACAAAACATGGATAAAACAAAACATATTGGGCTATGGGTTGGGTGGCTTCAGTGGAAAGGTTACCTAGAACTCTGCAAGGACTATGTCTTCTGCCTGATCAATGTTATGTAATACACGGATAAAATGGCAGGGGTGGACTTGCACACTCAATAATGGGCCCCCAGAAACGGTCGCACATAGTATCGCAGCTGTTTTACAAATATCTATTTGAACCATATTTAAAAAAAAAACCGGTCAAGTGCGAGTCGGACTCGCGCACGAAGGGTTCCGTACCATATTATATGTTTAACAATCGCAAAGATAACTTTTTACTTATTTTATAATGATACTGTGAATTACAAGGTTATTTTTTGCAGTTGCAGAAAATCACCCATGTTTAAACAAAATACCTTATGAATCGCCGTTTTCAGTATTGTTGATTAAATACAGTATTCATGGTACTAACATGGTATAAAGAAGTTTCAAATTCCTAATTTGTTGAATTGTTGCGCTAGAGCTCGTACAAAAATGGTCTAAAATTTACAACTTTTACGGCCCCCTGTTTCTTAATTTTAAAACATAAAAAAAAGTATGTTTGTACTCTACTCAATGAGTTCTAGACAATGACACCCCACATAACACATAATCAGCCTATAATGTTCCCACTGCTGGGACACAGGCCTCCTCTCGGTGAGAGGGAGTGGGCCGTAATCCACCACGCGGGCCCAGTGCGGGTTGGTAGATGACACATGTCTTCGAATTTTTGGTTCTAGGACATGCCGGTTTCCTCACAATGTTTTCCTTCACAGTTTTGAGAGCAGCGGTGATGAAATAATGACATGACACCCCACATGCTAGATTAAAATTTTTATTTTTTTTCAAAATGAAAAGTTTGTATGGGGACCGACCCCTTAAATTGTTGACTTTGCCTTTTTTATTATTTGTTGTTATAGCCGTAATAGACAGCGGAGGCTTAGTAAGTTTGTACTGGGCTGTACGTGGTTGTCTGATTTCATGGATTTTAATTTTCTTGCGCGGAACCCTAATTATTTTTCTAAAATAAAAATAGCCTAAGTTACTCCTTAAACCGTCAAAATCGGTGAAAATTCGTTTGGCAAGTTTCCTAACTTGACTCAAAGTACCATTTTTTTAATCTGACTGCGCTTTAAAATTCTCCTATACAAACTTTAACATCTTCTATACAAACTGTATCTCTGTTTTCACGAACACAGATACCTAAAGAATTTCAAAAATCGTCTGGTATGTTTCCATAACTTGACTCAAACATTATTTACACCAATTTTAGAGTTAATCAAGCCCCAAATAAAATCCTCCGCTATAAAATTAACTTTTCACCCCTTAGGGGTAGATTTTTGGAAAACCCTAATACATGTTAGTCTTTCAAGTATAAAAACTGAGTTTTGAGTTAATCAGACCGCGTGTTAAAGTTCCTCCATACAAACTTTGACACCCCCAATCCCTCCTTAGGGGGTAGTTTAGGAAAACTAAAAATGATAAACTTTATAATTTGCTTACATGAATATTCGTGCTAAGTTTCAAGTCTATTAACTCAAGGGATAGGATTTTTCATACAAACTTTCATCCCCTGTTTTACCCCCTTAGGGATGGAATTTCCAAAAATCCTTCCTTAGTGGATGTTTGCACTATATAAGGTATTTATGTGCAAAATTTCAAGTCTCTAGGTCCATTGGTTTGGGCTGTGCGTTGGTATATTAGTCAGTGACTCAGTCAGGACTTTGATTTTTTTATATATATAGATTTACCATGTTATTTTAAGACCACAGACTTCTTATAGGTTTTCCTGTAATCTACAGGTATAGAACTAATTTCTATATTTTTTTCAATATTTTAGGCTCAGTAGTTTCGGAGATAAGGGGGGGGGAATGGTCAATTTTCGTCTATTTTCTTAAATAACTTTAAAACAATAAATTGTAAAATTATAAAAAATATATATTTGAGGCCCTCATAGTAAGCCCTTTCATTTGCTATGTCACTCGGTACAGTTCACAAAACTTTTTTTTTAAATTTTCTTATTTTCCCCCTAAAAGTGACTCTCATATTCAAAATTCATATATTTACTTTAGCTGTACGTGTTTGGGTAACAGAAATCCATATGTGTACCAAATTTTAACTTAATCGGTCCATTAGATTTGGAGCAAATTGGCTGTGACAGACGGACAGACGGACAGACAGACAGACACACGAGTGATCCTATAAGGGTTCCGTTTTTTCCTTTTGAGGTACGGAACCCTAAAAACCGGCCAAGTGCATGCCGGACCACGCACAATGAAGGGTTCCGTAGTTGAAAAGAATTTATCCCAAAAACAAACTTAACAAGGGATATCAAAAAAAAAAAATATATATTATGTCATAAAATTACAAATTCACAATTTTCGGACTTTTTCCTTTACTTGTGTTGGAAGACCTTACTTCTTGCCAAATTTCATTATTATAGGTCAACGGGAAGAACCATATAGGTGTTGATTTACTTGCGACAGTTGCGAGTATCAAAGTGTGTCGCAAAATGGCCGTATTTTTTATTACGTTGACTTAGAAGCTTCAGTTTTTTAGGACTTTAAGAAACAACAGACCTACGTATTTGATATTAATTTCAACTTGATACCTCTATGCGCTTCTCAGAAAAAGGGTCTTGACACAGAGACAACTGTGAAAATATTTTTTTATGTGAAAGAATTACAAACTAACAATTTTCGAACTTTTTCCTATATTTGTGTTGTGAGACCTTGCTTCTTGCCAAATTTTATGATTCTAGGACGACGGGAAGTACCCTATAGGTTTTGATTTACTTGCGAGTATCAAAAAATGTCGCATAAATAGCCGTATTTTTTTATTGCGTTGACTTAGAAGTTTGATCTTTTTAGAACTCCAAGGGACCATAGACCTACGTATTTGATAATAATTTCAGCTGGATACCACCACGTGTTCCTGAGAAAAACGGTATTGACAGACTGACAGACAGACAGACAGACAGACAGACGGACACACAAGTGATCCTATAAGGGTTCCGTTTTTTCCTTTTGAGGTACGGAACCCTAAAAATACAATAAACCTTCTAGAATCCTAAACTAAGATTAAAATAAACGTAGAACATTTCCGTAACCACCATGATATGGTTCGTGTAACATATTCTCTTCACCTAATCTCCTAATCACATACATTCTGTACTAATCATCCGTGGATAAACCCATAGTCACGATATACCTCAGTAAACAGATAACCCAATTTCGGTAAAGCGGCTTAACTTGCGGTTAACATACGGTTACGGCGTCCCCACATACGCGTACAAATGTGAACATTTAAATGCATCCAATTGGTGTTGACACGTTAATCTACGGTTTAGTGTAAAGGTGTGTTAAATGGACGTAAGTAATGGTGCTGTCGACCGTAACGAAATCTACATGCTTTTTTTAGGAGCTCATACTACTCAGGTTTTTATCTCGCTCGCACGATATTGCTCGAGGACTGAGTGAGAGCGAGACTGATTGCGGTGCTGGGTGCCGATAGTTTAGGTAATTGATTTTTATGGTGAAAATAATGGTAACTTGAGAAAAATTAAAACCAAAGACCTGCTTTATAGTTAGTTCAGTTAGTATGCAAAGTTTCATGATCTAATTTGAAGTATTTTTTAATACTTACCAGCGGTTTATTGTTCGGTTTGGAGGATCTTGGATTTTATTTCTATTGAGAAAATTTTATGGAATCGTGTTTTCTTCAAACATAGTACTAAACTTTACCACTATTATATGTATTTCAAAATTAATGCTGCAGTATTTTCGACATAACGGAGGGTCCTACCCATAGATATCCGTGGTCCTACCTCATCATCATTTCATCCAAAAGACGTCCACTGCTGGCTGGACACAGGCATCCCCCATGCACCGCCACTTGGATCGGTTGTATGCTTCTTATATGCCATCGAAACTAAATGGACACGCTAAGAAGATGCAAGCAATTTTGACGTTCAATTCAAAAAGTGATAGATTTTATTTATTTCGCCCACAAACATTTTCTCCTAACTAGTTCTATAACAAAACTTCAATCCCGCAATGGACTTTCAACTCTCAGTGTTGAACTGACGATTGAGAATCCAACAGAGTGCATCCCAGCTAGTCAAAAAACTCACTGTTGAATATTCAACTCTCGGAGCTAAGCAGTGCATTGAAAATCCAGTGCGCTATTAAAAATCATGTCTCAATAGAAATAGGTACCTCATCTAATATGCACAAAAGTAAAAACGCAATTAAATAAATATACCCCGTTCGTAAAACGGACGCCTTTACACCTTACATTTGCTTTATACACTGATTCCCTGGTTCTCTGTTTGTCCTACATTATTGCAGCTTTCAAGCAAAATTGTTTCGAAATTGCAGATGCCTGGTGTTTATCGATAGTACACTTGTGCCCACCCCTTCGGGGAAACAAGGCAATATATATTGTAGTTATTTATGCAACTGACGTATAATAAGGGGTATTAAAACACGAATGTGGGTTAAATAAAATAAAAAATAAATAAATAAAAAGGTTTATTGCGGAAACTTGTACAACTTTTACAGGAAATCTTACATAGGAACTTCCTTTTAAGTAAAAGATATACCTGTGCTAGGAGGGGGACCGCTCTTCAATGACAAACTATATTAATGGTAAAAGTGGTGTACAAAAAGGTAAAAATAATTCAAACAAAAAATTATAAAAAAATAAAATAAATAAAAATAATAAAAATTACAGCAAAATCTCAAGTTAAACTAGATAAGACATTAAACATAAAACAGTATGTGTGAGTGTGTGTTTGTGTGCATGTGAAAGTCTGTACAAACAAGGGTGTGTGTACGTGTGTGTGTACGTAGGGGTGTGTTTGCGTGTGTGATTTCGACTCATATTGACGATGCTTGGAGCAATAATTCAGTCTAATCATAGGTCTTCATTTTCAGCCATTGAACTATTGCCTTTTTACAGTTTTTAGTAGTCATAGGATAAATGTTAATTATTTTATTAATTTTATTGTACAGGGCAGCGGCATTTCTATTGAATTGTCTTTTGGCATAAACAGTTTTAACGATAATAGTATCACATGAGTGTTTTAATACGTAATTATGTACAGTTGCATACAAGACTATCTACATCCATGTTATGAATCCTTTATAAAAGGTTCTGAAACAGTTTTTTGCAATACTAATACTCGATCGAACATGGCGGCCGGCGTCATAGTATAATTGAATAAGTTCTTTTTTTAAATGAATTCGAATAAGTTCTTTTTTTACATTACGGCGCTGTTGTAGTGAAACGCGCGTGCATTACAATGTTCTTTTTAGGGTTCCGTACCTCAAAAGGAAAAAACGGAACCCTTATAGGATCACTCGTGTGTTTGTCTGTCTGTCCGTCTGTCACAGCCAATTTGCTCTGAATCTAATGGACCGATTAAGTTAAAATTTTGGTACACATATGGATTTCTGTGACCCAAACACGTACAGCTAAAGTAAATATATAAATTTTGAATATGAGAGTCACTTTTAGGGGGAAAATAAGAAAAAAAAAAAAAAAAGTTTTGTAAACTGTACCGTGTGACATATCAAATGAAAGGGCTTACTATGAGGGTCTTAAATATATTTTTTTATAATTTTAAAATATATTGTTTTAAAGTTATTTAAGAAAGTTGACGAAAATTGACCATTCCCCCCCCTTATCTCCAAAACTACTGAACCTAAAATTTTGAAAAAAATACAGAAAATAGTTCTATACCTGTAGATTACAGGAAAACCTATAAGAAGTCTGTGGTCTTATAATAACATGGTAAATCTATCTACCTATATATATAAAATTCAAAGTCCTGACTGACTGACTGACTGACTGATATATCAACGCACAGCCGAAACCGCTGGACCTAGAGACTTGAAATTTTGCACATAGATACATTATAAAGTTTAGGCATCCACTAAGGAAGGATTTTTGGAAATTCCATCCCTAAAGTGGTAAAATAAGGGATGGAAGTTTGTATGAAAAATCTTATGCCTTGAGTTAATAGACTTAAAACTTGGCATGAATATTTATCTAAATAAATTATAAAGATTGTCATTTTTAGTTTTCCTGAACTACCCTCTCAGGAGGGATTGGGGGGTGTCAAAGTTTGTATGGAGGAATTTTAACGCGCGGTCCGATTAACTCGAAACTCAGTATTAATACGGGAAACCAAAAATGAAGAATAACGTGTATCAGGGTTTTTCTAAAATCTACCCCTAATGGTGTGATAAGGGGTTATCAATTTTACAGGGCAGGTTTTACTGCGGGGCTTGATGAACTCGAAAATTGGTGTAAATAATCTGTCAGTGAAGTTACGGAAATATCCCAAATGATTTTTTTAAATTCCATCTCCGTGGGGGTGAAAACAGGGAATATAAATATAACAGGGAACTTACATGAAAAATCTTTTTCATTTACTTGGCACAAATATTTGCCTAAGCAAGTAATAAAGTTTGCAGAGGGAAGGGTAGAGGGGGAAGGGGAAGGAGGGGATGGTAAGGAGGGAAAGAGGAGTGTGTGGTGAGAGGGAGGGGGTTGGGGTGGTGAGGAGGGACAGGGGAGGATGACGGAGGGAGGGCGAGAGGGATAGGAGGGCGTAGTGAGGGGGAGGATGTGGAAAAGGGAAGAGGGGTAGGGCAGGAGTTGATGATGATAGAGGGGAGGAGAAACCAGTGAAGGGGGTATGAGAGAGGGTGAGAGGGTGAATGGGAGGTTAGCGGGAAAGGAATGTGGTGAGAGGTGTGAGAAGGATGGGGAGGGCGGGAGGGGGGTGGTGAGGTTGATGATATGGGAGAGTGAGAGGGGTTGGGAAGGGGAGGGAGGTGAAGGGGGGAAGAGTGCCTTCACACTTTAAAGTTGCTTTTTCTATAGCACTGATTCATTGAAGAAACCCAGCCCGACAGAAATGACCGAAAAGTAGAAAGTTCTTAAGGAAGGCTCAATGCATGTTTAACATCACTCTAGGACTCTTAGGTGCCAAGCAAAAAGAAAAAAAGTCAGAAAGAGCGCTAACCGAAAACGAAGTATTAGCGAAGGCAGGCAATGCGATGCAACGGGGTGGGTCGGGGGAAGAACAAGAAATTTCACGTGAACGATGTCACGGGTAGAAAGAAGCTCAAAAGCATTGAGATCAATGTCAATATATAAAAAGAAAAGTCCTGACTGACTGACTGACTCATCAACAACCAGCCCAAACACTTGGACCTATAATGCTGAAATTTTGCAGAGAGGTTCCGTTTATAATGTTGACAAGGAGTAAGGAAGGATTTTTGTTCCCGTGGGATATTTTCCGACATCCACGCGGGCGAAGCCGCGGGCAAAAGCTAGTATATATATAAAAATCAAAGTCCTGACTGAGTCACTGACTAATATATCAACCCACAGCCCAAACCAATGGACTTAGAGATTTGAAATTTTGCACATAGATACCTTATATAATGTAAACATCCAATAAGGAAGGATTTTTGGAAATTCCGTCCCTAAGGGGGTAAAATAGGGGATGAAAATTTGTATGAAAAATCCTATCCCTTGAGTTAATAGACTTGAAACTTAGCACGAATATTCATCTAAGTAAATTATAAAGTTTATCATTTTTAGTTTTCCTAAACTACCCCCTAAGGAGGGATTGGGGGTGTCAAAGTTTGTATGGAGGAACTTTAACTCGCGGTCCGATTAACTCAAAACTCAGTTTTTATACTTGAGACCAAAAATTAAAACTAACGTGTATCAGGGTTTTCCAAAAATCTACCCCTAAGGGGTGAAAAGTTAATTTTATAGCGGAGGATTTTATTGCGGGCATGATTAACTCTAAAATTGGTGTAAATAATGTTTGAGTCAATTTATGGAAACATACCAGACGATTTTTGAAATTTTTTATCTGTGTTCGTGAAAACAGAGATACAGTTTATATGAAAAATCTTATTAATTTGGTTAATGAACTTGAAACTTAGCACAAATACTTGCATAAGTAAGTAATAATGTTTGTCATTATTAGTTTTTTAAAACTACGCCTCAAATGAGGTTTACGGATGTAAAAGTTTGTATAGAAAAATTTTAAAGCGCAGTCCGATTAAAAAAATGGTACTTTGAGTCAAGTAAGGAAACTTGCCAAACGAATTTTCACCGATTTTGACGGCATATAGCTGATGTTTTAAGGAGTAACTATTTTTATTTTAGAAAAATAATTAGGGTTCCGCGCAAGAAAATTAAAATCCATGAAATCAGACAGCCACGTACAGTCCAGTACAAACTTACTAAGCCTCCGCTGTCTATTACGGCTATAACAACAAATAATAAAAATAAAGCAAAGTTAAAAATTTAAGGGGTCGGTCCCCATACATTATTGTATGGGGACCGACCCCTTAAATTTTTAACTTTTCATTTTGAAAAAAAAAATAAAAATTTTAATCTAGCATGTGGGGTGTCGTCGTCTAGAACTCATTGAGTAGAGTACAAACATATTTTTTTTTATCTTTTAAAATTAAGAAATAGGGGGCCGCAAAAGTTGTAAATTTTAGACCATTTTTGTACGAGCTCTAGCGCAACAATTCAACAAATTAGGAATTTGAAACTTCTACCATGTAGTTACCATGAATACTGTATTTAATCAACATATAATATGGTACGGAACCCTTCGTGCGCGAGTCCGACTCGCACTTGACCGGTTTTTTTTTTTTAAAACGAGTTGCATTATGAAATTCAGTACAACATTATAATACCCGTTTGGATGATATTATGGTTACTATGACACTGGCTGTTTTAATGTTGGCAATAAGCTAACTGTTTCAGAAACTTTTATAAAGGATTTATAGCATGGGTGTAAAATAAGTAAATACATTGGTAAGCATTATCATTATTATTGGCATCCAAGTATTCTACAAATACGTCTATGGTTTCCACTTCAGTATCCCAGACATATAAATTCCATTTCGAACATACTTAACGATTAGAAATGGCCTGGATATCTGCCAAAGCCGAACAATAATTGTCTACAGGCAATAAGCGATAACGACTATCTGTATTAGATAGATAGATGGACAGAATACTCTTTATTGCATACCAAATAAAGGAAAAACGCTTTTGAAAGAGAGAAGCTGTTTTTTTTCGCGATTTCAGTGTTGGTCCTATTCTAAAAGTTGTTCATAATGATGAGTACAGTACGACAACGTTCAAAGGTTCCATCGTTTATTTTCGGAACAACTGAACTTTGGCGAATTAAATGTGACTGGTCCAATAAGGGAGTGACGGAATTAGTGCGTCAAACTATAATAATTTAGGTGGGAATATAAATCAATTTCTATTGGTCGATAGTCACATTTTATTTGCTATATTTCAGTTTTTCCGAAGATAAACGAAGGAACCTGAACGATGCCGTACTGTAGGATGACCCCCTTTCAGGTTTTGGGTACATTCCTTTGATTCCTACTTTTCCTGTAGATACAGGTGACGTATTATTTTAACTCAATCTGCCTAGCCTTTTCCCAACTATGTTGAGGTCGACTTCCAGTTTAACCGGATGCAGCTGAATACCAGTATTTTACATGGAGCGACTACCTATCTGACCTCCTCAACCCAGTTACTGGGTAATGCGATACCCCTGTGTAAGACTGGTTGTCAGACTTTCGGGCTTCTGACGACCCGTAACGACTGTCTAAGATCCACGAATGACAGCCGGGACCAACGGCTTTAAGTGGTTTCCGAGGCACGGAGGAGTCTCGGTATGTAAAGATGGTCACTAATTCACTGACCAACTCCGGCAAGCGTAGCTTAACCTGATGGGTCAACCCGTGCGGCTGTTATTTCTTAGCCACGAGCTAAATCCGATTGCCACTCTTGGGTATCAAGGCAATAAGAACATGATTTACTATAGACAATTTTCTGAACTGTCTCTTGGTGCAGTGTAGTGGTCACAAGCAGGACTGCTGAACAGGGGCTCCTGGATTCGATTCCCAGCTCAAAAAAAGTGCTACTTATTTTATTTTCCATCAGGAATTACTATCTTTGTTTTTGTGGATGGGAAATCATCAAATGACTTCTCCCGCTCTGGGCGGAGCAGAAGGGCGTGTCAGACTTTTATTGACTAAAACCCACCCGTGTTCCTTCAGTTGCCTGTGCCAGGGCCACGGTATCTCTTTCGAACAACCCGCGACCCCGGCGCCTACAACCACCTATAAAAGCTTTTTTTTTTGTGGATGGGAAATCATCAAATGACTTCTCCCACTCTAGGCGGAGCAGGAGGGCGTGTCAGACTTTTACTGACTAAAACCCACGCGTGCTCCTTCAGTTGCCTGTGCCAGAGCCACGGTATATATTTCGAACAACCCGCGACCCCGGCCTTTAACAGCCTGGAGTCTAGTTTTGTGCCCGGTTGATAACAATAGTATAATCAGCCTATAGTGCTGCTATCACTGCTGGGACACAGGCCTCCTCACTGTGAGAGGGAGTGGGCAGTAATCCACCACGCGGGACCAGTTTGTAGATGTCACATGTTTTCGAATTTCTGGTTCTAAGACATGCCGGTTTCCTCACGATGTTTTCCTTCACCGTTTTGAGAGCAGTGGTGATGAAATAATTTACACAAAGTAAAACGCCTGTCAGGGTTCGAACCTACGACTTACAAGTCATATTTATAAGTCGCGGACGTTACCACTGTGCCACCACTACACTATGATGAGAAAAGGCTCGCCCCCTATTACATGGGTCTTAACATAAGTGGTATATGCCTTACCTTAGGGTGGTGAGAGGGGGAGAGGGATGGAGAGGGGAGGGGAGGGAGTAAGAGGGACCGGTGAGGAGGATGAGAGGAGAGGGAAAGGGGGATGAGGGGGAAGGGGCGAGGCGAGGTTCTGGTAAGGGGTACAGGGAGGGGAGGGGTAAGTAAACTCCTATCGTGCGCCGGAGCAGACACACACACTTTTTTTTGTTTGTTTGGACGCGCTTATCTCTGGAACTACCAGTTGGACTTTAAAAAAAACTTTTTGCATTTGATAGCCTAAGCCTAAGGAAGCCTATAGGCATATTTAAATATCACTCAAAGACCGTTACGTGCCGAACAAAAAAAAAATCTGAAAGTATGCTTAGCGAAAACGAAGTAATAGCGCGGGCAGGTAATGCGATGCGACGGGGTGGGTCTGGGGAGTAAGAAATTTCACGCGGAGGAAGTCGCGGGCAGGAACTATTAGTTATAAATGCGAATATAACTCGGCCTGTTACCTTATCACGCCTTAACGGCTGAACAAATTTGGATGAAAGGGATAAAGACAGACCATTGACCTGGGTTAGCACATAGGATACTTTTTATTCCGGTAGTACGTTCCCGTGAGACAATTTCCGACATCCACGCGGGTGAAGCCGCGGGCAACAGCTAGTTGGTATATAATATATTCTGAAATTTACTTTTCATGAACTGATTATGACAACGATTATGAGAAATGCTAGCATTTCTCTTCAGATCGCAGACGTAACGCTTTTAACAGATAACTTTGAATTGCCTTTTTAATATTTGAGTAGAAAAAAGTTTTCCGGCAGTGTAATTGGGAGTTGGCGCTGGTTCCTCATTACTCATTCAAACGTTCACCTGGTAACCGGCAGGTGAGGACTAATTACTCTTTTAAAAAGTTTTACCATAGTTTTTATTTATGTAACTATAATTTGAAGTGTGGAAATCGAATTTGTGAGGAAATCGGTTGTCATGTTATGGGCATGTGATGCGGAGGAATGAGGAAAATGTCGTGAGGAAAGTTTTGAGTATAAATATCGATGGCTATAAGAGTCGGGGAAGATCAAAGAAACGTTGGATGGACTATGTGAAAGATGATATGACTAGAAAGGGGATCACTACCGAGATGTCGACTAATAGAGAAGTATGGAAAAAAAGGACATGTTGCGCCGACCCCAAATAAATTGGGTTAAGGGCAGGAGAATGATGATGATGAACTAATGTGAAGATGCACCTAGAATAAAATTACTATACCACAATAGGTAAAAATAATTAAAATTGGAGCAAAGACAGATAAATTAATTATGTGAAGATACAAATGGTGCTCACATATTTACAAACATTGTAAATTATGTGAGCACCATAAAAGTGTAGGACTTTCCTAAAATTTTAACATGTCAGTGTGTGAGTGAAAGTAATCACAGAATGTAAGGGGTACCCGAAATGATCGACGATTGTAGTAATAAGTATTGTTAATCGCTTCAATTATTGCAATTGGTAGTCTATCAATTTGCGCATCAATGTGTATATCACGTAAAAATTGACAGTTGCAATTTATCGTTTCGACCTTGATTACGAGGCCTAATTTGAATGACGTTAAAAAAAAATTTTAAAGTTATTACAAAGTACCTATCTTTAGGCTCGAGGAAAAATCGGAATCAACGCCGCCGTCTAGTTTTTAGGGTTCCGTACCTCAAAAGGAAAAAATGCAACCCCTGTAGGATCACTCGAATTTCTGTATGTCTATCTGTATGTCTGTATGTCTGTATGTCTGTATATCTGTCCGTCTGTCACAGAAGTCCATTGATACGAATATAATGGACAAATTATGTTGTTTGGTAAAAATTTATGAATTTCTGTGACCCAAAAACGAACGTTAACGAAATTAATTTTGAACAAGGGGTTCACTTTTGTGGGAAAATTTAGAAAATTAAAAAAAAAAGTTTCCGAACTGTACCTACCGTGTGACATAGCAAATGGCTTGTTGTGAAGATTTCTTATAATTTTTATAGTTATAAAGTTATTAAAGAAAATCAATGAAAATTTACCATTCCCCTTATCTGCGAAACTAAAATTTTGAAAAAATACAGAGAATCTAACTATACTTATAAATTACAAGAAAATTGATCAGAAGTATATGGTCTTAAAATAACATGGTAAATCTCTCAATATTGTGCGTACAATATAGAACATGTTTTTCAACTGTAATGTTAAGTTTGTTCCCGGGATAAATTCATTCTAACTACGGAAATCTTCATCTTCTTCTCCTGACACGTACTTGGCCGGTTTTTCAAGACAATTTCACAAAACTATTTCACTGATGTTTATCAACAGGGCAACAGCCTATCCTGTCAATATCATTGAAGCGCCAAATGATCCCTGTGTAGGTACCGATTCTTCTCTATTTTCACTTCTTACTATCAAAGCGTTTCATAGTACAGTCAGCTTCAATATTATCGAGAAAGACTGTTCAAAATGATCTAAACATCTATGAAAATGAAATATTAACTCGATGACACAAGGCTTGTTTCAGAATGAAAACAGTACACAACAACTGGACGTAGTTATGCTACAACGTTCCAATCCACACGCAGGTCGAACTGAGTAAATCGCGTTTTTGTAATTTTGTGGTAGGTACGCTTTTTTTTGGTAGCGAGTACAACTAAGTAGTATGTATCACTTCAACTAAATAAATAAACATTATTTTATTATATACTTGTCATTAAAATTTATTAATATTTCTCATACAAATTTTGAAAAAAATGCACTTGGAACGTTTTTGAAAAAAGGCTTTTTGTATGGAAGTAGCTTTTAACTTAATTTACAAGAACGATCCAATATGGAAAATCATCACAATTTATTCATCATCCAGATCGAAATCCAGCTCCTTACCAAATCCATCGACGTCGTCAATGGCGTCATTAGACGCTTTCAATGTTTTATAAAAACTAAGGCAATCTGCTGGAATAAACTTGTAAACGGATCGTAAATCAGCCAATTTAGCTGGAGCAATGGGTTTCCCCTTAAGGCCATAACTGTTTCAGATCAGATCTATGTATAGTAGAAATCTCTCCTTTTGTCGTTTTTTTAATGTTAAGTTCGTTATAATCCTCATCAAGGGACGTTTTCATAAAAATAGAATATAATCTAGCTTTTTCAATCTTTATCTCCTTTGCCAGCAGCCAGTTTAGTTTACTTTTATCTGTGATTTTTTTACGATTTACTATGTTTTTCTCAATATCTTCATTGCTATAAAAGTCATTTTTGTCCATTCTATATTCTTGAAATGGTTTTTTTTTCTAGCATTTTTCATAATTTCTATATATTCGTCAGCTGTATAAACACGTTGTTGCTTTTTAAGCGCAGTTTCAATTTTTAAAAAATCGGTATCGTTAGGTAAGAAACTATGCCCTGACTCAAGATACCGAAAAGTTATCGTTTTTAATGTAGAATGGGAGTCTAGGATAACCTTCAACATTAAAACAATTTTTATGTTTCGGTTCTGTCCACCGATGTTATATATGTTATGTAGGTATTGTTATGTTTATGTTTTTTTTTTAAATATGTTTTATGTTCTGTTCGTCGATGGATTTGGTAAGGAGCTGGATTTCGATCTGGATAATGAATAAATTGTAATGATTATCCATGCTTTGATACAACTATTTCTTAATAAATATTTTTTTAATAATGTTGTTTCATTGTTATACTTATGTCTTAGAAAAAATATATATTAACTACCAAAATATACCAATTTTCAGATATTGGATCGTTTTTGCAAATTAAGTTAAAAGCTACTTCCATACAAAAAGCCTTTTTTCAAAAACGTTCCAAGTGCATTTTTTTCAAAATTTGTATGAGAAATATTAATAAATTTTAATGACAAGTATATAATAAAATAATGTTTATTTATTTAGTTGAAGTGATACATACTACTTAGTTGTACTCGCTACCAAAAAAAAGCGTACCACAAAATTACAAAAACGCGATTTACTCAGTTCGACCTGCGTGTGGATTGGAACTGTCATTCTGACAAGAACTTTATCCAGTTGAGATAATGTTTACTTTATTAGTTGTTGAGATCATTTTGATCAGTCTGTTCATCCCGATATTTTTGACGCTGACTGTACAAATCAGTGTAGCAATAAACTGTCATGTCTACGTACAGTAACTGCCACAGTTACCTCAAGTTATTGGTAAGTGAGTGTAGTCACGCGAACGTTACGATATCGACAGTTGATACATTCTACGATTTTATTTTATTCTTTTATCAAAAAGTTTGTAACGGAAGTCCTTTGAAAATAGGTTTTAGTTTCGAATTTTGATGTTAGTTTTTCGCATGATGCGCTTGAATTCACGATGTCCGAATAGCCACTACTTACCGATATTCAAAAATGGAACAGAATTGGTATACATTATCTGAGAAGTAAGTTAATTCGGTGGTGAAACAGGCCTTATGGGGGAAGCGCAGGGTGGCGCGAAATTCAACTTTTATTACGTTTTTCTGCAATTCGCCAGTTAGTACTAGGTTGTATGTTGATATAAGTATGATTCGCAACCGTAAGAAATATTTAGGTATTTACAGAATTATAATCATTAGTATCAGTAACAACTTCTTAAGTTTAAAATTTTATTATTGAATGTTGTAGGAAGGATTTAAGGTAATATTAAACATTATTTGGCCACGTCTAGAAATATTTGGTGGAGGTAACACTAATTCCGCATCATCACGATTAACTTCACACACATCCTCCACGTTCGGGTACGTGAAAGTAATTATGTACTATCAATCGCATTTTTCACTTTTCTTGCAAATTTGACAGTAGGAATACTGTTTTTCATTAATAAAACACGACCGACAAAGTGCTTTATGCTTTTTTTTGTCGCAAATTTTACAACAACCCAGTCCTCTTTTTTTAAATCTACATCCCCTGTAAAGTAGCTGATATCACTGAACCCAAAAGTTGCAGTGAAGTTTTCTGGCTCACAGTTTTCCTTGTTGTCTATCTCTTGCAAACAAGTTGATAAATACTCATCAAATGTCTCATAATCAGAATCATCTGTGTTTGCAATACTCAGAATATCTGATTCAGAACTCGTTTCACAATAATATGATCTCAATTTCTTCCGTTTCGTAAATTTTGTGTTTCTTCCAGTAGCCACATTTCCCCGTTTTCTTTTATTTTTTTCATGTGTTTTTCCGTTTTCGTTGTCCACTTTCTTCGTAACAATTTTCACCTGTTTCTTGATGTCCTTCATTTCAACATTATAACGAAAGTTTCAATGAGATCTGTGTACAAAAATACAAAGAAATCAATAAACAAACAAAAATAATAAAAATTATAGAAATTCACTTGGTGCTCATTCTTGTCAATTATTTTGCAAATACTTTCAATGTAGGTTAATTTTTGCCACAAAATTTACATTTTTCATTACTATTGTAATCCTTTGTATACAGAGAGTATACAAAGGATTACGATAATTTATCTATCAGCAATACTTAAGTTGTACCGAAACGAATGTAAAAAAGTACGTACTTACCTCAGATCAAATTAAACATTGAGGTGACAACCCTAACGGCAAAATTATGGTGGGTAAAGTCGTAACAACTGCCTTAGAAAAACTAATTTGACATTGCCCACCATCATATTTTCGAATTTATGAGAGATTTCGCGTTGGATATTCGATCATTCATGTGTATTTATTAAAAAGTAGCAGTAGTAAAAAACTTACTAACCTGGTGTAATTACAAATCGAGTTTTCCAGAAAGTTTTTCACACGACATTTGGCCCGCATAATACACCACCAACTTCTACACAGTTTGACAGCCGACTGAAGTGACATTAGGAAACATCAGTTACCTGGTGTTGCCAGAGATATGTTTAAATTTCTGCCCTAGATTAAATAATAGACGCAACTAAAAAATGTTGCCAGTTTTTTGAATAGTTGTGAAAAGTACCTTGCTGGGCAAAGTCGGATTAGTTGGGCAATCTTGTAAGGTTTTACGGTATTAAATGTCAAAATTTCGTATAAGTAATAATTATTTATAAGTCATAACTTCATAAATCATTTATTCATTTGTTTAACAAAGGTACAATAATAATATGTTATGCTAGAGGGCGCACAAATGTTTGCTATATGATCAATAGGATTACTTGATCTTAAATAGTTGTATTGATGACTTGAATGATTATAATTCTGTAAATACCGTAAATACATACTTGTTACAAATCATATTTTGATCAACATACCTACAACTGAATCAACCTATAACTGACTTGCAAATTGCAAAAAAACGTAAGAAAATTTGAATTAAGTTACTTTTGGTACTTAAATGTATCTTAATTAAGTATGACTCTATGAAATACAGGTATACCTACTTTCATCATCTTCTTGCCTTTAACCCCATGTTACTTGGGGTCGGCGCAACACATTTTCTTCTTCCATTCTCCCCTGTCAACTGTCACGCTATCATTCACTCCCTTCTTTTTCATATCATTCCTCACACAATCCATCCATCGTTTTTTTGGCCTTCCTCTGCCTCTGCGGAAACGTATGTTATGAATATATACTCAACACTCTATTAGTCACATGCGTTTCCTCCCTCCTCATCACATGCCCATACCAAAGTATACGATTTTCTTTCAACTTTTCACTTATATGTATATAACTTTACTACTTAGGTTATAGAAACATGTATACATCATGTCCGCCGCGCCTCAGCTTGCCGATGACGCGGTGATCACGCTGCCTGCGTGTAGACCGCATGCAGAGTGCTTTGTTGGGTTCGATTCCCAAAAATTACAATGTTAATTATACCTAATTATGGAGGTATCGGGTATAGTTTATCCAAGTAAATTATTCGTATTTTTACTTAAAAAAAACTTGACTCAATTTTATTGTAATAAACTAGGTTTTGCCCGCGGCTTTGCCCTCGTGAAGTTTGGAAATTAACCCACGGGAACGTACTACCGGGATAAAAAGTATCCTATGTCGACGACACTTTTTCTAAACCAAGTCATGCTCTACCTATGTGTACAAATTTCATCCAAATCCGTTTAGCGGTTTTAGCGTAAAAGCGTAACAAACAAACAAACTCACTTTCACATTTCTATTATTACTAAAAAGTGGCATCTTTACCCCATTACACAAACATAAAATATCGTGAATGAAAGTTTTAACTGCACAGACGACTTTATTCTTCTTTCACAATCGGGTAATTCCGCCTGAAACCTGTCTACTGTCAATTTGTGTCCCATTGTGTGTGAGGGTAGGTAATTTCCGGTCAAGTAGGCATGTATTACCAGCAATAATATCCGACCGCTTTTGTACAGATGTAATCTGTTCGCTCCTTTACAATTCAGTAGGAGGTATTATGGTAGGTAAGCATTCGGTGTGGTACATATTTTTATGTAGGTTAGGACCTTTATTTTTGTAAGTATCTATATTTTAAAAGTGGGAACATTTTTTAACAAAATGATAGAAAAGAAGTGTCATTTTACTGCAGTCTATTTAAAAATCGAAGCATAATCCTCAGTTTCAACTTAAATAACAACGCTCTCCTATCAATGCCCAGCTAGGATGTCACTTCACCTTTAAACAGAAGCTAGAACAGCTTTTATTCAAAAATAATTCAATGTTTGAGTGATAGAATGTCAGCCAGTGTCATAATACAGTTGACCATGTATGAAACCTCTACAGTGTCTATTATTATATTAACTGGCGACCAAAATGTGCAATGGCGACATTTATCAAAACATCAAGATCTCTGAATTTATCTAAGTTAAATCTAAATATATAAAAGAAGAAACTGACTGAAAAAAAACAACAGTGACAAAAAAAAAACAGAAACTATTAATTATAAATGCGAAAGTAACTCGGCCTGTTACCTTATCACGCCTTAACGGCTGAACGGATTTGGATGAAAGGGATAGAGATAGACGATTGACCTGGGTTAGCACATAGGATACTTTTTATTCCCGTAGTACGTTTCCGTGAGACAATTTTCCGTATCCACGCGGGCGAAGCCGCGAGCAACAGCTAGTATTAAATTTTATACACATAATCCTTTTGGTATACATTTTCTAAAATGATGTTGATAAGCGCATCAAAATCCATTGTGTAGTTTAGACAGACAGACACCAAAAGCGACTTTTTTATACAATGTGTGGATTATCGGGCCCCCACGAAGGCTGTAAGCCCCAGGCTACTATAATGATGAAAAAAAATCTTTTGTTTTGATCGGGAACATAATAATGTCATGGAAAAATAACTGGGTATTTTGTTCGGGAAAATTACAAATATTATTATTATATTCTCATCGGTACGAAATCGACCGAACCAATCGTTCGTGAAACTGTAGTCCCCAAGGTATATTAATAACACAACGTTAGAATAATAAATGTACACACAGTAGCTCAGCAGGTCAAATTACCAGAACCTGAAAATTTTACAGGTTCTGGTAATTTGACCTGCATTCGATTTTGAACTTAACCAGCAACGTTTTAAGGTTTAAAATCGTTTGGAGAAATTTGACAGTTTAGTATAACCTGATATGCTGTTGTCTGTACCTACCTATAGCTTTTAATAATCAATGTGTTTTGATTGTGTTGTTTATTTGTAATGAAAAAAAAAACAGTTTTATAACTTGTGTTGTGTGATGGAAAGTGGTGTGTGTGAAGTGTTGTGACCGCTTGGATCTTCTAAACTGAGCAATGGATTTTGATGAGATTTTCACCATCATTTAAAACATCTATTCCGTAAGGTTTATAATATATTTTTTATGGAGGATGCGCTGTGGTAGACCGCGAAATTCAATTTTTCTTGCGTTTTATGCAATTTGCAGGTCCGTGTCCGGTAGTATCTTGATCAAAATATGATACGCGGAAATAAAACAACAACCCGAAACGGACCTGCAAATTGCAAAAAACCCAAAAAAAATTGAATTTCGCGGGATCTCGATGTCTTGACGTGTCGCCACTGCGCCCGTGCGAAGTTAGGTTAGGTCGCTAGTGTAAAATAATTCGCAAATACCAAAATTAAAAATCTTTTCATCCGTTACTTACCTACCAAAAAGTGGGAGAAACTTGTATCAAGAAAAAAGAAAGAAAGAAAATACCTACGTTTATTTGCGATAAACATGACACAAAGAAAGAACACAAACATGAAAATAACAAGTTGACGAAGCAGGAAAACATTGCATCACATCCACGCAAAACGGCTATCGCTCAGCATAATGCTGTGACTCTATGCGAGACAGAGCCCCAACGCCAGTTTTCAGCGACAGCCGGTGTTGACGTGACGATGACGTCAACCGGTGCAGCATATACCTAATGAGATAAATCCTCATATCATGTTAAGGTAGCTCTGTGGAGCTCGTTAATCAAATGATTTCAAATGAATTCGGGCACCTGACTCGATAGATTGCCTTGATAGATACGGCCTTTAAAATTGGACGAAGCTGGGCGAACTTATCCAGTACCTAAAGTAGTAGAGATTTATGTTGGAAAATATTTCGTACAAATCCAGAACAAAATTTTGTCGATCGTGAACGAATATAAATTGGAAAATTTTGTCGATCGTGAACGAATATAAAAATAACAGCAGATTTTTTAAAATTAGGTATTATATTTGATGGTAACGTGTCTATTGCGAAATAGACACGTTACCATCAAATATTATGATAATAATTTTAAAAATCTGCTGTTCTATTTATATTTGTTCACGATCGACAAAATGTTGTTCAGGATTTGTACGAAATATTTTCCAACCTAAATCTACTACTGTATGTACCTTTGTAATTTGATTCTTAGCATGCAACCAAAACCATTGAATAAATTTTGTACCTAAGTTATTCAATGTTGGGTACAGTAAGCTTTATTGGGATAAAAAAAATGTATTGCTTTCCGATAAAACTCGCATCAGCAGCGAAATATAAAAAAATATTTACTTTTATTTGTTGACATTTCGAATAAAAGGATCGTTCACGGTAAAATTAATTTGATTAATAGTCGGCACAGTGTTTTGTTTTTTTGTGGATTTTAAATACTAAAGAATGATTCTATTTTATTCTTTTCTGAAACTGTTTTTAATAGCAGATTTAACTGAATTTAGTTGTTGATTTTAACTAAGGGCTGACATATTTTCTATACAAAAGCTGTCAAATTGAAGTAAGCTAAGAGATATCTGACTATTGAAAAATTAGCGCCGGAACAAACTTTGCAGTTTATTTTATTAGTTGTTCTTGCTTAGACTTATTCAAAACATAAGAGACTATAAATTTGGGTAAGAAAGTCTGGGAAGCCCTGATAAATCTTACCAACTTGTTTAACTTTTCATTTTCGTTCGTGTCAAATAAAACCGGCCAAGTGCACGTCGGGCCACGCGCAGTAATAGGGTTCCGTAGTTGCACAATAATGCGGACTAAAAAGAGGGTTTTTTGTTGTTTCATGAATAAACCACTATTACTCGTAAACTTGAAAAGCCTACTTAGCTGTGACAGCTTTCCTTTTAACTTCGTTATTTAGACTACTAACGTGAATTTTTTCACCCATCGAAAACTAACCGTTTAGCTGGCGGGACACACACACACTTGTCTAACAAAAATTATCTGGGCGCCAAAGGGTCCAGTAGTGGGTATTGAGTTAAGACTAGATTCGGTATATAAAATAGTCAATTGATAGGATTGAAAAAAATATTCAAAAAAATTTTTTATGACATATTTTTTTTATCAGACATTTGAAGATGAAATTCTGAAAAAATCGTGTAAAGTCATTTACTATATGAAATTGTACATAATTGAGCATTTAATGGTAATCAATTAAAGCGAAATGCAATTTTATCCACCCAACTTTACAAAAATTCTTTTATCTCGGAAACTAAATGCCCCGAACTGGACCTTTTTTGCTTGGACGCCCACATATATAGGTATAGGTAGTGACCTTACTGGTGATGTTCTTCAGAATGGTCAGGTGCGTAGTAGGTACTTGCAAACGGCGTGCGTGTATGCCCCGATATGAATAATAATTGTAACAAATTGTAAATTCAACATAGTTGCTGAAGTAAAATTGTTTTAACGGAAATATGCTGAAGTGACGAATGTATTCGAAAAAGGTAGATTATTTGAAATTGGAATGGAACTGTTGTGAATTTAAATATTGCAACAGCTTTCAATTTTATTCAAATTTAAAACGCAACAGACGAACAAATTGGTTTTGTAGCTTTTGAATAGTCAGTTCATAAAAGTTTTTTTAGAGATTTGTAACGAGAAGCTGGTAGGTATTTGTTTTTAAAACAAAATTTTATTCGTTCCATCTGTATTCAAACGATACTGGCAACTATTGAAACCACTTTTAAACTGTTCGTATTTGTAAGGCAATATTTTGTTTTATTATTATATGTCAGGAGTAACAATCTGGTTTCCGGCCATGGGTGGGTTTCTCATCAATGTCAAAAGGCGAGAAAGGGATTATGGGTACAATATCCCTGACAACTAATAACATTATCTGTTGAGGTTTGTATTGTGTGCTGATGGGAAGATTTTGGGAGGGCAACTAATCCGTTTCGTAAACATCTACCGTTCTTTGATTGAGGGTTTTCATGAAAATTCAGAGTTTCACAAGAGTTCTTCCATTTTGACATTGAATCTATATAAATAAAACAACCGACTTCTAAAAAAACACTACAAAGTGAAAAATAACTTTAATTTCGGAAGTCGGTGTCTTTGGTTTTTTATTTATTTTTGTTTTTTTTGCCACCGACTTCCGAAATTAAAGTTATTTTTCACTTTGTAGTGTTTTTTTAGAAGTCGGTTGTTTTTTTTTTTGTAAAAAGTTTTTATTTTTCACTTTTTAGTGATGCCTACCCCACACAAATCTGAATACCACTCTGCAAAATAAATTAGAGCATCATCCACATAGACTAAATGGGAAAAATGCGTATTAAATTATTGAAGCTAACTCAAAAGCCACTCTGAACAGAACTTGAAGATATTTTTATGCTACCATCTCAGGAGTATACCATTTCAAATAAAAACTTTGCAAAAAGGCAAATACGTCGCGACAGAGTAGTGTCAGAAGTTTGTTAGGCGTAGTTTTAGTTGACGGAGATAACGAGGCTACGAAATCTGTCTTCTGACAATCAAGGCCACCCACAACATACAACTCAAGTAGCGCAATTTGAAGCGGCATATAGTTACCATTAAATCATTTATAGCCAGAGTGCACCTCATGACAATTCCAATAAGCCCAAACACGGCTAGGATACATTGTTTTATTACTGAGTTCCGATGCCTACCTTCCGGCTTCTTCATCAGATCGGTTCGATGGTACCATTTTCGTTAGAACCATTTCGTCATAGTCGCTTAACTATTTTAATCGAGATATCTTATCGCCACCCGTGAAATAGGTACTTATCGTCGTTGAGGAGTTCCCGTGGCCATCTATGGTCTTCATCAGTTCCACTTCACTAAATGATACTTTCGGAATGCAAACGCTTGATGTGTTGATGAAAATACCAAAATCGCTATATGTATGCCTATAATATTTGAGGAGTTCCCTCGATTCCCATCATCGGATCCCATCATCAGACTTGGATTTTGATAAAAATGGGACCAATCTGGAAGTATACCCTTTCAAATAAAAAAAGAATTTTCCGAATCTGTTCATAAATGACGGAGTACTGAGGTAACAAACATACAAAAAAAAAATACAACCGAATTGAGAACCTCCTCCTTTTTTTGAAGTCGGTTAAAAAAGAGAGGTCCTGACTGACTGACTGACTGATTGACTGACTCATCAACGCCCAGCCCAAACCCGGAATAAGGAAGGAATTCCCGGTAGCAGGTTACCTTGGGATATTTTCCGATATCCACGCGGGCGAAGCCGCGGGCAAAAGCTAGTATAAAATAATGATGACGTTGATCTTTCGTTTCACTCATTCGTCCACTAAAGGTAATGGCGTTTTGACACTTTTGATAGGTACCCGGACCAGAGATCTCAGTGCTGCCACCTAGTAAACGTCATTTACGAAAACCCTTATTGTAACCAATAAATAATAATAATTATGTTGTAATTATAATGTATTCACTCACTCACTCACTACTACTCGTGAACTACACAGACAGACACACTCCACTCCCAACACCTTCTTCTTTCTTTATTTTATCTCTCTCTCTCTGTTTTACTCACTCTTACCTGTGGGCTTAGTGCGAGTTTTTATACGTACTCGATCGCGTTTACGTTAACGTTACCTTATGTCAATTCGTATGGAATAATTGTGTTTCCCATTATAGTCACCAGGCGGCGCTTATTCATTTTCAGTACAAACTGACGTTTACGTTAACGTGATCGAGTAAGTATAAAAACTCGCACTAAGCCCTCTGTGCTCTTACTGTGATCACTTCGAAATTCGAATGGTGTCAAAGTTTGAATCTGCGATGACTTTCTTTTAAATTAATAAAAACAAATGAGAGCGCTTTCGAATACTAAGCGGTCGCTTGAATGAGGTTCTAAGTGAACTTTAACGAGTAAACGCAGAACATGATGTGGCTAGAAAGGGGGTGACAATTTGAAATGACGGAAGTAATAAAGAAGTGTGGAAAAATAACACATGCTGCGCCATCCCCAAATATAAATTGGATTATGTGCTAGAATATCAAGAAAATAATGCTATTGTTCTTGTTTTGGTTCTATATAATTCGTTTGGTCCAAGTTCACCTTCTTGAAAATCTAAGCATATTCCGTAATCCAAGATAGAAGTAATCAATATAAGCATAACGCATGCCGCTGTACCTAATATATTATTGTAGGTACCAAATGTGCCCTTTGTACGGTATAAACGACCCTTGCTGAAGTTGAAGATATGCGTTGTATTATTACACCTAAAAGGGTTTTAATTGTAATGTTTGCAGCTATTGTACAAGATTTAATTATCATAGGGTAGGTACATATTGTTTGAAACGTTCTGTTGTTAAGGAATAAAGGGTTATTCTGGTTATTCTGTCTTCATTTCCCAATTGGAAATTCCCATACTTTAAGCTTGCTTTTGGTAGCAATTAATATTGATTGATGCAAAGTTCATTTCTTGGGGTGGCATTGAATTTTTTCCTATCGATCATTCAATTCAGGTATTGATTGGTCGAGTCGAATACAAATCCTCCTTTTTTGAAGTCGGTTAAAAAAGAAACCGCTTTCCATTCAACATTATAAGCATTTCCAATATTTACCGTCAAAAGCCCAAGGCCACAGGGGCTCAAAGTCAAAACGGACCCAAAAAATATCCTTACATAATTTTCTTCAAATCGGTTCAGCAGTCTGATGGTAAAGTATCTACATGCAAACAAAAATAACCTTTTTGGGTTTGCCGTATAGGAATAATCGGATTACAAGATTGTACCCAATCCCTTTATCTGTTAGACAATCTATCCGGAATAGCGGTCACTTTGTAGAATTTTTTTTGAACTTTATCTATGTCACCTACCTACGTAGAATGTATGAATTTAGATTGAACGCAAGAAATTATAATAAGAAAAAAATCTGTGGCCTTGATAAAAAAAGTCAGGAGGTGTCGTGAGACACTTGGTCGGAATTCAGTTCCAGTGTCAGTGTCCGTGTCAGTTGAGTTAAATATTAATAATATGTGCCAATGTGCACTCACACAAACTAACGTTAATGCGGCGTGATAAAATCAAAAATGGCCGCCCTGTACGGCTATAACGCAACAAAAAATCTACATTTACCTACCTATATACTGCCAATGAGATATCTCGTCCGAAAAAATCTTACACTACAAACGGTTGACGTCTTATCTCGCCGGGAAAAAACACTCTCGTAGTACTATTGACGACTTATCTCGTTAAAACACTATAGAGCTAATTATTCAAAATGGCCAATCAATTCAATGAGCCGGTCCCGTCTGGGAGAGCGATTTTGTTTGTATATACCTCTAACACAATGACGGTTTCTGGTAGACGAATTATCTCGTCATTATTAAGTGAAAGGACATTTTGATGGACGAGATATCTCGATGACAACATTGAAAGAGTTCCTCACCTCGTCGCATCAAAACTGATTAAAAGTTCCCACACATCCTAAGTTTGTCCTGAGGGCAAACAAAATGACATGACAAAATAATATTTGAAAAAGCTATGGTAATAATATTTTACAAGGCGCAGTTTTTTATACCTCCTGTAAAGTTGCCTTTTTCGCATATACCTACGAGGTTTTCACTCCAAGGCGGCGTTAAGTGAAAATTAACTCATTAATTAATATGTATTGTATTACCTTCAAGCTTAAACCAGTGCAGCTAATAATACTCTTACTTGCTTACTCAAAATATTGCCAAGCGAGGCTGTATGTTAATTTAGCGTCTGCCTTCTAAAAGTAAATTTAAAAATATGTGGTTTATAAATTTATAAACATTTTATGAAGGTTAGCTCAACGAGAATTTTAGCTGGACGAGTTTAGAACTTTTTAATATAAGCCAGCTTTTCAGTGTTTCTGCCTGTTATGTTACCCAAGAGAACAAAGAAGGTTGCGCTTTGTTTTTTATTTTTTACTGGATACAACAACAGTACCGTTTTAGAAAATTATTTGGACCTCGAGTTTTGGGAAGAGTTTGCTAAAAATGCCATCACAGCTATAAATTAGAATAGCAAAAGCATACTGTAGGTAGCATAATCTATATTATACAGGGTGTAAGGGACAGCCCTCCGCAAACTAACAGGGTGCATTGAGCTCCTCATCTTGAATCATATTCCACCGGAAATTTTCTCAAGAAAATTTTCATTTTTTCAAATTTTTTTTCGGTTACATTTTCAATATGTCAATGTAAAATTGCGCTGTGTGTTCGCAACACTCTATTTATGTAAAAAAAAAACTGCAAAAAAAAAAAACCAGCAATGGATGTTGAAATACTCTAACCAACGACGCGTGAAATCAGATGTTCACTTTCTGTCTAGCTACAGAGTTCATCGAACTCACCGCATACCTATTACAAATTCAACCCCTAAGGAGGTGAAACGGGGTTACAAAGTTTGTATGAAAAATCTTATTCCTTGAGTTAATATACTTGAAACTTGGCACAAATATTTATCTAAGTAAGTTATAAAGTTGGTAATTTCTAGTTTATCTAAACTACTACTTCAGGAGGGATTGCGGTGTGTCAAAGTTTGTATCAACGCACAGCCCAAACCACTGGGCCTAGAGATTCCAAATTTGGCACGTAGGTTCCTTATGAGGTCTAGGGGCGCACTAAGAAAGGATTTTTCAAAATTCACCCTCTAAGGGGGTGAAACGGAGGTCCAAAGTTTGTATGAAAAAGCTTATTTCTTGAGTTAATAGAATTGAAACTTGGCATGAATATTTATCGAAGTAAATTATAAAGTTTGACATAAAATGATAAACTGACTGACTGACTGGGTGATACGAGTATATCAACCCACAGCCCAAACCGCTGGGTCTAGAGATTCTAAATTTGGCACGTAGGTTCCTTATGAAGTGTAGGGGTGCACTAAGAAAGGATTTTTCAAAATTCGCCCTCTAAAGGTGTGAAATGGGGGTCCAAAATTTGTATGAAAAAACTTATTCCTTGAGTTAATAGACTTGAAACTTGGCATGAATATTATACCTAAGTAAATTATAAAGTTTGACATTTTTAGTTTTTTTAAACTACCCCCTCAGGAGGGATTGGAGGGTGTCAAAGTTTGTATCTTATTCCTTGAGTTAATAGACTTGAAACTTGGCATGAATATTATAGGTACCTAAGTAAATTATAAAGTTTGTCATTTTTAGTTTTTTTAAACTACTCCCTCAGGAGGGATTGGAGGGTGTCAAAGTTTGTATCAACGCACAGCCCAAACCGCTGTGTCTAGAGATTCCAAATTTGGCACGTAGGTTCCTTGTGAAGTCTAGGGGTGCACTAAGACAGGATTTTTCAAAATTCAACAATTTGTTCATTCATTTAGTGCATGATGTGGGCCTGCCGGCTTTCCTGGCGTCGACACATGGGATGGCTGACCTCGTCACTGTCATTCTAGATTACAATGGTGACGGTGCAAACATACCCTTTATGTTGGATGCCGGGTCAGCTTGGTCTGTCCTCAACATGGGTGCAGCAAGCCCTGACGCAACACATGTTCAGCGCGCTTGGGATGACGTCTCGTCTAGGCTGATACAGGAACTGATGATGGTAGGTTCCTCGGGGGCTGATCTAGCCAGACTCAGGGCTGTATCGCAGCCGGAATCGGGGGCATGGTTGCACGCGCTTCCTTCGCCTCACCTGGGCACGTTGCTTGATGACGACTCTTTGCGTGTGGCAGTGGCCCTCCGCCTGGGCTGCAAGGTGTGTGAATCCCACAGATGCACCTGCGGTTCCACGGTGGAGGCCGATGGCCATCTTGCTTTAAGTTGTCGTCGTTGCTCGGGGTGGTTCCCGCGTCACCATGCCCTCAATGATATTGTGAGGAGGGCATTCGTGTCGGCAGATGTCCCCTGCGTGCTGGAGCCTCCGGGATTGAGCAGGTCTGACGGCAAGAGGCCAGATGGGCTGACCCTGGTGCCTTGGAAGAACGGCAAGTGCCTAATTTGGGACGCAACTTGCGTCAGCACTGTTGTTGCCAGCCACCTTGGTCGCACGGTCCTCTCGCCGTCGGCAGCAGCGGAAGACGCCGCCGAAAACAAGAGGGTAAAGTACGCTCCGTTGGCGACCCGTTATCATTTTGTGCCGATAGCAGTTGAGACCATGGGTTGTTGGGGAACTGAGGCCAAGAAGCTCATTGGTGAGATAGGGCACAAACTCCGTGAAAAAACGGGTGACTCCCGCTCCGGCTCGCTTTTGGTGCAAAGGTTAGCTATTGCCATCCAACGTGGCAATGCTGCAAGCGTTATGGGCACCTTTGCGCCGGGAACAGTTAGGGCGGGTTATTTGAAAATTTGTAATTTTGTAAAATATTTGTATTTTCTATTTAATCATTATTTTAACGTTTATTAATTTTAAAGTTGAGAAAAGTACTTTTTTATGTTGTTTGGGTTTAAAGGGTGGAGGTCAAATTAAAATCATAGTTACCTTTCAGCCTTAAATCTATAGTGCCCTAGTTTTTGATTAGTGCCAGTGTTGTTAAAATTACGATCAAATGGGCAGTCAACTTTTTTAATTGGAATCAAAGGTTCGCAAGAATAAGCAAAACTGCAAGAGATTTGCTTTTCATATACGCAGTTTACCCTATTAAAACCACAACTATTGCATGTAAAAAGTCACCGAGTTCCCTGAAAGTCATTCAAATGTATTACAACGCTAGTCAGTAAACAGTAACGTTTTTAACACAGGTCGTAGTAGCACGAACGCGCGAAGTAACTGTCACTGTAGTCCGAAGCTTGGTGGTGGCGTTTGGTGGCTGTAGCGTGTGGCCCGCGTGTGGCAAGGCTATGTTCAAAGTTTTGAACAGCTGCAAAGAGAGCGAATTTTTTAAAAAAATTGACACAAGTCCAACCTCGATGACGTCCCGCAGGACTGAGCGCGAGCCGATTTAGCCCGATTTACTATTTTTTGTGTTTATTTAAAAAAAATGTATTACACTAAAAATCGAACTGGTAGATTGCCTCTGAAATACGATTACCTCATAGTACATGCAATTTTCATATTATTTTGTGCTGTATATAGGAAATAAAACGAAAAATGGTTTTGAAATCGACCCTGTTTCAGATTTTTTTTCTATCGAGCAAATTACAATTTATCGTATTTTGAACGGGTAGATTGCCTACAACAAGGATAATATATCTATGACATATATTTTTTTCAGGACCTAAATACACTAATTTGACTGTTTAAAATTGATTCTAAAACAGGTAAAAACTGTAACACGACCCTTTAAAGTTGAAAATAGTAAATTCCAGTTCGCTTTTTACATATCACCTTAAAAAAAATCGAATTTATGTTACTTTTACTCCGCACGTTCATGCTAGGCAGGCGTAACATAGAAACGCAACGTTCGTTGCATCGACTAGTCCCGTCGACGGTGACCCAGTCATACGTAAATATTGATGGTAAACACTAAGCAGAAGGTGTTACCCGCCTATGGATAGGTTGTTATCTACGTATCTTCTATTTATTATTTGAAGGAAATATACGGGACTTTAGATTCACGCAGAAGATAATAATGCTGAGACGGGCGACATCGGTGAAAAAGACTCACCTTGTTTTCACAAAACCGTGTTTAGGATAAATATCTGAGGGGCAATTCTCGTACCTAAAAACGTTCACAATCTCATGCCAGCGTCAATCAAATGTCAAAAATGTAGGTAAACGCTATACAATTTTTGACAGATTGAGTCTTGAGATGATATTGCGAACGTTGTTAAAAATACGAGAATTGCCCCTCTGTTCTTACACAGCATTTACATTTCCATTATATGTTATTTTATTTTGTTTTTTTTTTTTTTTTTTCATTTTTTTATTTATTTAGCAGTTTAACGTAAGACTGACATTAGACACGCGTTGATCAAGTGTCTAAATTTTTGAAGTTAAAATCTATGCATAAGTACTTTTAGAGGTACCGTTATGAATACACAGCTGCTTAAAGCTATTTAAGCTAAAGGAAAGTGTAGGAGACTAAGATGGAAAGCTGATAGGTAATCCTCCATAATATAAGATGAGTAACAGATTACATGGATGGTAAACAACAAAGCTTAAGATTTTTTTTTATGTTGCCTACACTGTCCCACTGCTGAGCAAAGGCCTCCCACAAATCGTTCCAAGCATCGTTTTCCAGGGCACCTAGATCCAACCCTTGCGGTACGCGTCTATGTCGTCTCGCCACCGAAAATTTTTGATTAAACGTACAAAATCTTATTTGGCATTTTTTTATCGGTCCTAATCATTTTGTCTGGTACTCATTCGTGTAGCATGCACCTAAATCTCACCGGGGGGTAAAACGGCAGAATCATAATAGGATACTAGGTATTATGAATCATACTATTATTTGAAATCGTAAAACGGTCACAAACTGACAATTCATAATTTATCTGCGTACAATTAATTATTCATAGCACGCAATTCATCTGTTAGACAGTTTTGTATGGAGATTCGTAAAATGGTCCACAAATTATGAATTTCTTTATTTAAGTTTAATGTCAAATAGGTACGTCAAATAGCACAATCATAATAAATTGCTGGGAATTCAGGAAATGAATCGCTTTTAGAGGAATTGCTTAATGTGGCCGTTTTAGGCCCCTTTTTTTTTGTGGATGGGAAATCATCAAATGACTTCTCCCGCTCTGGGTGGAGCGGAAGGGCGTGTCAGACATTTACTGACTAAAACCCACCGGTGTTCCTTCAGTTGCCTATGCCAGGGCCACGGTATCTCTTTCGAATAACCTGTGACCCACCTTTAGTTCAGAGAACGAAGAGAATGTAATGTAAAAAGGTCATAAAAGTTATACAAAGAGCAGCATAATCCCGCGTATGTTTCCACAATAGTAAGCACGGTGAGTACGGTGACACGATAGTTCAGTTTGAGGTAAGAAATAACATTTTCAAGTCGTTGGCTCGATATGTTCGAGGCGACGACGGTTGTACCGGAGAGAAAATATTGCTTCATCGTATATAGCTCTGTATGTATGCCTGAACGAGTGCTTTTAAATGGATATTTTATTGAAGAATGAAGGAGGGATAATGTTTTTGTACGTAGTGTTGGGTATTGAGGTTTCGAAGTTACACGAAATTATGTTATTCTAAGAGTTTATGTATTATTTAATTAATTGAGAATTAAAAAACACAAACAGACAAAACGGAAAATTCCATGCAAACTTTCATTAATCTTACTCTTACTATGTTCTAAGTCATCATGATCTGCCTAGCCTTTTCCCAATTATTTGGGGTCAGCTTCCAGTCTAACCAGATGCAGCTATATGCCAGTATTTTACATGGAGCGACACCTATCTGAACTCCTTAACCCAGTTGCTGGGTAACACGATATATACTGTACATATAAAAAGGTTCTAAGTGTGGTCAGCCCATCTCTACCTAAGCATAGTAGGATGCCACTAAGGGATTATGTCAGGTGGACAGACATACAATCCGTCTGACTGAAGTTCCTAATCCCTTAGGTATGGTCACAGAGCACGGGCAGCGACTAATAGCCCCGCAGAGGCCGCAGCCGCAGTTAGGCGCGACGCGACACAGTATAGAACAGTTTCTATGAACTGGCATGGTCACTAAAATTATTATTAACACGGGATATGGAAAAAAATAAAATAAAAATAATAATATCCCAACCGCCGTATCTCTACGTTGACGTCGTGGTGGGGCTTGCGCGCTCCGAACTCTGGGTCTGTGCCGGTAGAGTTCACTTTGCCGAAACAGGTCTAGGGTAAGGAGCCAGACCAAGAGAGATACAGAAACCCACAGGGCAGCATGTGGCGAGCTGTTGGGCAGTAGCGAGCCCACGGACCCTATCTCCTGGGAGTAGTCTTGTTCGTCATCTCTGGCTTGCCTTTATTGACCGGCTGGAGTGAACACTGACGGAAACAGAGCTCCCACCTCATTCTTGCCTTTATTGGCTGGCTTGAGTGGAGATTCGCAAGAGCAAACGTGCTCGGAGGAAGAAAGTATTCCAGTAAGTGTTTGTAGGGATCTTGACCATCTTCCGGGCTTTCGGAGTAGCTACAAGTGTGGTAGCACATGTGCTGAGTTACCCAACACTAGCGGCGGCGGCCGAGACGTCTTCGTGCTCTGTGGACTCACCGCCACAGTGCCGTGATACAGATACAGACCGTTCATAGTTATTTTATCTCTGACACCACTGACAGCAGCAACTCAATAGCAACTTTATTGCAACAAAAATAAAGATCACTGTGATTTTGAAAAACTCATCAATGGTAGCAACCCAAAAGCAACTTTATTTTATTGACGATAAAGTTCACAATGATGCAAAATCAGTGGTAAAACAACTGAGGGTCAATTCTCGTATTTTTAACAACGTTCGCAATATCATCTCAAGACTCAATCTGTCAAAAATTGTATAGCGTTTACCAAAATTTTTGACATTTGATTGACGCTGGCATGAGATTGTGAACGTTTTTAGGTACGAGAATTGCCCCTCTGTTAACCGTCTGTACTCGTCCTGGGCCAGTCTCGAGATTCGTTACGTCGTTACGACTTTCGTTAAGTCCTAATGACATGCTCTGTGGTCCTAACTGGCTCCCCTAGACGGGCAAATAATAATAGTTCGGTTTTATTAAAGACAAAATGACACAGATACATCTTCGAGCCCGTTCCTTAAAATTTATCAGACCACAGAGCATGTAATTAGGACTTACCGAGCGATTTCGCAACGTAACGAATTCGGGACTGCCGGCCCTGTTCAAAATAAACACGAGTTTTATACTTATAGTAGCTGTGCCTGACTCAGAAAAAAAACCGGCCAAGTGCGAGTCGGACTCGCGCACCGAGGGTTCCGTTCCGATTTCTGAAAAAGTGTGCTATTTAGAGACATCGATTTATTTTTCCTGTAATCTTTACATAAACTTCTATCACAGAATAATTTCAGATTTTTCCCTTTGCAAACTTCGGAGATAAGGGCGGGGAACGGTATGTTTTTTTACATTTTTCATCAAAAGTCGAAAACTATGCGGCCTGAAAAAAATAAAAAAAATGTTTAAGAATGTGCAAACAGCGTTTGTACATCCACCCTTAACAGATGTCACGTAAGGCCGCAATACTGTTAAAGGTGCGATGGTACATGTAGCTATGTGATAAGTTACGGGAACCTACTAAGACCTACAAGCCTAACGGTACCTACGACCCTAAGCCCTATAAGTCCTACAGCCCTAACCTACCATATACCTAATATGTGATAAATAAATATATAAATAAATTCAGGATGTCTGCACCATGCGACCTAAGGTAACAGACGGACAGTAGACAGGAATCCAGGGTGCGGGAAGAGTACACTCACTGCCAGTCCCGCAGACTCACGAGACTGATCAGAGATGGCTAAAGGTGTCTTGGCCACAGTGAGGGGTAATGAGACAAGAATATAAAATTCTAATCTGATTTATTTGCATAAAGATTCCGCTTATATACTACTTTTACCTAACACACACTATTGCACAAAATCTTTGTGTTTCATGCGTGTTAGATGCAACGAAATCACTTATTTTTATCTGGGCCGCGTGCTGAGTCAATGTCCAAAGGTATCATTGAACATTCTGGCGACTCTCAGGAACAGGACCCTATTTGGTACAGCTCGATGGTCTCGTATGGTCTGGCCTGGCCTTGTTCAGACCGTTGCAACTGAGTGGGCACGCGGCGTGGTATGCCATACTGCTGCTGTGTCCGTTGCGTGTGTGGTATGTTGCTGATTATTGTTGGTTGCTGCACAGTTGGCGCAGTGTTTTGTCTTCTTGCTGCAGTGATGGCTCGAAGTTTATTCGTGACATCTGTTAAGGGTGGATGTACATAGCGTTCTTTCATATGATACCCCACATGCCCTAGTAGCCCCACTTTTAATTTTTAAGACACCCTTTCAGTCCTTGTTACAAAAAAAATATAAATATTTTTATTTCTTGATTATTTGCAAAATAGTTGGGTAAACGTCTTATAAAACTGTTCCAAAGGAGGACGGGCGTTCTAGCCTAAGAACCAATAACAACATGCGATATATCATTGGAAAGGTTTATGTACTTTAACTATTGTTATGGGGGGAAGTCCCAAATCGCTGTGTGGAAAAAGTTATTGCACAATTAAGCTAGACTTGAGCAAAATCATTTTTTTCAGCATTTCGTCAGATGGTATATTAGCAAGCAATACGTCTTTTTTTTTGTTCTTAACAGACCTGGACATTTGATCAACTTCTGGAGGGAGGTGGGCTGGTTGGAATAACCCCCAATGGCCGCCATTGCCCAAGCACAACGGTGCACATGAAGGACTAAGTGCGGAAACCAAATCCTTTAACATATAACCTACAACTAAGGTAGCCTGTACTGACAAAAATTCCTATGTAAATGTGCGCGGGCGCATACAAAATGTATATTATAACCGTATCCGTAACATGTCTGTACAATACGCGTAACGAAAGATTAGACTTGACCGCGCCTCCTGCGCTATTTCCGCCGCCCTGATGACGCCCGGTCCCGTCCCGCGTTCAGACACCACCGCTAAAGAGACTTAAAATTGTCTACTGCGCAAGGCAAACCACGTGGTGTGTCAAGTCTCATCTTTCTTGAGCCAGGTGTTCAACCTGATTTTGACTACCACCTTGAGCTGCGGCGGCACAGCGCAGACGCGCGCGCATGTTCGTTAGTCGTTATTTTGATTTGAGTGTAGCCAAAGATTAAAGATTTTTATTAGATTACAGATGGGACACTCCGCAAAATCATTTAAATAAAAAACGACTCTTGCTACGACACAATAAAGTGCAATTCAGGTCACACAACGCTTATTACCTACAGTTATATTCAACTACAAGTTGCCTCTCTTTCTATCGCGTAACTTTCATACCTTCTGACGGGGCCCGCCGCGTACTTGTAGCGTCATACCTAAACTGAGGAGTGTCCCATCTGTCTTAATCTGTGGTGTAGCGTAAGTTTTACTACTACCATTTTCGACTACGACGTTTGGTATTATTTAACGGACTCTTTGATTTGTTGTGCGTTATTATTTTTTATTGTTTTTTTACGTCTGTCTACTGTCTTCTTCTTACTTTTGATATACAAAAATATACCTTTCTATTTTTCTACCAAGAACCAGCTTCTTTCGTTACGGTCTTTCATTATCAATCAATCTGCCTAGCCTTTTCCCAACTATGTTGGGGTCGGCTTCCAGTCTAACCGGATGCAGCTGAATACCAGTATTTTACATGGAGCGACTGCCTATCTGACCTCCACAACCCAGTAACTGGGTAATACGATACCCCTTGGTAAGACTGGTTGTCAGACTTTCGGGCTTCTGACGACCCGTAACGACTGTCAAAGATACATGAATCACAGCCGGGACCAACGGCTTAACGTACTTTCAGAGGCACGGACGAATCTCGGTATGTAAAGATGGTCACCCATCCACTGACCAACACCGGCAAGCGTAGCGTAACCTGATGGATCGACTCGTGCTGCTGTTAATACTTAGCTACGAGCTCTTCCCTCATCTAACTAATGAAAATAATATGTATTTGATTTGTTATTGTATTGTATTTTTAAAAAGCATGTATCAGAGCGCACTGGAATGTTAATACTTTTGTTTTTCTTGTATATCCTTCAACTTATTATAAAACAATATCGAGAACGGGTATATATTGTCACTAATGACCGTCTCAAATGTTTCTTTAACAAATTATAATAGTGTAAAACGTTTAAATTCATTTGTTGTTTTATTTTGCAGAGCAAGATCTTAGGTTCCCCAGACCCTAAAAATAGTGTTAGTATGTAGGTACTTCGAGTACCAGCGCCTATAGCATGACATGAGTGAGAGTGAAATACAGCCTTGGCCAAAAGTATTTGGCACCCTAAAACACGTGCAACTAATAAAGTATTACAAAAACAGAGCTATCTGTTAAACATTACTCCACGCGGTGTATTCAAACGTTAAATAAAACAATAGATAAGGTACTTTGAGGTGCCATAAAACATCTGTTTCACAATTAGTGGGAAATGGCATTTTTGTGAATGAAGCTTTATTGCACAATAACTTCATCCACACAGCAATTTGAGACTTCCCGCGATAACAATAGTTGAAGTACATAAAAAAAACCTTTCCAATGATATATCGCATGTTGTTACTGGTTCCTAGGCTGGCTTCCATACATTTGTGCCCGTCCCCCTTTCAAGTTGATAGCATTAGTAGTTCTTGAGATATCCGGCTGTGACAGACAGATAGACAATTTGAGTGACACCATAAGGGTTCTTTTTTTACCATATTGGTACGGAACCCTAAAAATCGAAGAATTAAAATTCAAAATCACATAGATTGGATGAGTGGTTCTCAAGTGGAAAGAAAGTCCATCTCTTGATGTGGAATCTCTTGAAAAAGTCCCTGAATTGCCCTATACACAAACTTGAAGGTCAATTTTTGCTGAAAACAACGGGACACTTAACAAAACGCCACAAATAAACTTGTATTTATGTATAAAATTATGTTGAACCCTATGTAACTCGAAAACTTATTCTTCTATTCAATACAACCCAAAACTGTCTCCACTGATTGTTTTATATCACTAAAGTCCCAACTTCCAATACATTTGTTCCCAAATGAACAGTGGAACATTTTTTCCCTTCTCGAGGGGACAAGGAAAATTGACACGTTTTTCGCCCATTCGGGACATTAATAGAAAATTGGGGTAGACCCGTCAGTAGGCGGACGAAACGCGGGTTTTTATGGACAATTTCATCACAAAAACTTGTAAGCGTTGTATAATAATGAAAGCGCTTACCCTATTTTGTACGAGCATTTGGGCCTTGGAAGAAATATTGATTCATGAATGTGTTTGGGTCTCTTGTAATTTAGTTTTGTTGTTTTTCTGCTTTATTATTGCAGGGAAATGACTCGTATATCAGTTTTGTTGATTTTATATTGTGGACCTAAGTACTGGCTACTTTTTCAAACTTTTTATGCCCAAATGTACCTTTAAAAGTGTTACCGGAAAGACATATTCAGCCATATTATTGTGGAAAATTCAATGTCTCAGAATGTACGTTGAAAAATCTCACAAAAAAAAAAACAAAAGTAATATTTCACATCGTGACGTAATCAGGACCGGCCAGTTACTTTATGTTTGAAATACGAACAAAAATGACATGTGACATGCAGGCCGCTTGCGACCCTTTGTGGGTTTATAGCCCCGAGGTTGTTACTGGCTGTGTATAAATTTTCTGTGTAGTAAAGGTACAAAAAGATGAATATATTTTTTATTATTTGTTTGGATACATCAGGATCGAATGCCTTATTTTTTGGAACGAAGTTCTTTAACGCGGCTTGCGGTAGGAAGTTGGCTGGTAGAATTCGTTACGTAACGAAAAATTGATATGCCCGTCAGAGGAGTGGAATTCCCTGCTGGAGTAATCGCCTACCTGGGGAATTTTAAGACTAGAGTGAATAGGTAGGTTACTTTTAGGCTAGTGCTCCATCTTCGATCACATCATCACTTACCATTAAGTGAGATAGTAGTTGTAGATTCCTGATGATTTTGTATTTAAGGGGGATGCGCTAAGGTAGCCCGCGAAATTCAAATTTTCTTAGGTTTTTTGCAATTTGCACGTCAGTTTCAGGTTGTGTGTTGATTAAAATATGATTCGCGGCCGTAACTAATATGGCTTTACAGAATTATAATCATTAGAATCAGCAATACAACTCCATAAGTTAGAATTGACCTCAAATCTAGCGATTTCATGAAATCATGAGGTCGACTTAAGGACGATAAAGATGACTGTGATTTGGACAGTGGTGCAAAATCAGAGGTAGAATAACTATGAAAGTATTGTACCTCACTACTTGTGTGAATGAGATAGTGTTTACAACTTCACATTATACACTACTAGTGATGAAACGCTAGCCTATCGATAATAAAAAAAACTCATTTTAAAATGTTTACAAGAGTCGCAGTGGTAGGGAATAGGTAGGTAGTGTACAAGTGAATTTATCGTAGCCAACATTTTTTAATGTTTCTTTTTAGGGTTCTGTACCTCAAAAGGAAAAAAATGGGACCCTTATAGGATCACTTGTTTGTCCGTCTGTCTGTCTGTCTGTCAGTCTGTCAAGACCCCTTTTCTCAGGAACGCGTGGAGGTATCAAGTTGAAATTAATATCACATACGTAGGTCTATGGTCTCTTGGAGTTCTAAAAATCTGAAGCTTCTAAGTCAGTGCAATAAAAACATACGGCCATTTATGCGATGACAGATATTTATACTCGCAAGTACCTAAATCAAAACCTATAGGGTACTTTCCGTTGACCTAGAATCATGTAATTTGGCAAGAAGCAAGATCTCACTGTAGAAGTAAAGAAAAACGTCCAAAAATTGTTACTTTGTAATTTTATCACGTAAAAAAAATTTTTTTTGGGATTACAATGTTAAGTTTGTTTTAAGGATAAATTCTTTTCAACTACGGAACCCTTCATTGTGCGTGGTCCGAAACTCACTTGGCCGGTTTTTTTCGTATAGAAATAAAATTATTTTACATGTACACACGGCTACACATCAAGCTATAATTTCCAGTTCACACTGACCTCTCATTGTAAGGAAATCCTATACAATGCGAGATCAGCTTATACTGGAAATGTATAGCTTGATCTGTAGCCGACTGGAAATGTATAGCTTGATCTGTAGCCGTGCGTACGAACAAAGCTAATACACGGCTACGAGCTTACACACTAAATGGAAATGGCTAGTAATATCCTCATTTACTGCTGAGCCGACAACCCGTTAATGGCTAATGCACCGATATCAGCTAATCCCATACGTCTTGTTGTATACCTAACAAATACTACGCTGCATTACACACTCTGAATTGATTGCTGCCAGAACTTGAATGATTTGATGATGATGATGATGATGATGATGATGATGGTGATGATTTGATGATGATGAAGATGATGACCAATGAAAAACTAAAATATAGTAACGAACACTCAGCGCCATCTACGTGGAACTAATTTGACAATTTTCTTCCCCATTGTATGAAATCGCCAAATTAGTTAGTGTGATAATCAGTGTTCCTTCTTTCTTTATTTAAGATGATTCGGTAATATGCATTGAAATTATTAACAAAAACTGTTGTAATAAACAAGGTCCGGGCAAGCACCAATATGACTTTTCAGTACATTTATTTGTTTACATAATCAGCCTATAATTTTCCCACTGCTAGGACACAGGCCTCCTCTCTCCGAGAGGGAGTGAGCTGTAATCCACGCGCAGTGTGGGTTGGTAGATAGTAGATTTATTTATTTATGTACACGCAAAACACTTAACAGGGAAAAATACATTAAGATAGAAGAGTATATAGGTACTGTTTACGTACTTTCTAAGTTTACCTTGGCTATTACTGACATTGGTGAAGGAAAATATTGATGCCGATTCTCTTGTTCAATAAATAAATCAAAATTAGAGAATCGCTATTTTTCACTAACAGGCAGCGCGAGAAAAGGACGGCTATAGCTATGAACTAAGTTAGAGATAAAACAATATCGAGAACGGGTCTTATCGCGTTATTCCTTTTTTACGAGGTAAATAGGTACCTAGTTGTTTCCCGACGTTTCGACCGCCTTGCAGCGATCTTGGTCACGGGAGGACTGATGACAGCTCAGTGACGTCTTCGTAAAGTGCGGGTCGTTTCATAATCTAAGGGGTCGGGTATGTGCCCCCCACACCCTCACCCTCACTTGGTCTTCACCTAGTAGTCTTGGTCTTCTTAGTAGGTACCTGTTTATCTCGTAAAAAAGGAATATCGCGATAAGACCCGTTCTCGATATTGTTTTATAATGCGATGTTTACAAATCGCGAAAGTTTAAAAAGTTCAAGTTAGAGATGTCAAACTAGTCTACGCCTTGCGCTTCACCGTGTATATAATCGACATGTTTTTACGTGTCGTCTAAATCTGTATGGAAATATTAGTTCAACTATATTTGACAGCTCTAATAAACGTCCGTCTCTTTCTTGTTTTATTAGAAAGAAAAAGTTAGCAATAGCCTAAATTAAGTTTAGTTTGCGCACAACAGAATCGGCACCCTTTTTTTCTTTTTTTTTTGAGGGTGGGTCATCAAATAACTTCTCCCGCTCTGGGTGGAGCGGAAGGGCGTGTCAGACTTTTACTGACTAAAACCCACCCGTGTTCCTTCAGTTGCCTATGCCAGGGCCGCGGTATCTTCTTAAAACTATCCGCGACCCCAGCGGCAGAATCGGCACCCTGCGACGGATAATCTCTGTAATTGCCAACCCACCTTGAGCAAGCGCGGTGATTGCCAGTGCCTTCTCTGTATGAGATGAGACCTTTGCCCAGCAGTTGGACAGTAAAAGGCTAATAATCGAGTTATATACGGCATAAAATCTATTTCATATAACAATCTGACACAAAAACAAAAATTCCACTCCAGTTTGTTTAAACAAAACAAAGGACAGAACCAATAAATTTACAATAAGCGAAAACATTGGCCATGTGTGCCTGTGGTCAGACGGTTTTCTGGGTAATTTGACGGGCAGGCCGATGACGTCAGTGCCCGGATTAGCCGCGGTCGGCTGTCCACCGCATTACGCTGTATGGGATAAACGAAACGATTTGTAAGCTTTTAATGTAGTTTCGATGATGTCATATGGATTTGTTCCAGGTTAATCCGACATTAATGTCGCATGAACCAGCATTTAAAAAAAAAAAACACTTGCACTCGAAACGACAATAAATATACATGGTGTATCAGGAAGGTGTGGTCAAAAAAGGTGTGATACAGACCATCACGTTCAGAATCTGATGAGGGTATCCCATAGAAATCGAGGGGAACTCTAAAATTTTATGATGAAGACCACAGATGGCCATCGGAACTACTCAATTAAACCTAAGTATTATTAAGTATATTTTGATAGGTACTCGCAAGTAAATCAAAACCTATAGAGTACTTCTCGTTGACCTAGAATCACAGCACAAATAAAGGAAAAAGTCCTAAAATTGTTAATTTGTAATTTTATCACATAAATATTTTTTTTTTGCGATTACAATTTTAAGTTTGTTTTTGGGATAAAATCTTTCAACTACGGAACCCTTCATTGTGCGTGGTCCGACACGCACCTGGCCGGTTTTTTTTACATAAATTGAGTGTTTCATACAGAGAATACAATTTTAGATTGAAATAGGGAAATAGTAACTGAAAAAACTATTAAAAAAAAATCCTGATAAATTTTCCGTTGGAATATGTTTCAAAATAAGGAGCTAAATGCACTCATGCATGTGGAGGGCTGTTCCGTACACCCTGTATAATTGTCACGTCTATATTCCTCAAAAATATAGGCAGATATGTACCTATAAATGCAATCTAACCAAATTAAGGGCCTATTCCCATTACTGGGCACAAACTCAGACTACCTCTACGGGCTTGCTCCTGCGGACTTGTTCCTGAAGGAAAAGCCGGTATCACCATTGGAAAATTGCAGCATAAAAAACCGGTCAAGAGCGAGTCGGACTCGCGCACCGAGGGTTCCGTTCCGATTTCTGAAAAAGTGTGCTATTTAGAGACATCGTTTTATTTTTCCTGTAATCTTTACATAAACTTCTATCACATAGAATAATTTCAGATTTTTCTCTTGGCAAACTTCGGCGTTAGGGGGGGGCGGGGGTAACGGTATTATTTTTCATTTTACATCAGAAGTCGAAAACTATGCGGTCTAAAAAAAGAAAAAAAATGTTTGAGAATGTGAAAACAGCGCTCTTTCATATAATACCCCACATGCCCTAGTAGCCCCACTTTGATTTTTTAAGAACCCCTTTCAGTCTCTGTTGCAAAAAAAAAATTAATTTCTTTCTTATTTGCAAAATAGTTGGGTAAACTTCATCTAAAAGCATTAGTAGTTCTTGAGATATCCAGCTGTGACAGACAGACAGACAGACTGAGTGACACCATAAGGGTTCCTTTTTTACCATTTTGGTACGGAACCCTAAAAAGACTCAAACCTCTCTAGCATTATCAGCCTATAATGTTCCTACAGCTGTAACACAGGCCTCCTCTCTGTGAGAGGAAGAGGGCCGTAATCCATTACTCGGGACCAGTGCGGGTTGGGGACTGACACATATCTTCGAATATTTTTGTTCATAGACATGCCGATGCCGGTTTCTTCACGATGTTTTCTTTCACCGTTTGAAAGCAGTGGGGATGAAATAATTTAACTACCTCTCTAGAAAGAAGTTTAATAAGGTCCCATTAAAATGGGCGGACAAATCACAGGATGTTCTACCCACAGAACAGATAAAGAGGTTAGAAAGGAAATAGGTCCTCTTTATCCTATTACCTCTTTATCTGTTCTGTGGTTCTTTCTACCCATGAATATAAACAACTTTCACTATGGGACTAACTCTGAAATCGCGAAAAAAAATCAGCTGTTCAGTACATTTTTGGTGTAGATAAAAAAAATCAGCTGCTCTCCACATTTGTGACGACACAAATGTAAGGAACAGCTGATTTTTTTTTCGCGATTTCAGGTTTGGTCCTATAGTAAAAGTTGTTCATATTCATGCGACAATTTGTCTACCTATTTTAATGGGACCTAAAATATTAAAACAAAGATTATTCACAAAAAAACAGACTCATGCGACCCTGGCTGATCAATTTGGTGACCGCAAAACCAGCCTTAGGGCACCGTAATTTAACTTATTTACAAGTTTTTGTACACCCTCGGGTACAAAATACCTTCTTTATAATGCTTAAATAAGATTAGTTAGTTATTATTTAAAATTTGTTTCTTACATCTACAGCATCTCAAGGGAAATTAATATTGTTAAACAATTTTTTTAATAAATTCATGAGAATATTCAATGCGACAGCAGCTATTCGTCGGCTAAGTTTTAAATCGGTTTTGTTGAACAGTTTAACTTCGTTATGTTATACCCATAGACGTATAAAAAAAGGAGGACTCCGCGACACGCATATCGAAAGTGAAGCATAGTAAGTAGTCCGTTTGTACAGACGCCAGCACATCAAGCTACTACAATCTGTCAAATTTCTTTAATAGATTTTCATCTTTGTTTTGATTTTAAAGTTGATTGGGAAAATTTGACAGTTTCGGGTGGCTTGACCTGCTGGCGTCTGTACAAACACGGCTCACGCACACATTTACATCGTAGTATGCCGACCGGCCGCCATTACGTAACACGAGCGACGGCGTCTTTGTAGGTACTCAAATCACGCACACATAGATCGTTACGGTGCTTCACTTTCAATATGCGTGGCGCGGAGTCCTCCTTTTTTTATACGTCTATGGTTATAACAAGTAGGTATTTTATGTTTTGTATTTTAAAACCCTAAAAAAATTATTATCTCATAGAACGCTTTATTTTCGTACGACAACGTTCAAAGTTTCCATCGTTTATTTTCGGAAAAACCGAAATATGGCGAATAAAATGTGACAATCGACCAATAGAAATTGATTTATATTCCCACCTAAATTATTATAGATTGTTGCACTAATTCCGTCACTCCCTTATTGGACGAATCTACACCTCAGGACCTCTGTCTATATAGGTTGGTACTTTGAGAAATACAGCTGTTATAATTATGTTACACAAGACAGTAATATTATACATATTATATGGATACCCTTTTTAATCACATTTGAATCCAATTTTACTGATTAGCAGCGCTGATTACTAGCTTCAGTATCTATATACAGGGTGTTTCTTTTAAGGTGTCAAGCCAGTACGAGCTGATAGCAGAGTAACCTAGCTATCAATTTAACCCCCATGTATGTTCTACGATTTTTTGTAGTTTTCGGTTTATAATTTTTTTTCGATATTTTTCCTGATTCAACGAGGCTTTAAAAAATTATATCTTTTTTTTGGGTCAACTTTGTACAAGAATGTACTAAATAGGGCAATCGGTCGTTGAAAGTGGTGTATCTGAAATCTTGTGATTTTCATATTTTATAATTTATTATTATCTTTGCATATTTTTGTCAATCCTGATATTTACTATGCATCTACGTTTAAGCAGGGCTCAGTTGATAATAAAAACATGAATTTTATACCTACTACTATCCTTAACCACTACCATTGATATGAAATAAGGTATCCAAAATAACTCGAAAACTACAAGAAATCGTAGAACATACATGGGGGTTAAATCGATAGGTATGTTACTCTGCTATCAGCTCGCGCTGGCTTGACACCTGAAAAGAAACATCTTGTATAGTTTACAGGGTGTATCAGAAAGGTGAGGTCAATTTAAGTCTGCCTGTCCACTGGAGCGAAGAAGAGAGGAGGATTGGTTACTACTGGCGCAGCCAACATTAACCAATAGGTATCTAGCAATAGTTAGCTGGCAGCTGTACCAGTAGTAACCAATATAATCTTAACTGCGCTCCAGAGTTTAGATTCTATTGGTTAATATTTCTCCGTTTCTCCGCTCCGCAGCCTCGCTCCGCTTCAATGGACAGGCAGCCTAAGGGTACAGACAGTAGCGGCCATAGATATCCGGAGATATGCCTTCATTGCGGAATAATAAGGAGTCCTAGTGCCGCCGCTTATCTCCCACCCAAATAATCACAACATTAACAAATAGTGTACTTACGACACACACTTAAAATTTGAACACGCACATTAAGAAGAAAGCAGCTACACTAAATCAATTTCTAATAGCACACATACATAGAATGGCGGGGCATTCACTTGTAAACATTTGCTATTCGCGAACATTCAATGCACACGCAAGCAATTAGGGAGTCGAAAGCGATGGTCGATAATTTTTATCGATATTTAATTTTAGCACATTCTTGTATTAAAATAACTTAGTTTAATTTTCTTAATATTTTATTACCCGTTAAAGGGAACGCTTTCTGTTAAATATAATACTGTATATTTATATAATAATATATTACTTAATATTAAAAAAAAATATTTTAATCAAAAATGCCTACCTACATTCATAACATAACATAACATCACGCCTGTAATCCCCGTAGGGTTAGGCAGAGGTGTACCCATTAGCCTACCTACATTCAGGTTTGGTTTAATTCAGTTTAATTGAGTGTGGAGTTCATATAATAGAGTAGAGTAGGCTTGAGTCTTAGCAGTGGGAACTGTAATAATAAAAATAAGGAAATAGAAAATAAAAATCAAATAAAATTAGAATTATTTATTGTCCAGTAAAATGTAAATATTTGGATAGCACTTGACGCTTTGAAATTTTTGGTGTCACATTTTTTGCCAAAAAGTGAAGTCGCTAGCAACAGAAGTAAAGTAAGTTACGTTGCTAGCAACAGAAGTAACTCGCAATCACCGATTTATTACTCTAAAAGACAGAGGTAGCCTTGTATTGCCCTCCGAAGATTTAATAGACATTTGTAGAAAAATGGAAGGGGTAATAAAAAAATCTGTACTGAGAGATGATAAATTTCAAGTGTCTTCAAAATTTACGAAGTCATTAGTGGTACCAAAAGCCCTTAACCACTTCATCGGGTCAAATGTATTCAAATCCATTGATTTTCATCAATTCGACCAGGAGTCGTTAAATAATCATATCATTCAGTTGATAAAATGTGTCATGGAAAATACATTGACATAAGACTTCACTTTTTGGCAAAAAATGTGACACCAAAAATTTCAAAGCGTCAAGTGCTATCCAAATATTTACATTTTACTGGACAATAAATAATTCTAATTTTATTTGATTTCTATTTTCTGTTTTCTTGTTTTTATTATTACAGAGCTAAGTTACTACGTCTGAGGCCGGATTGGAGCCGAAAGCGTAATAATACAATGTTCACGCGAGTTATACGACATTTTTAACACATTTGTAAAGAAGTAAAATAAAATGTGAAACCCTCAGTATTATAGGCCAAGATTTGACAAAACCGCGACGGACCGCGAATTTTCAAATTCAAACTTTGAACCTTGACGGCTGCTCGGCCTTATGATTGACTAAGGTGGGCTTGCGATTTAGTGATCAATACAAAAATATAGCGCATTTTTTTTTTCGACAATGTTTAACCATGCAGTCTTCAATAATAATTCACTCGGTCAATAATATTTCGCAATATTATTAATCGTCTAGGGCCCACCTTACGAAATCGCCAAATAGCCAGATTTTTTAAAATAATAATTGAATATTTTTGCATATCGAACATAAATTATTGTAATTTTTTGACCAAAAATAAATAATTGGATGAAATATAATATGTATTTATCTTAATACTTAACATAATTGTACTATAAATTAAAAACTTCATTAGTCAAAATCTTGTAGGCATAATATTAATTTAAGTTTTTACACTTCACGTGTAACTGTATTGAAATAACAATGTCTTAATTTGGTTCAAACCTCTTTTACTATACATGTAATACGAGAATATCCATTGAGTTCTGTAAAAAAATATTTAACTGCAAAAATACGCATATCGATAAAATCAGCCGCACGCACTCGATTGCTCCTCCCTAAGTCCAAAACGCTCGTTGCGTTCGGGAAGATTCGGGCACTCTCGGGCTAGTTCGTGTCGCTCCGGACGAAAGTTAGTAAAACATTTAAAAATTGATTTAAAATATAAAACAGTGACTTAATTGTTTACTTACCGGTGGTAGGACACGCCATTTGTCTTCAGGTTGATGGTATTTGACCTATTTTTACAAATAATTACAGCACAACTCGGCATTTTGGTTTTTTACGCATCAATACGCACTGTACGCAGTTGCAAAGCGACTGAATGAAGCGTACAGCCGCCGTTCGAACATAAGACCAATTTTATAATATCGAGGCGCCACGTGCCACGCCCCCAAGGCATATCCCTCGATATCCGTGGTAGCGGCGCTAGACCAAACGTGGACACAGCGACACCAGCTTTGTGAGGCCTCTTTAATTTCCCATTCGAAAGAAAAACGTTAAATTGAGTGAGCTGAATTATACACTAATGTATTCAGAGTAGTTATCCGAGTCTTTTCATGTCTGACTGTGTGACCGCTTACATCTTTTAGGTAAATTACATTGGTAAGGGACTTTGGATTTTGTTCAGGTTTCCACCATTATTTACAGCATTTACTCCGGAAGGCTTATTTTATAAGATATATTTAACTTAGATACTTTGCCTTAAGCGCCCATTACATTATCCAATTTCCAGAGCGCTAGATGAGATAGCGTGTTAAGTTTGTATTGTGTAAAGGCAGTTTACACAATACAAATGAAGCAAGCTAGCACATCTAGCGCTCTAGAAATTGGATAGTGTAATGGGCGCTTTAGATAGATTTAACAATGGTCACCATAAATAATAAAAACTATCTTTCAAGCATACCATCAAGTACATACAAAGTCTTTGAAGACACTTTCAGACTTCATTGTAGCGATGCGTCATATCTTCCACACAATTTGACGTAAACGCCAAATATCACAAAGTATCATTATGATAATGTAGTGCCTGCGTCATAGACGAGCTCGATAAATACTATTTTTGTTAGAGATTTTTCTCGTTCATTTTCTACTTTTATTTAGGAGTACATTAGAACTGTGTTCCTTCTCGAAGGGAGGGTGAGATACTTAGCCCAAGCTAACCAGTTTTGCTGACAGGACACAGTCCTTGCAAAATACGTCTAGCTGACACAAATGGTTCAGTTTATTAATTGAGGAACAGCAGTTTGGTCAATATCTATCTGTATATGTGTATAATAAAAAGTCGAGAAGTCTTGACTGACTGACTGACTGACTCATCAACGCCCAGCCCAAACCCTTGGACCTAGACAGCTGAAATTTTGCACAGAGGCTCCCTTTATAATGTAGACAAGGAATAGGGAAGGAAGTCCCGGTAGCTGACTAACTGCCTGCAGAACGCACTACCGGAATAAAAAGTATTATAAGTGTTATTGAGTGTTAATCTGTGTGTTTATAATAGTCACAACCAGTTTTTCGGGACTCAATATCCTTCAAAAGATCAGTTTCAACAAATTCACAAAACGCTATTCCCTATATAAACTGTTACTTAATAGTAACTTACACAAAGTAATCAAAACTCGTTACTTACCTAATCCAATTTTAATTTACTTAAAGCTAAATTCCTTCTCTTTCTAACCGAGGGGTTAGAGAGGGACAGAACGATATCAATTACAATACGGCCCGTCCGTTCTACGGAGTACGTGACTGCTAATTTTGTGGGGCCTACCAAATTGTAAAGTTCTGATTAGTATAGATTCAGTTAGTTTAGGCAAGTATAACTTAGGTTAACTTACTAGTAGGCTAAGTTACTAGTATAACTTCTAGTATAACTTTAGGCTAGGCAAGTAGTTAAATCGATCCAAGTAATTTGTCTAGCCGTTTGATTGAATGACTAAATATCATTCAGGCCGTTGATTCAATGCGGCGTTTAGTGAAATGGCTAGGCGGTTGACCAAACGGCTAATTAAACAAGTTGGCTGCGACAAATACAAAGCAAATCAAAATCCGTTGCGTGCCGTGCGTGCGGTGCGGCCGGTGCGGACCAGTGGACGTTCACCTTTAGTCTGCCAAAATTTGCTGGACGTAGATAATAATGTTAAAATATGTCATGAGGAAAGAACTGGCTTGTTGGATGGTGTAAAGCGTTTCTTTTTTAACGTTATAGACTTGGTGCGTGAAATTGTTTTGTTTATGTGTGTAAAGGAATTTTTGTAACTGTTATGATTTTAATTAATTGTATCGACAGTAACGAAATGCATCATTGTATAGTTCGATATTGACTCATGATAGCACAAGTTTAAACCTTAGTCGTTTTTGGTTGCTATTTCATATGAATAATCCTATATTATTTTGTGTAAACGTTAAATAAAACAAAAAAAAAATCTGATCTGTTTTATTGCGTCACAATTTTATTTAAAATAATGTAAATCTTATTATGTACATACACATACAATATTAGCTTGTTGGTCAATATAATGGAATGTCTTGAAAATAATATAAAATAGGTACGAAGTGAAGAATCCTGAAATCAGCAGGCCTCCATAGAACTCTTTTTGAACTTTGACTTTTTTCCAGGGGACAAAGTCTACTACTATTTGCAATCGTTGCAATGGTCTGTCCACTGTGAGTTTTTGACAGATTTGAAATACAATATCTGTCAAAAACTAGATCAAAGTGTGTGTAATCTAAGTCTGTTTATTAGTTGAAGTAGGCCCCTGATCTTTTGAGTCTTACCTAAAAGTCTAACTTTGTTCAGGAAGGTCTTGTCTGTACCTATATATTATATGTATGTATATATCATACAATAGTAGAATATGGTAGTTGTTAAAAGGCCTACATTGTCCTCACATACCTATTAACACTGTTATTTGAAAATATTGTAAAAACCAATTTATTTTTAAATGAGTAACCATGGAGTTTCTTACCGGCTCTTCTCCTTAGGAAACGACCAATTTAGAACCGTGCACCTAGCTTCCGACGTTTCATAAGAGCCCATGTAGGTTTATGTGAAATAAAATATTTTGATTTTGGATAAAAAAAAAATAATATTTATTTCAACTAAGCATTGTGTTGTACATAAATTGAGGCAGCCCCAGTAAGTTACAATAGTACTAGTAGTATCATAGATAAACTGCCTGACTCTTCAGAAGTGACAAGCTGAATGGCTATGACAGAACAGCCCCGATTAAACCAAAGTGTCGCCATTATCAGCAGGTCGAAGGTCCCTGGGGCTGTCACTGACAAACGATCGGAAAACAATAGGACTTATCGTGACACAATGACACCCTGACGACTGACCGGTGGAGAGAGATCGTTAATTTTATAGCTGACGTTTTCTGGGTTCCTATAATTTACGGACTGTTTTTGTTGTTGTTACGATCGGCAAAACCAGTTGAGAAATTAAGGCTATTATGCTTTTTTGTAGTGAGGAGATCGTGGCTAAGTAATAACAGCCACAGGGGTCGATCCGTCAGGTTAAGCTACGCTTGCGGGGTTGGTCAGTGGATGGGTGACCATCTTTACATACCGAGACTCCTCCGTGCATCGGAATGCACGCTAAGCCGTTGGTTACACCCTGTATAATGTATTATACAACATTAGTTTTTGTTTACACCAAACCCGAAAAGGGGTCATTGTACTCATCATTTTGAACAACTTTTACTATGGGACCAAACCTGAAATCGCGAAAAAAAATCAGCTGTTCAGTACATCAAACTCGTCAAAATGTACTGAACAGCTGATTTTTTTTCGCGATTGCAAGGTTGGTCCCATAGTAAAAGTTGTTCAAAATGGTGAGTAAATGACCCCTTTTTTGGTTCATCAGTTTTTGAGAAAATCGCGGACAAACAAACATACTTACATACTTATACGGGTCGAATACAAAACATCCTTTTTTGAAGTCGGTTAAAAGGTAGGCATACCTAATGGAATTTTAACTAAAAACTACACTGAAATAGTCAACTTATGAGTTAACTATATTTGTGAAATACCACCGCCTTCATTGGTAGTATAGTGATAAAAGAAGAAGCTTTTCCTCACTTTTTTTTCATATAAAAAACCGATAGGTACCTACCTACACCTAAAACCTAGGCTAGATTGGCGCAAAGACAAGAAACAAGATATGACAACCCAATGACATCCATCACAACGATAGACTGAGTTGTTTGTCATCGTAATTCGGTAAAAGGATTCCTTCGTAAAATACTTTATCAGCTAATGGACAATAGTGTCTCATATTACTTTCTACTATACCAATTTATCTAGCGGCTTCAATGTCCCTCAAGTATCACTTTCCTTAACGAATGAGATACTAACTTATACGTATAATACGTCTCCAGGGCTACCACACTGCCATTTAGGTCGACAAACTTGAGTAACAAGTTTCTTACAGAGTTGATGACCCTAAGTGAAGGATGGTTTCTCGTTAGCAAAGTTAGGCATAGCGGTCGGTGGGCATTAATTTGTTTGTGGCGGCCCTAACGTTGTATCTATGTGGCAGGCAGCCAATTAGCTTAAGACTGTGGTCGCATATTTTCGCGCTCGGATTTTAAACATCTGACGCTCGACGCCGCGTAGCGAGTGCGCGTGTGTGCGTTTTTCCTCATGTACGGCACACAGTTGCGATGCTGCGACGACTAAACGATCTTGATCTGTAGCTATGGCGTACCTATATTTTTTTGAAGTAAAAGCTAGAGGTTTACGGAGAAAATAAAAAGACTGTCCACAATACATTATTAGTGTATTTTAATTAAATTTATACAAATATGGATGAAGAAAATAATATTATGTAGGTACTTAAAAAAAATAAACTCATTTTACTTATTTGCTTAAGTATTTGTATACTTATAAGTAATTGAAGTTTTATAAAAGTATTTGTATTTGACGACACGGTTGGCGCAGTGGCTGAGCAATTGACTGCTGCGCAGCATGTTGTGGGTTCGATTCCCGCACGGAACAAATATTTGTACGACCTACAAGTACTTATTTGTTTCCGAGTCTGGGTGTTTTTCTATCTATAATATGTATGTATTTACAAAAAAAAATGTATATAAGAAGTTTATCAGCCATCTCGTTACCATAACACAAGCATTAGGTTGCTTAGCTTGGGACTAGATGGCGTTGTGTGAAATGTCCAAGGATATTTATTTATTATTTATTTTATTCATTTGTCTAAGGGGATTGATTGACTTTTCCTTGGATCTATAATTTCTGGGAGAACACAATCAGAATAAAATTTTGTTAACAGCGGAGCCATCTTTTGTCCAAAATCATCGTTTTTTTTGTGTAAAACAGTTCAATTTAAGCCCTATTTTAATGTAGATAAAGACGCCACGCGCTAGCTATAATTATTTATTTTCTTGCGGCATAGGTTTACCAACCGCATCAAGTGCATAAAACAGTTGAATTTGAACCAACACTAATACATAAATACATAAAGCCGCCTCATGCGCAAATGTTTGGTTTACTGTTTTCAAATTTCAAATAGGTAGGTCACCCCGCTGCCACAGAATAAATAATAGTACTGCTGCGTTCGTGTGGGGTTGGTTTTATAATGTTTATTAGCCTAGGCAGGTATTGTACGTGCCCAGTCGACCTAATGACTATACAGTCGACCACACGTCGCACGTCAGTGGTAACTGGTAAGTGATAAGGATTTGTATAGGTATCGTTTTCATAGTTTTCGATTTCGACTATAGCCAATAGTGAAGTCAAAATTAAAATCCAAGATGGCGGCTGCGAAAATTTTAAAATTTTTCGTCATGGATTTCGTTTTCATAGTTCTCGAGGATGAAGCTGATAGTGAAGTCAATCATCCTAGAAGGGATGATTGACTGCACTATGCGGCCCAAGAGAGCAATGCAATGGTGGCCCAATGGTAACGATCCCGACATACGAGTAGGTCATGGTTTCGAACTCAGGCAGGCACTTTGTGTAAATAATTTCATCACCACTACTCTCAAATCAGTGAAGGAAAATATCGTGAGGAAACCGCCTAGAACCAAGAATTCGAAGACATGTGACATCTACCAACCCGCACTGGGTCCTCGTGGTGTATTACGGCCCACTCCCTCTCACCGAGAGGAGCCCTGTGTCCCAGCAGTGGGAACATTATAGGCTGATTATGATTGAGACCCATTATGTTGTGAGCGAGCACGTTTCAGTGCCAGAGGTCATCACTGATGTGAGACGAGAAGATATATTACGCTCAACACCGCCGCGCGCGGCCCTTGTCCGATCAGAGCGCGGCTAGCCGCGCGTGGCAGCCGCCCTCAAATGCCGCCCTATATTTGGACACACCTTTATATAGTGCCTTTATCTATGCCTCACTCGTTTCGTATCGTTTAGTGCGGTCGCGATTTGAGTGTATTTCCCATAGTTTTATTGATGTTTTCCTCGACCCCTGTTTTCTTTCTGCGGACTTCTGATCTTGCTTCTTGTACGAACCTTGCTACCACACCGGACACGGTACGGAGAACCCCGCATAAACGTTGGACTTGAACTTGTTATTTTGTATATTACGACCAGCCTACCGATTTCATATTGGCACCATGGATCGTTGTGTAAATTGTGGCAAAGTGACTAGAGGCTGTAGTTTACGTGGTCGTCGAGCTGAAGAACTTCAAAAATCAGCTGTTAAGTACCTATATGTAGATCGGTATGTAACCTCACTTTTATTACATCTCTTTTAACTCGGAACTCAGACCGCGAAAATCCGCAAAATGTTCAGTGATGGGTTGATAATATAGTAGCTATAAATTGACACCAATTTCATTTTTTTACAACCCAGGCCCAGGCCCAAGTTTATGGGTCGATCTCCAAAACGGGCGTATTCGTGTGATCGCTCTGGTGCTTTTCAGATATTGATATTTAATGGTAATTATGTATCTCATTAAAAAGAATGATGTTCAAATAGTACATTTTTACTATTGGCCTTCAATTTACACAAACAGTTATGGAAATATTTAAGTTGAAAAAATTTCGCTACCAGAGCAGTCATAATTGGTGACAGAGCGATCATAAATGGTGAAATCAGTGAAACAAAAAAAATAATACTGATAAAATATTATTTATTTAGCCGTTTTCAGTCATATTCAGTGTACCTGTAACGAGATTATATGTAAAAGAAATGTATTATTTCAGAAAAAGGTCACACACAGGTACATTTTCAATTAATGCTATCTCTGTACGATAGCTAGAAGTTACTCCCGCCCAAAACATAACGGACCTTCCACCATAAGGGGTGATTTCTTCAAAACACACGTCGGCATAGCGTTCCCCTGGTCTTCGTAATACTCGCCGACGTCGGTCTTCACCATTCAGACAAATTTGAGCCTCATCGGAGAAGAGTACGCTACACCAGTTACCTAGTGTCCAAGATAGACAATTTCTAGTGAACCTCAGTCGAGCAATCCGGTGCTCACGGAGTAACTTGGGGGCCCGTGGTGGTTGTCGACTGCGTATATCAAGCGCTAAAAACCTCCTCCTCACTGTCCATAGCCTAAATTATGCTCCTCGTACCTCTTCAACTTTCTTTTGAGGTCAATGTAACTGAATTTGCGGTTCCTCAGCGCCTGAGTCACTAAAAAGCGGTCGTCTCGTGGTTGTGTGCAACATTTCCTCCCAGAACCTTGCCAATTTCTTCCTTAGACGTTTTTCTTCAATAGATAATTTATTTCGAGGCATGATTTCAATCTGCAACAATAGTTGCCATTAAATTTTAGAGAAGAAAGGGTTACAGTTGTGGTTAGCTAAATGCCAATATAATAATATCATCAAGGTAAAATACGTCAAAATCTGTTTATGGGTTTAGGTTACCCAAAGAAACCCAGGAAAGGTTATAAATTAAAGGTTATATGCATAGTTCATTGTTTGTCATTGTTACAGTCCGGTACTACTACTTAAAATAGATTTATAACGTACAATTAGTGCAAAATATCATCGCTCTGGTCTTTTTGGACAGAGCAATCACAGCCATAGCGATCAGAAAAAGTCACAAAATCATAAATATAGCCGAATTTAAAAGCAGTAGAAAGTTGTGATTACGTCTCATAAAAAGCATCATAACGATCACTTAATTCACATAACAAACACATTCACAAGCTTACTATTTAATTTAAATAACGTGCCATAGCAATCATAAAATTCGAGAACCAAATCCAGAGCAATCATAAACTTACCTTCGTAATGTTGGAAAGCGGGAACGTGGCACACAGGTATCCTCTTCGGCAGTTAGACCACTGCTGGCTTTGCCCCGCGGTATCGGAATAGAGTGTCTATAACGCGTAACTAGGGATGACCGCAATGTTTTACCTCAGCGCAGAGCGATGAGATAAAATGCCCGGTCACGATTTTAAATTCAAATTGTGGCAAAAGTATTGTTAATATAACTAAAAATATTTTATTACTGTGAAGATTAACTATTTGTTATGTAATCTAAGTAAGTTGTTTCATATGAACCTTCTCATTAAAAAGTTAAGGAATATTTTTTTCATTCAATCGGGAGTTGGGTCAACCCATAGCGATCAGGATTTTAAGGTTTAAGATTTTTTTTTTAATATTTAAAATAAACTTATTCATAATATTAGCCTTGTATCACGTAGATTAAACACCGAACTGTATATAAAAAAATATTTTGAAAACATTTTTCGATTTTAAAATGGGTTTATCCAGCCCGACACGAAAAAAAATGCCTCTGGAGATCGACCCTTATATGACATGGTTTCCGTCTCCTTTGTCACGGATCCACAATAGAGATTGTGGCAGTAGAGATTTCAAATAAAAATCTGATATAAATTTTTTCTCCATATTCATCCTCCAAAATTCTTGTAGCCATCTTGGATTTACATTTTGACTACACTATCGACGTTAGCACCCACAAGAACCATGAAAACGATACCCATGATGAAAAATTTGAAAATGTTCGCAGCCGCCATCTTGGATTTACATTTTAACGTCACTATCGGCTTTAGCATCCTCGAGAACAATGGGAACGATCCCCATGACGAAAAATTTAAAAATTTTCGCAGCCACCATCTTCGATTTACATTTTGACCAAATTATATTGTATTATTGATATTGTAATTACAATATCAATATTACAAGACAAGTAATACAACATAATTCAAGAATTGTAACATAATTCTCCTAAAGTAAGTGTGCCTACCACGTTAGCTTCTTAAAATATTACTTAAATGAAAGGATTAAAAATATTCAGTCGCACTACAATTGACTATATATCACGCGAGGCGCATGCGCGGCGGCGGGAGGTCAACCGACGTAGGTCCTGCGTCGAAGAGCGCCAGAGCGCGACTGACTTAGGCCGTTCGATGCACCCGATTTTATACTCACTTTAAAAAATTATTTTCGTAAATGATTGAAGACGGATATGTTTTATTTTTTACACATATATAGTACAATCTTTCTTCTTACGTATAAAATGATTTGTGTTGCCAAATGACTTTTAGATTCTGAGAAATGACGTGTTTTTTTGTAGTCGATTTCTCGATTTTTGATTATCTTAGACGTGATTAAAATACAAGTTAATGAATTAAAAATCAAACTTTTCTCAATGCAATTTAAATTTCAGGATATGCCTCTTCGAATGAATACCACTTTACCTTCTTAATTAGTAGTAATAATTGGTGTAAGATTACTTCAAAGTTGAGCCTTCGCGCGTCATCTGGAAATCGCGCCTTCGAAATCGACTGTTTTCGTAGTCAATAATTCAATTTGAACAAGTTTTTTTTAATAGACTTTAAATAAAAATATATGATAATTACGATGATTGAAGTCAAAAGAAGCTAAAAAAATAAATTATGTGACCAAAATCACTTCAAAATCTCCCAAGTTCTCGATTTACGTATGAAAAATGCAACAACGCTCTTAATTTTGCCAAGCTTTTGAAAGTAGTAGCGCTCGCTGGCTGCTTCCTCGGCCCGCTCGCGCGCGGTTGCTCACAGCAGTTCTAACCTAAGCTAACCTCGACAAAAAACGGACTTCATAAAAATGAACTTGTACCTACTTATTGTTGAAGTAACGAGATACCTAATTATTACCTCCACCTCGTAATTAATTGTAATGCACGTCTTCACATCTCCTTTTCTTTCCGAAAAATAATTATATTTTAATTTTGTTCTACATAACTTCCGTACCGATTTGAACGATAATATAATATTAAATTACTACTCGGTCGGGGTGCCCTGGCTTAGTTACTATGCGACCAATTCGGATCACGCGTGGTTGGTCATAGTTTCAACCAAACCATATCAATATTTATTATTCAGACCGCTATTTGAAAGGCGTATTTAAGTTAAAAGGCTAGGCTGCTTTAATTGTTTTATCTCACAAAAGCGGGCGAGCCATACGTGTATGTGTAAATGTTACATGCACATTGTCTTTGTGTGCGTAAGCTCGGGAGCGCGCTACCTGCAGGTACGCACACAAGAGCGCGTGTCGAGAGTGTCTTGTACGCATTACATCTACAAGTATAACTCACCCGCTTTCGTGAGATAAAACAACTGTAGGTAACTGAAAGGCTAATAGGCTAATATTAAACTAGTTGGCCATGACATTTATATAGTAGTTCCTGTTGGTATTTATTTACCTATGTAAAATGACGACAAAAATCGATAATTTAGTTTTAGTTAGAACTTTGAGACATGTTGATAAGTCCGAGGTAGCTATACTCATTACTAATTGCTTTGACAATTTTATTATGTCCTGTTCCTAAGTATTTTTCATTTGCAGGACAAACTCACAGAATTTATGTCAAATATTTACAGGCACTTTTGAAATCTGAAGGAGTCGGACAGTTAGAAAGATGAAACTAGTAGACATTTCAAAGGGGAACACCCAAATACTCCGAAATATTTTATTCCGAATTTCGATATTCCGATTTTCAAAAGTCCGAATTTCATAATACCTAAGAATTATAATGTCTAATAATAAAAATCACGTAATTTATTTTACCGAAAGTCGTAAATGCGATTTGTTAGTCTTCCGATTTTCATATGTCCGAAGAATCAAATGCTCGATGAGTTCTCGGTCCGAAAAACGACATTCCGATTTTCAATACTTCGAATAAACTACAAAAATTAGGATTTGACAAGATGTGCTACAAAATTTAGTGACAGAAACGAATTGCTGCAAAACCGACTTCACGCAGTCTTGTCTGCCCTATACTAGAGTGTAATTTAAAAACGCGTAGGCGCGGAGGGGTGAGGCGGCCCGCGAGCTGAGGAGCAGGTGGTTTGAAGGCCCGCCGCCGCGGCTGTGAGCGTTAAAACCATCTGCGACGATAAGCTCGCGTGGGGCCGCCCAAACCCCGCAGCGCCGGAGCCGTGACAGAAACAATGCATGTTGCATGTTGCATGCCTGCTTGCATGCTCCATGCTTACTTGCATGCTGCATGCATGCTGCATTCCTGCTTGCATGCTGCATGCCTCCTTGCATGTTGCATGCTTGCTTGCATGCTGCATGCTTGCTTGCATGCTGCATGCCTGCTTGCACGCTGCATGCATGCTGCATTCCTGCTTGCATGCTGCATGCCTGCTTGCATGTTGCATGCCTCCTTGCATGTTGCATGCTTGCTTGCATGCTGCATGCCTGCATGCATGCTGCATTCCTGCTTGCACGCTGCATGCATGCTGCATTCCTGCTTGCATGCTGCATGCCTGCTTGCTTGTTGCATGCCTCCTTGCATGTTGCATGCTTGCTTGCATGCTGCATGCCTGCTTGCATGCTGCATGCTTACTTGCACGCTGCATGCATGCTGCATTCCTGCTTGCATGCTGCATGCCTGCTTGCACGCTGCATGCCTGCTTGTTTTATTTCGGAATTTTAATAATCGGAATTCATAGTTTTGATGTTTCGAATTATCATTAAGTCGGACTTTTTGTTATTCGATCTATTGAAACTCGGTATTTTGAGAATAGTAATTATAAACGTTAGGAATATTGAAATTTAGGAATTATAAAAATAGGAGTAATGATAAGTCGGAGTTGTTATATTCGGAATTTTGAACCATTCGGAATTATAAAAATCGGTATTTTGAAATTCGTACTTGTGACTGTCGGAATAAAGTTTTTCGTATTTATGTAGTGTACCCATTTCAAAGTGTAGTAGGTTTCTATGGAGAATAACGGTCAAGAAACTCCATGGATAGGTACATACTTTTAAATCAAAATAATAATACTGTCGTCCTTCTGAGGACGCGTAACGACTGTCAAATATCCACGAATGACAGCCAGGGCCAACGACTTAACGTGCTTTACAAGGAGAGTATCTGGGTATGTAAAGATGGTTTCCTATCCATGAACACACCGCGGCAAGCGTAGCTTACCCTAATCGATCAACCCTCGCGGCTGTTAGGTATTACTTAGCCACAATTTAATCATCACTACATAGTATAAAACAAAATCACTTCCCACTGCCTGTCTGTCCCTATGTATGCTTATAGATCTTTAAAACTATGCAACGGATTTTGATGCGGTTTTTTTAATAGAAGAAGAGATTCAAGAGGAAGGCTTATATGTCTAATACATACATGCAAAAGCTAGTACCTACTACATATTTTTATTATTTCATAGCTATAAAAAAATCAAGTGTTTACCTATTACGGTTCTAAATATACAGCTAATACAGCTACTGCCCACACGGACGGACGGACTGACGGACTGACAGCGGAGCCTTAGTAATAGGGTCCCTTTGTGCACTCTTTGGGTACGGAAACCTAAAAAAAGATAGTCACTATTACACACATACCTACACAGTACCTACACATCAATGACGAAAGCTGAAAGCATTTCTTCTGTCTTTTGTTTCTCATGAATCATTTGTCAACGACAAGGGAGCCTTGAACGAACCACAAAGGCGATGGTTCAAGGTTGTTGACATATTAGACGTGCGTCATGACATGGAGATAGTAGTTTTAAAATAGACGTCGCGTTCGTCCGTCGGTGTGACGAAAATGGAAACAGCATTTTTAGAAAATGTTTATTTTGACAAGTTCTATGTTGGGTTGATTTAGGTGAATTGTAAGAATGAAACGAGGCTAAACCAAAGCTCTAAGCACCAAATAGGTATTTTAAGAAATGGAACAATATTTTCTTTGAAATCATCGGCTAGACAAGTTAACTGAATCTTAGGCATTTTACTGAAGTGGTGAAGTCTTTAGACATATTATGACTTCGACTAACTTGCGCTGGGGACGCGTGGTGAAATACGGCCCACTCCCTCTCACCGAGGCCTGTGTCCCAGCAGTGGGAACATTAAAGGCTGATTATCATTATCTTCCTGCCCTTCCTGGGGTCGGCGCAACACGTTTTCTTCTTCCGTTCTCCCCTGTCAACCGTCACGCTATCATTCATCCATCTTTTCTTTGGCCTTTCTCTGCCTCTCCAATCTCCATCCATCAACATGTATATTCATCACTCTTTTAGTCACATGCGTTTCGTCTCTCCTCATCACATGCCCATACCAAGCCAAACGATTTCCTTTCAACTTTTGTGTCACGGCGCCACTTTCGAACTTCCTCTCATAGTCATTTCTTACAAATACATTAACATTATAGCCTCATTACTTATGCTTTAATTAAAAGATACCAGTCATCTTCAGCTCATAGCTACGAACACCTAATTGAAGCCACTGTCACAGATTAATACAGAAGGGACACTTCGAAAAATCATTAAATAAAAAGCGACTCTTGCTACCACACAATAAAGTGCAATTCAAGTCGCACAACGCTTATATTAAATTACAAATTGCCTCTCTTTCTATCGCGTAGCTCTTATGCCTTCTGACCTACTGAATTAGCCCCGCGGACGGGGCCCGCCGCGTACTTGTAGCTTCATACCTAAACTGCGGAGTGTCCCATCTGTGCCACTGTTAACTAACTTCAGCAATTTGTAGGTGTCTAATTTTAGTCTAGCTAGACAAACAGTATGTTAACGATCAAACTTTCACGGCGGCGCGACGCTTGTTCCTTCTAAATTAAATGGAAGAATTTGATTATCTTCGTTTGATGACGAGTTTATTTGTTCCAATTCTAACGTTTAATATTGTTCGGGGAGCGGCTATTAATTTTATGGACCCAATTGAGGTGCCTTCCAGCCACCTTAATAGATCGACAATGTCTAGGGAATTTGGGTGTGACGTCAGAAGATGGCTGTCTTTTTGAGACATAGAGGAGGAAGAAATGGAGGTGTAATGTGCGGGAGAACCAGTCACAACTTGCCGTGGACAAGACATTGCTTTGGTATAATTAGTGCTATTGTTTGTCGTACTGCGTGCGCCTGCCAGGGCGGAGTAGTCTTTGAAGTACTTAGTTACCGTTAAAGCAGCTTACCACTGGTGGTAAACACGATACCTCAAAAGGAGAAAACGGTACCCCTATAGGATCACTTCGTTGTCCGACTGTCTGTCTGTCTGTCAGTCTGTCAAGACCCTTTTTCTCAGGAACGCGTGGTGTTATCAAGTTGAAATTAAAATCAAATACGTAGGTCTATGATCCCTTGGAGTTCTAAAAGAATCAAGCTTCTAAGTTAACACAAAAAAAATACGGCAATTTATGAGACATATTTTGATACTTAAGTACTCACAAGTAAATCAAAACCTGTAGGGTATTTTCCGTTGACCTAGAATCATGAAATTTGGCAAGAAGCAAGGTCTCACAGCACAAGTAAAGAAAAAGCTTCGTCACGTGCTAATGTGCGGGTCGATCAATAATAACGTAACATAAAGTGCGGCTCAGATAACTAAACAATATAACTTTAAACTGTTTCCATAAATAATCTATTGAACTTGACAGTGGTTTGGTGTGAACTAACTTTACTCCATTTACAATAAGATTAGACATTTAAACAAACCTTTTTTACAGTCCGTTCAACCGATTTTGACTTCTATTCCGTAGGCTTAAGGATGGCATTAAAGGCAAAAAGTGGTTACAATACCAAATGTTTACTACAGCTACCATTTGTCATGCCACCAACGCAATAGAAGTCAAAATCGGTGTCGGACCACGCATAATGAAGGGTTCCGTAGTTGGGATGAATTGATCCCAAGAACAAACTTAACATTGTAGTTGAAAAACTGTAAATGTAAGTTTGTACTCACAATATTGACAGATTTACCATGTTATTTTAAGACCACAAACTTCTTATTGGTTTTACTGTAATCTACAGGTAAAGAACTATTGTCTGTATTTTTTTTCAAAATTTTAGGTTCATTAGTTTCGGAGATAAGGGAGGATGGTCAATTTTCGTCAATTTTCTTAAATCACTTTAAAACAATTTCTTTTTAAATGATTAAAAAAATATATTTGAGACCCTCATTACATAATAGTATTTGATATGTCACACTGTACAGTTTGCAATACTTTTTTTTTCTTATTTGCCCCCTAAAAGTAACTTTACCCGTACGTGTTTAGGTCACAGAAGTCCATATGTGTACCAAATTTCAACTTAACTCCGCAAGTGTCGAATGCACCCCATGTGTGCATAAGAAAAACCCTTTTTTATTAGGTATATAAGCTTATATCTCATATGGTATATAAAAGTAAAAAAACATCATTCGATGGAAAACCAATCATCATCATTAGTTGTTTCACTCCCCCCCTCCGCGTGTCAAATGCACCCAAAGTGTGCAAAAGGACAAAACTTTACATAATGGGTACCTATATAAGCTTAGATCGCATATATATAAACATAAAAAAACATCATCCGATGGAAAACATATCATCATCAGTAGTTGTGAACCTATGGGGTTCGCAACTAACCCCCAACCCTCCCCACTCGCTGGGGTTTTGGGTCTAAAATTAGCCAAACTCGGACACTTGAGGGGTCGGTCCATTAGATTCGGAGCAAATCGGCTGTAACAGACGGACAGATAGACATATAGACAGACAGACAAACGAGTGATCCTATAAGGGTTCCATTTTTTTCCTTTTGAGGTACGGAACCCTAAAAAAGTTTTTTTAAATGTCTTATTGTAAATGGAGTACTTATAACTACTTACAACAACTACCGAGGTATTCGTTACCGACGAGAAAATCCCAAGAAACATTAAAGTGTAGACAGAGACACTCCATTTACCCTATTCCATGGCTCGAGGTCGCTCGGACCAATACTGCCCCCATAAGGAAAAAGGGCACAACTTACATTTTTTCCGAAATTGAGTTATATACATATTCGGAATCAGAAAAAAAAGGCACATCTACTCAATTTTTTATAGAATTTTTTTATAAAATGTTAGTTGTGCCTTTTTTCATTATGACGGCAGAATAAACCTGAATATTCCATTTGTCATAATAAATGGCGAACGGCTCTGTTTATTTGACACAACAATGTTTATTTCTTCCGTTACTTTGAAGTTTGTGACTGGGGTGTTAAAACGGTAATATTAAGTTAGGCTGACTTAAAGCGACAAGCTCTTGGCATGGTAAAAGCGTTTCGTATAATAGGCAACGTTTTCGTGGAAATATTTCATAAGACTGTTACAGTTTGTATAATATTATTTTCATTTTGTATTATGAAAGGTAAACTATCGAAATAACTTGGGAGAATTGAAACTGAATTGACAAAAGAATTAACAAACAGTGGTAAAATAAATTGTACTTCTATGGATAGTATGAAGTGAAAATTTTGTCCCTTTTTGTAACAAGTTCAAGTTATACAAAAGTGTTTCAAGTTATTTTTCGAGAAATAAGTTTAGTAAAATAAATAAGTTAGGTAAATTCATTAGAAAAGCTGCGATATGATTAATAAGTACCTACTAGTAAGTTATGAGACAAATAAGTAAGGCTTTACACAGGATCAAATAAAAAATTAGCTTGGAAAACTCCGCAGATGTAATGGGCATCGATATCTAAACACGACAAATTATAAATAAAAAAAAGCTTTGATGATTTTTTTTGGGCGTCAATTATTTATTAGAATTGATGCAATGTTCTTTTTGATCAATGTTCGATGCAGTATACAGGGTCAAATTAAATTAGCTAGCGAAACTCCAAACACGTGATGGGTATCGATATCTAAACACGATAAAAACACTTTGTATAATAAAATAAGTATATAAATGTAGAACTTGAAAAATCAACCTTATTTCCTAGTACAATGCCATTCAATTATCCGCCGCAGTTCCGGGATTCCTGAAGCTACACACATAATGAATGTGATACCCTTCGAACCGAATATACTCAATACTCAATACTCAATACTTTATTGCATTCCACATGTAGTACTTAGGTGGTAAAACTTAAAACTAGATCACATGGACCCTGTCGGGCACAGCAAAATAAGTGAGTTAGGAGAGAGGAAGCACTAGCATATCTAGATATCTTCGTAGCATGGAGGAGGTCTTGGTGGAGGCATCGACAGTTCACACATGCCGACGGAACAGTCGCGTGTTTATCTGTTATGTACTAGGTACTGTTTCCTTAAATCTTTGTGGTTGATGCAAGTTAAAAGAGAAGTTTGTCAAAACTCTTGACAGAAAGGTAAGGCATTTACAATTATGCAATGTGTAACGTTAAATGCGCAATTGAGGGGTCATTGAACTCATCATTATGAACAACTTTTACTATGGGACCAAACCTGAAATCGCGAAAAAAAAATCAGCTGTTCAGTACATTTATGTTCGCATAATTCGTCAAAATGAACAGCTGATTTTTTTGTCGCGATTTCATGTTTGGTCCCATAGTAAAAGTTGTTCATAATGATGAGTACAATGACTCCTTAAGACGTTTTGCGCATTTAACGTTACACGTTGTATGGTTGGGAAGTAAACCAGCTGTTGCCCGCGACTTCTGCGATCCAGGCTAAAAAGTAGCCTATATCCTTTTCCAGGCTCCCAGCTAATAGGTAGCTATTAGTCAAATTTCACCCAAATCCGTGCAGCCGTTTTAGCGTGAAAGCGTAACAAACAAACTCACTTTTGCATTTCTAATATCAGTTAGGATTACCTGTTTAGGGTTCGGTACCAAAATGGTAAAAAGGAACCCATATGATGCGAGTCAGTCTGTCTGTATGTCTGTCTGTCATAGCTGGATATCTCAAGAACTACTAATGCTATCAACTTGAAAGGACATTGGGAAGAAACCGTCCGACAATCCCCCGTTGGTGCAGGACTATAACAGAACATGGAAGAAAACATATTGGGGTATGGGTTTGGGTGGCTGGACTAGTTACCTAGAAATATGGAAACACTATGGCCCCTGCCTGACTAATGTTTGTATACAATACACGGATAAAATGGCAGGGTATGACTTGCACACTCAAATATGGCCCCCCGAAAACGGTCGCTAGCACATAGTGCCGTAGCGGCAAGGGGGCAACATGTCCTGTGGTGCTTGTGGGGAGTGCAGAGGTATCCTACGGCTATCAGGACAATCCTGGAAGTACGGTCAAGATCCCTACCAGCATCTTACTGGAATACTTCCTTCCTCCGAGCACGTTTGCTCTTGCGAATTTCCACTCCAGCCGGCCAATAAACGCAAGCGAAAGGTGAGGAACAAGACTTCTCTCGGGAGATAGGGTCCGTGGGGTCGTTACTGCCCAACAGCTCGCGGGTTGCCCTGCGGGTTTCTGTATCTTCCTTGGTCTGGCTGCTCATCCTAGACCTGTTCCGGCAAAGTAAACTCTACAGGCACAGACCTTGAATTCGGAGCGTGCAAGACCCACCACGACGTCAACGTAGAGTTAATGCGGTGGGGTTAATTATTTTATTATTACATTTTACAAAAAAAATCTTAGCTTAGGAACTATATGCCCCGCAAAACCGTTCTCACGGTTTGTCTGTGGGAACGGAACAAACGGTATTACAAAAGGTTTCAACATTGAAGGACTCGTGGCTAAGTAATAACAGCCGCACGGGTCAATCGATCAGGTTAAGCTACGCTTGCCGCCATCGGCCCATGGATGGGTGACCAGCTTTACATACCGAGTTCATCCGTGCCTCAAAAAACACGAGATCTTCGACAGTCGTAACGTTTGTCAACCAGTATTACCAAGGGGTATCGTGTTGCCCAGTAACTGCAGGAGCTCCACGTTAAATACTGGCATTCGGCTGCATTCGGTTAGACTGGAAGCCGACCATCGGCTGGCATCGTTGTGAGAAGGCTAGGCAGGTGGTGAAAAATGACATTCAACCTTATATGGTGACTAGCTTTTGCCAGCGGCTTCGCCCGCGTGGATGACGGAAAATATGCCATGGGAACCTACTACCGGGAATTCCTTCCTTATTCCTTGTCTACATTATAAAAGAAACCTCAGTGCAAAGTTTCAGTTCTCTTGTGTCTTCCAAGTGTTTGCGCTTTGCGTTGATGAGTCAGTCAGATCAGAACTTCTCATTTTATTTATAATTTATAAATAATATTAAGTATAGAAATTACGTGGTGGAATATACTGCCACATCACTATCCGTACAAAAGCTTTTTTTTTTGTAATTTGTATGTAAAACAGAAGGCGTTTTATGCGTAGTCGGCTAAAAAAGCAACGACGAATACACGTGGTAGCGTGTTCTCTGTTCAGATGTTATCGCAAAGGTTCATACAAATGCTAATTAAATCGTACCAATATTAGTTTGTGCTACGTTTTGGGTCAAACGCTTGACTGATTGGTCGTAGATATGTTACATCATTGACCGCGTTTGAAAACTAAAGTACAGGTAAACCAGAAAAGGTATGCGCTTCGGTAATCTTCGTGTTTCCGAATTAGCACGAACTTTGCGTCACAAAGTATCCCACCCCCCCCAGAGGTAATATTTCTAGTTTTGTACACACAGAATACATAATAGTACAAGTACAGAAGAAAATAATTTAAATAAATAGACAGTCTTGCGACACAATAAAGTGCAAATCAGATCGCACAGCGTAAATTACCTTACAGTTACTTTCACCTAGAAGTTGCCTCTCTTTCTATCGCGTAATTCTTATACGTTTTGACACGTTACGGTTGTCTTCTTTTACGACGCGACGCGTGAGTGAGAAGAGTAGAACTAAGAGTAGAACGATGCGAGCCGGCCCGTAACGTGCGCGGCAGCCCACACTGAGTAGACAAGTCGAGCCCGCCGCGTACTTGTGCTTCATACCTAAAATGCGAAGTGCGCCTGGCCTGGTATTACCACGTTTTTTAGTACGTAGGCATCATTTTTATTTATAAACGATTTTATTTAAGGCTGATTTAAAATAAAAACATAAAAAAATAATAAAAAATTGCGCTATTGTATTATGCTTTGTCTCAGTCAGATTACAGATCACCGGTCTCAGATCGTCATTTATCAGTATCACGCAAAAGTTTGAAAAGTTTTTTAGAATTTCTTAGAGCCTGTCCACATGTCCACGTCACGACGTCGTCAAAGGGGAACGGTGCGGTGTCGGGGCACGGTGCGTTGCCGCGTCGTGCTAGTGCACGGTACGGCAACGTCACCGTAGAACGGCGCGTTTAGCAGGTAAATTTCAATATAAATAAACTATGAGTATTATTTGAAAAAAAAAGAGGTAAGATTTTTTTTTTTCAAAAAAATACTATCGTAGAACGGACCACGAATTAAGTCGGTTATTTATATTTTAGTTAATTGCCAACTAAGTGCTCCAATATCGCTATTAAAATATTTACAGAATTCATTCGTGACGTGCATTTTTACGTTACGTTAACGTAAATTTGCACGTCACGTCAACGTATCGCGCCACGTTACCGCACCTTTCCACGTTGAGGACGTCGCTCATGACGTGAGATGTGGACAGGTCCTTAGAGTTGTTAATCTATAATTTTATAAAAATTGTAACACAAATTAGGCAAGTATTTCCGTGGTTGCAACAGCTCTATATTAGATCTCATCATCGCCGATTATTTCCGAAGCGTATACTTTTCTGGGGAAAGCTGTACTAATGTTATGAAAATACATATTTTTAACACTGCTTTATACAGAAAAATATAGCTTACTGCTCTTTTATGTACCAAATATATTTGTTTTATAGTTTTTGAGCACGCGATGACGGATAATTGGTGTAGAAATGCTTTGTTTTCTAGAAAACAATTGTTTTTATTTGTCGGTGGATTAGTTGGAAGGTGTACCCTATTTGCGATTGAAAGTGACGTGCCAATTATATTCATGAATATGGTTTTGATTTATTACTAGTGACAGATTTTCACTGTGGTCGGCCCTGTTTTAGCAAAATTTCTAGAGAAGCGGCTTGAATAAAATCACTAACAAATAATTGTCACGAATTGTTACTGATTTATGAGTACCTACGTAGGTACCTAAAGCCATATTCCTTGTGTTTTATAATGATTATGATTTAAATGATTTTATTTCTGTAAGACGTGACTTGTAAGTATTTTATAAACCTATGTAAAACACTTTTACCCGTCAATTACATTTTTTTAAACAGATGAGGCCGGCGTTTCCTATCCGACTACTCTGAGAAGAAAGGCTAAAACAAACTCAGAGGTCACAGTCTCTTTTAAAGTCCAGACATAATCATGGTTAGATCATGTGAAGACCATGTAGATTGGTGTCTGAAATGGTCTTTTGAGGAATGAACCACACAGATTGAGTGGACCTGTCCAGGCAGTGTAAGTATTTGTCAGTCAAAAAACTGCTATTCATCTACCTCTACTGGTAGTTAGGTATGTTGAAGTATTCTCCTTTAAAGTAGGAAATGTCTAACTTCCAGTAGTGGAGCGAATCGTTCGAGGCATCGTTACTGTAAACGTGGCTGTGAAAGTGTTTATTTGTCAAAGAACATTAGGCCAGTCAGTTAAAACATCGTAGGTTGCAAATAATTGCTCTGAATACGATTTTGTAGGATGTTGTTACGTTAGATACCAATGAATCTGCCTAGCCTTTTCCCAACTATGTTGGGGTTGGCTTCCAGTCTAATCGGATCCAGATGAATACCAATACAGTGCAATTTTTTGTGACCTGACGTGTTTTTAGGGTTACGTACTTCAAAAGGAAAATCAGAACCCGTATACACACACGTATACATTACGTTGTCCATCTGTCTGACTGTCTGTCTGTCTGTCTGTCAGTCTGTCAAGACCCTTTTTCTCAGGAACGCGTAGAAGTTAAAGTAAATATCAAATACGTAAGTCTATGGCCCCTTGGAGTTCAAAAAATCAACCTTACCCATACCAGTATTTAAACAAAACACCTTTTGAATCGCCGCACCTCAAAAGGAAAAAAACGGAACCCTTATAGGATCACTTGTTTGTCCGTCTGTCTGTCTGTCAGTCTGTCAAGACCGTTTTTCTCAGGAACGCGTGAAGGTATCCAGCTGAAATTAATATCAAATACGTATATCTATGGTCCCTTGGAGTTCTAAAAAGATCAAACTTGTAAGTCAATGCAATAAAAAAATACGGCCATTTATGCGACATATTTTGATCTCGCAAGATGCTCGCAAGTAAATCAAAACCTATACGGTACTACCCGTTGTCCTAGAATCATGAAATTTGGTAAGAAGCAAGGTCTTACAGCACAGTTAAAGGAAAAGTCAAAAGTTTAATTTGTAATTTTATCATACTAAAAAAAATATTTTCAAGTCTGTCAGTCTCTCAAGACCCTTTTTCTCAGGAACGTGTGGAGTTATCAAGTTGCCTATATGGTATATTTTATTTTGAACTTACATTTCGCCAGCCGTATGGATTATAGGGGCGAGACTATTACCTAACCGCACACAGACTACCTACATTGTCAACAATCACGCTTGAGATTACTATGCTGGACTTTTAATAAGCTGCAGTAAAATGTCACTTCTTATCTATCATTTCGTTAAAAATCTTAGATAATATACATCTAGATCAAGCCACCGCGTGGCCGGTCATGAGACAGCAATATAATACTTTTTCTAGGTTATGTGGTATTAGAAATTAGGTTTAACGAAAGAAATCTTCCATATTTTGGACTGAAAACCATGTCAGTACATTCGCACAATGCAAAAACTGTCCAAAAAAGTTAAATTAATCGACGCAAGATTAATTTTGTAACAGTGAAAGCACTTTGTTTGGCTAACATTTGAAAGTTCGCCAAGCAAAAACACGGCACACCGTACGAGACAGAAGATACGATGCTTTGTCTCAATTTTCCTACGAATTTCGTATATATGTGTCTCACTTCCACACTTCACACTGTAATCATGGCAACGTCTAGATGTTTAATGTCATTGTAAAAAATGTTCCCATTTGATACCGAAATGACAGTAAAAATGACATTGGAAGTGTCATTTTACTGCAGCTAATTAAAAGTCCAGCATAGTAATCTCAAGCGTGATTGTTGACAATATAGGTAGTCAACAACCACAACATAACACACCATAACAATAACAACAATATTACCACCACAACAACATAACAACACAACAACCAACAACACAATATTATTACCACGCGCTTTGCAACTTAAATATAAACCCGCTAAAAGTTAAATTACGAGTAGATACTACTGTTGACAGAACTGACACAATTCTTTGACCCTCTTTACCGTACCTAGGCCCTTTGTTAACATTTTACCGCGCCGACCCCAAGAATTAACCTTTAATTTGTAACTGGCTTAAAATAGAATTGGTTAGATTAGAATATTTTGAAAGGAAAGTGCTACATTGGATGTTTGTGATTACGTGAATTAATAATTATGGATTGCAATATATCTAGTCTCGTGTTGTATAATAATTAGGTAAGTATAATAAACATAATACAAACAACTGAGTCAGTTTGTATTTACGTTTAGTAAGATAGGTACCTACACTACGGCCAATATATCTTGGCAAATCCGAACTTCGCGCAAAAAGCTACGCAGTAACATTTTTTGTTCCCATGTATGTCCCATAATAAGGGCTACTAGCTAACTGGGTACAAACACGAACTCCAAAAAGAGGGCCTTTAAGTACACAACAGACTTGAAAACTTACGACTGGAGCCGAGGATACGCGGTAAAGCGTCACCGACCGACTAGAGCCGGCAACAGCCGAGTATACCCGATGTGTCACCAACCCGAGTGTGACGGTTCAGTTTCGTTCACAGTTCATAAAGAGCGCAAAGTTCAAAAACTATAAAATACAGTCCGGCCGTTGGGAGAATGAGTCCCTGACACTTGCAGTTGGACAATTTCTAGTTGTAATAAGGATCAAATTCGCAAAACACATATTCGATAGTATAAAACTGTAGGCCTAGTACAAAAGCATTCGCTTCGGAGCGATTCTATTTCTACAATCACTATCGACGCATCTCTATGGAAGTTATCGTTGGAGTTAACTTATGATCACGTGACATTTCGATAGCTTATGTCACTCCATACATTTTTTGGCTTTTCTACTAGCGTCATCGCTAGTCGAATGTTACTTTGTCTAGGCTTGACAGGTGTCAAGAATGCATTCTCTCGACGGCTAGCCTTTATAATAATGTAGGCTTTCAGACATCGACGCGACGTCAATTATGCCTAGGCCGCACACATCGCGATAACCCGAAGATTCGCGTAATTGCGATGTATGTAGCCAAGTATTCGCGTATACTTCGGAGCTTCGTGCGTAGTCGCAAGGACTTCGCTCCGCTGTCGGTAAACTCTCGCAGATCAAAGCGTTTTATCGCGATGAACTTCGCTTGCGCGGCCACACTTCAGTCGGCCCTCACCCTTGCGTGCGTAGTGGACGTGTTAAGTTAAACTACAGTGCATAATATAGCTGAAGCAGTCTTGATTTGTGAATAGTTATCATCCACTTCCTCCTTTTTCTTGCTTTTAATTTGTTTTTTACATGACATAAATGTAAAAAATAATTATTTGCTGCCATAAAATACAGAGCAACCGCGGCGTCCATTTTGTTTTTTGCGTTTGTACATCGCTCGTACATCACGATAAACTTGACAACACGCACTATGTGGCCGCGCAGCTTCGCTGTAGACCGAAGTTTATCGCCCGAATGTCATCGCGATGTGTGCGGCCTAGGCATTACTCTGGTAGAGGTACAGTAGAGTACAATCACAACAGGCTACTGTCATCCACTAAATCGCTTTAGCCACTCCACTCAAGCACTGATTGGTCGAGCCTATTGGTAGGCAAGCCTTACTAATCTGAACCAATTAAGACAGGTGCCTGAGAGGTTCCAATTACTGTCCAGCTATTAGGCACCGTGGTTCCTGTAGCCGTAAGTCTATTAATGATTTTGATGGCCGAAAGCGTACAGTCACAGAAATGTATTGTTTAGCAGATTGACATCGACAAACGCTAGGCCTTTCCAATTTTGAAACAATTTTGCTTGCAAGCTGCAATTTTGTTGTACTTATGATAAAGTAAATGTACGTACTTATATAAAATAACAAAACAAAATAGCAATGAAAAAAAACCGGCCAAGTGCGTGTCGGACCACGCACAATGAAGGGTTCCGTAGTTGGGATGAATCTATCCCAAGAACAAACTTAACACTGTAGTTGAAAAACATGGTCTCCTATACATTCCAACTGCAAATGTAAGTTGGTTGACTATTACTCATAAACTTGAAAGCCTACTTAGCTGTGATAGTTTTCCTTCTTCGTTAATACCTACTACTAACGTGAATTTTTTCACCAATCCAAAACTAACCGTTTAGCTGGCACGGGGTGGGGGGGCGGTACGACACTTGACTCTAACAAAAATTAGCACTTTAAAGCTTAATATTTCAGAAACGGATCCCTAAATCGAAAATTTTTTTAACAAACCCACAATATTTTTGAAACACCCATCCAACAACACCCCACACCATGGGGTAGACGAGAAAAATAAAAAACATCCCCACTATAAAAAGAAGGTAAGGTACGGTCAGCAACAGAAGTCGGTTAACACTACTACTTTTTGACACCATCTAAATTTACACAAAATGATACGATAACCTGCTTTATTAGCATTTCCTTTGTTAGATAAGAGTTAATTTTCTTTAAAATTTACAGCTGTTCCGTTTTTATGAAGTACTTATTTTTCTCAATAATTAAGATTTATAAAAAACAAGTGTTAATCGACTTTTGTTGCTGACTGTACCTACTTTCCCTACAATTTTTTATTTTCATGACTTTATTTTACCACTTTGTCGGCGTGATGAATATATACAGGGTTACAGGTTAAGTCGACCGAAATCCTTTAAGAGGTGGTAGTTTTCATCATTCCTGACTGATTTGACTATGGAACCCCATACCCCAAACTTAACCGTTCTCAAGTTATGGGACTTTGAAGTTTTTTTTATAAAAATCCAGATTTTTTGTCTTTTGTCCCCTTTTTTTGTGTTTTGTACCTCTAATGTTTTTGTTTTTGTATTTTTTGTGTAGCAGATTAGTTGCTTCATTATTTTAAATACAAAAACTGCAAGTAACTGTACCAACTGAGTCATATTAGACGATTGATTGTTAAAAAAAGAAATAAATTTGTGGAAAGTTTTTTATTCTTTGTAAGATATTTTAAAAAAAGTATATGACAGTTATGCTGCAGATGTGCTTAAAAATATCTACGGTTCTTCAGCTTTCCGATAAGGTATAATACAATAGGGTATTATTGGATTTTTTTAACAAAAACATTGATGATATGCTACCAGGTAGTAGTAAAAAATAACGATACTTAAGCATCAAATTTAACTTTAGTCAGAAAACAAAATAAAACAATCCAAATAGGTAACAATTGAAGTTTATTATTCCTTTTACAGTACATGTTCCACATGTCCGCCCCTATTTCGCAGGACCTCAGAATGCAGGACAATAGGCGCTGCGAGCAACTTTACGAAATACCGTTATTTTTGCTATTACCCGGGAGTCTTTCATCGATGATTTTTCCGAGAATCCTGATAACACCGTAGCAAATTATACCTTATCGAAAAGCTGAAGAACCGTAGATATTTTTAAGCACATCTGCAGCATAACTGTCATAGACTTTTTTTAAATATCTTACAAAGAATAAAAAACTTTCCACAAATTTATTTCTTTTTTTAACAATCAATCGTCTAATATGACTCAGTTGGTACAGTTACTTGCAGTTTTTGTATTTAAAATAATGAAGCAACTAATCTGCTACACAAAAAGTATAAAAACAAAAACATTAGAGGTACAAAACACAAAAAAAGGGGACAAAAGACAAAAAATCTGCATTTTTATAAAAAAAACTTCAAAGTCCCATAACTTGAGAACGGTTAAGTTTGGGGTATGGGGTTCCAAAGTCAAATCAGTCAGGAATGATGGAAACTACCACCTCTTAAAGGATTTCGGTCGACTTAACCTGTAACCCTGTATATCCATACTAAATTATAGCTTTCTAGTAATTACTAAGAGTCTCTGAGCTAAGGTACGGACGGACAGACGGACAAACGGACGGACATAGCGAAACTATAAGGGTTCCTTGTTGACTATACAGAACCCTAAAAAATGAAAAATTAATTCATTTCAGTTTTCTAGCCATCAAAATTGACTTTATTAATGAATGTCTTAATTTTAAGTAGAACTCCTGTCGTGGGTTTTATTCCTTTAAAAAAATAAACTCCGCAGCAGCACAGCTGTCTGTTACGTTAGAACTTGATTTCATACAATGCAAAGTATTTAATTGACATTATAAGTTAACACAGCACCTTATTTGCGTATCATACCTTAGCTGCCACGGCTTATTTGAATTTGAATTTAATTTAAATTTTGAATTGTTTTTTTTTAATGTTTTTATTACGGACGCTTTTAACGTTCATCGTTCTCACATGTATAATTTCAACATGAATGATAAAACGCTGATACTCGTTAGTTAGTCTCTAGTTTTGGTCTCAAGTACAAAAACTGAGTTTTGAGTAAATCGGACCGCGTGTTAAAATTCCTCCATACAAACTTTGACATCCACCAATCCCGTCTTCTGGGGTCGCAGGTTGTTCGAAAGAGATACCGTGGCCCTGCCATAGGCAAATGAAGAAACACGGGTGGGTTTTAGTCAGTAAATTTATGACACGCCCTTCCGCTCCACCCAGAGCGGGAGAAGTCATTTGATGATTTCCCTTCCACAAAAAAGGGGGTAGTTTAGGAAAACTAAAAATGATTAATTTTATAATTAACTTAGATGAATATTCGTGCTAAGTTTCAAGTCTAATAACTCAACAAATAAGATTTTTCATACAAGCTTTCATCCTCTATTTTATTCCCTTAGGGATGGAATTTTCAAAAATTCTTCCTTAATGGATGTTTACACTATATAATGTATCTATGTGCAAAATTTCATGTCTCTAGGTCCAGTGGTTTGGACTGTGCGTTGATTATAATCAGTCAATGAGTCAGTCAGGACTTTGAATTTTTTATATATAGATTTACAAGACCACAAACTTTTCATAGGTTTTCCTGTAATCTATAAGTAAAGAACTATTTTCTGTATTTTTTTCAAAATTTTAGGCTCATTAGTTTCGGAGATAAGGGGGGGGAATGGTCAATTTTCGTCTAATTTCTTAAATAACTTCAAAACTATTTATTTTAAAATTATAAAAAAAATATATTTGAGACCCTGACAGTAAGACCTTTCATTTGATATGTCACACGGTACAGTTTGCAAAACTTTTTTTTTAATTGTACTTGTTTTCCCCCAAAATCCCACCACCATATTCAAAATTCATTTATTTACGTTACATGTCCGTGTTTGGGTTACCAAAATACATATGTGTACCAAGTTTCAATTTAATCGGTTCATTAGATTCGGAGCAAATTGGCTGTGACAGACGGACAGACGGACAGACAGACAGACAGACACACGAGTGATCCTATAAGGGTTCCGTTTTTTCCTTTTGAGGTACGGAACCCTAAAAACAGAGCACTAACCCTTCACAGTTAAATAATTATTTGCCACTTTTATCCTGCCCCAAGCTTACACTGCCGTGCAAATGAATATGGTACGGGACCCGCCAGGCGACCCCAGGTTTTCTTAATATAAATCTATATATATAAAACAAAGTCGGGTTTGTTCGAACACTTATAACTCGAGAACTACAGGATCAATTTTCATGGTTTTTGATTTGTTGTATTTGTCTCCGTCCCGAATAGTAGAGTAACTATTAAAAACATAGGAAAATTCACAAAAAAATATGAAGAAAATTCATTTTCTCATACATGAAAGGGCAGGGCAATGTCTGTCGGGAAACTTTCATACTTTTTAGAATTCCAAATTCAAATTCATTTTATAATCAGTTGTTCATTTGTTTTGCTGCCGTTCGATTTATTGAATTTTTGACAGGTCGTCTGGCGGGTCAGCTACTTATGTAGTATTCTAAAATAAAAATCAATTGCCGAATGTATGTAGGTACGCGCATCACTTCAGAACGGATTGCACGTATTTGGATTGTTGTATTTGTAATTGTTAGGACAAAGTTTGTATGAAAGAAACTTCTACACAGTTTATTGTTATAACGTCAATTTACTAACACTACTGTACTAAATATGTGGAGATTTGATACAAGTAACAACCTCAGATTTTATAGGCCTACGGTAACAACCTACTATCCCAATTTATTTTGGGTCTGCGCAACATGTCCCTTTCTTCCATACTTCTCTATTAGTCGTCATCTCGGTAGTCACCCCCTTTATAACCATATCATCTTTCACACAGTCCATCCATCGTTTCTTGATCTTCCCCTACTCATATAGCCATTGACATTCATACTCAAAACAATTTTTTTTTTCAAAATAATTGGGTCCAATTAATCATTTTCATGTTCTTGACTTTTTACTAAGTATAAATTTATTCCGGTATTTTACTTTTCAGCAAAAAATCTTAGGTTCATTCTTAAAATATAAATTAAGTTTTCCTAAACAATTCAAAATGTACTCAGCTTGCGCCTTCAGGAACTTCGCGCGTTTACATTAGAATATTCATAGCTAAGACAGGACAACGTCTGTCGGGTCAGCTAGTAAAAAATATTTATTAATAACAAAAACATCGTGCAAATGAAGTCCGTCGAAAAATAATATAAAGTTGTCCCCTCGCTCGATAGATGGCGTTGGCGTCGAATTAGATCTCGCTATGGTTTCGTTACCGCGCCGTATATAAGATTCAGCTTTACATAAGAGAAAGCATCCAAACTGAGCTCTTCAAACAAAACTCAAATTTTGAATAATCGAAACCTTTCCTTCGTTTCGATTTTATTTATAACCATTCAGGTAGGCGATTGTTCCACTAGGCGACTGATTCCAATAAACGAACGGTTTGCTTGGTACTAATACTCAGTAAAAAACCGGCCAAGTGCGTGTCGGACCACGCACAAAAGGGTTCCGTAGTTGGGATGAATTTATCCCAAGAACAAACTTAAGATTGTAATTGAAAAACATGTTCTCCCATACATACCAAATGTAAACGTAAGTTTGTACTCACAATATTGAGAGATTTACCAAGTTATTTTAAGACCACAGACTTCATAAAGGTTTTCCTATAATCTACAGGTAAAGAACTATTTTCTATATATTTTTTTTTAATTTAAGTCTTTGTGGTATCGGAGATAAGGGGAGGAATGGTCAATTTTCGTGAATTTTCTTAAATGACTTTAAAACAATTTATTTTAAAAATATAAAAAAAAAATATTTGAGACCCTCATAGTAAGCCCTTTCATCTGATATGTCACACGGTATAGTTTGCAAAACTTTTTTTTTTAAATTTCTTTTTTGCCCCTCAAAAGTGACCCCATATTCAAAATTTATTTATTTACTTTACACGTCCGTGTTTGGGTCGCAGAAGTTCATATCTACACCTTTCAACCATTAGATTTGGAGCAAATTGGCTGTGACAGACGAACAGCGATCTATTCGCTAATAAATTCACCAATTTAATGGATAAGTGCCAACATTTTTGTAAAAAGAATTGTATTTACTTAATTGTTGTTATTAGTTTATGTTTAATGTTTGTACTAATTACTTTATATACTTTGATTTATGTTATTGGTTTCGTAAGCCGAGTAAATCAAATAAATTATAAATAAATAAAATAAAATAGCCCGCTCCATAGCGTGCTGAGCGTATTTGAATTTGTGGACCAGCCCGACTATCAGTGTCCACGTTTCGGCACCACATGTCATAACGGGCAGGACGCACTGGTTCAAGACCTTAGTCTTCAAAGACTGCGGGACAGGCCACGAGAAGACTTGACGAAGTTTTCCAAATGCTGCCCAACACCAGTGGATCCTCCTGTTGGCTTCTTTCTCAGAGTACCTATCTTTAATAATAGGCAAACCACTTTTGACAAAATAATGGGTGTGTTGGCCCAATAACTGGGTTGTGGAGGTCAGAGAAGCAGTCGCTCCATGTAAAATACTGCTATTGCATCTGCATCCAGTTAGACTGGAAGCCGACCCCAACATAGTTGGAAAAAGGCTAGGCAGATGAAGACGCGTCTCTTGAAAGTCGACTTAACGATTATGCCCTTAAGTTGGGGACTAATTTCCTAAGAGTGGCTCGCGCGAGTTTAATCTGCGGTTATTTTTGTCAGTCTGTCGATTGGTGACCATTCTTAGCACAATAGCTTTACACTATTCATAAGTACCTATAAGCGAAATCCACTATGAAGTTCCCACTGCTGGGACACAACAGTGTGCAGTGGTGGTCCAGTGGTAATGGCCCCGACTCACGAGTTCGGTTCCAGGCACCACCCGTCATAAATATTATCATCATCATTACAATCAGCCTATGATGTTTGATCGTTAACATACTGTTTGTCTAGCTAGACTAAAATTAGACACCTACAAATTACTGAAGATAGTTAACAGTGGCTTCAATTAGGTGTTCGCAGCTATGAGATGAAGGTGGCTGGTATCTTTTTAATTTAATACAGCATAGGTAAGCCTATAATGTTCCCACTGCTAGGACACAGGCCTCCTCTCCGTGAGAGGGACTGGGCCATAATCCAGCACGCGGGCCCAGTGCGGGTTGGTAGATGTCACAAATCTTCGAAATATTAATTCTAGGATATATCGGTTTACTCACGATGTTTTCCTTCACCGAGAGCAGTGGTGATGATAATAATTTACACGAAGTAAAGCGCCTAACCGGGTTCGAATCTACGACCTAGAATACAACTCGTAAGTCGCGGCCACCCCAGTAGTAACGGCCGCGACTTACGAGTACACTGCTCTCATAACTAGTATACTAATTACTAAAATTCCTAAATAATATGCTATTTTACTAATTTCGAACAAAGTCGTTTAGTAACATTAACTATTTATAATAGAAGCAAAAAATACCAAATATTACATTTATAATAAGGCCAGAGCTCATAAAACAATAATAAAGCGTCTCAAAACAACGCCATTTACATTTTAAATCAAGTCGTTATATTTTCCACACGAAAGCGCTAATCTCTAACCTTGGGAGGTAGCAACAAGTTTCGGAGTGTGCAGACGGCCTAAATCCGTGGCTTTACAGCTGCCTGTAATAACATTATGATAAGTAAAGCTTCCTCCACGCTTCGTTACACGTATACCTACGTGTAACAGAGCGTGGAAGAAGTTTTAATGCGTTTGTTAAATTTAGTTTCCAAACACGTAAACAAATATGTGTTTTTAGAAAAAATACTTTAAAAACCACATTATATTCTCAAATATATTATATAATATGGTATATTTTTTTACAATTTTCATCAAAAGTCGAAAACAATGCGGCCTAAAAAAATGTTTGAGAATGTGCAAACAACGCTCTTTCTTATTATGATACGCATGCCCTAGTGAAACTTTGCATTTTTAAGACCGCTTTCAGTTCCTGTTGCAAAAAAATATTTTTATTTCTTTCTTATTTGCAAAATGTAATAGTTGGGTAAACGTCATCTAAAACTGTTCCAAATTTCAAGTTGATAGCATTAGTAGTTCTTGAGATATCCAACTGTGACAGACAGACAGATTGACAAACAGACAGACTGAGTTGCACCATAAGGGTTCTTTTTACCATTTTAGTACGGAACCCTAGTAAATCCGCCTCCACTTTCATTGGCTTAACTTGACATAATATCATCATTTATAACAACAGCGCGACGCTCCACAGTTTCGTTATTCTATTTTTTAATACAGAGAGGAAAACTTGTAATGAAAAACTCGCTATCTATATCATAAACGAGCTTCCTCGGGAAACTCGAGCTCCGTGCGAAGTTACAAGAAATAGTTCCGTAACACTTTACTTAAGGTAATTTATTTTGCATCTCAATGCTCTTGAATATGTTAGTTTGCTTTTATGTTAAGTTACTTAAAGTTTTAACTTTGTATGTGTGAGACCATACTTAGAACCTTGTCATACGAGTAGGTGATGAACATGGCGACGTGAAAAATGTGTTGTGGATAAGTAACGAGTTTTATGTGACGAAGATTAAAGACTCAGCAGAAAGTTGCGGCGCGTCAGCGCGACGCGGCTCTAGTAGAAGAATTTCTCTCTCTCTCTGTCTCTGTTAAAGTGATCAACGTTCTTTACGTTTTCGTAAGGTTATGGTACAGTCAGCGTCAAAATATCGAGACGAACAGACTGTTCAAAATGATCTATACAACTATATTTTTTTTATTTTTTTTTTTATTAACTCAGTACACGACAACTGTCATTTTGACAAGAACTTTATCCAATTGAGGTAAAGTTTAATTTTCTAAGTTGTTGAGATCATTCTGAACACTCTATTCATCCCAATATTTTTGACGCTGACTGTAGCATTAGCTCCAGACAGTGAAGATGTAATTTATAAGAATCGCGTAAATTTAGTGGTTCTGTAAAACCATGTAGGTATCTTATGTAAAAAATTGCAAAAAATACGTAGTGGCTCTATAAAAAATCTTAAAAACTTTAAGAGTTGCCAATTAAACAGGTAAATGAAAACAAAGCTTCTCCTTATTATAAATAGCTTCATCTGCGTGAAATTTCTTGTCCCCCCGACCCACACCGTCGCACCGCATTGCCTGACCGCGCTATTAATTCGTTTTCGCTTAGCGTTCTTTCTGACTTTTTTTCTTATTGCTTGGCTCCTAAGGACCCTAGCGTGATGGTAAATAGTCTATAACCCTCTTCAAGAACTGGGCTATAAAATGCAATAAGATTTTTTACATTTATCAAATTCGACTGGTAGTTCCACAGATTAGCGCGTTCAAACGGGTTGGTATCAGAATGACTGGATCGCGAATGGGGAAGAAAACTGACAACTTTTTCCGCAAGGTGTCGCTGGTAACGCTCGGCTCACAGAAAATTAAATTAGCTGTCAAATTACATACAAAACTTGTTTACAAAAAACTTTGGATGGCATCTGACAAAAAAATTGCTGCCTTTGCGCGTAATCTGTTGTAATAACAATGAAAATCATTCATTTCCAAAAGACTTACGATTTAAAAAATATGGGAAAGGGCGATTAAGATACGCAATTTTACTATATCTTTCGAAAATTCGATGATATGTTCATATCCATATTGGTATCAGCAGTTTCATGCTGCTGAAATATCTCACAGTTCAAATTACGATCAAATGATTCGATTCTGTAACAGGTTCAATTAAAATTCAGATTTAATTTCTAGTTTATGTTCGTAGCTCATGAAACATCGAATATGTTATAAAACTGCTGTCTAAGTACGTAAAAGTTTGTAATTACTACGATAATTAATGAACGACATGTTGCTAATATAAAATTGGGTTATTTTCTTCAATTGTTAACAAGAAAATAGGCTGTGAATACCTGCTGACCAGATCCGCTTTTCGGCCTCTTAGTGAAGCTCCTCGGATCTTCAGTTCAGCTTTTAACTGAGGTACTGTCCACGTTGAATGCATTGTTCGTTGTATTAACAAAACACACACGCTAGTTTATGTTACAATTATTTTAAACCCGAAAAACATTGACAGATAAAAATGACAGTGCGATGTTATGAGTAGAGCGTTAGCAGCGCCACCTGTTCATAGCTTTGCGATTTCTTCCCTAATAGGGAAGAAATCGTCGCTCTTAGTCCAAATCTCAAAATGTCTCAATCTCAAAAATAAACAAATTCTTCAGCTTTATTATTAGTATAAATATAGATACATAATTATTTAACAAGAATTGTCCTACAGTAGAGAACAACCTATATCAAAAACCTATTTTCCAAAGCTGCTACGAGCTTAGATGATACTTGCAACTATTTACGAAGTTTACTAAGAGCACAGATTAATACAGATGGAACACTCCGCAGTATAAGTATAAATGTACAAGTACACGACGGGCCCCGTCCACGGGGCTGATTCAGTAGAAATGCCGCGCGCCGAAGGTATAAGAGCTATGCGATAGAAAGAAAGATAATGTGTAGGTGAATATAACTGTAGGTAATTAGCGTTCTGCGAACTGAATTGCACTTTATTGTGTCGTAGCAAGAGTCGCTTTTTATTTAAATGATTTTGCGCAGTGTCCCATCTATATTAATCTGTGCTAAGAGTTGCACGTCTGGCCCATATAGTAGGCGGGAGAATCCTTTATTGTCTCCTAGGAGATTCTTGATTTACGATGCACCGTGTTGTGTGTATGAAATATACAGGGTGTTTTAATCGTTTTTATCCTAATTGTACTCATCATTATGAACAAATTTTACTATGGGACCCAAACCTGAAAGATGTTGATAAATTTACTGAACAGCTGATTTTTTGCGATTTCAGGTTTGGTCCCACAGTAAAAGTTGTTCATAATGATGAGTGCAATGACCCCTTAAGAGGATAAAAACGATTAAAATTGCACACTTTAGACATGCAACTGAGTGCTTTAAATAATATTTATTCACATAACCTTGTGAGACTCCAAGAGTATTGCAAACAATAGTTATTGCAGAAAATATTGATTTGGTTTACCTCTACTAACAGAATCTCGTAGCAATTCGTAGCTTGCTACGGCGTAGCCAATATTTTCTAACTTATTTCGGCATCAATTTCTGTAAGTTTGCGATATCTATACTATTCTATATAAATAAAAGTCAATTGCCAAATGTATGATAACATGATAAGCGATGATGATGAATGTGTAAATGGCTCATTTCACATAGTTTTTATTCAATAAGTGAATTTCTAAAAAAAACTTCTTGTCGGTCCTATCACTACAGGAATGCATTGTACTAGACTAGACGTAGATTATTGAAATTTGAATACCTACCTATTATTGAAATCAGAAATTTTATTGTTATTTTTTATGTTGTGTTGTGCCAAACGTGTATTTTCTTCTTTTTTTTTATTGGTTGTGTAAGTTGTACTTTGAAAACTTATTTTCATGTTCCGAATTAATATTTTATTCAACTGTTTGTTTAGATTGCTTATATAAATAAGCACTTTACCTACCATTAATATTTGCATGCCAAAATATGGCAAAATGTGTCATCGCACAAGAATATTTATACCACCTTTGTATTACCGCATTTATAGCAAATAAATGACTTTGACTAAGCGCATCACTTCAGAACGCTTGCACTTATTTGGCAAATTCTATTTTTTGTTGTGTTTGTTTGTCAGGACAATGTTTTTATGGAAGAAAATGTTAAAGAAATTGTAATGGTTAAAAATCTCCACAGTAAAAAAGTGAGTGAGTAAGACAGAAAACAGTAGGGAGATCTTCAAAAATATTGACAGATTGACGTTTAGTTATTCAGTTTCTTACAATGCTTTATCTGTTACAGTCGTCCGAAAAAAAAAATGGTTTCTTTATGAAAAAAGTTGTAGAACGTTAAAACTGCTATATGTATAAAAAAACCAATATCAGCAACAGTAGTTTATAGAATTCAGTGTGTCAATCGTTGTAAAAAAAAAAAAATTGTCAATTCATTTCAATAAGTGGTCGTACTGTAAAGGGAAGATATGTCTGATTTTCATGATTAGCACATTCGTGCGAAGCCGGGGTGGGCAGCTAGTATACAATATAAAGAGTAATAACATATGTGAGTATGTAATAGAAGAGTATGCTATTTGCCATAGTGTGTTAAAACACGCGGAGAAAGTCGCGGGCAGAAGCTAAACGTAGTAAATCAGTAAACACTAAGTTCCTTAACTGCATGTACAGTAGAGTTGTGAAATCTATATAAATAAAAATTAATCCCTGTTTCCTTTGGTCATCGCATCACGCGTGAACGGATGGAACAATTTCGCTAATTCTTTTTTTGTTGTGTTTATTATTATCAGGAGAAGGTTTTTACGTATAGTAAAATTGGAAAAGTTTCCGGGAAAATTGGAAAATTCGGGAAAACGAAAGTGGATTTTCTATGGGAATTTTGAATTATTGAAATTGGAACAGGAAAACGTCTGTCGGGTCAGCTAGTAATCAATAAAATAAACATAGATTATGTGTAGAGATAAGAAAAACTCAAACAACATCCACACCACACCATTCAACAAATATTTTCCCATAAACCTTAACATTTCCGTGTTAATATCCCATCATTTCAATATTTATCACGACCACGAAAACAATAATAAATCATTCTCCGTTCTCGTGATATTTATTTAATACCGAATTCTTCGTTGGTTTAGTGGGTTAAAGTGTGACTGCTGATCATGAGGGTGTGGGTTCAATTCCCAGGTTGAGCAAAGTGTTATTGTGTTAGTGTTGTTAGTGTTATTGTGTTGTTGTATTGTTGTGTTGTATTATGTTATGTATAATTATAGTTTTAATAACATTAATATGTATTACTTTGTTATTGTTTTTAAGATAATTTTGTGTTTTTTTTAATTTATTTTTTTTATTTGTGAAAGTATTTTTTTTATCTAGTTGCCTGATAATAATATGATTAATTGCGTTTATGCATTACGAATTTTCTGAGTCACAATTGTGTTCCCGGTTGATGGCAATAGCGCCCTAACATGGGACTGAAACATATCTGTCGAAATATGGGTATGACTATACACACCTGCCCAAACCTTCGGGAAATATAGGCATGATGTTATGTTATTTAATACGGGCCACAAAAACAAAAGAGCGATGGAATAACAAACAACAGACAAATGAGCGTTGAGCTTCTGAGTATTACGACGTCATTTCCTGAGTGACGTAGCACAAATTAAAACGGGACGTTCAACAAATGGATGTCCGGATATGTTCTTAGTAAGGTTAGGTTAGGTTAGGTTATTTATTAATCTAAATTAGGAGACACAAAACAGGAGAAGTGAAGAAAGTTGCGAATTTAGCAAGATTCTTTTTCGCTTGTAAACATTTATCTTCGGCGGTATAAATTAGTATATCAATCAATGGCAAAGAGTAATTTTTGGCTGAAGGCATTATGTAATCAAAAGTAAAGTATCTAAAAACTAGTAGTTCTGCGAACAGTAGATCTCGCGGGCTCTAACTTTTTTGCAACAATTAATATACCACTAAAGTTATATAAAACGGGATATTTATAATGTTTTTTTTTCCTCAGATCTTCAACAATTTTTTATGAGACCAACTTAAAGTTACCTTTCAGATAAAATAAAAAGAAACAGCGAAATCGTATCTCATAAGGCGGAGATTATCCAGCCCCCTTTTTGCTCCTTTTTGTAGTAAGTACCCGTTCAATCAAAAATCCCCGATGACAAAAAAAATTTGTAACGTCATAAAACTTTTATATCAATTTTCGTCCAGACGGGTTGTAAAATAAAACCAGAGGAGTACCAACAAACTGTCAGAGGAAAGCAAATTTTGCCAGACTTGAAGCAGAGACGCTTCGCTCGCTCTAAACTGCTGAATTAGCAAAATATGCCTTGGTAGACGGGCAACATGATAAAGGCCTATGAACAACAGTGGACTACGATCGATTAATTAGGGTTCCGTACCAAAATGGTAAAAAAGGAATCCTTATGGTGTGACTCAGTCTGTCTGTCTGTCACAGCTGGATATCTCAAGAACTACTAATGCTATCAACTTGAAATTTGGAACAGTTTTAGATGACGTTTACCCAACTATTTTGCAATCAAGAAAGAAGTATAAATATTTATACTGTTTTTGTAACAGGGACTGAAAGGGGGATTTGAAAATTCAAAGTGTAGCTACTAGGGCATGTAGGGTATCATATGAAAGAACGCTGTTTGCACATTCTCACACATTTTTTAATTTTTTTAGGCCTCATAGTTTTCGACTTTTGATGAAAAATTTCAAAAAAATACCGTTCCCCCCTTATCTCCGAAGTTTGCAAAGATAAAAATCTCAAATTATTCTATGTGATAGAAGTTTATGTAAATATTACAGGAAAAATAAAACGATGTCTCTAAATACCACACTTTTTCAGAAATCGAAACGGAACCTTCGGTGCGCGAGTCCGACTTGCTCTTGACCGGTTTTTTATTTATAGATGTAACCGTTACGGAACGGGTTTTACAAGCTTTTATTCAACTTGATAGTGACGTTCAAGCTAAGCAATGCCGACCTATCTCTATGTCGTCGCCATGCAGTGAAACCTCGTAAAGAAAAATAAATTGTTTATTTTTTTGTTGTGTAGAAAATATTGAACTAACGCATATTTTCAAGAAATGTGCACAGCTCTTAGTTGCATAATGCCTTTTATTCATGATAATGAACCATGTCGAACTTCAATGACGGTCATTTTTAGACAGTTGTTATCTTTAAAAAAAAAACGTTTAAACTTAATTTAATCATTACTTTTATTTACGCTAGGTCTAATGACCTACGTGGATCAAATTTCTTGTTAATTCGTACAGAATCCATGGAAAGAGCAATGTCATGTAACAATTTATAGTCATTTATATATTATAAGCTTTTGCACGTGGCTACGCCCACGTGGAGGTCGGAAATTATCCAGGAGAACCGAATAAAAAGTATTCTTTGTCCTAACCCAAGTTATGGTCTACCTCTGTGCCAAATTTCATCCAAATCCGTTTAGCCGTTTAAGCGTGAAAGCGTAACAAACAAACAAACTCACTTTCGTATTTATAATAATAGGTCTTTACCTATGAAATTGCCGTTTTGTATGAAAAAATTTAAACGAATTTTTTTCATGTATTTTTTATTTGTATTAATCGAAGTAATCACCCAAGCAATCAATGCATCTTTGCCAACGCAGTGGCAGTTTATTGATGCCCTTCTTAAAGAAATCAGCTGGTCGGGAGGCAACAAATTCTTCAAAGGCATTTTGTACTGCCTCTCGGGTATTGAATTTTTTTCCCGCCAAGAAGTTATCCAAATTCTGGAAAAAGTAGTAGTCTGTAGGCGCAAGGTCTGGTGAGTAGGGTGGATGACGGAGAGCTTCCAACCCCAGTTCTTGCAACTTGGAGACCGTCTGCTGTGCAGTATGAGGTCGCGCGTTGTCGTGCAGGAGCAGCGGAGACGAGCGATTGACCAATGCTGGTTGGAGATGTGCCAGCTTCTCCATGATTGTGTTCAGTTCTTCACAGTACACATCTGCAGTAATGCTCACCCCGTTTGGTAAGAAGCTGTGATGAATCACACCGGCGCTAGACCACCAAACAGTGACCATCACTTTTCTAGGGGTAATTTTTCGTTTAGGGCATTGTTTAGGTGCTGAACCAGGATCCAACCAACTTGCTGAGCGCTTGCGGTTATCAAACAGAATCCATTTTTCATCGCAGGTAACAATGCGGTTCAAAATTCCTTCATTTGTGTGTCTGTTGAGCAGTGCAAGGCACGTCTCGACGCGTACTTCGCGCTGGCGATCATTGACTTCGTGGGGCACCCATTTGTCAAGCTTTTTTACCTTGCCAATTTGACGCAAATGGACCAATATTGTTTTGACGCTAACGTCGAAAGCTGCTGCTAATTCAGCCGTAGATTGTGTATCATCAGCTTCCACAATCGCCTTTAATTCGTAATTGTCGACCAAAGTCTTCGGACGACCGCGAGGTTCATTTTTCAGGTCGAAATTTTCAGAACGGAAGCGAGCAAACCAATAACAGGTGGTGCGTTGGTTTGTAGTGTTAGCTCCGTAAACGTCGTTGATGTTGCGTGCCGCTTGTGCCGCGTTGCTGCCACGACGGTACTCATATTCCATAATTACTCGAATTTTTAACGTATCCATGATGACGAAAAAGATTGAAATGCGATGAAAATGTAACACTAATCAATAAACAAATGACTACTTTTGGAAAAAAAATCCATGTTTTTAAAATAAAATTAATTTGAAATTAGAATTTTTAGCCAAACAAAAATTATTTTGATTTGAAATGGCCAGTGAAATGAAATGAAATGAAATGAAATTGTTTATTCTGTAAATAGGACATCGAAATCACTTTTACACGTCATAATTATTTTTTTTTTAAATAAGCTAGATGAAGTCGACATTTCCTATCTGACTACCCTGAGAAGAAATGGCGAAACAAACTCAGTGGTCAAAGTCTCTTTTAAAGTCGAGACATAATCTTGGTCAGATCATGTGAGGACCATGTAGATCCAGTCTGAAATGGTCTTTTGAGGAAAGAACCATAAAAATTTGAGTGGACCTGTCCAGTCAGTGCAAGCATTTGTCAACAATCGTATAGCTCAACTCAGGATTTCAGGAGTACTGCAGAACGGCAATTTCATAGGTAAAGACCTAATATTAGTTAGGATGCTTTAAACTAACCTCTTTGCAGTTATATAAACAAAAGAGTGGGATCATCATGTCATCGTCCGTTCTCACTAGCAGTTTGTAGGGCACCCCATTTCTCCCGTGAGTATCGTAAGGGGCGACTAAGTAATTATGTCAATTGGATACGTACATGTTCAGCATCCAGCCATACAATGATGTCACCTTAGTGACTAGTAGTAGTAGACTAGTAGTTTTTTTTTTGTAAACGTTGCTTAGTACTACGGATGCTTTCCGTTACATAAAAAAATATCTGTCGACCATAAAAATGCCGCCACAAATAGGTTCAGAAATAATGTCAGACAGACGGTGTCTGATGATGATTTTGATGAGCTGTAGTGCTGAATTGGTGGACATAGAGAATAGTAGAGCGATGTACATTATTTTCATGCCCAATAACCCTTAATACTTGGGGTCGGCGCAACATGTTTTCTTCTATCATTCTCCCCTGTCAACCGTCACGCTATCATTCACTCCATTCTTTTTCATGTCATTCCTCACTCAATCCATCCATCTTTTAATTGTCCTTCATCTCACTCTTTTCTTTTCTGTCAATCAATCAATCAATAGTCTTTATTTGTAAACATAGGTTCCAGCAGTGTGCAAGATGATACAATAGTTAGGTCGCCAATTTAAAACTTCCTCTTTGTGGCAACCATTTAATGGGTCATTTTACTCATCATTATGAACAACTTTTACTTTTTTACTTTTATTTTTTTTTTTTTTTTTTTTTACTTTTTTTTTTTTTTTTTTTTTTTTTGTTTTTTTTTAACTTTTACTATGGGACCAAACCTGAAATCGCGAAAAATTCAGCTGTTTAGTACATTTATGTTCGCATTATTCGTCAAAATGTAGGGAACAGCTGATTTTTTTTCGCGATTTCAGGTTTGGTCCCATAGTAAAAGTAGTTAATAATCATGATTACAATGACCTTTTAAAAGGTTGACAATGTTTACACTTACAACCTGTATACCTACTCATTTCTTACTTTAACAGGTTAACTGCCACGCCGGTCACCGGTGACCTCAAACAATTAATTTTCTATTGTGTCTATTGTCTGGCAGCTAATGTGTTAACAATTTTCGTCTCTCCACACATCCATCTCAATATTCTCATCTTCGGTGCATGCAATCTTTTTTCATCCGTCTTCTTCACGGCCCAGCATTCCGACCAAGCAATCGGTGTTACACATACATTTTATCAGTGGTTCAAGGAAGAAGATATGCAATCAGCGAGAGCGCCAATCGAGTCCGATGCTGATGTAGATCTACCTACAAGTACCTCTCTAAGGTCAATGTGCAACAAGCGTAGAGAAACAAATGAATAAATAGTGATCATGTTTACTTTACTATCGACTGTTTATTTATTATCTCAATTATCTATCTATATAAATAAATAACAAGAATAAAGTTTAAAAACCCGACTACGGAAAAATAAAATTGATCTAAAAAGTTCAAAATATTTATTTACTTAAACAATAATGACATAGGTATATACATATTTGTAATGTGCTCGTCAAGACCTTTCTTTTAATACCAAACATGTCATGATTATCTCAATTAAATTTTTTTCGATGTCAGAAATTTACGTGTTTCGAGGTCAGAATTTATATAGCCTATGTCACCCGGACCATTATTTCGAATCTACTGATACCTCATTTATCAAAATCGGTTCAGTAATTTAGGCGCTACGGTGGAACACACGTAAATACATACTTATATACATACTTACATACATACATAGACTGCTAAAATCATAACCCTTGCCGCCTGCTTGCCTGCTTGCTTGCCTGCTTGCTTGCCTGCTTGCTTGCTTGCGGCTTGCTGCCTTGCTGCTGCTTGCTGCTTGCTTGCGCTTGCGCCTTTTTTGCTTGGCTTTGGCGTAGTCGGGTAAAAAGAGAAGTCCTGACTGACAGCCCAGACCCTTGAACCTAGAAAACTGAAATTTTGCACAGAGGTTTTCTGTAGACAAGGAATAAGCAAAGATTTCCTGCGTAGTACGTTCCCGTGGGATATTTTCTGACATCCACGCGGGCAAAGCCGCGGGCAAAAGCTAGTTATATTATATCAACGTTTAATCAAAAGGTACGGCAACATAATCGTCAGAAGTTGGCCGAAACATCCAGCACTGATTTGCTAGAGTAATTTTCTCCTCTACCGATAATTATTTCTCCTGACAAAGTTCCAAAGTCATGGTCAATCTCCAACTGCAAATTTAAGTTTGTAATTGCAAAAAAAATGTGATACTCGTAAAACTACAAATTATCGATTTTCGGGCTTTTTCCTTTACTTTTGCTATAGCCCCGATAGTCGCTTATATGGCCGTATCTTTTTATGGCGTTGACTTAGAAGCTTAGAGCTAAAAGGCACCATAGACTTATACAGGGTGGAATTTTGTGATGTGAGATCACAAAATTCCACCCTTTAGGTTTTATTTTTGAGGGGATAGGTAACTATGTGGAAAATCAAATTTACATTAAATCTTATGCGAATGAAAACGAGTTGAGAGTTGAAGTTCAGAATACGATTTATAATATTCGCCACACCACGTTATTAAAGGTTACTTACTAGAAATGAATTCGTTATAAGAATACATTTGTGTATCCAAGAGAATGGAACCCATTTCGAGCAACTAATTAGTTAGTTTACCATTTTTTGAAATAATTAAAATATTTTAAGATTTCATGGTTTTCTTATCATTTAATTTATCAAGTTTATTAGAGAGATTTCCTCCTTATAATTGACCTTAACGATCAATGCAATAAAAGTACAGGGTGTAATTTTTACAGATTTTAGTCGGTTCGATTCCCGGGTGTGGCAAGCGAATTTTTGAAAATCTTTGAATTCAGTTTTCTTTCTATCCAAAAATAAAGGAATGTTTTCTTCTGTGACTAAAATTTTCTATCTACAGTATTAAGAGTACTTTCCCTTCAGGTGGCATTACAAAATTCCACCCTCTATATTTGTGACAGACAGACTTACAGACGGAAAACGTAATTAATGATCCTAATAGGGGTCCCATTTTTTCCTTTTGTTTTTTTTGTTCCGTACCTAAGGAACCTTAAAAAACCAACAGAGACTAGGTAGATGATGATTAAAGATGGCATAGGCCAGGATAGGTTTTGAATTTAGCTGCTGCATTTATCCATTTACCTACACATCCCATGACTTTACCTGTCATGAATAGAAAATAAAGTCGCTTAATTAATATAAAATCCCAAATAAAGAACATGGCAGCCACATGAGACAAAACTCCTAAAGCTTATCTACGATGATTGATCGTGACTAATGGAGCGAAAGGGATTCACCATTAATCAATGTGTGTAACGTAGAATGGAATCACGCAGGAGGGAGGTGCGTGGAAATGGCCTACAATGGCCACAATGGCCTTAATGGACAGTTTAATACTATTTATAGACTCATTGTGTTCTTGTGGAACAATAAGGAAGCTATCGGCACTTGTTTATTTCTATATTAAAGGTGCTTGTAAACGGGACATACTTTCCCGGCAATTTGTGGCAACTATTTATTGCTCATTTCGAAAACATTTTCCCCTTGTTGTTAGGTTTGGTAGGTTGCTTAGATATAAACCCCCTTATTCATAAAAAAACTAAAACGCTTTAAACCTATTTTAGTAAAAAAACTGTTTTGTCAATTTCTTTCGAATTATGATTTGAGTTTGAAAGAAGAAGACAAAACACTACTTTAATTAAAACAGGTTTTTAAAGCGTTTTAGTTTTCTAAGAATAAGGGGGTTTATGTCTAAGCAACCTATGGCTGGGCTGGGCCATGTGTTGCAATATATTTGCACTATATTGCCCATGATTCACACTCGTAAACGGGCTGCTCAATCAGGCAACAATGGCTGACGAAATCTCGCTTGTCGCGGCGGTTTATTTTTTTTTTTAAAGAAAAAGACAAGATAGGCGTGAAACTTTAGATAATTTAAGTCAAAAAAGTAAGCCTTGATGAAAAATTATTTAGGAAGTTTACGTAGACTTTAAAGAGTGTTTTAATTTAAATAGTGTTCAAGTAAAATTCTGTTTCACCACCTACGGTTAAGTTCCTATTAACTCACTTGGCAGATCATTTCATGCAAATTCTGTTCCATTTTTGAATTTATTCGATAAGTAGTGGCTATTCGGACATCGTGAAATAGGCCCATAATGTCTTTAAATGACACATACATAAACATATATCATCACGCCTGTCCTTCCCCAAAGGGTTAGGCAGAGGTAACCTATAGTAGGTACATCCCAGTTCTGTTTAAATCATATGTAAAAACCAATAGCACTTTGCCCAACCAGAGAATCGAACTCTCAAAACTGAGCAGTCTATATATATGCCATGTATTGGCATCAGGTAATAAAGATTCCGAGTACAATTGTACAATACTTTCAGTTGAAATGCCAATTTGGAATATGAGTTTCGTACACCCAGTAAAAAAAACCGGCCAAGTGCGTGTCGGACCACGCACAATAAAGGGTTCCGTAGTTGAAAAGAATTTATCCCAAAAACAAATTTAACATTGTTACCGAAAAAAAAAAATTATGTGATAAAACTACAAATTCATAATGCTCGGACTTTTTCCTTTATTTGTGCTGTGAGACCTTGCTTCTTGCCAAATTTCATTATTCTAGCTAGGTCAACGGGAAGTACCCTGTAGGTTTTGATTTATTTGCGGGTATCAAAATATGTCGTATATATGGCCGTATTTTTTTATAGCAATGACTTAGAAGTTTGATTTTTTTAGAGCTGCTGCTGGTTGACTTACATATTTTATATTTATTTCAAATTGATACCTCCTCGCGTTTCTGAGAAAAACGGTCTTACAGGCTGACAGACTTGAAAATATTTTTTTGTGTGAAAAAATTACAAATGAACAATTTTCGGACTTTTCCCTTTACTTGTACTGTAAGACCTTGCTTCTTGCTAAATTTCATGATTCTAGGACAACGGGAAGTACCCTATAGATTTTGATTTACTTGCGTGTATCAAAATATGGCGCTTAAATGGCCGTATTTTTTTATTGCGTTAACTTAGAAGCTTGATTTTTTTAGAGCTCCAAGAGACCACAGACCTACGTATTTGATATTAATTTCAACTTGATACCTTCACGCGTTCCTGAGAAAAAGGGTCTTGACAGACTGACAAACAGACAGGCAGACAGACAAACAGTTAGACGGACAACGAAGTGATCCTATAAGGGTTCCGTTTTTTCCTTTTGAGGTACGGAACCCTAAAAATCAACATACTTTTCACCAAAACTGTACCTACACCTACTTTAATTTAATTTAAAAATGTAGGTACAGGTAACACCAAAAGTGAATACAAATTAAATTTGTTTACCATTCATTTATGTAGGACTTAGAAAATTTTGGAGGTGCGGATGAAAATCGTTGAATTTTAAACAAAAAAAAAACAACCTCCGGGGTCTTTTCAGATTCATGAATAACTTAAATTAATTTGAGTGAAACGGTCAAAAACAAACATAGAATGTTAATTTTGTAATGGCACCCTTGAATTTGTAACAATAGGTGCAAATAAAAATTAACTTGCTGTAATTTTTAACGTTTGCTGAACAAATTAAGCAATTACCTAAATTAAGAATGTAACTGTTTGGAAATTATAAAAAAAATAATTATGATAAAGTAAAATAATGGGTCAGTTCTTCTGACTCGATGATAAATCTTACCCTGTTGCAGATGCATGAATTTAAGGAGTTTTCAGCATGTAACTAGAAAACTGTCTAATCAAACAACACACGTAGTAGACCTCGCTCTGCTTCACGTTTTTGTCAATGTACTCCATCGATCAGTACCAATTTCAGGTTTTAATCTGGCAACACTAAACCTGTGCTCAAGAACACATATATCCGCGACAAAGTTTTTCAAAATGAATAATTATCACACACCTATTAGGGTACCTAAGTGGAACTAAGAACCTCTATAGACTTAACCAATTAGAACCATTAAATGCTTTGACGAATCAAAACAAAACTAATATTTGGCGAGTCTAAACAAAACTCAAACTCAAACAAACTTTTCATTGTCAAACTTTTCATCGCACTCCATTGTCTCTAATGTTTCATGTGAAAGTCATGTATACCTGTTATTTGCATGGTTACTAAAATGCCATTTTTTATGATATTTTAATTAGAATTGCAAGTGACCGTGCTGTTGGTGTGCTTATTATAAATAAATAAATAATAACGAGCTAAAAAGCCCTTGACGAATTAGAACTAAAGAGCAGTGGTGGCCCAGTGGTATTGGCCGCGACTTACGAGTTGTAGGTCGTAGGTTCGAACCCCGGCAGGCGCTTTACTTTGTGTAAATTATTTCATCACCGCTGCTCTCAAAACGGTGAAGGAAAACATCGTGAGGAAACCGGCGTGTCCTAGAACCAAAAATTCGAAGACATGTGACATCTACCAACCCGCACTGGGCCCGCGTGGTGGATTACGGCCGACTCCCTCTCACAGAGAGGAGGCCTGTGTCCCAGCAGTGGGAACATTATAGGCTGATTATGTGAATTAGAACTAGGATAATAGTTCTGTCTGTTAAGACTGGACCAATTATTTACTCACCCCTTTTACATGTGTCTTATAGTCATATTTATAGTCAAGTAAATGTAATTGCTCAAGCAATGATTTTCTTTGTATAGTTTAGGAATTGATTGAAGTTAGAACTGTCAAAGCTTAGAATTCTTAGCCAACTAATAGTCACCATTTTCTTTACTAAAGAATTCTACTCTCAAGTATGAAATTACTTACTAAGTAATTTCATACTTGTGAGTAGAATTACTCTCAAGCAAGTAATTACTCAAGTAATTACTTTGATTATAAATACGAGCCTTAAACATAACTGGTACACCTCTGCCCAACCCTTTGAGGATTACAGGCGTGACTTATGTTACCAATCAGTTTTTAACCTTACAATACTCTATCTAGAAATTCTAGAAAAGCCGCAAAACAGGTGCTCATATAGGTTCGAAGTCAACAGCTATCAGTTCTCAGAAGTCAGGTCACCGACTCCACAACATGTCACTCGCTTCCTGGTAACGGTTGTGACCTCACACGTTGTATATTACGACTCAACACGACATGGTTATTGGCGTCATCGGTTACTTTAAAAGTTGAAATAAAATTTTAGGGCAGGTACTAGACTGTGTAGAATAAGGCTCGAATTGAAATTAGTTGGAGTTTATGCAAACTTAAGAAATAAAGAAAGAAAAAATATTTATTGGGACTCAAATATTATGACACAAAAGTCACAAACAGTAAAAAAACATTATCTTGTACGAGGATAAAATATGCATATCATTAACATGGTGCTGCGAGACTCGAACTTCTATTTAACTCGAATTGGATCTAATTGGGTAAGATACACAGACGAAACTAAGGCCTCATTTACGGAGACTGCGGGCTGTCAAGTGTAAGAAATCTTAAACGCTTCTCCGTAAACGCTCTCATAGAACGCCCTATGTTTGAATTTAGTGCGGGCCGCGCCGCACAACGCGACGCGCGACGCCCCGCGTCTCCGTAAATGAGGTCTTGGTGTAAATTTACGCTTCGATCTGTCAAAAATCACGGCAAAAGGTCACGTCAATGTCAAGACGTGTAATGCTAAGCTCCGTGTTCTATTCTAGGTATCCAGTTCACAGCCACCCAAACCCATATCCCAATATGTTTTGTTTCCATGTTCTGCAATAGTCCTGCACCAACCGGGGGTTGTCCTTGGCTGCACTTGCATAGTGCATACAGAGATAATCGTCGGCTGGTGCCTCCTCGTCATTTAAAATTGTCTAAGGGGCCTCTGCGAGTTGACTTCGGCCCCTCGTATCTTACACCAAGAACACGAAAATAACTGATTTCGTGGAACAAATACCAGCCACTCAGCAATAAGCAGTAGTGAAGCTTATTGACCATTCTGCGTCGGTCGTAAAACGTTTATACTGCCGGGCCAAGAAACTGCACTAGCATCAGGCACATTTGCCTGACGTGAGCACTAATGGGTTAAATAACAAGTTTTACGCACCCCAGACCCGAAGCAGGTCAGGGATAAATATACTGAATTTTGTGGTAAAACTTTTTTCTTTTTCGTTTCCGTACCAAAGTAGTGTAGGGTTCCGTACCAAAATGGTAAAAAGGAACCCTTATGGTCTCACTCAGTCTGTCTGTCTGTCTGTCACAGCTGGATATCTCAAGAACTACTAATGTTATCATCTTGAAATTTGGAACAGTTTTAGATGACGTTTGTCCAACTATTTTGCAAATAAGAAAAAAATAAAAATATACATGTTTTTTTTTGCAACATTGACTGAAAGACAGTGGGTCTTTCAGTCAATGTTGCAAAAAAAATCTTAAAAAATCGAAGTGGGACTACTAGGGCATGTGGGGTATAATATGAAAAAACGCTGTTTGCACATTCTCAAACATTTTTTTGTTTATTTTTAGGCCCCATAGTATTCGACTTTTGATGAAAAATGTAAAAAAAATACCGTCCCCCCCCCCCCCCCCTATCTCCGAATTTTGCATAGAGAAAAATCTGAAATTATTGTATGTGATAGAAGTTTATGTAAAGATTACAGGAAAAGTAAAATGATGTCTCTAAATAGCATACTTTTTCAGAAATCGGATCGGAACCCTCGCGGTGCGCGAGTCCGACTCGCTCTTGACCGGTTTTTTGTTACTAGCCATAACTGTCCCACTGCTGGGCAAAGGCCTCCCTACTCTCTTTCCACCTCTCTCTGTCCAAAGCTGCCAAGGACTAATCTATATTAAAGAAGTCCAGCTCATTCCGCCATCTTCGCCTCGGCCTACCGCGATGTCGTTTGCCATTACGCGGGACCCACTGGGTCGTAAGTTTGGCCCATTGATCGTCTGGTATGCGGCAGATGTGTCCAGCCCAATTCCATTTAAGCGTGGCAGCTTTCCGAGTGACGTCAGTTATTTTGTTGATGGAACGGATTGTTGTATTCTTAATCTAGTCCACAAGTTTGATACTCAGAATACTCCGTTCCGTGGACCTCTGTTGAATTATCAAAGATCATGTTTGAGAACCATACGTGTGGATGGGAAGAATACACATGTTGATCAGTCTTCTCTTGAGGGATAGAGGAAGATCGCCCTTCATTAGATCTTTCATCGCCCAATAGCTCTTCCAGTCACTCTCGGTGCGTCTTGCAACTTCTTTGTTTTGTCTTGCCTTAAAAACTTTTTAAAACGATTTAATTAATAAAAACACAGATAGTGGCAAAGGAGCAAAGCGAGTTACGACTTAAAAGATGGTCAGTAAAAATCTCCCTGAGCGCCGTTGCGAGTATAAACTTAAGTACTAACCTATTTCATAGAAAATCGTGGAAAGTATGCCATTATTTTTCTCGTGGTTTGTAAGCGTTCATTATAGGTAAACGTCGATTAACCCAAGGTGGATAAGAAAATACTAATTAATTATAGCAAATTACAACCAGTGTTACATACTTTTTACTCTTTAATAGTCTCTAACCGTGTCTGCAGGTATTAATTATTATTTAATTATGATACACTTCCTTGTCTCACGTCTTTAATTACTTGTGTGAAGTAATTCCTAATACTTCTAGGTACCTACAACCAAGTCCGATTAGCCCGATGAAGAGACTAGGCTAAGGTTTCAGTTTTCCTAAGGCTTTTACCTATTTAATCGAACCTTAAATAATTCCCATTTTACAGTCCGGGTGTAAGTGTAATCTGTAATCTTTTATGGGGTCATTGTACCCGATCATTATGAACAACTTGTACTACCTATGCGATCAAACCTGAAATCGCGAAATAGAAATCAGCTGTTCAGTACATAATTATGTTCGCATTATTCGTCAAAATGTAGGGAATTTTAATGATTTTTGAACAAGCTGATATAATGATGGCGCATCTTTTTGTGATCCTCAAATAATTTATATTTTGGGGTCCTAAAAATACTAATAATCGGGGACCTAGCTTAGTTACTGCGACCAACCGTGACAATAGTCCAAAAAGTTAAAAAGAGGCTTAATCATTTAAAAAGTGTGCATCATTAGAACTTCAATAAGTATCAGGATCACTTAAATATTTCCATAAACAATATCCAGTAGGGTAGAAGTAATAATATAACTTCAGAGATCCCTCACGAGTTTCATACTTGCTCATTTAACATTATTTCTCAAAGTGATTTCCTCTATGTAAGACTAACTTAGTGTAAATGATGTAGCTAACTGAGTTATACATATAAATGTTATTGAGTTTATTATGACGATGCGAACGATTGTCGAGTATGCTTTTAGATAGCAGTACGTGCTATTATCTTAAAAGCTCAAGTTGAAAACTTAGGTGACGTGTTTGTGACCTATTTCATTAAAATTGTGTACGCAAAATAAATAATAGATCTAGTTTCAATTTTATTTAAATAACACACACATAACATCATTTTAGAATGTATTTTTTTCATGGAACACAGTAATGATAATAATGATGATTCAATATTTAATTTGCCATCGCTCCATAAGTTTGGTTGAAACCTCATTGCAAGACTCATGAGGGATTTTGTCAAAAAATACGAAAAATAATCATTCTAATACACACAAGCGATTTGAAAATCAACCTCTGTTGGGGCGTTATTCCCAACAGTGAAAATGTTATGTACTTGTTATGTTGAACGTTATGTAAATGAGTAGACGAATGAGTCCCTTGATGGATTTATTGCTACTCATTTACATAACGTTCAACATAACATAACAAGTACATAACATTTTCACTGTTAGGAGTTACGCCCCAACAGATGTTGATTTTTAAATCGCTCGTGTGAATGTATTAGAAAGATAATTTTTCGTATTTTTGACAAAATCCCTCATGAGTCTTGCAATGAGCGTGGTCAACATACAGCGTAGCTCGTACAACCTCTTTATGAACCCAACCACGTAATCCAAAAGTTGAAACTACTAACAATTGTAGGTTTCTCGAGTTTCAGTAGTAATTATAAAAATAGGTTCACATTGCCTTGAGCTTTCATTTGAAATTCAAAATCACTGCTAAGTAGTTATAATTTGTTAGAATTTATTACGTTTGGCTCTGAACTTGCATTCATATAAAGGATCATAGTGGTTTATAATATTGCCTTGCTCAAATGAAGTGTACGAGTGAAATGATCCAATCAGACAATTTAATTTTATACTGTGATCCGAACTAATAAATTTCGGATCTAAAAATTGAATTTCTCTCCCAAATCACCTTTAAAGATAATTGAATTCTATAAATGCTTTTTATATTCTATTCAAGCCAATCGTGCAGCTTTTTTCAAGATTTCAAGATTGGTCCCTTAATAAAAAGTTTGATGGTGTGTTCAATGTCCCTTTTTCGGCTTTTCAGTTATCTATTTCAATCACACTTCGAATAAATATATGGAAAAAGAAGACATCTTGCGCCGACCTCAAATAGCATAGAATACTTTTTATGATACATCTCTCTAGCTCTCTCTCACTCTTTAATAAATTCGTATAAGGGCACGAGTAAGAGAAGAAATAAGATTAGAAAATAATACCTACAACTTCAACAGTTTACAGATGATGCAGAAACTTCAACTATATTGCGAACGTATTACGTAAACAACAACAACAGCCCTCTGGCAGTTGTAGTCGAGTGCTGTTGATGCCTGATAGCTCTTGTGTTGATCCGAATACGTATGTAAGTACACTCTACGTGTTCGAGAACACCGAGTACGAATAATTATGTTCATCTGTTGCATTCCCGCTTAAGCCCACTTTGTAATTTGTGTTCATATGCATAATTTACATGATGTGTAAAGCGATCCGATAAATATAAAAATGTTTACTAAATTTGTTCTGTTTTGCGTGGTTTGTGTATCAAAAACGGAATATCACATTATATGGCGAACATTGGACAAAAATAAAGCGAAAATCATTCTTGATAAATCTCATCTGAATCATCAGAGGAGATTTATCTATTAAAATTTGATATAAAATTGTATTACTTGTTCATAGTAATGGCTAGATAATTTGAGTAGATACAGACAGGCTATATATGTATACAACAGGGCCCCGAAACGGGATAAATTACGAGAATCGTTGCCATTAAATACGTAAAATTCAAATTCAAATTCATATAATGGTGTGATTTTTGGTTTACATGAGATCTCAATAATAAATAATTAGTTCATCAAAAATCTATCTTACAGATGTACACAGTCTTTCACATAATTAGTTATTCTTTTATAAAAGAATAATCAACATATCTAAATAATAATTACAACAAAACACCACAACAAAGAAACAAGCAAAACATTAACAATTGAGTACACATTTAAATAATACGTAGGTACCTAAATGACTGAGACAATTTTTGTATTTTGTATACCCAATCCATGGCTTAGTAAGTCATCATCATCTGCCTAGCCATTTACCAACTATGCTGGGGTCGGTTTCCAGTCTAGCCGGATGCAGCAGCTGAATACCCATGGGTATTTTACTTGGAGCGACTGCCCATCTGCTATTCCTAAGTAGGTCCCAAAATAAATTCATCAACTAACTACTAACAAACACACGCACACACCACACACACACACCCCAACTAACACACACACGCACACACCACACACACTTCATGATTGTAATTATTTTTTTCTTGTTAATACATATATTCAAAAACTTTATATATTTTTTTATTTATTTAAATCATTAAACTGTGCCTTTTTGTTATTCTTTGTCGCTACATTTTTAATAACCAACGTCATACCTAATGACTTTTTCATGCAGGAACACTGACTCCCAAGTCACAGGTATAAACCTAGTTTGGTAGCCAGGGGACCTATGTTTAAGACTTCTGTATATATATTCTAAATTGATGTCATGTCTGTAACAAAGCTGTCACTTTTTGAAATAAAGTAAGAAAAGAACTATTAAAACAATAATAATTCACCAAATATTTTTGTCCTGGTTAATGTAGAGTAACCACGAAAGGTTTAGTGCATGTCAAAACGCTATTGTCAAAGTAGACCAGACCAAAAAAATGAGTCAAAGCTAAGTTAGGACAGTCCACGCGACCATCGTTTCAGCGAGGTACGCCTATTAGCATAACAGCCTTTTCATACAAAAACAAGTACAACTTACTTATTAATGATAGATGTAGCTATGTTAAAGAAATAAAATTGGGCAGAACTATTATTATTAACACAAACGGGATATTTACCATGTTTACTGTTATGTTCGGGTTCCCGATTTTTTTTTTTTTTTTTGTGCAGAACTTAAGCTAAGATAGAGATATTTATATATTATAAAAAATAGAGCTTAGGTAAGTAACTACAGGGTGAAATTTTAACGGCTGTTTTCCTCTTAAAAGGTCATTGTACTCATCATTATGAACAACTTGTATTAAGGGACCTAACCAAAAATCGCGAAAAAAAAATCAGCTGCTCCCTACTGCCGCTGCAGTTTTTTTTCGCGATTTCAGGATTGGTACCATAGTAAAAGTTGTTCATAATGATGAGTATGAGTATGAAACAATGACGTTTTAAGAAGAAAACAACCATTAAAATTTCAAGCTGAAGAATTCAATAAATTTTTCTGACTGCCAGGGACTGAAAGGGAGGCGCCACCTCCCTTTTTTCGGGATGTAAAATACTGTAGAGACCTTGGCTACAGGGGCTATTGCATTTGCATACAACCTTCGTAGGTTTGAAGAATAGATAAAGAGAAAAACATTGAAGGAAAAAACAAACGAGACAATTTGAGCGGCGGACAGCCTAGCCCAGCTAAATATGAGTTAATAGTAGATTATGCACCGAGGGGCTAAAGTTGTGTCTTATGTCACGGGCTTCATATTGAATCTCGAGCGCAATGAAGGATTCGGGATTTAACTCCCGAGCGCAGCGAGGTAGTTAAGAGTTTAACTCACGAGCGAAGCGAGGGAGTTAATACAAGAATCCTGAATGCAGCGAGGGATTCAAGCTAGCTCAAGGCAAAGACACCTTTAGCCCAGAGGAGGATACTCTACTTTTTACACCTACTGTGAGAAAATAATAGCCATAGTACGAAAAACAAAGTATTTATTAAATAAACAAACAGTAAGAATAACATATTTAGAACTAGTTAGTTATATGCACTTACATATTAATTGAAGTTAATGGTAACATTTGAGACATTAGTCCAGTTGTGCAAAGATAAAGTTAAGTTTTTATTTGGTACGTTTATAGATGTTGATGTGTAATTTAAAAAAAAAAAAAAACTTGAGAGGTGTCAAGGGACACCCGGATGGAACGAAGTTCCTTTCGATTAATTAGTGAAGGAATTGTAACAAAATTTTATTTTTATACATCATCATCATCATCATCATCATCATCATCATCATCATCATCATCATCATCATCATCATCATCATCATCATCATCATCATCATCATCATCATCATCATCATCATCATTATCATCATCATCATCATCATCATCATCATCATCATCACCATCATCATCACCATCATCATCACCATCATCATCACCATCATCATCATCATCATCATCATCACAATCATCATCATTATCATCACCATCATCATCATCACCATCATCCTCATCACCATCATCATCATCATCACTATCATCATCATCATCATCATCATCGCGACACCACACTGTTCAATGCGAAATAGAAATGAAAATATCTGGCTTGCTTTCTATAAGAGAGAGAGAGAGAGAGAGAGACAGACAGACAGAGAAACATGCGCACGCCGCACGGCTTACAATAGCTACCTATAGCAAAAAGTGTCGTGACAACTTTTCGTGAGACTTTTTTCCGTCTAGCCCCCTTTCACAACGCGCGATAAGGAACTTCGTTCCAAAATAAAAAAAAAAAAATTAAAAAAAAAATTAAAAATGGTTCGTAGTTATCTAATTATTCTTACAATATTATGTCTTCGAAAACATGGCAACGATATGAAGAAGCAGTCGTTATGATTTTGTAGGAAATCGAGAATATCATCCACGCGTAGTAAGGGTTTCGAGAATAGCTTTCCTCTTTCTGGCACCAAAAGGTGTTTGTTAGTACTATACTGCCAATTTAGCTGAGCATGTGAGATTCCAAATTCAAATCACATTATTAAATTAAATTAAATTAAATTAAAATTCATTTATTTCAGGTCATAAAACACCCATATAAAACACAAAAACACAATTAAAAATAATAAATGATTAAATAATGTCAAAAGGGAACAATAATTAATAAAATATTGCAAAGAATTAAATGGATTAAATGATTACCTAAGTGAAGTTAAATGTAGTTATGTCAAAAGCAAAATAATAGCATATATAAAGACATCTTTTTGATTTAGAATTTAACAATACAACATTTATCATTTAATAAATGGTGAAGAACTAGCATGCAGGCGCATCCACCTCTCCAACACCACCGAGTCCCACCGCTCGGACAATACGCTCAGGATACTGTTAGTGCTGCGTCGGAAGCGACTTAGTAGCGAGGCGCTCCGTTTCCTAATAATAGCATAAAAGTCATCGGTTTGCGCCTGCGCGAACATCGTAGAAGCGCTGCAATACCGCGGCAGCCCTAGCAGCACCCTAAACGCATTGTTGTACTGGACGCGTATGGCACTGTATGCTCGCTGCACATAGTTGGCCCATAGGCTGCACGTATAAAAAGACTGACAATAGGCTTTAAATAAGGTCACCTTTACTTGTTCAGTACAACGTGCAAACCTACGTGCCAACATGTTACAGCGAACTGACAGCGCCCTACGTTCCCGCTCGATGTCCTCATTGTCAGACAAGTTGTCTGTGACCCAGTGGCCCAGGTACTTAAAATGGTTAACCCTGTTCAGACTAGCACCGCAAAGAGTGATCGAAGGTATAAAATAGTAACATTTGGTACCGGCTTTGAAAATCATGTACTCACTCTTCTTGGGGTTGTACCTGAGCCCATGAGTCTCAGCATATGTCTCACAAATGCGCAAGAGTTTCCGCAACCCCCCAACCGACGGACTCAGCAGCACCATATCATCCGCGTAGCTGATGTTATTAATAGGCACTCCGCCTATTGAGCAACCCGCATTAGCACTGCTGAGTTCGCCGATCAGCTGGTTCATGTACAGGTTGAACAAGCGGGGCGAGGTTAATCCCCCCTGCCTCACACCGCAATCCAACCCGTACACGTCGGAATATACTCCCGCCCATTTCACACTGTTCCGCTGGTGACTGTACCAATACCTAAATATCGACACTACCTCACTCGGCACCTGTGCCTCACTGTGTAGCTTGTGCCACAGCATGTCATAATTTACTAAGTCGAATGCTTTCGAGAGGTCTAGGTAACAAGCGTACACAGGAGTATTTCTAGCTGTGTAGTACTGTACAGTCTGCTTGAGACAGAGGATAGCACATTTATTGACCAGCGGGTCATAATGAAATCCAGTACAACATTATTGACCGGCTGTGCCCCCGGCCACTAATGACTCACTTTAGGTTAAGGTTGCTTGACATATAATTTGACATTTTCGAGCAGGTGGTGTGAAATAGTAGATTATGCACCGAGGGGCTAAAGTTGTGTCTTATGTCACGGGCGTCATATTGAATCTCGAGCGCAATGAAGGATTCGGGAGGTAACTCCCGAGCGCAGCGAGGTAGTTAAGAGTTTAACTCACGAGCGAAGCGAGGGAGTTAATACAAGAATCCTGAATGCAGCGAGGGATTCAAGCTAGCCCAAGGCAAAGACACCTTTAGCCCAGAGGAGGATACTCTACTTTTTACACCTACTGTGAGAAAATAATAGCCATAGTACGAAAAACAAAGTATTTATTAAATAAACAAACAGTAAGAATAACATATTTAGAACTAGTTAGTTATATGCACTTACATATTAATTGAAGAAATGAAATGAAATGAAATGAAATGAAATTTCATTTCATTTCATTTCATTTCATAAACAAACAGTAAGAATAACATATTTAGAACTAGTTAGTTATATGCACTTACATATTAATTGAAGTTAATGGTAACATTTGAGACATTAGTCCAGTTGTGCAAAGATAAAGTTAAGTTTTTATTTGGTACGTTTATAGATGTTGATGTGTAATTAAAAAAAAAGAAAAACTTGAGAGGTGTCAAGGGACACCCGGATGGAACGAAGTTCTTTTCGATTAATTAGTGAAGGAATTGTAACAAAATTTTATTTTTATACTTATCATCATCATCATCATCATCATCATCATCATCATCATCATCATCATCATCATCATCATCATCATCATCGCGACACCACACTGTTCAATGCGAAATAGAAATGAAAATATCTGGCTTGCTTTCTATAAGAGAGAGAGAGAGAGAGAGAGACAGACAGAGAAACATGCGCACGCCGCACGGCTTACAATAGCTACCTATAGCAAAAAGTGTCGTGACAACTTTTCGTGAGACTTTTTTACGTCTAGCCCCCTTTCACAACGCGCGATAAGGAACTTCGTTCCAAAATTAAAAAAAAAAAATTAAAAAAAATTAAAAATGGTTCGTAGTTATCTAATTATTCTTACAATGTTATGTCTTCGAAAACATGGCAATGATATGAAGAAGCAGTCGTTATGATTTTGTAGGAAATCGAGAATATCATCCACGCGTAGTAAGGGTTTCGAGAATAGCTTTCCTCTTTCTGGCACCAAAAGGTGTTTGTTAGTACTATACTGCCAATTTAGATGAGCATGTGAGATTCCAAATTCAAATCACATTATTGGCCAGCGGGTCATAATGAAATCCAGTACAACATTATTGACCGGCTGTGCCCCCGGCCACTAATGACTCACTTTAGGTTAAGGTTGCTTGACATATAATTTGACATTTTCGAGCAGGTGGTGTGAAAAATATATTAGAGTATTTCCATAATTGCGTTTTAATCAAGGTCCCAAGAAGTGCTCACAGTACCGTCGTGGAAATTTGTAGTGAACCACTTTTGAACCTTATTACCTTAGCAATAAGGTTGAAAAGTGGTTACAATAGGTACTGCCGTATCGTCAAAACCTTTAACTGAGCTATGTACCTCTTCAAGCTCAATCTGTGTGTTCCAGTCTAACCGGAAGCACCTGAATACTAGTATCTTATATGGAGCGACTACCTATCTTACCTTCACAACCCGGTAACGGAGTAATGCGACCCTCTGCGATGGGTCTTACCCTTTGGTAAGACTGGTTGTCAGACTTTCGGGGTTCTGACGACCCGTAACGACTGTCTAAGTACCGCGAATGACAGCCGGGACCAACGGCTTAACGTGCTTTCCGGGCACGGAGTAGTCTCGGTATGTAAAGATGGTCACCCATCCACTGACCAACACCGGCAAGCGTAGCTTAACCTGATGGATTTCCCCGTAAACCGTGAGGCTGTTATTAATTAGCCATGAGCTCCTCAAGCTGCAACCTCCGACAATATACCCTATATGCAATCTAAATGTCATAGTTTTTAAACTAAAGTTAAAACAATCTAAGAAGTTCGATTTGACATGAGGTTGTCCCTCTTTGTCTCATTATGTTTGTCTCTCTTTGGCATAAGAAACGATATGGGCTGTCAAAATGGACCTATTATTTTGTAACAACTTTAGGCTGAGTACCTACCTCAGAACAATAACAAAGCATAGAAGGAAGGTTAAAAACAGAATTCTGTAACTACCTTTAGTCCCGTTCTATTATTAGGTACGCTAAAGGTACGATAAAGGATGTGGGAAAGAGATAAATGTTTTACTCTTTGTTTTACTTTCTTGGCATGGTCACAAGATCAATTGTCATTTGGTTAAAAAAGTTATAGTATGACGCGGCCAAATTTGATAGTACTTTGTTTCAATGCCTGACAGTTCGTTCATTGAACTACCTGACTTATTCGCGTGTTCATTGTTTACGTGTTTGTCGTAATCTTCCATGGTTTTGCGATGTTTTAATAATATTTCTACTGTTAGATTGCATGAATTCTTTGTTTAACTACAAACAGTGAGTGTGTGGACGCTGTGGAGCAATTTCTTGTGTGGTTGGGGGCTGCAAGTCCCATTCATAGCGAAAATAAAATGAACAATAAATATTGACCTTCCATCGGTAAGTTTTTGCTCAATTTCTTGTTGCATATGATCTGATAAACGAATATTAAATACATAACAAATATTGCTGTGTCACTATATAGCTGAAACCAGTCGTAATATTTATTCCAATAGAAGTTATTAGCGAATATTCGGAAATTGTTTTGGGGTTATCTTGATCAGCCATAGTGACGTAAATAATGTTGTCGATACTTTTTTTTTGGGTTTGAGCTATTCAATCATTTTTGTAATATTTATAATACCAAAACTCATTATAATAACCAAAATGACAAACCTTTATTTAAAAAATTAATGTAAATTATTAAAAAATTAAAATTATTGTAAATGTGAGCACTATGTGGATCTTTTTTTTTTCTTTTTTAGTTTTATTGATGGTCTGATATTTTTGAGTACTTTATGCGACCTACCCAAATGTCCTTTCTTTGGTATTGTTCGTCGAGTTATTGAGCTCCTGAAATCCTGAGTTGAGCTACACGATTGCTGACAAATGCTTGCACTGACTGGACAGGTCCACTCAAGTTTTTATGGTTCTTTCCTCAAAAGACCATTTGAGACTGGATCTACATGGTCCTCACATGATCTGACCAAGATTATGTCTGGACTTTAAAAGAGACTTTGACCTCTGAGTTTGTTTCGCCATTTCTTCTCAGGGTAGTCAGATAGGAAATGTCGACTTCATCTAGCTTATTTAAAAAAAAAATATGACGTGTAAAAGTGATTTCGATATCCTATTTACAGAATAAACAATTTCATTTTATTTCATTTCATTTCATTACAGATTTCCTAGACGATGTGAAAAAAAAATGGATAAATTGTATTGGTAGACGAAATTGGACTCCAAAAAGCACAGCCACATAATATGCTCCAAGCATTTTACTTTGTATTCATTTGCTAATGAACCTATGAAATGGATGTAGCATGTTCTTTAAGTCGTCACATTATTTGTTATGGATAGAACAGATGAAATGGTCTGATATACAGGATGAATTTTTTATCATGCACCAAATTGAAATGGGAGATTGTACTCATCATTATGAACAACTTTTACTATGGGACCAAACCTAAAATCGCGAAAAAAAATCAGCTGTTCAGTACATTTTGACGAGTTTGATGTAGATAACTGTACTGAACAGCTGATTTTTTTTTCGCGATTTCAGGTTTGTTCCCATAGTAAAAGTTGTTAATAATGATGAGTACAATCTCTCATTTCGATTTGGTGCATGAGAAAAAATTCATCCAGTATTATGATATAATTAAGGTATTTTATTGGCAATAAATAGTATCCCGTTCAAATTAAAACTTTATTTATTACATTACAGGAAATACTTATGGAAGTCTGCGAAGAAGGACATAGCGCAGTACTGCAAATTAAAAGAACCGCTCACCATCAACAGCAATCTAACATGAAGACAGGTATAACATTTCAGAAATATGTTCACTTGATATATGCGAAACAATGATATTATATTAAAAATATCATTGATGCGATATCATTCTTCTAATTATCCCAGTCGGAAATATAATCGTGTGCAAATTTATTTATTTATTTTTAATAAAAAATACGTAATTGTAGGATCCCGTAGCAATGGAAGTTGAAACAGGACATAGTACATCGATACAGATTAATGAATCGCCACTGATCTTGACATCTCGTGAAATCATCTCACATCAGTCAGGTAAGACATACAAATAAAACTTAGTTTAAAGATTTAAGATTTTTTATTAACATTTTTATTTAGGTAAATACCTAAATAAAAATGTTGATAAAAAATCTTACATAAATTTTATTGAGAACTGTTTGTTTTAGGAATCCTTGACACAGATGACAATAACAAATTCAGAAATAATTGGATTCCATCCCGATTCAAGAAGACTGCGCTTTTGGCGAGTTCCTGGTCGCCAGAGCCGACTCCAGAATCCTCAGGAAGTTCATTCGTACCAGGGCGGAATGATTATGGTGTGGGCTGGAATTCGCCTAACAGATTATTAAAGTTGCTAGGCATTTTATTTTTTTATTTAAAATATTATCTGGTCGTTATTTATTTTTTTATGTACAAAAATTTGAATTTTCATAATAAATTTTATTTTTTCACTAACAACCATTTTATTTAATCAAATAATTCAAATCTCTATTAAATTACGCTTCTACCGATTTAAAATAATGTGTTACATAAAAAGTATTAAAATAAAAATTATTAGGTACTTTGAATACCCTTGTTCCCTAGACTTTGTTGAGTAGTCTATGATGTAATCTAAAATTCAAATAAATATGAGAAAGTAAGTTGCTAAAAACATTTGCAAAACCGAATGTCTCCCACTTGTTTTCAATAAACTCATCAGTTATTATGGCAATTAAATACATTCTGGTTTAGCCGGGTCAGATTGAATACATGAAGAGCTGTCGGGAACCAAGGAAGACTTTGGTGATGATGATGACGAACTATGTAGTTCATACTTAAAGTATTGTTTCATTTTGAACGAATGTATTAATATTGGGATCATAAGGATGCTTAGTTAATTCAAAATTTTAGGTATGCACGGCTACAGATCAAGCTATACATTTCCAGTATAAGCTGATCTCGCATTGTATAGGATTTCCTTACAATGAGCGGTCAGTGTAAACTGGAAATGTATAGTTTGCTGTGTAGCCGGGTGTACTACGTTTTCATAACAGCCTTGAAAAAACCTACTACGGTTATTATTCTTGGCAGTATAAGAAAGAATGTCATTGTAAATTCTATCGACGTTGAAATTTAGTGGGTACATCACTAGTCAGAATAAAATGAATGACAACCTACAAAATTTCGAAACGTCTTCTGTATATGTGTCCTTCTTTTACATCATAGCGGCTCCATAAGTCAAAATGAAACAAATATATTGAGTTCAGTTGCTATTTAAGCGCTACTTCTATGCTTGTTGTTCTTCTGAGGTACCTACCTATTCAAAAACTTCATGTCTAATACTGTACTCGGCCGGATCAAAGTAATACGTAGGACCTTATTAAACTTTAAAATCGTTTGAGGTAGGTATCTAATAATTGTTTTAAAGGTAAATAATAACCCATCGATTTATTAAAAGGACGGTAATGGATTGACCCGTGATGAACCGTACAATGGTGACCTAAAAAGACCTGTTGAAATTGGGTCACCCGGGTGAAAGAATTAATTTACTGAATTAAATAATAATTATTCAAATATTTAATGACTGGATCAGAATGGATAAAGATCGAGCTTAAGGCACTTAATTGCAGGAGCAATGGTGCTCCATTTAAGAGGTCAACTTCCAGCAGTGGACTGTTATGGGCTTGTAAATTACTCAATAGCTGATCAAGAAGTATTAAAAAATATTACCTACTATTAAAAAGTAAAAATAATATTGTATTGTGTGAAAAGGCTTTATTTTAGCATCAAAGTATTTTCGTCACAGCGAGTAATAAACGGTTTCAACGGAAAATGCAAATATTTATTCTCTTTCGGCGCTGCTCAAACTTACTACAGTAAAGATTTGTATTTTAATTTTATTATGAGCATTTATGTTTTAAGGGAACGAAGATATTTTTAGATACTAAAATTCTTGAGAGAAATATTTAGGAAACGGCCTTATGTTGTAGGCATGAATCGAAATACAAACACTTACAGGGTTACTGGTAATTCAACTATTCCTTACAGGACGTCATAGGGGGTTAAAATGCAACAAATTAACCCACCAAATTTTTTTGTATTTTTGTATAAGAAAAATATAAATTACGAAAAATAAAATATTTTATTAGTGATCTTTGCCAAAGTTTTAGGCATTTTTCAACTTTTAATTTTTAACGAAGATCTGCTACGGCATCAGCTATGATAGTAACTTAAATTCCAGTAAATTATTTTTGAATTGTATTTTACATAAAAAACTAAAAATCTAAATAACTCAAAAACTATTGAATTTCGTTAAAACATTTGGTGGCTTAATTTGTTGCATTTTAACCCTACTAAAATGTCCTGCAAGGAATACGTCGAATTACAAGTAACCCTCTAGATACCTATGTTTTAGAAAATCATAATAATATGTTTTTCTATGCAGGTTGCACTAGAAGCAATAGGTAAGTATTTTTTTAAACTCGAAGTCACTTTTCCCGATTTTTTCCATTTCAGGAGTAGTTTTTTTATTTTTTCTTAAAAGCTCTGTAAATATACTTCCTTTTACAAACATATTATGCACAAGTACCTACCTTAGGGCCCTCGCTCACGGCGACTTTTTGTAGCGATGCAGTAGCGATGCTGTCGCCCGTCCGCATCGATACAGTCGCGAAGCGGTCGCTAGCTGTGTGCCCTCGTCCACGGGCCCAGATTCAGTCGCGATGCAAACGCGATACTGGCGCGCTTCTGTCGCGATGTAAACGCGATTCAGTAACGGCACAAAAATACCTGCGATCGCTACAGTTGCAAGATGGACTCCGTTGAGACAACATTAGTTACGTTGTCTTTGGTGCTGCTTTTACGTTAGCAGCCGAAGCGTAGGCAACGAAACGCATTTCGTAAACGCGCGACAGCATCGCTACAAAAAGTCGCCGTGGGCGAGGGGCCTTATATTTATGAGCACGACCGCACGTGTAAAACAGAAAAATATTACCTAAAAATGTTCAACACTCTCTTAAATCGGGTTTTTGTATTTTTTTGGCCAAAGTTTCTCATTCTGTTGCCAGAAGCGATCCCACCGGGAGTTTTTTTTTATTTTTTTTATTAATAAGAACTGAAGTTCTTAATAATTTATTACAGTCTAGCTTAATACATTAATAGGCAACCGAACTATAACTTATTATTTTACAGTCATACACGCATGCGCGTAGTACTCGCAACGGAGTACTACTCGTACGCACCTGACCTTTCTGAAGAACATTAGCAATAAAGGTAATAATTATGTCCTCCTAGGGCATCCCCTCCCCACTCACATTTACCTTGTAAATACATTTTATTAGTGTCCTTTTTTTTAATGGAATATACAGAAAAAACCAATTAATTAAAAAATTGTTAATTTTGATGTAGCAAGAATATTCTATCTTATTTATCTACAGTCAGTGGACAGAAATAATTACCACTTGAACCTGACCAAGCAGTTTATTTGGTAAGATGGATACCTACTCATCTCGTGGTCTTCTATCAACTCAGCGTATCGCAGACCACTGCCTCTCGCAGGCTGCGCCACAACACCCTGTCCTCCATCTAACTGGGCGGCATCTTACTCTACGCTTGCCCTATCTATATATTACTGCAAAAGCCAGAACTGCGGTAAATCTTAGTCTTCCCGGTAAAAGTCCGAATTGTTCTGTAATAAACATCAGTTTCTGGCCTTACGGTATTTCTGTTCTATAATAATCATCAGTAGTTAGTCGGTAAATTTTAGGTTTTACCACAGATACATTTTACACAGATAAAAGTCCGAAATTAAAGATTATTATAGAACTTTTCGGACTTTTACCGGTGAAACTTGGTACATCGTAGGATTTACCGGTAAATCCTAGGATTTACCGCAGTTCGGGGTTTAACAGTAGGTAACATATAATAATGAACTGCCAATCCCGTGACCTGTACTAAAATTATTCATTTCTACCCATGAGGGTTAGGTATACAGCGAGTAAATTATGTTATTTCGTCAACCTTCGCCCCTAACCCAATCATAACAACAACATGTCGTTCTGTGTTAATAAATTAACTCCGAAGTTCACAAAATATATGAGGGTGAGTCCCTCAATACGTCACACTTATAAGTACATACTGTCAGTCCCAGAGGTACTATCACGACGCTTGAAACTTGTGTCTCACTTGAAACTTCGAAGGACTATCTGTCACGAACTTGGTCTAGGTCGAAGTATTGTTTTAATTGATTTATTGTTCGTAGATATGTATAGAAAAATCATACAGTAGGTATAGAAACTACAGAATTCTACCTGCTACGATCCTTAGATACTCCCTTTGCTTTGTTTACGTTAAAAAAAACCGGTTAGAAAAATCATGCGTAGTGAGAAATAATTGAAAACATTGACAGTCTGTAGCAGAATGAGAGTGCAAGTTATTCGAAGAAACTGTTTGTTACTTATCCGTCACTTGTCCCTAAGGGTCAGACTCCACTAAACGGAAAATAGTCGCGGATACTCGAGCACTTTTTAAATTTCACTGAATAAGTAACTCTATCAACATTTACTTTAAGTATAAAATTCGACGCAGACATCACGAGTTCATCAAGCGTGATGTCTGCGTCGAAATCTCTACTTAAGAACATAATAATTTTCAGAGCGTAAACTCTGACTGACTTTTAAAGTTCAGGTACAATGCATGCCACGAAAGATGAGACTTGACGAGCGCAGTATCGCGTCTCCCGCGCTGTTTCCGCCACCCCGATGACGGCAGGTCCCTTCCCGTCTCAGAGCTCATACCGCTAAAGAGACTATAAATCAAAATAATCAGAATCGGAAACTTAAAATCTACTGCGCAAGTCAAACTACGTGGTGTGTCAAGTCTCATCTTTCGTGGCACGCATTGTACAGTCAAACTGATTGCTAGTATTTGTTTAAGTCCCTCTAAAAGTGTTAAAAAGTTAAATTGTTCATTGCTATTCTCTTAAACTCTTACCGTGAAAAGTTAGGCAAAGTGAGCTGTCAAAGCGTCTCAAGCTTCAGGTGGAATGGGCGCTATACGCTTGTACTACAACTCACTTAAAAAGTGCAAGGACTGGGACTCGACTCCACACCTCTCTCTCGTCAGTTCACGATGAAGGCTATAGCCACTTCAAAATAACGTTTTCCGCTAAATTAATCTCTTAATCTAAACAAAAGAACACGATAGTCATCACGAACGTCATAGTACGCCTTATTTATTTATAATAGCAAAGTTTAGCATAACAACATCGTTATGGAAATGATCGCAGATTTCCATGGTGTGTTTACAGGCGTGTGGGTACGTCATCGCGTGACGGACAAGTTTGTAATAGTGGTTGGTTGTGAGTGGTTTATGTGTGACCTTTGAAGATCTTCTTCTTCTAAAGAATTTTTGACAATACATACACATACGTACATAACTCACGTCTTCTTCCCATGGGGGTAGGCAGAAACTACAGAACGCCCCTCCTACGATACTTACATACTCCTTTTGTTTCGTTTACGTTCGTACATCTTGTCAGGTCATATTATTATACAACTGCCAGCCGGTTACCTACAATTGACTTTTGACAATAATTCCCAGTAAATTGAAGCTTCACTAAGGTTGAAACTGTCTAACTGTCACATAGACAAATAGACCTCGTCGTTTTATGAAGTCCAAGTGACATTCAACCTTAAGGTGACAAGGCAATAAGAGGTCGACTGTACTTACCGCTTGACGTCATAGAAAGAGTTGCAGGTTGATTTTATCTAAAGCAGCTTTGACAAGGTAACAGTACGGTATCAATAACTTAAAGTGTTTATTTTTATCGGTGCGAGGTAAATTAATGCGTCAATAAACAACAAATTTGAGATTTTGACGTTTGCAAGAAAAAAAGTGTTTTCATTGGTATTATATCATTTTATACCTACTTATTTTAAGTAGATATTTACTTAGCTACATAATAATAATATATTGAATAATGAGAAAAAAGCCACAGATCATGTAGTTATTACTGCCAAAACGTCGCATAGAAATATCTTTACAATATTAATATGCCATTTGAGGTATCGCTAATACTAATAGGATAATAGAATTATAGTAATAGGCTTTCTTTATTTATTTCTTACTACTTAGCTGTTGCCTGCTGCTTCATTGGTGATCCAGGATGAAAATTAAACTACCTATGTCTTTTTCCAGGTCATGGTCTACCCATGTGCCAAATGTCATCCAAATCCGTTTAGCCTTTTTAGCGTGAAAGCGTAATAAACAAACAATCTCACTTTCGCATTTATAAAATCCTAAATATGACGTGTAGATATGTTACAGAGACACGTTTTTGACCGGTTTTATTTTTTATTGTACCTGTAGCAATAATAAAATAAAATAATATTTATTCTCAACTAGCTGACCCGACAGACGTTGTCCTGTCCAATAATTCATACAAAATTCCCGTAGAAAATACACTCTCATGTTTCCCGAATTTTCTAATCTTTCCGGCAACTTTTCCAATTTTCACTTCATAAGAACCTGCCACGGACTATAACGAATATTTGGAAAAAAAAATAGCCGAATTGGCCCTTCGTTCTCGCTTAGCAACACTTTTAGGCATTATTTTTTGTTTATATAGATCTACTTTCCCACATTTTCAAACCACGTGACATGCCTATATAGTATTCCCTATAGGCCAGCGTGTTGAGGTCATTGTCATTTTGATGCTAATCTGCCAATAGCGAGGCGACGAAAGCAAGTTTAAAAATCATTAGGTAACGCGCGATCTGGCAGCCGGACAATCCGGGCAAAGACGTAAGCGACAGCGATTGTCGTTTAGGGAATTGTACTAGAATACAAATATGTATTATTATTACGTTTAGCAAAGACCAAAGTTGGGCAACAACTTCAAAGTATAAAGCTTTGGACAAGCTAAGGCGAATCCCGCGCGGGATTCGGTATGAAATTCTCTCGAGCTGATTGTGTCAATCAACTAACTTGCATGGAGGTGTTCAAACTGGTGCGTGACTTCCATCCCCTCAAGTTTCGACTGCACCCCAAGTGTTTTTTTTTTACTAGCCCTAATTGTCCAACTGGTGGGCAAAGGCCTCCCTACTCTCTTTCCACCTCTCTCTGTCCAGAACTGCCAAGGACCAATCTTTATCAAAGGAGTCCAGCTCATCCCGCCATCTCCGTCTGGGCCTGAAGCGATGTCGTTTTCCATTAAGCGGGACCCACTGGGTCGCACCCCATGTGTGCATAAGGAAAAATCCTTGATATAATAGACATTTAAGCTTATTTCATAAATACATAAACGTAAAGAAACATCATCCGATGGGGACCTCGGGCTTACAGTAGCTGTGAACCTATGGGGTTCGCAACTAAACATCATCCGATGGGGACCTCGGGCTTACAGTAGCTGTGAACCTATGGGGTTCGCAACTGAACCCCCCCGGGGTTTTGAGTTCATTATTTAGTACATGATAATAATAATCTCGGTACAAAACGACCCCCTGCGCGCGCCTCTCACTTTTTTCAACCACAGATTAGCTTTGTTTTGTAATGCCGATACAACCTCACGGCTTTTGACAAAAATATACCGTAACTAACCACCTTTCCAAAGAATCCCTAGGGATATAACCATATCACGGCTACCTACAACCATCTTACTACGATATATAAAATAATACATTTCTCTGATTATTTCTACTTGTGCAACAGGTCTTCATTGAGGTATTCCTTTGACAGTACCTTGCTAACTGCCAAGATTTGACTCTTCAATGGATCTGCGGTCAACTGCAGTTACTCTGCAGCTATTAGGTACTCATGAATTTATATATTAACGTGTTCATTTGTAAAGAGAGATTTGAATAAACATTAGAGTAAAATGAATTCAGTTTTGTCCTCCATTCAGAATGTTTTTTTATTTTTCATAAATTAAATTGTTGGATACCAAAAATTGAAATTCAATTGAGTTCAAATCTAGCTAGCCTTTTCCCAACCATGTTGGGGACGGCTTCCAGTGTAACCAATACAAGTGAATAACAGTATTTTATATGGAGCGACTACCTATCTGACTGCCTCTTGGTAAGACTGGTTGTCAGACTGAAAAACGGTTTATCCATCGAAAATCTTAGAAATAAAATTCATCATTCTTTACATTCAATTCTTCATTAGGTACATTAATGATTTTTTATACCTTTTCACATTAAATAACATTGCAAAAATAACTGGTTTCGGCATCAGAAAAATCCTGAGAGTTGTTTGAAGAGGTAATATTAATATAATCCATCCATTACGAGACATGGTTTTGAATCTCAAAATAAGATTATCGACAACACACCGATTTTCTTTGCAAATGTTATTTAATTTTCTTCTACGTAGGATACAAGAAAACTCGCTACCTGATACCAAACAAAATACTAAAACCGGATCGGGCTGAGCAAGCTCGAATGAGCTTGAGTGTTTACGAGCAGATATTCGATTATAATACGTTATTTGCTCGAAAAATAAGGAAATAATTCGGATTTATGAGGTTTTGTAGATTGGTATTTTATTTGTATTGAGTAATATGGGCAGTGCAAACATTATTTTTGAATAATATTATAAAGTTATGAAAAATTAGTTTTGGAAAGTCAATCAATGACTTGGATAAAATTGTGGAATGGGGAGTAAACTGAAAAAACACCGGAGAAATAGCTACCTACTTAAGGCGAGTAGAGTTGCTAACAGCGTTATAATTGAGAAAAAAAAAATAATTTAGGAGTTAGGGAACATTTTGAAATTTCCTATGCACACATTTTTAGTCAGATGATGTAGAAATTTTTGTTTTAAAAAAATCAATACCAAACTTCCTAGATTCGAAGATATAGCAGGTAACGCCAAAAACTGCTACAAATAATTCATAGTTATGTGTGCATAGGTTTCAAAATGTTCCATATCAGACTTATTAATTAGGGTACCGTACCAAAATGATAAAAAGGAACCCTTATGGTGCGACTCAGTCTGTCTGTCTATTTTTCTGTCTGTCACAGCTGGATATCTCAAGAACTACTAATGCTATCAACTTGGAATTTGGAACAGTTTTAGATGACGTTTGCTCAACTATGTTGCAAGTACACACAGTACGCGCGAGACGTTGGGCAGTGCGCACGCGTTTTTGTGCCTTCCGTATCGAGTGTCAATTTTATTTTACGTATACCCACATACGCATTTTGTTAAAAATGGACGAGGATATAAGTGATGAAGATTTAAGTGATTCAGAGGTTTTACAGAAATGTGAACAACAATTAAATGAGATGGGGAATATGGAAGAGGTAAATCGGGAAGTTGTAGTGAGGACAAAAGAAGGTGAAATAAGAACAACAGAGAAAAGAAAAGAACGAGAAGACGACGTTGGTTTTATTACTGTTACCAGAGGAAAACCGAAACGTTTAATAAGAAGTAGCTCAATGGACGCAAATAATCACGAAGGAAAAGATAAGGTGGGAGCTAGTACATCTGCTACAATAGCGATTCATGAAGTATGTGTTACCTCAGTGGAGAATTTGCCTAAACCAATAGCCATGGCTAAATTATTGCGGTCCGAAAACATTAAGGATATTCTTAGGATAAAATATAAAAGCGCATACAAAGTTCTCATTCAATTCCAAAGAAAAGATGAGGCTATAAAATTGGTCGAATGTAAAAGATTCAAGGACATGGGCTTGCGATGTCAATTAGTGCAAGATTTGTCAACATCGTATGGAATAGTGAAAGGCGTTGACCTTGAATTGAGTGAAGAAGAACTTGGTAATATTTTAGAAGCGAATGTTGAAGTGTTAACCGTTAAAAGATTGAAACGTTTGCAGTCGGAAGGAAAGTGGGTAGATTGTGAATCGGTAAGAGTGAGTTTTAAAGGTAATGTACTACCACAGTATATTTATGCCTATGATTGCCGTTTTAAAGTTGAGCCGTACGTGTTTCCAGTGACGCAATGTTCGGGTTGTTGGCAATTTGGTCATACAATTAAATATTGCCCTACTAAAAAGGTTTTGTGCCCGAAATGCGGAGATAATCACGAAAACTGCACCATAAAAGAGTTCAAATGTTTAAATTGTAAGGGTAATCACTTTGTACTGGATAAAACTTGTCCTGTTTTCCTAAAAGAAAAAACTATTCGGGTTATCATGAGCGAAAAACAAGTTACATACCGAGTTGCCCTACAACTGTTTATGGAGGAGAAGGTATATTTAAACACAGACGTAATCTCACAACGAGTTGATAATAATCAACCTACGGCCACACTCAACTCTGGTAAAGAAACTTATAGAGAGGTATTGACCAGAGTTGAAGTGCATCAACAACCCATGTCGGGTATGGAAGAGGATGAAGAAGAAGAAGAAGGAGGAGGAGAAGAAAATCATGCAAATGTGGGTACAAAAGAATATACTAAAAATCCAAAACAGAAGACAAAAAAGAAGATAAAGCAAAAGGGACAAAATAAAAGTTATGGTTCGGAGGAGCAGAAAACAAACGAAGATAAAAGTAGTGCACAGAAAGAAACAGAAGGCTCTAAACTAAGTGCGCAAGTTTTAACTAATTTTGAATGGAGGAAGATATGGATAAAAATTAAAGGTATATATAAGTCTGAACTAAAATTGGAAGAAAAAATACTGTCAATGTTAAAAATTGTTTGGGAAGAGATTAAGAAACTTCTGGTTAGTATTATATTTGGAGAAAATATCCTGGGATATTTAGGGGACCTCAGTAATGGATAGTAAACAAGAAGTAATAAAGGTAAACATATTCCAGTGGAACTCACAGAGTCTACGTCCTAAACTGGTATCTTTTTCGGATCTGCTAATACAAGAAAATATACATATTGCAATAATTAGTGAAACGTGGTTCGATTGTGAGGTTAACGTAAATATTAGTGGATTTAATATATATAGGAATGATAGATATGATGGTTATGGTGGTGTTGCTATCTTGGTGCACAAGTCAATTCAGTCTCACCCAGTTTCATTTAGTAGCAATAATGTGGGTATCGAAATAATGTGTGTTAAATTATGTAATTGCAAAGACTTAGTACATATTGTATCACTATATTGTCCTTCGTCCGTTCAAACTCAACCTTCCGATTGGAATGATATTTTTGGGCACTTTTCTAGTAAAACTATAATAGCTGGAGACTTCAACGGTCATCACACTAATTGGTCGTTTAAATCGGATGTCAGAGGTACTCAAATTATGGATTCATCTCTGGAAAATGACTTTATTTCGCTTAACAACGGCATCGCAACTCGAGTTAAGTTGGTAAATGGTATTTTGCAACAGACATCCCCGGATATTTCATTTGTCTCCTCTGACGTTGCAATAAAATTTGATTGGCAGGTGTTCAATGAAAATCTGGGTAGTGATCACCTGATTATTAAAATGACAGCTAACTTATCTTGTAATGTACATATTTTTAAAAAACGTAATTTTAAAAATGCAAATTGGAATGAATATGGTCAAACGATCTCTGAAAGTATTAAAACGTTTAATGAAGAATCTTTTAATGGTAACGTGCAACAAATGTATGACTCTTTTATAGACTATGTTGAATATGCGGCTAATAAACATATACCCTATTATAAATTCAGTTTAAAGCCAAACGAAAAATTTAAGCAAAAAAATTACTGGTCCCCTAAATTGTCTGAAATAGTTGCACAGCGAAGGTTGGCCTTGTCAAATTTCCGTAAAAATCCCACCCCTGATAATTTAAATACACTAGAATCCAAGACTTTAGAATCTCAAATATTAATTAAGAAAGCTAGGAATCATGGTTGGCAAACATTTTGTGATTCTATAGACGAAGCTACGTCGACACAGGAAATGTGGCGCCGTATGAAGTGGATGAAGGGTTTTAAACAAAAAAGATGGTGCCCTCCTATTGACAAACAAGTTGAGCTTCTACGTTCTCTGACTCCAGACTATGTTCCTAGTTTTATGCCAAGCTTCAAGTCTCGAAATGAAATTTTAGAATCCGAATTTACACGTCAAGAACTTGAAAATTGTATTAAGAGAAAGGATTCGGCCCCGGGGCAGGACGCTTTGTCTTATTCAATGTTGTATAATTTACCGGACTCAGGAAAGTTACTTCTACTGAAGATATACAATTATATATTTAAATTCGGTAGTGTCCCTCACCAATGGAGAAATATTCATATTATCCCCATACCCAAAACTGCAAACAATGTTAATGGTGAGATTAAATTAAGGCCTATTTCGCTGATGTCGTGTGTGTGTAAAACCTTTCATCTCATGATTTTTAAGCGGCTAGAATGGTTTACAGAAAGGAACAAACTTCTGTCTCCATATACAGTAGGATTTCGAAAGGCTCAATCATGTTTGGATGCACTATCCAGACTAGTTTCTTGCATTCAAGTTGGATTTACGAAAAACATCCCAACAATTGCATGCTTTTTGGACATTGAAAATGCGTATAACAATGTTTCAATCGACACTGTTACAAAAGTATTGGATGAAATTCAGGTTGGGTCTCGAGTTTGTAGTTATCTTTGGTCCTTTTTGAACGAGAGGCAATTAACAATTAAATCATTTAATAGTGAAGGTTTTGAAACAAGGCTGACTAATAGAGGATTGGCTCAAGGTGACCCGTTGTCGCCTTTATTATTTAATTTAGTCACGCATCAAATCTGTCGTCAAGTAAAAACCGTTATGGTATCGCAATACGCAGACGATTTTGTTATATATTTTAGTGACAAGCAAATAAACAAATGTGAGCGATATTTACAGGATGCCTTAAATTGTATAATCACACTACTGGGTGAGATTGGATTGACTTTGTCCCCAACCAAATCTAATTATTGTATATTTAGTAGGGGCCGAAGGCGAATATTACCTTCATTTAAAGTGTATGGTCAGCCGTTAGCAGTGGTGGAATGTGTAAAATATTTAGGAGTTTGGTTGGATAGAAGTTTACACTGGCGGAAACATGTCAATGAGATTGTTAGTAAATGTGGAAAATACCTTAATATATTGAAAGTACTGGCAGGCTCTTCTTGGGGAGTACATACTAAACATATACGTAGATTGTACATATCGTTAGTAAGAAGTAGACTTGATTATGCGTGTTTTTTGTATGATTCTAGTGCAAAAACACATACAAGCAAACTAGATAAATTACAAAACCAAGCACTTAGAATAGTAGGAGGTTTCGTAAGAAGCTCACCAATACATGTGATGGAGAGTGAACTGTACATACCACCATTATTTTTAAGAAGAAAATATCTCGCATACAAGATCATCCTAAAATCATTGTCATGGTCTAATAATATCACTATAAACACAATTTCAGAATTAGACTCCCTAACTAATAGTAGTTATTGGGCAAATAAAAGAAAACCGCTACTGGCTACTTGTTTTAAAGATGTAAGACAATTGCAACTTAATACCTCCGATAGTCTTAAAATGTTTTCTTTGGACATTTGGGTATCAGCTTTACCAATTAAAGATACTATTAAAACTGATTTAGAATGTGTAACGCACCCAAAAAAATGTTATAATCACAATGTTTTGGTACACGAAGTGGTATCTGAATTAGCTTCCAAATATAGTGAGTGGCGTAAAATTTTCACAGATGGATCAAAAAGTAAAGCTGGGTGTGGAGCTGCTTTTTTCCATCAAAGTACAGGTTCTATGGCTATGTATAAAATTAATGAAAACATATGTATAATGTCACTGGAACTCATCGCAATATACCAAGCGGTGTCATATTCAATTAGTCAAAATCTAAATAAAGTAGTTATACTTACAGATAGCAAGAGCGCTTTACAACATGTGGCTCGATGCGCCTCTGGTTGCAGAGGTGCATCGATAGCTTATGACATTCTGAAACTACTTCATTGCTACAACAAAGATAACATTAGGATTATCTTGCAATGGGTTCCAGCGCACATAGGGTTACGGGGCAACGAGGAGGCTGACAGATTGTCAAAACTGGCAGTGGAGACAGGCAATGTTACCTCCTTTATGTCCGATTACTGGGAGTACTTCTCAAAGTTTAAGAGTGTGTGTTTCGACAATTGGAAAGAACATTTTAATGAAACATCCAAAGAAAAAGGCATTTGGTATAAAATCATTCAAAACGAACCACCTCGTGAGCCCTGGTTTGATGATAAATGTTTAAATAGGAGTTACGTTAAATTAGCGATAAGGCTTCGTTCTGGCCACTTTCCATCGGCAAAGTTTGCCTTCTTAATGCGAAAGGCTACATCACCTAATTGTGACACATGCAATAAAATTGAAGATGTGCAACATTTGCTGATGGAATGTGCTAAGAACAAGGATGAAAGGGAATCTTTGGCTAGGGAGTTTAATCTGAACATGTGGGATGTTGGACTTATTCAACATATTTTGGCATACCCTAAATCAGAAAGAACTAAACGCATAATTTGTGGTTTAATGAAGAAACCTAGTCAGTGATTCTCTTTTTTATTTTCATAGTAGGTATATATGTATAGTGGTGGTGGTTAGTACTTAGTGTAGTAAAATATATTATAATTACAAGTGTATGTTTGTGTGTAAATAGAGTATAAGGTACAATGGGGTTGACGTATCCGTGTGGATAAAAACCCCTTATTAATAAAGAATAAAAAAAAAAAAAAAAAAAAAAAAAAATGTTGCAAGTAAGAAAGTTTTTTTTTTGCAATAAGGACTGAAAGGCCTTAAACATTTGATGTGGGGCTACTAGGTCATGTCGGGTATCATATTATGAAAGAGCGCTGTTTGCACATTCTCATTTTTTATTTTTTTTTATGCCGCATAGTTTAGACTTTTGATGAAAAATGTTTAAAAAAAATACTGTTCTCCCCACCTATCTCCGAAGTAGAAAAAAATCGGAAATTATTCTATGTTATAGAAGTTTATGTAAAGAATACAGGTAAAATAAAACTGTCTTTAAAAAGCACACTTTTTAGAAATCGGAACGGAACCCTCGGTGCGCGAGTCCGACTCGCTCTTGACCGGTTTTTTTCAATGGTGGCGCCGCCGGTTATCAGCTATTATACTCGCCTTAACCCCTTAATCTAAGCGTTCACCCGAATGGGGAAGAAAACTGTCATATTAGTTCCGCGTGATAGCGCTAAGTGTTTGTTACTTTCATTCAGCTGCCAATAGAATTCCTTGATGAAAACTTTTCCGCGAGATACTGTTTTGGGCCCCTCGCTCACGGCGACTTTTTGCAGCGATGCAGTAGCGATGACGTCGCGCGTTTACATCGATACAGTCGCGATGCGGTGCTAGCTGTTTGCCCTCGCCTACACCACCACGATTCGATTCGAGTAGCGATGCTGTCGCGCGTTTCGTAAACGCGCGACAGCATCGCTACAAAAAATCGCCGTGGGCGAGGGGGCTGAGTGTTTTTCTTGTCGCCGATTGGTCGTTTTGTGTTTAGGATGACTTTGAAAAGTGACAAACACTCAGCGTTCGCTTGCGGCGAAGCTTCCGGTAAACAACTCCATTGACTAGACAAATTCACCACAGAGAGTACAACTTACTCTTGCTTTGCTTCGGCTGACATCCCAGTTGTTGGACGTTCAAGGATCTTTTAAATCCTTGAACCTCCAACCACTAGGATTGGAGCTGGATGACCACTAGATAGGCATAACACACGGTGATGCACAGTTCACTTTTATCCAAGTTGTCGAAGCGTCAGCCGTGAATAGATCAAACGGGGATCGGCGGGCCACTGTTGTTGCTTTCATTTTGTTGCTAGGGGGCACTTACGGCAACGTAATGATGGCGGAAAACGGTGTTTTTTTTTTTTATAAAAATATTTTTTTTGTTTTTCTTTTTTTCATCTTAGTTTTTTAAATCTTAATTTTAAATGTACTTTCAGCCCTTAGGGACCTCCCCGATGCTCACCTAATTATAAAGTTAAGGAATTAACTACAAACACCATGGTAAGGTAAGTTCTGACATGCGGCCAAAGTGTGAGAAAGGTCTTTGTCTGAAAATTGCCTAACATTTTCGCTCCTAAATGCAAATTATACTAGCTTCCGCCTACAACTTCGTCCAAGTGTTTCTTTTGTTAACATAAAATATATCTTATGACACTCGGCAATAATGTAGCTTCCCATTTATGAAAGAGTTTTTGGAGTCGGATCAGTAGTTCCGAAGATTATCACCTACATAAAAACTCACAAATTTCATCTCTTAATGGGCCTGTTTCACCACCAACGATTAAGTTCCTATTAACTTACTTGGCAGATAATTTCATACAAATTCTGTTCCATTTTTGAATTTATTCGGTAAGTAGTGGCTATTCGGACATCGTATAGATTAGTATAGCTACAGCAGAAAAACTTTTCGTTAATTACTCTTGGCCTTCTCATATTTTCTCTTTAGTAGCTACTGACATCATACGATAGAAAAACTCAAGGTAAAACTCGTCAGTGTCATTAGTTCGCTAATTTTATTTTTGGACACATGCGACGACGGTGCGTGGCCATTTTCATCAATTATTATGGAATATTGAAAGACATTTTAGATAATGAGGAGAATTTTGAATATAGACAACTTTGTGCGTGTACCAACGGAGGCGAATGGATATAGTATACTCAGCGTCAATAATATCGGGACGAACAGACTGTTCAAATGATTTAAACAACTATGAAAATTAAATATTAACTCCACGACACAAGGAATGTTTCAGAATAAAGACAGTACACGACAACTGTCATTCTGACAAGAACTTTATCCAATTGTGGTAATGTTTAATTTTCTTAGTTGTTAAGATCATTTTGAACAGTCTGTTCGTCCCGATATTTTTGACGCTGACTGTACCTATTGTGTAAGGAAAGAGCTGACATACTTACCATACATAATATAACATAGGTACATAATCTTGTCTCCCTTGTTTCCTGAAGAGTTGGGCAGACGTGTACCTATAGCACACCTACATTTCGTCAGTTATGTGTGTAATAGGGGACAAGCCTATTGTCATCAACCAGCCAAAAATGTAGACTCTGGGTAGCTACTGAAAAATTCCCGATAGAAAAACTCAATAACACTTATGCACGATCCGGGAATCAAACTCAGGACCTCATGCTAAGCAGTAGCGCTTGTTAATACCACTACACCAACGAGGCAGTCAGTATCTATTACAGAAATCGAAATATTACACTAGTTCAGTGAATCTTTCACTGAATCTCTCTCTCTCTCTTTTCTCTCTTTTTCTTTTTCCTTCTTTCTTTTTTTCTTTCTTTTCTTTTTTTTTCTTTCTCTTTTCTCTTCTCTCTTTTTCTGAGTTGTTCTTTCAGAACAGTTGAATGAACTTTTGGAAAGGAAATGGAAAACAAAAACAAAAACAATCGTTCGCGGCGTTCATTTTTAGAATAGTTCATCTCTACCTAATGATGATTTTGCATAGTAATTAAAATGTGTCAAGTTTAATGGTTTTATCACAAGAACAACCAGCTCGATCCCAATCTAAGCAGGTAACTAAGTTGTTCAGATTACCACTTCCCTTATAATATGTAAATGGTACCACAGAAAACGGTCACAGATTTGTTGATGGTGCGGCACGATCGATATGCTTTTGTTTTGGTCATCATTGGTTAATTGGTTACTGATATATGAGCAAACGGATAGACCATGACCCGAAATAGGATTTAGGATACTTTTTATCCTGGTAGTACGTTGCTGTGGATTAATTTTCGACAGTCACGCGAACGAAGCAGCATTTTACAAGACAGAAACATATACTGTTTAACCAAAAAAAAAAATGTTGTCTATTAATAGATAGCGTGGTCATCTTTTCTTTCTTGGTCACTTTAGGTACGTATGCTCAACCTGCCAACGGATTTTTCTATATTACTAATTACTATATTAAGCAGCTGGCTTGGGTCAATGAACTCAGGTTAGTATAAATATTTGGAAATATACGTAGGTAAAGGTCGGAAAGTCATTGCCAAAGATCTGTTGTTTATGATAATTAATGAGTTAATGACGCAAGTAATCATTATTTACCCATTTTAGAAGTTGATGTTGTTGCTAAACGTTTGATGCCTTTTAATTTGCAAAAGCCATTCTTTTGACATTCGACCATAATTTAAAGACAGCTTCTTTCAAATATGCAGTTAATTTTAATAAGTAAGTACCGTAAGGCGAGTTACGTTGTCTCGAGGGCATAACTTTGGCCCAAATCGAGATAACTGTTTAAACTGCCGGAAGTATCGCGACCACATAACCGAACGTCGTAAGTCCTTCGGTAACTGTAATAGACGGCGATGTAGACACGTACTTGCGGAACTTTGTGTGGATTTAATGACACTAAATATCTGTCTCGATTTGGGCCAAAGTTATGCCCTGGAGTCAAAGTAACCCGCCCTTGCGGTACTAATCGCTACAAAAACTTTGCTTTCGGCAAACAGTGACATTGCCGATAGATTTTATAGATTGTCAAGATCCTAATTTCTCTTAATACTCAGGCATTACAGAACGCCACCTGCTACAATTCTCACATACTCCTTTTGCTTTATTTGCGTTCATACATCTGATCATATACGCACGTTGGTTGCGAGGACTACGCACATGACCTTTCTGAAAAACATCACCAATAAGATAGTGACCCGCGCCGCCTCCCGGCATTTCCTTTTGTTAGTCGCGTAGTATGTAAGAGTCGTAGTAGGTGCCGTTCTATAGTTTCTGCCTAACTCCATGGAAAGAAGGCGTGAGTTTATGTGTGTGTCCCATGATGATAGATAATGTTTTATTTAATTAATACATTGGTATTAACTCTCATTGCTTTTTCAAAATTTTATGGTGTAATGTAGTGAGTATTTTTGAAGGATAAAATGAAACAAAACAATATCGAATCTAATTTTTATTTCGTCGCTTTTAGGACCCCTACATAAGAAAAATACAACAATGCCAAAAGATAAGAATTCCATTCGTTTCACTACAATGAAAGTTTTCCATACATTAATAATGTACATTGTTACATACGCAACACGACGTCAATGCTAAAAATGTACACAATTGTGAATTAAGACATTTTTTTTTTCATACCTTGAGGCATAAATGTGCATTGAAATTATAAATACTTTTTTAGGACTTATTTAGGTACCTACAGGTAAAACAAGGAATGCTGTAATGTGCCGAAGATGCACCCATGTTGCAGACCATCATTACTAAAGCCCTCTTTATATTTTGACGTAATAAAAACTATATTATATACAGCTTCTGCTTGCTTTATCAAACATGGAAAGATCCTCAATAGAAAGAACTCCTTCCTCAATAGATCGTATAACAGACATTACAATAATTTTAGATGTTAGGGTTGTCAAATGCTTTGTTGAGGTAATTTATTTATGGAGTTGACTTTGAAAATACAAGAACAGCCACGCTTACACCAAAATTAATACATAGTCCATCAATATATGTACATACTTTAGCATAGCCAACATTCACAATTGTGTACATAAATAAACTGCATCGATAGTGCCACAACAAGGAATGTACACATTTTATTTACACTATTAATTTTTATACATTCAATGTTGTAACCTCTACCTTACTTTACATTATCGAAAGAATAAATACATTATATAAATAAATAAATAATAAGAAACACAAATTAATCTTGAATTAACAAACGTAATGGTGCTTTGTACTTTAAGAGCTCTATTTAATAAACTTTTAATTATTTACAATTTATGAAGGTAAACGTAAACTTTGGAATATGATATTACAACTGTTATTGATAGCTGGATGTTATGTCAATTGTCATTAATGATATGTCGTAGAATTATTGAGGAAAAGGTGAAGTCAAATATGAGATAATGGAGCAGAGATACTGGAAGATGATATTTATGTGTTGATATGTATGAAAGCAAATAAACATGGATACATTAAAGGAGTCCTAATGGGTGAAGATGTTTGAGTGCGTTGATCGGTGTCGCTACAAACCTTGCCGCTTTGTTTTTTATTTTTACCAACGCTGAGCTCAGAAGCTAATTTAACAATTTGCTTTCAGGGAAAAATAATTCCGAAGGAGGAAGTGTACAGTCAGGAGGCAATAAAGGAACCCCGCCTGCAGGGCTACTTATAATTATCTTTATAGGTACCAGACCTCTTGGACCGATTGTAATATTTTCCACAAATTTATAAAAGCCTTTTGTCAATTCTCATGTTTGAGAGATTATTCAGTGGAATACCTCTCACAAAATTATTTAATTTTACCAGATTATCTGATTATGACTAAGAAAGCCGATTATATATTTGAAAAAGAGCAAAGAGCAAAAAATCTCATGTTAACTTTGGGATTTAACGTTTTTATCTTCGTCAACCAACCATTTTACTGATCAGACACTTGACCTGGCCAGGTCATGATTTAGTGGGATAAGTACAAGCCAGAATGATTTGGAACGAGTGGATACTTCTCTGATTGAAAAGTTAGAAATCTGACGCACAGAAATTATCACTCACATTAAATTTATATGAAGTGAAAAATTGGAGAAAACCTTTCTGAAATCTACAATGATTTTACAAAAAATATCATTAATAAATGTGACTTAACCATTCCAGCTTCTAAAACGTTGAAGATATTAAGTATGTATTAAGATATATTTCTCAATCACAGATGGAAAATATTTATTTACTACTATTTTACATATTCACTGAAACTTTAAAATACTTCAACGTTTAATAATGAACAAAATATAATTTTCAAACAACATAGTTAATGAAAAATGAAAAATATATTTTGGTGGCAGAATATGGCATTAATCCTAACTATAAGATTTACAAAATGAATTTTAGACCTAAAAGTACTGAGAAATTTGTGGTCAATCATTTATTATTAATACATCTATTTATTAACAACCACAATATTCACAAATGGAAAGAAACTACACCAAAGAAATTTTAGTATGTACGTTATTAATAAAAACATCAATTGAACTGTCAAATTATTTTTTCCAAGCGTAGTTTCCCCACACGGTTTCTGCAATATATTCACTTATTATTTATACTTATTAACCGTTTTATTATTAATCATAATGTCATTAGTATTATTAACAATATTTACAACACTGACTTGTTCTAAGTTAATCTAATTTGAAACAGAAGTGAATTAAATTAAATATAATTACGTATCAACTAATATATATTTTATAACACATACAATAGTAGAATAGTTTACTCTTAATAAATTATGAAGAAGAAATGAATATCTTAAGAAGGCAACTCTGAACCACAGTTTCTGTCAAAGTTATATCAAAGGCATTAAGAGCTCTATACGTAATAAGATAAAGTTTATAATGACCTAAGACAGGCTGACAGCTAATCTAGCTGAGTGACTATGCACTTGACTGTATAAAGCAAATGTATTTTCTACAATCCTATGGCTATTACACTTTATAATATTGTTTAATTATTATTAATCTGGCAGTGCCTATTATTATTTTTTAACTTCAACCACATGTAGTTCTGAAAGATGCTTTGATTTTTTATATTTACATTAAATCATACATATAATTATATGAAAATATACCAGATGAACAAATAAAAATAAAAGATTTATACAAAACAAATATTTAGGTTATGAAACCTAACCAAGAATAGAATTCTATATCTACTATCACATGGATTAATACTTCTGACTAACTAAATGTCATATACATCATTTATTATTTTAACAATATAATACACTTCTATTATTAAAGTTTATCAAATTCACAACATCTTATAGGTACTTAAAAAACCTCGCGTCTCAAGTCAATATTATCCTCTTTGGTCATTCCAAATTTATTAAATAATAATAATACATTCACATCCCCTTATTATTCTATTTATTTATAAAGTGACGTAATGTACCATGTGACTTACGATACCTACTTAATAATAAAATCGAACAACTTACTTGAGGTCCATTTATATTTGCAAAGAGAAAATGTTTCTAGAACACCGAATCGAAATGTATTAAACACTAATTTACACTCTTGATAGATAACAATAATGACACAACGCAACGTCACTATCATCGCATTATTAAATAATTATTAATATTTACAATAGCTACTATTTTATCTAAAACACGTGTCACACTCTCTGATTGCAGATATAAAATGGCTTATTATTATGTATTTTACATCATCAAACGAAACCTCGAGTACATATACATAAGTAACGACTAGTTGGGTAGAAACAGCCTTTTATAATACACAAGTTATTAAAACGAATGAAATCGACAAAATCAACACTGTTAGACCGCGGTTCTATATAAAAAAAGTCTTAATTAGATCACAGTATCTAGGTCTCTGGTATCGACCTCTGGCATTGACGATCATAGAAAACTCTCCGAAGCTCGCGTCTCCTCTCTATCGATAGCAGAAACTATTTCAACACCCTCCTCATAGTTATGCATTTTGGTAGTATTATTCACACAGTAGTGTTGATCAGGATCACCGTACTGACTGTGGTAGAACTCCTCACGCATCATGTGGTTTAGATTGCCACATCTGAAGAAGAGGATCTCTTGGAACGGCTTTCTGAAGTCTCGGTTTAGAGTCGCGTATATGACTGGGTTGAGCAAACTGTTTAGATAGCCCAGCCAGAGGAAGAGTGCGCTCACCGCGTCAGGGATCGCATCTTCTTTGACAAACGGTCGGAGCAGGGCTAACACGAAGAATGGTAGCCAACAGATGACGAATGCTGACATGATTATACCAAGGGTTGTGGACGCTTTGCGCTCTTTGGCTAGTTGGAACCGTAACTTCTTCTGATGCACTGCGTTCTGTGGATGCAGTAAGTCTTTGGCGATATGGCTTTTATGAGCAAAATTTGAAAGCGACGATCGGATTCTGTTCGTCGTATTTTTCTGACTGCTCTCTGAGGGCTGTCTCTGTCTCTCCTTAACTGTTAGTTTCCCGGGCACCAGCTGTGTTGGAGACCGGTTTATGGTGTGAATAGGTTTCGTAGGAGTTTTTGGTTGTTGTAACATAGGACATTGGGACTCGTTCGATTTTCTTTGGCTGCTGAAGCACCTCCCTATTGTGCTTTCTGTTTTTTCTACGCTACACTGTAACAAAAATAAGTATGTTACAAAATGCATATTTTCAATTTTAAAGACAGCATGAGCTGATGGCTTTTCGAGAAATCATGTTTTTCAGTCGGGAAATTTAGAGAAATATTGTTATAAGTTCAAAGAAGTTTGGAAGACTTAAGAACTACAGCTTAGCAAGTAGGGTGAACAAATTTAAAATAGCATGCGATGAACTGGTGATTATTTGAAAGTAGAAAAATCGGGGATGAAATATTCCTAAAATAGTTATGGATGACTCAAAGGGGCTTAATAAGAAAACAATCCCTCATACAGCAGTTAGCATGCTTGCTTCCGTAGTTCGAAAGCCTTCTTCCTTTTATCCGTAACGAATGTGCTCGACAATGCATGGTTAAAATATTCAGAAAACAATTTAAGGCAGCATAACATTACCGGGAAGCCCTTGCTGGATCCTTATTTAAATATTTATTTACCATTGAGGATATATTAGAAGATTAAAATTGGATGAAATATTTGAGCTGTTCAGCTTTGTAAAGGACAAAGAGAAATATTCAAAGTTGATGGTCAACTCGCAGTGATTGAAGCGGTACCAGAAGAATTAAAAACTATTTATAATTTATGAATAAACTAACCGTTGTATTGGTACTAGCTGTGGATCCTCTGGGGGGAGGCTGCGCCGGCTGGTTGCCCAACAGTTTCGCTTCCGCAGCTCCACCATTCTTCACATTTATCTCCAAGTAACAGTGCGTCTCCAAATGCGATTGAGCACGTTTCTCGTCTTTTACAATCTTCCTAGCAGCTCTAAATATCTTATAATAGACCACGACCATAACAGTCAACGGGATGTAGAACGAACCAAAAGTCGCATAGATTTGGTAAGCCTGATTCTGGGACACAGAACACGAGGTTTCAGTCTTCTCATTACCTAGGATTAGGACCGGCGGGAGGGATATGAATGCTGCGCTAACCCATACAATGAAGACGCAAAAGAGCATTCTTCGAGGCGTTCTTTTTACACCATACTCTAGAGGTTTCGTTATGGCATAGTATCGATCCACAGAAATCATACATAAGTTGAGGATGCTAGCTGTACAGGATAAAACGTCGCTTGACACCCAAAAGTCGCATATGACCGGTCCGAAAGGCCACGTTCCCATAATATCGTACACGGTGGCTACTGGCATCACTATACACGCCACACACAAGTCGCTCACTGCCAGCGAAACTATCAAGTAATTACTAGGCCGTCTCAATTTTCTAACTAAACGCACTGCAACACAAACTAGAACGTTTCCTATTATAGTTCCGACTATGACTATTAGAAATACTGTGACCAAGAGAATAGTGGTAGGTATGGAATATTTTGAATGCTTTATGTGACCGTGCTTCAAGAATGTGGAGTTGTCGTCTAGAAACGTCCAGTTGACCGTGGAGTTTGGGTTGCTTACATTGAACTCTGGACTTAGGATTGATTCTAGTTCAACCGAGGCAAGCGCCGGCTGCAACAGAATAGACGCCAGCACGAGAAGACACGAAGGTAAAGCAACAAAGCTAGGCAGTGAACAGTAGGAGTTATGACTTTGAGTCGCCATACGAATCCCTGGTTTGGGTGACGATTAATTTGTTCGTTATCCTGACGTAACCATACATTGGTTTTGTTTCTCTGTTTGTTTAGCTACGATGCCTAAATTGCGTTAACGAATCAAGTCTGAAATACGACCTCGTCGCGTGGCTTTTTGGTCTTAGAATGGCGCGCTTGATTACAATTGAGAATAGGCTTTAATTGACATATTGCTTGGATTGTGTTTTCAATTCGGAGCAGAGCCATTTGACTGTGGGATGTTGGGGGACTGTGGTCTTTGTGCCGCTGTGATAGGGTTTGTTTTTGTTTGAGTGGAGTCTCTGGCGGTGTCAGCAGGGGTGTTGTTTTATTGCGCGCGGAAGGTGGCGCGAACGGCTGCTACTCCAATATCCCGTCTGCGGATTGCTTCATTAGTGCCGTTGATTGGTGAAGAAAATTTCCGATCTGAAAAAAAAAAAGAAACAGATTTGAAGGATTTTTTTATAAAACTCGACAACTTTGCTTTAGTTTACAGCTTTATGTACGCCTATTTCGTATCAAACTTGTACACATCTACATATATCATAATAACGTGTCCTATGAATAATAACAGCATGATTTTGGACAAAATCACATAAATATACGCTGTTTGAGCATTATATTATTACTCTTGGGAATAACCCCAATTGAAAGCGATGATACCCGGACTATCTTTATTTAACTATTTCTCATTTAAATATTTATTACAAGAATCCGGGGTTTATAGTAGCTGAAGATGAAAGTGGCAATATACGAAGTAAATAAATATGACCCGTTTGATTTCGCTATGAGATTGACGTAGATATTTATTCTGATACATAATATTGTAATTTCGAGCGTAGATATTGGTTTATTTATTTTATTTTTATGGCACTTAAGCTTTCATTTGGGTACACAGGACATTTGTATATAAAATTATTATTAATACTACATAGTATATTGACTTTATAAGTAAGTAGCACCTCAAACTCTTTCCTCTTTTGCACTTTAATGTAATTCGGGTTACAGTTTATTCTACTCTCGGTATGAAGAATAAATAAATGAAGTGTCACCCATGATGGAAAAATCTCCTGCAAAAATTGAAGAAGGTGGGTAATATACGACTTGAGTATGCCTGCCACGTACTACAGTGACAAGACGTAATAGTTAATACATACATAATAACTCGTAAATCAAGGAATTTGGCAAATTTCGTACGAGTTTTAACTAAATCCGTGACATAATTTCAACAACGCAATGGTGCGTGCCATTCGGTGTCTAATTACTAAAGGGTAGTATTTAAACGCACATCAAAAATTGCCAATGTTTTTCTCAACAAAATTAGTACATTAATATTTTTAATGTACTAATTTTGTTGAGAAATTGCTGTTGCACATCAAAATTTGCATGTCTAAATGAATTAAACTCAACGTCATGTCGACGGAGGCTCGCTTCGCGGGGCTCCTATTTCTCTCTGCAGGGTTTAAAGGAACCTAACCGAACCGAACCTCGAGGTGCCCAATAATTATAATTTGTACGAGTTTGAGTGATTGATGCGTGCGTGCGTAATGTTGATGCGTAGCCGTGTGAACACACACGGCTACGCATCAAGCTATACATTTCCAGTATAAACTGACCTCGCATTGTATAGGATTTCCATACAATGAGAGGTCAGCCTTTAGTTATTGGAAATGTATAGCTTGATATGTAGCCGTGTGTACATGTTTTGATATTTAAGTATTTAATTAGTAGTGCAATCATTGATTTGGTGTACATGTATATTGTTTTAGATGTAAAGTATTTTGATGTAAGAATATTTTTCTGGTGTGTGAACCCTTAATTTGATATTGTTCACTGTGATAAACATTCATAAAAAATAAATATTGAGCGACTATTGTCTACTATTTTTCGGTTTTTATTTTGGTTATATAGCAAGTTTAAAGTATTTTTATCGGTATAAAAAATAATTCGACTAGTGGCAACGTCATTTATCTGTCATTATCGAGACAAGATATCAGCGAGGCGCGGGCACTCGATTCTTCGCAAGGAAAACGTTTTTATTTTACATGTTTTACTTAGCTAAACCATCTTTTTTGTGGTTTTTATTTACTAAACAATGTTTATGCTTTGGTTTGGAATAGGTTTTATGTAATGTTTTGTGTTTTTGGTAACTTGTTTTTGGAGGAAAACTTGTTTGTTCATCACAGTGAACACTGCCAAATACTCGAACAAGTATTGTCAATTTGATACGTTCATTGTAATGAACATTGCCAAATTAGGTAAAATTTTATTTACAAATGAATTTGTTTTTTTCTGCTTGATATCAGAATAAAATACAAGACCGCACGCATAGAATACTAGCACTTGTTCCTGTCTCAATTAACTCCAGTTTTGCAGGAAATTTGCCCTAATACACCATCCAGACAAACAACTTATGATAATGTTCCATCATTATCTTCAATAATATCGCTTCCATCTGGTATACAATCACCAACACCTGGTACGTCTTATACTAGAAAAAACCGGTCAAGTGCGAGTCGGACTCGCGCAGCAAGGGTTCCGTACCATACCTATATGTTTAACAATCGCAAAGATAACTTTTTACTTATTTTATAATGATACTGTGAATTACAAGGTTATTTTTTGCAGTTGCAGAAAATCACCCATGTTTAAACAAAATACCTTATGAATCGCCGTGTTCAGTATTGTTGATTAAATACAGTATTCATGGTACTTACATGGTATAAAGAAGTTTCAAATTCCTAATTTGTTGAATTGTTGCGCTAGAGCTTGTACAAAAATGGTCTAAAATTTACAACTTTTGCGGCCCCCTATTTCTTAATTTTAAAAGATAAAAAAAATATGTTTGTACTCTACTCAATGAGTTCTAGACGATGAGACCCCACATAACACATAATCAGCCTATAATGTTCCCACTGCTGGGACACAGGCCTCCTCTCGGTGAGAGGGAGTCCGTAATCAACCACGCGGGCCCAGTGCGGGTTGGTAGATGTCACATGTCTTCGAATTTTTGGTTCTAGGACATGCCGGTTTCCTCACGATGTTTTCCTTCACCGTTTTGAGAGCAGCGGTGATGAAATAATGACATGACACCCCACATGCTAGATTAAAATTTTTACTTTTTTTCCAAATGAAAAGTTTATTGTATGGGGACCGACCCCTTAAATTTTTAACTTTGCTTTATTTTTATTATTTGTTCTTATAGCCGTAATAGACAGCGGAGGCTTAGTAAGTTTGTACTGGGCTTTACGTGGTTGTCTGATTTCATGGATTTTAATTTTCTTGCGTGGAACCCTAATTATTTTTCTAAAATAAAAATAGCCTAAGTTACTCCTTAAAACATCAGCTATATGCCGTCAAAATCGGTGAAAATTCGTTTGGCAAGTTTCCTAACTTGACTCAAAGTACACATTTTTTTAATCGGACTGCGCTTTAAAATTCTTCTATAAAAACTTTAACATCCCTAAACCTCATTTGAGGCGTAGTTTTGAAAAACTAATAATGACAAACATTATTACTCACTTATGCAAGTATTTGTGCTAAGTTTCAAGTTCATTAACCAAATTAATAAGATTTTTCATATAAACTGTATCTCTGTTTTCACGAACACAGATACCTAAAGAATTTCAAAAATCGTCTGGTATGTTTCCATAACTTGACTCAAACATTATTTTAGAGTTAATCAAGCCCCCAATAAAGTCTTCCACTGTAAAATTAACTTTTCACCCCTTAGGAGTAGATTTTTGGAAAACCCTGATACACGTTATTCTTAATTTTTGGTCTCAAGTATAAAAACTGAGTTTTGAGTTAATCGGACCGCGTGTTAAAGTTCCTCCATACAAACTTTGACACCCCCAATCCCTCCTTAGGGGGTAGTATAGAAAAACTAAAAATGATAAACTTTATAATTTACTTAGATAAATATTCGTGCAAAGTTTCAAGTCTATTAACTCAAGGGATAGGATTTTTCATACAAACTTTCATCCCCTGTTTTACCCCCTTAGAGATGGAATTTCCAAAAATCCTTCCTTAGTGGATGTTTACACTATATAAGGTATCTATGTGCACAATTTCAAGTCTCTAGGTCCATTGGTTTGGGCTGTGCGTTGGTATATAGTCAGAGACTCAGTCAGGACTTTGATTTTTTTATGTATTTATATAGATTTACCATATTATTTTAAGACCACAGACTTCTTATCTATCTATCTTCTTATTTATCTTCTTATCTTCTTAGGTTTTCCTGTAATCTACAGGTATAGAACTAATTTCTATATTTTTTTCAAAATTTTAGGCTCAGTAGTTTCGGAGATAAGGGGGGGGGGAATGGTCAATTTTCGTCTATTTTCTTAAATAACTTCAAAACAATAAATTTTAAAATTATAAAAAAAATATATTTGAGACCCTCATAGTAAGTTCTTTCATTTGATATGTCACTCGGTACAGTTTACAAAACTTTTTTTTTTAATTTTCTTATTTTCCCCCTAAAAGTGACTCTCATATTCAAAATTCATATATTTACTTTAGCTGTACGTGTTTGGGTCACAGAAATGTATATGTGTACCAAATTTTAACTTAATCGGTCCATTAGATTCGGAGCAAATTGGCTGTGACAGACGGACAGACAGACAGACAGACACACGAGTGATCCTTTAAGGGTTCCGTTTTTTCCTTTTGAGGTACGGAACCCTAAAAACCAGAGCAAAAAAGCAGATAGCTCCAGCTGCCAAGAAATCGAAGAAAATTTCTAAATTTTCTCTTTCTTCCAATTGGAAGAAAGGTATTTTTCGTCACCGTGCCGTCATCGAAGAAAAACCCGGAACCTATGTCGATTTTCCAAATGATGACCCCCTTGATTATTTGTATTTTTTCTGAAGATACTTGATTATTTGTATATTTACTGATTTAGTAGACCAGACAAACCTTTACTCCGTTCAACAAACCGGAAGATCGATACAAGCATCAGAGAATGAGATGAGGGATTTTATAAGCATTCATATTCTGATGGGAATTATTGAAATGCCATGCTATCTGGATTGTTGGAGGAATAAGGTTTCGATACGGCTGGATAGCAGACATTATGATGTTAACACGTTACCAAGAAATCCACGGATTTTTACCGACAATAACCTGCAGGGCTCAGACAGATAACAAATTAAGACCTATTAGCTCAAGTAATTTCAACATTTATATTTGTAAATTTTATGGTGTGCATAAAAAAGAGTAACTATTCTATCTATCTATCTAAGCAGAGCCGAAAAAAACCGAAGAAATAGTTTACAGCAAGAAAACGAGAATAATTTAAGTATAGACGAGATGACGATACCGTAAAAGGGCAGGAAACAGAAAACAGTATATTATATATATATATACAAAAACAAGCAAATGCTTTATGATTTCTTTTTAAATGCAGGAATGTAAAATTATAAACCCAAGATCAGCCAGACCTACAAGCCCCATCAGATTCTATTTATAATACAGGATATTATTCCAGCAGAAGCATGGAGCGATGCAAGTTTTGCCAAAAAATACAACTGTTTAGTGTATGAAATGCAATATGAGACTGCTTTGTTACGGGAAAAAATCCTCGCAATTTTTTTTTACATTTCCATAATAAATTATTTGATTTATTGATATACATAGTATTTATATTTTACCTATTTAAATGACACTAATTTGACAATGTTTACCACAGTGAACATTAAAAATTACTTGTTGTTCTCAACGTATTTGGCAGCGTTCACTGTGGTGAACATTGATTTCCAGAAAACCTGTAAGTAAATAAAACTTTTTTTTTCTATTTTTCCTAAGTTGTATTTAACACTAGGACTACAGAAATGCATCTTATTTTATAAAATAAAGCAACTCCGATCTCTGCCAAATTAAGGGTTAATTTCCCATTTTAAAAGCGGAGAAAAATATGCCTTCTGCAGTATTTTGGTTTTAAAATATTGTAGTTCCTTTGTTAAACGTTAAACTTACTTAGCATAAAATAGGTGCAAAACTGGCTAAAATAGAAACAAAAAAATTGAAAGTATAAAAAAAATCTGAGAAAATCATGTCTTTTCAGAGTTCTAACAATACGACCTAGAAAAAGATAAATAAATCATCCCACATTTCTGTGAAACTCTACGTTAATAGGACCTACAGATATCAATACAATAGCCATGCCTCAGGCTTAATTGTCGTGCTGGCGTGAAACAGCACATTTAAACTGAAACCCATTAACTGAAGCGCCGCGTCACGGCTTCATATTGAGTGCAGGAGTATGTAGACTACAGAGAATAACACCCGTTTTCACTAACACTACACGAAACGTAAATGAATGCCAAAATAAAAGCGGTCTTTGTGAAAACGGGCTTAAGCATACAAAAGTGCTGCGATTGGCTTGGTACTTATGATATGGTACTTGTACGGTTATGTGTGCGTGATGTCTCACCGGCGCGACACGGTGTTTCTCCAATTCTTGGAATGGTGCAGGCGTAAAAATGCTTTGAGTGTGAGTGATGTGGTACATAAATAACAATATTATTTGTATTTATTATGTTTTCAGGAATCCAACTGATTGACATTAGGTAATTTGGAAAATAATCTTTGTTTTGTGTTTTTATTTTAGGATTCACTTTATTTTATTGTAAAATGTATACATTAAAAAACAAATGTATTTACATCATTTTGATAGTTATCTAGAATAGAACATTCAAATGAGAGCGATATATTAACATTGGCTTTAAAAAGCTTGGTCTCTGTTCAGTATTTACTCATGTGATATGAAGTGAATATTGCTCAAACAATGTGGGATCGGGTAAAGCTATTTTACACGAGAAATTATAACCCACATTTTGCTTTTATACAGAATTATGAACATGATCATTTTATGCCGCTTTGTGATTGTAGGACAACGGTGTTTCGTTTCTGTAGTGTTTGATTTTAATGTTTTGGTTAATATTTGATATTTTGTTTGTTGTTGCAGCTATGATAACAGCCGCACGCATGTGTCGAAGAGGTCGGTCCGTGGGAGGAGGTCCTCCGTGCCTTAGAAAGCACTTTAAGCAACTGCTTAGCGTCCGGGACCAACTAGTCCCTGCAGCGTATATAAAAATGCTAATTCAGTACGTCCCCTCAGGCGGAGACGAATACCTAGAGTTAGCGTATTTCCAGGCGTTAAACACACGTAAATGCTAGTATTCAGTAGCATTTACGCGGAATTAGCATTTACGTGTGTTTAACGCCTGGAAATGACTCTATCGTCCTTGCCTGAGGGGACGTACTGAAGTAGCATTTCTATATACGCGTCCCGGCAGTCATTACGGGTAGTCAGAAGCCTGAAAGTCTGACAATCAGTCCTGCCAAGGTGTGTGTTACCCAGTTACTGGGCTGTGTAGGTCAGACATGCTGACGCTCCATGTAAAGTACTTTAACGCCTACACAAATATGAAACCCGAAAATGTTTACAGTGTTAAATCACAACCGCTATCCTTGTGTAATTTTCAGCATGACAGTCTGTCGAAATGTTACGAATACCTATGCAGTTCGAACCACATTTTACAATTAATTTATTTAATTTTCGAAGCGTCCATCAGCAGGTGTTAAGATAATAATAACGCAATTAGGATATTTGATAAATTTTAATATCGTGGGATTCGTAATTAACGTTCAAAAATTGGATATTGCTCGTTACGCTTAACTTTAATCAGTAGAAGAGGATATTCATAAACGGGAATATTGATTTTATATAAGAGGATATTCATAAACGGGAATTAAGATTTTAATTGAAGGGGCAAGTAGCTCTTATTACGATGTCATTATTGATGTCAAGAGGAATATTTAACGGTGGTTTTCTAATGATGTTAAGTTGGAACAGTTTGGAGGAGGAGCTCGTGGCTAAGTAATAACAGCAGCACTGGTCAATCCATCAGGTTAAGCTACGATTGCCAGAGTTAGTCCGTCGTTGGGTGACCATCTTTAGATACCGAGTTGGTCCCGGCTATTATTCGTGGATCTTTTACAGTTGTTACGGGTCGTCAGAAGCTCGAAAGTCTGACAACCAGTCTTACCAAGGGGTATCGTATTACCCAGTTACTGGGTTGTGGAGGTCAGATGGGCAGTCGCCCCATGTAAAATACTAGTACTCAGCTGCATCTGGTTAGACTGGAAGCTGACCCCAACATAGCTGGGAAAAGGCTAGGCAGATTGATTGGTAACTTGGAACAGTTTGCATCGTATTAAATACTACGCATTCACCCTAACAATCTAATACCACGTGGAAATTACAATCCAAGATGGATTAATCCTAGAGTTAAGTACCAACATATCAACTTCAATATTGTTCTATCGTAAATGAGACTCTGAAGATTTATATGACACCATAAAAGTAATAAATTCTAGCAGACAACACAAACGTATGCTAGGATTAACAACGTACTAATCCTATCTAAAATAAAAACAAATGACAAACGGCATGTCGTACCCATACAAATGGCCCATTACGACCCATAAGGCCAGTAAACAATTAACCTGAATGATAGGCATCATAAGGAATAAGCAGTAATATAGGTAGGTAGGTGCTTGCTCCTTTAATGGCTGTAGTGACGTAATTATGGCTTAGTACGCCATTTTAATTATTATTTTTACGACCAACAAAGGTTTGTAATGTGATATAAAAATGTGGTCTCCAATTTTGGTAGCGGTTTTTTTTTCTGGAGTTGATTTTAACTAACAGCAGGAAATGAGTTAAGTTTTTAATACCAAGCAAATAAATTAAACCATGGTTATAGCACATAAAACTCCAGATACCTAGCTGTAGCTGGTAACACTAGACCAAAGGAACTCTACTCCGCACGTTAATAAAAACTATTATTGTGGAAACTCTAGAAAATTATGATAACACTTTATTTTATCTTTGGTTCTAGTTTCTAGAATTTTTTTCTTTTCTACAACCTCATGTTTGAAAATTACCAGCTTAAAGTAGATACATAAAAACATGCAAAAGAGTAAAATCGGGTCAGATCTAGTATCGTTTGGCAGGAGGAGAGTAAAAGGGGTGAAAGCTGGTAGGGATTGGGCCCCTTATTATAACGCTACCATGCACTCTTCAAACAACTCTTCTTCTTATTACAAGGTTAATGCATATTTTTCGAGAAATTAATAAAAATTGTTTCTAACCTCAAATCAGATAGTTAAACAAAACGTTAAAATGGGCGATTGACAACCAAATCTATATCAGTATATTGTCTGTGGTGTAAAATGTCGTGCAAAATCGTTGTATATCCCCGCCCGCTGTAACAAAGCTTACGGTACGGTTACACCAAAACCGATTTTGTCGGCCGATGGCGGATAGAACTACTCGGACATTGGACGTTGAGCAACCGATTTTGTCGGCACAACAGTGTCGGCCGACAAAATCGGTTTTGGTGTAACCGTACCGTGCACATGCACGTCCGAGTAGTTCTTTCCGCCACTCTGTTAAGCCGCGCAGTCAACTACAGAAGACCAGAACTGGTCTTCTGTAGTTGACTGCGCGGCTTAACAGAGTGTAGACGCTTTTTTGAAATGGAGGAATTCGAAAAAATGTTTATTTTAGAAAATTCGTACCGCAATTTAATACCGTCGGTTTCGTACCGGAATTTTTGAATATCCATAGTCGTTTAGGTTACAAGACTGGCAGAAACACAACAGAATAATGACACAATGATTCTTAAATTAAACTTTATATACACTCAATTTGCTCTTTAGACGCCGGTAGACTGGTGAGAAATCCCAACAAGTTTGGATTGATCGGCCGTTTTCGACGCGTCATCGGACGATGGCGGTTGTTAGTGTACGCGCTCCCTTTCATTTACATACGTTTGATTTGATCGGCCGAGTTTGATCGAAGACGTCCGAGTAAAGATCGGCCGATAACGGTTTAGGTGTACGCGTACCGTTAGGTATGTGCGAGCCGTAGCGACTTAGGCTAGTAGCCGCAGGCGACCAGCAAGCCGAAGCTACGGAGGTGAGCATGGGTGCATATCCTTTAGCAAAGGCGAAAGGGCTGCTCTTCCCGCAGCGCCGGAGACGTTGCAGAAGCAACTTTAAAGTGTTTTGAGGTTAGGTTATATTAATTAGTTTTTCTCAAGAACCGTGAGTTACATTTTCATGGGAGTGGTACTAGGGGAGTGCAACCCTCCACCCCACCTCCACACCCCAGTTACTGGGTAATACGATACCCCTTGGTAAGACTGGTTGTCAGACTTTCGGGCTTCTGATGACCCGTAACGACTGTCAAAGATCCACGAATAACAGCCAATTTACGTTATATCAACAATGGGCATGAATAACTCTTAAATCTATTACATACGCAATTCAAAGCAGTAAATTACGCCAATTTGATACAAATTGTCTACAATTTACTGAAATTAAAACGTTCCGTAGAGATATTATTTGTACCACATTTGTCACTGGAACATCTGTTCATTTCATTACATTGCATAACATCATGTATGTATTAATACATGTAAAGCAATTTGTAGCTGCCGTTATACATTAATATTTATTTTTACGTCAAAAATAACTTATGTTTTAAAACTGATGAGAAGAGTTCCGTGTTTATTAACTGACTACTCTGAGAAGAAAGACCGAAATAAACTTAGAGATCACAGTCTCTTTTAAACACACATAACATACATTATACACACGCCTTATTTCCCCGAAAGGTTGTCCAGAAGTGTACCTTTTATTATGTACACCCACATTTCGCCAAATAGGGAGTGAGCAATGCCATCAACCGGGCACAAATCCAGAATTCGGGTTGCTACTGAGAAATTCCAGATAGAAAAACCCAAAAACATCTTTCCAAATCCTAGAATCAAACTCAGGACTCTGTGCTCAGCAAACAAGGCAGATCTTGTAAAGACATAATCTTGTGACCTAATGAGAACCATTCAGATTAATATCTGAGAAGGTCTTATGAGGAACCACACAGATTTAAGTGGACTTGTCCAGTCGGTGCACGCATTTGTCAGTATGATGGCTGTAGTACCATTGAAGATATATAGTTTTTTTTTTGTTATTGCGAATGAGCCTGCTCTTGACGTCGCGTCGATCACGCCTAATGGAAAAGTAAAATATGTATATAATAAATTTTATATCAGAAAAACACATTGGTTCTTCACAAAAACAATATTCCAAGTAAAAATAGATAGATTTAAAGAAAGGTTTATGATATAGTATGAAGATTCTTACCATACAATCTGAGGGCCTGTTTCACCACCCACGATTAGATTAAGTTCCTATTCAAACTTACTTGGCAGATAATTTCAGACAAATTCTGTTCGATTTTTGAATTTATTTGGTAAACTGTTGTGGCTCGGACATCGTGAAATAGGCCCTTAGAAATTTGTTCAACAACGCGTGTCTAATGTCAGTCTTATGTCAAACTCCATTATAAAATGTCGTGTTCTAAATAGCTTCAGACTGACTTCAGCTTAATTTGAAAAAGTTTTCAGAAAACGAGCGTCAGTCAAGAGAAAAGACAGCACCATAATTTTGTTTGTGAAACGGTTCACAAACGGTTTAGTATTTAAAGTTTTCTGCCAACAAGTCCTGACAAAGTTCATATAAACCTTACAGTGTGTGTATAGGTGTGGTCCAAATGTATGGATGTGGTACAGACCATAAAACTGAACAGCTTTCTCAATGGGATCGTAATCGAGAAAAAAATATCAGCTGTCCCATACATTTAGTGTCGAATAGGTAAGTATTGTGACGACACGGTTGGCGCAGTGGTTGAGCGATTGACTGCTGCGCAGCATGTCGCGGGTTCAATTCCCGCACGGAACAAATATTTGTACGACTTACAAGTATTTGTTTCGAGTCTGGGTGTTTTTCTATCTATAATATGTATGTATTTACAAAAAAAATGTATAAAAGTAGTTTATCAGCCATCTCGTTACCATAACACATCGAGGTACTAGATGGCGTTGTGTGAAATGTCCAAGGATATTTATTATATTTATTATTTATTATTATTGTAGTTTTGTATGGCACAGTTGAAAATTGTTTGTTGGTCTCATGGAGAAAGTTGTTAAGTTTCATGGCCTGTATCACACCTTTCTGATACATGCTGTATACAAGGTGTCTCGCAATAACCAAAAATAAATAACGGATAACCTATTAAGGGGTCATTATACTCATCATTATAAACAACTTTTACCATGGGACCAAACCTGCCAAAACAAAATCTGCTGTTCTCTATATTTTGACGAGCTATGCGAACATAAGGCTGCCTATCCACTGGGCGGAGCGACGCTGCGGAGGGGATAAACGCAGAAATATGCATTTTGTGCAATAGGATTGCACAAAATCTCCGCTCCTCTTCAGAGTTTACATTCTATTGGTTAATATTTCTCCGTTTCTTCGCTCCGCAGCCTCGCTCCACTGCAATGGACAGGCAGCCTTAATGTAGGGAACATCTGATTTGTTTTCGCGAAATAGCGAAAAAAATTACACCTTTTACTATAGTAAAAGTTGTTCATAATGATGAGTACAATGACCCCTTAAGAGGTTATCCATTAATTACGGGACGGCTTGTATAGTATAGGGGTATCAAACCTTTGCACTAGGTAGGTAACTATAACTTTTCATTATAATGAGGAACCTGATTTATCACCATTGTCTGGAAATAAAACCCATTGTATTTTTTTATACAATGGACGTTCGAAAAAGGTTAATTGATTTCCTGGGTGACCACTTAGCTTGTGGTGAAAGTAGCCAAAAGGTTCTCTTTTGAAATGGTTTTATTAAATAAACTAGAACATTTTTTTTTACCTTCTCTTTATTTGAAACTACATCGCTTGGAAGTTCCAATCATTATAAAAATGGTGAAATGATCTATTGCTACCGATTTTATCTAGGACATTTTTATGTCTAGACTAAAAATCTATAGCTGTAATACGATAGATTCTTCAAATGTATGAAGCACCTATATAATTACAGCTATAGATTTATAGTTTTATAGCAAGCGGTTAAAGTAGAAAAATACTTTTGGTTTTTGAAATATTTATGATGAGTATGCAAACTAGTTTCTTTTTTTTAAAGCAAATTTATCCACTACTTATTTAGAATTTTGAATTCTAATTGAATTGTACTTTATGTTTTCATACGTTGTTTTTAGGGTTCCGTACCAAAATGGTAAAAAAGGAACCCTTATGGTGTGACTAAGTCTGTCTGTCTGTCTGTCTGTCTGTCACAGCTGGATATCTCGCGAACTACTAATGCTATCAACTTGAAATTTGGAACAGTTTTAGATGACATTTACCCAACTATTTTGCAAATAAGAAAGAAATAAATATATTTATATTTTTATTGCAACAGGGACCGAAAGGGGGTCTTAAAAATTCAAAGTGGAGCTACTATGGCATGTGTTATATCATATGAAAGAGCGCTGTTTGAACATTCTCAAAAACATTTTTTTTATTTTTTTGTAGGCCCCATAGTTTTCGACTTTTGATGAAAAATGTAAAAAAAATACCGTCCCCCCCCCCCCTTATTTCCGAAGTTTGCAAAGAGAAAAATCTGAAATTATTCTATGTGATAGAAGTTTATGTAAAGATTACAGGAAAAATAAAACGATGTCTCTAAATAGCACACTTTTTCAATAATCGGAACGGAACCCTCGGTGCGCGAGTCCGACTCGCTCTTGACCGCTTTTTTTTTTAAGTTAATTACGTTGTTGTTTTGTGGTGAATGCTGTGTATGTTACCTGTAATAGGCATAGATACCACTAATTTTATTATCATATTACTTTGTTTTGTTTGTTTTTTTTTGTATACTGCTGTTGGTGTATGTACCTAATAAATAAATAACTAATCATAATTCATTAGAGGTAAAAATTGAAGACCTTTGTCCTTTGTAGAAGGGTACCAATTAGGCATCTTCTTCCTGCCTTAGGCCTCGTCAAGGAGACGCGGGGAGTTTTCCCCATTTACGGAAATCCGGCACAAGAAGCGACCATGTACGGTCAGCAACAGAAGTCGGTTTACACTGCTGCTTTTTGACATCATATAAATTAACACAAAATGATACGATAACCTGCTTTTTAGTATTTCATTTACTAGTTAAGAATTCATGTCCTTTTTCCCATTTTAATGAAGTATTTTTCTCAATAATTAAAATTTAGAAACATCAACAAACAACATAAGTGTTAATTTACTTTTGTTGCTGACTGTACTACTGACATAACAAACACAACATTTCCGTTACTCATACTGTAATTTCATCGTAATATAGACGCAAAAAAAAACATTGTTTTTATCTGTCGCAGACCGTACGATTGTTTGAATGACACGGTACAAGCAAACATTTTCCTGTATACCTGAGACTTTTCCTTACTTTTATACAGGAAAATGGCCTACAGATATCAGGTGGGTAAAATGTTGAATTGTACTACCGAAGTGACAGTTGATATGTCATTTCCGGTCAGTTTTTGGGAGTGACGTCATGTGAAACGAGGAAAATGCGCCATGTCACTTTGCGGCCTCAAGGGGTCAAAAAGAGGAGAGAGAGATAGAAAAAGGTGTCTTTCATTAGACTATTTGATTGCCAGATGCAGACGAATGTGCCAAGTATAGGTATGTAACGTAAATTCGAACGATTTTATAATGGGGAGCATTTTTTGGTTTAAGCCGACGTTCGCACGGGCGTAAAAAAATCACGGCGATTTTTTTTCGCGCACTGCATTTTGAAAATCCAGTGCGTGATAAAATCCCGCCGCGATTTTTTCACGTCCGTGCGAACGTCGGCTAAATGTCATGTATGCGGCAAGCACAATAACTTTATCTGTTCTGTGCGCAATAAGTAATAAGATAGTTTTAAAACTAAATAAATATTATGTGCAAAACGAGTATTTTTTTTTAATAAATAAATATCCTTGGACATTTCACACAAAGGCATCTAGTCCCAAGCTAAGCAACCTAATGCTTGTGTTATGGTAACGAGATGGCTGATAAACTACTTAGATACATTTTTTTTTTTGTAAATACATACATATTATAGATAGAAAAACACCCAGACTCGGAACAAATACTTGTAGGTCGTACAAATATTTGTTCCGTGCGGGAATCGAACCCGCGACATGCTGCGCAGCAATCAATCGCTCAACCACTGCGCCAACCGTGTCGTCAAAAAATAAATAAATAAATAATCATTTATTTCAGATTCATCGCAAATTACACGATTACATCCATATTTGTTAGTACAAACTAGTGTTAGTAATAATTAATTGGTAATTGATTGATATAATTATAGTAATTTAATTAAATAATATGTAACAATAATAACAAATTCATTTCATCCTATTCAATTAAATACTAAGTGACCGGTCCGGGTGGAGTCCCCGATGATGGTGACAAATCACTATACGACTGCGTGCAGCCGTATCCAACGAGCCAGCATCGGAGAGTCCCACCGGTCCGCCAGCGCACGCATTTTAATCATTCGATTTTACTTTACTTTTACTCCGCACGTTAGTACTAGGCCCACAGATAAAGCCGTCTGTCCACAGCCACGTCAACGGGACGTCAACGAGAATGAGATGACGAGACAGTGCCAAAGTAGCGATATTTAATATGCATTTTTAATGGTCCCGTGTGACCAGACACCAGGACGTCATGTTCGGTTCCAATAATCTCGTTTCTCGTTGACGTCCTGGTAAAGTTGTGCGGTGGACAGTGTTAAAGTCTAAGGTAAGACATCAAATGCTACATGCTTACACATAAATATGTTGCTACATAGTAGGTAGAATGGAATTTTGAATTACTTTACAGCATCTTAGACTCACGGTGTCTGAAGATAAATTCTATTTTTGTTTTACTCCAATCAGCAATTGCTTAACACAGACACACTATCAATCGGAATCGGTTTCATTTTGACAGTTCAACAACATTCATTGGATTATTTACGTGAGCACACAAATTTTTCAAACTTATTAAGCAATGGATTAAATTTATAGTGTGTTAGGCAATTAGGGTGCAGGATTTAGTGGTTCTTATAACATTACTAGCTTTTGCCCGTTGCTTCGCCCGCGTGTATGTCGGAAAATATCCCAAGGGAACCTGTTACCGGGAATTCCTTCCTTATTCCTTGTCTACATTATAAAAGGGACCTCTGTGCAAAATTTCAGCTTTCTAGGTCCAAGGGTTTTTCGGGGCGCTGATGAGTCAGTCAGTCAGTCAGGACTTCTCTCTTTATTAATATATATAGATGTAGAATGCAATTTTTCCGTATTTAATTCTTGTAAAAAAACGTAGATAAGTAGTAATTAGTATACTAACAGTACATGTATTCTTTTGAAGATCGCGTAGAACGACGAGTACACGAAATGTTACTCAATCAACGGGTAGCAATGCTTTCAATACAGTTCAAGTGTTGAGATTAAATGAACAAACATAGTTAATGAAGTGTTGATTGTTTTGTTTATATCTTTTAAGTTTATGTCAAGGGAGTATCGACCTTATTTTTCAAGAGATCAGGCTTTATTTTATTTGGCCACATGCTGAACCAAAGTTATGTGGATAGGTTACGAGACGAATGTTGTATCATCGATTCGAAAAGAAGATGAATATATCAGAGGGCCTACGCAAATGGAATTCTCTTCGGAGTCTATTTCTAGAATCGTTACAGCTTCAAAGTGACATTTACATGATCACGTGACATTTCGAAAGCATATAGCACCTCATAATATTTTTGGCTTTTCTACTAATGTCATCGCTAATCGAATGTTACTTTGTCTAGGCCCTCAGGGTACTAGTAGGAATTATTCGTGGTTCCAGGACACAACAAGAATTTTTGGAAAAAGTTCTTTAATGCGGCTTGCAGTAGGAGTAAACTAGCAGAAAACGTCACGTAACGAAAAAGCGTTATGCCGTCAGTTTCAAGTGTCAAAAATTTTTGGTTTTTAATTTATTTATTTATTTATCCTTCAACTGGAACGCCATACAGCAATTACACCAACGGAGCAAAAAATCACTTCATGTGCTGGTTTCCATCCATCCTGTGCGCGGTGGACATCGAGCGGGCGGCCGCGGGTCACCCACGCTTACGCTGGCACGCAGCGGCAAGACACGTCTCCATAGTTCCATAACGCCATCCATATTACGCTCATTCTTTGCGATATTATTGAGACTCAAGAATTTTTCAAAATAAATACCATAAATACATTTTAAATTGGAAAATAGCGAAAAATTTTTATATGTCATCCTGTCTGACAGATGAGATTGTAAGATTGTTGTAATACAGAGCCATTTAGTACAATTTTTGGCAAACTAAAAACTATACTAGACGGCTATGGCATCATGGCATCTAGTACCTAGTTTTTAGGTTAAAAACTATACTACATGGCTCTGTATTAATTCATAATGTACAGCGAAAGGAACTTCGTTGCAATTGGGTGTCCATTACACCTCCTGCTGACATTTTTATGATATTTTTGAGGTTGGCGTTTTATATTAGGACATACCTAAGAAACTCCTTGGTCACTATAAATTGTGGGACAATACAGGCCGATTCAGCTTAAGTTCCTACAGATACCTAGTTGGAACTGGATTCTGGCTCCAAAATTAATAGAAATCGGGAGCTATACAAGAGATTTATAATCGGTTAGGATTATAAATCTCTGTGGCGGCATCTACATCGCCACATACGAACTAAGCATCACAATGATATGACGACATGATACAATGTCCTGACATCAACCGTCGGGCAGTTGCCCACCAGACACAACACCCGTCTGGTCGGAGGATCCTCCCTTTTCTATGGAGCATGAGTGAACTTTACACCTTGTTCCTCATGCCTCTAAACTCTCCCTCGATGCCCCCCCCTTAGCTCCCGATTTTTAACCGCTTCAAATCACTACTAATGAATGTTCTACTAATCCATGTTTCACCATCTTTTCCCAACTATGTTGGAGTCGGAATCGGCTTCCAGTGTAACTGGATGCAGTAAACAATGATTTTGCAAGAACTGACTGTCTATCTGACATCCACAACCCAGTCCATGGGTAATACGATACACGTTGGTAAGACTGGTTATAGTTAATCCACAAAATTTGGGATAAAAAAATCTAGACTTGATTACAGTAAAAAAACTTACTTAAACGACGTATTTTTCAAGAATAAGCGACAAACACATTTTTCATTCCCTGTGGAGTGTCATCTATCACTACTTTATCACACCGCAGTAATATAAGGACTTAGGAGACTTTCTAAAGATGTATTGCCGTTTTTCCAAAGCGTGTCTTATAATATGTGGGTAGGTACAACACAAACTTGAAAGGTCTTGAAAGATCGATTGGTGAGTTATTAAATTCCGTTGGGCTAGAATTCATTTTATGTACAGAAATACAAAGCTGAATATTATTTATCGACGAACAAGTCTATTTTCTACATTTTCTAAAATAACGTATTAACGTAAGGTAATGTAATAACGTATTTATTTGTATAAATTCTATCAATATTCCTAGACCATATTTGGAGGGGGTTTAGAATTCTTGATAGGCATTTATAATTATAAAGCTGAACATAATTTTTGGAAGAACAACTCTATTTTATATTTTTAGGGTTCCGTACCCCAAAAGGAAAAAACGGAACCCTTATAGGATCACTCGTGTGTCTGTCTGTCTGTCTATCCGTCTGTCACAGCCAATTTGCTCCGAATCTAATGTACCGATTAAGTTCAAATTTGGTACACATATGGATTTCTGTGACCCAAACACGTACGGCTAAAGTAAATAAATGAATTTTGAATATGGGGTTCACTTTTAGGGGACAAATAAGAAAATTAAAAATAAAAGTTTTGCAAACTGTACCGTGTGACATATCAAATGAAAGGGCTATGAGGGTTTTAAACATTTTTTTTTATAATTTTAAAATGAATAGTTTTAAAGTTATTTAAGAAAATAGACGAAAATTGACCATTCCCCCCCCCTTATCTCCGGAACTACTGGACCTAAAATTTTGAAAAAAATACAGAAAATAGGTATGTACCTTTAGATTACAGAAAAACCTATAAAAAGTTTGTAGTCTTAAAATAACATGGTAAATCTCTCAATATTGTGAGTACAAACTTACATTTACTATTGGAATGTATGGGTGAACATGTTTTTCAACTGTAATGTTAAGTTTGTTCGTGGGATAATTTCATACCGACTACGGAACCCTGCATTGTGCGTAGTCCGACACGCACTTGGCCGGTTTTTTCTGAAGTAACGTACACACATTATCTAGTGCTGTTCTGTTAAAAATCTCACCGTGAAAACTTAGATGAAGTGAGCTGTCAATGTTGTACAGCTCTAGCATTAGGTGGAATGACAGCTCACTTCAAGCTCACTTTACCCAAGTTTTCACGTTGAGATTTTTACAGAATATATCGACTGTAAAGATCTCATACCGTGAAAACTTAGGTGAAGCGGACTGTCAATGTTGTCTGTACCTAGAATTAGGTGTAATGACAGCTCACTTCTTCTCAGTTTTCACGAAGAGATTTTTACAGAATACATCGACTGTAAAGATTTCACCGTGAAAATTAAGGTGAAGTGAGCTGTCAATGTTGTCTATACCTAGCATAAGGTGGAATGACAGCTCACTTCAAGCTCACTTCACCCCAGTTTTTACGGTGAGATTTTTACAGAATACATCGACAGTTCTTGACCTCAATCTCGCCTTGTGGATTTTTCACACTTTTATTTTACGAGTGGCAGAGTTATCAGAATAAACTTGCTTCATTGATAACGATATTAACAAACAAATACACATAATAATTAGGAGTTTCTAAGCCTGGCTCAAATCTAATAAATAAGTTTCATCAGTAATAAAACTTTACGACCGCTGGGCTATCAAAACTTTCTCATCTATATCTATACCTATACCTCATCTATACATCTATACAAATAAATAAAACTGAAGAGTCTGTTTGTAATGTCAAAATAACAGCTTTTTACTAAATGGACATGGTCAGTATATACGGTTAACAAAAAAACAATTACCTAAATTTCTGTCCATCCATCCGTCTGACTGTCCGTTTGTTCTGGTTAATCTTCGAAACGGCTGGACCGATTCTGACGGGACTCTCACTGGCAAATAGCTAATGTTCTAAGGAGTATTATAACTTAGGCTACTTTCATTTTAGAAAAAGAATTAGGGTGCCGAGCAAAAAAATGAAAACGCATGAAATTAAGAACAAAAAATACGATTCAAATAGGGAAGTATTGACGCGGGCGAAGCCGCGGCCAACATAGTTCACCAGTAAATACTTAACCATTATTCCTAATTGATTTTCCTTATCAAGTTTCCTATGTTACTTCATGTTCTGAATAATAAATGTTCCTAAGTGCCGCACTCCCTAAGCTGGTCTCCGAGGACCAGTGATTATGTGTCATAGATTATTTAACAGGAAGATTAGCTTTGTTAGTTTTACAAGGGTGGCTAAGTTTAATCTAGGTCTATTCCCTAGGCTATGAGATTTAGAGTAGGCTAAAACTATCTTGATGAAATTATAATGGTGATGCATATTTAGGCCTCTTATCGGGTATTATCCACTCGGCGCGCGACGGGGTGCCTACATACACGGCTTGTACACAAAATATTTCTATGAACTGATAGTAAACTAATGACTGTTTTCTATATTGGATAGACCAGGCTAGATTACACATTTATAAGAATGTCATAAATATCGGAGCTGCTGTAATTAATTCATTATTGTGATATTTTTTAATGAATTATGGATCTAAATAGCCGCATCACGGGTCGATCGAAGATCTACGCTTGCCGCGGTTGGTTCTACACAAACCACTGGCTGACTATCCATTACACCATTATCCATTACACATTTGCCTTGGAAAGCACGTTAAGCCGTTGGTCCCAGTTGTCATTAGCAAATATTTGAGGCTGCGGGCACGAAATCAGCAGCGGCGTGGAGCGATGGACCGAGCGGGGCGACGGCGACGGTACAAAACTGTTCCTCTCCCACCCCGCTCGGCCACCGCTGGTTTAGTTCCCGCCGCCGCCGCCGATACGGGTTACTAAGCCCAAAAGTCCGATAACCAGTCTTACCAAGGGGTAACGTGTTACCTAGTGTCATCAAGGTCAGACAGGCAGTCGCTTTATGTAAAATACTAGTAGGTATTCAGCGCCATCTGGTTAGACTGGACGCATGGAAGTTGGGAAAAGGCTAGGCAGATTGATGCGTGGGTTGCTCTTCTTAGAATAAGGTTTATTAAAGTTGAAAATTACAGTTTAATAAAATTTACCATAATATACATGGCTGCAAGAATTCATTTTCTATTCAACAATTCTGTTTTTATTTGTTAAAAAAAAGTTCTAAAGAACACGACACATCATTATTTATAAACCAAACCTCAACAAACAATTGTAACCCAGTTTCTTTGCAATCTCCGACATCAAAAATCCACATCCATATTTAGGCGGTCGGCCTGTTTTCTATTCAAAAAGGGCACACTTGAAGGGCATTCTTTATGATTTATCGTTGGCGTGTCCAGCACACTCGCTGTGTCCACCGCACTCCCTCCGTGTCCACTGTCCAACCCGTATCAGCTGACTGGTACCTCTTTAGAAAGCTGTCTACCTCACCCTTTGTGTCTCTTCATGAATAATTAAAAAGGGCATTAGTTTGGGCTAATTAGGTTTCGCTTGTGTTCCGTAGTTTAAGAGATTTATTGATTAATTATGTAGGTGTGTCCTTGGTGGGATGAAACAGATTTAAAATCGCATTTTATCTTCTAATCATAAAATTAAAGTATGTATGCATATCATCATTCTCCTGCCTTATCCCAATCTATTTGGGGTCGGCGCAACATGTCCTGTTTCCCATACTTCTCTATTAGCCGTCATCTCGGTAGTCACCCCCTTTCTAGCAATGTCATCTTTCACATAGTCCATCCCTCGTTTCTTTGGTCTTCCCCTACTCTTATAGCCATCGACATTCATACTCAAAACTTTCCTCACGACATTTTCCTCATTCCTCCGCATCACATGCCCATACCATGACAACCGATTTCCGCAAAACTTTTCTGTCACCGGTGCCACTTTCAAACTTCCTCTTATGTACTCATTTCTTAATCTATCAATTCGTGTAACACCACACATCCCTCTTAGCATTCTCATCTCAGCTGCATGCAGTTGCTTTTCATTCATCCCTTTTGTGGCCCAACATTCTGATCCATACAAGACAGCAGGTCTAACTATTGTTTTATATAATATCTTCCCCTTAAGTTTAAGGCGAATGCGGGAGTCGCAGATTGTTCCCGTGACCTGCCGCCATTTCATCCATCCAGTGTTAATTCTGTGCTTAACCGACCGATCTACTTCGCCATCGCTTTGCACGAGTGAACCGAGATACCGCTTCATAAAATATAAAATAAATAAATTAACTTAGTTTTGTTTTTTGGCTACCGAAGTTATGTTTTGTTCCCGTCAAAGAATAGGCCATCAACGTGGGTCACTGATTACGGCCGCGCGTAGTGTTCCGCGCGCGCGCCCCTATTGGACGTCGCGGAGGGAGTCCTACGCCTCACTCCCATCGCGATTGTGAAGACCGCATCAAAATCTGTTGCGTATTTTAGAAGAACAACGCAGTCACACAGACAGACACGAAATTTTTTTTAAAAAGATTTGCTTTGCTTATACAAAAGCGAGCTTTAGTTAGAGCCGGCCCAGTTAACGAGACTTCACTAAAACCACAGAAGAGTAGTTTATCTGGGCAATCAATCTGCCGAGCCTTTTCCCAACTATGTTGAGGTTGGCTTCCAGTCTAACCGGATGCAGCTGAATACCAGCATTTTACATGGAGCGACTGCCTATCTGACCTCCACAACCCAGTTACTGGGTAATACGATACCCCTTGGTAAGACTGGTTGTCAGACTTTCGGGATTCTGACGACCCGTAACGACTGTCAAAGATCCACGAATAACAGCCGGGACCAACGGCTTAACGTGCTTTCCGAGGCACGGAGAAATCTCGGTATGTAAAGATGGTCACCCATCCACTGACCAACCCCGGCAAGCGTAGCTTAACCTGACGGATCGACCCGTGCGGCTGTTATTACTTAGCCACGAGCTCCCCTTATCCAGTAGTTTATCTGGGCAGTGATCTTGAATTAATTACCTACAGCGGCTCGGCAGATAAATATTATACGCGTCCATCTATGCTTAATTGTAGCGCACTCGAACTGATGCTTATGTAAAATACTGAGATTTCGAAGCGCGTTTTCAGCCGTTTTCTATGAATATGTAATACTGCTTACTTTATTATACTGTGCTAAAATGCTCTCATACCGGGATGCACGGAAAATGGTCGTAACATAAATATTGCCGTTTTATAACGAACAAGAGATTACACTTATGAAATGCCTACACGGGAAAGACCTATATATAAAAACACAAGTTGAAATATATATCAAATACGTAGGTCTACGGTCCCTTAGAGCTCTAAAAAAATCAAGCTTAATTCTAACTAAGTCAAGGCAAAAAAAAAATTCGGCCATTTATGCGACATATTTTGACACTCGCAAGTAAATCATAACTAGGGGTACTTTCTGTTGACCTAGAATCATGAAATTTGGCAAGAAACATGGTCTCACAGAACAAGTAAAAGAAAAGTCCGAAAACGTTAATTTCTAGTTCTACCACATAAAAATATAATTACAATGTTAAGTTTGTTTTTGGGATAAATTCATCCCAACTACGAAACTCTTTATTGTTCGTGATCCAACACGCTCTCTGACGGTTTTTAAGTAAGTAGGTACAACACTCTCGTTTCATCCAGTATATTTCTCCCTGCATTATACCTATAAATCTTCATTATTTTACACGCAAAAATGGAAAGTGAATATAGAATTAGGGACATTATGAATAATGCTGAGTCGGCCCGGATTACGGTTGGGTCGGTCATCACAACGTTGGGATGAAGGATTAATCCTCTGTTCCCATAAGCTACTGACCGACACTTACAGTTGCGATTCGTTTTAAGGGTTCCGTACCTCAAAAGGAAAAAACGGAACCCTTATAGGATCACTTCGTTGTCCGTCTGTCTGTCTGTCTGTCAGTCTGTCAAAACCCTTTTTCTCAGGAAAGCGTGGAGGTATCAAGTTGAAATTAAATCATGACCTCTTGGAGTTCAAAAAAATGAAGTTTCTAAGTCGTCGCAATAAAAAATACGGCCATTTATGTGACCATTTTGATACTCGCAAGTAAATCAAAACCTTTAGGGTACCTACCTACTTCCCGTTGACCTAAAATCATGAAATTATTTAACACATAAAAAAATTATTTTGGTAATAAAATGTTAAGTTTGTTTTTGGGATAAATTCTGTTCAACTACGGAACCCTCCATTATGCATGGTCCGACCCGCAATTTGCCGGTTTTCTTGTTCAATAAACAATGATGACAGATATACAAGGCATAGACGCTTAAATCTAAAGTTATTAACCTTTTGACCTTTAATGTCTGTTGTTGTTTTTAAAAGTTACATACAAAAACAATTTGCTATGTGTCTTCTTTTCATTTCCATACTAAGTTCATATTTATTTATTTTGGTAGGTGGCCACTTAAAGGAACCTGCAGACAGGCGACAGTGCGATGCGACTATAGTAGAACAATTTTCATAAAACTTCACGGAAAATGTTTTATCAGAATTGCGTGTCATCGTCGCGTCTGCGGGAGCTTTTAATCAGTAACTGGGCTTTACCAACTAGTAATAAATATAACCTTTCGTTTATATATAGGAACCGGGCTTAAAGCCTCACACGTCGCTGAGATCTTGGGTCGGATAGAGGATAAATTAAGGTCCCAGAGTTATTACAAACCCAAGAACCTATAGTACCTAGGTAATAGTTACACAGGTGTCAGTTTATATTGGACGCCCGGTAATGAGTTATGTCGTACATGAAGCTTTGACGAACCTTTCACAGAATAATTTAGCTAATGAAAGGGAACAACATTCGATACAGAATTCGAAGTCATTTTATGAAGATTACAAGGCTAGTGAGACGTCAAAAAGGGTAAAATTATACATTACTTCTACCTACCTATTATGAACCGTTAATAAGGTTCAGCATGGTATGGCAGATGCAATCTGCGATGATATCATAAGGTCCGTATTACAGAAGGAAACTCAAGCACTGATCTTTGTTTAAATCTAGTTTTCAACCAATCAAACGGCTTGAATCTAGTTTTAAGTAATGCTTGAGTATTGAGTGACGTTCTGTAATACGGACCTAAGACTCTCGTTTTCTAAGAAACCGTATTGTTTATGTATCCAATCAGGTCAAAGTTAGCAGGTTGGCCTGTTCAGTATGGCCACTTCCTTCGCTTGTAAGCTTTCAAAAATTTTGAAAGCTATCAAAATTATCACGACTTGAGCTCGTGCAAAAACAAGAGAGTTAAAAAACATTATCCAGACGTCTTAAATCATAGAATAATAGGGATGATGCCTCGGTAAAAAAAAGTATATTTAGTCCATCAGTGAGGTAATAATAAAATATTATTATTTATAAATAATTACTAAGATAAAACGCAATGTTGGGGGAGTTGGGGCTCGCTACGTCACAACTATAAAAAACTACTTATAAAATCTAGCAAGGAGTGACGTCATGCCACATTTTAACTGAATGTATCGCCGTAATCTATTGATTACGAAAAAAAGGAAAATACATGTCCAATATTTTTTTAATAATCTAAATGACGGACAAAAAAAATTGTAGTCATCATCCCTATTACCATCCATTATGGTGTACAGAATAATAGAGGAGGAGATAAATAAATCCTAAATCAAAATGATACAACAAGATCATATTGATGCCTAAATTAATAAATATACCTACTGAACTATAGAAACTAGTATAGACAAATAAATTATATCCATATATTTGTTATAAATGTAAGTTATGGTTCTACCAAGAATGGCGTTGGCAGGACTTGGATGTAAATCTTGCTCAAAGATTTATGACCAACGCATAATGTCCACATTTTGTGTTCAAATTAGGGGAGAGAGTGGCAAGATGGGGTACTTAAGGTTTAAAGGTGAAAGAAAAAAATACATAGTGAGACAATCATATTTATTTTCTAACTAACAACTAGTTATTACTCTTCTAATATTTGGTGAAATTAGGAACTTTTAGCTATCCATTTTAGAAAAAAAAATCAACCCCGTCTTGCCCCATGGTGCTGGTAAGATGGGGTACCCCCTGGGGTAAGATGGGGTGATGAAAATTATCAGAGAGAAAGATGATTATTTGGACTGGCAGAACACGCAGATGTGGATGGCTTCGTCATCATCATCCTACATTCCTGCACAGCTATTATGTGACCATCTTCCACAATAAGAGCATGATATCCATTTTCAATGGAAGCGAAATGTACTGGAGTAATCAGCACCCCATCTTGCCTGCCGAGCCATTTTCTACCAATAATCAAAGAAAAAAAAAGCAGTCGGCGATCTCAAGGAAATACAATGCCTACCTTATTATAGGTTAGTTTAAGCATCAATCACAGCCCCACCACACTATCTAGCATTATTTAACAAACCATAGTGACGTGTCAAACCTGAAGAAAATATGATAAGCAATTTGCAGTAAAACAGTTTTTTAATATTTTTTCGACACGCGTGCACTTGGGAACAATTAATGGCCAGGCGACTGACAAGTGTCATGGCAGGCATCGAACGATGCATGAACGAGCGTGATTAGTCAGTTTAAACAGTGAATTTTGCTGGTTACCCCGTCTTACCCGCTACCCCGTCTTACCTATTCCTTCTCCCCTATTGCTTTTATTGCCAAGGGAGAATTTATATTTTGGGTTGTCCTGTCCATGATAAATGAGCGGTGGTGTTGAACCAAGATGGTTTCTAAATGTACGCTGAAATGATTGTGGGTAAGAGTAAGAATAATAATAATTTATTTGCAGAAAATACAGATTTTGCCAGATGTAAAAATTGGTGGTTTAACCACAGTCCATATTATGCATGTTTAGGGCATGCAAATTACTTATTAATAATAGGTACTTACTTATTTTTCCTTTTTAGATAACGTTGTATTACAAAATGGAATTAAAAATTTTGTTGCATCCCTTGGTCTCCGTTTGGTATAATTGTCACCTTGATTTGAATAAACGTCTACAAGATTCAAGTGGACCGGCACCGGGTGTCGTTGAACTTCCAAAGATTTAAAAGAAACACTCTCTGTTGATCCAGTTGTTACAATTTGGAAAGAGTTTAGACATAATAATTTTGTCACAGATATTCTCTCAGGTCTAAGGACCAATAATACATATGAAGGACCAATCCAGAGCTTCTCTTCTAAAATGTCTAAATTGTCTGATACTATAGGTATTTACATACTTTATTTTATCCTTATCTTCATAACTAAGCCACTGTTAATCCTTTGAGCCAGTCTGCCGGCTCCAGACAAGTTTTGTCTTTAAGGAAGCAAAGGATTGTGGATCGAGCTCATTGTTGGCGTCCCAGTTACCGTCTCAAAGGGTTTATCACGAGAATGTATAACGCGAATAACGCTGTAATTTATATCTGGAGATTATGGAAGACATTGTTAATAATATCGCTGGTATACTTATATACATTCATTTGGTGCTCAAAAAGGGGGTTACCTGGAAAGTTTTCCGGGAGTTTTGAAAATTGATGATTTTATTGAGTGAAGGTATTGCTTCTTACAAAAAAAAAGTAAATGCATAAATTGAAGGAAATTTTGTAAATTATTGTTTTATCGTAAAATGCACAGAACAGATTTATCTGTTCTGTGGTAAAATGAGTCGGAAAGGAGATATTGTCAAAAAAACTGCTATTAGGCGCCATTTTTCCAATATGGCGGTGCGACCGGCAAAGATACGAGGTGGCAAAGTGAAAATTCGCAGAGAGCACGTCGAATTCAATAAAATCACCAATTTTAAAAACTCTCGGAAAACTTTCCAGATAAACCTACCAAATGACTGCATTATTTACCCATTTTAATATTAATAGTAATAGTAATTATCATCATTTTCACTCTTCAGCAAACGTGTTATGGAGTAAAAGAATAGTACCTACATTGTGATACAAGGATGGGAAGTTGGTTATTGCAAACGAGCTGTCATTAACAAGCCCGAGCCGAAGGCGAGGGTTTTTAATGACACGAGTTTGAAGAACCTACACACCCGTGTATCACACGACGTTTTTCAATACAGTTGTGGGAAATAGTAAAAAACAAATCAAAGAATTTATTTTGAGAGTAGTTTTTAACATGGAATAAATTGACCACAATGCATGTAGATCGTTTATATTTGCCACTCAATTCATGAAAATAAGCTAACAAAACATGTTCTGAAAATCAATGACGAATGATAAAGGTAATACCTACTTATATAATTGCTGAAAATGATTTAGTTTTCTTTTGTTTTTTCCATAAAATAAAATGATCGTAAGTCGCCATATTCTCGAGATTTTGGGGAAAAATGTCATCTTGTGCAGTTTTCGTCTCAGCTATAATATCGTGTGGAGTTAATTCCATTTCATCACTCGTACTTGAACTTATTATCAATTTATCACACAAAAAAATAAAATTTTCAGAAAATGGCGCGTTTTTGCAACTGGACATTTTTTTTTTTACAACGGAAACAGCCTATACAGCCTATTCGATTTTTGACAAATGGTGATGTGAAAGTAATTGAATTATAACTGGTAATTAAATATATTAAACAACCATTTAAAAGACTTTTGAGAATTCAATGCTAAGACGTACGGACTCATTCATTTTTTCTCGTATAAAATTTATCCCAATTTATTCTACGTATGAAAACTCCTTGCTACTAAACTTTTTAAATTGACTTATAAATTTAAAACTAAACTGCAAAACAAAATGATCAAGCTCGTAAACAAAAGTCACGACCGCGGAACAGAAAGATGCCTGTGCAAAAGATTTAATTTTCGAATCATAATTATAGCCTCTGAAAGTACGCCATGTTTATCTACTGTATTGAAAAAAATCATGATAATTTATTCACATGCCTCCATGTTTGCCCATGCTAACAGACGTATCAAAGTGAATAGAACATAGATTAATGTTATTACAACACAAGGAAAGAAAGTTGGACCTTATTTTGACTTTACCCTCAAATATTGCAAAATCAAGCAGTAAGTTTTTACTGAGTAATTGGGTACCTACAGTTAGTTTTTTCACAGAAGAGGATAATGTAAACTTTCTATAATTAGTAAATTTTTGATATTTACGTGTAGGGAGGGGTGGACTATCTGTAAATGGAAACCACTAAAATTTTACCAATATAGAGCGCGGAACAATCTCATACAGTGGGTAACTAACAGCAAAAAGGTCCCAAAATGTAAATAGAAATCGGCCTCTATAAAATAACTATTAAATATATGGGGAAAAAGACATTACAAAAAGAGGTTCGCAGGGGAACCCATTGAAATGGCCCTCAGCAAAAACTTGTTTCGCCTCTAAGGGACAATCGTATGCTATCAATATTTTTGCCCCTTTACTTTTTGTTTTCTCATTTCTTTGGCTCCCTCTTTTGTTTTATAACTTGAACGTAGGTACCCAATGATTTGCACCCAGTTTCTTTCTTTTAGATTTATGGTTGATATGGCCGCCGGGGTCGCGGGTTGTTCGAAAGAGATACCGTCGTGGCTCTGGCATAGGCAACTGAAGGAACACGGGTGGGTTTTAGTCAGTAAAAGTCTGACACGCCCTTCCGCTCCGCCCAGAGCGGGAGAAGTCATTTGATGATTTCCCATCCACAAAAAAAAATGGTTGATATGTGTCGCAGTTTATAATTATGTATGTTTTTCGTTTTTAGGGTTCCGTACCAAAATGGTAAAAAAGGAACCCTTATGGTGTGACTAAGTCTGTCTGTCACAGCTGGATATCTCGAGAACTACTAATGCTATCAACTTGAAATTTGGAACAGTTTTAGATGACATTTACCCAACTATTTTGAAAGAAATAAGAAAGAAATAAAAATATTTATATTTTTTTTGCAACAGGGACCGAAAGGGGGTCTTAAAAATTCAAAGTAGAGCTACTATGGCATGTGGGGTATCATATGAAAGAACGCTGTTTGCACATTCTCAAACATTTTTTTTTTTATTTTTTTTAGGCCCCATAGTTTTCGACTTTTGATGAAAAATGTAAAAAAAAATACCGTTCCGCCCCCCCCCCCCTTATCTCCGAAGTTTGCAAAGAGAAAAATCTGAAATTATTCTATGTGATAGAAGTTTATATAAAGATTACAGGAAAAATAAAACGAAGTCTCTAAATAGCACACTTTTTCAGAAATCGGAACGGAACCCTCGGTGCGCGAGTCCGACTCGCTCTTGACCGGTTTTTTTGTCTTTGAAAAGATAAAATGAAGTCGGTTAATGATGAGGCATGTGAGGGATGTGTGGTATTACACGAATGGATAGAATAAGAAATGAGTACATATGAGGAAGTCTGAAAGTGGCACCGGTAACTGAAAAGTTGTGCGGAAATCGGCTGTCACGGGGTATATGCATGTGATGTGGAGGAATGAGGAAATGTCGTGAAGAAAGTTTAGAGTATGAATGTCGATGGCTTTAAGAGTAGGGGAAGATCAAAAAGAAACGATGAATGGACTGTGTGAAAGATGATTATGGCTAGAAAGGGTGAAAGGGCTACCGAGATGACGACTAATAGAGAAGTATGGGAGAAAGGGATATGTTGCGCCAACTTCAAATAAAGGGCAGGACAATGAAGATCTCTTTGAAAAGATATTAAATTCAGAAAAGATACTAGATAGATAGAATACTCTTTATTATGCACACCATAAAAATTACAGATATAAATGTTGAAATTTTACATAGGGTGACACAATGGGCGGTCTTATCGCTAAGAGCGATCTTTAATACTTAATTATTATAGTACCTCTAGTATCTTTTCTCAATTAGGCTGTTGATTGAATAGCCTATTGCAGCCCACTCCTGGACAGGACATAGCGCTCTCCCAAGTGGCGCGCAACAATCCGTCTTAGTCAGTCAGATTTAATTTAGAATGACCTTTTTAAAATTTCAGACCCCATTTAGCTTGCAAAACAAGGTATATCCGTATAAAATTTTATTTTTTAAATATTATAGGAGTTAAAAAATAGAATCAGCCTCTAATCTCATATTCAGGCGGAAGCACTGGTCTCGTATTCTCGTATGCCAGAATTAAACAAGCTACGTACAGAGAGTGAAATAAAATATTCCACATTCATGAGAGGGTTTTTCTAACTTTATAATGAAACCACCGGTTTGTTAGCGGTCCCGCTGAACAAATAACAAGCTCTTCGTTTTTTAAATTGTGCTGACAAAATGCTGACGACAATGGCGCGGCGTTTAATTAGTAAACACAGCGTGGGGTGAATTTTTGATAGTTTTGTAGAGAATGGTTGTGAAAATCACAATGCTGGAAACAATGCTCAAAATGCTCTCCCATTTCCACACAATTCTGTATTTTCCTAATCTAGCCTTTTCAGTAGGAGTCAAACTCGTTCCGCCATCTTTGACTTGGCTTGCCGCAATGTCGTCTTGCGTTTAATAGGACTTAACTACTCCTAACAAATTTTTTTCTAAGATTGCCTACTGTAAAAAAATGTATAAGCATTTTCGGGATAACAACTATCAATTCAGCCCGGTTAGAAACCTCCAATATTGTAAGATTGCCAAGCGATGGAAAAGTCACAACCCATGAAGAGTATGGAAATAAATACCACTGCATAATCAGTCTATAATGTTCCAACTGCTGGGACACAGGCCTCCTCTCGGTGAGAGGGACCGGGCCGTAATCCAAAACGCGGGCCCAGTGCGGCTTGGTAGATATCACTTGTCTTCGATTTTTTTGGTTCTAGGACATACTGGTTTCCTCACACAGACTTATATTGGCTAGACGACGCAAGTGTATGTACTTCGCGTGTAAAAAGGGAGTAAAATTGACTTCCTTCAGCGCCGCTTCCATTCAGTCTGCGCTCGAACGTTCTTGATGCCGGACGTCAACCAAAAACTAAAAAATGCCAAATTATGCGGTATTGAGCTGTAGAAACTACACAAAAAAAGTGGGACGAGATAATGGAAACGTTTCCTTTCATCGATAAGTCATATTGTTATTAAATTATGTGTTTTTTATTGCAAAATCAATTATTTTGTGTTCATTGTGTTCTTACAATGAACACTATGTAACTGAGTGTGTATCAAATAATTCGTGATACATTGCCGTTTTTAGTTACAAGGCAGTATGACTTGTCTGTTAAAACACGCAATGAAAATTAAAATGATCGATATTGTCACTTGTCGCTCAGCTTCGTGGTACAGTCGCTATTCTCATTTTTCTGTCAAATAAAGCAAATCGTGTTGTACACACAGTTTGTACAGTCAATCTCGATTCTAATCGATTTTGGAAACAGAGGAATGAGGAATGTTTGCGTTGGATTTTTTGTGACATGTAATTTTTTTTTTTACTCCAATGTGCCAATTTAGTGATTTTGTTTAGAATATTATTAATTATATTTACAGATTTCCAAGTGTTAAATAAATATGGATTGAAGCGACGGGGCATGAAAATTGGTTCCCAACACAATATAGTCGAATTTGCTCTGTTCATTTTAATGAAGGCAGCTTTACGGAAACAAAAATTTCGACGCCTGACTACAATTGATGTATTGAAGGCGTTAACTAATGCTGGAGTTAGTGGATTGACTTTAGGCTCGAATTCACTGGCATCGTTCTCTAAAACTTAAAATTCTCTATGCTTCATAGAAATCAGTAGGTACATACTTAGATGTTGTCGATGTCGGAACTCTTATGCGTATTGTTTAAGGCGATTGATCCGATTTAAAAGTGTTCATCTAATCGAATCTGTTCCCGGTTTTTTGTTAGAAATTTAGGATTAAAGAATGGTGCCAGTGAATAGAACCCGCCGCAAGCTTTACATTTTATTTTACATTTGCTTTTTTTTCAGGAATTATTAAAAATATTTTAAATTTATTTTTTACTAATTTATTTACTTAGTTCTGGATCGGATTTTATTTCATAGTGACTTCTACTGGCTTTTCTTTTTGTAGATAAAATGTCTTCTAGGGTTTTTTATTAACGTTGTAACTTTCCTACAACAAAGTACATAATAAGACTAATTAGGTTCAAGCCTCCAATAAGAACCAGTTATATAATGACATAATCGAAAATGACTAACATTTCAGTAAAAAAAAAACAAATAATTTTAGATCTATCATTCCTCTGTCGATGAACTCGAATAATCGATTGCTAAATCGATATTATAAAATTATTATTTTTTACTCAAATAATCTTTACGTAACACTCCCTCTTCCCTTTCGGGATACCTAGGCACAACCGGAAGCAGTGTGAAACAAGTAGGTATAAGATGCAAGCGGACGGAATGCTCGCACGTGACTTCTCGCTCCAAAGACGAGGCGAAACGCGGCGGGGCCTTTAAATCGTTTTGAATCGTTTACTCGCGGACGGGGAGTTCCCATCACTAAATCGCTCATGTGACGTCACAGTAGGTGGAAAAATAATGGCACGCTTGGTTTCTATTCAGACGATGAGACTTGCGTAATCTAGCCAATATAGGTCTGTGTTTCCTCACGATGTTTTCCTTCATTGTTTTGAGAGCAGTTATGATGAAATAATTTACACAAAGTGAACCGCACGCCGGGGTTCGAACCTACGCCCTACTCGTCCATTACCACTGGACCACCACTGCTCTCAAATGCCACTGCATTTGATGGTATTGTTTGTCAGTGTTTTATACTATAAATAAATGATCCATTTTTTACTGTGTTTAGTTATTCCTTTTTCAAAAACTAGCTATAGTTCATAAGCATTAAAAATCTTTTGGTCATGATGATCTGAAAGCATTCTGTTCAGTTTCAGTAATATTTTCTTCAATATACCTAATAATAAACTATACCTACCTAATGAACTAAGGCACCTGTCCCACCAACAGCGATTAACGAGATGCCAGTAGAGCTAGTAACTAAAAACGTGGCGAGCAACGAGCAGCGAGTGCATGACGGCGACGAGCGATTACTCGCTGGTATGAGTACGTAACGTACAAGAGCTACAGATACGTACCAACGAATCTTTAGCTTTTGTACGGTGTGAACAGTAAGAGATCAACTACTAAATAATATCAGAATCTATATCTTTTATTTAAACAGGACCTACAATCATTTTTACATTTCTTGAGCGAGAAAATCGTAGCTAGTCGCTTCCTCGTCGGTGGGACAGGTGCCTAAGTTCTCGCTGTGGGAGTGGACGGAAGAGGAATGAGGTTAGTATGGCGACGTCTGCAAGCAATGGACGCCTCTGCCTTGTATAAAGAGCAAGACATTTAGAAATAAATATAAGACGGTTTAATAGAAGGTAGTGTGTGGAAATCGTTTGTCAGGGTATGGAAATGTGATGTGGAGGAATGAGGAAAATACCGTCAGGAAAGTTTTGAGTATACGAGTAGGGGAAGACCAAATAAACGATGGATGGACTGTGTGAAAGATGACATGGCTAGAAAGGGGGTGACTACCGAGATGACGACGAGAAGTATGGAAGAAAGGGACATGTTGCGCCGACCCCAAATACATTGGGATATTTGACCTTTAATTCACGACCTATTGTCGATTACTTGTCATTCATTACATTAATGTGATAAATTTTAATAATTTAGTTCATATGATTCATTAATCATAAATCTACAAACAAAACATTAATTAAAAATAGTAGTGATGACCATTAGCGTCAGATATTATCAAAGATAACTAGAATAGATAAAAAAAAAATCCATAGCCTAAAAAAATTGAAAACAATATTAAGGCACTAAAGCCATACCCACACTTCCCACGTATATATATTTTGCCTACAAACAGTTCTAATGAAGCACTTCAAGCAAGGTCACAAGATAACTAAGCTTGCACATCCAATATTAAATTAATTAAATCAATTTGATAACGATGTTCCAATTGAAATGATAACAGATAACGTTATCATTATTAGCGTTATCTCCGCCTACTGGTTCTAATATTAGGGGTTGCGTGAAAAGTGACTAGGTCGAGTGATGCTCCACGAGTAAATATTTCCATCACTTATTTTGCAGTTGTCGATATTTTGAATAAAAAAAAAAAACACTGCAAAGTGAAAAAAATAACGTGAATTTCGGAAGTCGGTGTGTTTGGTTTGGTATTTACGGTTTTTGCCACCGACTTCCAAAATTAAAGTTATTTTTCACTTTGTAGGTATTGTTTTTTCGGTTTTTTTTTTGTAAAAAGTTTTTATTTTTCACCTACCTCACACCAATTTGAATTCCACTACTTGCTATGTAAACAACAGTGACAGGAAGTTTTATACCCTCATCACATCAACCTATAGGTACACCAGTGGATTAAATACGTATTTATTGAAGCTGAATCAAAAACTATACAAGCAAAGTTAACAAAATTTATACAGATTGTATCAGGAAAGTTTTGAGTATGAATGAATGGCTCGAGTAGGGGAAGATTAAAGAAACAATGTCTTTCACTATGTGAAAGATGATATGTGTAGAAAGGGGGTGACTACCGAGATGACGACTAATAGAGAAGTATGGAGGAAAGGGACATGTTGCGCTGACCCCAAATAGATTGGGATAAGGACAGGAAAATGTGAATACAGGGTGTATCAGAAAGGTGTGGTCAAACTTAAGGTTGTGGTCCAGACCAGCAAACTGAACAATTTTGTCAGCGGGCCCAACATAGTAATCGAGAAAAAAACATCAGCTATCCCATACATTTGGGTCCAGTAAGTACCTATTGTGGTTTTGTACGAGACAACTGATATTTTTTTCTCAATTACGATGCTGGTCCCATGGAGAAAGTTCTTCAGTTTCATGGTTATGCACCACATCCTTAAATTTGACCACACCTTTCTACACCCTGACTATTTAATTATATCTCTGTATGGGACCAGGGAGAGAGCTTATATCTTCTACTAAATGACAAAATAATTTACGAAATCGGTCCAAAATTTATGAAAATATCGATGCCCGTGACATACATTAAAAAAATCGGGTAAAAATGTTCTAATTCTAGAATACAAAAGACAACCAAACTTTTACGTATTATGTTCTCCATATAAAACTATCAACATAACAGTTGCTGTAGTGTAGTGACATAATTTTCCTATAACATTCCCAAAGGACCAACTTTTTTGCCTCTTAAGACCAGAAATATAATAATAGTAACAGCATAATCACACAAAAGTAAAAAAACTTTTAGAGAAATCTAACAAAAGGGAATGGCGTCAGCTTTCGTAACTTTTATGGCCGCTCATACACGTCTTTGATTTAAGGAGCCGACTACATCTAATGATTGTGCGAATTAAGGTGCAGTCTTACAGTTTATAAAGCCCAGCTACGGGTACGTGTGACAAGGATGGCTTCGTGAAAGTGGAGAGGAAGAAGAGGAAGAAGCCTCCTAGCCGGAACCAGTGCGAAACCGCGTTGGCAGGACCCAATATGCTGCGTCCGGCAATACCTACGACGCAGCTCTATGTGTCCCGGTTACATCACACCACGAAGGTTGAGGAGATCGTGGAGTATGTTCGAGGGCGACCAGCTGGATCTTAAGGGTTGAGAAGTTGGCGTCGCGCCACAACACGAATTTGAAGTCGTTTGTGGTGCGAGTTCCGACTCAATATATTGAGACCGTCCTCAAGGAAAGTTTTGGCCGAAGGGTGTCGTGTATCGGCGATTCCGCGGAAGGTTACGCGACACCACGCAGCGCAATACGACGCCGTCACTTCGTGCAAAAATAAACTATTGTAGTTTATTCTTGTGGTTTTTATAAATATATGTTATGATACCTAGTCTGTAAGGTATTTATGTTATGGGTTATTGTTACCCGAAATAAATGATATATTATAATGTTGCTGAAAAAATTTTTTATAGTTTTGAATATTCCTATAAACATGCAGACGTCACAAAGCCACCAGCATACAGTGATGCTAATTTAGTATAGCGTCACTGCATACTTGCGGCTTGTGACGTCTGCATATTTATGAACGGGTAAAATCTGCCTAGCCTTTTCCCAACTATGTTGGGGTCGGCTTCCAGTCTAACCGGATACAGCTGAATACCAGTATTTTACATGGAGCGACTGCCTATCTGACCTCCACAACCCAGTTACTGGGTAATATAATACGATACCCCTTGGTAAGACTGGTTGTCAGACTATCGGGCTTCTGACGACCCGTAACGACTGTCAAAGATACACGAATAACAGACGGGACCGTGCTTTCCGAGGCACGGAGGAATCTCGCTATGTAAAGATGGTCACCCATCCACTGACCAACCCCGGCAATCGTAGCTTAACCTGACGGATCAACCCGTGCGGCTGTGAATGTGATGTTTATGAACTGGTAAATGTGAAGAAATAAATGACTTACTACATTGTTGTGCGGACCGAAATAATATTACGTACTGTGATTATAATTTATCGAATCAATAAGCTAGATTTTTATAATTTCTTAGCTGTCACTGGCGCCACCACACAATACAGAGCCGCTGGTATAATTCCACGATTTCTTTTCAGCCAAAGTGAGTTTCATTAAATTAACAGGAAAACACTGCTGTAGTAAGCCAAGCGCTTGTTGGACCAATGAAGGATTCCGTAGCTGAGAAAAATGTACCTATCTTAAAAACAAACTTAACATTGCAGTTTAACAACATGTAAGTTTGTTATCACAAAAAGAAATCAGTAGGTACAAATTAACAATTTTCAGACTTTTCTTGCCAAATTTCATGATTCTAGGTCAACGGGAAGTACCATACAGGTTTTGATTTATTTGCGAGTATTAACATTTTGCTTAGATGGCCGTATTTTTTTATTGCGTTGACTTAGAAGCTTTATTTTTTTTAGAACTCCAAGGGACCGTAGACTTACGTATTTGATATTAATTTCAACTTGATACCTCTACGCGTTCTTGAGAAAAAGGGTCTTAACAGGCTGACAGACATACAGACAGACGGACGGACAGCGAAGTGATCCTATAAGGGTTCCTTTTTTTCCTTTCGAGTTACGGAACCTTAAAAACCTTCGCAGATATACAATTAGCCGTACTTACGTCGAGAAGCCCCAATTATTTTAATGTACCTTCTCATTACAATATCCTTAGCACTCTCGTACAATGTTGAATACCTCTTTCAGGATTTAAGCATGTAATTTTGTACCACTAAAACCTATTTTTTGTGCTTTAGACTGTACTTACAATTTGTATTATTGACGTCTTATGAATATGACAGAACTCTGTTGAATGAAATAGATTCTTCGCTGGTCCTTTCATTATGGAACTTTGATGTATTATTCGTACGCGCGTACGCGTTCATACAGTGAAAGCTTTCGCTAGAGCGGGTTTTTTTTTAATAATCCTCAACAAGTAATACGGAAAAAAATTCTTACGCAGTATCTCGATTTATTTGGACTTTGTAACGCAAACAAATCTATACTTAACTTGAATTTCAACAAAAGGAGACTCCGTAAAATGGCTCTGTATTAAAACATAATATACAGGGAAACGAACCGTTCCAACCGGATGTTCCACGCTTTTCGGGGTTCCGTACCTCAAAAGGAAAAAACGGAAGCCTTATAAGTTTGTTTTTGGGATAAATTCTTTTCAACTACGAAACCCTTCTTGTGCGTGGGCCGACACGCACTTGGCCGGTTTATTTATTTTGTACTAGCTTATGCCTGCGGCTTAGCATCCCACGGAAACGTACTATTGGGATAAACAGTATTCTATGCCCTAATCCAGGAGAGAGGTCATGGTGATGATCTGTCTCCCAAAATCAAATTTCATCGAAATCCGTTCAGCAGACCGAGTTACAACATAACATCTCGCCTTGTTTCCCCGAAGGGTTTAGCAGAGGTGAGAACTGGCGAAACACCAGGTATATTTAAGTCCCATGTAATAGGGGGCGAGCGAGGAGCTCGTGGCTAAGTAATAACAGCTGTATGGGTCGATCCGTCAGGTTAAGCTACGCTTGCCGGGGTTGGTCAGTGGATGGGTGACAATCTTTACATACCGAGATTCCTCCGTGCCTCGGAAAGCACGTTAAGCCGTTGGTCCCGGCTGTTATTCGTGGATCTTTGATAGTTGTTACGGGTCGTCAGAAGCCCGAAAGTCTGGCAACCAGTCTTACCAAGGGGTATCGTATTACCCAGTTACTGGGTTGTGGAGGTCAGATAGGCAGTCGCTCCATGTAAAATACTGGTATTCAGCTGCATCCGGTTAGACAGGAAGCCGACCCCAACATAGTTGGGAAAAGGCTAGGCAGATGATGTAATAGGGGGCGAGCATGTTGCCATCAACCGGGAATAAATCCAGACTACTACTGAGAAATTCCAGATAGAGAAACCCAATAATACCTTCACCGACCGGGGAATCGAACCCAGCTCATGATCTGCAGAACTTGCGCTTGCGACCATTGCACTCGACCAACGAGGAAGTCAGAGCAACGAAAAAATTTACATTTGCATTATTTATAATACTTATCTATTTGCAGAGATAAGTACAAAATAGTGCTACATAAATAGGACTATGACCATATAGACGTATAAGAAAACCGGCCATGTGAGTGTCGAACTACGCACAATGAAGGGTTCCTTAGTTGGTATTAAATTAATTATCCCAAGAACAAACTTAACATTATAGTTGAAAAACATGTTCTCCCATACATTCCATCAGTAAATGTAAGTTTGTACTCACACTATTGACAGATTTACCATGTTATTTTAAGACCACAAACTTCTTAAACGTTTTCCTGTAATCTACAGTTATAGAAGTATTTTCTGTATTTTTTTTTTCAAAATTTTAGGCTCAGTAGTTTCGGAGATAAGGGGGTAACGGTCAATTTTCATCTATATTCTTAAATAACTTTAAAATTATTTATTTTAAAATTATGAAAACAATATATTTGAGACCCTCATAGTAATCCCTTTCATTTGATATGTCACACGGTACAGTTTCAAAACTTTTTTTTTTAATTTTCTTATTTGCCCCCTAGAAGTGACCCCCATATTCAAAATTTATTTATTTACTTTAGCCGTACATGTTCGGGTCACAGAAACCCATACGTATACGAAATTTCAACTTAATCGGTCCATTAGATTCGTAGCAAATTGGCTTTGACAGACGGACAGACAGACAGACAGACAAACAGACAGACAGACACACGAGTGATCCTATATGTGTTCCGTTTTTTCCTTTTGAGGTACGGAACCCTAACAAAGGCGGACAGACTCTCGCAAAAAAAAAACTGTGTCTATCGGGGTCAGCCAGCTCGCTGTACCTACGGGCACACATTTCACAAGACATGCTGTATTTTTACCTTATACATATATTTAACTAGCTTTTGCCCGCGGCTTCACCCGCGTGGATGTCGGAAAATATCCCACAGGAACGTACTACCGGGAATTCCTATCTTATTCCTTGTCTACATTATAAAGGGAACCTCTGTGCAAAATTTCAGCTTTCTAGGTCCAAGGGTTTGGGGTGGGCGTTGATGAGTCAGTCCCGACTGACTGATTGTCAGTCAGGACTTCTCTTTTTATTTATATAGATTATTCCTTAAATTATCATATTACGAATACGTTACTATATTACGAATGGTTGACTGATGTGTGAATGTATTCGTGCCGTCCTGTAGGTACAGCGAGCTGACTGCCTCCGATAGACACAGTTTTTGTTAGCGAGAATCTGTTTGCCTTTTTAGGGTTCCGTACCTCAAAAGGAAAAAACGGAACGCTTATAGGATCACTCGTGTATCTGTCTGTCCGTCTGTTGAAACTTGGTACACATATGTATTTTGGTAACCCAAACACGGATATGTAACGTAAATAAATGAATTTTGAATATGGCGGTCTCTTTTGAGGGGAAAGTAAGTACAATTAAAAAAAAAGTTTTACAAACTGTATCGTGTGGCATATCAAATAATTTTAAAATAAATTGTTTTGAAGTTATTTAAGTAAATAGACGAAAATTGACCATTCCCCCCCCCCCCCCCTTATCTCCGAAACTACTAAGCCTAAAATTTTGAAAAAAATACAGAAAATAGTTCTTTACCTATAGATAACAGGAAAACCTATCAGTAGTTTATGGTCTTGTAAATCTATATATATAAAATTCAAAGTCCTGACTGACTCATTGACTGATATAATATTCAACGCACAATCCAAACCACTGGACCTAGAGACATTTTTTGCACATAGATACCTTATGTAGTGTAAACATCCATTAATGAAGAATTTTTGGAAAATTCTATACTTAAGAGAATAAAATAGAGGATGAAAGTTTGTATGAAAAATCTTATCTCTTGAGTTATTAGACTTGAAACTTAGCACGAATATTCATCTAAGTTAATTATAAAATTAATCATTTTTAGTTTTCCTAAACTACCCCCTTTTTTTGTGGATGGGAAATCATCAAATGACTTCTCCCGCTCTGATTGGAGCGGCAGGGCGTGTCATACTTTTACTGACTAAAACCCACCCGTGTTCCTTCAGTTGCCTATGGCAGGGCCACGGTATCTCTTTCGAACAACCCGCGACCCCAGAAGACGGGATTGGTGGGTGTCAAAGTTTGTATGGAGAAATTTTAACACGCGGTCCGATTTACTCAAAACTCAGTTTTTGTACTTGAGACCAAAAATGAAGACTAACTAACGTGTATCAGGGTTTTCCAAAAATCTATTACATTTTATTAGGGATTGATTATCTCGAAAATTGGTGTAAATAATGTTTGTTGTTGTTGTTAGCCAAGTTATGGAAACATCCCAGACGATTTTTGAAATTCTACGTGTGGGCGTGAAAACAGGGATACAGGGCCTCAAGTCTGCTATTACAATAGTGTCAGAATGGTCTATCATTGATTTAATAATTGTTGATTTTGACAAGTTTGGTAATCTACTAATGGCGTCATTATGACTTTCCAATGGTCAACCACTAACACTCCATTGTATGAAATTATGAATTTAGCAGATTACGAACTTTTAGCAAAATGACAATGCAGTGACAATGGGATCGTGTTGGAATGTAAAAAATACCAGACTTGGGGCCCAGTTTATATGAAAAATCTTATTAATTTGGTTAATGAACTTGAAAGTTAGCACAAATACTTGCTTACGTAAGTAATAAAGTTTGTCATTATTAGTTTTTCAAAACTACTCCTCAAGGGGGGTATGTATGGATGTTAAAGTTTGTATGGAGTCCGAAGTCCGATTAACTTGAAACTCAGTATTTATACTTTTGATGTAAAATAAACAATAATAAGGAAATTAAAACCCATGAAATCAGACATCCACGCGGGCGAAGCCGCGGGCAGTCTAGCTAGTCTCTCAATATTGTGCGTACAAACTTACTAACTGAGCCTCCACTGTCCGTCCGTCCGTCTGTCACAGGGCTGTATCTCAAGAACCTTAATAGGTAGACAGTTGAAATTTTCACAGATTGTGTATTTCTATTACGACTATAACAGAAAAAAATAACCTGTGTGTGGGGTGTTATTGTCTAGAACTCATCGAGTAGAGTACAAAGATATTTTATATTTTTTATATTCTAAAATGAAGAAATAGGGGTCCGTAAAAGTTGTCAATTTTATACCATTTTTGTACGAGCTCTATTATTAATGTACCTTATACTGTATACTAAAAACGGCGAATTATAAGGTATTTTGTTTAAATATGGGCGATTTTCTGCAACTGCAAAAAATAACCTTGTAATTCACAGTATCATTATGAAATACAAAGTTATCTTTGCGATTGTTAAACATAAACATATAATATGGTACGGAACCCTTTGTGTGTGAGTCCGTCTCGCACTTGGCCGGTTTTTTTTATACGTCTATGACTATGACGTATTTTGTGTTCTCTTCCAATAATGTAATTCATACAAAAGCCAGAAGATATTGTACCTACTAGGTACGAAGATTTGTAGTGTGCAAACATTCATTGCCTTAAATTCTTGATTTTGTTGCAGTCAGCAAATTCCTGACGCTTTCTGAAACACCAGAGTCTTACCCTTCCTATTTTTAATTCGTACAAAACACAGCTTAAGGGTTCAAAGTTAAAAAGCTTTACTATGAGCGTTTAAAAAATTCAGAACATTCCTATTTCAAACCGTTGACTACAAACGAGCTGACTACAAAAATAATTCGATGATATTTATTTATACTCGATCAAAAGCTGTTAATTCAGTCTATATTCATCGAATCCGTATCGAAATACCAAAAATCGAGTCTGAATAAACAAATGAATATTCATAATGTTATGATAACAGTTTTTTGTTTCGAATCCCGGCGTCGTCGATTGAACAACGAATAAGCAATAAAAATACAGGCAGGATGGAAAAATGATTTCAACAAAATATTTCCCTTTTTTCCAAACAAAAGCCGAAACATATCGATTTTTATATTGGAAACATGTTTCTTTTTAAAATGCTTGTATTCATTTTGCTTTATGTATGATAATGGAAAGAGAGGTCTTTATGAAAGGTTTTTATGCAAATTGAAAATATCACAAGTCCCCTAAATGTTCGTTAAACCGTGAATAATTTGCCATTAAAAGGTACAGTACGACAACGTTCAAAGGTTCCATCGTTTGACTTCGGAAAAACCGAACTTTGCCGAATTAAATGTGACTGATCCATTATTTCGCCATTTCTTCTCTGGGGTAATCAGATAGGAAACCTCGACTCCATCTAGCTTATTTTTTATCTTCGGAAAAACCGAAATATAGCTAATAAAATGAGACTATCGACCAATAGAAATTGGTTTATATTCCCATCTAAATTATTATAGATTGACGCACTAATTCCGTCACTCACTTATTGGACCTGTCACATTGAATTCGGCAAAGTTCGGTTTTTTCCGAAAATAAACGATGGAAGCTTTGAAAGTTTTCGTACTGTACTATTACTTTGTCAAATGGATTGGTGTTTAGTCAGTTGTATCAAAGGAGTCTAGAATTTGCTCAGAACAAACGTTCATTCGGTCAATCGTTCAATTTAGATAGAGTTCAGTCGAACAGCTGTAGATGGGTATTGTTTTTAGAGTCAGTTCAGTGACCAAATCGCTTTGAGAACCATGTGGGAACTCTAATGAAAATGTCCTTATCTATCCTCTTGATTATTCTGACTTTATCCGAAATACACCTTTTATAGCAGCTTTTTCAAATTTTAATTTGGTTCAATTTATTTGGGGTCGGCGCAACATGTCCCTTTTTTATTACTTCTCTATTAGTCGTCATCTCCGTAGTCACCCCCTTTCTAGTCGTATCATCTTTCACACAGTCCATCCATCGTTTCTTTAATGATAAATGATAAATGATTTATTTTCTGTAAGTAGGTTTGTACAAACACTTTTACACGTCAAACATATTTTTTTTTAAACTAGATGAGTTCGACGTTTCCTATCTGACTACTCTGAGAAGAAACGCCGAAACAAACTCAGAGGTCACAGTCTCTTTTAAAGTCCAGACATAATCTTGGTCAGATCATGTGAAGACCATGTAGATTGCAGTCTGAAATGGTCTTTTGATGAAAGAACCACACAGATTGAGTGGACCTGTCCAGTCAGTGCACGCATTTGTCAGTAATCGTGCAGCTCAACTCAAAACTTAAGGAGCTTAACGATTCGACGAACAATACCAAAGAAAAGACATTTGGGTAGGCCGCATAAATTACTCAAACTGTCAGACTATAACTAAAACTGAGAAAAGGATAAAATAAATAAAAAACAATGATCCACGTCTTCACATTCACAATAATTAAAAATAGTATAAGTAATACTTTACAAAGTAAATATTCATGTCATTGTATAGAATATGTAAAAAGGTATTTAAATCAACATTAATAGTGTAAATTTATTGGAGCAGCTCAATCCCAAGCCTTTTTGTCCTCAATATAGTCTTTGACAGTATAAAAGGCTTTCTGACAAAGTTTCCGCTTTATACAATTTTTGAATTTATTAAGGCTTAGTTCTTGAATGTGGCTAGGTAGTTTATTATAAAAACGTATACATTGGCAACTAAACGAACCACTTATTTTCTTAAGCCTGGTTGTAGGAACAACAAATTTGTGTTTGTTTCTAGTATTCACATTATGGACGTCACTGTATTTTTTAAACAAATTGATATTTTTATGAGCATACAAAAGATTTTCATAGATATACTGAGAAGGCACAGTCATTATATTAATTTCTTTAAATTTATCTCTGAGGGAGTGTCTGGGACTTAATTTGTAAATTGAACGAATAGCCCTTTTTTGTAAAACAAAAATTGTCTGAATACCGGCGGCATTTCCCCACAACAGAATACCGTACGACATCACACTATGAAAATAACTAAAGTAAACTAAACGGGCTGTCTCTAAACAAGTTAAATCACGAATTTTCCTAACGGCGTATGCTGCAGCGCTAAGCTTTTTCGACAATTTATCTATATGGGGGCCCCATTGAAGTTTGGCATCCAAAGTTATGCCCAAGAACACTGTGGTATCTTCGGGAATCAACTCTTCACCCTTTATGAGAACACTAGTTTTTACTTGTCTAACATGAGGTATAGTGAACTTAATACACTTAGTTTTTTTCTCGTTAAGAAGTAGGTTATTAACATTAAACCAGTTAACTACTTTTGCGACTTTGGTATTCTATACAAAAATTTCAATCTGCCTAGCCTTTTCCCAACTATGTTGGAGTCGGCTTCCAGTCTATCTGACTAGTGACTAGTGCCTATCTGACTTCCACAACCCAGTAACTGGGTAATACGATACCCCTTGGTAAGACTGGTTGCCAGACTTTCGGGCTTCTGACGACCCGTAACGACTGTCAAAGATCCATGAATAACAGCCGGGACCAACGGCTTAACGTGCTTTCCGAGGCACGGAGGATGCTCGCTATGTAAAGATCATCCACTGGCCAATCCCGGCAAGCATAGCGTAACCTGACGGATCGACCCATGCGGCTGTTACTACTTAGCCACGAGTTCCTCATTTTTGTTCTATACATAATCATGTAAATTAATATCACCATAGACTACCTGCGGTATTGTATCTCCTTCTCCCTTTAATCCATCCAAAGGTTGTTTTCAAAAGATCGCTTTTAGCGACAAGACCGCATTTGTATCTGTGTTATTAATTTATGGTGTACATAACACAGGGTGTAAGTGTAAACAGTGGCAATCTTTTAAGGGGTTGTTGTACTCAGAATTATGAACAACTTTTACTATGGGACCAAACCTGAAATCGCGAAACAAAAATCTGCTGTTCTGATTTTGACGAATTTTACGAACATAAAATATAATGAACTGAAAAAGCATATTCTACCTATCTATCTATAGCCTGTAATCGTAACACGTGTACACGTTAAGTATTTATGTATCTGTGCGTTTGACATCTTATCACAAACGTGACGTAGAAATTAACCCCGCTCATAGAGGTACCTAATACAATTAATTTCCAAATCATTAGCTAAGTATTAACCCTTAATCTTGAAGATATCATCATTAGTATGAACATGTTAATCCAAGTTAACCTTTTGGTGGAAAACCTAAAGTAGCTATGTTTAGTTCGGGTTCAAAGATCCTCTTGAAATGTTACTCCTTAAGTTTGAATTTAAACTATCGTTTACATTCCTACTTATAAAGTTAAAGGTTGCTACCTGAAATCTATAAAAACTTTTTTACAAAAAACAAAACCGACTTCCAAAAAAAAACACTACAAAGTCAAAAATAACTTTAATTTCGGAAGTCGGTGTCATTGGATCTCTATTTTAGGTTTTTGCCCCCGACTTCCGAAATTAAAGTTATTTTTGACTTTGTAGTGTTTTTTTTTGGAAGTCGGTTTTGTTTTTTGTAAAAAAGTTTTTATTTTTCACTTTTTAGTGGGTCAGTTTGTAATTTATCTAAGATACAATAACCCATTGTCAACTGCTCATCACGTTTTACAAAATATTGCTTTTCCCGATGCAGGGACGTTAATTGTTGAGGAGTTCTCCTAGTAAGAACCAGGAAAACTGGAGCTCATGGTGAAGTCACCATCACCATTATGCATTTTGACGAGCATAAACCATATTAAAGTAATTGAATCGCAACCTGTGATATACTTAGATATAATTTAGTATTTCCGATGGCCATCTGTGGTCTTCATCATCAGTTCCAGTTCACCAAAAGATACTTTCCGAGAGCAAATGCACGAGTTACTATAAAAAATACCGAAATCGATATAAGTGTGCCCATAAAATTTGAGGGTTTCCCTCGATTTCCATGGGATCCCATCATCAGATCCTGACTTGATGATCATGGGACCACTTGGGAAGTATACCCTTTCGAACAAAAAAAGAAAAATCCAAATCGGTCCAGCCATTTTCGAGTAATCGGGGAACATACATAAATTATAAAAAAAAAAAAAAAAAAAAAAAAAAAAAAAGGTTCCGACGAATTGAGAACCTCCTCCTTTTTGAAGTCGGTTAAAAAGCTACTCAAGTTAGGGTGCTCCAGTGAAGTTACTAGAAATTTTGGGTTGGTATCAGAATGACTGGATCGCAAATTGACCACGTCGCTCTTAGTCCAAATCTCAAAATGTATAAATCTCAAAATACCTAAGTCGCAAAATGACTACATCGCTTTTAGTCCACATCTCATAATGTCTAAATCTCAAAATACCTAACTCGCAAAATGACTACATCGCAAAAAGTCCGAACAGTTGTGTAGGCACCTATACCTACATTAATCTCTTTGGTTCTTAAGGTGACTTTTTTTCTAACTTTCCCTAGACTATAATGTGCTTCCCCAAAATTCACTCTTTACACCAAACTTGAACCAAATCGGTCCATTTTGATGCTTGAACAGACAAACCTACAAACAGACAAAAATGTTAAAATCACCTATTTTGGGTAATATAATACTGGTATTCAGCTGCATCCGACCCCAACATAGCTGGGAAAAGGCTAGGCAGATGACGATGATGAATGATGATGTATCCAGTCATTCTGATATCAACCCTGTATAGGTGCCTACACAGCTGTTCGGACTTTTTGCGATGTAGTCATTTTGCGAGTTAGGTATTTTGAGATTTAGACATTATGAGATTTGGACTAAGAGCGACGTGGTCAATTTGCGATCCAGTCATTCTGATACCAACCCGAAATTTTTCCCTTTATTTAAGTTGCTATAGTAATGTTATGCGACTGTTTAAAGTCTCTTATCTTTAAGACATGTTTATGAATAAACCTTCACCGATGTTATTAATACTGAAAATTGAATAAAAATCTTAGGTACCTTTCACTAATTTAGAATGTGTGTTCTTCCTTGCCTGAAACAGTAAAAAAAATAAAAGTTAATTTTATAAACGCTATAAAGATGCAATCAAAATTCAATAAACACAGACAGCAAATAGTGTTTAACGAAGTTGCATTTGAAATGTGTTACAAAATCGAGTTAGAAACTCTAAGCATTAAACTTGACTCACACCACAAATTGACATTACACAAATTCTGTAGGTATATTTCCCCTTAATACAAGTTATTTTATAACTTAGTCAGGGTGCTGGTTGCAACACCTATCCATGTTGTTAACATAGCCCTTATCAAAAATATTTGGGGTCGGCGCAACATGTCCCTTCATTCCATACTTCTCTATTAATCGTCATCTCTCTTTCACTCACTTTCTAGTCATGTCATCTTTCACACAGTCCATCCATCGTTTCTTTGTTCTTCCCCTACTCCAGCTATCGACATTCATACTCAAAACTTTTCTTACGACATTTTCTTCATTTCTCCGTATCACATCCCATATTACCATGACAACCGATTCCCGCACAACTTCAACATTCTGTAGGTATATTTGATGCCAAAATTCAGTTTAAAACGACCATTTTTGGACTTAACTGCTAAGGCTTCGAGCCTAGGAGGTTTAGTGTTAAATTTTTTGATACAAAAAATTCTACCCCATATGACTAAAAATGTGAGCATAGGAAATTTCAAAATGTTCCGTATCTCCAGACTTATGATTTTTTTCTCAATGGTTGCCACCATTGAGAAAAAAATCATAAGTCTGGAGATAGTTGGCAGCACTACTCGCTTTAAGACGGGTTGGCCGATTTCAGACTTATGTAAACTACTAGCTGTCTCGACAGATGTTGTCCTGTCCAAATTTCAAAAAATTTTCATACAAAATTCTCATAGAAAATGCACTTTCAGTTTTCCTGATTTTTCCAATTTTCCCGGAAACTTTTCCAATGTTTCTCTTCATAACAACCTTTATCGGACATCAAAGAATATTAAAAAAAACTGTATTGGCCAGCCGTTCTCGAGTTTTGCGCTTAACAACACAATCAACCATTCATTTTTATTTTTATTTTTAGAGATAGAAAGATAAGTCCTCGATGTTTTACCTTCACCGATGTCAGTACCGGCCAAGATAAACTTAGAAAGTACATAAGATCAAAGTAACATGCATTATTCTGAAAAGCAGCGTTTGCTAAGAAAATAGTCAAACAGCTGATGCCAGAAGTGGCTTCATTGGAGTGGAAAACAGAATCAGGTGGAAACTGAACATGAAGCAGTCGTATTCGCATGCAGTTTACAGTCTAATACTGTTTTATACTTCATTCTTATCCAGGGTTGGTACGTGTAGAAACAGTATAGTGTTAAGGAGCTTGCGCTGTGATAGCCCGCGAAATTCAAATTTTCTTGCCTTTTATGCAAATTGCAGGTTTATGCAATTGTCAGGTTTTATCTTTATCAAAATATAATACGCGACTATAAAATATATGTATTTAAATAATTTTAACCATAAAAATCATCAATACATCTATTTGTATTTATGTATCTATTATTTAGGATATTTATGTATCTATTTTATTTAGTTTAATATTGTATTAGTTGGTATTTACTATTTGCACCAACAACAGCCCCATTTTATATCGTGATAAATCACTGCCCATCCTAAGGTTGCCTGGAAGAGATCGCGGAAAGCGATAAGGCCGCCCATTGTATGTTTTGTAGTGTATATTATGTTTTCTTTTGTTATGTATTTTTGTGGTGTACAATAAAGTATATATAAATAAATAAATAAATAAATACATCTCTCTAAGTGCAGATTCTTCGAACGAACGAAATCTAACGAATCTGCACGTAATCTAACAAAGACAGATGTATTGATGATTTTTATGGTTAAAATTATGTAAATACATATGTTTTAAAACAGCGTATTGTATTTTGGTCAAGATACAACCTGACACGCCTGCAAATTGCAAAAAACCCGAAACAAATTAATTTCGCGGGCTACCACTGCGCATTCCCCTTAAGGACCTTGCTGATAGGATGTATGCAACCCAGACCTGCCAGCGGTGGTAGGAAATAGCCGCGTAAATGTAAATGTAAATAATGTAATTGTTTGTATTTTTTTTTAATTTGCAAAAGAAGAAAGGCGAGATTTTAAGTTTGTGTGTATGTATGCAATTTTACTGTAATTTTCTTTGTACCTAATATTTTACTTTTTCTGTATTGTGTTTTTTTGTATGGATCATGACGTGGTCTGCAATAATAATTTTTATTTACTTACTAGCTGACCCGACAGACGTTGTCCTGTATTATATTCTTATGTAAACGCGTGAAGTTATAATAGTCGTTAAGTTTCCTGAAATTTTCCAATTTTCTGCGAAATTTTCTTATTTTTTCTTTCTTAAGAACCTTCTCCTGACAATAATAAACACAACAAAAAAAGAATTAGCGAAATTGTTCCATCCGTTCACACGTGATACGATGACCAAGGGAAATAGGGAATCATTTTTATACAGGGTGTAATTTTTATACAGGGTGTAATTTTAATCACCGTTATCCTCTTAAGGTGTCATTGTACTCATCATTATGAACAACTTTTACTATGGGACCAAACCTGAAACCGCGAAAAAAAAATCAGCTGTTCAGTACATTTATGTTCGCATAATTCGTCAAAATGTACTGAACAGCTGATATTTTTTTCGCGATTTCAGGTTTGGTCCCATAGTAAAAGTTGTTTCTAATTATGAGTACAATGACCCCTTAAGAGGATAACGGTGATTAAAATTACACCCAGTATATAGATTTATATTAACCATTTCATTTTGATGTTGTTTCTCTATCTAAATAATTTCTTAGTCTGCCTCTTTGGTCCAGTGGTCAGAAGCGCTATTGCTGAGCATGAGGTCCTGGGATCGATTCCCGGGTGAGGCAAAGTGTTTGGGTGGGTTTACCCATCTGGAATTTCTCAGTAGCAGCCCGGAGTCTGGAGTTGTGCCCGGTTGATAGCAATAGACTCGCCCCCTATTACATGCGACGCGTGCTATAGGTACACCTCTGCCTGACCCTTCGGGGATTACAGGCGTGATGTTAACTCAAACGAAGTAGATCCAAAGTGACCATCAAGAAGCTTACAAGTCAAGAATGTCAAAAACAGATTAATTTGTTGTCCGTTCGATTTGTGAGTCCAGTCCTTCTCATTTACGGGTCTGTAATTATTATTCGTCGAACCGTTAGCATTTGAATTTGCTCAGCAATAAACTACGATCGCTAAGAAAAGTTTTAATTATTCAACGCAAAACAGTTGGTAGTAATTGGGTTAATGACTACCAACTGTTTCCACAGAAGTGCCAATACAATAATCAACTCGGTACCCAAAATCAAACAACACTTATTATATTCAGTTTGGTGTCGAAACCCCTCCGAAGTCTCAATATACGGCTTTGCATAATTCATACACAAGCGGAGTGAGGATTTCGGACTGCTTAGATTCGATGACATGATAGTCTCTGGATTTAACTTATTATTATTACTGGCTGGGTAGAAGTTAGGGCTATTTTGGTGTCTGAGATGATGATTTATTTTTTTGTTGTGTTCGAAATTTGAATATCGGAATTGAAAAGACCTTGTTACTTAGATAATAGACATCTAGATCGAGCTACCGTGTGGCCGGTCATGAGACAGCAATATAATACTTTTTCTAGGCTATGTTGTATGAGAAATTAAGTTTAACGTAAGAAATCTTCCATATTTTGGACTGAAACCCATGTCAATACATACGCACAATGCATAAACTGTTCAAAAAAGGTAAACTAATCGACGCAAGATAAATTTTTTAACAGTGAAAACATTTTGTTTGACTAACATTCAAAAGTTCGCCAAGCAAAAATACGGCACGCCGTAAGAGACAGGAGATAGGATGCTTTGTCTCAATTTTCCTATTAATTTTGTATATACGAGTATGTGTCTCACTTCCACACTTCACACTGTAATCATGGCAACGTCTAGAGGTTGAATGTCTTTGCCTTGTTAGAATATTTTATTAGATAGGTTCTTGGTTTGATTATAGGTAAGTACTTCGTAACTATCCTTAACGTTAAGAACCAAAGGCTAGTATGATTATTATTATTATTTCTGGTAATAAATGTAACGAATGTCCCACGGATCGTGAATATAAATTTCGGTAGCTGTTCTCATAGTAAACAAACGCAATTCACGCAAGACTTAGGGGCTGATTATATACTCGATTATTTATCGGTAGATAAAAGGTAAGTAGAATATTACAAATCACTAAAGGATAGTTTAATAAGCGTTCTTATCCCGTACACACTCATGTGTAACTATGTAAGATGAAAGACCTTTTGGATACGATAACTTTTCCTTATCTTTTGAGGATTCCCGAAATTCGGTAAGTGCGTCTGAAGTTACAAATCAAGAAGCCAAAAGCGTTGTATTACAAGAATATGATTTGTATGTTTGATGAAATGGAATCTCCAATTTGTATATGTTATAGTCAAACCCAAAAGCTCCGGCGCTCCTAGGTTTGACTAGTCAATCCTCAGGTCTGACTTGAAGTCTCAGTCAAAGCCCAAACAAATGAAGTTTTTCGGCCTCTGACTAAAGAATTTTGGTCAAAACTAGAAGAAACTAATTTGATCAGGCAAACGTCGAAACTCAATTTATCGAAATCGGAATCGACTAGGCAAAGCCCGAAACAGATTATTTATTTTAATTTCGACGTTTGACTGAATAGTTAGGAACTTCTAGGTTTAACTAAAAATACTTTAGTCAAAGACCGAAATTGGAATTGATTTCGGGGCTTTGGTCAAACCTAGGATATTCCGGGAGGAGATTGCATATCGACCTTTGACTATGACATATATAAATCAGAATTCAGCTTGGTTGGTGTAACATCTTGCTACTGTCTCTCAGGATGGCCTGCAGTCGTAAGCGGTTGCTTTATAAGATAACAACCGACCCGCCCTTGCCTCTAGCCTATAACTAGTATATTATACCTAAATTAAATATTAATGTATTAATGTATGGTTATACCTAGACAAAACGTCAGACCCTATTTTATCTCTAAAATACTTTTTTGACAGCAAAGCCAACACTACTTTTTTATTTGACTACCTGTACCTACATACTTACCCACATACCCGCTTACTCCGTAGATATTATACAAAAAGCGAAAAAACAAAAAAAAAAGAAGCCCTCGATCAATATATATAAATTACGGTCGGGTAGAACAGAAGGCTCTTCGGTGAGGCTAGCACAAACAAACGTTCGAACAATTTTAAAATTGAAAATACTCGTTTTTCACACAATAATATAATTACTTAAGTACTTAGTTTGAAGATTTATGAAGGTCTATCTATTCATACGCGAACTCTTTTAACCCCTCAAGTGTCGAATGTACCCCATGTGTGCATAAGGAAATCGCTTTACATAATAGGTATATAAGCTTATATCACATATATATAAACGTAAAAAAACATCATCCGATGGAAAACATATCATCATCATCAACTACTAGTTGTGAACCTATGGGGTTCGCAACTAACCCCCAACCCCCACTCAGTCGTTGTGGTTTTGGGTCTAAAATTAGTCCTACTCAGACATCTGAGGGGCCATTACTCATCATTATGAACAACTTTTACTATGGGACCAAACCAGAAATCGCGAAAAACACACTAATATGTTCGCATAACTCATCAAAAGTATTAAACAAAGTAAGTAAGTAAGTAGTAGTATTATGTAGTAGTTTAATTTAAATTATTGGTATAGGTATATTAAGCGCTTCTCGCAATCAAACATAAAAGTATGGCGAGTAAAATTGTTGTAGTTAAAAATTAAAGTATGTTGGAGAAATAAATACAATTAAAATTTTTAAAAAATGTAGGGAACAGATTTTTTTTTTTAAACTCCAAACAGGTGCAACCGTTCTGAAGTGATGTGCTTATACGCATACATTCGGCAATTGATTTTTGTTTATAGAAGATAAGTTCAGGTTTCTTCACCGTGTTTTTCCTTCACTGATGTCAGTAATGCCCAAGATATAGGTACCTACTCAGAAAGTCCATAAAAATTGAAAAAGTCACATTGGTACTTGCCCTGATTTGAACCCACAACGTCATGCATGAGAGACTTATTAGCTTGTCTAAGGGATAGTTGTATTTTCGTTTCAAAAATCATTCGAATTTTCGTTACATTTACGTCGCGCGTTCGTGCTAGGGCCTTAGTTTTCTGCCAGAACCCTGAAAATCTCGCAGCCCATTTCAATTGCTAATATAAAGTCTACAGACTCGATTTCTCTTCATATTACATTTTAGTATGCACTCGTACATTTACATACGACTTTTTATTAAAATTTTACATATTCCGTGTAACTTTGTGGCTGTAGGTTGTCCTAATGCAGATTTTGGTCGCATACTTTTAAGTAGTACTTTGGTAAATATTACCTGATGGAAAGATAGCTGAACGAATGGCTTATGGGGCCTCAAGGATCTGGAGTAGCAACCGCGGAAGGCGCAATGTTGGTAGGCCACCCACAAGGTGGACTGATGATCTGTTAAAGGTTGCAGGAATCCGCTGAATGTGAGAAGCAAAGGACCAATCATTGTGGCGACACTTGGAGAGGCTTAGGTAGATGACGATCTGATGGAAACTGTTAACTTAGTGATGACATAGACGTCTACAATAGCAAGGGGTATTTTGAGGACCTTAAAGTCAGCTAGCACCCATTTGGGTCAAACCGCAATTCAGCAGCTGCTTAGGAAGTATCATAATATCTATTATGATCCTTCCTACGTAAGCAACTACTAATTTTGGCAGTTTTGAAAAAGCACAAAGAGTTTTACTGTTTTTATTTCTGTGTTGTAAATTTATTACTTTTATGTCACGAAAAAAAAAACCGGTCAAGGGCGAGTCGGACTCGCGCACCGAGGGTTCCGTTCCGTTTTCTGAAAAAGTGTGCTATTTAGAGACACCGTTTTATTTTTTCTGTAATCTTTACATAAACTTCTATCACATAGAATAATTTCAGATTTTTATCTTTGCAAACTTCGGAGATAAGGTGGGGGGGGGGAACGGTATTTTTTTACATTTTTCATCAAAAGTCGAAACCTATGCGGCCTAAAAATAAATAAAAAATAGTTTAAGAATTTGCAAGCAGCGGTCTTTCATATGATACCCCACATGCCCTAGTAGCCTTACTTTGAATTTTTAAGACCCCCTTTCAGTCCCTGTTACAAAAAAATATAAATATTTTTAATTCTTTCTTATTTGCAAAATAGTTGGGTAAACGTCATATAAAACTGTTCCAAATTTCAAGTTGATAGCATTAGTAGTTCTTGAGATATCCAGCTGTGACAGACAGACAGACAGACAGACTGAGTCACACCATAAGGGTTCCTTTTTTACCATTTTGGTACGGAACCCTAAAAAGAAACGGAAAGTACGAAACGAACTAAAAAAATATATTTAAAAATATTTTTTTTTTAATTTTCTCTTCTTTATAAAATATTTTTGGGTAACTTAACCTAAGTTTAAGAAAATGTCTTGTTCTTCTATACCTAATAGTGAAAATTTTATTGTACTTATTACTTTTAAGTTTTTTTTACTGTCTAGACGCAAAAACAAGGACACTTTTGGACTACCTGGTGGAAGTTACTTTAATACCTTATGGAATCCCAGCGCGTCGATTACAAATAATGAGTGAATCCTAATTGAATCTACGAGCAAATAATAGTAAAACGGGTCTGCTGGTACAAACATTTCCTTTTATATTTTCAATTCCAATTTTCCTCCAAATACTTTTCCATTTTATTCCGTACATATTTCGTTTTAAAACGACACTATAAAAGTTTTAACTGGATTTATATTTTTGTACAAGCTACGATACGCTGAGATACGATACTAGTTTCCACTATCAGCGCCCCATAGTTTCACCCGCATAAGTCTCGAACCCGTAAGAATATTGGGATAAAAAGTATTATTTTTGTTAATCCAGGTTATAAACTATCTATGTGTCAAATTTTATCAAAATCTGTTAAGTAGTTTTTGTGTAAAAGAGTAACAAACATCAATTCATTCAACCATCCATCCAGCCATCCTCACAAACTTTCGCGTTTGTAGTATTACTAGCTGCTCCCCGCGGTTTCACTGGCGTAGACCGGGATAAATGTAGCCTATGTGTTAATCCAGGGTATGAGCTATCTACATAACAACTTTCATCCAAATTGGTCCAGCCGTTTAAGCGTGAAGAAGTAGCAAAGATACAAACACACAATCACAAACTTTCGCTTTTATAATATTACTGTGAAATATATAAACAGAACGGAGTACGGAGTAGGATAGTAGGAAGTAAGTGTGAAACTTAAAAATAAAATTACGCTTCGCTATCAAACAGACTCGTAGTTATTTGAATATTTTGGTATCCCTTTTAACTCGTATCGTTTATGTGCTATGCGGCGCTAGCCTACAAGAAATTGTTAAGTACACTAATCTTAGATTTAAATAAAATATTAATGTTGTTTGGTTAACAAAAATAAATAAACTCGTAGTAATTACAATACAAATGTTTGAAAAGGAAAGAAAATAGAAACAAAAAATGAAATAGAACAAAGCTTTAATTTATTAGGAAATTATTTGTTTTTTGCTATTCAAAAGTAATAATCGACAGTGAAACTGAGTTTCTGAAACTTACCGTCCGCAACAAAAAGCTTCTGTAAGACTGTAAGATACTTTAACAGCATGAAGTAAAGGTACAAGAAAACTGTCTCTTGTCTTGGTACAGTCAGCCTCAAAAAAACTTATACATCGACAATAATTCATTGAATAGTCTACAACATTTTGCACTATAATAATGTACCTATCAATAAGATAATTTATTCCGGAAGGTTTATTTATATAATACATTAATATTTAACTTATATAAAATAGAAACCTTCATGTTTTGTCAAGTCGTAAAAACTTGTGGAACATAAATTGTAGACAATCAAATGAATTCTTTTCGATGTATTCACCACAACACACCACACTTCACTGGCACTCTAACAACTTTAAATTTTGTATCTTTATTCCTTTGTTTTTTTGTTTATCGTGTTTTCCAATAAATTATTAAATAAAACTATAAGATTATTAACACAGACAATATTTTTGGGGCTGCTAATGTCTGTGTAGGTTTTTCCTAAAGTACCTATAATATACAATTCTCAAAGGATTTATCAATCTTTATATATATTTTTAGGGCGCCTTTGTGGGTGAGAAATAAATGTTTATTATTCACCTTTTATATGTTGACTGTACCTACGCATAAACAAATGAAAAGCGAAACCACACAGTCAAAGTCACAGCCGAAGCTGGTTTGATGTTCAGCAATAGACCGTTTGTAACTCTTAACAGTAACTTGTTGTCGTCTAGAGCTCCTATTGTGGTTACAGCCTTGTGCAGTACCGTTTTTCGACAAACAAAGTTACAAACCCGTGTTTGGTGTTCCGACAGACAATGTTGAAGTTTCTCTTCCCGAGGCGAATTATGTTCGTGAAAACAAGCAAGTTACAGATGGATTTTATTATTAAAATATTTCCCTAATTATATTACGAAAACATTACTTTTTTGTAGCATGTTATTTTGTGTTCAATTATCTCATGTATTTTGTTTTACGTTTACAAAGGTTGAAGGAATTCCTGCGTCGTATTTTTCAGGCGCGTTTGCATATTCATAAGTCTTCACGGCGTGCTTTTGTGTAAATGAATGTACATTCTATGTCATAACATACTTGACTTAAACCAACCTATATACATTTAGCTATATGTGTAGCTTTATGCACCTTTAAAACGTAGGATGGTTTTTTATTAATTACGTCTAAGGTCTATGGTCCCATGGAGTTCTAAAAAAAACAAGCTTCTAAGTCAAAGCAATGTAAAAATACGGCCATTTATGCGACATATTTTGATACTCGCAAGTAAATCAAATCCTATAGGATACTTCCCCTTGACGTAGAATAATAAAATTTGGCAAGAAACAAGGTCACATAGCACAAGTACAGGAAAAAGTCCGAAAATTGTTCATTTGTAGTTTTATCACATATTATTTTTTTTGGGATTACGATGTTAAGGTTGTTTTTGGGATAAATTATTTTCAATTACGGAACCCTTCATTGTGCATGGTCCGACACTTGGCCGGTTTTTCTGAACTTAACTGCACTTCATTGCTCAATTATTTCATTCGAATTTTTCATGCCAAACTTTGTGGTGTTATATTTGGAGTCGTAACGAGCTTGATTTGAAACTGCAAATATTTCTGATGTTTAATAAATCGTTGAAAAAGGGAATTCTTATTGATTTTCCCACTCAGGGTCAGCTAATTGTGCTATCAGAATTACACGCAGAAAATGTAATGGTTCTAGAGTTATTAAAGTTTATAAAAGCGTACACGTTCAGGCCAAGGAAGAAGATATAGGTCAGAAAAGGGAGAAGGCCTAAATAACTCAGCAGTGGCTGGAACAATGATAATGATGATGGTGAAAAGCGAAAGTTTCCGCTTGTGTGAAACCCTAAACCATATCTTGATATATGCATAGGGTAGGATTGCAGGCACACAATTGCTCAAGCTTTCATTCACCCATAAGCAATTTAATGCGGATTGTCGCATTAGTTCGTTCCCTATGATGCACAAACCCGGACAATTAACTGCGCAATTCTTGGAAATTGTGATAAAATACACCATCGCGGCAATACCGAGCAATTAACGGCAATACCAAGTTTAGCAAGAGCACACGGCTACAAATAAAGCTATACATTTCCAGTACCTATAAGCTAATCCGATACAATATCGGATTTCCGTACAATGAGAGGTCAGCTTATACTGGAAATGTATTGCCTTGTGTACAATATATAACAACAAAGTCAACTTTTTCAATGTGCCTAAAACCGACATCACCTTCCCTATAATCTATTTAGTAAGGAAACTTTCCTCAGGAGATTAGAAAGGTTTAAGTTCAGAGTCTTCCGTAGTCAGGTCAGACCCTCGGGACGGTCGGCTGCGGTAATGGCAATCCTCTCGGGTCATAGTGCGTCGTGTTTATGTGGACCGTACCAGTATTATTTTCTCGTAAGAAACGGTTAGCACTATTTGCGAAGTCACCTTGGTTCTAGATAAAGATGTAGTTTTAGGACCTATGTTTTTGCTGGACTTTCTGGCACTATGATAGTACCTATTTCTTTGACCTTTTGTAACCTGTTGGAACCAGATTTATGTAATTTATTTAACCCGTCGCACGACAATTAACAGACATAATAGATTTTTTATTTAAAGACGTTTAAAGAGTTAAATAAATTTTGTTTCCTTCACCGTTTTGAGAGGAGTGGTGATGAAATAATTTACACAATGTAAAGCGCCACGGGTTCGAGCTTACGACCCGACTCGACGCGACCTGAAGTCGCGGCCCATACCACTGGGCCATCACTACTCTTTTTATCTATTGTCATTCGATAATTCACGTTCTATTCAGAAGCAGTCAGAAATTAGGGCAAAAATACCTTTGAGAAGCAGTGACCTGATAAAATTGAGCACCTATTGAGTTTATTTATAGGGAAAATGTTATTTCAGACTATTTCACTATCTATATATCTTTTCGTTTGGTAGAAAACACGTTTTTAACCCCATGGATCCGCCTGTGTCGCTTGGATTAAAATATCGATTGGGTTTCCTTGTCACAAATTGTTTGTGTCGCAGATTTTTTTTGCATTAATCGATTAAGCATGACAGCAAGACGAAAACAATGAAAAAAATAATTACTTACCTAATAAAAATAAAAATACGCTACTACTATACTTGATTCCGATATATTTTATTTTATTAAAATGATTATTTTTATGTGTATTGTTTATTATGTGTTGAATGTGTTAGACATTACTTAATTTTTCAGACATTATATTCTCAAGCATTACTTACTTATTGATTTGAATTTATGAAATGGTATATTTTTAATGATAATTTTGCATGCCCGAATTGCTGCAATACAGTGGACACACTTGATATCTAGAAAAGTATGATTTTAAACGTTTGATTTTTTTTTTCAATTTGAAAATTAAGTACGACTACAGTGGCTAGAATTTAAACAAAAAAAACTGTAATCCAAATCTTATCAGAGTCATCAACATCTGCCTCCGTTTTCTCAACTATGCTGACCCCAATTTAAGACACGAGGCAGGCGCGGCTCGCTGGTTATCTTATTCCAGTCTAACTGGATGCAGCTGAATACCAGTAGTTTACATGGAGCGACTGCCTATCTGACCTCCACATCCAAGTTACGTACCCCGTAGCACAATACGCATTGGTAAGACTGGTTGTCAGACTTTCGGGCTTCTGACTACCTGAAATATACTCTTATCAAAGCATCTATTTTTTTTTGTTTTAATTTTTGGACGTTTAAAAGTTCACAAAAATCGTTTGAAGTCATCATATTACCATTTAATTAGTGCCGAAAAACGAAGAAATACCTACATAAATGCTAGAACGGTTGATCTTTGTTCCTACTTAGTTAATTACAAGCAAAGCTGCCCTTTTAAAAAGAGTTCATTAAAGACGGGGTAATTTATTCTATGTAAATAAAGACCTTCCCGAAGAGGAGAATTGAAAATGCTTATTTTAAAGTTTTGTTCAGACTTGAAAACGTTGCGGGATTTCCAAAACAAATGACAGTAGTAGTTTTCTACTTCCTTTTTAGGGTTTCGTACCCATATGGTAAAAAGGAACCCTTATGGTGCGACTCAGTCTGTCTGTCTGTCTGTCGCAGCTGGATATCTCAAGAACTACTATTATCAACTTGTTTGGAACAGTTTTAGATGACGTTTACTCAATTATTTTGCAAATAAGAAAGAAATAACAATATTTGTATTTTTTTTACAACGGGTAGGTAGCAGTACCTACCTGTTGGGGGTCTTAAAAATTCAAAGTGGGGCTAGAAGGGTATGTGGGGTATCATATGAAAGAGCGCTGTTTGCACATTCTCAAACATTTTTTTATGTATTAGGGGCAATAGGCTCGCCCCCTATTACATGGGACTTAAACATAACTGGCGAAATTTGGATGGTACTATAGGTACACCTCTGCCTAACCCTTCGTGGAATACAGGCGTGATGTTATGTCATATAGTTTCCATTCCCTAGAAGTGTATCCCTTAATGTCTTTTACGATGTCCCACGACATAAAAGGGTCGATCTAACCACACGGTTCTGCACGTCATAATATTTTATACAGCACCATAAAATCTTTTGTCGAAGCCAATTTAGGAATGGAACATGATTTATTATTTTCATAAAACATTGAGAAAATGATTTATTATGGTGGCTCTAATGGAATTGGTTTGCAAAACCTTTATAGCTTTACCTACACGATATTGATTGTGAAGCTTACCAATTTACTAAAGTTTTCTCTGTCAGGATTATTTTCGTTTCTAAGCTTTCGAAAGCAATAACAGATAAAAAAGGGTAGAAAGCGGATATGTATGATTAAAAACCTAATAACTACTTGCTGAATTTATTTATTTATTTATTTATGTCTTATCTATCTATCTATATAAATAAAAAGAGAAGTCCTGACTGACTGACTGACTGACTGATTGACTGATTGACTGACTCATCAACGCCCAGCCCAAACCCTTGGACCTAGAAAGCTGAAATTTTGTACAGAGGTTCCCTTTATAATGTAGACAAGGAATAAGGAAGGAATTCAAGGTAGCAGGTTCCCTTGCGATATTTTCCGACATCCACGCGGGCGAAGCCGCGGGCAAAAGCTAGTTTCTTATAGTCAGGAAAAGAAATGTAGACAGTAATGTGTGTTCCTTATTACAGACACCATAGGAGTATGTCACCATGACACTTTTTTAATTTTTTATCAGCTGTGAATTTAACCTGTGGCAATCTAAAGCAGCTGATAGACTTGAGCAATCACTTGTAATGAGCATTCTAGCGAATGTTCAAATGGAACGTTTTAGTGAGCATTCAAGCGAGCATCCTAGCGAACATTCTTGATGACAGTAATTTTGCTTCGAGCTTTTTGCCGAGCCGAGCAATTTTGAAGTCGCTAGAATGATCGTGAAAATATTCTTAGCGATGTTTAGCTCTATTCTTGGCTCTTTTCGTTTTTCGTTGTCCAGTTCAACAAAAAAAAAAACTGTTCTGTTACAAGTGAATGATCGAGTGAATTGACTACTTATGATTATAAGATCCAAGTGGCTTAGGAATCAGAATTTAATCATGAAGAAGCAAAAACAGAAGAATTGATTTATACACTCGCAATGAGATCTAGATAACAAAAAAAAAGAGTCCTACATATTTCTGAGAATGCTGGTTAACCTGTAAAAAAAATCAAATCAAATCAAATCATATATTCGCTTAGAATGTAGGTAATGTTCAATAAATTTGTTATAAAAATATAGTGACCCGAGTCACCATATTCTGCCTGCCTGACATTATTTGTTAAATTTTGCATGCTAAAAGCATGCAAAATTTAACAAATAATGTCATTATCAATTTAGTTATGAGTACTTATGAGTCTGATCTGCGTAAACGTGACTGTGTAAGTCTGAGGTCCAATATAATTATTAAGAAGAAGAAGAAAAAGCTGTTAGTGTTTAATTAGACATATTATAAAATAAAGTCGATTTTCGTGTCTGTTGTGTGGCTGCGTTGTTCGTTTTCACTATCATTTAGAGAATTTATTTCGGGTTTATATGCATAGTAATATTAGAAACCTCCATATATTGTCACGTCGTAAAAACTGCCGGGCCGCTAGTTATAAATAAATAAATGAATAGGTATTAAATCGTGTGATGATTCACACCTTCTTAAATTCGTACGCAACTAAAGATAAAAGTAATTTAAATGCTTATACTCGTACCACACATTATCAATCGTTACCCGAATTGCAATTACTGTTACAAAAGAGACTGCCCACTTCCCTACGTATCGTCGTCAATCAATCAGCGTCACAGTCGTGAAGTCTACACACGCCTTTAAGACAGTAACGAGAAACAATTTGTTCGAAATGAAGGAGACTCATTGAATTAGGGGCCGTCACGATGCATTCAGGGTAAGCTTTTGATCTTTCTTGAGAATTCGTTTTCGTACGCACTTCTAATAATAAAGAGAATATTATTTACTGTAACTTGTTCGCAGTCTAAGGCCCGTATTACAGAACGTCACTCAATAGTCAAGCATTACTTAAAACTAGATTCTAGCCATTTGATTGGTTGAAACTAGTTTTAAGTAATGCTTGAGTATTGAGTGACGTTCTGTAATGCCTAAGACAGTATGGGTCGAGATCCTTTTATTTTATTTTGTTTTTGCTGTATTCCCTTCAAAATGGTGCATGTTGAATGGTGCTAATCCATGCGTCAGGTTCGTCAGCCTGTTTTAATTTAATTTAATTTTTGTATTTAAATTAAATTAAAATAGGCTGACGAAATTAAATGAAAGCGGGCGAGCCATATACTTACTTGTATGTGTAAATGTTACATGCACATTGTCTTTGTGTGCGAAGCTCGGGAGCGCGCTACCTACCTACCTACGCTAATGCGTATAGACACGCGCTCCTGTGTGCGTACCTGCACGCACACAGGAGCGCGTGTCTATACGCATTACATCTACAAGTATGGCTTACCCGCTTTCGTGAGATAAAACAACTGTATCTCGTGCAAGAACGACTGCAACATTGATAAAAGACCTATTCCATAATAGTATGTCTGCATCATCATCTGCCTAGCCTTTTCCCAACTATGTTGGGGTCGGCCTCCAGTCCAACCGGATGCAGCTGAATACCAGTATTTTACTTGGAGTGACTGCCCATCCAACCTCCACAACCCAGCCACTGGGCAACACGATACCCCTTGATAAGTCTTGTTGTCAGACTTTTGGGCTTGTGACTACCGTAACGACTGTCAAAGGACTACAAATAACAGGCTTAACGTGCTTTTCTAGGCACGGAGAGGTCTCGATGTGTATTGGATGGTCAACCATCTACGGACCTCGGCAGGCTTTGCTTAACCTTGAAATGAATCGTTTAAAATGTCTATCCATACTTTATGAGAAAATTGCTATGGAATCGTGCGTACGTATAAGGTATTTATGCTGTACCTTCACAGTACATTTTATTTTATTTTTTTTTGAGGGTGGGAAATCATCAAATAACTTCTCCCGCTCTGGGTGGAGCGGAAGGGCGTGTCAGACTTTTACTGACTAAAACCCACCCGTGTTCCTTCAGTTGCCTATGCCAGGGCCGCGGTATCTTCTTCAAACAACCCGCGACCCCAGCGGCGTCGGCCCTATTGGACCCCATCACTTGCTGACATCTCTTTGAGGCGCGCGTGGAACACAACGCGCCGTCGACTCGGGCCTGGTCCTTACCGGACGGCGAGCTACCCGCTACTCACCGTCCGCAGGCCCGCGCCTACGGTGGCCGGAAATCGCCTCGCGATTCCCGCCGCCCAGGGCGTCTCCTGCGGCGACTGAGGGCGTGAGGCTGCCTCTCCCTCACGCGTTCCGCCTCCTCCTTCGCGAGCATCACTGCTTCGCAGAAGGAGGTACCTTCACAGTACATACCATTTAAATTAGACTCATCTACAATTTAGACATTAGAATTAAAATTATTCGCAGTTAAAGGTTCTTTTGAAACAGTCCAGCTCATCGAACATGTAAAAGCACTAACATAAATCTAATTTAATTAATTATTACTTCGCTAAAATTCATTAAGTTAAGCCGTTGGTCCCGGCTGTCATTCGTGGATCTTAGACAGTCGTTACGGGTCGTCAGAAGCCCGAAAGTCTTACAATCAGCCTTACTAAGGGGTATCGTATTACCTAGTAAATGGGTTGCAGAGGTCAGATAGGCATTCGCTCTATCTAAAATACTGGCATTCAGCTGCATCTGGTTAGACAGGAAGCCGACCTATCTTCGCTAAAACTCAAAATGATGTTTTATCAAAAAGTTTTAAATGCTAATTCATCATCGCCTAGCCTTTTTCCAACTATGTTGGGGTCGGCTTCCAGTCTAACTGGATGCATTTACACTGACTGACTGCCTATGAACTGATTTCCACAACCCAGTTACTAGGTAATACGGTACCCCTTTGTAAGACTGGTTGTCAGACTTTCGGGAATGTCTAATTCCAAAATTGAAATTCTCAGTACATTTATGCATTAGGTAATGGAAGTATGAATTTTCTATAGAGCCCACGACACACGGGTTATTCAATGCACGAATAAAGGCGCAGGCGAATAGAAAATACAGGGATTTTAGCTGTAAAGCCGGATTTGGGAACCGCGTGAGCAACCCGGCTCGTTTCGTAGTATTCAATTATTCAACATTTCATTGTAGATGTTTTAAAGGCGTTCTCGTGAATTTTAATAAAAAAGTGAACATTTTTGGAACGAAACAATTTATTTTTTTTTGGTAATAATAAATGTTTGTAGATTAATTGGTCTGTGACAGGAATTGATGGAACTGCGTTTTAATTTTCTGGGTTTTGATTAATACTTCAACGAGTTTTATTTGTTCTACGGACGGGCTCCAGCCCGTGACTTCGTCCGCGTGAAATTTCTTGTTCCCTCAATCCACCCTGTCGCATCGCATCGACTGCAAGTGCTATTACTTCGTTTTCACTTAGCGTTCTTTCTGACTTTTTTCTTTTTGCTCAGCTCCTAAGGGTTCTAGCGTGATGTACAGCCTTGCTCAAGAAATGGGCTATCAAATGCAAAAAATATTTTTCAGATCCGACCGGTAATTCCAAACTTACTTTCCCATAGAAATAAGCATAGCTCTACTGAAAATTGTTAGGTGTACCTACGCTGAAATAAAATAGCAATTTAAAAGTTTCTGCAGGTACATTACTTATAATTCGACTATAAATGTTATCATAATTGTAAAACAGTTATTTCATAAATTACTCTATTTATTATTGATTTTGATTTGATTTTTAAACGTCTTTATTTACAGAAAGGTAAACACAATTTGAAAAAAAAAAATATCTTATTCTAAATGTAAACTGACATAATCCGAGCGATGTTAAATAGGCTAAAGCACCTCTTTTAACTTAAAACTTAGTATGATCGTTAGTGTGACAAATAATTTAATAAATACGTCTATGACTGTAGGTACCTACTGTATATGTAGGGTTTGCAGATCCACATTTTTAAATTTATACTACCCAGGCCCCCCCTTTTATTTATTTATTTATTTAATTGAAGGAGAACCAACAGCTATAACAGATAGATAACAATTGATTATAAATCATGGAGCCAATTACAGGTTCTCACGGGTAAAAACAGAAAAAATAGTAGAAATCTTAGGATCACTAACAAGCACGATAGAAAAAAAAATCAATATTGTATACATACATAATACATAAAAGGTACAAAAGCACTATGCACTTTTAAAGAAGTCAGCGTTCATCCGACTGCGTGCAGTATAGGTTTTGGTGACAAATGTGTCAAATGAGAACTCTTTACAAAGAACATTAAAACTTATTGTGCAATTATTAAAATACATTATTACTTATCTATTGTAGAATAATTGTAAACAAACAAAATAAAAGCATATATTTATGAAGTTATACATAATAATGTACATATTAGTGAGTTAGGTGACAGCAATCACGCTGGACAGGTGGTAGGTGAGCTAACGTTAATCCACCAGGAAATGGTGATGCGGCAGTTTGTATTTGTTATAAGTCCTGGCATAAGGTAATCGGGTTAGTCTACTCTTAACAATGTGTGAGACTAGAGTATTACGGTGATGTGGATTATTAAAGAGGTAAAATTTTCGGGATACCTATTTATTATTACTACCTCTATAATACAGATAAATCAATTTGATTTATATTATTATAGGTAAGTACTTACCAATATAATGATTACGGTAAGTGGTCGTGTAAATAACTCTCAGAAGTAAATTATTTATGATTAATTCGGTGTAGATAAGATTCTGTTCGTTAACCAACGTTCTGTTCGTTAATAGTACCAACATTGAGATGATGAAAATTTAGTTAATTTTAGTTTTTTGAAGCTACATAATTTCGGTTTATACAGAAGGCCAAATTCCCGTAATTAAAAACATGTTTTTAATTTATTACTTCTAATTTTGGATTATTGTCAAAATCGCAATGATCTTTATTGTCGATGCGATAAGGTTGCTTTTGGGTTGCTACTATTCACAAGTCTGTCAAAATCACAGTGATCTTTATTTTGGTTGCAATAAAGTTGCTATTGGGTTGCTGCTGCAACAGGTAGGTACCTACTTAAAATGACTGTGAAGGGTATGTAGTCGCAATCTTATCTCAGCGGCTATCAACATCAAAAACTGTCAAAAATACCGTAAAACGGGGTGAAGGGGGGAGGGATGAAGGGTTGAATCGGGACGAAACTTAAAATGGATTTTAATTTTGAAATAATACAGGGTGTAATTAAAATCACCCTAATCCTCTTAAGGGATCATTGTACTCATCATTATGAACAACTTTTACTATGGGAGCAAACCAGAAATCGCGAAAAAAAAACAGCATTTTGACGAGTTTTACGAAATAAATGTAGGGAACAGCAGTTTTTTTTCGCAGTAAAAAGCAGTAGAACAATAAATTCGTGATACCAACAGGCTTTCTTCTGTGAAACAAAACACTACAGCACAACAAAAAACCTATCAATATAAATAAATTGATTGTACTCTGTGCGACAGATAACTGAATAGAATATTCAGCCAGATGTTTCATACGTTTTGGACGAAAAAGTTTTTACCATGTTTTTACTGTGTTTTTATTCGGCGGGCGTGGGCGCGTGTCATGTCGTGCTGTCAACCCTAGCGATCACGAATAAAACTTTCCTTAGACATTTCATACTCCGGTATTTTTGGGCTGTGACTCGATTCGGTTGTTTAAAATAGGATTGTGCTAATTTTGATTTTGTGACAGTTGTGGAAGTTTTTTATAGAATTAATTAACTTTAATTAGTAGCGAAGTGGCTTCTTGAATATTAAAGTTCAATCAATCGAGACACATTTATTTGTGTTTTCTGATGCGACCTGAAGAGTGCAATAAGTAATAGATCTGCTCGAGTTACTACTCGGACAAAACCGTAATAAGCACGTTATTTTACACCTATTTTACACATTGTTGAGCCTATTCTTATAGTCGAAAAATATATGAACCGATTTCAAGATCAGTATAGGAAAACTACTTTCATGTTTCTATTTACCTATTAACTTTATTTAAAGTAAAGCATTGTAGGAATAATAAAATTATCTGTTTGATTCATGAAGAAAACACCCTTTTCTTGCTAACACACTTTTATTTCGCACAACTGTACAACAACTTTACAACGATAACTGACTCTGCATTACATTTTTCCATTTTAAAATTACTTGCGAATTCAACAAATAAAAAAAAATGTGTAATTAATATAATGTGTATAATGTAAGTAGGTATTGTAATGTAAGTAGTGTATCATGTAACAAATGTTGAAAATTCGAAATATCAACATTTATGTCTGTAATTTTTATGGTGTGGAAATAGGAAAAATCTACTAACAGATACTACCTTATTACCAACCAATTTCCTCCACAAAAACTAATCGACCGCCTTACACACCGAAGCACTCACGGACCAAACAATCAACGTCAAACAGGGCCTTTCAATTTACGTCCCACACGTTGGTACATGTAATTCCGTAACAAATTAATGGCCTATCCTTCGCCACCTTCCAATAAGCCTGACATTCCAATAGAACTGAACGACGGACGGCCTGACAGCTAGGCTAGCTAGGCTACGGTTGATGGATGGACGAACTGTGTAAGGCTGTTTTGTTTTTTTTTTTGTATTATTTTCTGGGAAATTGTTTCAGTATTAATTGCGGTAATAGTGTGTTCTGGTGTTGTTTGTGGATATTAGATGAAATTGTGAGTGGAACTAGACACCCGTCTAGTTTATTTCGTATTTAAGGTGTACCTTCTGTCCTTGATATTTTTATAACTGATAGAAAGAATAATAGGTATCGTAAAATTACTTTTCAACACATTTGCTAAAAAAATGCATTTACGAAGCCTGTATACATTGTTCGAAAGTTAAACATTACGCACGATACAACGGAACGTGCGGTAAAATAGGTACTCTCACCTAAGTACATACTCCGTTGTATAGCGCCGTGCGTATTCTTTATGGTTTTTAATTATGACATGAGTTCAAGCGAGGAATCTTGCCGCTAAAGTCGCGAGAGCGCTATTTAATGATGTACAATAATTTATAGCATGGAAGATTCGAAGAAATTTTTTGTTTTATTCTTGTAAATGTGTTGAAAAACATTGTATGACACACGTGCAGAAATTGGTATTTACAAACTCGTGACATTCGTCTAGTCGTTTGTAAAAACCAACTTACCGCACTAGTATCATAAATAATTATTACCAACTACTTTTTTTACTGAAGTGATAAAATCACTTTTACTAAACGATTATCACTTTTACTTTCGATTTTTTTTTGTGTACCTATACCCAAGCATAACTTAATTTTAGCGCGGCATGATTGACAATTTTTATAAGTTAAGCTATGCTTGCTGCAGTTGGTCTGTGGATGGGTGACCATGTTTACATAGGTACCAAGACTCTCGTTACGGGTCGTCAGAAGGCCGAAAGTCTGACAACCAGTCTTACCAAGGGGTATATTACCCAGTTACTGGGTTGGGGAGGTCAGATAGGCAGTCGCTTCACGTAAAATACTGGTATTCAGCTGCATTCGGTTAAGCAGGAAGCCGACACAAACATAGCTGGGAAAAGGCTAGGCAATGTATTAACAAAATCATAACAGCGAAAATAAAATAAATCACAAATTTGACAACCACAAAGTTACGAGACGGTGTGACCCTCTGCCAACTTAATCGTTCCTCAAGTTCACTTTATGTATAACTAAATAATTATGTAAGTACATTATGTATATATATAATAATTCATATGTGTGTGTGTGTGTGTGTGTGTGTGTGTGTGTGTGTGTGTGTGTGTGTGTGTGTGTGTGTGGTGTGTGTGTGTGTGTGATTCAGTAGGTATTCTCTCATTTCTCTAACAATTTTTACAGCACTCGCAGACTGACTCACTTGAATGAATGGAAACAAGACACAGGCACTTAAGCCCAGGCGTTTACGAGAACATCTACCCGTTGTTCCTTTATTAGGAAGAAACAAAAAAAAAAAACATACAACCGAATTGAGAACCTCCTCCTTTTTTTGAAGTCGGTTAAAAACAAACATTATACTATACAATATGTTGGGGTAATTTCGGCACAGGGATAAGACCGTACGAATCAAATTCCCGGCTAATTTGGCAATATTTTATAATGCTGACAACATTGGACTGCTGGGGCAGAATAAAATGCCCCAGAATTTGATTCGTACGGTCTTGTCCCAGGGTCGTAATTACCCCAACATACTCTACCTACAAATATACTATCTTTTCACGATCGGGTATAATACTCACTCACAAGACCACTTTCAGACAGATATTTAGGTCTCATGAAAGTCCTATTCAATCCGCTTGCTGAAGTATGGAGACCATTTATCAAAGTATTTATAACTTGTGGGAGTGAGTGTTTTCAAAATCGGCATAAGCATAATATATCGAGGTTTCAGAGTGTTCATAATAATTCATGTTACGTAATTTTTTTGAAATAAAAAAGCTGTTTCTTTTATTTTTTTGAAAATTGCGCCTTGTGTCGAGTGACTGACGCCAAAGTGACGTATCTGTCGAGTTTCAGTCATCAGTAAGCAAGCCTCCCTCGATTTAGAACGTCACTATAAATCATTCACCGCTTCCAAATCTTACGCAAGACACCGTTTTTTTTTTTTGCAATCGTTTGCTGAGAACTTAATATTATGCCAAAATTCAGATATCGAGAAAAACTTCTGTGACTTACGGACAAAAAAGTTATCATTATCATATTCCGTTTTCTTATTCAGGTCGAAGCCCTAGAAACATAAACCAAAATATTAATAAGCAGAATAATTAATCTAATAACTATATAACACAATAGAAATCATTCGCAAATTCCGTTACTCTTATTCACACAATGTACCCTTATTTTTCGTAATTATCACCGAAGGGATGCTTAATTTATTACTAAGGACCTCGTTTCGGAGGGTTAATTAGTTAATAATCTGTGGTAGGGACCCCTGAGGATTTTTGACCTCAGAGATTCTGTTGCTATCATAAAAGATTTTCCTCAAAAAAGGCAAGACGACAGCGAAGGAATGTGGATGGAATTTTATCTTATTGTGAAGGTAAATGTGTACCGTAATGTGCTTAACCCTTAACTACCTCACAGACACCAGTGATATTATTTTCTCGCTAATTTAAATAAGTGACGTAACTGATTTAAAGCACATTTTACAGGGCAAGTTATTATTATTTTTTTTTTTTTTTGTAAACTGTGCATCGGTCTCGATTTTTGCATTATCATGGGGACCGTAAGGCATAGGTTCAGATTCTTCCATACAGATATTAGACAGATCGATTCGAATTGGAAAATGTATAAAATTACTATAGTTAGGTCGGTTATCGGCTTAGTCCAAATATCAGATACGTCAGTTAGTTAGATTAGCGACGATTTTGGTGAATAACTATGTGTGTGCGCATCTTTACATTTCGTGTGTTCATGTACCTTATTCCCGCCACACGCAGATCTCATTTTCTAAAAGTGTTGGTATTTTTTTCTCTCATTATGTATGAAGACATTCTGAACTAATGTTGATTTTTTGTTTCTATAATTTTAATATAAATAAAAAACCTACAAAATGTTAATGGTTTTATTTCTATCGACCATAGAAATAATCGACCGACGCGGTCACAAAGACCGTGGGATTTAATGGCTTGACAGTACCTATTTTTCTTTGATCAAAGAAACTTAATCAATCGATCGATCGATTATACTATTATTCCTAAACCCTAAATCTAAAAAATAAAATCTTAATTTTTTTTTTAATCTGACCACTAATGTTATTAATAATAATAATATTACTGTTTTCACTCAAAAGCAATCGTAGTAATCTATACTAATATTATAAAGAGGTAAAATTTGTATGTAAGTTTGTAAGTTTGTATGTAGGGGGTAATCTCCGGAACGAATGATCCAATTCTAAAAATTTTTTCACTGGTAGAAAGCTACATTATTCCTGAGTGCTATAGGCTATAAATTATATTTATATCATGCATATTAGCCGAGCTATCACAATTTTTGTCTAACAAGTCGGAAAGAAAGAATTCTTTAAACAGACTTTTGTGCATGCGCTGCCTAAACGGTTGTTTAATTGAGAACAATGTATGGCAGTCTGGTCCGTCTTAAATAATTCTACAAAAAAGTCCGCGACACCATATTTCTATCTTTTATATTTTATCTTTTATACATCTTTTATTGCTTTAAAAAAGTATTTTTAGACATACTTACGTTTGGATGATTATTTAAACAACAAAACATTAATCCTTATCAAAATAAGTTATTTTATGATCACAAGGACATCATGGAGATAAAATTTGACCTTACAGTATGGCAATTGGTCATACAGTTTCGGAGATAATATAAAATTACTAAAACGCAAAATAGCTTTAATTCATACCGGTCACTCTTGAGCAAACATGTTTAGTGCGGACGTTTTATCAATTTACCCATAGATGGCGTCGTTGTGCAAATAAGTATTTTTTCTGAATTGCGAGATTTATTATTTCAATAATTTCGGTGGAATACAGCGGAAGAGTTTGTTTTTTTGTTAGTTTGTTTGAACGCGCATCTCTGGAACTACCCCCGTCGGATTTGAAAAAATCTTTTTGCATTTTATATTCCAGTTCTTGAGGAGGGCTATAGGCTATTTAACATCACGCTAGGGCCCTTAGGAGCCGAATGCGAAGTAATAGCGCGGGCAGGCGATGCGGATGGGTATGGGCTATTTAACATCACGCTAGGGCCCTTAGGAGCCGAGCGCGAAGTAATAGCGCGGGCAGGCGATGCGGAAGGATACAGGCTATTTAACATCACGCTAGGGCCCTTAGGAGCCGATCGCGAAGTAATAGCGCGGGCAGGCGATGCGGAAGGATATAGTCTATTTAACATCACGCTAGGGCCCTTAGGAGCCGAGCGCAAGGTAATAGCGCGGGCAGGCGATGTGGCAGGATATAGGCTATAATTTAACATCACCCTAGGGCCCTTAGAAGCCGATCGCGAAGTAATAGTGCGGGCAAGCGATGCGAAAGGATATAGTCTATTTAACATCATGCTAGGGCCTTTAGGAGCCGAATGCGAAGTAATAGCGCGGGCAGGCGATGCGGATGGGTATGAGCTATTTAACATCACGCTAGGGCCCTTAGGAGCCGAGCGCGAAGTAATAGGGCGGGCAGGCGATGCGGAAGGATATAGGCTATTTAACATCACGCTAGGGCCCTTAGGAGCCGATCGCGAAGTAATAGCGCGGGCAGGCGATGCGGAAGGATATAGACTATTTAACATCACGCTAGGGCCCTTAGGAGCTGAGCGCGAAGTAATAGCGCGAGCAGGCGATGCGGAAGGATAATATAGGCTATTTAACATCACGCTAGGGCCCTTAGGAGCCGAGCGCAAAGTAATAGCGCGGGCAGGCGATGCGGAAGGATATAGGCTATTTAACATCATGCTAGGGCCCTTAGGAGCCGAGCGCGAAGTAATAGGGCGGGCAGGCGATGCGGAAGGATATAGGCTATTTAACATCACGCTAGGGCCCTTAGGAGCCGATCGCGAAGTAATAGCGCGGGCAGGCGATGCGGAAGGATATAGACTATTTAACATCACGCTAGGGCCCTTAGGAGCTGAGCGCGAAGTAATAGCGCGAGCAGGCGATGCGGAAGGATAATATAGGCTATTTAACATCACGCTAGGGCCCTTAGGAGCCGAGCGCAAAGTAATAGCGCGGGCAGGCGATGCGGAAGGATATAGGCTATTTAACATCATGCTAGGGCCCTTAGGAGCCGAGCGCGAAGTAATAGGGCGGGCAGGCGATGCGGAAGGATATAGGCTATTTAACATCACGCTAGGGCCCTTAGGAGCCGATCGCGAAGTAATAGCGCGGGCAGGCGATGCGGAAGGATATAGACTATTTAACATCACGCTAGGGCCTTTAGGAGCTGAGCGCGAAGTAATAGCGCGAGCAGGCGATGCGGAAGGATAATATAGGCTATTTAACATCACGCTAGGGCCCTTAGGAGCCGAGCGCAAAGTAATAGCGCGGGCAGGCGATGCGGAAGGATATAGGCTATTTAACATCATGCTAGGGCCCTTAGAAGCCGATCGCGAAGTAATAGCGCGGGCAGGCGATGCGGAAGGATATAGGCTATTTAACATCATGCTAGGGCCCTTAGAAGCCGATCGCGAAGTAATAGCGCGGGCAGGCGATGCGGAAGGATATAGTCTATGTAACATCACGCTAGGGCCCTTAGGAGCCGATCGCGAAGTAATAGCGCGGGCAGGCGATGCGGAAGGATATAGTCTATTTAACATCATGCTAGGGCCCTTAGGAGCCGATCGCGAAGTAATAGCGCGGGCAGGCGATGCGGAAGGATATAGTCTATTTGACATCACGCTAGGGCCCTTAGGAACCAATCGCGAAGTAACAGCGCGGGCAGGCGATGCGGAAGGATATAGGCTATTTAACATCACGCTAGGGACCTTAGGAGCCGAGCAAAAAGAAAAAATGTCAGCAAGGATGCTGTGGCGGCATCTACATCGCCACATACGAACTACGCATCAATGACATGACGTCACGCAAACCTGCATCGCGCAATTAGAGTTTACCACGCGATTAGCATATATACAACGTCCCAACATCAACCGTTGGGCAGTGGCCCACCAGACACAACACCCGTCTGGTCGGAGGATCCTCCCTTTCCTATGGAGGATGAGTGAACTTTACACCCTGTTCCTCATGCCTCTAAATTGGTGACCCCGAGCATGAACGTCAGCGCAGCCTTCGTGCAACTACATCAGCGTGACGTCATCAGCATCACTTCCTCAAGCTTTCGAGCGGCGAGTCACACAGCCAGCCAGAACCCACGGCTTCAACGGGTATCCTGACCACCAAGCATGCAGCGGACGCGCATTCCTGGTCATCACCTTCAGCCTCAACCTCAACCCAGCGCTGTACACTCCGACTCACTGGAGCATAACGCAGCGCCACCCCGACTCACTGGGGTATCACCGCAGACAGTTCCGACACACCGTGAACTATGCGGCACCCGGTTCCGACTCACTGGAACCACAACTGGCACTGGCAAGCATCGCAAGATACACGACTCAGCCCACTATCGACCTCCGGTCTCCGGAGGGGAGTGATGTGGCGGCATCTACATCGCCACATACGAACTACGCATCAATGACATGACGTCACGCAAACCTGCATCGCGCAATTAGAGTTTACCACGCGATTAGCATATATACAACGTCCCAACATCAACCGTTGGGCAGTGGCCCACCAGACACAACACCCGTCTGGTCGGAGGATCCTCCCTTTCCTATGGAGGATGAGTGAACTTTACACCCTGTTCCTCATGCCTCTAAATTGCTATTAAGCGCAAACGAAGTAATAGCGCGGGCAGGCGTTGCGATGCGATGCCTCGGGGTTGGTGGGTGGGGGGGACAAGAAATTTCACGCGGACGAAGTCGCGGGCAGAAGCTAGTAATATTATAAATGTGAAAGTTTGTGAAGATGTTTTGATGTTTGTTACTCAATCACGCAAAAACGGCTGAACGGATTTGTATGACATTTGGCACACAGATAGTTTATAACCCGGATTAATACATAGGATAGGTACTTTTTATCCCGATAGTAGGTTCGCGTGGGATGATTGCCCACATCCACGCGGGCGAAGCCGCGGGCAACGGCTAGTAAACATATAAAAATACATAACAAAATCTGTTCATGAAATCAAAATCAAATTAAAAATATTTTATTTCATATAACACACATGGACACACAGGAAACGTCAGAAGTTAGGTGCACGGTTTCAATTGGTCGTTTCCTATGGAGAAGAGCCGGCAATTCTTGCCACTTTTTAAAATAATTGACTTTTACAATATTTTCAAATAACAGTGTTAATAGGTATTCGTCCAACTGCGAGAGGGACCACGAAGGTCCGATGTCAAAATCGATAGGGCATGGGTGGACGGTGAAATCCATTCAACAAGTACAGTCCAGTTCATTAATATATAGGTATTGGTACTGTCAAGGATTCAAAATATTGTGAGCGTTGGAAAGCTCAATAAATTCTATAGAACATAAAGATCAAAAATATGTCTTCAGGTGAACGGTTCAATAATATATGCTGAAAATAAGGAGGAAGTACAGGATAGGTGCAGTCACATATTAATGAATCTAAATCTTGACCACGTTTTAATGATGCTTAGAGTTGTCACAATATTATGAACTTTTTTGACGCACATATATTTTTGATGCCTGAAAGGGGCCATAATATTTATGAACTCGACTGTACCAATTAAAAAAATAGAAAATAGTCAACAAATGTACAGTCTGCTAGGCCTACAATGTTCTCACATTCACAAAATAGAAAATAAACTTTAAAAAAGATAAATAAAAGAATAAAAATCTGTGACATGACTATGATATGACATCAAATGACATGATTGTCATTATAACTACGGTAACAAATCTGAATAAATATCATGTTCACAAAAGCCATGAATTGGAAATTTGTATGTCAGTATCTTTATCAGGCATAGTTACCATTGAATTTCAGGCAGGTACTCAGTACTCATTCAAATAAATGGCTAAGCATATAGAGAGGTATTTGAAAGGTAACTCACAAAAATAAGAGGGTATTTTAACAAAACACGAGCATAACAAAAAAAAAAAAAACAAACGAATACCTCCATGTTTTCTCGTCTTAACTCAAAAGGATTTTTCTGTAAAACTTTTTCCCTTTTAGTGAAAACGAACTTTTTCTGTGGGCGAATAAAATATAACGGCTACTTATCTTCCTAGGCGAGTCCCAAGTGTGCTAGAAATTTGGTCTGGTCTAAGCTGTAGCTTTTAACGGATATTTTCATTCACTATATAATTCAATCTTGCTACCAGTACTGAATACGAAATGGTATTTCCAAAGATTTCAATCGTAGATTCGCCCTGCCGATGCCGCGTCAAAAGATGGTCGCGTTTGTTTCATTTTGACACCTCTGACTCACACACTGTTGCAGAGATTTGACTTCATTGTCATGGAAATGCCATTATTATTGTGTGAGCTCACCTATCTTTGGGCATTTCAGAGTAATGCGTCTGCCTGATGATCAACCTTGGAATAAAACCAAGAGTAGAACGCATTGAAGTGCGTTGTCTTAAATAAGACATGTGGAAGACTAAATTGGAGACTTTGGTCTCCAATTTAGCACATGCAGCACATGTGGCACATGGCCCATAGACATTGAATAATTATAATTATGCGATAATTCGACGTGGAAAATCTATGACACCAAACAACAGATTGTTTGAGATGCTACATTAAAATACGTTGGTAATTAGAAAAGACAAATATAGGAAATGATTAGTCTTGCAGTGTTGTTTGTTGCTGTTGTATTATTTATTACCGTTCAAAACAATACTGTGAACAAATAAAGCTGTTTGAGTAGCATAAAAACTATGAATTTACTAGTAGGTACGCAATAATAGTTCTCTGAGGTTTTTAAATGGAGTTTATACATTCTATAGTGATCATTGGTTCAATATCGTATTTCTGAACACTTCGTCAAGGAATAAAGTGGAGTGATTTACTATCGAGGGCTTACCTGAGGACTTCATAAACCAAGCTTAAGGAAGGAATTCGCATTTTGTCGAATCAATAGCTATTGAGAGTAATAGGATATGATAGGCACTGAGTTGAAAGCGAAAAACGTTGAGAGCGAAGAACGAGTAACTTATAATTTTTGTACATGAAGTACCTATCTAATAATAAAATATTATAATCGATAAGTACTAATAATAAAACTGAAGAGTTTGTTTGAACGTGCTAATCTCTGGCACTACGCAAAATTCTTTTAGCATTTGATAGCCCAATTTTTGAAAAAGGCTAAAGGCTATTTTAAAATCGCGCTAGAACCCTGAGAGGCCGAGCAAAAGGAAGTCAGAGTCAGAAAGAACGCTAAGTGAAAACGAAGTAATAGCGCGGTCAGGCTATGCGATGCGACAGGGTGGGACGGGGGAACAAGAAATTTCACGCGGACGAAGTCCCGGGCAGAAGCTAGATAATAATATAGTCAAGAGGTTTTCTGTCTAAATACATAAATTCATGACCTTTGTGAGACAAAAACTTACCCCACAAACTTAAGGCAATTTCTCCGTATAATATCTGTCTTTATTTTGTGGCTGGCAATAACCTTACATCCAGCCAAGTGTACTTGCGTGTACTTGCGGTCCCCTGACCCAATTATAAGTACTTTAACCTGTAAGTTTTGACGTATTAACCTTATCGTCTATAAAATAATTGTTTAGAGTTTGTTATTACAAAAGGGTCTTGAAATTCAAGATGGCCGCCCTTGGTTTATGAAGGGAAGGTTATGATACTCCGAATTTGGGTTGTGTTTAGTTAACTCTAGAGGTAAAGTAATTAAAAACAAGGTAGGGGTATTTCGTTTTACGGTGAAACATGAGGCAGGCGTTGTACTGATGTAACTGAGAGATAAAATATGCCGTAGGCTAAATAATTTTGGACTTTGAAAGCCTCAATGTAAATGCTCAAAAAAAAAAAAAATTATTATTCCCAAATAAAAAAAATTGTCCTCAAATAAATGAGGTTAGGTTAGATTATGTTTTCTTTGATGACCATTATTTTATCCTCTTTATTAGTACCCTAAAAAAGCAAGTAGGTGTAGTTCCGGTAACATCAATCTGCCTAGCCTTTTCCCAACTATGATGGGGTCGGTTTCCAGTCTAACCAAAGGCAGCTGAATTTTACGTGGAACGACTGCCTATCTAATCTGACCTCCACAACCCAGTAACTGGGTAATACGATACCCCTTGGTAAGACTGGTTGTCAGATTTTCGGGCTTCTGATGACCCGTAACGACTTTCAATGATCCAAGAATGACAGCCAGGACCAACGGCTTAACGTACTTTCCGAGGCATGGAGGAGTCTCGGTATGTAAAGATGGTCACCTATCCACTGTTTTCGATTTTTTTTTTTGGTTATAAGACATGCTGGTTTCCTCACAATGTTTTCCTTCACCGTTTTGAGACCAGTGGTGATGATAATATTTACACAAAGTAAATCTGGGTTCGATTCGAACCCACGACCTACAACTCGTAAGTCGCGGCCGTTACCACTGGGCCACCACTGCTCGAGTAGTTCTGGTAAGCTTTAGAATAATTTTGTATTTTGTTATTAGGTAACTGTTGGACTTAAGTTGGATTCAGAAAAGGGAAATCAGTTAATACAGCAATGCATCAGTTTTTACAAAAAGTTATAACGGAACTAGATAAAAAAAATCAGGTCACAGCCCTATACATGGACATGTCAAAAGCTTTTGATAATGTTGACCATGGACTACTACTACAGAAACTAGAAATTTACGGAGTTCGAGGTAAAGCACTAGAAATAATCAAATCCTATCTCAGTAATAGACTACAGTTCACTGAAATAACACAATTATGTCCATTCACAAAAACAGAAATTAAATATACATCGAGCCCAAGATCTATAAAATATGGTGTACCTCAAGGTTCGATACTAGGACCACTACTATTTCTCATTTATATAAATGATATACCTAATGCTATTCGGCACCCTATGGTTTTATTTGCTGATGACAGTACGGCTCTTTTCACAAATAACAAAAATAAAAATCATGAACTAGAAATAAACGATTCCCTATCTAAATTAATAAATTGGCTTACAATAAATAATCTAAAAATAAATCTTTCAAAAACCCATTACATGAATTTCAAGAATAACAACGCAAAATCAATTCCATTATCTATTGAGCACAATAACGCAACTGTGTCTGAGGTTACTAGTACAAAATTTCTAGGTATCTATATAGATTCTAATATGACATGGAAAACACATGTAAATAGTGTATGTAACAAATTAAATCAATTCTCTTATGCCCTCTACATGCTCAAAAAAGTATCTAACCAAACCACACTGCTTAGTGCTTATCATGCTTATGTGGGATCCACTCTATCTTATGGGATACTATATTGGGGATACTCATCTGATAAGGAAATTGCGTTCAAGGCACAAAAAAAGTGTATTAGATCAATATGTGGGATACACCAAACCAATTCATGTAAACCTCATTTCGTAAATCTCAAGATATTAACCCTCCCTGCTCTATATATCTACGCGGCCTCAATTTTAGTTAAATCAAACATCAGTAGCTATGACACATTAACAAGCAGTAGACTCAAAAATACATTACGCAATAAAACATCCCACACTGCAGTGTATAGCAATAGCATTTTTTGTATGGGCATCAAAATATATAATAATTTACCCATAGACATTAAGAACCAACACTCAATTGGTATTTTTAAAAGGAAGCTAAAAGACTTCCTGATTAAAAAGGCATATTACTCTGTAAAGGAATTCCTTGAAGAAAAATAATTATATAATATATAATACTAAAAGATTGTTGATACTTGATAATTATAATGTGATATAAACTGTAAGAATAGTCTGATATAATATAAAATGTATGAACAATGATAATTATTAATGTAATGTAAATTGTTTAACTGTAGTATTGAGTACCTATACTTTTTCATTTATAACAATTTAAATTGCAATGCCTTAACAGGCAACTAAGTTCTAAGAACCTATATATTTGTTAACATCTTCAAAATTGTACACTTAGTTCGCAATAAAGAATTTGAATTTGAATTTGAATTTGAAACTATAATTTCAGTTTTGAGCACTCAACTGATCCATAGTCAGTCATTCGGAAAATTCAGCTAGAGTTATGCTGAAAGGACCTTTACAGTTTTAAAATACCTAATTTATTGTTTTTACATAACAACAGGAAAATAGGCAAATATCGCAAAAAATGGCTGAATCCCTTTAGGTTCTAAACGTACACTCCCCAAAACGTTCACTCTCCCAAAAGTCCACTTCCCAAAATGCTAATTCCCAAAATGATCATCGTTCATGTCTCTTCTGTAATCTTAATTTCTGGACTAAAAATATCTTCGAAAGTACATTGAATTCTCGATGTACTCATCGAAATCTCTTAAGGGGTCATTGTACTCATCATTATAAACAACTTTTACTATGGGACCAGACCTGAAATCGCTAAAAAAATTCAGCTGTTTCCTACATTTTAACGACTTAAGGCTCTTACAGACAGAGGCGATATCGCGTCGCGACGCGATATTATTCTACGGATATAATATCGCAATATCGCGGTCCTCTGTCTGTAAGAGCCTTTATGCGATCTTATAATGATTTTTTTTTCGCGATTTCAGGTTTGGTCCCATAGTAAAAGTTGTTTACAATGACCCCTTAAGAGTGTATGAATATATACACCTTATATTATAAGTGTGATAACTATAAGTATTTTTTTTAACCGATTTACATATTCAATGGTTTTAGGAAAATGAAGAAACGCGGTGTTTACAGAAGGCAGGATAAAAACGTAACTGCGCTAGTGGCCATAAAATCAATCTTGCTTGTCAACCATTAAAATTGTTTATGTAATCATTTGACCTACCAAATTTAATGCAAATAGGTACCAATAAAAATTATCTTATTGATAAGTAAGACAAGTATGTAAGTGTGGTCAATGACAAATGTATGAACTGTGTCTCTATGGTCATTTATCATAGAGATTCATAGTTTTGACTCGTCTGTACGTTTATGTAACGCAGCATGAAAAAAATCTGTAGAATTGATTTTATTGTACATATTACGAAACGTATTTTTGATAACACAAACAAAGAATGGAAAACGGCTGTATTAAAATCTTATGAAATAGTTTGTTTTCAATTCAAACAAAATTTCGTAAACAGTAGGTACCTAGCAATTTTTTTAACAGATATTATAAAATCACGGCTATACTGACGAAGGGTTAGGCAAACACCCACATTTACAACACACCACACAATAAAACAACATTGTAATTTTTTTTGAATAAAATTCGAATTATTTTATTATTGATTGATTATGTTCCCACTGCTGGGACACAGGCTCTCTTTAGAGAGGGAGTGGGCTGTTCTCTACCACGCGGGCCCAGTGCGGGTAGATGTCACATGTCATCGAATTATTTTGGTTCTAGGACATCACGATGTTTTCCTTCACCGTTTTGAGAAAGCAGTGGTGATGAAATTATTTACCCAAAGTAAAGCGCCTGCTTGGGTTCAAACCCACGACCGAAAGTCGGGGCCGTAACCACTGGGACACCACTGCTCTCAATAGGTAATAATAGTAGGTATTAATTACTTATTAGTATTACTGATCATAATTATTGATCACATAATTATAATGTGGAGATCGAAAACTAATAATATATGTAACAGGAGTATCAATTAACTAAATAAAATTCTATCTTTTCTTTTTAAAAGACAAAAAGAAAGAGATTTAATTTGTCTTTTATATAACAATTTTTCTTGTTGTCTGTTAATGAGTTCATTTTCCGGGCCCACGGATGTATCATTCAAATGGGCGGGATCAATTGAATTAAGACTCAGATATATGCCAACGGGCTTGAGTGGTTAGCTTGCGTTTTCTGTGCTGAGCTCACGCAAGGCGTCGTATGTCCACCCAGCAGTAGGACTCGCCCATCAAGGAGCGCTATCCCAATTTAGACGGATTATTAATTTATCTATCTATTATTATATATAAACAAAAAGAAAAGTCCTGACTGACTGACTGAGTGATTTACTGACTCATCAACGCCCAGCGCAAACCCTTGAACCTAGAAAGCTAAAATTTTGCATAGAGGTATCCTTTATAATGTAGACAAGGAATAATGAAGGATTTTCAGGTAGCCCGTTCCTGTGGCATATTTCCCGACTTCCACGCGGGCGAAGCCGCGGGCAAAAACTACTGTTTCATAAAAACACGCTTAATACTTATTGCGTGATTCTCAGTTTCTTATCCGCGTAAGACATAACTTTACAAATTAATTACACTAGGTATGTAGTATAAATATAATCTAAAATTAAGAAAATGGTCTGATTTAACATAATATTTTTCCAAATCATTAACACTACTCGTTTTTTTCAGTTTAAAATAATTAGAGTCGGTTATCGTCGTCTTAAATAATTACCACTATTTTATGACTTGGCAGTATCCCAAACAAAATTATGACATATTAAAAGTTTAACTGTACTTTTTCCCATTAAAGTAGAGACATCCGCTTCGTTTTATTTTAATGGCCGACTATCGGAATAATGGCGAAGAATCTGTGGGTGTACGTTTACGTCCATTTGTTCCGCGAACTATTATTTATTTGTGAGCACATATTTTACAATGAGAACCATCATTTCCTGCAGTAGATGTTCAACATTGATTTGTGTTGCTATTATTTGATTTAAACGATATAAAGTGGTTTTTTTTTGTCGGGGCTTGTGGCTAAGTAATAACAGCCGCACAGGTCAATCGATCAGGTTATGCTACGCTTGCCCCGCTTGGTCCGTGGATCTTTACATACGAAGACCCCTTCGTGCCTCGAAAAGCACGTTAAGCCGTTGGCCTCGGCTGTCATTCGTGGATCTTTGACAGTCGTTACGGGTCGTCAGAAGCCCGAAAGTCTGACAACCAGTCCAAGGGGTATCATATTACCCAGTTATTGGATTGTGGAGGTCAAATAGATCTCCATGTAAAATACTGGTTTGCTACGGCTTATTTTAATTTTAATTTAATTTAAATTTTGAATTTTTTTTTTTTGTTTATAATACGGACGCTTTCAACGTTCATCGTTCTCACATGTATAATTTCAACATGAATGATGTAACCAATATTTTGTAACCATATTTTGATTTAAAAGAGTGTCCGTGGAGTTTCTTGCCCGTTCTTCTCCATAGAGATCTACGTTTTCGAATGGGCAACTAGCTTCAACTTTCTGACTTACCTACTGACCGACTCTTTTACAATTCAAAAGTGCCTGTAATTGGTTTAATTGAAATAAATGATTCGAATTTGAGTTTGAGTAAATATACCAGAGGAGATGGCATGAGTTACTGAGCATTGTGTCATCCTAAATTCATATTTTTAACGAAATGAAATACAACATAACTTCCCACTTTGTATCTACTGTACCGTAAATAATTTGGACGTCCCTGAACGTCGGACGGTGTAAGACGACGCCACTGCAATTAAAGTGTCATTTGTCGTCGTCAAACGTCATTATAGATGCATTGTCAATCGGGGGTAGGGCTGTCACGTGGATTATATTGATATAAAATTGGCAGACATGGGGACTGCCGACAGAAGTGAAAAATTAAACGTAAAAATATGCATAGCATGTGAGTCGCGGTGACGAAGTGTTGCGGTGACGCGGTGACATCAACCCGTAAGATTTCCCCTTAGCAAAAATCGCTCAACGTGCCTTAAGTAACTTTCACTTCAATAATTAATTATTTTAGTTCTGACAGTATTACAGTCCATTAAGGGGAAACAGCGTTAATTTTGTGTTTTTAAAATTCCTTTAAAAAAAATGAGTAAGCTTAAATCATTTGGACTAACCATATATGTGCTATTTGACTATATTGTCTACTGCTGTACTAAAACCGAAACATGATTAAGTACTTGAATTTTTTTTTATAGAAATAAAATCCTGACCAGAGGGCTGGCGCTGGCCTATTTTTTTCTCAAACAATTAGCATTGCAACGTGGCAATGCTACCAGCCTTTTGGGCACTTTTCGATGCCGATGATTTTTTGATGCCCTATTGATTATTTCCCTTCCTTTTTATGTACTTATACATGTACATATTACCTACGTATTATTATTTTAAGACTGTTACATTTAAAATAAAGTATGTTTAAATATAATATTATTAAATGAATTCCCTACTGAATTAAATACTGATATTTTATTAATGATGATTTTGCCAAATTTAAATAATTTTAATTTACATAAAAAAATAATTAAAAAAAAAAACTAAAAAATAAAAAGTAAAGAAAAAAGAAAAAAAAGTAAAGTAGTTGTAAGTAGTGTGTAAAGTATATACATCATTTATATTCATTTACAGTTTTCAATTGACTCAATAGTTTTTCTTAACACTTTATAAGGTAGTGGCCACTAAAATTCAAATATTTATTTCACTCATGTGGTATGAATAGTTATTACAATTTTGAGGGTCCAGCACCTGACATATGAACCATGTGCAAGCACAACAATATTTAATGTAAACTGAATGCATTGTTTTGCCATTACATAAAATGTTTTGGAAATCACGTTCTATAGGTACTATCGTAGAAACGAAAATCTGTACACCGTAAGGACTAGGTATTCTTGCTTGCAGCGCTCGGCCGCTACTTAGGGTAATGCTTGCTAACAGAATGATGTGGTCATCGTGTGCAGGCGATTGTATTTTCAAATTGGTCAGATGTAAGTTTCCTCGATAGTACCTACCAGAATCTACTTAAGATTTTACATGATCGTTACGTAGTCATGTAGTTTCAAACGCTTACCTTATGCAAAATCTTAAACACAAACACGTTACCAAAATATTTTTGTACCGCAAAATGTTGTTGCCATAAATCATAGCCTCATGTAGACATAATAGGCAACCCTAGTGGTTGCCACACTATCGCCTCTGGCCGCTTCCGTGACCAGACGTACGTAAATAGCCCGCGGCCACGCTGCAGGGGGCACACACCTTTATGTTAAGGGAATTTTGCGAAATGGCAGGGCGAAATATTTGGTATGTTGGGAACATTTTGTGGTTTTACGAATGACTGCTGTAGGCTATGGGATAAAACACATTTTGAAATATTTTTCAACATTGTTTTCATTGGTTCTAAATACACATAAATTTGTTCAGACGCATCAATCAAACCGAGATAGTTTGTATTAGACCTAATTGAAATGCTGGAAATAAACAATTGGGTCACAAGTAGGTACTTTATGATTTTAAAGGTACAATTTTATTATTGCTCCATTTATTAATGTATCTGGAAGATACTGATAGTCGACGGTCGATGTAGTATAGTAAATATTGATAACAGCTGTCAGTAGTTCAATACCTACAGCATTTTATCTCGTACAAAAGGAGCCTATACGACACACTTCAAATCCATTCGACACAACAGAACTTCACACCTTACCGTCCAAAATTCTACAAACAGAAATTCAAAGAAAAATATTTCAAAAAGGTTGCTTCGATAATAAATTCTACGCGTTGGGAGGGACAGGATACGTCATCTGTGACAGATGGTGTACAGTCGCCAGCCCACTGTACATATTGGCTGTCCATCAAAGTTGCTGACATGTGGATTACGAACGGGGGCTATTTTTACGTCAAAATTCTATGAAAAACCGGCCAAGTGCGTGTTGGCAATGAAGGGTGCCGAAGTTTATCCTAAAAACTAACATAAAATTCTAGTTGAAAAACATTCTCTCACATACATTAGTATACGTCACGATCACTTCTCCAGTTGGAGAATTGGACGTGCAAGATTGTAATCCCAAAAAAAATATTTTGTATGTGATAAAATTACAAAATAACAATTTTTGGACTTTTTACTATAAAGAACAAGATTCCAGAGTCGCTTTTATGTAAGTTTTATAGAATATTGTTAATAATTAATAATCAATACTGTCAGACACTTCCCGTCGGCGGTTTTTTCGGCCAGACGCTTTAAAGCTCGCAAAAAAATCATCAATCGTCATCTGAGTCATTTGAGTATTAATTTGTATAATATGATACTTGGGGAAGTATTTCAATACTATTTGTAAACAGCCAGATCAATCGTAGCGGTCAAAACCTTTCAGTACAACAATGTCTTCAGGGCGCTGTTGAGGCTTCCACCTTGCTGTAGTGCGTCAGGTATGTTCGCTGATGCGCACACTGACGACTACTTTGCGATAATGCGGAAGAAAGTTGCCTCAGTAATATCCCGAGTGGGGGAAAGCAGCAACAGCATTCTGAGGATGTTTGCAGAGAGGCTGGATGGGCCTACAATGGGGAGGTTTACCAAGCTACATGTTGGCAACAAGGCTTGTTAAACCTTCCTGTGATTTTCTTTCTTTTTTGTTGTTCCTGCATGTTACTAATATAGGTTAAGTACGATGTAATACTAACACCCTATGGGCCTTGATGCCTGAGAATAAAATATTTTTATTTTTATTTTATTTTATTTTATTTTTTAAAACATCCCCCAGACACCGTTAATTGTCTGCGCTGTTGCTCTCTGTTGAATTCTCAATGCTCTGCTCAACACTGAGGGTTGAAAATTCAATGAGTGATATAAAATCGCCGCGTTAAAAAATCGCCCGTGCGAACTTGTGCTAAGCCACATGTCAGTATAAATATGGACAATAGAGAAACTACGAACAAACGTACGAAACGGCACACACACAGACGCGTGCATTGACGAGACCCCTAAGCTACAATAAAATGCTGACAGCACCGCGACTATCGCTTGGGGCCTCGTCGGTGCGCGCGTCTGTTTGAATGTGCCGTTTCAACCGATTATACGTAGTTTCCTTACTGTTAATTTATTTATTGTGGCTATAAAACGGTCTATTATTACTTGGTGATTTTAAAATAGTATGTATTTTGTCAAATAGGTAGCTGTAAAACTCTGATGTATCTTTACGTCTTGAAAGTTCAAAGTTCAAAGAGAGCGGTTTTTAACACGGAATCTAATTCAGCTCGCTCCAAAGTAGTAGGGTAGTCGAACGTCGTAAGTTCGTCCGAGTAGAAATAGTTTTACCGAGAAAGTATCAACTATTTACGCCACAAAGTATTGCCGTGTTCCACCGAGCGACGGTACCTGGCTATGTAAGTAGGTGCCAGTGAAATTGCAGCAATTTAAGAGACATGTCAAATTTGTTGCTGAGTGACACTGGTGTGATGCAGTAAAACGTCAGGCACATCCCAAGTTGACGTGAACGTGATCTACGAGACATTGCATTTTGTAATTTACAGCTTGAAATCAGATGATCCTTCTGCTAGTTTAATTACTAATTAGATTAAAGAACTCTATCTCTACCTCCTAGAAATAAAACAAAAGAAAGATTACATTTATTACTAGTACTTCCCGCGCGGATTCGCCCGCGTGGATGTTGGAAAATATCCCACGGGAGCAAATATCCTTCTTTACTCCTTGTCTACATTATAAAGAGATCCTCTTTGCAAAATTTTAGCTTTCTAGGCCCAATGGTTTGGGCTGGGCGTTGATGAGTCAGTTAGTCAGTCAGAACTTCTCTTTTTTTACTTATAGAGATATAAACTAGCACTTCCCGCGCGGCTTCGCCCGCGTGGATGTCAGAAAATATGCCACGGGAGTAAAAATCCTTCCTTATCCCTTGTCTACATTATAAAGGAAAAATTTCAGCTTTCGAGGTTTGGACCTAGAAAGCTAAAACTTTGCACAGAGGTTTCCTTTATAATGTAGACAAGGAATAAGGATGGATTTTTACTCCCTTGGGATATTTTCTGACATCCACGCGGACGAAGCCGCGCGGGAAGTGCTAGTTTATATCTATATAAATAAATAAACGCACACCTCTGCCTTACCCTTCGGAGAAAACAGGCCTGTTGTTATGTTTTTGTTTATGTTGAGGAGCATTATTATCTAACTTCCTATAAATTATTCGTCACATTTCCCAGAATATAGGGTGTCAATTAAAATTACTTTCACTCCATCTAGGAGAGCGTCACCTGCGTGATTGCTTCACCGAACACAAAGTGTCAATCACTCACTGTCTCACTGGGATTAAGTGGTTCTTTTCATACTTTAATTTCCATTTGTTACAGAATAAATTTTTTATTTAAACATATTTAAGAATTCGTGGTTAACAAAAACCATTACTTAAGTTAAGTTAAGTCAAGCTTAGTTGTCCGTAGGTAGGAAGGAGATCATCGTTGCGAAAGACTGCCTATCTGACTGCTTGTCTGTAGATGACCATGGTGAGAAAACGTTAGGTTAATAATTCCATTATCCGACAGTGAACACAACGAAAATCACAAGGAATAAGCCATATAAACCACGTTCAACGATTCAGCGGCTGTCAGTGTCATCATTGTTGTAGAAATACTGGCACAAACAGCTCTTGAATGCCGTTTAGATAGTATACTGATCGCGTTCAGTTGCATTGGTGAAATTCGCCCTAAAAACATCACTTCAAAATGATGATCACCGAATCTTTCACTGACATTCCTAATGCAATTTTAACCCAATCGTAACGCTAATTACAATACCGCTGACGTATCTTGGTGAGTCCGAACTTCGCGTAGAATCCTGCGCAGTAAGAACAAAATGGTGACATGAGACGAATTTGAGTGAGAGAACATGCGCAAAAGTTCGGAGAGACTATGCTCAGATTCACCAAGATTTACGTCGGCCGTAGTGTATGTCGCAACTTACAAATCCACCATCTTATTACGCATTATTCATCACCGTTTCATTCATAACTACATAACCACATACTTCTCGGCGTTTCCAAACTAATTGTTTACGAGTGCCGTTAATAAATGGCTTGTAAACGCACATAGAAATTCAACACTACGCTGAAAGTGCCACGTGGTTATTGTCTGAGAGATTTATGTTGTTTACAGCACTAGTTTTTGTTATAGAGCACTTATTGAAAGTTTTACGTTCGTAGGTATAAAATGTGATGTATTGGGAAAGAGGATTTTTGTAGAAGTAGGTATTTAAAAGGAAGAAGAAACGCTGGTGTGAAGACTTGGATTCGTTCAGGACAGAGTAGCCAGGAAAGAGAAATATTGAATTTAGTAAATATTGAGTTACGACAGTAGGGTTGAATAACAAAATTGTCTCTAAGTAACGAATGATGGTGGAACGAACTTTCCAAGATAGCTATGGTTTTCACTGCATTATAATAATTAACATTGAGCAAGATTACCTATATTAAGTTCTGATTTCTTTTCTAGTTGAGGCCTTATTACCTACTAGCTGTAGCCCGCGACTTCGTTCACGTGCATGTCGGAAGACAATAATGTATCGCTTAGATAAGGTGTAGGTAACCTATTATAACCCCTCCAATGAAAATGAAGAATCTTCCGATGCTGCCTGGTGGGACGTAGTGCTTCCCATCAGGCAAGATCGGAAGATTCTTCATTCCTGGGGTTCTCTACCACAGCCTTTTCGAATGCAGTCACTGCGGTTTATAATGACAAAGCGACGAAGTGTCACTTTGATTTTTGAAAATAAATAAATATCAAGGAACTTGCGCATTAATCAAGAGTTGAAAATCCAACAATGTTTTTTCGACGCGCTAGGATTCACCCTGTTGTTATTAGGTTGGATTCTCGAAGCTCGGCTCAACACCGAGAGTTGAAAATCCAGTGCGCGATAAAATCCCGCCGCGATATTTTTACGTCCGTGCAAATTACCGAAACTTTAACGGTCTTTAATAAATACCTACACTAATAATTATTTTGCATTATGGTACAATACGTGCCACTAAGAGACTTGACACACCACCTGGTTTGACTTGCGCAGTAGACCACTTATAGGTATCTTTAGCGGTATGAGGTAGAGACGGGAAGGGATCGGGCGTCGTCGCCTCATCGCGCAGCGCGGGAGGCGCGGTACGCCGCGCGCCGCCACCGTTCGTCAAGTCTCATCTTTCGTGGGGCGTATTACACCTACCTACCTCACACTAATTCGCGTAAGTACCTACTTCTCTAAATTGATACTTAGCAACTTTTTTCACATCCCGCGCGATAACCCATGTCACAATATGTAGGTAGGTATAGATACTGCTCGTCATTGAGGAGTTCCGTGACAGTAGGGTTTCTTAGCAGTCCATGATCAGTTGACCACTGCTAGGTACTTAACCTACTGTGTTTCATCTTCCGTTCGGTTACCCGTTCACAATAATGTGCTACTGGAGTTCCATGGGTTAAGTAGGTATTTAACTTCTTATATTCGAAGTCCATAATTAGTTTACCACGGATAGTAACTACCGAACCAGTAATTTTCTTTGATTTTGTACAATAACTAAATCACAGTACGTTTACCTACTGTACATTATTGATGAGTTCAAGTGTCAGATCTTCACCATAGTAAAGGTGTGACATACGAACGGACAGACGGATAGGACGAAATGATAAGAGTTCCCTTCCTATGTGCCGTTTATGTACCAAAAACAGACGAATTGAAAACTTCTTCCTTTTTGAAGTCGGTTTGCTTCAAACAATCTCGTCTCGACCTGTAGAGGGAAATTCAGAACCAAATATTCCTAGACCCCTGAGAATTTTTTTTTGTGGATGGGAAATCATCAAATGACTTCTCCCGCTCTGGGTGGAGCGGAAGGGCGTGTCAGACTTTTACTGACTAAAACCCACCCCCGTGTTCCTTCAGTTGCCTGTGCCAGGGCCACGGTATCTCCTGTGGTATCTTTTTCGAACAACCCGCGACCCCGGCGGCGCTCGCGACCCCTGGGCCCGGACCTGTCCAGAGACCAGAATAGCAATGCATGATCTAACCGAAACCGAAACTATTTTAAATTTTCACTAAGATTATTGTAAAAAAATTTATTTAATTCAAGACCGAAAGAGTGTCACTCTTCTGCGAAAAACCATTCAGAAAAAGACGACATTTGCTGAACGCCATCTATCGGATACAGTGGTTAAACTCGAAACTCGCTCTGCGTACAATAAATACAAAGTGAAACCCAGATTGATTTAAAAGTTGTTATGATTAGGTACTCGTATTATATTATATTACAAAAACTAAAAAAAAAGAATTTTACGATTTTTTAAAACAATATTATGGGATTTGAACTCGCACCATGTAGTGCGGTAAACGGTCGCCTGACCTTACCGCTGAATTCCCCGTTGACATATTGTTGAATAGCTGTTCCCTTGCAATTTATAATATTACTGCCCCGCTCCTTTATAAAAATAGCGTGATTATTATGTTCCCAAAGTTAAATTTTGATTAACTAAATAACATGTCATTTTCTGCATTCAATTACGAACAAAAACCTGTTAAAATCAATATTGCTTACCTCCCATAACATACGGCGTGATATTATGTAGCCTAAGGCTGCCTGTCCACCGGAGCGGAGTGAGGCTGCGGAGCGGAGAAACGGAGAAATATTAACCAATAGAATCTTAAGTCCGCTCCACTCCGCCGTCCGCCCGTTTCTCCGCTCCGCAGCCTCGCTCCGCTCCGGTGGACAGGCAGCCTAAAGCCTTCCTTGGTTTACAAAGAACATTTTTGCTGAATTTCAATTCAATCTATCCAGTAGTTTTGGCGTGAAGCCGTACCATACACACAGACAAACAGACAAACAGACAAAAATTCTAAAAAGTCTCTTTTTGTCATCAGTTACGTTTTTCTAACAAAAGCCACTTATTTTTTCTCGAAAATTCTCAATGTACAGTTTTTCTTTCGTTACTGTTTTATTATATGTATAGATAATTTCTTTCACATAAAACATTCCAAACTTTATTTCAGTCGATCAGGGATAGAGTTTCGAGTACCGTAGGTATCTTCCAATTTGATGTTTCTAAATTAAGTAGGTTGTGTAGTCAATCAGCTAGTAGGTAAAGAGAACTACCAATAGCAAAAAGCATTCAACATGAATTAAAAAGCATAGATATTTCTCAAAACCCAGCTATCCCACAAGCATTTCACCGCAAATGGACACGTAAACCGTCCGTAATGCGTCTCGTATTCAAGCCTCGGTGGTGAAATGAAATTTTCCGTACTAGCCCCACAGTCAACCGTCAAGCATGACCCAAATTAATAGAAGTCTGCTTGCTACAATTTGCATGATTTGCTCAAATATTTCGGCAAGTATAATTGAACCTTCTTATCAATTCATTTGTTGAAGTAATTTAGTGAGGGATTGGTTTCAACGTTTCTTCGTTCTTTGTTGGAAATTGAATGGAAGAATGATTGAATGTGAATGAAAGAATTTTTCTGCTATTTATTTTAGGTTATGGATATGTAGGGAAATTATGTGTGATTTTGATACCTAACTAATTAATATTTTAACAGGAAAGGTAGAACCAAATCACTTTTATCATAAACTGAATTAAAAAGTTGTTAAGAAAGGATTAACGTCAAACCATATTGTCATTATTCGGATGACCATGTTTAGAAATATATTTTAGAAAAGAAAAATCATAATAACAAAAGTCGTAATTTAGCAGCGCGAGTTGTAAGAATTCCGATATATGTATTTTTAACGACATGTCCCCAATTATAACCGTTTCTTTTTCATTCAAACAAAAGATATGTCCTCAAAAAGATTACATCGTTTAAAAATATCTTCTTCATCTGCCTACCCTCATTAAATATGCACAATCGAGTGTCTCAGGAATTCTGAAAGATCTAACAATACGTCCATGTAAATAAAATATAATGTTTACTCATTTCAGAATATTTCAGAAGCATCAAGCATTTTCTAAGCAAAGCGTACACAATTACTTTCAGCAGATTTTATGAAGCGGTGAAGATAAGCGTTTTGAAGTGTGTTTGAGGATTTCCTTGTTTTGTTTTTGTTTCCACCTTTCGTGTCTATGCAACCCTTTTAATGTGTTCTCATTTAATTGTTGTACAGTGAAACGTTTCTGTGTTTTGTTTGTATCTAATTAATGCGCTACAAATTGTTTACAGGAAATACTTACTTTTTAACCAACTTCAAAAAAAGAAGGAGGTTCTCAGTTCGTCGCGTATATATATATATATATATATGTCGTCACGAACGATAGTTTAGCGATAGTACGTCACTCAGTTGATTTCTCAGTACAAGTCAAGCTAAGCTCTGATTGGTTGTTCGTTTAGTACGTACGGTGAACGCTGTGTGGCGCCAGTATCGTTTGGTCGCCGCATGTGGACGGGGTCGTTGGGAGGTGTGCGAGCATACTCTGTGGAGAGACTGGATCGAGAGCTCGAAAGAGGCACACGCTACCATCGAACCTATCAAGTTCACAGTACCTATACCTAGTCATTACTTCTGTATACTCTTCAGTAATAGTCCTGCCACAGCATCATATTGGTTTGCCTGAGTAACCCACGCAATGGAACCCTTACCACAGGGTCGGAGAGATGAACCACCTATCGCTGTGCCCACGTTCCCGCCGTCATATATATATTTATATATTTTAATGTAAGCCCAGATCAAGCTCTGTACGTCGATTCTGTAAAATTCAAACAACAACTTGCATTTCACATCGCTGTTCACTCTCACTTCGCATCACTTCTTCTTACTTGCTTAGAGTAATTAGACTTAGAGTGATAGTTTCATTCAAAATTCCGTTCCAAATTGAAGCTACAACACCATGAATGTGTGCTTATGCGGCAAGCTGAGCCAAGCTGAGCTTCTAGGTCATAAGACATTTTCATAGGTATTCACGCCGTGTCGTAGAAAACTGGCATTCATACTGTCAGTAACGCTCTTTATGGCCGAGGCAGTGATGTAGGTGAGTACAGAATAACAAAGAAGTGAAAGAAAGACTTGCTGATTAATAAGCCTGGTGATTGAAGATGGCGTTTACAAATCAAAGTGACATGCAACGTCTGCGTGCCTCAAGTTTTATGCATATTAGATTATGTTGTTAGGATTTAAAGTGCCAAAGAAAATGGGTTCGTTAGATATGAGCGCCGCGCCGCCGCCGGCCGTCGCGTCGCGCGTCGCCGTGAATTCATGTCGACGCGTCATCGTCAGCGACGGTGCGCCGCCGTGTCCTCCACTCGGCGACGACAAGGCGCAATTGCTTTCCCAGCGCCTTGCTTTCCCGCTCGCGCGCGGCTCACCCACTTTATTGCTCATAAACACGAGCGGCACGTTGCCAACGGCATAGGCCACTGCAGCCGTCGACGCGTCTATGGCTACCGCCGACGAGTCGACGGTTGCAGTGGCTTCTGCCGTTGGCTACGTGCCGCTCGTGTATTTCAGCACATACTCAAATACACGAGCGGCACTTAGTAGTTGCCTCTGTTGATGCGTATATGGCTGATGGCAGTTAGTGTCGACGCGTATAAATGTCTGATGCCGGTTAGTGTCGACGACGGCTGCTGTTGCCTCTGCCGTGGGCAACGTGCCGCTCGTTTATATAAGCACTTAGTTCGCCTAGTCGCCTTGCCACGCTCACTCAGTCCAGTCGAATATTTCACCAAGTGAACGTGTGTTGTTGACAAATGACAATGGCAGCAACTTCGACCACTATTGATATGTTTATAAAAAGAAATTAGAGAATATTTTTGTGACCCCAATGTAAAATCTTTCCACAAAATATACCTACACATGGTTTTCACTGGATAGAATTTGGCCAACTAGCGGTTTATAGAAGAAAAATCACCAATATCCCTGTGATATTACATTGTAATGCATTAATTAATTTGTTTTTGTTGTAAAAGAGTGTGAAATTCAAGAATTACCAATTACGGTCGTCGTCGAATATCCTCCATTCCTTTATATTAATAAAGCTTTTTTTGGTAACAACAATAATTATGGTGTTTTAAGTTATTTTTATAAAATCTATTCCTGATAACAAATATGTGGCGGCTACGTCGCGCCAACGTGGAATTGGCCATCGGCGTTCATAAATATCAGCTGTTACAATAGGGATGATGACAATTTTTTTTTTGTCCGTCATATACAGGGCGTAAGGGACAGCCCTCCGCAAACTAACAGGGTGCATTCAGCTCCTCATTTTGAATCATATTCCACCGGAAATTTTCTCAGGAAAATTTTCATTTTTTAAATATTTTTTTCAGTTACATTTTCTTTATTTCAATGTAAAATTACATTGTGTGTTCGCAGCACTCCATTTATGTAAAAAAAAACAACAAAAAACAAAACTGAAAACAAAAAGCCAGCAATGGATGTAGAAATCATGCAACGAACGACGCGCGAAATCAGCTGTTCACTTTCCGTCTAGCTACAGAGTTCATTGAACTCACCGCATAGTAAGTAGGTAGGTACTAAGCCACTAAGCTGCCTATCAGACCATACCTAGATTAATATCTGAATAATCGACAAAAGATGTTTTTTCACACTTCCCATTTTGACGTGAAAGCATTTTTTACCATGCTTTTGCACTCCGCTTTCGGAATTTTACGTGCCAATTTGACAAATTAACTTCATAGTTCTGGCTGGAAGCTACATTTACACGATATATTTCACTGTTGTGTCATACATTCAGTATAATTCCGCCTCTTTACACGCTGATACTTTACAACATAATTCCGCATTACATTCGCTTCCAAATTGTTATAGAGATATATCGTACAATTTACTACGGCATAAAATTACCTGTTACTTTAATGCCCATTGAATTTGAGCTTTATATCTTTGTTTTAGGATTGAGAATTGTAGTGTAATAACTGTTGCAAGTTTATGTGAACATTTTAGTCCGTGAATGCTTTGCTTTTCGTTTTAATTTTATGAATGAAAGGATCATTTTCAAATGTTTTTTCTGTTTATTTCGAGTGAGAAATGCAGTGATTTTGTTGTTGTTTTCATGTAGTTATGGTTCGATAAACTTTTGAGGAGAGCCTCCGAAAATACTTTTTTGTTTTCTTATTATTTGGTTGAATAATGTATTGCAGGAGAATATAATTTGCGATGGCATACAATTAAAGGTTACTGAGTGACTTGCTTACTTTTAAATGTTTATTTCTCAAACATTATTGAGTTATTTTCTTTGCTACTATTATTTGTGAACAAAATGATTGTCTATTGAATCTTGCTAAACGAATTGATAGACTAGTTTACACGGTAGATAATCATTCTCTTAATTATTTCAAAATTTTCAAAATTGTTTTAAAATGAAGTGTTAAAATCCCGTACACTCATAATTTTCAACACCTATGAAATGTAATTAACTTACAGCTTGATTATGTCACTACATAACATTAATATATCAAAATACAAGAAGCCGAACAGTTTGATTGACACGAGAAGAACTTCAAAGACAGTTACGACTTGAAATATTACTCGTCAGTTCTCACGATATCATGATATAATAATATCCAGCCAAAAAGCTGACGTAAGCTGATTAGGCACTCTATATACCGTATGAATTTTTTTACAGTCTCGAAAAAAATATGTGGTAATAGGTGAATAGAGTATAGAAGCCTATGGCATACCTAGTTTTTTAATAGCTTCGACAGAAATTGATCTAAGTATCAATAAATACTACAAATTCGAAATAAACTTTTCATACTAGAACAATAAAAACAGAAATGAAACAAAAATATAAATCGTTAAAAATATCGAAATTGAAATCATTAGGCACCCTGTACAAGATTTCAAGTTCAATTATTTTAATTTAAAAAAAAAAAAAAAAAAAAAAAAGTTATGCCATAGGCTTCCACTCCGTTCACCTAAAGAGTATTTTTTTCAAGACGGTAAAAGAACTCATCCAGTATGTATATTATATTTATCTATTCAATGGAAAATTATGAATCTAAGCCCCTATTTTACCGTGGGCAAATCTAGTTTGACATATTAGTCACTGTAGTTTGACATAAATACCGTTGATATGTGAAATTTCCTTGAGTATTTCTGCAACTGCTGGCAGCAGTTCCAGATGTTTACCTAGCCATCACATCAAGGTTCTAATCCCGTACATCAAATCATTATTTTAAGCGAAAACTCAATGTAAACAAAACTGATACACATCTTTCTCGCGTTTTCGACATTTTTATAAATTACTGCTGTTAGAGTGTGGCTGTGTTGCCGTCATATTGCCAGACATATCCAAGAGGCATGTTTAAAAAAAGATTTTGAAATATACAATTTCTTCAAAGCTTGAGTTCTTAATTCAGGACTGAGTCCGCTGTGAGTTTCTTGATTGGCATTCTAAATTCAAAGTTTCAAATAAAAAACAAGTGAGAATAAGAAGTGATGCGAAGTGAGAGTGAATAGCGATGTGAGATGCGAGTTGTTGTTTGAATTTTACAGAATCGAAGTACCTACTGATCCAACTCATTTACGTATTATTTAATCTTAATAATTATTTTCAGTTACTAAAACATTTGTTTTTGATTCTTTAAAAAAATTCTAGAAAATAGTAGGTTTATAATTTTTTTTAAATATCATTAAAAAAAAATATTCAGTATTAAGAATTGGTTAGGTAAATAATAACTTATAATCTTAGAAATAATTTACAAAGGTAATGTTAGATGTAGTATGCGTGTACTAGGATAAACATGTATCACAGGCGACATGAGATCATACTTTATGTTAATTGTAGGACACAGTGTTCTTTAGCGCTCCCTGCTGCTGTCATTTATGTCCTTAGTTTGACTCTCTATGGTGTATTCGAGATAAGGAGACCAGGAGACCCGTAGCACAGGTTTTACTTAGTAGGTATGGGATCCTGTCTCCCATCTTCAAACTTTTTGAATCATACTGCGTACAATTTATATTTGTGGGAGAAAATTAAATAAAAAATACATTCTATATGTACAGTACCTATATCACAGTATTTACGTCAGTGGTAACGAAATCAGTATAAGCTGACCTCGTCATCATCTGCCTAGCCTTTTCTCAACTATATTGGGGTCGGCTTCCAGTCTAACCGGATGCAGCTGAATATCAGTATTTTACACGGAGCGAATGCCATCTGACCTCCACAACCCAGTTACTGGGTAATACGATACCCCTTGGTAAGACTGGTTGTCAGACTTTCGGGCTTCTGACGAGGTGTAACGACTGTCAAAGATCCACGAATGACAGCCGGGACCAACGGCTTAACGTGCTTTCCGAGGCACAAGACTCCTCGTCTCAGTACCTACGTAAAGATGGTCACCCTTCCGCGGACCAACCCCGGCAAGCGTAGCTTAACCTGATGGATCGACCCGTGCGGCTGTTATTACTTAGCTATAAGCTGACCTCGTATTCTATTAAAATTCCGTACTACGCTAGACCAGCTTAATTCTGTACCTACTTATGCATATTTTTAACTACAAGTATACTGGGACATTGCTGTATCACAAGTAAATATGTTACTAAACAAACACCAAGGGCAGTGATGCTGAACGTCATTGCACTTTTTATGAAAATAAATCAGGAGCCAATACAAACTTCCCGTTGTTAAAAAACAACGAAACGAACACATCAATGCAAGTCATTAGCGAAGGCGACAGAGTATAAGTAAATATTGACGTAATAAACTTTAGTAAAAATCGAGTAGGTATGTACAGTGAAGCTCATTAATCCATCAACACGCTAAGGATCGTATTGCTGTGAACACACGATAGCCGTCGTACAGACCTACATCTGTGTGACAACTTATAGAAGAAGGTCGTAAGTCCAACCGAAGCGTCAATCTATTGCTTTGTGAGATTAGTAATGGACTTATGACCGTGACCGTACATAAATGGAGTTAACATTAATATAGTTGTAAAACAGCAACTGAAAACGGATATTTATCCAAAGTAGCCGATAACAACCTATACACAACGTGTGACTCCCGGTCGTTTATCCGACTGCAAGCTAAAAAGTTTGTTATGTTTTTGATCTTAAATGTTTTATTTGTAACTTTAAAATGGTTTTCACGACACTGAAAATGTTGTTTGTTCAAGAACTCGATTTTTTTTACTGAATTATAATTAAGAAATTAAAATTAAGAATTTTGATACTTACCTTGGTAGTAATAAACTACATTCATTCAACCTTGCAAAACCCGTTTGAAGTTTTGTATATATTCACCCGTGAGTCTCTATTTACCCCGTTTTACCCGGTAGGCACGCTAGGTGTATTCCTACGTTAATAAAACAAAACTCGTAAATAATTGGGTACACACGGCTACATATCAAGCTATACATCCCAGCTCTAGCTGGCCTCTCTTATAATTTTTGTCGGTTATCAAAAAAAAAACTGCTGTTTCATAGAAAAGTGCGATACCTATATGCGCTACACAGTCGAAATGTATGGAACAGCTCTTTTTTTTAATAACCGGAGTAACATTTCAACGCAGGGGGTTCAGAATCATGTACTGAATCCATGGAAACAGGTTGAACGTCGATGTCCCTCCACCCTGTTTATACGAGGTGTCAAACAAAATTATGAATTTCAATTAATTATTATTATATTAGCCGCAGGAGCCGCTCTCTAACCAGTCATACTCGTGTTTTTATTTTACCGAGATAAAATGGAATCTGGTAAATATGAGCAATACGCATGAGATAACATATTCTGATCTTGAGATCAAAGGAAACATCGTTCAGTACCTACATTTTTCCAAGTGAATCAACAAGCATCACTCAAAGACATTTTCAAGTAAACACATAGGTATGTACGGTCAGCAACAGAAGTCGGTTAACACTGCTACTTTTTGACATCATCTAAATTAACACGATAACCTGCTTTTTACCATTTCATCTATTAGATAACAGTTAATTTTCTTTAAAATTTACATCTGTTCCGATTTTAATGAAGTATTTTTCTCAATAATTAAGATTTATAAAAAACAAGTGTTAATCGACTTTTGTTGCTGACTGTACTATAACAAAAATACACGGTGTAAAAAACATCGACGAGCAATAAACCCTGTACACGTATAAATGATTTTTCCGATAGCTTCGCTGATATTATAAAGGCAAAAGTTTGAGAGTGAGTGTGTAATTGTATGTTTGTTACTTCTTCACACTCAAACGGCTGAACCGATTTGGATGAAATTTGGTATGTAGATAGCTGGCTGCCCTGGATTAAAACATAGGCTACTTTTTATTCCGGCCTACGCCGGTGAAACCGCGGGGTGCAGCTAGTTTTATATAACTATGTCTTACTTTAAATGTAAAATGTACGTCGGGAGTCCTACTACAAACTTGCCGACTGCCTTTATTGTGCCTGCTATTCTGATTGTACATCCTGTACAATCAGAATACCAGAAAGGTGTGCTAAAATTTAAGGGTGCGCTACAGACCATCACACCGCACAACTTTCTCCATGGGACCAACATCGTAATCATGAAAAAATAATCAGCCGAGTAGGTATTGAAGTTTTGTATGGGACAATATTGATAATATAAATTTCTTTGTGATTACGATGTTGGTGTCATGGAGAAAGTTGTTCAGTTTTATGGTCTGTACCACACTGACCACACCTTTCTGATACACCTGACAAAAATATCGGGATGAACAGACTGTTCAAAATGATCTCAACAACTAAGAAAATTAAACTTTATCTCAATCGGATAAAGTTCTTGTAAGTATGACAGTTGTCATGGTACTGTCTTCATTCTGAAACATTACTTGTGTCATTGAGTTAATATTTCATTTTCATAGTTGTTTAGATCATTTTGAACAGTCTGTTCGTCCCAATATTATTGACGCTGACTATACCTATAGTAGAAATAGTTCGTGAAGAAAGTATAAACTAAACAATAATATCTTTCTCCTCGCTACCGCTTGTAACATGAGCCAAACCGCTCATCTTTCGTTAGAGCGGTCTGTTCATATTGCCGGACGTAAATAAACGGCCGTAGATCATTGCAGGCATTCTTCCAGAAACGATGTTATTTTTAGCGGGGCAGGTCGATGAGGAATTATAACCGCGCCGGATTCACTCCGGGTTAGGTAATGTGTGTGCACAAGAGTTTAGGGTTTCCCCGTACCTAATAATAATTATGATTTGGCATTTAATCACACAAAATATCGATGCTTTCCAATTAAAAAAAAAAATTGCTTGCAAGCTGCAATTGTAGGACAAACGTAGGGGCAGGGGGAATCAGTGTATACAAAAAGCAACTTTAAGGTGTTTTGTCGATAGTACATTGGTAATTTTTAGGGGGCTACTTGCAAATGTTTGAGCGTTTCTCGACATCCTTTCTAGGCATACTGGCTTCTGGGTTGGAGGTCAGGGTAGGTACCTGCGATAGACTTTCACTCTACTATACAAGGTGTACTTTAATCACCGTAAACCTTCACCCACCCATACGACAACCACACGTGCCGTGGCCCAGTGCGGGTTGGTGGAAGTCACAGTGTGTTTGAATTTTAGGTTCTAGGACATGCCAGTTTCCTCATGACGTTTTTCTTCACTGTTTTAAGAGTAGTGCTGGTTTATAACACAAAGTTAAGTACTTACCTGGGTTCGAACACACGACATATAAGTACCACGACTGCTGAGCCACCACTACTTTGTTATATGGAATATTTTGATTTTTTTTTTTTTTTTTTTTTTATTATTTTTACTGAAATTACAATACAGCGGTGTTTCTTAAGTCTAAACTCGCCAAACTTTTACGTTTGATGGCGAGAGGCGCTCGTTTACATTTAAAACAATGAACCACCTTACGTACACACAGCAGCAGGTCAAGCTACAACAAACTCAAATTTTCTCATTCGATTTTGAATTTAACTATCAACATTTTAAGGTTTAAAATCATTTGGAGAAATTTGATGCCCGGCACAACCCGATGTGCTGCTGTCTGTACATACCTACTACTTATATAATGTACTATCCTAAAGCTTATCCTATACAATGTTTTGTTACTGTTTGCTATCCTGTATAATATTTTTTAATTTTGTCTTAAGTGATCCTTTACTAATTTTTACTTTTTCTCTTAATAAATCAATTTTGTTAAACACTTTAGGTACCAAATATTTAGTTGTTCTCTTACCATAATAATTTTTTATCTGTGGTTGAACCAGTTTGTTCTCTCTGACCCTACGTGTGTTGTACTTGTTTTTAACATTAACTTTATGTTCATCACTGTAATAATGTTCCAGACCTACTAAGTAATCTACTTTTTTATCTATGGGTATGATTTTACAAAGGGGGAATAACTTATCATACTCTTTGTTGCATTTATCTTTAACATTTTTACTAACCAGAAACTTTAACAGTCTTATTTGTATATCCTTAATATCTCTTAAATATGTTATAAAGGTTCGCCCGTATACAAGGAGTCCATAGCTTATTAGCGAATCGGCAAGTGCGAAATACACCATTCTTAACGTCTGTTTGTTCAAAACATATTTTAAGTGGTAAAACTTACTTAGCACTGATCTTAGCCTATTGCAAATGTCATTTACATGCAATCTCCAATTAAAATTCTTATCTATTGTTAGACCTAAATATTTAAAATTATCTACATAATCCAATTTTGCACATTTACAATTACATTTATTTCTATGCAAACATTCGTATGTATGTCCTACCACTGTGAGATATTCATTATTAACAGATTTAGCAATTCGATTATATGGCGAGTGTATATGCATACATTTAGTTTTTGAGAGATTTAAAATAATTCCATTGTCATGTGCCCATTTGCTAATATTTTCAAAGTCATCTTGAATACACTTTTGTGCCTCAGTTATATCTTTGGAGGCATAAACAAGACACATATCATCAGCGTACATGAACACCTCACACTTTCTTACGACATTTGACACACTGTTCACATGCATTACATATCCTACAGGGCCGTACACAGATCCAGTAGGCACACCCAAGTCGACATCTACCTCCTTCCCAGACACACGGGAGATAATTGTGCTTATTTTTCTATTAGTGAGGTAGTTTTTAAACCAATTATTTGCGGGACCGCGTATTCCGCACTCGTCCATTGCCTGTAATAAGATCTCATGGTCTAAAGTGTCAAATGCTTTTTTATAATCAATGAATAGTGCTATAATTTGTTTGCCAGAATTTAAACAATCATTAATATAATCTGAAAATCCTACCAAGGCAGAGACAGTGTTGCGCCCTCTCCGGAAACCGTGCTGAGTGTCACACAATATGTTGTGTTGCTCTAAGAACGCGCTAATCTGTCCTACAATAATTTTTTCGGTTATTTTATCTATAACAGATAATATTGCGATAGGCCTATAATTACCATATTCTAAATGACTTCCTGATTTGTATATAGGACGTATAATTGCATTTTTTAACTGGTCTGGATAAATACCGTTAGATATGGACATATTCACCAACGCAGCTAAAACAGGACTTATCTGCTTACGTAAATATACAATGTCTTGCACCCGTATTCCATCTGAACCGGGTGCTTTTTCACAGGACAATGTTCTTATGACCTTTTCTACCTCTAACGAGGTCACCTTATTGTATCTATAGCTTACCTCGCTCGGCTTTACATATTTATTTCTATCTAAAAACTTAAAGTTACATACATGTTTAATTCCCTTTATTTCCTCCGTAAACGTTTTAGAAAAGTTTGTACAGATCTGTTCTATACAATCTGTTTTCCCTAAATACCTTAAAATAACATCGTCCAAGCTAGTTTTGTTTCTACCCAACCATACGTTTATATTTGACCATATTTTCCTAAAATCCCCATTACATTTTACAATTTGTTCCTGTCTATATTTATTTCTTGCCATATTTATTAATTTATTTACTTTATTTCTATATTTTGTATAGTCTAACCGCTTGCTCATATTCTTTGGATCCGCTTTCCAAACTCTAAATAAATAATCCCTTCGCAATAACATTTTATATAAATACCTATCTATCCACGGTTGCCTTATTACTTTCTTATTATCTGCTCTAATTTTAATTGTACTTTCCTTGTAGATGCGATCAAATACACTACACATCGTCTGATACAATAATACCGGACACGTTATTGTTATTAACTGGGCCCATTCATACTCATCTAGCTTTTGCTTAACAATTTTATCACTTAACACTTCGCGCATGCTATTGCTCTTGATATTGCCACTCACACATTGATTTTCGCTTCCACTCACACATAAGTTCAGCATTAATCCGATTCCATGATGATCGGCGATTCGTGACTCAAGTACATACGCGCACGCGTCATGCTCGCTCCGTCCCGCTCGCACCCAGATATGATCCAAGCACGACACCTCCAGCCGGCCGTCCGCGATCGCCTCGCGCGTTACCTCTTCGCTTGGTATTACACACATCAGGCCGCATTCACACAGGGTGTTTTTGTACCTTGTTACCGTAGGATTAACCGTGTCACTTAATATGTTTATATTGGTATCGCCAATCACTATAACATTGTCAGATGTTGGTACGGATTTCACTAGCGTCTGTAATTGCTGAATAAATATCAATTTATTTTTGGCAGGTGGTCTATATATCGCGATTACATGTGTTTTATTTTCCCTGTGCTTCAATTGACCATGAAGTGTTTCTACTGCTTCTGTATTTACCATTCTAGCTTCGAAATTCAATCTATTCTTGGCGTATATTAATATTCCTCCTCCTCTACTCGTTTCTCTAGCATGTATAAATGTGTCATATCCTACTATTTGATAAAATGGCAGCTCTTCCTTCTTTATATTAATTTCGCTCAATATTAAAATATCTATGTTATATTTATTTTTATCAAGTAATATTAATAACTCGTTAAAATGTTTTTTAAGTGATCTTATGTTCAGATGTAATATATGGGTATTCCATATATTTTGGGATAGGTCGTTATTTAGAGCTGTTATATCATAGTATCTTTTAAAATTAACATTACCGGAGTAGCTATCTATACGATCGAATGTTGTTTAGATATCACCTCGTGTGTACTCGCCGCGTCATGTACGCGTGTTTATTTACATTCATCGAACTTATTCAGATCTTCCTCCGATCTAATGTTATATATCTTTTTTTCATCACTATTCTTTTTGACCAGGATATTACAATTCTGCACCCACACATATTGGAAACCTTTCGGCTTAAGTTTATTTCTTACAGTCCAAAGAAGCTGTCGTTTGTATTTTGGTAAATCTTCGTTAATGTAAATTCGCTTTTCACTGCCATTATCATAAACTTTATTATTCGTTATTTTTGTTTCCTTCTTTACAAGCATCCAGCTACTGCGAGCATATTTAGACCGAAGCGTGACCAACACAGTCTTGGGCTTTGTATCATCTGCTTTTTCCTGGCCTACCCTCTGTGCATCTTGAATTTCACTTGGGTCTAGATTTAGTTTCTGTGCCAATTTTTGGACTATTAATATAGTATTTTCGTTTCCGTGCTTCTCTAATCCGTGAATTTCAATGTTTTTCTCTTTGTCCTTTATTTCCAACTCCTGTACCCGTTCTTCTAACGCCTTGTTACATTTCTCCAAATAAACATTTTTTTGTTCTAATGCCTTTATTTTCTTCTGAGATTCTTCTTTAAAATCAATTAATGTCTGATACATATCACCATAAAATTCAACGCTGCTGGTAAGTTCTTCTAGTTTCTTCTCAAGGTTATAAATCACCGCTAACTTTTTATTTACCTCAGCCAGAACATTCTCTCCAGACTCTTCCCTAGGATTTAATGTGATTTTCGTATCATCTGCGGATGGTTTAGGACTACTTTTATTTGTCTGGCAGTCGTCGCAGAGTGTGCTGCTTAGGAACTTTTTAGTTGCACATTTTTTATGGTAAACATTTTCACAATCACCCTTACATCTCACTATATCATCTTTAGCCACAGATAGAAACAGTTTGCATTTCTTACATTGCACCATTTTTACTTTCACTGAGTTCGTTATTTGCGGAATTGATAATTGGTCACTGTTTACGCACTTAGATCGCTACACACAACCGTGCGTTGAGCGCGCGCACACGGAAATTTCGTCGTCCACAGAGCATGGCGTCGTCCTCGAGAGACTATTAATCTTGAAGTTTCCTTAACTCAGTCGGGTCAAGGACTCAATTGAAAATAAACCAACATTTTACAAGTTGTAGAAATCGTTCGTTGTTGTTAAAGTTAAAACAGTTCGGTCGAACTGGAAACTTTATTAATTTGATATATCGCTGTTTTTACCCAAGTGCCCCAGAAGGAGGGTAATGTTTTAAACTTTGATTAGCGTGGACGCGTGCTTTGTAAGTTTCGCGAGTTTGATTCCATACAGAAGTTTGTGACAATTTAGTTTTGATTTATAAATTCATTGTAGGTTTTCCTAACGGCAAAATCAATCTGCCTAGCCTTTTCCCAACTATATTGGGGTCGGCTTCCAGTTGAACCGGATGCAGCTGAATATCAGATTTTACATGGAGCGACTGCCTATCTGCCTTCCACAACCCAGTAACTGGGTAATACGATACCCCTTGGTAAGACTGATTACCCCGACCCGTAACGACTGTCAAAGATCCAAGAATGACAGCCGGGACCAACGGCTTAACGTGCTTTCCTAGTTTCGGTAGTAGTAGTTTCGGTATGTTAAGATGGTCACCCATCAACGAATCAATCCCGGAAAGCGTAGCTTACCCTTACAGATCGACCCGTGCGGCTGTTATTACTTAGCCCCGAGCTCCTCGAGACGATGAGGTTTTTTTAACAGCAAAATTCTGAAATATTATAGCTCAATTCTAAATCACTGTTTAAATTCATGCTTTTTAACCGTTACTTCAAAGTATATTGTAACAACATACTACTCACTGCCTTATAGTATGTCCATTGTTTAACCTAACACCCTGTATATTGAAACCAAATAATATAGCTTTGTAGAAAGATGTGGCGGCATCTACATCGCCACATATGAACTACGCATCAATGACATGACGTCACGCAAACCTGCATGGCGCAATTAGAGTTTACCACGCGATTAGCATATATACAACGTCCCGACATCAACCGTCGGGCAGTAGCCCACCAGACACAACACCCGTCTGGTCGGAGGATCCTCCTTTTTCTATGGAGGATGAGTGAACTTTACACCCTGTTCCTCATGCCTCTAAATTGGTGACCCCGACGTGATTCCTCAAGCTTTCGAGTGGCCAGTCTGGTCGGAGGACCCTGTTCCTCATGCCTCTAAATTGGTGACCCCGAGCATGAACGTCAGCGCAGCCTTCGTGCAACTCCTTCAGCGTGACGTCATCAGCATCACTTCCTCAAGATTTCGAGCGGCGAGTCACACAGCCAGCCAGCATCCACGGCTTCAACGGGTATCCTGACCACCAGCATGCAGCGGACGCGCATTCCTGGTCATCACCTTCAGCCTCAACCTCAACCCAGCGCTGCACACTCCGACTCACTGGAGCATAATGCAGCGCCACCCCGACTCACTGGGGTATCACCGCAGACAGTTCCGACTCACCGTGAACTATGCGGCACCCGGTTCCGACTCACTGGAACCACAACTGGCACTGGCAAGCATCGCAAGATACACGACTCAGCCCACTATCGACCTCCGGTCTCCGGAGGGGAGTGATGTGGCGGCATCTACATCGCCACATATGAACTACGCATCAATGACATGACGTCACGCAAACCTGCATCGCGCAATTAGAGTTTACCACGCGATTAGCATATATACAACGTCCCGACATCAACCGTCGGGCAGTAGCCCACCAGACACAACACCCGTCTGGTCGGAGGATCCTCCTTTTTCTATGGAGGATGAGTGAACTTTACACCCTGTTCCTCATGCCTCTAAAAACCCATTCACCTTAAACTTTAGGGGAAGACATAAAACAATGGTTAGACCTGCTGTCTTGTATGGATCAGAATATTTGGCCACAAAAGGGATGAATGAAAGGCAATTCCGAACAGCTGAGATGAGAATGCTAAGAGGGATTTGTGGTGTTACAAGAATGGTCTCTTAGCTACCACGGCTTATTTTAAATTTAGTTGTTTTTGGTTTTTTTTTTCTTTTTATTACGGACGCTTTTAACGTGCACGTCTTTCTACATTGTTCTCGCATGTATATTTTCAACATGAACGATGTAACCAATATTTCGTAAAAATGTTTTGATTTAAAAGAGTGTCCGTGGAGTTTCTTGCCGGTTCGTCTCCATAGGGACCTACTACGCTTTGGAATGGGCAACTAGCTTCATCTTTCTGACTGACCGACCCCTTGACAATCCAAAAGAGCCTGTAGTTGGTTTATTTGAAATAAATGCTTTGAGTTTGATAGAATAAGAAATGAGTATGTACATAAGAAGAAGTCTGAAAGTGGCTCCGGTGACTGAAAAGTTGTGCTGAAATCGGTTATCACATGTGATGCGGCAGAATGAGGATTTCCTGAGGAAAGTTTGAGTATGAATGTCGATGGCTATTTCTTATAGGGCAAGACCAAAGAAACGATGGATGGACTGTGTGTAAGATGACATGGCTAGAAAGGGAATGACTACCGAGATGACGACTAATAGAGAAGTATGGAACAAGGAACATGTTGCACGGACCACAAATAGATTGGAATAAAGGCAGGAAAACGATGATGATGATGATGAGCTTTGTTGAAACCTTGTTATACTTACACCCAAAAGTCTTTCTCCGACTAGAACGTAGGTTAATTCTAATTCATACATAGCACATTCAAATTATCTGGATAGATAATAATACCCTCTTACCACAGTCTTGTTAAATGTCAAAATTCTAACATAATGGTATTTCGTCTACTAATATAGCTTTTCTATTTTATTGTCATGAAAATGACAAGGACAGGCTATTTATAAAGTGGTTAAATGTCAACTTATCAATCATACATACCTAAAGAAACTAACTTTGAATTCACTATCACATCACACTTCACACTAATATTATAAAGCCGAAAGTTTGTGAGTGTGTGTGTGTGTGTGTGTGTGTGTGTGTTTGTATGTTTGTTACTTCTTCACGCTCAAACGGCTGGACCGATTTGGATGAAATTTTGTATGTAGATAGCTGATGTGCTGGATTAACACATAGGCTGCATTTTATCCCGGTCTACGTGGGCGCAGCTAGTATTATATAATATTATAAATGTGAAAGTTTAGATGTTTGGATGTTTGTTACTCAATCAGCAAAAACGGCTGAACGGACTTGGCTGAAATTTGGCATAAAGATAGTTTATAACCTGGATAACACAGGATACTTTTTATCTCAGTAATAGTTTCCCGTGGGATAATTTACGACATCCATCCGGGCGAAGCCGCGGGCAAAAGCTAGTTGACTATATTTCAGTATCTACTCAATAAAATATATTTTTTACTGAATTAAAAAAAAAAACTGTATTTTTTCCGTACATTTTCACTGACTAAGTACCTAAATATACTTAGTAAAAAAAATTCTATGACACTGCAAAGTTTTTTTTTCCTATTTCTGTGTTGTCCTATAGTAAAATTTGTGCATATTTAAGAATACTTCCACCCCTTCAAGATTACTAATGAAACTAAAAGTCAGCATGTATAAAACCCAAAATTCCTCTCCGCACTTCAACAGATAATCACAACAAATCTTTTCAATATCCAATCTATTTAGATTTACGTAAATCTGCTTTTTAAAAATCACTTACAACGTAACGTTTTCAATCAAGCGATACTAATAATATCAAACAGTCTGGCTTTACGGCTGGGAAGCCAGTGTTGAAATAAGGTGTAAAAATAAACACAACTCATTCATGTACATGTGTTTGCGTATTGTAAATACATACACATCATTGAATTGTGTGTGTTTAATTAATTGAAAATAGTCTACCAATGTGCACAGTACTCTTAAACTTAAGGGGAAGACTTGCTGTCTTGTATGGATCAGAATGTTGGACCACAAAAGGGATGAATGAAAGGCAATTGCATTCAGCTGAGATGAGCATGCTAAGAGAGATGACAGAATAAGAAATTAGTACATAAGAGGAAGTCTAAAAGTGGCACCGGTGACTGAAAAGTTGTGCGGAAATCGGTTGTCATGGTATGAGCATGTGATGCGGAGGAATGAGGAAAATGTCGTCAGGAAAGTTTTGAGTATGAATGTCGATGGCTATAATAAGAGTAGGGGAAGACCAAAGAAACGATGGATGGACTGTGTGAAAGATGACATGGCTAGAAAGGGGGTGACTACCGAGATGACGACTAATGAGAAGTATGGAAAAAAGGGACATGTTGTGCCGACCCCAAATAGATTGGTTGGGATAAGGGCAGGAGAGTGCACAGTACTCTCCGATTTGTATTGGTTATGTATTGTAAAATACTGAAAGTGTGAAAGTGAACAATGAAAACTTGAAATACATAATTATGTAAGGTTTGGAAGAAAATTAGAAAAAAATAAATTAGATTTGGTTTTAATAGGCCCCGTTCACGGCCTTGCGATGCGACTTGCAACAAGCGACGCGCGCGCGTCCCCAGTTACCGTACAATGCGTCCCACGAAAGATGAGACTTGACTGTGCTTGACGAGCGCAGTATCGCGCTCCCGCGCTCTTTCCGCCGCCCCGATTACGCCCGGTACATTCCCGTCACAGATCAGAATAATCAGAATCTATGTGACACATGTCAAGTCTCATCTTTCGTGGCACGCATTGTACGTCGCCGTTGTCGCTCCGCGTGTCGCGTTGCGGTGACTTGTATCATGCTCTAAACAACCGTGTACGTCATCACGTCATCATCATAATGTTCATTTGTTTTGTCTGCAGTCGCTCGCGCTGTCGCAAGACGCGTGTCGCTTGAGCATGTAGCTCGTGGCCTCGGGTTAGAGTTTTGATCATATCTTTATATGGTAGATAGGTTAGTTAATGTAGGTATTAATTACAAAAAAAAAAAAAAAATCTGCTCCCATCATTAATTACATTCCACACAATCCCACTATCCCTAAAAACCTAAGCATTCATTTATCTAAATAATTAGCTAAATGAATTGAAAATGGTAACACTACACCATTTCATGTTTCATTTAACAAATTACAATTTTCATTTAAATTGAAACACAATTTAATTAATTAACCCTCTCAGCAAATAAATTATTCAATTAAAAATCTGAACATTGAAATGAATACGAAATCATTTTGCTCTTTTTACGAATGTAACAAATTAAATGGTGTATCCCCACAATTTCTCTTAAGAGTAATAAATTAATTGTTTGCTGAGAATAAATCTAGATAAACTGTTGTTTCTATCACAGAACAAAGCGTTACGTGGTTTTAAATTAGTTTCCAATAAACTATTGTAGGTATTGTTAAAGTATGTTTCCACTAACAGAGCAGGTGCATTGTATTCTTTCCTAGATTTAATTTTAATTTACATACAATGCTTTGATACGTATATTTGTTTTGTAGAAAATAAAATGTTTTCTGGAAATGGTTTAATCATCCTCTGCTTTTACGGTTTCTTTTCCGAGCAGGAATTTACAGTTGGGTTTTAAATAGCCTACATTTTTGTTTAAATAGAAGCCATTTTGGCGTATCGACAATTTAGCGCGAATTTCACCAATGAAACCGAACGTATTCCACACACTGACAGCTACGGAACGCGTTCAGTTTCATTGGTGAAATTCCCTTAGTGGTCAAAATAAATTATCTAGTCAACAAAATCGATAACAAATCGATAGTAGTTGAATCGTGATTTTAACGAATTTTATTATTTCTTTTTTTTGTGACTGAAACTCGTATGACTATATTCACACGCTCGTGAGTCTCGAACGTGACAACGTCATCAAAATCACGATTCGTCATTTCGGATCATACCTAGGTATGTACGTAGAGTAACAACACCTCAAAATACGCGTTTGATTCAAGCGGAAAAATTCTTTACAATCCAAAAACATTCTCTTTCTATTTTCTGTACTGTGTGTCCGCTCAATATACCCGCACTAACACACAACACAAATAAAGAATAGCCGCGGTCGGAAACAGTCGGTAACTGATCGTCATTTGTTGAACGAAACTCGTTCAGTGCTAGTTTTCTTGGGCTCGAACTGTTGCGAAGAAAATGACGGTTGTAAAATAATATCGAAGGAAATTGTAGGTCCGTGTGACATATTGTGTTGGTTTCGTGCAGAATAACTAGGTACTTATTCACTTTCACGTTTACTTTGAGCCTCACTCAAGTTCTCGTAATATTCAATTATTCGAAAACGAATTTATTAACGTTCCATACTAAAATGGTAAAAGATGATCCCGTATGGTGTAACTTAGTGAAATAACACAAAATGGACTTATCACTTGACACCATTGTTTAGAGAATAAAGTCTCGTCAAAACTTTTAAATTTCTTGTGTTCGGTATTTGAAGCATTTATTTTCTAGCGTTATAGTCATCAAAACCTCTAATAACTCTTCTAAGACAACGACATGAAAATCAAACCAAAGATCTCGAATGCAGATCGGAACTGTACGAAAACCAGTTCGAAAATAATCGTTTTCGATCCGGGGGTCGAGACTCCAGCTCTAAAATGGACAGCTCTAAAATAGACATTTAGCCAGTATCGTGTACAAGCTAGGTACATACTATATTGTAATGTTCCCACTGCAGTGATGAAACCCCTTCTAATGCAGAGATCGAACGAGAATTATCCACCACGCTTGTTCTTGGCCAGCGATTTTAGAACAATCATAAATCCAAGGAGCTCGTGGCTGAGTAATAACAGTCGCACGGGTCGATCGATCAGGTTAAGCTACGCTTGCCGCGGTCAGTCCGCGGATGAGTGACCATCTTAACAAACCCAGACCACTTCGTGCCTTGCAAAGCACGTTGAAACGTTAGTCCTGGCTGTCGTTCATAGATCTTTGATAGTTGTTACGGGTCGTCAGAAGCCCGAAAGTCTGACAACCAGGCTTATGAAAGGCTATCGTGTAACTAACTGGTGTCGCTAACTGGGTTGTGGAGGTCAGATAGGCAGTCGCTCCATATAAAATACTGGTGTGCAGCTGCATCCGGTTAGACTGGAAGCGACCCCAACTTAGAAAAGGAATTGAATAAAACTGTTGTAAGTCGTTGTAGAAGTTCGAAACGCTTTGAAAGCGATTGCCACTTGTCCTGGCCCTCCGGCCCTACAGTCTCGACATAAATAGCGATCGCTTCACGACCAGATTCGGTCCTAAGGGGATTTATTTTACCTTCTAGGGACTCCCTTACGACTTTACGACCAAATTTGGTCGTAAAGCTATCGCAACCTACGTATTCGAGGTTCGAGACTGCAGCTCCAGGTTTCCTAACAAAGTTTCTCATAATCGCCAGTCAGCAATATCTAAAGATTAAACCCATAAAATGCCAACTTTGATCAATGCTAATAAAATCATGCAAACAGTTTGATACCAAACTATCCAATTCCCCATTAAAACTAACACACGTAATCACTATTAAATAAAGCTACGAGCACACTAACAACACTTGTTGTAAATGAAGTATTAAAATATTCCGCGCCTAGTCTCGCAAATGGGTTACCTGCCGATAAGTGGTTCCGCAGTAATGGCCGCCTGAAGCATGGCGGGAAACATGAATAAACTGGAGTAAAAGGGTAGGAAATTTACGTCTGGGTTTCATTATTGAGCGGGAAATCTTGGAGCTGTTTATTATTACTTTGTGTTGGTACTAATTTATGGATAATGGTAGGTACAGATTTTGGATTCGAGGTAGGTAATGGATTTACCTCAGGTACTTACTTTTCGGATGTGACGTAAGTAGATATCCAGAGAGAAATAGGTTGGTAGCCAGTAAAAATTTGATTTAAAAGAGTGTCCGTGGAGTTTCTTGCCCGTTCTTCTCCATAGGGACCTACTACGCTTTGGAATGGGCAACTAGCTTCATTTTCCTGACTGACCGACCCCTTGACAATTCAAAAGTGCCTGTAATTGGTTTATTTGAAATAAATGATTTGAGTTTGAGAATTTTGTTACTCTAAAGTACTTATTCAAAATGCCTCCGTGTAAATTCCTTACTTTAACAATATTTATACGTTTCCGAATGGCCGGAATAGAGCCCAGATTTGTCAAACAGATTCTATCTTTCGGTTCGGAAATCTGGGTTGACTTAATGCCGCGATCGCCGGTCGATAAGTTTTCAAAGAAAAAAGGACTATCCTGTTGATACTTCGATAAAAGATTATCTTTGAACGACGACGCCAAAAGACCCGGCAATCACTAAATTAGTAAATTAGCCAAATGCTGTGCGATTTACTTACATACATCGAAAGCTTTTAGTCAGAAAAATATGACAAGAGAAAATCAACTAAAAAATGATTATATTATCTCACTAGTTAATATACCCAATAATTCTGCTCTCATTCAAAAACCCAATGAAAACAAAACGTTATTAATAATATCAGCCGTCTAAACAACTATGTGGCTAATAGAAACAAACATTTCAGCTTGTATAGACAGCCAGACAGTTTTAAAATTTACTCAAACCACTGCCAACAACGCGAGACTAGATAGATATCTAACCAAGCTATATTCGATCTAGATGCGGAAGGTTGGAACCATATAAACTTTCTTATATCAATGGTTGGTACAGTCCCAGCCAAAATAATATGCTCGTTTTTGAACGACAGAATCTGCTTTACCGACTCAGCAGTATACAGGGTTACTTGTAATTTGGCGGATTCCTTGCAGAACCTAATAGGGTTAAAGTGCAACAAATTAAGCCACCAATTGTTCTACCGAAATTCAATAGTTTTTGACTGGAATACTGATGCCGTAGCAGATCTTAGTTAAAAATTAAAAGCTGAAAAATGCCTAAAACTGACAAAGATCATTAATGACACTTTTTATTTTTCGTACTTAATTTTTTATTTTTCTTAGATAAAAAAACTTTTTCTTAGATAAAAAGACTTCCAAAAAAATGCTACAATTGTAGCATTTTTTTGGAAGTCGGTTTTTTTTTGTTGTAAAAACGTTTTTTTTTTTTCACTTTTTAGTGGGTCAGTTTGTAATTTATCTAAGTTACAATAGGATAATTGTCAACTGCTCAGCACATTTTACAAAATATTGTTTTTCCCGATACAAGGACGTTAATTGTTGAGGAGTTCTCCTAGTCAGGAACCAGGAGAACTGGAACAGATGGTGAAGTCACCATCAACTCCACTTCACGAGCATAAATTGCTTAGCAACCATATTAAAGTAATCGAATCGCAACCCAAGTGAAATACGTATTATTAAGTAGTTCCGAGGGCCATCTGTGGTCTTCTTCATCAGTTCCACTTCACCAAATGGTGTTTTCCGGGAGAAAATGCACAAGTTACTATAAAAAATACACAAATCGCTTTAGGTGTGCCTATAAAATTTGAGGGTTTCTCTCGATTTCCATGGGATTCCCTCATCAGATTCTGACTTGGTGACAGTGGGACCATCTCAAAAGCACACCCTTTTAAACAAAAAAAGAATTTTTAAAATCGGGCCACAATTGACGGAGAAATCGGTGTACATACATTAAAAAATATATAATACGCGACGAATTGATAACCTCCTTTTTGTTTTTGAAAAGTCGGTTAATGAAAAGTTGGTTAAAAAATACTGAATATCGGTAGAACATTTGGTGGCATAATTTGTTGCATTTCAATCCTACTATGACATCCTGCAAGGAATACGTCGAATTACATGTAACCCTGTATATAGGTGATGGATGGTCGAATCCGCTGTTTTACTAGCTGTTTTACAAAACAGCTCCGTTATCTAAAACAGCTGAATGACGTAAAACGATTCTCCATAATTACTAAACGCGGAACGCGTGAACTAAAATCTACAATCTGACGTTTCATTTCACTTTGTTTTACATAACGTCTAATCGTTGACTCCCTGCATTAATAAATGCAAAACGTTTATGGTGGCAAATGGTGGCAAATCATACTTTAATCAATACAAACGTAAGAAAATTTGAATTTAGCTGGCTACCTTGGCGCTTCCCCCTTAAGGAAATATATCGAAATATCTCGCCAAAGTTCGTTTTTACTGCCGTGTGAACCCCATGTACGAGTAAAAGTGGTGTTACCTATTGCACGATGTATAAAACTCGGTGTCAGTAACACATTATTTTCTCATGCGCCCGCAGCGTGCACAAACCGCTAATGAAATTTCAATTTGCTGTCTGTGATCTATTTTTCATTGTTATGCTCTTGGAATGTAGCTACATAAATATAGTGTAGTTAAAAGAAACAATTAGGAGCATCGCGGTGAGTAAGCAATCTGTCAACACAGGGAAAGCTTTTAATTTTAATTTTGTTGTTTAATCTGTTATAGTCATGTCTCGAAATATGGCTGAATGTCGGTAGGTAGTTACCGCCTACTTTACCACAGACGTATACGTTTTACGATGACACCGCGATACTGACAGCCCGTTTCTGAAAATCTTGGTATATAACAGACCGCTGTCAAATCTTATGTTATAGTGTGCGCGCAAATGCTATAGTCACCGTCTGAGGTATGTGAGCGGTGAGACGATGGAGTTAAACAAACGTCAAGCTAACTCAGTCTACCAATCTTGTCAATCGCGCCCTCCCCCATCTCCCTGCTCACATACCTCAGGCAGTGACTAGCACTTGTGCGCAAACTATAACCACAGTATAATAATAATACAGTAGTCTATCTTCATAGAAAACAGCCGAAAAGACGCGCTTCTAAATCTCAGTATATACCAGTACGCAACAGTTCGAGAGCGCGGCAGTTACGCACGGACGGACGCATATTTATCTTCCATGTGACAGTAGACTGACCGTAGACGAATTGTGGGTGTACTCACAGAGAGGTGATATCTACACCTCTGTCTAACCCGTTCAGGATTACAGGCTTGATGCTATGCTATGATGTTTATGTTATAGAACAACATCAAATAATTTTCCTTCCTTTTTGCACCTGACCTAACTATACTACGCTCGTTAAGTAGGTACCTATGTGTGAGAGAGAGGAGTGACGAGGGGGTCAATTAGTACCCCAGCCAAGCTCGCACGGCGAACTTATAAGCATACTTGTGTTGAAAATTCCGTGTTAAGACCTTTAACGCTAATTGTCACACAGCTTTGCGAATGAAAATTTTAATCACCGCAGAGAAATTCTTAATTTTTTGTTGGCTCAATAGGCAAGACTTTTTGGTGAAAATATGAAAGATTGAAATATATCGTGTTCAAATGGCGCTCCCGGATTCATATATTAACAACTAGCCGTTACCCGGGTGGATGTCGGAAATTATCCCATGGGAACCTACTGCCGTGATAAAAAATATCCTATGTTTTAATCCAGATTGTAAACTTTCTGTGTGCTAATCATCCAAATCCGTTCAGCCGTTTTTGCGTGATTGAGTAACAAATATCCAAACGTCTTCACATTCTTTCACATTAATATTAAGTAGGATTTGGTAAAGGGAAATTGTTTAAAATTAATGCTTATAAAAGAGTTCCAACAATAGATAGATAGATAGAATACTAGAAGTCCAGGTTTCCTCTCGTTTTGTTTTTCCTTTACCAATGTCAGTAATGCCCAAGATAAACTCAGAAACTACATGGAAAAACTCACATTGGTACTTGCCCGGATTTAACCCACAACCGCGAGAGGCGAGGGGCCATCACAACATCACAAAGCATAAAAATATAAACGTGGTTTACGATCTATAGAGTTTCTGATATCCTAGTTATTTTCGTACCACCTCGTATACCAAATACTCTCAAAGCCAGACCAAAACCCAGTTTCGTGTAGTGTCAAGTTGCCGATACCAAAGAGATTTACGATCCGAGCTTCGAATAGCAGAGCGTAGAACATTACCAATATCTTGAGCTCGCTCTTACGACAGAATTTATACGTGACGGAATTCTGCGATGAACAACGTATGGCGTTAATTAAATTTTATTTATCACCAATATTTTGAGGAGAAAATCAATTTAGTGGAAGCTTTGAAAGTCGTCGTGTTTGTCTATAACTACATTTACAAAATAATATATGCCTTGAATATAAATTATTACAGCAAACTTTATAAAGAAATAGATAAGCAAAAGAGCGGAATTCATCATTTAACTGAATATGAAATAAACAAAAATATATTTTCCGCCACCCCGCCACATAATGGAATTTTAAAGAAAACAACATCGTGTCTTTGTTTAAACTTTATTTGAAAAAGAAAACGAACTAAACGCAAGTAGCGTATGGCTACCTACCGGTCTTAATTAATTTAGAAACACCATCGACGGAGTCAGACTAAAAGAAGTAGTTATTCGTTCAGAATAATCTTGGAACTTTTCTTCATGCCGGTGTCCTCTCGATGTTTTCCTTCACCGTTTTGAGAGCAGTGGCGATGAAATTATTTACACAAAGTAAAGCGCCTGTCTGGGTTCGAACCCACGACCTACAACTCGTAATGTCGGGGCCGTTATCACTGGGCCACCACTGCTCCCTTTCAATAAGATCACCATTACTTTTTGTGATTGACCACCATTAACCCCGTAGCCCGTAATTGAATGTGTACGTGTTAGCCAAGTTATTTTTATGACTTTAAATTGTAATTACTTTTTAACGAGTGGATCGATTTTAATGAAATAAAGTCTAAATGCTATCTCAAGCTTCGGACTATGACTATATTTCCAATCCTTTAAATCTCTTAAAAATAAGTACCTACACAAAAATATAGAATTTTAAAATCATCCCCCTTGAAAAAAACCCTGTAACATGTACACGGAGAAAAAAATCTAGTTTAGTTTACCAGAATTTTGCGACGTTCACTAGAAAGTACGTGACAACTATTCATTTTGTAAATGTTAGTAAAAATATCTAGTTTCTGATAATCCTAAGTTATTGTTATGTTCAACCTAATTTTCGGTACACATTATTAGCAAATGCGTATTGTGTGCAAATAGCAATGGTTGAGCTTACTGACGTGCTTTTTTTAACTCAACAAAGCAAGATTTAGTATAAGCCGGACGAATTGTTGTCATTAATTCGTACCTATCAGATTAAATTACTGGAAACCGTTGTTTTTGTTCTAAATGTGTTCTAACTTTTAGGGGCAAAAATATGCCTTGTTTAGTACAAACAATTATTCTGGTAGACGTAACCATAAAAAAGTCGTGTCCAATACCAAGTTTAGATTTTAATCTCTACTATAGAATTAATAATTGATACTGTTTAACATGTTTTGAGGAGCTCGTGGCTAAGTAATAACAGCCGCACGGGTCGATCCGTCAGGTTAAGCTACGCTTGCCGGGGTTGGTCAGTGGATGGGTGACCAGCTTTACATGTCGAGATTCCTCCGTGCCTCGGAAAGCACGTTAAGTCGTTGGTCCCGGCTGTTATTCGTGGATCTTTGACAGTCGTTACGGGTCGTCAGAAGCCCGAAAGTCTGACAACCAGTCTTACCAAGGGGTATCGTATTACCCAGTTACTGGGTTGTGGAGGTCAGACAGGCAGTCGCTCCATGTAAAATACTGGTATTCAGCTGCATCCGGTTAGACTGGAAGCCGACCCCAACATAGTTGGGAAAAGGCTAGGCAGATTGACTGTTTAACATGTTTTGTACACTAAACTTCCGTACCAGACTTTTTCAGTATTCCTTAAAATGTGATTAAATAACCATAACAATAATTCTGATAGACATGACCATACATTGTTTCCTTTTACTAGATTATTATTTACAAGTCGTTCTGGTAATTTAGTAGAATATTTTTTTCTCCGTGTAATTATTTATTTCTTACCAAAAGCTTAACTTTTAATCTTCGTATCCCTAACCACCAGCATTTTTAATGCGATAACTTTGTAAACACGACACCCTGCCTTGTCTATCAAGGACAAATCGATACATCGGTATGAATAAAGCAATTTAATCGATATTATTACGTCTTGACATTACTATCATACCTTCACAAAGGTTCATCAACAAACGCTTCATTGTCTTTTATTTAAGCAATATGTATAAAGTTTAATTTGAGTAATATTGTGTTTTAGTAAGTAGGTACAGTCGCTAGCAAAAGTCCATGGATAGAACAGAAATAAAATCGTGTGAAGCGAGAAATGACGCCACCTAGCGTAAATCAGTTATCGACTAACAAAACTTAATTATGCTGTTACTAGATGGCGTTGCTTTGCTTTAATAAACGATAAAATATTTTTAATAGTTAATTTTTGTCTCTTCAAACATTCAAATAATTTATAACTGTTCTAAACACTATTAATTTAAAATTGAATATCTATTAAATCATATACTTATAAGTATAAGTATTTTCTGAGTTTTAGTTTCCAAACTTGAGAGGGTAGGTTGAATATGGATTTATAAATAATTGCTAGGTAGTATAATTAATACTTAGATCGATGAGTTATGACTAAGCTCAATTGATTCGCTAAGTTCATTTCAATTACCTCGTGCGAGTGCCTTTTGTTCAGTTTTTATTTGTAATCAGGTGAATTACTTATTTTACCATAATGAGTACGCGTTGTAATATTGATTTGTAACGAAATCAGCTCAAATAATTGCTTTGCATAATCAAGGCAAAAACTTGTCAGAAATAGCCAAAGAGACCGGTGTAAACGTAAGTAGTTTTATTTTTACACTATTTTAAAACTACAATATTTTTCTTACCATGCTACATAATAATCACTATTTGGTATTATATATTTCTGTTTTATTGTTGCAGAGAAAAACAGCTGTTCTATGGGTACGACAATTTGAAGAGAAGGATTCTTTACAACACCATCAAAGAACTGGTAGACCACGGCTCAAAACTCAAACTCATGTGGTCAAACTATGATAAGGGACTATGAAGAAAATGGATTTCTGCCGACTAACCACTATGCTGGTTTATGTGTCACAAGTGTTGACACTGTCCGCCTGCTCTTCACAGTGGAGGGCTGCATTATCGGAGGCATGCTGTGAAACCCTTGCTTACGGAAAACCATAAAAGGGCAAGATTACAGTTTGCTTTGGATCACACTTCGATTGGAGTAATGTCATCTTTACAGATGAAAAAACTTTTAAGTGCAGTGAACACGGACGCTTGTTTGTGGCGGCGAAATATTATGCGTTGTAAAAGTGGTCACGTAGTGCCCAATATGCAATCTGGTCATATAACAGTGAACATGTGGGGATGGATGAGTGCAGCCGATCCGGGAGAAGTAGTCAGGCTACCAAGTCGAGCAAATAGTGCAAAGTGCTGGAGGAGACCATATTGCTCATCATCTATGGGGTATTATCGTTCAACGGTGGAATAATCAAACTGAGCGTACTTCAGATGCGTTAGAGGCTCATTGTTTACAAATATGGGAGAGTAGGTATTCGTGGTTCAGATTTGTGTAAAAATTTAATTAATTCAATGCGTTGCCATATAATGCAAGCTTGTTTATCAGCCAGACCCGAACTATTAGTACTTAAATAAAATTATACTTAATTAATATTATTTTACTTAGTGCTTATTATTTATATTAACTGGAGACCTGGTTATGTGTGTAACCTGTGTAACATATTATTTACGTATTTTTAATAACTTAAAAAGTTATGAACCAAGTTCAAAAAACATAATTTTTAGTTTTTTATATTATTTACTAAACATTGTTTTTGTGCAATTGAAAATTGTAAATTGTAGTTTTTAGCCTACCTATTTAATCCATTTAATCCGTTTGACTTTTGTGATAAAATAATCTGGTCTCCTGTTGGTTTTTATTGAGGTTACATAAGCTTCAATCCTCTTTCCAATTTTGGAAACGAATACTTAAGCTATGGCCTCAATAAGAAGTTATACATAATATTATAATGTTATACGATATTTGATAGAGTAAATGTTACATTTGAATAATAAACTGTAAGAAATAAATCTTTACATTTTTTTAATAGTGCCTTTTTGTTGCTAAGTAACTACCAACTCAAATACCTACTAAATTATTAAAAGTTGAATACCCACTCGTTATTCGTATCGGTTTCTTTTGATAATAGACTTAACATTTATGAAGTGTTATTGAATGTCTTAATAGACCGGAGGTATCAAGACCGCTTGCCGTGTATCAGGTTGGAGGTTCAAATCCAAGGCACGGCATGTGCTTTTTTGGCATGCATTATATTTTTTTTTCAAGAAAGTATTTTTCTATTTTGTTTTAGTAATATTTATAAACAATTAAACAAGAAAAATAAAATATTGTAATAACATTTAATAATATTTATTATTGGTATTACTTAACAAAACGTTGATCTTATTTCACTACAAAGATTACAATTTACAATACAATTGCATTGACATTTTACAATTTGACTTGATCATTTACAGTTCTCATAATATGACATGACATATTTTGCCAACTGACACAAACGGGTTCCTAGACAAGTGACATCCTATAACGCAACATCAAACGTTGTAGTTATAACTTGAGGGTATGGATTAATTTTATAAAAAAAACGTAAGTAAGTAAAATTAATGGATACCCACAAATTATAACATCTATCGATTAGACAAAAGATAAAGTTACTCGGACGATAGTAGATAAAAATTTCATCACATTTCTTAAGGTCTCGCTGGCTAGTTTGTGAAACTGCTGGTATGAGTATGACGACGTTTGGTGAAGCGATGGTTCGAATCCAAGTCGAAAAATGAACTCTTTTTGCAGTATTCTTTAAATTATTCGTAACGGGTTCGATGTTGTAGCAGTATAACATTTTAAAACTTGAGGGACACATACTGACGCCTGTGTGCATTTAGTTAGTACAAAAATATAAAAAAACCTATAACCTACAGGTATAACCTACAGATGACACTGGGTATTGTCATTGTGTAAAGTTAAGACTATAATTAAAGGACATGCGATTTTTATTATTCTTGTAGAAATTAAAAGTAAAATTGCCTTGTGGTAGAAAAAAATGAAGAAAACCATAAAAACTTTTGTCATCTACAAGTGACACTGGGAATTGAACAGATAATACATTTCGTAAATAATTAATCATAGTTGTGAAGAAACCGACGCCATCTAGTTTGATTTTTGAAAACTTCAACTCAAACGTTCACAGGAAAATAGACACTAAGGTATCCATGCAATTTTGCAGGTGACTGTACCTTTATTGGCATATATTTTAGCTCGGCGATTTTCAACCTTGTTGCTGATGGTCTAACAGTATGGTACTCTACGCCGCAGGGTGGTACTTATTAAACATCTAAATATTTCCACACGCTAGGAAAAAAACGGGCCAAGTGCATGATGGACCACGCACAATGAAGGGTTCCGTAATTGGGATAAATTCATTCCAAAAACAAACTTAACATTGCAGTTGAAAACCGTGTTCTCCCACAGGTATATCGATATACGTCGCAGTCAATTCTCCAACTGCAAAAATCTACCTAAGTTTGTAATCGCAAAAAAAATGTTACACGTGCTGTGAGAAAATTTACGTGCTGTGCTAAATTTTATGATTATAGTTCAATGGGAAGTACTCTATTGGTTTTGATTTATTTGCGAGTGTCAAAATATGTCGCATAAATGGCCGTATTTTTTAAGCTTGATTTTTTAGAGCACCAAGGGACCGTAGACCTACGTATTTGATGTTAATTTCAACTTGATACCTCCACGCGTTTCTGAGAATAAGGGTCTTGACACACAGATAAACAGACAGACAACGAAGTGATTCTAGGGTTCCGTTTTTTCTTTTTGAGTTACGGAACCCTAAAAAGTAAAAAAATAAGAATTTTGTCGTTTTACACAAAAACTACATTCAGTCCGAAATGGTATCCAAAGATAGGTAATGCAAAGTCAGTAAGTCAAATCCGCCCATCGCAGTTTATACTGCAGCGACTAGTCTTAAAAATAAGACAACTTACGTCTAATATATAAAAGAGATTCCATTGGAGGTGGTATGTCATACAAAATCAGTTCAGACAACCTACCTAAATATTAGTCTTACTTAAAAGTACTCCGACATAATATTCAACGGGACTGTATACAATTTTCAGTATTCTCTCAAATAAGTATTCATCTCAAGTCATAATGGAAAATGAGACTGAAGAAAATGTTTTTTATACAAAAACATCTAGATTTAGCCCCTAAGGCTGAACAAGGTCATGCTAAATGTAGCTTTTTATGTAAGTACATGTGTACCTTTTTAGGGAAATGGGGCCGAGAAAAACTACAAGAGGTAATTCGTGCGGAATTACTTACTGGCTTTGTTGGTGGCCAATGTTGGGTGCAGTATTTGGAGGTAGATTGGTGACTGTTATATAAATCGTAGTATGTTCCTGTTGTACTTAAGAGAACCAATGCTCTAGACGCCCTGGAAATACCCAGGGGTAGGGCGAAAAAAAATCAGCTGTTCCCTACATTTTGACCAATTAAGGCTCTTACAGATAGAGGCGATATCGCGAGCGATATTGCGATATTATCGCGTCGCAACACCGCCTCTGTCTGTAAGAGCCTTTATGCGAACATAAATGTTCTGAACAGCTGATTATTATTTCGCGATTTCAAGATTGGTTCCATAGTAAAAGTTGTTCATAATGATGAGTACAATGACCCCTTAAAAAATTGCCACTGTTAACATAACCCTGTAGATATATTTAATTACAATCTTATCACCTTAATTTATATTCGACCCCTGGCTTCGGTAAGTCAACTAAGTTTAGAACCACGGAAGTTTGGAAACTAAACCGTTGGCATACATAAAGGTCGAGATGTCACGGGTCGTAGAGATTAGAGTTAGATTGGACACGTCTACACGATGACATCGCAACTATATCGGTGGGACATGTTTCATCTGGACCGTATTTCTGGGTGCAGATGGACTTAGGTTCCTTCGTGTGTAACTTGAAATGTAAGGGTTCATGGTATTCAACGTTTCTAGTTAAGGAAGTAATAAATACAACGAAGGCGATAGTTAGGCGAAGGTACGATTGCTGAAATTCAGTTTTCAGTTTTGACTAGTAATTTGTCTTGGTGGATCGAACGGTTTATCTTAAAACCTTTGAGTGAGGTTGAAAAGATGATCATAGATATAGAATATTTATGTCATTTTTGGGTACCATTATAATAATATTTGATTCTTACCTAAAATTTTCTGTAATTGTGGTGTTGATGTTACCTGTAACAGAAGGAAAATGGTCATGTACTCACAAAAAAAAAAAAAAAAAAAAATTACAAGTTGATCTGGAATGGAAATCAGAGTTGTTACTAAAGCTAAATAATGCAATTAACAGTTTTGGCGATATTTATATTATCAACTTACGTTACCCATATAAGTTGAAAAGAAAACACAATATGAAACTAGTCATAATGCAGTTTCTAATAATAGAAATGACGCTAGGGTAACAAAAAAAAATATATATTTAGTCCGTCAGTCAGATTTATATAAGACACGTATTTTTTGCTATAATAATAAAAAATACTTAGATAACAACGGATTAAAGTTGGGGAGTGGGGGTTCGCTACGTCACTTCTACGTATAAAGGCTCTTACAGACAGAGGCGATATCGCGTCGCGACGCGATATTTTTCTACGGATATTAATATCGAAATATCGCGTCGCGACCGCGATATCGCCTCTGTCTGTAAGAGCCTTGAAGGCTCTTACAGACAGAGGCGATATCGCGTCGCGACGCGATATTGCGATATTATATGCGTAGAACAATTTCTATGGAATCGCGCGCGACCATTCACACAGGAGCGATTATCGCCCCGCGACACAGATATATCGCGTCACGTGACGCGTTATCTGTGGTTAGGTTAGTTAGGTTAGATATCGCCGCGATATCGCGTGGCGATATTATCGCCACGCGATATCGCGGCGATACCATACAAAATGTTCCTTTTTGTATGGTATCGCCGCGATATCGCCGCGATATCGCCTGGCGATATCTAACCTAACTAACCTAACCTAACCTAACCCAGGACAGTTTCATTCTACGGTTCGTCGAAAAAAAACCCAACCAACCAAAACTAAGTAAGTACCTACCTAATTGAACGCAATTTTTTCCTGCTGCGAATTTTTACATGCGTCCGTGGTCCGTAACGGACACCACACGATGGGGTGGTAGGGTGGTGGGTGGTGGTAGGTACCTAAACTTGACCACACAACACGGAAAAATAATAGTAGGTACTACGTTCGTAACACAAGCAGTTCGGACTCTTCGAACGTGCTATTTATTACGAAGTATTTATTTAAAAATCAAGATTTTTTAAGTAACTTAGTTAAGTACCTTTAATCCCTCAAGTGTCGAATGTGTCTATGTGTGCATAAGGAAAACCCTTTGCATAATAGTATATAAGCTTATATCATATACAGGGTGTAAGGGACAGCCCTCCGCAAACTGATATGGTGAATTCAGTATGTCATACTAAGATGACCGGTACATGAATTTTTTTCAGGAACGTTAAGCTACGCTTGCCGGGGTTGGTCCGTGGATGGGTAACCATCTTTACATATCGAAACTCCTCCGTGACTCGGAAAGCACATTAAGCCGTTGGTCCCGGCTGTCATTCGTGGATCTTTGACAGTAGTTACGGGTCGTCAGAAGCCCGAAAGTCTGACAACCAGTCTTACGTGGAGGTCAGATAGGCAGTCGCTCCATACAAAATACTGGTATTCAGCTGCATCCGGTTAGACTGGAAGCCGACCCCAACATAGTTGGGAAAAGGCTAGGCAGATTGTTTTGATAAGCTTATATCACTTAAATACGTATAAACGTAAAAAAACAGACATCAGTCTGAGGGCATAGACAAAAAGATAGACTCCGCGCCGCGCATATCGAAAATGAAGCACCGTACCGATCTATGTGTGCATGATTTGAGTACCTGCAAAGACGCCGTCGCGTCGCCGTCGCTCGTGTCTCGTAATGGCGGCCGGTCGGCATACTATGATGTAAATGTGTGCGCGAGGCGTGTTTGTACAAACGGTCCGGCATACTTACTGTGCTTCACTTTCGATATGCGTGGCGCGGAGTCCATCTTTTTTATAAGTCTATGTCTGAGGGGTTATTAATTAAATTTTATTTTTTACGGATTTCTTTAGTTTCGAATTTACATAGGTGATTTTGGAAAAATAACTTTAATTTCTACACGTAAAAGCATTAAATTATGTAGTGTACACACGGCTACACATCAATCTAGTCATTTCCAGTTTACAATGAGCTCTCATTGTAAGGAAATCCTACACAATGCGAGATCAGCTTATACTGGAAATTATAGCTTCATCTGTAGCCGTGCGTGCGCCGGGCTGCAACAAGTTTATTCTCAGGAATCTCCGTGAATTATTTTTTGGGTTCCGTACCAAAATGGTAAAAAAGGAACCCTTGTGGTGTGACTCTGTCTGTCTGTCTGTCACAGCTGGATATCTCAGTAACTACTGATGCTATCAACTTGAAATTTGGAATAGTTTTAGATGAGGTTTACCCAACTATTTTGCAATAAGACTAATTTTTTTTGCAACAGGGACTCAAAGGGGGTCTTAAAAATTTAAAGTGGGGCTACTAGGGCATGTGGGGTATCATATGAAAGAGCGTTTGCACATTCTCAAACTATTTTTTTTTTTTGGCCGCATAGTTTTCGACTTTTGATGAAAAATGTAAAAAAAAATACCGTTCGCCTCCCCCCCCCCCCCTTATCTCCGAAGTTTGCAAAGAGAAAAATCTGAAATTATTCTATGTGATAGAAGTTTATGTAAAGATTTCACGAAAAATAAAACGATGTATCTAAGTAGCACACTTTTTCAGAAATCGGAACGGAACCCTCGGTGCGCGAGTCCGACTCGCTCTTGACCGGTTTTTTAAATAAAATTATGCTCAATGCAGAACTGTCGTAATGCGAGTACTTACCTACACCTCTGCCTAACCCTTTGGGGACTGCAGGCGTGATGTTATGTAATGTGTGTACTGTGTCGACATAGTTGGGAAAAGGGTAGGCAGATGATGATTTTTACGGACTTCTTAGTTTCCAATTTACCGTGATTTCGGAAAAGTTTATTGACGTATACTTGTAAAAGCACATTATGTACCTATGTAGTGCAAGTCGGCTGCAACAAGTTTTTATGGCCTTACATGAGAAAGTACCTATCTACCTACTCATAAAAACGGGCTAGTAAGATGATTTCAAAATGATAAATAAGTAGGTACGCTAATATTAGGTATTTATTTTATTAAATTTTTAAGCATTAATTGTTCGTAAAATAGTACAGCTGCCATTGCAACCTATTTCGGTACCTATGCGGTAGCAGAATCTATCAGTTCGAATATTTACTCGAACACCTACTAAAATTAACTAAAATAAGTAAGTACTATACTCGACTCAATGCGATATTCAGTCAATCGACATAAATCGATTCAGTTTTAGCTCGGCACTAAGTATTTGTGCAGAAAAGATGGCATAACGAGCGACTGTTTTTCCATAAAGTATTAGGTAGGTACTTACTCTTTAATTTCACTTCAATATCCCTGCTGAAAAATACTTACAATTTTTATTACTTACTGTGATTTATTATGACGAGAAATCTAAACAAGCCCGGACTCGCGCGATGTCGGCCGACAACGCCCGAGCTAAACTACTAGTCTAGGTCTGAGCGAGTGTACGCTAAATACTTTATTTAGTCTTTTGCGAAACGTTGCGATTGACAGACGTAAAAATGTTTAAACTTACACAAAATGAATGTGGAATTTTTAATTTCTTTAGTACAGGCGAGCGAGGCCTACCCTTTACGATGTGAAGTGTGCGTCCTACCTAATTTTGCAACCCTATGCTGATCCCGTGAAGTACTGCAGTGCTTGTACTAGATATTATACCTAATTATTTTTAAGTGTGCGTTGTTGACCTTTCTGTTCAATACAATTATGCACAGCCGGTACTGTATCAATAGTTTTACGAATCAATCAAGCCAGTCTAAGCTGACCTCACATACAATACAAGTACGATCGTTTTATCTTGGCGAGTTCGAACTTCGCGCAGAAGGCTGCGCAGTAACATTTTTTAGGAACCAAATGCGACATGAGGCGAGTGCGAGTGAGAGAACATGCGCGAAACGTCTTAGTGCCTATGTTCGGACTCGCCAAGATAAAACGTCCGTACTTGTACCTACTATTAGGCTTGCAGTAGTTGCAGTACAATAAGAGGTTAGGAGGTCAGGTGGTGTGGTACTGGAAATGTGTAGCTTGCTTGTAAGAAAAAAAACCTTTATCGTGAAATTGAAATAATAGGTAATACACAATATTCGAGTTTTGAGTCGAAATCCGCGATTAACATTAGGTACCTACATAGGGCAGTGGCGTGTGCGGCACAGAATAAATAATAGTAGGTACTAACTTAGTGCGGCGCGGGCGGCGCGGCGACGAGCCTCCGCTGTCGCGCTGGCTAGCGGCATCTTTAAAAGGATACCTACACACTATTGACCGCGCCGCGCGCCGGGCCCACCAAAACCATTATTAAGAGGAAACGTGGGTGCTCTTTTCTCCATACAAAAAGATACAAACGCTCTCGCCTGTCTTCTTTCTGGTTAAGGCGGGGAGAGTCGTAAAAACGTCGTTTAGTTTAGTGTTTTATTCGTAGATAACACGGATTTAAATTTTGAAAAAAATATACAGGGTGTAAGGGAAACGCTTCCGAAAACGAAGACAGGTGATAGGGCTAGTAATTCTCGATACGATACCATAAAAAATTCTGAAAAAAAAAATTATCAATTTTACTAATTTTGGAACGAAGTTCCTTATCGCGCGTTGTGAAAGGGGGCTAGACGGAAAAAATGGGAACGAAAAGTTGTCACGACACTTTTTGCTATAGTAAGCTATGTATGTATGTATTGTAAGCCGTGCGGCGTGCGCATGTTTCTCTGTCTGTCTCTCTCTCTCTCTCTCTTATAGAAAGCAAGCCAGATATTTTCATTTCTATTTCGCATTGAACAGTGTGGTGTCGCGATGATGATGATGATGATGATGATGATGATGATGATGATGATGATGATGATGATGATGGTGATGATGATGATGATGATGGTGATGATGGTGATGATGATGATGATGATGACGATGAGTATAAAAATAAAATTTTATTACAATTCCTTCACTAATTAATCGAAAGGAACTTCGTTCCATCCGGGTGTCCCTTGACACCTCTCAAGTTTTTTTTTTAGCAATTTTCGTACACTATGCTGTGAGAACAGTCAAATGGAACCATTATTTGCGATTAAACACATTTTTTTATTTAAAATTGTAGCATGCAATGTATTCGTAAATAAATTTCAGCTGACGCTCGCGCGTACCCTCGAGGTCACAGTGCGCGCGAGCTGTCCGACCGCAGTGCGGCCGTCGACCCCGCGTCACAGATCCCCCCCCGCACCCGCACCCGCGTCCGCAAGACTCGCGAATTTCATTCATGCAAGGATCGTAAATCGTAATGATTTTCCCCTGAAACACGGTTACAATAATAATTTTGATCCGAATGTTCGCAAATTATGCTCACAAATCAGAAAAATCCAGTTTATTTTACTTAACCTTGAGACCCTTAACGAAGAAATACTTAGATATCTACTGTGATTGGAAAAGAAAAGTTTAAAAAGTTGGTTATGTACAAAGACATTGACTTTACAAGCAATTTTGTTAATTAGTTCATACTTCATTACAATAATTTTGTACGTAGCACGTAGCAACAAAATTGAAATGTTTACACAACACGGTCACATTTTCTTTAGGCCTGGCGTCGATTACGTTATACCAAAAACAAAAAATAATAACAAGGCGACGTGCAACGCGACGGGGGGTGAAGGGGGAAGCGAGATGGCGGCGTCCGCGACTCCGCGCGCCGGTATCATTTGAATTCGTTTGTCGGCCGGCGCCGCCGCGCCGCACCGCGCACGCAGGCCGGCGGCGGCATGTTTGATCTTCTAGGAACGGGGAACCCAGTCAGTTAGTTCCGTTCCGACTTCGTGGGCGAACGCACGCAGCTATTCTACCGAATTTAATACTGTTTTGTTTATTTGTTAGTTTTCGTGTATCAATAATAACTAGTTATTAGTTATTATTGATAAGTTTTTAGTGCTGTTTTATTGTTTTTTACTTTTAAACAATGCCTGACGCATACGTGTACAGTGCTCGTTTCTTTTTGTGGGGGTCTCGTGGGGGTATGTGAAGAAAGAGTGTTTGATCGAGAATGTGACAGTGCTGATGAAATGCGGGGCAGAATAAGTGCAGAATGGGGTTGGATCTAGAATCGTTTGGCAGGAGGAGGGGGGTGAATGGGGTGAAAGTTGGTAGGGGTTGGGTCCCTGATTATAACGCTACCACTCTCATTACAAGGTAATGCATATTTTTTGAGAAATTAATAAAAAAATATTTCTAACCTCAAATCAGATAAACAGTGAAATGAAATGTCAAAATGGGCGATTGACAACCAAATTTGTATCAATATATTGTCTGTGGTGTAAAATGTCGTGTAAAATACGTGAAACGAAACGCAAAAAGAAAAAAGTCAGTGTCATTCAACCTAGAAATTCTGCTCAGAAGGAAGTTAGTGTGCAACCCACTTTATAGTTAAAATAGGTCGAATCTGTCCCAAAACCGAATCGGGGCACCCCGACTTTACGTAGTCTTTTGGCTGGCATACTAGAGTGTATATAAAAACCCGGAGGCGCGGAGGGAGAGCAGCCCCCGCCCGCTGTAACAAAGGTTAGGCACCCATGCGAGCCGCAGCGGCTGAGGTTGGTCGCCGGAGGCGACCAGCAAACCGAAGCTGCGGAGGTGAGCATGGGTGCCTGTCCTTTGTTACGTAAGGGCGAAGGGGCTGCACTTCCCGCAGCGCCGGAGACGTTGCAGAAGCAACTTAAGTGTTTAGAGGTTAGGTTACAATAATTAGTTTTTTTTTTTCAAGAATGGTGCTTACCTTTACATTGCAGTGGTGGGGGAGGGTGCGTTAGGGTACCCCCCACCCCCCTCAACCCCTACTTCTGCCATACGATACTAAAAGTAACTTTAAAGTGTTTTGAGGTTAGGTTACAATAATTAGTTTTTCTCAAGAACGGTGCATTACCTTTTCATGGGAGTGGTGGGGGGGGCTCAGGGTAACCCCCTCCATCCCCCCACACCACCCCCACCCCCCTCCTCCTGCCAAACGATTCTAGATTTTAACCCATAAATCCCTTGACTCGGCCGTACGGAGAGCTTGGCGCCCGCGCGCGCGCGGCAGTATCGGCGGTGTCTCGATTGTGTCAGTGACCTCACGTTTTGTACGATTTCCATTGCGCGCTAAAGAAATTTGAAGTTTTCAAAATAACCAATTTAAAGCGAAAGGTTAGTGAAATCGGTTTGCATTTAGGTTGTATATAATATACCTTCTGGCTTCGGAAGCGTTCCCCTTACACCCTGTATTACTTAGTTCAGACTTCGATCTAGAAATTTCGGCCGTCCGATACACAAAATTACTTGCACTTTACTGCATCCAATTAAATCGCAAAGACAAGTCTAATTGTGATCTTTAATCTTATTTCATTTGAGTTACATTAGGCTTTGAACAATAAAACTTATACCATAATAAAGGTCGTAAAAAATTCGAGATATAACGGCCGTCATAATGTGAAATATTAAAATACCTGTACCACTAATTCCAGCATCAATTGTTTTCAGCTTCGCAAACGCTCGCCCTGAGCCGTTTAGTCCCGAGCGGAACGTGACGGAGGTCGGACGTGTGCCAATTTTTCGAACCCGCCAACCCCGCTAACTTCTGTCACCGGCTGCGACCGGTACAAATTAGCATGTGTTGAAAACAGTTGAATTTAAACGCTATGCCTATGTAAATAAAGACGTCACGCGCGCAAAAGCTTTATTGGTATTTATTTTTATCACGGCCTATGTTTACCAATCACATCAAGTGTGTAAAACAGTTGAATTTGAACCCTACACTGGAGCTTATAAAGCCGCCTGACGCGCAAATTTTTGGTTCACTATTTTCAAATCTCAAATAGGTAGGTGCCACAGAATAAAGTTACTACGGGTGGTTTTATAATGAATATCGGATAGGAAATGAGATTTCTTCATAACATCACGCCTGAATTATTTCAAAGGGTTGGGCAGGGATGTTCAGAATATAAGTAGGCCCTCAAATGTATTTTTCTGTATACCTACATCAATAAGTTTTTTTTTTTAAATTAAGTTTTTTTTTCTAATTAGGTATCTTCTTATTTTTTTTTTGTATTTGAGGACGCTGAAAACGATAGTGGGGTCAAAATGAAAATCCAAGATGGCGGCTGCGAAAATATTCAAATTTTTCGACATGGGTGTCATTTCGTGGTATTTGAGTTAGCTGAAAACGATAAAGGTCTCAAGCTAATTTCGACCTTATTGACATTTTACAAACCCTTTGTTTTTTGGTCCAGAATACTCGGTAAATGATCTGGAAGCTGAATTTAACAAAAAAACATGAATGTCAATAAGGTCTAAATTCGCTTGACAACTCAGAAAGTGTCTACATTATTATGCACATCATTTCTAGGGTGTCAAGCTAATTTCGACCTTATTGACATTTTCCAAACCATTTGTTTTTTGGTCCAAGATACTTGGTAAATGGTCTGGAAGCTAAATTTAACAAAAAAACATGAATGTCAATAAGGTCTAAATTGTTATGTAACACATCATTGTTATGTAGCTGGACATCACTAACAGCACATTCAGCACAATACAGTCGGTGGTGTCGCATGGCGTGGGGAATAGTAGTTTCTGTCATTCCCCACGATACCATGCCAGTGGTATCGTTTTTAGTGGTGTCGCTGTCGTGGGGAATGAACGTAAAGTAAAATGGTGCGCGGCGCGTAGTTTTGAATCGTACGGGTATATAAGGTCTTCGTGTCAGTCAGATTTTAAATCCACCTTATTCACAAAAATAAATAACTCTAAGTAGTTATTTTTATTTATTTTAACTGTTCAAGTTTACAATGCATACCTAATCTGTCTAAAACTTTCAAAAATACTTACTAGAAAAATAAAACAAAATAAACTTAAGTATACTAATCAGTTCCAGTTTATCTACTGCATTGCTCTATTCTGTGACGCAACATAGTACCTACTCGAGTTCATGAACTCATGAGCGGTGCGCTTGGCGCGCGTTTCCCGCGCATCGTAATTTATTACGTATCGCTACTCCTTGCGGGGGCTGCGGTAAGCGTTTATTAATACCTACGGCGCTTGAAAGATCCTGGCCTTAATGACCATAAAGCAATGATTTTTTACAGAAATATAAATATCACATACTTACGCCTAGTGTACCAATTTGACAACTATTAACGAAAAAAGAAAAACATAGGGGCATAGTATATATCCTTTTTATTCAGTTTATGAAATATCTTTTAAATTGGTCCAATATTGGAGGAGGAAATAGGCGAGAGCCAAACCTCGAAATGTGACTTTTTACATAGGCTATTTAGTCGGATTTGCAGTTGTCCTTATCGCACGAATTCGAGGGCGGAGCGCTCGCAGAGCGACAGCAATGCCTTCTTAAAATACCTAATTTTCAAAAGTCTGGCTGCCCCCATTTCCTCTTATTAATGTATCTCTTAAGAGTTCAGTGCAATAAGGTATGATGAATGATTAACATTTGTTAGGACATTTTAGTTTGAAATGGAGAAATTATTGTTTTTTAGTTAAGTAATTCAATTTACTTATTAAGAATCATCAAAACAAAAATCTAATCAACAAAATCATCAACATTGCAATGACATAAGTACACAACTATTTTGCTTATGATTTTATTTAACTTTGGAATAAAACGTTAATTAAAACTAAGTAGGTAGGTACTTAGCACAGACGTACGGTCTACGAACAAAATTGCGGCAGGAAAAAATTGCGTGCCGCGCTTTGAATGGAACAAATACAAAGTGGTACAATACGTACTTATATGTTGCACGGGCGCGATTTTCCCGACCCCGACGTGATTTTTTATTGCGCAGCTCACACATTTTGATTTGCAACCTAGGAGTTGAGCGCCGAATGAATGCGAATACGACGTTCTATAAGTACTTACTTGAGTTCGCACGGGCCCGTAAAAAAACCGGCCAAGTGCGTGTCGGACTACGCACAATGAAGGATTCCGTAGTTGGTCTTATGAAATTATCCCAAGGACAACCTTAACATTATAGTTGAAAAACATGTTCTCCCATATATTCCAACAGTAAACGTAAGTTTGTACTCACTATATTGAGAGATTTACCATGTTATTTTTCTACAGGTATGGAACTATTTTCTGTGTTTTTTTCTACATTTTAGGCTCAGTAGTTTTGGAGATAAGGGGGGGGAATGGTAAATTTTCGTCTATTTTCTTAAATAACTTTAAAACGATTTATTTAAAAATTATAAAAAAAAAATTGATACCGTTAGCAAAACTTTTTTTTTTCTTTTTTGCCCCCTAAAAGTGACCCCCATATTCAAAATTCATTTATTTACTTTAGTCATACGTGTTTGGGTCACAGAAATCCATATGTGTACCAGATTCGGAGTAAATTGGCTGTGACAGACGGACAGACAGACAGACAAACAGACACACGAGTGATCCTATAAGGGTTCCGTTTTTTCCTTTTGAGGTACGGAACCCTAAAAATCGCCTGCTTTGGTCAGGACTCAGCAGGAATCAGGAACGCAGGCAGACGTGCGTGCCGCATGCTGAAGGCCGCGGCGCACGGTCCACAATATAAAGATGATCAGTATTGTATATTCAATGAGGGGATTAGGCGCACAATGCCACATTCGCAAAATGACCTAATGACGCAAAATGACATATTCGCAAGTAATATAATACTGTATATTCATACAAACGGTCGGAACGTGAGTCATACATACCTGCGCACCTCGAGTTCGATTTAGCACTCGGTACCCATGTACCTCATACACCTTTCACACCAGCGCGGCGCGTCGTCGCGCGCGATATCGCGCCGCACACACTCTCGCGCACTACACGAGCTCGCGCGGTCTTGTCGTAGAACAGGTATTTTCTTTATTCTAATCCCGAACGAGTTAAATTGAACCTTATAGTCATCATCATATGGTCGTATTCGAGCCGAACGCGGAAACTACGGAGCTAAAAACATCTGGCCGCTTGAACAATAGAAGCGCATTCCACAGCGATAAGAATTCATAGAAAAAACACCTCGTTCAAATGGATGTTATGTATAGTTATGAATATCTTTGCAACTAAGTAATTAGCGTATTATTAAGATAACCAAGTTTTACGAACGTTTTTGTTTGAAGATTTCGTGTACAGTTAAAATATAAAATATACAACGTGTAACGTTAAATGCGCAAAACCTCTTAAGGGGTCATTGTACTCATCATTATGAACCACTTTTACTATGTGACCAAACCTGAAATCGCGAAAAAAAAAATCAGCTGTTCATTTATGTTCGCATAACTAGTCAAAATGTACTGAACAGCAGATTTTTTTTTCGCGATTTCAGGTTTGGTCCCATAGTAAAAGTTGTTCATAATGATGAGTACAATGACCCCTTAAGAGGTTTTGCGCATTTAACGTTACACGTTGTATATAGATTTTGTGTCATTGTTGAGTAAATTAAAATGATTTCAAAATTATGAGTAAGCGGTTAGTCCCGCTATGCTCTAGTCCCGCTATGCTCGACTCGTAAAATACCTACTAAAAAGTTTCGTTATGCACGAAATTCTTTCGGTTCTACGTAAACAATGGAAGGTACAGTTGGAAAGAAAAGTGTTTGAATTCAAGTTAAATTTTTTATAGCGCTATTCGTATAAGTGTAAGCGTCTGTACGTTAAAATTTGTTTTGTCTCGTTCTGACTATCAATGATAGATGAATTTCAGAGCGAAATGTTTATGAATAGAGCTGTAAGTCAATACTGGACCCACAAAATTTAAGGAACAAACTAACAGTTTTCTTCATCACTGCCCGCGAATGTGATTTCGTGCATAGCGAAACTTTTTAGTAGGTATTTTACGAGTCGAGCATAGCGGGACTAGAGTATAGCGGGACTAACCGGGTAATTACCCGGTTAATCCCCAGTCATAAACATTTCGCTCTGAAATTCATCTATCATTGATAGTCAGAACGAGACAAAACAAATTTTAACTTACAGACGCTTACACTTATACGAATAGCGCTATAAAAAATTTAACTTGAATTCAAACACTTTTCATTCCAACTCTACCTTCCATTGTTTACGTAGAATCGAAGAATTTCGTGCATAGCGAAACTTTTTAGTAGGTATTTTTGAGTAAGTTACCTACTTACTTATAATTTTGAAATCATCTAGCCCTTTTTATGAGTAGGTAGTTACCTTCTCATACAAGGCCATAATGTACACTACATAATGTGCTTTTACAAGTACCTATACGTAAAATAAAGTTAACTTTTCCGAAATCACGGTAAATTGGAAACTAAGAAGTCCGTAAAAATCATCATCTGCCTACCCTTTTCCCAACTATGTCGACACAGTACACACTGTAGTGACCTACACAATCATTATTATCATACGAGCACATCACACGTCTGCCCGCCGCCATAGCGCGCAGCGCACTGAGCGACCGAAAGGGAGCGCGCGCGGCGCGCGCGCCGCGTGCGTGTCCTCTCCGAATGATGATCAGATGATGTTTTTTTACGTTTATACGTATTTATGTGATATAAGCTTATCAAAACAATCTGCCTAGCCTTTTCCCAACTATGAGCATGTTGCGGTCGGCTTCCAGTCTAACCGGATGCAGCTGATGAATACCAGTATTTTATATGGAGCGACTGCCTATCTGACCTCCACAACCCAGTTACTGGGTAATACGATACCCCTTGGTAAGACTGGTTGTCAGACTTTCGGGCTTCTGACGACCCGTAACGAAGATCCACGAACTGTCAAAGATCCACGAATGACAGCAAGGACCAACGGCTTAACGTGCTTTCCGAGTCACGGAGGAGTTTCGGTATGTAAAGATGGTCACCCATCCACGGACCAACCCCGGCAAGCGTAGCTTAACCTGATGGATCGACCCGTGCGGCTGTTATTACTTAGCTATACAAGCCTTTAACATACCTATTTTTAGAAACTCTTCGGCAGATCATTCATCTCCTCTGATATAAGCTTATATATAACTATTATGTTAAGTTTTGTCCTTTTGCACACATGGGGTGCATTTGACACGCGGGGCGAGGGGGGTTAGTTGCGAACTCCATAGGTTCACAACTAATGATGATGGTTTCCCATAGGATGATGTTTTTTTACGTTTATATTATATATGATATAATCTTATATACTATTATGTAAAGGGTTGTCCTTATGCACACATGGGATGCATTCAACACTTGAAGGGTTAAAGGTAACTAAGTTATTTAAAAAATCTTGATTTTTAAATGAATACTTCGTAATAAATATAAATATGTATATAAATAAATATCCTTGGACATTTCACACAACGCCATCTAGTCCCAAGCTAAGCAACCTAATGCTTGTGTTATGGTAACGAGATGGCTGATAAACTACTTACATACATTTTTTTTTTTTTTTTTGTAAATACATACATATTATAGATAGAAAAACACCCAGACTCGGAACAAATACTTGTAGGTCGTACAAATTATTTGTTCCGTGCGGGAATCGAACCCGCGACATGCTGCGCAGCAGTCAATCGCTCAACCACGGCGCCAACCGTGTCGTCAGAATAGTATAATAGCAATGACATTAAACATCTAGTAAATAGCACGTCCGAAGAGTCCGAACTGCTGTGTTACGAACGTAGTACCTACTATTATTTTTTCCGCGTTGTGTGGTCAAGTTTAGGTACCTACCACCACCCACCACCCTACCACCCCATCGTGTGGTGTCCGTTACGGACCACGGACGCATGTAAAAATTCGCAGCAGGAAAAAATTGCGTTCAATTAGGTAGGTACTTACTTAGTTTTGGTTGGTTGGGTTTTTTTTCGACGAACCGTAGAATGAAACTGTCCTGGGTTAGGTTAGGTTAGGTTAGGTTAGTTAGGTTAGATATCGCCGCGATATCGCCTGGCGATAATATCGCCACGCGATATCGCGCCGCGCTAGTGTGAAAGGTGTTGCGACGCGATAATATCGCAATATCGCGGCGCGACCGTCGCGACGCGATATCGCCTCTGTCTGTAAGAGCCTTAAAACATAGCTAGGCGAAACGTCATGCCATATTTTAAATCAATGTATCGCCGTAAACTTTTGATTGCGTAAAAAAAAACAAGTCCAATATTTTTTAATAATCTACGTGACGAACAAAAATCAATTTTTTAGTAAGCATACAATTTGTCAAATAAGTTTAAAAAACATTTCAAACCAAATGTGCGCTTTTATAATTTCTAATGACCGTGACGATACGAGTATTAACGTAGACATGTTCACGTTCATAATTATGGATGTAAATACGTGCATATTATGTTTTCGTGGACGGAAAAAAAGGGTCTTCTTATATTTCCAAACATTTTACTTCCCTATGTTATCGTGATACCGTGGAAGTCCACGATAATATCATCACATTAGAAATATAAAAACTCACAATGCACAATGCATTGACTTAATTCTTTTTCTTTTTTAAATTATTTTTATACAAACCAACTCTCAATCTCTGTGTAGTAGGGTTAATTTTTACAGTTCATATACCTACTTTTGACACTCCACAGTAAATGCGACGTTGAACGATATTAAATTGGCACTTTGGCCCTCGTGACCTATTGATAAAAACCATTGAACTATTAAATGAGCTCTATTGGCAAATATTTCGCACAGTGGAAGCACGATATTATTAATAAATAATAATGTATGGAGTTATTTGAGGTTATCTCCCGTGGATTGGAATTAACCTGAAGTAACAGTTCTGATTATTGTTTTGTTTTAAAAATGTAAACATACCTACTTTAAAGACTAAAACAATATTGAAAATCAGGTGAAACATTGTAACCGGGGTGTTACGGAACCACGTAAGCGCAGTTTTCCAACTGAAAACCAAAAAGTAAAACTTCAAAACCACGTTGATACACCTTATTTATGTTAATAAAGAAAAATATTACGTACTCACTTTTCAATTTCAATATTACCTATGAGTATCATTTTTAGAATTGGTTTTTTTTTTTGCTAGGGGGGAATGCAGATAATAATATTTCCTTTTCGCAATAGTAATGAAATTTCCTATAATCGCCGTGTTTTGTTGGAAAGTTTAGAAAAATATGATACGCTTCTGTTGTCTGTTCTATTCTTACACTTGAACTAGTTCAGTTGAGAAGCTGTAAAGCCGTGTACACACGAACGAACAAAAACGTGGTGAACACGACCATCGGACACGGATCATCTGAAGAAACTCAGGACCCTGTTGAACATTTAAAATGTCCAATGTTCGTGTTCACATCAACACATGAACATCGAACACTTTAAATGTTCAAAAGGGTTTTGAGATTCTTCAAATGTTCCGTGATCGATGTTCGTGTTCACCATGTTTTGTTCGTTCGTACGTACATGGCATTACGATCCGTGTGCTTAGTGTGAGTTTTTATACTTACTCGATCACGTTAACGTAAACTTTAATTTGTACTGAAACTGAATAAGCGCCGTCTGGGAAATGGGAAACACAAATTATTTCATACAAATTGACGTACGTCAACGTTAACGTAAACGCGATCGAGTAAGTATAAAAACTCGCACTAAGCCCACCGTTGTGAAACCTTTTTACTCACATCTGGTTTTATTGTAAGCTGGATCTCTCATGATTATAATACGAATATGAAAAGTAGTATAAATTAATATCTAAAAAACTACTAAGTTAGTAGTAGGGCTAAGTGCGAGTCGGACTCGTACACGAAGGGTTCCGTACCATAATTATCGTACAAGATTTAACACTAGGTATTTAAAATACTTTCATAAAAGAAACAAGAGAGGCGATGTAACAATATATCGCAAAGATAACTTTGTATTTTATTTGATACTGTGAATTACAAGATTATTTTTTGCAGTTTAAGAAAATTGTCCATATTTAAACAAAATACCTTACGAATCGGCGTTCAGTAGTGGGGCGCGTCATTTCAGAGTGGAGAAGCTATACCTGGCGAATGGCGAACGCTGACGAAAACGACGTGGTTTGCATGTCGAAACGTAGCTACTAGGCTGATTACTGATTATTGTCAGTGTCACACTGTAGAAGAATGTTTATGTTGTATTATAAATAGTGATTTTCACGTGCGCTTGACCTTCTTATCAAGACCTCTGACTTCTGACGCTCAATATACTATTTGAAACACTGATAACGGTGAGATTACTTAGCAAAGTTACTTTCCTAATTACTATGTATTATTTTACCATTGTAGTGTATGTAGATATCACTATATCGCAATAAGAGCCGATGACAGTATTGTGACGTTGCCTCAGGCGCATACGTCGCTCGGTTATAAATACCGGTCCGAGTGGTGGGGCGATCAGTCGTGGTCGGACTGTCCGCCTGAGCGGTGGTGCGTTTGTGAGTCAACTATTAGTGTTGTGATATGTGCATATTTTACATTGGCGACGAGGAGAAAACCGTGAGTTTTTATATTTTATTATACAAATTGTAATAATAAATCAATGTAATAATGACGATTATTCATGTTCAAAAAAAAAAAAAAAAAATAATAATAATATTATGAGGAACATGACGACTGTTATATTCCCTTTAATGGATGGAAAAAATATAATCTCCTACAGATAGATAATTAAATAATATATTTCGGAAGGAAATATACAAAATATTGTTACATTCCAAAAAAAAGACATTAAATATTACTTAACAATAGACGGGACAAAGCGAACAAAATCGTAATCCAATACTTATGTCCTAGTGGTCAAAAGTCCTAGTCGCTCAGTCTTGTGTGGTACGCCTGCAGGTCACGTCAAATTCGTGTCCACCAAATGAAAATTAATTTCGAAAAAAAATATGCCGAATTGTACATTGTAGTATTGCAACCTTGTAGTGATGAAATGACTCGATTCAACTACGGTTTATTTTCGTTACTATTTTATAATTTATCGAGTATTGAGATAAATTAATTAATTTTCTTAGATATGTCAAACTATCAGACGGTTGCTAAATCAAAGGTTGGGTGTATCAAGTATTCATGTCATACTTGGTTATTATGTAATTTTGCTATACGAGTATTATGCTAGATAGCGTCACTGAGACTTGGCATAACAGTTTTTGTGTGACATTTCTTCTGATAGCCTCTCTATAGTATCTTAAATCTCTTTGATTTCAAACGTCAAATTATGAATATAAATACGTTAGAGTTTTTCATTAGAAATGAAAGGAGGTAAATAAAAGGAGGAAACAATGAATGGTTCATAACTATTTAAATACTATCTTGTTTATTAAGGACAAAAATAGTGGTTTAATTATTTAAACATAACATCACGCTTATGTGCCCCAAAGGGGTAGGCAGAGATGTGTGGTGCAACCACGTTTCACCAGTAACGTTGGGCATGTCTGTTGCCTTAAATGGACTACAGTTCAGACTCCGGTATGTTATTCGGAGGTTCGTGATGGAGAAAATAAGTGACGCTGCCCGACCTGAGAGTCGAACCCGGGACCACATGCTTAGTTATTTGAAATATGCTATATGATTAGTTGAAGAAACACATACTAAAGTTCTCTCCATAGTATCAACCATAGCTAAAAAGCAGAGATGAAGACAACAGTAAACACGACACATCTTCAAGTAAAACAGAACCCATTAGAGGTATTTCCAAGTCTGGAAAGTTTTGGAAATCTAAAAAAGAAAAGTTTAAAACTAAGGGACTCAAGCATACTTTTGAAAAGAAAAAAAAAAGCATTACGCCAAAAGTTACAGAAAACAAACGAGCTATCTAAACAAATGTTAGCTGAATTGAAACAAAAATAAGGAAAGGCGGCGACAGTATTTACAACGTGCAGAAGAAAACAAACATAAAACTGAACTATTACAAGTTATTAAAAATATAACTAAACTGAAAAGAATGAGGAAGAAACAGTTGAGATTTATTAAGAAAAGAGATAACCAAACAAATGTAATACGACGCAAAGGATACCTTGCTTATGCACTCCACACTACGTCAATCCTGTCTCGTGGAGTCCTTGGGTGGTATTACCATATGAAAATGTGCAAAATGCGCGCAATGCGAAATAGCAGTAGAACATTTCTACTGGTCATTAAATTGACAGTTGTCGGGAAATGACAGTGTTAGCAGTAGAACCTAGCTACTGGTCATTAAATTGACAAGTCATCTAGAATGACGGTAACTGCAGTAGAATAAATCTACTGGTCATTAAATTGACAGTCATCTAGAATGACGGTAACTGCAGTAGAATATATCTTCTGGTCATTAAATGGACAAGTCATCAGAGTATGACGATAACGGCAGTAGAATATATCTACTGGTCATTAAATTGATAAGTCATCAGAGAACGACGGTATTAAAAGTAGAATATACCTACTGGTCATTAATTGACAGTTATCAAAAAGAAAAATAAGTCAGCAGTAGTGGTACTCTTTAAGTACATACTGGTCATTAAACAGTGAAGAGCTCGTGGCTAGGTAATAATAGCTGCACGGGTCGATGTATCAGGTTAAGCTACGCTTGCCGGGGTTGGTCCGTGGATGGGTGACCATCTAGACATACCGAGACTCTACCGTGCCTCGGAAAGCATGTGATGGCATCTACATCGCCACATATGAACTACGCATCAATGACATGACGTCACGCAAACCTGCATCGCGCAATTAGAGTTTACCACGCGATTAGCATATATACAACGTCCCGACATCAACCGTCGGGCAGCAGCCCACCAAGACACAACATGCGTCTAGTCGGAGGATCCTACCTTTTCTATGGAGAATGAGTGAACTTTACACCCTGTTCCTCATACCTCTAAATTGGTGACCCCGAGCATGAACGTCAGCGCAGCCTTCGTGCAACTACATCAGCGTGACGTCATCAGCATCACTTCCTCAAACTCTCGAGCGGCGAGTCACACAGCCAGCCAGCATCCACGGCTTCAACAGGTATCCTGACCACCAGCATGCAGCGGACGCGCATTCCTGGTCATCACCTTCAGCCTCAACCCAGAGCTGTACACTCCGACTCACTGGAGCATAACGCAGCGCAACGTTAAGCCGTTGGTCCCGGCTGTCATTCATGGATCTTTGACAGTCGTTACGGGTCGTCCGTCAGAAGCCCGAAAGTCTGACAACCAGTCTTACCAATGGGTATCGTATTACCCAGTAACTGGGTTGTAGAGGTCAGATAGGCAGTTGCTCCATGTAAAATACTGATATTCAGCTACATCCAGTTAGACTGCAAGCCGATCCCAACATACTTGGAAAAAGGCTAGGCAGATTATCAGTCATTTAAGGAACCATTTAACAGAACCATTTAAGGTTTGCAGACGACATTGTCTTATTAAAAAAAGACCCACATAATCTAAGGAAAATGATAGAAGACCTAAAGCAACAAAGTGAGAAAATCGGATTCTACATGAACATAAACAAGACCAAATTACTTGCTAACCGCGAAGTGCATAGAAGAGTATATTTACCTAGGACAAATCATCTCTCACAGAGACCAATCTACCAACGAAATAAACAAAAGAATAGGCAATAAGCTGGAAAAAATACTGGTCTCTAAAGGAAGTAATGAAATCCACAGAAACAAGCACTTAGATTAAACAGAAAGTTTTACCTGCATTCTCCCCTACCTCACCTGAAACCTGGTCCCTCACTAAACTTCACAGGGACAGTCTAGTACACCGCCAAAGAGCCATGGAGAAGATTTGAGTTAAAAAGCAGGACAGGAAAAGAAACACCTGCATAAGATCAAAAGCTAGAGTAACAGACGTGCTAGTAAAGATAGATCAACTAAAGTGGACATGGACAGGCCATATACTGCGAAGTAGTCAAGAAAAATAGAGTAAAATAATCACTGAATGGTACCATAAAATGGCAAAAGGAATAGAGGAAGGCAATGGGAGGATGAGTTAAGATTAACAGCCGGTCCTAACTGGAGAAGAGCGGTTAGGTATAGAAAGCAATGGAAGATGTTAGAGGAAGCCTATGCCAAGAGGCACACTGAACTGAGAGACAATCTGTAAAGCACTACAATATTTTTAGATTAGTCTTTAAAGTTCAGGATGAAAGGCTTATTGATTGATTGATTGATTTAATTAACAAATGTTTTAACTTTGCAGGCAAATAATTAATTTATTGGTAAGGCTAATGGACCAGCAGCAATATTATTTAGCCAATGAACTGGCTACTAACAATGTGTGGTGCAGTGTGTGAAGGGTGAAAATACCACCTTATGGTTAAAGTGTTTTTCTTTGTAAGCAAGCGCCTTTACAAAGAAAATCTAAACTATAAGCGAAGCTATGAAAACCCTCATGATTGTGTGAGGATCCCTGATCACCCTTGAGAATTAGATGTTATAGTTGAGAACAGTGGTATTAAACCACTTCTATTTAGAATGGCTGGGCCGCTCATACTCAAAATTTTCGACCACACCTCATGTACAGTAAGCAAATGTGGTCTCTCTTGACTGCACCTCATGAGCAATATTGGCCGTGTTATAACACATACAGAACAACATCGTTATCATCAATAATCAAGATATAATATCAATTAGCTTGCATGAACATTGTAGTCAGACTATCAATCACAAGAAAGAAAAGAAAGAAGGAAGGAAATATATTAAACAAAGTACACAGGAAATTATATTGATTACAATGGGGTAAAAATATAAAGCAATTACTTGTATTAATTGATTAAAAAACTGATTTGATAAAGATGCCTAAATTGGAAATAAAATAAATTAAAATAAGGAAGGGATGTAGTGTATGTAGATATCACTATATCGCAATAAGAGCCGATGACAGTATTGTGACGTTGCCTCAGGCGCATACGTCGCTCGGTTATAAATACCGGTCCGAGTGGTGGGGCGATCAGTCGTGGTCGGACTGTCCGCCTGAGCGGTGGTGCGTTTGTGAGTCAACTATTAGTGTTGTGATATGTGCATATTTTACAACCATGAAAAGGATTTGTTACCTTAGTTTGTGTGTTTCAATTTCAGTTTTTAATGTTTATCAAGACGACTCAAGAGAGTGAGTGCTAAAGGCGACACAAGAAAGTGAGTCCTTTGATTTCATATATTTGGGCGCTAATTTTGCGCTGAAATAAGTCCCAGACTGACTATTTACATAGTTTCTTCGTACTAAGAGACCTCTTAAATGCGAAGTCTGGGACTTATTTCAGCGCAAAATTAGTGACCAAATATATGAAATCAAAAGATGACTCACTTTCTTGTGTCGCCTTTAGCACTCACTCTCTTGATTCCTCTTTTGCACTCACTCTCTTGAGTCATCTTTTATGATCTCCGTTTTGGGGAGCAGCCTGATGTTCCGTATTCTGTCTGTTCTTTTTATACTCAGAATGCGGCGCTCCATTGCTCTTTGGCAAACTCCAGGGTGGAACTTCTGAGACTCGGTGAGCGACATAAGTATATCTCATAATTAATAGTCACTTAAATATCTTAAAATAGTACTCATGACGATCCTGAACTTCTCAAAACCTTGTACTCCAGCGTAATTCCGGCCAGGTGATTAACTAATATAATTATTAGAAAATCAAATTAATCAAGAGAAATATTCTGGCAAGTATTCATCAAAACACGCTCCTAAAGTAATTAATCAAGTGTAATTTACTGACTCCTACCTGAAAATTAAATATAATTATTTAAGTTACGAACACCTACTTGATCTATAATGGGAGAGGTGCATTCTTAGACTGTTTTCATCATTATAGTAAACAGATAATTACATTATTAATACTTACTGTTTTTGTTATTGGGATGTAGATAAATGAATGAATGAAAGAAAAACAAAGATATTGATCGATTATTACAAATTGCTGTATAGTGAGTAGGTATATTATTATTGCATTATCATCGTGATAGCAAGTGATGGAAACTGGTTGCTATGACGATTGGAACATTTTTTACTCACATTGTTTTGATGAGTTATATCTTGCTTTTTTAATCACACTAATATTATAAAGGCGAAAGGTTGTGAGTGTGTGTGTGTGTGTATGTTTGTTACTTCTTCACGCTCAAACGGCTGGACTGATTTTTATAAAATTTGGTATGTAGATAGCTTATTCCCTGGATTAACGCAGGCTACTTTTTACACCGGTCTACTCGGGTGAGACCGCGGGACGTAGCTAGTCAGTGATATTAACATAACATCACGCCTGTAATCTCCGAAGGGTTAAGCAGAGTTGTACAGTCCGTGGAGTAGAGTAGTCCACTAGTACTTGTGTCCGTGAAGTTTCTTGCCCGTTCCTCTCCGTAGAACGCATTGGTATGGGCAACTAGCTTCATCTTTCTGACTGACCGACCCCTTGACAATTCAAAAGAGCTTGTAATTAGTTTATTTAAAATATATGCTTTAACTTTTGTGTTTTGAGTTTTTGAGTCGCTACAAATAAAATACTAGTATTCAGTTGCATCCGGTTCGACTGGAAGCCGTCCCCAACATAGTTTGTTAAAGGCTAGGAAGATTGATTGAAAGCTATTTCCGATATCATGAGTGTTTAATATAAGTCGCTTTACGTCATTGTTGAGACATAAATACCAACAGAGCCGACCTTGTCCTTCGATATTCTTGTCTATATGCCTACTGAAATAATGTTGCCATCAATCAACTGCTGTTTTATTAAGTTCTATCGATTAGCATCAGTTTGGTTGTCAAAAAAGTTTCGTACTTAAGAGAAATTGAAATACTTGGTTTTTTTTCAAAATATCTTACAAGCAGTGGATAAAGAATTCAATTATTAAATAACGGTTAGGTAAGGAAAAATATAAGTTTTTAAACTTTTACCGTCTTATTATAAAACAAGGTTCATCTTCAAACCCAGGTTTAAACCATGATGGACCCTTTTTTGAATTTCGAACTTTATTCTGACACATTAAGATGTCAGTTTTATACAACTGACAACTTAGTACCGGAATAAGTTATCAGTTTTGTATAAAGAACTCTATTTCTATCACAGCTAGGTTCTTATTAGAAAAAGTAGCTGTAATAAGACCGTAAAAGTTAATAGCCTATTCAACGGGCACACTGTCTGGTTAGAGGTTACAATTTTTTTTTAACATCCTAATTACTTCATTAAAGTTCTTAGATTTGAATAAAATTTATTATAATTAATAGAAAAAATAAATATTACTCTTAAATTACATTTAATTTACTATGTACGTTATAAAATAAATAATCACATAATATACGTGTATAGGGACGAATAACAAATTGATCCGAAAAACAGGACGTTTTTTGCTAGATTTTTTACATGAAAAATTCAACCACACAATGGGATAAAAAACCGCTCGCCAACAAGGTTATGTACCCAGTAAATCAATATTCTTTCTTACCACGACATTTTCCTACCGAATTGCTTAGAACCCCTGAATTAAGTTACAATAAATCTCTCCCTTCAATTGACTTTATCGAATCGTACAAAATGTTCTCAATATACTCTGTTTTCTTTCCATTTCGAACCTTAATTGATTCGAACATGTATTTCAGTAAAGATTTTCTTCATGTTAATTAAATCTAATTAAGCTCTCATAATTAATTCATGGGTGCTTGATTAAAATGAGGATCAAAAGAGTCTTCAAAATTAATTTTATTACGAACGATGAGGAAGATAAATATTATAGATGTAGGAAGGTGTCGAAGGTGCTTATAATATATCGTGATGATTTTATAATATTACAGCAATGATGATTTTATATTTGTACAAAATTTCTAATTTGAATATTTCAAATTAGAAATTTTGTACATACTTTCCCCATTTATAAAGGTATCAGCTGTTGCCCGCGGTTTCACTCGCTTGCTAGGTAAACTTCTACATGTATCCCATATTTTAATCCAGGTGCTAACATTTATCTAAATCCGTCTAGCCGTTAAAGCATGATTCAGTAACAAACATACAAACTTACAAACATCCAAGCTTTAACATTTATGATATTTGAAGGATGTCTAGTTCATTTCTATTACCTATTTGATATCCTGAGGAGGTAGAGTGCAGGATTACAACCTTGAGAAACAATGAAACGCAGGAAATTATACAGACCTACTTACAGATCTCAGTTCTTTACAAGACTTGAGTCTAAAGATTAGTCAATCAATCTACCTGGCCTTTTCCCAACTATGTTGGGGTCGGCTTCAAGTCTAATCAGATGCAGCTGAATACCTTACATGGCGCGACTGCCTATCTAACCTTCACAACTCAGTAACTGGGTAACACGATACCTCTTAGTAAGATTGGTTGCCAGACTTTCGGGCTTCTGTCGTCCCGTAACGACTGACAAAGATCCAAGAATGGCAGCCGGGACCTAAGGCTTAACGTGCCTTCCGAGGCACAGATGAGTCTCGATATGTTAAAATGGTCACCCTTCCACAGATTGACCGTGGCAATGTGTTCTGGTTGTGGGGACTCCTGAACATGATGTTTTTTTTTAATTAGCTTCGCATACTCAAACGCTACTTCACTTTAAGACCTCTTCAATAGGTATTCTGTCGCTAAAATATATTTAAGAGTAAAAGAGACAGGGTGATAATTTTACCGGCTACTTATAATTGAGTTGTGTTCGAATATTTGACCTTCAATGATTATTTCAAGAAACATCAATCAAAACAGCTTAATAATGGTTTATTTTGGCCAATATTACTAACAATGGGGAAATGTCAAATTAGTTCCGCGTAGATGGCGCTGAGTGTTTGATACTTTCTTTCAGCTGTCAATGAAGTTCCTTGCTGAAAACTTTGCTGCGAGATGGTGCTAAGTAATTTTTCTTGTCGCCTATTGCTCGCTTTATCTTCAAGATGACTTTGACAAGTGACAAACACACTAGCGCTCTCTCGCGGCGAAGCTTCCGGTAAACAGCGACATAAAGCGAGCTACACACTTGCAGTTATAACTGAGAGTTATAACTAACGCCCCTTTTTTTAACACATGGTGAGTTTTATCGTTTGTTGCTTCAGTTATAGTCTGTTGGCGCTCGTAGCTATATGTCTAAATAAAATATCGATTCGCGCTTGCTGCGGTCGTGGTACTCTTTCGATCTAACTTTCCATAAGCAAGGTTCTGATAAATTTATATAAATTCTTCTAACCATTCTCGTTGATTCTGCATTGTCACGTCAAAATTGCGCTAGATGCGAAAACGTGGAACCGTGTGGAACAAAAATACGAGTATCTCTTACGGATGCTATGGCAAAACTGATGACTGCAAAACTGACATTCAGTTTTAGCTGTACAGCTTTGACTGTTCAGTTTTACCTAATGACTAGCTTTTGCCAGCGGCTTCGCCCGCGTGGATGACGGAAAATATCCCTCTGGAACCTACTACCGGGAATTCTTTCCTTATTCCTTGCCTACATTATAAAGGGAACCTCTGTGCAAAATTTCAGCTTTCGAAGTCCAAGGGTTTGAAGGGTTGATGAGTCAGTCAATTAGTCAGTCAGTCAGTCAGGACTTTCTTTTTATCTAAATAGATAATTCTATTACTCAATTAAATTTTTTCTACACACGTTACGATTTAAGGCTCTTACAGACAGAGGCGATATCGCGTCGCGACGCGATATTTTTCTACGGATATAATATCGAAATATCGCGTCGCGACCGCGATATCGCCTCTGTCTGTAAGAGCCTTTAACGAATAGTCCAACTGAACAGTTAAAACTGCCAGTTATAACTGCATATGTGTAGCAAGCTTTATAGGCACACGTCACACATGTAACAGAAGTCGTTCACCATCATTAACACCAATATAAGAAGTACTTACTACAAAAGAACGTGTAACATCTATTAAAGCTTGTAGGTCTCCAGAAAAACCTCATGTTTCTTTTTCTATTGAATGGCCTTTTATGTTACCAAAAACAGATGAATTAGGTTTTCCCCAATATAACAGTCTTTTCAGCTACCTAAAAGAAAATTAATTGAAACTTGGCAAACGCTTAATCAGACTCAACCAAGTTTTTGCCAAGTCGGCACACCAATTTTAGGTTAAACTTGGACAAAAAAGTGACAAAAACAGCTTCGTAATGGCCATGTTTTGACACAAAACCTATTGGCCTGCGGAAAATGAGATACGTTTAGGCCAAGAACTTTTTCTTTTTACTGTGAATGTGGTCTTAAAAATATTATGGGCTTTGCAATTTTCACTTCTATTTATAATTAATTATAATAATAATATTTAATTATAATAATAATATTTAATTTGGGTCATGAATAAGTGAAAGGAACATATTGTTAATTAAGGGCTGATTTTTCAATAGTCAGATAACTGTTATCTGAAGAATAAATATGACAGTTTAACATATTTTCGATACAAAAGCTGTCAAATTAATTTTTTTTCTTCAGTTAAGAGTTATCTGACTATTGATAAATTAGCTCTAAAACATTGACTTATATATTTCTGCGTATGGCCCTAAAATGAATAGGTACGTTGAGGAATTGACATATAAATAATATTGGTATTGACTTGGATTGGTATTCAAATTTTTCGTTCAGAAACATGAAGTAAATAATACTGCTCTTATGATACCATTCTGTTACTGTCCCCTTCTCATACAGAGAAGGCACGAGCATTGATCACCAATTTGCCACGCTTGCTGAGGACGGGTTGGGATTTCAAACTTATACATTACCTCATAATGTTTTACTTCACCGATGTCAGTCATTTTCATGTCCAAAACAAACTCAGGAAATACATACGAATTGAAAAAGTCACATTGGTACTTGAACCCGCAACCTCGTTTATGAGAGGCGAAGCCTTATCCACTGGGCTTTCACGACTTTCGACTTCACTTAAATCACCGTAAATACCCTGTCGTTAAATAAAACACATCTTAACTTATTAATAAATAATAACTTTGGACGAAACTCGTTACATCGTTTGGCCAAGCGCAATATTTATGGCCCCAAATATAGAGGCGTGGATGGACGCCGGGAATAATCGAAATAATTTATTATTCATATTCTATTTTTGGGAAAGACGCTTGACATGAAGGTAGGTATTTTTATCTTACCAAGAAAAATGGGTTTTTCTAAGGGCAGATGGGCATCGTTTACTCAGTAACTAGTTTTTGGAGGTCAGATAGGCAGTCGCTAAATGCAAAATATCCGGTTAGACTGGAAGCCGACCACAACATAGCTGAAAAAAAGGTAGGTTGTAGGTCGTACAAATATTTGTTCCGTGCGGGAATCGAACCCGCGACATGCTGGGCAGCAGTCAATCGCTCAACCACTGCGCCAACCGTGTCGTCAAATGATAGGTTAAAATAGTGGAATTTAGTTGCTGTGGCTCTGTCTCGCATATGGTCTCAGCATTATGTTGACTACTGATAGGCGGACGTTTTGCGTGCATGTGACGCATATTTTTCCCCAACTTGTTATTTTTTGTGCTTGTATTTTTTCTTTGCGTTAATTTAAAAAGGCGATTGTCCATCAGTGGTTTTCATAAGACAGGCTTTAAAAAATATGATTATTATTGTGAAATGCATCAAAACCGTTATTTTGTCATTGTAGTATGAAATACCATGCTATTTACGCCAAAAATAAACTGATTGTCATGAATGATACGTTTTTAGTTACGTTGCCAGCCATATAAGTTGTAAGTCACTCTAGATTATATAAATTTAACAGTTTATAGCATATATACAATTATATAGCAGTCAGAGCCTAGTGGTGTGACCGTCAGACTGCCAAGTCATAAATCTCGAGTTCAAACCATAGGCACGCACCTCTGATTTTTCGTATTCATGTATTGTATAATTATCAATTGCTTAGAAAAACGGTGAAAGAAAAACATCATGAGGAAACCGGCGTGGCTGAGAAATATTTCTCAACGGCATGTGAAGCCCAAGTCAGAGGCTAATGGACGGCATAAAAACTCTGAAACCAGGTTATCGCTAACTACGCTAAAAAGAACAAAGAAGATTAAAATATGAGAGTTTAATTTAGTAAAGTTAGGATTACATTTTAGTTCTAAAGTTGCAAATTTTTAGTTTAATTTTCCTAAAAAACATTAATTTCTACACAAAAATCACATGTTTAAGAAAGAAGAAGATCAATATTTTAAGAGATTCTTTAAATATTTAAATGTTCAAGCACTATGTTAGTATAAGAGTATGCAAATACGTAGTGAGTAGGTACGGTAATGTAGGTAGTTTACCTAGCACTTTAAATATACTTTAGCACTACCTTGCAACAAAAAGTGTTTGAATAGGAACATCCGTGTTTGATCAGTTGACATGACTGATATCATAGGATCGAAACTATGTCCTTTATAAATCAGTAATACGGTGAAAGCCATTAATTGCGTGAATTAACTCAAATTGCGCAAAGTATTCACCAAAAATCTAATGTGATCAATCAATCTGCCTAGCCTTTTCCCAACTATGTTGGGGTCGGCTTCCAGTCTAACCGGATGCAGCTGAATACCAGTATTTTACATGGAGCGACTGCCTATCTGACCTCCACAACCCAGTTACTGGGTAATACGATACCCCTTGGTAAGACTGGTTGTCAGACTTTCGGGCTTCTGACGACCCGTAACGACTGTCAAAGATCCACGAATAACAGCCAGGACCAACGGCTTAACGTGCTTTCCGAGGCACGGAGGAATCTCGGTATGTAAAGATGGTCACCCATCCACTGACCAACCCCGGCAAGCGTAGCTTAACCTGACGGATCGACCCGTGCGGCTGTTATTATTTAGCCACGAGCTCCTCAAAAATCTAATGTGATATAAAACTTAAAGAGCCATTTAAAGTGTTCCTAGTGATTACATGAAATGTTGAAAAGCAATGTATCGAAATATTTTCTATCAATTTAGATGACAGTGAAATTACAATGTAATCGATTTTATTGCTGACTGTAGGATTTTTGTTTGTGTTATTAAGAATTGTTACCATCCTTAAACATACCATTGCAAACGCACCTTAACACTTTCGCGGGTGGTTCACGTCTGTAGACGTCATAACAATAAAACTTCTATTGTGTCGCGTTTACCGTTATCGACCGATCTACGCAACTACATAATTAGCCATCAACCCTGTAACTAGGTAACATAATATAACATCACGTTTATAATCCCCAAAGAGATCTTAATCTGCATGATTTTAACATGCAACCTTTTCGAGTAATTATACCGAAGATAATGGCATAAGGATCACGCTAATATTATAAAGGCGAAAGTTTGTGTGTGTTTGTATGTTTGTTACTTCTTCACGTTCAAACGGCTGGACCGATTTGGATGAAATTTGGTATGTAGATAGCTTATACCCTGGTGGCTACTTTTTATCCCGGTCCACGTGGGTGAAACCGCGGGGCGCAGCTAGTATGAGATATAAATGCTATTACGAATTTAGAAGACAGAAAAAGAAGTAGGAGTCAGTTTAGTAAGCTGACAGATGTACGAGTACACACATCAAAAAAAGTTTGTGATCACTAGCAAAAGCTGATCTATTTTTAAAATTTAACTTTATCAAGAAAAAGTGTTTTCGTTATATCGTTTTTTAAATAGATATACATAGTGTAATTTATTGTATGTAACATAAACACGTGTATGTCATGATAATTATAAAATGTAAATTAATTTCATTATTTAAATAATTACGAGTATATGAAGTTGAGAGAGAGAAATGAGAAATTAAATGAGTTCTTCGGCATATGCACTCTATAAACTAGCACCCATTATAAGTACAGATGCACTTCTTACTGCACATCAGGGCATAGTTGGCTCAATGATAAGATGTGGCGTAATATTCTGGGGAAGCTCGACCAATAAAGAAACCATTTTTAAATCTCAAAAAATGTGCATTAGAGCCATGTTTGGTCTAAAGATGACCGAAAGCAGTAAACCATATTTCATTAAGCATAAAATATTAAGTCTTCCCTCTTTGTTTATATATGAAGCCGCTAATTTCGTTAAAAGTAATCATACGTTATTTAACAAACAATCAGAGGTTAGCAATCGTAGCCGTCGGGTTGAGGATGAGTTATGTATAGTAAGGTCAAACACGGCCTTGATGCATAAAAGCATATTCTGTTTAGCCCCAAAAATTTATAATAAGCCCCCAACATCTCTGAAACAGCAGCCCACAAGGATGTTTAAGTTGCATTTAAAAAAAAAATCTTATAGCCAAATGCTACTACAGCTTAACAGAGTTCCTAAATGAGCGAAATTAAGTACTTAAAGACACATTATTGCGACATATCTCCTAGTTAATAATAAATAAAGAAACAAATTAACAATTATTGTTTATTTGTTTCTTTATTATGTTTTTTGTGTTTTCTATTTTTAGTTTCTTTTCTTAAACTGTTGTAGGGTAAATAAATAATTTAGCTTAGTTAGTTAGATCATTGTACCTAACAACAAATTATTGATTTTTTGTACGCTTTAACGGGCAAAACATGTAGCTCCTTTTTATTATTTTTTAATTCCATCCACAATGCACATGTATTGTGCTTATTCGTGTTTTTACAAAATAAAAATATCTTTATCTTTTATCTTTAATTCTAAACTAGTATTTTACTGATCCGACTCGTTAATATAAAGACGAGAGTCCTTATAGTACACCCATATTTGACTAGTTATGTTTAAGTCCCTTGTAATCGGGGGCAAACCTATTGCCATCAACCGGGTACAAATCTCTCTCTCTCTCTCTCTCTATCTCTATCTCTCTCTCTCTCTCTCTCTCTCTCTCTCTCTCTCCGGGCACAGAGTCCGGTTTGCTGATGGAAAAACCCAACAACACTTTGCCCAACCTGGGAATCGAACCCAGGACCTCATGCTCATCAGTCCCGCTTGCGACCAATGAGGCAGACCCTATAATTAATGCATGTTTATTCATGAGTAATCAGTAGTGATATTATAGCTCAACTATCTCACGAAGTCGTGTCTTGAAGCCTTTACGACGTTAATCATAAGGTTTAAATTGCAATAACTTACCCGCCTTCATGAAAACGTTTAACTATACCAGAGTCATCAAATCAATATTCAGTAATTACGATACAAGACAAGTAGTTTGCCGTCATTGCTTAAATTAGCTTTATACGTCACCTCAGCGCAATATTGGCGCTTAGCAAATATACGGATGAATGAGTATTCGATCACGTACTAGTAATAAGCGACTTGTGTGTAACATAGGATAGTACGTTATGCCATTGGTCGCTGTCTGGTTTTTAGAAAGTAAAAAAGTAAGTTCAAAAACTAAAACCCGATTACTGAAAAATCACGCTCTTAAAAGTATGAAACAACAAAATATTCTTATCTGAAATTTTAAATAGATAGACTGATCAAAAATCCAGAATCACACGTCATGTTTATAAATTTCCGGATTTTTAATTATTAGTCTATCTTTTTCAAACAGATAAAAATATTTTCTTGTTTCATAGAGCGCTTGCTTTTTAGAGCGTGATTTTTCAGTAGTCGGATTTTAGATTTTGAACTTTAATTTAAATTATTTTGGGGTTATAATTTCGTGACAAAGTATTTGTAGAGCCACTTTAAATTTTTATATATTAAGACTAATTATTTTACATGTATGTATTTTGGGTGTGTTGGGAGAGAAAATTTATGCTTGGCTTACATTTGAGGCGTTATTTTAGAAACTATTCCTAATTCTCGGGTGCCAGCAAGCAAAGCCAAAGCAGTTAAGCATTTGATACTCAACATGGCATCATTGAAATTATTTTTTTTTAGTTCATGACTTTATGTCCTCTAGAGCCCTCTAGAGGACATATATAAAGTATAAATATTCACATTTAATGTGATGTGACATAGCGGACCAGCGGACGAGCGGACGAGCGGACGATCAAGACGCTTCCAACGATACCTCATTTGTCAAATTATGATAAGGAGTTTAGAAGTTAAGGGGGGCCTGACGAACATACATACATACCGGTCCAAATCATAAAGCTTCTTTGTGCTTCACCGTTGTCGGGTAAAAAAATAGGTAGTCATGGGGACTGCCGAAAGAAGTGAAAACTTGACAGCGCTACCATGTCATAGTAGCTACAGATATACTGTTAACATTACATAGTAGCTACAGATATACTGTTAACATTACATAGTAGCTACAGATATACTGTTAACATTACATAGTAGCTACAGATATACTGTTAACATTAACATGTCGCATGACGGTGACACGAACTTATAAGATTTTCCTGTACCAAAAATCGCTCAACTCGCCTCAAGTTTTCACTTCAAACACCTTTTTATACCAGTTCGTGGAAATAATTTTTTCCGTCAACGACGCAAGTCATCAAAAAATATAATAAATAATAGAACCTAATTTATTAGAAAAATAGGTAATCCCTTCAATGTTTTTTTAAAAGCTCTTGCAATAAATAGCTACAAAACTTTTCTGAAACTTTAGACTGATGTTAATACGACTTTTTAGGTTGTAACGTTGGTAATTGTTAATTCGTTGGTTGTAACTGTAAGTTATCAAACAAACTTAAAATCATATTGAGGGCAAATATAAATTATATAAATTTGTGAATAAGCAGATAGTAGAATGATAGAAGAATTTTCATACTGCGAGGTACCAAAGATTTAAATATGGAATCTCCAAAGTCACATCTCACGCTTCAAAAAACCCAAATTCCATACGACCCTTTGGTACAAAATCTTGCTTTGACTTACTGACGAAAAGTTTTGTACACAGAAATCCTCTATTTTCAAAACACATTCCCATTACCTCTGTAGTCACTTTTTTCACGTCGTATATTGCAGGGTGTGAACGACGCTACCTGAGCTATTGTTTTCTTCTTTCATTGCTCCACTGCAGTCTATTGTACTGAAATATTTTCTCCAGTTGGACTACTCTTTGTAGACATCATTAAAAGACCCTTTAAGGACCAGTTCCTGAAGGTACAAATAGCTAGAAATTACGTAAATATACTTTAAACATATAGACTCAAGTTTAACTTAACTTTACTAATGTTATGCTACTCGTACCCATTAACCGTAATTCAAAAGAACATTACTTTAAAATGTTGCCTACTCCATAGCCATAATAAATGTAAAATATAGTGCAGATATCTTTCTTACATTTGTTTTCTCAGCAGTCTCTCAAGACGAGTGTCGCTTGAGAGAGTTAGTAGTTTAGAATAGGGACCACTTCGGTTACCCATTGAAGTTACTCAACGAAACATTAACTGCTGAATTGATCAGTATACCATGTCCGGGTAGCCGGATTTCTTATCCGGATTCCAGTTTGACTGGAAGTTGACCACATCATAGTTGGGTAAAGCATAGGCAGATGATGATGATGAAGACATGAACAAATTCCCATAGGATGCGTTTAACTCCGTTGGTTCACTTTAGCTATTAATAATAACTAGACAAACATCATTATCCCAATCAACAAACGATTGATTGCTAGCCGTAGTAGCTATGTACTCGTAGTTGTTAGCATAATCAATTCGGGTAATGACAAAATATTTATTACCACTTTTGATATTTTACTAGTACCGCTCAAATTATGCATTAAAATTGATGTGCATAAATACAAAATGCGAGTGGTTCAATTATAACAAGCTTTAAAGCTATCTAATGTAACGAGGGCTAAAATATATTCATGAAAGTGCAAGCCTTTGAAGATCAGAAGCCATTTATTTTTGATAAAATAAAAGCAATGGAGTATATTAACATCGTTGTAAATCTTTTGGAACGTAAAGTAGTAACATTAATAACAGTGACTAGATAAATGGAAAGAGCATTCCGAATAGGTTTTATTGCGTTGTCCATTTCATTTGGGTCTGTTGAATTTTGAACCCTGCTCTTACAATTAATTGTTTGATGAAAAAGAAATAGTAATTTTAGAAGCAAGTTTTAATTAAAACATAAAATATGAAAACCAAGATATGCTATTGGACTGCAGTGAACCGCAATATTGGCTTTAGGTAATAGGTAATACGGGCTCTTATCCGCAACTCCACGAAAATGCGCGTATTTTAATATTGGCTTAAAATAAAAAGAAAATTTATATATGGCAACCCAAAACAACACAATGCTAATCTAAATCAAACTCAAAAGTCTAAAATTTACTAAGAGCTAATTTTTCAATAGTCAGATAATTTTTATCTTTTTTTTTTTAGCTCTTGTGTAGAAAATATTATGTCAACTGTCATATTTATTATTCAGATTTAAGTTATCTACAGAAAAATTTGCCCTAGAATTAGCTTTTAAAACGATGGCTACCAAAAACAGTCCTAAAAATCCTACAAATAAACCCAATAATGAACAAATAAACGAAGAGCTTTACGCCACCGATCCTCACCAACTTACAGTCCATTACTTCACCTAAATGCCGTGTAGCTATTACGACTGTAATAGCTACTAGTAATATTTAGGTCAGATCCATCAGCGTGAACCAGCCACAGTGTCACAAGATTTTGATTGATAATGTACCATGATTCAGCCGGATTTTATGACGTATTTTTAGGAATAAAAGTGCAACATCGCTGAGTTGAGAAGGTCGGGAGGTTATACTGATTAAATGTTGGTTTGAAAATGAGGATGAATTGAATGAAAGTTGCTGTCGAATAATATGTCAAGGGTTGTATCCCATGCGAACAATTTCAAGCAGAGAGACATACCTAGTTTTGCTTTTGAAATACCTAACAAACATAACCCTTGAGTGCAAAGAAAAATGGTCCTTGTTTTCTTTGATCTGGATAATCGATTTCTTTGCTTTTACCCTTTTTATTAAGTTCCAAGATTAGAATGTAGTTTGCAATCCAAATACAAAAATATTCGTACACATCATTATCATACATCATTGCATCCAATTTGGGACAATTTTATTACGGCGGGACAGACGTGCGTGATGAATAAAACTGACAGTTTAATGGCTATCAACTTCAGTCTAGTCTGTGTTGTTGTTAGGATCTATGATAGAGTAGTAAGATTTAAGAGATATACAGGGTGTCTCAAATGTAGTGGTCCAAAGGCCAATGTGTTAAAACGGAGGTGGCCACCTACCTTTTAAAAATTTGAAAGTTGGGATACTTTTTTAAATCTGGGAATAGAAAGTTTCGCTAAAGTTAGAAATTAGAAAAGCTAAAGCGTTGCAGAGCTACATTGAACTTATATAGAATTATAATCTTGTACTTTCACTATCAAGGCATCTTCCAGCCAGATTTTAACTCGCTACATCGAATATATTGTTCACAGGGTCGAAACATCAGCGAAACATCATGCAGTTACGCTGTTTTGCGGTTTCGCGGTGGAAATGTGCTAAGGCCATTAGAGACCTTTTAGTGTAGGTAAGTACATTATCTTATCCTAATAATTTCTATAATAAATCAAACTTACTTTTAACAAGACACCATAGATAATAATATCTCATTTTCCTATGACGTGGCACAATTCATGTCTACTTTTATGGGCAACCATAAATCATAGTGAGACGGAAATGTCGCAAGGTCAACGAACTCTTTTGTGAATCCACTTTTAGCGTAACTATAGGGGCTAACAGGAAAGATGATAATACTTCAGGCGTTAAACATAACATCACGACTATATTCCCCGATGGGTTAGGTAGAGGTGTACCTATAGTACACCCATATTTCGCCAGTTATGTATTTATGTCCCATCTAATAGGGGCGACACTATTGTCATCAATCGGGCACAAATCCAAACTCTTGACTGCTATCGAGAAATCCCAGAGGGGAAAACCTAGTAACACTGTCCAATGCGGGAATTGAACCCAGGACCTATGTACACTATGGACGATAGTGGGACTACATATTAAATCAGGATAATTATCGAGGACTAAGCACGAGTATAATTACAAAATTAAACGAACTTACCTAATTGAAGTTCTATTGTAATTATACGATAGTCCTCGATAATTATCCTGATTTAATTGCGTTATTTATTTACATGAAATGTCTACGAAGAACAACTTCAAATTCAGTTTACTATCAGTCGATGCACACCATTCAGCGCGTCAAGATTCAGATCTAATAGCTAGCATAAATTCAAGAGTTTCAATGGCCGGTCTATTGGAACTCTCGAATTAGTTACATTTTGATTCAAATGCAAACTAACTTATATAAGTAAACTTCTACAACATACATTGCGTTATTTACGCTGTCGAGCAGACAAATTTTTCGAACATAATTATGAAGCAAATGGATCGTAATATTATTATTAGATTCAATATTCAGCTGCATCTGGTTAGACTGGAAGCAGTCTCCAACATAGTTGGGAAAAGGCCAGGCTGATGATGATGAATAATATGAAGCAAGGGATTAGCAATATATGCTTCAAAATCATTCAGATTTTGATTGATAAGTCCTAGTGTGTTACGCAATTAAAGTGCTGATCTTATTTGCAAGTAGCAAATAAAATCAGGGCCTACAAAAGAAATCAAAACAAAAACAGACGAATTAAAATAGAACCAGTGACTAAGGTAATATATGTATTAAGAGTATTCTATAAGTGAGTATGAATTTAACATGAAAACTAAGTTCGCCATTTCCAAACTTTAGCCATCTCTTTCTCTCTTACCTTTCATAGCACTTCTCTATAAAAACGTTCGTACTTTCGAAAGAACGAAATCAGTCATTTTTATTCCCACATTTCATCGCGAATAATAGGATGAAATTGTTTTTAGGGTTTCGTACCAAAATGGTAAAAAAGGAACCCTTATGGTGTGACTCAGTCTGTCTGTCTGTCTGACTGTCACAGCTTGATATCTCAAGAACTACTAATGTTATCAACTTGAAATTTGGAACAGTTTTAGATGACGTTTACCTAACTATTTTGCATATAAGAAAGAAATAAAATATTTATATTTTTCTTGCAACAGGTTCTGAAAGGGGGTCTTAAAAATTCAAAGTGGGGCTACTAGGTCATGTGGGGTATCATAATGAAAGAACGCTATTTGTACATTCTCAAACATTTTTTTATTTTTTTTAGGCCGCATAGTTTTCGACTTTTGATGAAAAATGTAAAAAAATACCTTATCTCCGAAGTTTCCAAAGAGAAAAATCTGAAATTATTCTATGTGATAGAAGTTTATGTAAAGATTACAGGAAAAATAATACGATGTCTCTAAATAGCACACTTTTTCAGAAATCGGAACGGAACCCTCGGTGCGCGAGTCCGACTCGCTCTTGACCGGCTTTTTTTACTTTTTTTTTCCAAAGATTGTTGTTGAATTACGCAATTATTAGATTTGATTATCGCAGAAAAGGAAAAGAAACACCTTAAATTTGATCTGAATCAGGCCTTTGATATTAACAATCTAAGTGTTAATAGCTTTTTCATGTGGATAAAGCCGCGGGTCAAAAAATAATGAAGGATACGATAGAATCAATAGCGAGTTACCTCAAAGGTTGGGGCACATGTGAACATCCAACCCCTAAGGGCAATAACAGAATACATTCCATTTTTAACTTTATTCTGTTAGCCAAGAAGATTAAAGAAGTTGTTATGGAATAAACCTTTTTAATTTATAAGTTCAAAGCGTAATTCTGTTAACACTTGATTTTCAGTTCTTTCATTTGTTTTTGGTAAAGTAAATCTGTTGTTAGAGGATATTGTATTTTTTTTCTGTTTAATAAGTACCTACTTTTCTTTGTTCATAACTGTTTTGTTTTAGAATTTTCAATTAACACAAACATAACATGTTTTGTTGACTAAGGGTTTAGGTCTAGACAATTATTTATTTAAAAAATTAAATAATACCATTAATTAAAAAATTTTAAAATAATCCTTTTATGGTTTTATTCATAAACGTTGCTTAAAGTTAAGTAATGATTAGCGACTGTTTAACCCATACATTTTTGACGTTTAAATGTCTCTTAACTTTAAGCAACGTTTATGAATAAAGGGGTTAAAATATACAAGTAGGCGTTATAAGTAAATATTGTACCAAAAACAAAAGAAAACAATACCACTTTGGGCATTATTCAAAGGTAGATAAACAATTTGAACTAAGTCGTTGTGCAAACAACTCTACTTGATTAATTTAAATTTAAACAAAAGGTGCTAATCACTTAACTTAGTTTTCCAAAGTTTGACATTATTCAAATTTTCTATTTTAGCCTTTAATCGGCAGGTACCAAACAGATATTATTCTTTGTAATTAAGAACCTAAGTAAAGACACAATAAACAGATTTATATTTCTCTGTCTCTCATCTTTTATTTTTATTTAAAAGAACAAAAAATAACTTTCTCCCGAAGTCGTGGATTCAGAACTTTTAATATTGTTTGTATTCATAATTATTAGAAATTAATTAAAGTCGCTTTTAATGTTTGTCTATTTACCGCTTAGTTCTTTTAAACTACAAAACAGATTTTCATGCGGTTTTCACCTTCAATTAACACTTTGAAGAACGCTATACGGCATACGACTATAATATAACAGTAAAACTATTATTGTGTCTCGTGTACTGTCCACAAAGTGTTAATTAATATATTCTGGAAGGTTTATGTGTATCAGTATAATAATATTTAACATAGATATAACACAGAAATGTCGATGTTTTGACATAATATCGTCATTGTACCCGTGCGAAGCAGGGGCGGATTCCTATCTTATAAACGGTAGCAAGTATCTATATATCTTTTTAAACTAAAAATCTGTACCTTGTACCTACTTTCTGTGCAAATAAAGAACTATTCTATTCTATTCTGTTCTATTGACATTAGGACCAATTTCAAAACTCTAATCAATTCCAACAAAGTCTTGACCGTGATTATTTTATCAGAGTCAACTGTCACGAACGGTCTCACTTACGTATAACATAAATAAACATACATTATGTCAGCGTATTGTGTGATAATTATTTACAAAAAACATGTGGTCACTTTTAGTACTTAAGTCTACGTCGTATTGTTTTATCATCCTAAGGTTCAATGTCACTTATCAAGTACGTCATAAAATCATAGTCTATTGACTTTGTAGCAGTTCGATAGTTTCAACTTTCGTGAAGTTTCAATTTACTGGGAACTGCTATGAAACGTGAGCAATTAAAGAGCAGCGGTGGCCCATTAGTAACGCCCCCGACTTACGAGTTGTAAGGTCGTGGGTTCGAACCCAGGTAGGCGCATTACTTTGTGTAATTTATTTCATTACCACTGCTCTCAAAACGATGAAAGAAAACATCGTGAGGAAACTGGCATGTCCTAGAACCAAAAATTCGAAGACATGTGTCATCTACCAACCAGCACTAGGTTCGCGTGGTGGATTACTCCCACTCACAGTGAGAAAGCCTGTGTTCCAGCAGTGGGAACACCTTATAAGGCAAACAGTGGCAGTAGGCAGGGCACATTGCTCACAGGACAGATGGCCGATGGGGCCCGAAAGGTTCTGGAGTGGCGACCGCGTACCATAAGACGTATCGTTGGAAGACCGATGACCTTGTAAAGGCCGCAGGAATCCGCTGGAAGTGGGAAGCATAGAACCGATCGAAGTGGCGGTGCTTGGGGGAGGCCTATGTCCAGCAGTGGACGTCTTTTGGCTGAAATTATGAGAAAAAAATTCGAGTTCACCGCTTAGTGACTGTCTGACCTCTAAAACGATTTCTTTCTTTATTCATGAACTCGGCTAGGTCATAACATTATTATTAAATACACTTTACATAACTTATTTCACGGTACGGTAATACTGCCATTTTTCGTCACGCAATATATGAAAATACGGCATGATTTGCATAAGGATTAAGGACCATGTTTTTTGTTAAACACATAGAAAAAAAAAGAAAAATTGTTTATTCTAATATTCGAGCTTTTTGCAGGAGTAAAATTTAATAAAGTAGTTGGCTACTTTTGTTCTAAGACTTTTGAAAATTGTTTAGAAATAAAAAACCTACCCCTCCACTACGGCTTTGTCTAGCAGTTGAGCAGTTTTAAAAGAACCCATCACGCGTTTGTTTTCAGCGATATCAAAATTTGTTTTCAATTTTGTTTCAAATTTTTTTTTTCAAAATGTATACTTATAAGAAATAATGTAATTTTGTCCTCTTAATTTCAATTTCAATTAATTTAATGTAATTTAGTTCTAATATTGTAATTTAATTTAATTTATTAAGATGCTATGGGTACTTGAGAAATAAAAGATAAAATAAATAAAAAATATATGTCAATTATTTGCAGAATATATAGATAGGTGTTTACCAGTTTTAAAAGTTGGTGGTTAAATGTAGAATCCACATTTTGCATGCAAATTAATTTTACATTAATTACTAATAGGTATTTTGTAAAAATGTACAGAATATACAAATAATTAGATACGAGTAAAATTTTAAAAAAATTTAGTTGGTATTTTCTCATGAAAAACGTGTGTCTTGTGTGGTGAGTATTGCAAGTACGAACGTTGCAGTGTATAATTATACCGACTATAAAGCCAGATGGGCTGCTGCAGCCACAACTTAGCCCGATGGTTATTCCCCAATGAGCCACAATGCCATTGTTGGGCTACATACACTTCAAACGATGCCTCACCTCTTGTTGTGCCCTCTGTGCATAAACACCAGCACAATGATCTTTCATTATGCAGGTTTTGTCCAGAATTCAGCCTCTCATTGGTCTTCCATTGGATTATAAAATACTAGCTTTTTCCCGCGGCTTCGCCCGCGTGAATGTCGTAAAATATGCCGCAGGAACAAAAATATCGAGATAGCTTCTGCCCGCGACTTCATCCGCGTAAAATTTCATGTTCCCCCAACCCACCCTGTCGCATCGCATTGCCTTCCCGCGCTATTACTTCGTTTTCGCTTAGCGTTCCTTCTCACTTTTTTTTGCTCGGCACTTAAGAGTTCTAGTGTGTTGTTAAATACGCCTATAGCCTTCCTTAAGAATTGGGCTGTGAAATGCAAAAATAATTATTAAAGTCCGACTGGTAGTTCCAGAGATTAGCGTGTTCAAACAAATAAAAAAAAGCGTGTATGTCAGCTCCGTCGCACGACTGGAGTTTACTCCTGTTTTTTGTGTCGTTCCGAGTTTCCAACTTTCTATTCTATTCAGTAATTTCTGTCGGGCTGAGTTTCTTTAATAAATCAGTGCTATAAAAAAAGCAACTTTAAGGTGTAAAGGCACTGCTCCTCTTCTACCTAATCTCCCTTTCACGCCTCCTCTCTGTCTAACCCCTACCCTCCCCCTCACTGCACCCTTTCACCTACCTCATCCTCTCCATCCCCCTCTCCCTATCACCCCCTCACCACATCCCTTTCCTGCTAATCTCCCCGCCCCCTCACACCTCTTCCCCTCCCCCTCTTCCCTTCTCCACACCCTCCCCCTCACTATGCTCTCCTATCCCTCGCCCCCCATCATCCTCCCCCTCAGCTTCCTCCTCACCACCCCTCCCCTCCCTCTCTCTAACCACACCCTCCCCTTGCTCCTTTCCCTCCTCACCACCCTCTCCCCTTCCCCTTTCCCTCCTCACCACCCCCTCCTATTCCCACTTTCCCCTCTACCCTTCCCTCGGGGGAAAAACTATTAATGACAAACTTTATTACCTGCTTAGGCAAGTATTTGTGCCAAGTTTCAACTTAATTAAGCAAATGAATAAGATTTTTCATATAAACTATATTCCCTGTTTTCACCCCCACAGGGATACAATTTTAAAAAATCGTTTGAGAGATTTCCGTAACTTAAAAGAAAGATTATTTACACCAGTTTTCGAGCTAAGCCCCGCAGTAAAACCTGCCCTGTAAAATTGACTACCCCTTTTCAACCCTTTAGGGATGGATATTCGAAAAACCCTGTTACACGTCATTCCGTCATTCGTAATTTTTAGTTTCAAGTATAAATACTGAGTTTCGAGTAAATCGGAACGCGCGTTAAAATTCCTACATACAAAACTTTGAGACCCCCCAATCCCTCCTGAGGGGGTAGTTTAGAACAACTAAAAATGACAAACTTTATAGTATAGTTAGATTAATATTCATGGCAAGTTTCAAGTCTATTAACTCAAGGAGTAAGATTTTTCATACAAATTTTGGACCCCCGTTTCACACCTTTAGGGGTTGAATTTTGAAAAATTGTTTCTTAGTGCACCCCTAGATCTCATAAGGAACCTTTTTTTTTTTTTTTTTTTTTTGAGGGTGGGAAATCATCAAATAACTTCTCCCGCTCTGGGTGGAGCGGGAGGGCGTGTCAGACTTTTACTGACTAAAACCCACCCGTGTTCCTTCAGTTGCCTATGCCAGGGCCGCGGTAACCCTTTCAGACAACCCGCGACCCCAGCGGCGTCGGCCCTATTGGGCCCCGTCACTTGCTGACATCTCTTTGAGGCGCGCGTGGAACACGACGCGCCGTCGACTCGGGCCTGGTCCTTACCGGACGGCGAGCTACCCGCTGCTCACCGTCCGCAGGCCCGCGCCTACGGTGGCCGGAAATCGCCCCGCGATTCCCGCCGCCCAGGGCGTCTCCTGCGGCGACTGAGGGCGTGAGGCTGCCTTTCCCTCACGCGTTCCGCCTCCTCCTTCGCGAGCATCACTGCTTCGCAGAAGGAGGTGACGGCCTCCCATGCACTCTCGCTCCGCACCATGGCCTGGACCAGGCTCGGACGCGAGAGATCGCCGCCGCCGATCGCCTCCGTGAGAACACGGCGGTGCTCTGCCCAAGCCGGGCAGACCTCCACTGTATGCTCCACCGTGTCCTCCGGGCGATCTACACAATGGAAACACCCGGGCGTTTCCTCCCGCCTTATGCGAAACAGGAACCTCCCGAAACAACCGTGTCCGGTGAGGACCTGCGTCAGGCGGAAGGTGAGGACGCCGTGGCGCCTCTCTAACCACTCCTCAAAGAGGGGACTTATCGCCGCTATTGTGGCGTGCCCAGCGCTGGGTTGCGACAGTCGCGCTCTCCATGCCGCCATGAGATCCCGCCGGAGCTCTGTCCGCTGTACCGTGATTTCTCGCGGCAGCGGAGTTACGCCCCGGCGCTTCGCCTCCTCGCGCCACTCCCACACGTGCGCGAGGACCTTTGCCTCCAGATCCCACGGCGGCAATCCGGCAAGGAGGCTCGCCGCCTCCCGGGAGACCGTGCGGTATCCTCGGACTAGCCGGATGGCCATGACCCTCTGGGACGCGTTCAACCTGCCGGCTGGTCCCAGCCTTAGGGAACGCGCCCACACCGGTGCTCCGTAAAGGGCCATGGACCGCACGACCCCCGCGTAGAGCCTCCGGCAGGAGGCGTTTGGACCCCCCAGATTGGGCAGGAGCCGCCTCAAGGCAGCCCCAGCCCGTGCCAGTCTGGGAGCCAAACGTCGGAAGTGCTCCACGAAGTTCCACCGGCTGTCGAGGACCTCATAAGGAACCTACGTGCCAAATTTGGAATCTCTAGGCCCATCGATTTGGGCTGTGCGTTGATACAAACTTTGACAACCCCCAATCCCTCCTGAGGGGGTAGTGTAGAAAAACTAAAAATTACAAACTTTATAATTTACTTAGATAAATATTTGTGCCAAGTTTCAAGTCTATTAACTCAAGGAATAATATTTTTCATACAAATTTTGGACCCCCGTTTCACCCCCTTAAGGGTTGAAGTTTGGAAAATCCTTTCATAGTGCACCCTTAGACCTCACAAGGAACATACGTGCCAAATTTGGAATCTCTAGACACAGCGGTTTGGGCTGTGCGTTGATACTAACTTTGACACCTCCCAATCCCTCCTGAAGGGGTAGTTTAAAAAAAACTAAAAATGACAAACTTTATAAATTACTTGGATAAATATTTCTGCCAAGTTTCAAGTCTATTAATTCAAGGAATAAAATTTTTCATACAAACTTTCATCCCCTATTTGTCCCCCTTAGGGATGGAATTTCCAAAATCCTTCCATAGTGGATGCCTACACTGTATAAGGTATCTATGTGCAAAATTTCAAGTCTCTAGGTCCAGCGGTTTGGGCCGTGCGTTGATATATCAGTCAGTCAATCAGTCAGTCAGTCAGGACTTTGAATTTTATATATTAGGTCTTTACCTATAAAATTGCCGTTCTGCAGTACTGGCCATTTCAAATCAAAATATTTTTTGTTTGGCTAAGAATTCTAATTTCAAATTAATTTTATTTTAAAAACATGGATTTTTTTTTCCATAAGTAGTCATTTGTTTATTGATTAGTGTTACATTTTCATCGCATTTCAATCTTTTTCGTCATCATGGATACGTTAAAAATTCGAGTAATTATGGAATATGAGTACCGTCGTGGCAGCAACGCGGCACAAGCGGCACGCAACATCAACGACGTTTACGGAGCTAACACTACAAACCAACGCACCACCTGTTATTGGTTTGCTCGCTTCCGTTCTGGAAATTTCGACCTGAAAAATGAACCTCGCGGTCGTCCGAAGACTTTGGTCGACAATTACCAATTAAAGGCGATTGTGGAAGCTGATGATACACAATCTACGGCTGAATTAGCAGCAGCTTTCGACGTTAGCGTCAAAACAATATTGGTCCATTTGCGTCAAATTGGCAAGGTAAAAAAGCTTGACAAATGGGTGCCCCACAAACTCAATGATCGCCAGCGCGAAGTACGCGTCGAGACGTGCCTTGCACTGCTCAACAGACACACAAATGAAGGAATTTTGAACCGCATTGTTACCTGCGATGAAAAATGGATTCTGTTTGATAACCGCAAGCGCTCAGCAAGTTGGTTGGATCCTGGTTCAGCACCTAAACAAGGCCTTAACGAAAACTTACCCCTAGATAAGTGATGGTCACTGTTTGGTGGTCTAGCGCCGGTGTGATTCATCACAGCTTTTTACCAAACGGGGTGAGCGTTACTGCAGATGTGTACTGTGAAGAACTGAACACAATGATGGAGAAGCTGGCACATCTCCAACCAGCATTGGTCAATCGCTCGTCTCCGCTGCTCCTGCACGACAACGCGCGACCTCATACTGCACAGCAGACGGTCTCCAAGTTGCAAGAACTGGGGTTGGAAGCTCTCCGTCATCCGCCCTACTCACCAGACCTTGCGCCTACAGACTACTACTTTTTCCAGAATTTGGATAACTTCTTGGCGGGAAAAAAATTCAATACCCGAGAGGCAGTACAAAATGCCTTTGAAGAATTTGTTGCCTCCCGACCAGCTGATTTCTTTAAGAAGGGCATCAATAAACTGCCACTGCGTTGGCAAAGATGCATTGATTGCATGGGTGATTACTTCGATTAATACAAATAAAAAATACATGAAAAAAATTCGTTTAAATTTTTTCATACAAAACGGCAATTTCATAGGTAAAGACCTATTATATAGATATAATATTGTATTGTATCTATGTAAAGTGCGAAACTTCTTATAAATACACCAATAATATTGAAAAACTAAAATTGTTTACTTACAAAAAATGGTACATTTTAGAAACATAATTCCTAACTGACATGTTCCGAATACTTACTATTTTTTTTTTACATTCCACTCAATTAGCTAAGCCGTTATTTTAGGTCACCTGTCAAGGCGATCTCGGATCACAGCCAAAATTCCGACCTAACAAATGATGCTTTTAAATATTTTCTCAGTAACTTTTTAACGGTTTTTCCAAAATAAATACTTCGGAAATCGAGGTGCGAGTTTATTAGGTTTATTTACTTCTATGAAACTCTTGTTTCAGACTTCGTAGAATTGTGTGTGTTACCCCGTGTCAATGTGGCGCCATCTGCAGTCTCAGTTTTGTGTAATATTCCCTATTGAGATTAGATTTTCAAGTTTTTCTAAATGAAATAAATAGTAAGTACCTGTTTACTAACACTTAGGTACTAACAAGAAATCGACGGAACTCTTCAAATATTATAGGCAAACTTATAACGATTTGGGTATTTTTTATAGTAACTCGTGCATTTGGTCTCGGAAAGCTCCATTGGTCTGGTTGGTTTGGTTGATCTGGAACTGATGATGAAGATCGCAGATGCCTACCGGAACTACTTAATAATAATTTATTTGATCGGGATGCTCGTCATAATGCATATGGTGAAGTGTGGCGCCATCTGCGGTCTCAGTTTTGCGTAATATTCCCTACTGAGATTAGATTTTCAATAATTTTCCAAAATTAAATTAATTGTACTGTATTTACTTACAAATTGTTATCGATGCTGCCTTACGTTTTTTACGTTTTATAGTGGTAAAAGAATTACGCATGGGTATCCATGCAAATCTTCATAAAATAAAAATGATAACTTTATAACCAACAATGTTTAGTTATGATTAGTGGGTAGGTAGGTACCCACTACAATCAGGATAATCCTACAACTTTACGAAAGATTAATCGATAAAAAATATGTTATAAACGGTACTTTTTTAACGAAGGCCGGTAAATTAATTCCACTTGGTATAAATCAGTATCATAATCAGCTGTTTCACAAATAACAAGAAGAAATAATATAATCAAATGGTAATTAATATAAACAAGTTTTTTTATCATGCCACTTAGAAATACGAATTAATGACTTACTAATGTTATTATTACGCCTATTCTTGCTTGATTATAAAAACAAATATTGATAGATCTTTATTTTTTTGTCAAGAGTAGGCATTTTTTTTTGTTTGACCAGTTTTGGAAGTAGGTAAGCGCGTTAATTATTATGATAATATAATTGGTACTGGCTTTTAAATTCTTTTTAATTAGAGTGTATAAAAATAGCTGACACGAGTCGCGATACCTAATAAGAGTATAGGTAAGTACATCGGCAAACAATGAATGTCGATGAAAACTTCAGTTTCATAATTATTGATAGTTAATCATTGTATGAAAGTACCTAATTTATAATTAAAATAACACAAACTCAATCTGCATTCTTCATTCTTTAATTGCATGAAATGCTGGAAAGTCGAATTATTTTATTGGTTCACTAACAATTTTTACTTAGGTTCTATTCTGAAGGTAACATGCGGTAGTGTGTATGCAACAGTGCACAATCACTTACTAGGCAAACTCCGCAGACTAAAGAAGCTGTCCAAAAAACAATTACTAATTTAGTTTAAAATTACTTACCTAAAAGTATAAATATAATGAACATAAGGTTATCATTATATCCTTATATTAATTATTTACACTTTTCACAATCTAAATGCATGTCAGTCAAAGTAATACAGTCAAATTATTTTCTAACTATCCTTATTCTTTGACCAGACAATATTGCAGTAAGGAAGTACACGGAAGTACCTTTAAGATCATGGCATAAAAGGTAGCTTATTAGATTAAATTTCGCAAAAAATTGTACTAGAATCGATCCGGTTACTGAGAATAACAATGAACAATGAATTCCATAGTCAATAGCGTGAAGGATGACAACATGGAGTTTTGTAATACTATTGTTAAAAACGCAACATGAATATTCATTCTATCCAGTAATGCGATGTGAAAAACTTCTCCTGCAACGAGGATTTAATTACTATTAAAACTAGCTTATTCCAGGTAGAGGATCTCAATATAAGAAAACTATTACGGGGAAAAAGCTGGAGATTAGTTTCTTTTTAAACAAGAAAAGCTGTGTAGGTGTTGGGTAGACAGTATACCTACTAGCATTTTACTGAGTCTGTAGCATAAGAAGTAATATGGAGAAAGGACAAGCATGATCATACCCTATTCATAGCGTGGGTGGCAGACACTCAGAAGATCGAGGGGAAGACCTGATTGAGACTTGCACAGACCAGGACAGCATGGCACAGAAAGGAGGAGACCTGTACTCAGCAGTGGGTGGAACAAGGCTGTCAATGATGATGATGAGCTCCCAGCCTGATTCGGTGATTTTAGACTTTGGGTCCAACTTTTCTCTTAGGTACCAAGTTAACTAGTAATTCTGCGAATGGTAGATCTCGCGAGCACAATTTTTTTTTTAAACGGGATATTTACCTTTTTTTTCAGATTTAGGAAACAAGGAAATATGCCAATTAACAAGCGAGCACATGTATGTTATTGAATCAAAGAGATTAAGAAAAACCAGCAATGGATGTTGAAATACTCTAACCATCGACGCCTGAAATCAGCTGTTCACTTTCTGCCTAGCTACAGAGTTCATCGAACTCACCGCATACCTATTACCTACCCCTCCCAACCAGTAATAGACGCTCCGATTTGTGCACAAAAACACAAACAAATCAGGTTTATTGGATTCCCTTAACGTTCCTGAAAAAATTACATGTACCGGTCATCTTAGTATGATACTATACATACTGAATTCACCCTATCAGTTTGCGGAGGGCTGTCCCTTACACCCTGTATAGTTTATGTATGTTTATATATTTTAGCTTTATGTATTTATATAAGTATATGTTAATTTTGTATTCCGTTATATGTGTAGGTATATTTAATATTTTAGTTTAAGACTTCGACTAGTCATATTTTTCTCTTCTTGTTCTCACACACTATTGTCTACATTTCTTTTCATTTCTCCTTTCGCAGGTCTGCTGGAAGAAATGTCTATAGAAATAAGCAGTACCTTTGTACTCCTAATTATAAGTATCATGTATATCTATCTATTTTTCTGTGTGTGCATAAATTGTAAAATAAATAAATAAATAACTTGTACACACGGCTACACATCAAGCTATATATTTCCAGTTTACACTGACCTCTCATTGTAAGGAAATCCTATACAATGCGAGATCAGCTTATATTAGAAATGTATAGCTTGATCTGTAGCCGTGCGTACGTATAAGGTCATAAGCATAAATATACGTTACACTTCATCATCAGCATTTCAGCCCAGACGTCCACTGCTGGACATAGGCTTACCCCAAGCACCGCTACTTCGACCGATGACTTCGACTTGGACTTCGATATTTGTCGGTTACTTTGGTTCGCCTGCGGATCTCTTCATTTCTGATTCGATCGAAGGGAAACTCCAAGCATAGCTCTCTTCTTTGGGTAACTTATAGCCTTCTAATAAGGCTCATCGTGAGCGACCACGTTTCAGTGCCGTAGGTCGTCACTGGTAACACGCACTGGTCAAAGACTTTCGTCTTGAGATACTACGGCATGTGGGACGAGAAGATATTGCGTAGCATCCTGAGTGCTGCCCATCCGAGACAGATAAGTTACACTTACGCAAGATTAATAAAAAGCTATTATCTCCTAAAGTAGTGATAGAAATTTTATGGTAGTTACGGTCATAGTATTTTCGAAAACTCACTATTTAGGTCCTTAAAACATCTCCGCCGCGATACCGCGAAACAGCGAAACCGCATGAAGATCTGCGAGTCACTTGAAATAAACTACTGCTGTTGCGTTGTTATGGTTTCACAGCGGGAAAATCCTTATGGCCTTATGGTCTTTTCTCGAAAGTCAGCCATCGAAATTTTACGAGAGAATCACTTACGAATTGGGCATTAGTGTAAGTGCTCGTGACATGATTATGTCGAAAATCATAGGAGATAATATTATATTCAAGGCTCGTTGGTTTGTAGATGAGTAACGTAATGTAGCGAAGCGAGAGAGAGAGACGTGATGACAGGCCGAAAGAAGACAAGCGTTTTACTAATAAATTATTATCATGACAACTAAAAGACATACTACATGAGAGAACCATTTAAATAATATTGCTATTTCATGTTACTGGTAGGCAAAGATACTGACACAATGTACAAGTATAAATTAAAAAAATAAAAATGTGAAGAGCTCATTTGGGCATCTAAAAAAAAATTCGTCCGCTGTCAATGGGAAAAGTGCCCATAAAGCTGGCAGCATTGCCACGTTGGATGGAAATATTGGCAATACTGATTCTTTCAGTCCAGTCCCGAAATACTCGATGAGCACTTGGACCCCAAGGCCCTAGTGTTTCAACCCCAAACGGCTCAAACATATAGCTATAAGGTTGTTATATTTGCGCTGTTTGAGGTTTTCTGCTCCTGCAGCAGCCGCCTCAGCACAGCCTACCGTGCTAGGAAGATGGGATGGCGCGAGGGTATCGACACAAGTTGCCTACCCAACTTTCATGTCATTATGGTCATTCCGTCTGGCCTCTTCCCACCATCGCGTGCCAAGCCATTGGGTTCTAAAACAGCTGGCACTCAGGTAGGTAGGTATTGTAAAAGAACTGCGAAAAATGATATGAAAGAAAAACTAAGTAAATAAGATAAACGTGAAAATACTATTTGCACAGCTATGCAAATAATTTCTCTGACGACTACCGAGTTACCGTATCATGACGTCATAGTATCACAATGATGAGCATGCTAAAGAGAATATGTGATTTGGTTATTTACAATGAAAATGGTTATCACTAGGCGAGTTAGCTATACGATTCTAGTCGAAATTATATCGTAGGAGACGCAATGACTGACCGCTGCTGGCAGCGAGGAATTCTTAACACTGATGTAAAAACATATAACACACTGTGTGACATAATTATCTGTATTTTTGTGTACAGTCAGCAACAAAAGTCGATTAACACTTGCAGTTTTTTATTCTTAATTATTAAGCGAAATATTTAATTCCAATTGGAACAGAAGTACTTAAAATTTTAAGAAGATTAACTAGTAACAGTTAAACGAAAAAAAAACAATTTATCTAATCATCTCGTGTTATTTAGATGATGCCAAAAAGTAGCAGTGTTAACCGACTTCTGTTGCTGACCATACCTATGTTAACAAATAAATAAATGATTGATTGATTGATTGAAAAATTCATGGTTTCTTGCCCAATGATGTTGGGGTCGACTTCCAGTCTAACCGTATGCAGCTGATTTTACATGGAGCGACTGCCTATCTGACCTCCACAACCTTACTGGGTAATACGATATCCCTTCGCTTACGAAGCAAGCAGAAGCCACGGGTCTTAACCCGTGGTTTCTGCTTACCCTGTTATGCATTATATTGAGTAACTAAATTCTTAATTAATTCAAGAACAAAACAAAAGCCTTTCTTTCCCAAAAATATGTTATTTTCAGTCTCCGCGGTTTAGCCAAAAGAGGCGTTTTTTAATACCCACATAAACTTTACAGCGGAATTCATTTGGCTGTGTGTTTATAAACTTGAAGTTACGGCCTTTTAACCCAACACGACAGTGTGGGCCGAGGGCACCGCAAAGATATAACTTAATCTCCGTCTACAATTTTTTGTTTTCAGACACAACGCACAACTTTTAAAGGGCGAATTTCACCAATGAAATTGAACGCAATCAGCACATGTAAAAATTAGTTCAAGAGTCAATATTCCACAACAATTTTGACACTCACAGCTGTTAAACGTGGTTTACTTGTGCCCACACACACATTATTTCTAACAAAATACCACATTATCTGACCCGGTGGCTTTAAGTGGAACATACAAAATCACTGTGAAAAGTGACAAGGTTTGTCATATTTTGTTCACCGACATTGCCGCCGTTACCGGGATGACACTGTCAAGAAAAATACAAAGCAATAGCCTCAGACAAATTATAATACATATACTGGGCATTTCATGATAAATTTTGTCTGTCCACCGCTGAAAGAAGTACAATAGTAGATAAAAAAAGACACAGATACAGATACAAAAGCCGAAGCCCCTAATTTAGCGGTTTAGCTATTTATAAAAATACAGAAAGACAAAATAAAAACAAAAGACTATCCCGCATCAAACTCAACCCAGAAAGATTTCATCACCAACTTTTTGTATCAAATGAATCGACACATAAAGTTGCGCCACTAAAATTGCTAGCTACACGCTCGGTCAGTCTTTGTTACCAAGTTTTGAAGCGGGATCTAAATCATTCATGTTTGTTTAGCAAGAATCCTTGTTAGCAACTTTCTCTTTCGACTCCTAATTTATCGTTCATCCCAACTTTTGTTTGGTCAAAATGTTATCTTAAGTTTTGTGGGCATTGCAGTTGAAGTTGGTCCTTTGTCTTTCTAGTAACAATAATGGTTTCTTTGTTTAAAAGAGAGACAATTTTAGTAAAATTTGTAGTTTTTTATTAAAACTTGTTTACGTAAAATTCTAATATCATTATTAGAATTTCAAAACTAGCCGGAAGCCAGATTTCATGCCTTACTGCTTAGTATTATGATGATCTCGTATAATGCATGAGCTACACAGGGTCAAAGATTAAAAGACGGAAAACATAAAAGTACATAAAAATTCTTCCAAACTGACAACAATACAAAACATAAACACACGCCATTTTCCCATGAGGGTAGGTAGAAACTAGAGAACACTACCTGCTGCAATTCTTACATACTTCGTTGGCTTCATATAGGTACGTACCATCGAGAAAACTAACATCTGACCAATTTGAAAACAAAATTCCATGCACACGATGACCACATCTGTTAGCAAGCGTTACCCACTATAGCGTCGAAACGCTGCGAGCAATTAGAATAGTCGTTACGGTGTACAGATGTTCGTTTCTCCAATAGTACAGAGGGCTGCATCAATCAGGTACTCTTTGTATTAAAATTTTAATACAACTGGTGCAGGTACCCAATTTGCAGCCCACTGTATATTCATCTGGTCAAACACGCGCGGCATTCCAAACTATTCCAGTCATATTTGTACTGCGTATTTTCTATCCTCTTATTGTGTATCCTCAAAACAATATGCTAATAACACTCGACGTAGACACTGTCATCATATCATATAACTATATCATACCGTATCGGATTGCATAACAGTTTCCTTTACCAGCTTATGACCACTTCCTCCTTAACTTTGACCTTGTTTGTCTGATAACGCGTGGCTGCACGATTTTATGATGTTTTCACAATGTTTTGGTAGAAAATGCAGAGTTTTATGTTTGTTTGTCTACTTCTATATAATTTTTGCCGATTGCTGCTTTATGACATTGAAATTTACCACTCCTAACAGCTATAGCTTGAAATTGTTACGATTCTCTTTTTGTTTCTAGTAGTAAACATTATTCCATCTACAATTATTGAATATTTTAAAACCCAAATTTATCATCCCAATTAATAAATGGAAACAGTGTTTTATTCATTGAAAAAAGAAGCAAGAAAGACTTTCTTACTTTTACTTATGAAAATAATCTGCGTAAAGTAATACCAAGCATTAATGGTCCAAGTTCCAAAACATTTAAAGCCGGCTGCCAATCAGCTGATTCACAAATACTTCACGTTCTAATCATCAAACAAACATTTATTGAACAAATGACAACCGAGAATTTTAACACTCCTTATCGATTTCCGGAAGCCGCTGTAGCGTTGAGCATATCATTTATAATATTATAGAGAATTATTTTATTTTAAACTATATTGATATGATCTATTTATGGATTGAAGTTACTTAAAGAGGGTTTATCAATTATTTTATTACATTCATGACCTTCATTATTGTTATCATTGTGTCTATTAACTAAATGTGGACTAGTAATTTGTCTTCAATAATGACATCAGATTTGTCTTGTCGTGTACTCAATAATAATTCACGTCTGTACAGTTTGGTTTGAGAATAACTGTAAGGCGAATATGACATAATAGGTATCTTCCATATTTAACAAAAAAACATACACGTTTGTCGGTTACACACTCATTGATTTAAAGACCTCATTATACAAACACCCGTCAAAGGTCACCAGAAGTGTTTATACTATGTATATTCAAACAAGGTAAGTCTTTCATCCGTCCAAACTTAAAGGTTCTTCCTTTAATATTCAGGACGGCTTATGCCCGAATTGGGCCCAAAAAATGCCCACTTGTTGAATAAAATAGTGTTGCTCATACGACAAGCCTGTCTAATATGACCCAAAGAGCCAGAGCTACCCAAACTGAGCGAGATGGGCTGAATAATAAACAACGTTCAACAGATTAGAAGTTAAGAGACACATTTCTAATTAGGGATTACAGGTCGTAATGATTAAAGGCGCTGTAGTAATGGGAGATCAAAGTAAATAAACTACTGAGTTACGTCAAAGATGATGAAAGAGAATGTTGCGAAAGGAATATATTTTTGGACGTACTGTGACAGAAAATGTTACCCAAAAAGTTTGAGATCGGCTTCCAGTCTAACCGGATGCATCTGAATACCAGTATATTATACGGAACGACTACCTATCTGACCTCCACAACGCAGTAACTAGGTAATACAATACGCCTCAGTAAAACTGATTGTCAGGACGACTGTCAAAGATCCACGAATGACCGCCGGGACCAACAGCTTAACTTGCTTTCCGAGGCACGGAGGAGTCTCGGTATATAAAGATGGCAACCCATCCACGGACCAATCCCGGCAAGTGTAGCTTAACCTGATCGATCGATCGATCGTGCGACTATTTTTACTTAGCCACGAGCTCAAAATGTACGAGTATAACTATTTTTCAAAAATTTTATTAATACATTTCCATACTCTTATTTAAATGATGCTTTATGAAACGACTCGGAATCACATTTATTTTATTATGTTTGGCACTGAATTAATTTATTGACTGTGTGGTTTCGATAATTGGAATTGTAGATAATTAGTGTCAAACTTTAATCAAAATCAAATTTTGGCTGCAAATGAGCCCACAAAGTGTCAGCTAGTGATTAATTATCGTATCGGATAGATTTTAAATTAGTATCGGCTTAATTAATAATACTGACAACGCACGAAATTGTTTGGGAGAAAAAGAGATTTAAAAACAAGAATGAGAGAGAGCAATCAAAGCGTATGGTAGAGTTGACTATAGTAGACTTGAAGAACCTTTAAAAATTATAATAAGGATCGTCTTCTTTTATTTAAAACTGTTTGTTTTAAATAAAAGAAGACGATCCTTATTATAATTTGACAATGAAAACTATATTAAATGTAGTTTTGACTGTCAAAATAATAAGAATCGACAGGATATCATTGGACGTTGTCAATTTCGTTCAGAAAAATATAAAAATATTTACAAAACATTGGAATGGCATTGACATTGTCCTTCAGGTGAAAAAAATCATACAAAACTATACTTTAACCGCCATGACCTCTTTGTATGACATCCGCTAGCATTGTATTTTAAACGTTGTATCCCCGCACCTTACTAAGGCCATCATATAGTGCATCACTGACATTTATGACATGCTTTATTTGATGTATAATATGAACAGTAATACTTCTAGATACAATACAACCTATTGCATTCGTCAGAAGTGGACTGAAATTATATTTTCCTTCAATGGAGATCATACAATACTTTCTGCAGAATTTTTTGCTCTCCTTTGTTTCTAACTTCGTAGAATTTGTTTAGAATGGAAGTTTGCTTAGTTTGTTTGAGGGACAAGACATAGTTGGGACAGATACTGAGAATTTTGGATTTGTAGAACTACTATGTTTCGTTGAAATATTCTATAGATCCACTCACCATCTATTAAAGATCTGGATTTCATCGTAGTATCTAAGTCTATAATAAAATGTAGAACTATTCTGAAAAGTTCCCTTCAAACCTATTCAACTGACCGCACGATATTTGACAGTGAGTTCATTTGTTTTAACAACTAAATCATCATGTGTTCAAATTCAGATATCGTTCGAATTTCGAACAACCATTGCCGTTTGGCAGTTTATTCCAGAACCTTGCTTTGTGGTACGACGGAAATCAATCCATTTCCTCTATGAAATACGAATTTAATCTACGTATTAGTCAGTGGAGCATTACAATATATTAATTAACAAGTGACGCTTGTAATGTTATCGGATTAATAAGCTCCAGTAGTCGCGATCATGTTAGTGGCATATGGGGAAGATAACGTTTTGTGATAAAGCAGAGTACGTGCGGTATATTACCTGCGTTTGATATAAGAGTCTTTATCTTTCACTTTACACACTTTTGATTCGTTGTGGATCTCTAGTACGAGTGTGTTTTGTTATTTAGAGCCTCGTATTCACTGAGGGCACACGCACGACATCGAAAACGATGATGAATCGATCATTTTCGTTGTTGCTAGCAACACGTGTTGCGGGACTATTTTGTCTCCTAGTGTATACGAGGCTTTAGACCAGTTATCGTGACGACCGTACATAGCGTTCTTATAAGTGATCGTCTTTTGTTTTTTATTATGTTTGAATATGAATCTCCACTTTGATTGCATAACAATATTGATTAATGTTAATTCAAGTAGGTATGTTTAAACCTGCTTATACTGATTGATTATATTATCAATCAAGTTATTAGGTATTTCAGAGTAAAATTACCTATAATCACTAATAATTTGTTTACTACTTGACTGTACCTTCTTTAGTTAACGTCTATCTATTCAATAGACGACACGGTTGGCGTAGTGGTTGAGCGATTGACTGCTGCGCAGCATGTCGCGGGTTCGATTCCCGCACGGAAGAAATATTTGTACGACCTACAAGTATTTGTTCCGAATCTGGGTGTTTTTCTATCTATAATATGTATGTATTTACAAAAAAAAAAATGTATATAAGTAGTTTATCAGCCATCTCGTTACCATAACACAAGCATTAGGTTGCTTAGCTTGGGACTAGATGGCGTCGTGTGAAATGTCCAAGGATATATTTTATTTATAATAGCTACCGCAACCTTAAAAGGTTTTTTGTTTTTCATACTAAAGTATAGGTAGTAGGAGGAGGAGCTCGAGGCAAGTAATAACAGCCGCACGGGTCGATCTATCAGGTTAAGCTACGCTTGCCGGGGTTGGTCCGTGGATGGGTGTCCGTGATCTTTACATACCGAGAGAACTCCGTGCCTCAGAAAACACGCTAAGCCGTTGGTCTCGGCTGTCATTCGTAGATCTTTGACAGTCGTTACGGGTCGTCAGAAACCCGAAAGTCTGACAACCAGTCTTACCAAGACGTATCGTATTACCCAGGTTGTGGGGGTCAGATAGGCAGTCGCTCCATGTAAAATACTGGTATTCAGCTGCATCCGGTTAGACTGGAAGCCGACCCCAACATAGTTGGGAAAAGGCTAGGCTGACTGATTGACTAAAGTATGAAAATTTTAATACAAATCAGTACAACAAACATGACTCAAAACTATGTGTAAGCCAATTTTTTTATTTCAATTTTTTTTTTGCCTTAGATGTTTCGGGTATCTGAGATGTGCTTGTATGAACTTGATCACTACGCTTGCTCTATAATGAAGTAATAAGTAAGTAATTAAAAAGGCTTTGGTTATAATAGACTCTGTTGAAGGCGATCCCAACATAGGTATTTGTAAAAAGCTGAAATCAACATGAATGAGTCAACAACATAGGTACCTTAAAATAAAAGCAAATAGAAAACGCATTACGGAATAAAATCAAACATTTTTTTCGATACGATTAAACTGTCAGAATATGACTTATGTTATGTTATCTATCTATTCGATCGTGTCAACGTAGCTTCGATTGAAAGCTGATAGTGATAGACTTATAATGACAATCGTTTGAATGTTGTTCTACAAGCAAGAGTTTTCCAGCCAGCCTTCTTATTAAGTATTCGATCCGAAATCGATTTTCAAATACTTTTGACAGCTGTCAAACTGTCTTTATTTGTATGACGACGTTTTATTGTTGGTTTAGGGAAAGATCAATTATGTCTTTGTAAATGCTGGTATTTATAAAAAGAGAGACGCAATATTTTCCTCTTTTCAATAAATTCATAAATTAAATTTATTCTTTGAAGTATTATGTGTTGGTACTGAATAGGTACATATGAATAAATAGTGTCGAGATGAGATAGAGATGTCTCATTCATACGCCTGTTTCCTTTTACAAAAACTTTCGTTCTAAGAAATTTTAAATGAAAGTAAAAAAAGTAATTGCAAAACACATTTCGCTGCAGGATATGCACAGTTCTTTATCTATTTCACTTATTTTCTCCGAGTCTTGTCTGCTCCTACCCGTGTTGGTCAAATATTTGTATCAGATCAGTGGCAATAGGTTACTATTCCATGGATCCTGAACATAGCAAGTGTAATGTAGATATACTTAACACATCAGCCTACCCCTTTAGGCATTATAGGCGTGACGTTATTTCATGTTCATAATTATGTCAGATTTCAACGACCAAATACCATTTTTATTTCAAAATAAAATATCTAAGGCTCATGAAACCAGACGACGAGGTTTGTCGCTCCAATCGATAGTTTATAATTATAAAGAGATTACTGAAAGTTGATTGGAAAATTTTAAATTGAAATGTTTCTGATGAGAGTACCTATTTTGTGTTAAATTCCCTATTGCATGGACCTATTGTATAAATGGCCTAAGCATCAGCCAGCCAGTTCATTAAATGTTGTATTAGACGTATCGGCTGAATATTATTCTGGCCGCTAGTTGTACGGCACCCTGTTTAGTGAAAAGGCTAGGCGGTTGACCAAACGACTAATTAAACCATTTAGCTGCGACGTATCTATAACTAAGGCTATCTAAAATTAATAAGTTGTGTGTTAAACACACTAATACTATGAGGCAAAAGTTTGTGAGTGTGTGTGTGTGTTTGTTTGTATGTATGTTACTTCTTCATGCTCCAACAGCTGGACCGATTTGGATGAAATTTGGTATGTAAATACCTTACACCCTGGATTAACACATAGGCTACATAACATCCCGGCTTATGCGGGTGAAACCGCGGGGCGTAGCTAATAATAATCTAAAGCAGATTCCAGACGCTTCACTTCTTGTTAATTTTTGGCTTTTAAAGGCATCGTTCACTGGAAGTTAAACGTCAAATGAAACAACGGTGAAAAATGTATTAATTAGTGAACCGTTCCACATGCATTTCCATGCAAGCTTTGGAACTTCGCGGGTTCGACATTCGATGTGTGAAAATGTAGGTAAAAAATCTTGTTGTTTTTTTCAAAATTGGGCATTTCTTTACCATGTTTCACCGAATAGTTCGTTTTGCTTGAGTCGTTACCCTTTATAAAACAGACTCTTTTTTTTGAATTTTGTATGTATAAAATGTTTATTTTCAGAATTTACAATCTTTTATTAAAATAACTATGTACAATCTAAAATAGAAGTTACGATTCCTATGTTAGAATACTTACAATATTGAATTCAAGTTTAAAATCATAAAGCTCGATTTTTTGGGTAAAGTCCTACTTTGCGAAGTGAAGTGGAGGACTTATCCATCCAATAAATTAATGACTGAACTTTATTTTATTGATGCAGATAATAACTTAACACCTCTTCTATACAGTAATTTATGGGTTTATTGAGGATGGAACCATAAATAACAGACTATCAGTGTGCACCTTACTGATTGTGAAAATAAGTGTCTATTACACGGTTCACTTAAATCCATTTCAATTTGGATGAATCAACCAAATTGAATCATGTAAACATAACAGTGAATTAATCAATATCAGCCAATCATTTCTGCGTCTTTTATTTATTTATTTATTTTATTTTATTTATTTACTTCAGACACAGAGATCCATATTTATGTTAGTGGGTATACTTAGAAAACTATGTTAGTAACCACATACAAAAAGACACAAACACTTAAACAAAAATATTGAAGTAGGGGTCCTGTAATTATATAACAAATCAAAAAAAACAAGTCAAATTGTAAAAAAAAAAAAAAACTAAATTCAAATTAACTTAAGTTAACTCTTAGTTTAGTTATTTAGTTCTTTTAATTTAAGTGAATCAATTTAGTTGTACTTATTATTTAAATTGCCAGTACCTTCAGTAGACGTGCTGAAAATATACATTATTTATTCTTACAGGCCAGGGCAAAGAAACTGATGTTCAAAGAATATAACTTTATATTCTCCTCTTTCGTTGAACGTGTCCATGCAAGGAGGAACGAGGTGTGATGTCACACTACACGTCGTTAAACCACAAACAATTTAAGCTTCAGCTTTTTTAAAGTGTCATCAGAGATGACGTCTACCTATTTGAAGGTTTATCCAGATTTTCCAATATTTTAACTATCTTGTTTTAGTTATAAATTAGAAAAAAAAACTCAAAATTCTGTGTAGTGTTTATTTTAAGTTGGTTGCTTTGTTAACTGAATTGCGGCTGTATCTAACTTAGAGTAAGTGTAGTCACACCAGAGATAATTTCGGTTTCACTGTATTGGGCTATAAATAAATTTAGTTCTCCGAGGCTTTTTATCAACTTTTGACTGTGACCCCACAATTAACAATATTAAAATTACCTACAAGTACAAAACTTTCATAAAAGCGCTTTTAAATTTAAGGACCCTACTATTCATTTAACAAATAAAAGTAGACTATAAAAGTAAATTGTAATTAACTCTTATTTAAATTGCCCCGCCTTCTCAGTAGGTCCTGCGCAATCATTTATTACAATAAAAGCCTTAGTAAATAAAAAATATTGTACTATTAAGGCTCTTACAGACAGAGGTGATATCGCGTCGCTCTTGTGTGTATGGTCGCGCGATTCCATAGAAATTGTTGTACGGATATAATATCGCAATATCGCGTCGCGACGCGATATCGCCTCTGTCTGTAAGAGCCTTTAACCTGTTTTCTTCACCGTAATAATCACTACATATTATAAAACAAAGTTGCTCCGCTGTCTGTCTGTCCCTATGTATGCTTAGATCTTTAAAACCACGCAACGGATTTTGATGCGGTTTTTTTTAATAGATAGAGTGATTCAACAGGAAGGTTTATATGTATAATACATGCATAATATAGTAGAGAAACACTGATAATTTTAGAGGATTCTAATGTGATGTCGTAAATAAACACATTTTTTTGCGCTTACATTGCAAACGCTGGCTGAACCCTACGAGATAGATCAAAATAATGTACTACAGTATTGTACACCTTAAAAAGGTCTGCAAAAAAGTCCGCGATGGTATATGTCTATCTCTCAGGGATAACCCATAATAACCATTTTTTATCCTTTACTTTTTACGAGAAATAATGGCTTATTTACGAAGCGATTTTAAGCAATACAGCATTAATACTTATCCTATTAAGTACCTTAAATACATTGTGCATTTACTATAGATCAATATGGCCTTTTACAGCATGTAATTTAAATGAATATTTTCGAAGATATCACAGATTTAAAAACTTTTTACACAAAAAAAAACAACCGACTTCCAAACATTACAAAGTGAAAAATAACTTTAATTTAGAAAGAAAGAAAGAAAGAAAAATTATTTATTCCCGCGAAAAATGACGCACATACATTCGTTTTTTACATAATCCTAAAAAATAAAAAAACAATTGGGTAGCTAAAAAACTTAAAAAGAAAAACAACAAATACTTAATTATGCGTCACTAACGCGCGAAACGGCTAACGCTCAGCATAATGCCGTGACCCATGCACGAAGGCACGAGTCAAGGCGCTGGTTTTCAGCGTAAACCGGCGGCGTGTCGCCATCTCAGAACCCGTAAAGATTAGGTAAACATTGAACCAAGTATTATCTGTGACCGAGGCCAGAACAAAAATACTCTTACAAGTTCTGAGGTGGCTTTAGGCACAAAACGACGCTGTATCGGCGCGCACAAATGAGCAATTTCAATACTATTAAAACAAGAGCTAATTTTTATAAAACAAAAGTTACTAAACAAAAAATTGAACATTACATACGTATAGTAATAATCCAAGATCAACCAAAAGACAAAATAATAAATTAAATTATGTGGCAACATTTCAACGCGTTCCGAGCCCAAAGACAAAAATCAAAAAACCAGAGAGTTCGCGATATGCGTATGCGTCAATTTTGACAAGTGCTCCTGCTTACTCAAACAACCACAGAAAATTGGAAATTACCTCAGAAGAAAATTACGTAATCAAACAAAATTTCGGAAGTCTTTGGTTTTTTATTTATTTTAGTTCCATCCTAAAAAGTTTTTTTTTTTAACTTCGCCCGTTTACATTAGAATTTCATAGCTAAGACAGGACAACGGCTGTCGGATCAGCTAGTTATTTATAAAATACTAGCTGACCCGACAGATGTTGCCCTGTCTTAGCTATGAATATTGTAATGTAAACGCGTAAAGTTTCTTAATTTTTTCTTTCATGAGAACCTTTTCCTGACAATAATAAACGCCACAAAAAAATAATTAGCGAAATTGTTACATCCGTTCACGCGTGATGCGATGACTAAGGGAAATATGCGTTAATTTTTATCTAAATATATAGATTAGCTACCTACTTCCCAAAGTAAACATAACTTTTATTTTTACTTCGCTATGATTATGTACGTACCTACCTACATTCATAATATAGGTACTCAATACCTAGTCTCGGTAGTCAGCTTTGTTTAGACCAGGTAAATAATAAATGTGAACCCTAATTATACTGTTGGGTAGACTAACATTATTGCTAGGTACCTAATATATTAGACAAATATTTTGAAAGAAAATACAAATATTCCTATAATCCAACTCGTAAAACACACATTCAGAGCAACCTCATTAATAATTTCCTAGTACTAAGGCTTACAAAACTTTAGATACAAGAAAATAGACCTTTACGAATCGTTCACCGAAAATATTAAAATATTAAATCGCTCAGCTTAACGGTTACAATATTATACACGGTTCTATTATGCTTTTCAATTTAGGAGAAGCAACCAAAGTGAATCTTTCAATACCGTCATGGTCTTCATTTCTGTACCTTTCAACTAAAATGAATCGATTTGGTTGAACCGTGTATTGCCTTAACCTCTATAAACCCAACAACAATTGACAAACTTTGATTCACAGACACAGCGACATTCCCAATTTAACCAACTACTAATGAATACCTTATACGAACATTAATTCAGGCCAAAACAATAATTTCATAGTTGCTAACAAGATCCACAATAAGAGAACTATGCAACATACAAGTTTAAATTAGTATTGACTTGAAACTATGTCCAAAAGCGACGTTAGATTCTAATTTAAAGAGATCCTTTGTGGACAAAAGTTAGCGTAGTAGGTACTAAAATCGAAGACTTTTTTGCTGTTGTATTTAACGAATTCTATAAAAAGAGGATAGACAATTATGCCCCATGGGAATTGTACGGTAAAACGAAATCTAATTAGACGATGTTAGAATCTAGCAACATAAATATACCTAAATAATAATCTACGGTTATAGAAGTTTTAAAATAATTTTGGAACACGACCTAGCAAGAGCTAATTCATATTAAATTTTTCCATTGTTAATTACAAAAATAGTAGGTAACAAACAAATATTTCAACCAATTTTGATTAAACAAAAGAAGTTTAATTCATTTAAATTAAAACTACAAACTAAAAATTAATACAAAGCGATATGAAGTCAACACAGCGTTTAGCTCAAAAACAAAAAGCAAAACCACAATGTATTCTAACAGGAGCCATAAAATCCCGCTTATGTCCAACAAATTATTAACAAAGTTGCGTTGAAAGCCAACTAAACAGTAACAGTAAAAGTAAAACTATTCGCCGAAGCACGTACTTAGTAGTTACGCGACTCAACAATGTGTAAACCGATGCCGTTTGATCACATAATCGGTAGATGAAAGTAGCACTAATAAGTGGGGAATATTTAATTCAACCTCTTAAAACTTTTTGTTCTTCTAATGATAACCGCCATTTTCAAACATTGATTTCTTCTTTTAACTTTCCGGTAATTTTAAAAACTGTCTGTACCGTTATATTTGGTCGCAGTAACCTAGCTAAGGTCGGGGTTATAGTAGCCTAACCCCGACAAAATGGGTTAGGTTAAAATCGTAACCAAGTACTAGATACAGCTACATTCAAGTCTAAGGCAAATCACAAAAAGACGATCAGTAACTATAAAAAGACGATCAATTAGTAATTTTTAGGAAATAAAAATGGTAGTTGTTTAGGGATCAATTAGGAAATCATGCCATAATAAATTAAAGTTCACAATTAAAAGTTGAGCCGCGCCGGCAAAACTTTACGACTGGACCATTAAAATGGCGCTGTAAGGCAAACGTGCCTGTTACATAAGGCCTTAATCTTTATAGATACGATAAAATTTTCCTTTAGGTACCTGATAGGCCTTTGTTCGATATCGATTTTCCTTCATAATATAAAGAAATTTGGTTATAGAAAGACCTTTTAACTTTGCTTCTATTCTTCGATAGAAGGTAATGAGATCAGATTAATGGGATATACCTACTCAAACATTTTAGAGATAGGGGAAGGGAGGGACGAATAAAGAATTTAAGGCTCGTTAAAACAGGCGCGACACGCGATGCGAATCGCGCGCGACAAAAGGCACCGCCTGTTGCGCGACACGCGAATGCTGTTTAGGCTGGAACGTGAATGGAATAAAATCGTGATTTATTTTACCGATATTGTCTGAAAAAGTTAGCTTTTGTAAACTGAGATCAAAGATATCATTATTGAATAAAATTTTTGTTCTTAAATAACGTTTAGGTGATGCTTTTGTTAAAGTTTAAGTGCTTAAGTACTGGGTACGAGCACGAGCGAACGTTTCATTGAGCTGAAATAATTATTTTGAAAGTTTGAAACCCTGTGGTAATGCCCGATTCAGTCAAATGTGACCTTTCAAAAACTTCTAAATGCCTAATAATCCTGTATCAAACACTTAAGCACGTATTTCAGAACGTCACTCAATACTCAAGTATTACTTAAAACTAGTTTCAACAAAACCAAATGGCTTGAATGTAGTTCTAAGTAATGCTTGAGTCATAGACTTATAAAAAAAGATGGACTCCGCGCCATGAATATCGAAAGTGAAGCACCGTACCGATCTATGTGTGCATGATTTGAGTACCTGCAAAGACGGCGTCGCTCGTGTCACGTAATGGCGGCCGGTCGGCATACTATGATGTAAATGTGTGCGCGAGGCGTGTTTGTACAAACGGTCCGGCTCTATGGCTTGAGTATTGTAATACGGGCCTTAGGACCTATTTCGTGATATCCGAATAGCCACTACTTACTGAATAAATTCAAAAAATGGAAAGAATTTGTAGGATACTGCCAAGTAAGTTAACGAGAACTTAATCGTAGGTGGTGAAACAGGCCTTTAGTACATGTAAGCGTTCTTACACACGAGCGACACGCGTCAACGGCAGATGCAACTGCACGCGTCGACGGGCGGTCGTCACCTGGGGCCGTAATATGACGTGAAAAAAGATCATGGTTCCAGTGAGAGAGAGACGGAGCTATATACGACCTATAGCACCATCCCTTTTTGTCAACGGAATCATGGAAAAAAACGACACGTTGCGCCGACCCCAAATAGATTGGGATAAGGGCAGGAGAATGATGATGATGATGAGTACAGCCCCTTAAGACCCCAACCGCGAACCTAAAACAACGCATGCAGTTGTAACGTGCCGTTCCGCCATTTTGTTACTCTTGAACTATTTGCAGTCCGCTGACAAAATGGCGGACGTGACACGATACAACTGCAAGCGTCGCTTTAGGTCAGCGGCTGTCATCGACGCGTGCAGTTGCCCCTACTGTTGACACGTGTGGCTCGTGTAAAAGAACACTTATTAAACGTAGGAAATTGTCTAAAGCCCGATTTAGACTAAACGAACATGAACCAGAACAAGAACTAGAGCATTGTTTTGTCGATATTCTTGATATTTTAGTAGGGAGACCAACGAAGGAGTGCTCTATCCCTGTTTACACAAAAAGAATTTGGGAGAGTGGGGATAGAATGAGCATTTCACTTCGAACAAAAGCAAAAAGAACGAAGCAAGAAGGGTATGTAAGGATCATAGCTGGTGGCGTTCTGTAGTTACTGCCTACTCCCATAGGAAGAAAACGTGAATTTATGTAGTTATGTTATTAAATAGAGAGTTTTATAATGTCACATTCCCGCAGAATCTACCACATTGTTGCCGAGCGCACCTATTAATAAAGTTTCTACAATTCTACGCTCATATCGTGCCTGTCTCTAATAAAGTTCGAGTGGTCTTTCCGCTGTAGCGTGTGCGCATAGTTAATGAGCAGGTAATAAAATAAATCAGCTTTACAAGTGGTCAGGTACGGGTTGCTAATAAGAGTGTTGGTCTGAATAATGTTGTGGAGAAATGAAGACGTGATTTATTCAATGTTTAATAAAAAAATATAAAATTAAGGCACTACTAGGTATACTGCCGGTGTGATTTTATTAAATCTTTAAATATTAAAGATTTTTTTAAATAACTCTTAAAGCTTGACTGATCATATACAAGGTGTAAAATAAATAACCCACAACCTCTTAAGGGGTCATTGTACTCATCATTATGAACAACTTTTACTAGGTATGGGACCAAACCTGGAATCGCGAAAAAAAAATCAGCTGTTCAATACATTTATGTTCGCATAATTCGTCAAAATGTACTGAACAGCTGATTTTTTTTTTCGCGATTTCAGGTTTGGTCCCATAGTAAAAGTTGTTCATAATAATGAGTACAATGACCCCTTAAGAGGTTTTGGGTTATTTCATTAACACGTTGTATAGGACATGTACAAGGTATAAGAATAAAATATTAAGTATATACAGGGTGGCCGGAACATTGACGTCCAAAAATAAAATTTCGGTCCCTCGTATCGTGGGGTATTCGAATCACCCCCATGTATGTTCCGCGACTTTTCATAGTTTTCGAGTTATGAATTTTTTTCTGAATGTTTGAAAATTTTCGACCTGACCAACCTAAAAAAATTCTAAAAAAAAAAGTAGAGGGTTTTATCGAGTTTCTTTTTTTGCAACTGAATTTTCATAAGTAGTACTTTTATGCATAAAATAATCAGCTTCGTAACTGTGATGAAAGTTATGAAAATGTTGATCTAAAGTGAAAAATTTACGTTCGGTAAATTATGACTCAAATTTTCAACTTTAAATTAAAAATCTTAACAGGTGACTTCATAATTCCTAAGTAGGCTTCAAGAATGCGCCAGACTCTCAGCTTTCATAATCATAAAAAAAAATGAAGTACTTAATAGGGCTACTTTGTTTCAAATCGGCCTTCAAAGACAGCGAGGTGGAAAAATTCTTAAAATTACCCATCTGAGTAATTATTTTTTTTTGGCTATTTTCTCGTTCCTAAGGTTAATTAATGATAAGAATACTGAAAACTAACCACATTATATTCAATATTCATAATTACCACACGTGGGCGAATGAAAATCCACTCGAAGTGAGAGCTTCGACATTTCAACATCGCTTCAGCGTTAACTTGTGGTCTGGTATCCTCAATGGCGAACTAATTGGTCCGTTTGAACTGCCGTCCAGACTTGATGGAGAAACATACAAAAACTTTTTGGAAAATGAACTTCCATTGTTGCTGGCAGATGTGAATCTCGAACTCAGACGAACCATGGTGTTGCAAAATGACGGCGCCCGTGTCACTATGCAACCCAGGTCCGAAATTACTTAGATGAAACATACCCCAACAGATGGATCGGACGCAGCGGACCAATTAGGTGGCCTCCACGCTCACCTGATCTCAACCCCATCGATTTCTTTATTTGGGGCTATTACAAGGAAATAGCATACGCCCGAGACTGTTCAAGTGAACAAGAGCTGAGGCAGTTGACTGCAGAAGCTGAACGTGTTGTGAGAGAGAACAGAGACGCTTTTAGACGATTGCCAGACAATTTCTTACGTAGGTGTAGAATGTGTATTGCTGCTGGTGGTGGCCACTTTGAAAACCTTTTGTAAATGTTAAAAATAAATTAAGTACTTTTTTCACATTATCATCTGTGTTTTATTCAAAACCACTTTTTACGTAAAACTTTTCTTACCCAACTCTGAAACTATTTGTTGGTTAGTTTTCAGTATTCTTATCATTAATTAACCTTAGGAACGAGAAAATAGCCAAAAAAAAATAATTACTCAGATGGGTAATTTTAAGAATTTTTCCACCTCGCTGTCTTTGAAGACCGATTTTAAACAAAGTAGCCCTATTAAGTACTTCATTTTTTTTATGATTATGAAAGCTGAGAGTCTGGCGCATTCTTGAAGCCTACTTAGGAATTATGAAGTCACCTGTTAAGATTTTTAATTTAAAGTTGAAAATTTGAGTCATAATTTACCGAACGTAAATTTTTCACTTTAGATCAACATTTTCATAACTTTCATCACAGTTACGAAGTTGATTATTTTATGCATAAAAGTACTACTTATGAAAATTCAGTTGCAAAAAAAGAAACTCGATAAAACCCTCTACTTTTTTTTTTAGAATTTTTTTAGGTTGGTCAGGTCGAAAATTTTCAAACATTCAGAAAAAAATTCATAACTCGAAAACTATGAAAAGTCGCGGAACATACATGGGGGTGATTCGAATACCCCACGATACGAGGGACCGAAATTTTATTTTTGGACGTCAATGTTCCGGCCACCCTGTATAATAATATATTTTTTTACACATAGGCAAAAATCGTAAAAAATATTTAAAAACTTTACATTGTTCTGGGCAGAGAGAAGTTTTTAACATAATTTACGTTTTGATAGCCTAAGAAAATATAAGAAATGATTGAAAAAGAAACAATTCTTGACAACGAAAATTGGAAAATCTGATCAAATCTAAAACAAACATGAAAATTGTTCAAGAGTGAAAAAAGTTTTTCTAAAGTTACTACAAGAATTAGACAACATTTGTAACAACGCGTTTGGTTTCTGGGTGGTAGCAAGTAACTCTAAAACTGTTAATTATTGCAGACATTTGGCCTTCATTTAATGACTGAAATAGTTTGCGCTTCGTAATGTTGGCAACACGCTAAAGTTTCAAGATGTGATAAACTTTTTCAAAAAGCAAATAGAACGCGAACATCTGTGACAGACTGACATAATTAACAATCAACACTTCGATCCTATTTTCTATGATTGGATCGTGACTCACAAAAAAGAGAAAAGTTTTTTGTTCAAAGAAAATTGCGTTGAAGAATAAAAGTTTGGCGAAGGTCAAACTGTCGAGGTAGACAGAATTTCTGTCTCACAGTCAATTTACTATGTTAATCGTGGTTGTAAAGTTGAATATAGGCCATTTAACGCCTTGTTACACTTAGGCTACGTATACCACGCTAAGTTATTAACGCTCGAGAAAAATGCGCGTCAGCATGTATACTGTATATGAATAAAGTAACTGGCTTTTGCCCGCGGCTTCGCCCGCGTGGAAGTCGGAAATTATGTCCTGACTCAGGTCATAGTAAACCCGTGAGTCAAATACAATGTAATAGTTGAGCCGTTATGTGGTTCGTTTAGATGCCAATGTAGGTATACGTTTTTATAATAAACTACCTAGCCACGCGGAAACTTTGTCAGAAAGCCTTTTATACTGTCAAGGACTATATTGAGGACAAAAAGGCTTGGGATTGAGCTGCTCCAATAAATTTACACAATTATTGTTGATTTATATACCTTTTTACATAATATTTTTATACGACATGAATATTTACTTTGTAAAGTATTACTTATATTATTTTTAATTATTGTGAATGTGAAGACTACGTGGATCATTGTTTTATATTTATTTTATTTTATCCTTTTCTCAGTTTTAGTCATAGTCTGGCAGTTTGAGTAATTTATGCGGCCTACCCAAATGACTTTTCTTTGGTATTGTTCGTCGAATAGTTGAGCTCCTTAAGTTTTGAGTTGAGCTGCACGATTACTGACAAATGCGTGCACTGACTGGACAGGTCCACTCAATCTGTGTGGTTCTTTCCTCAAAAGACAATTTCAGACAGCATTCTACATGGTCTTCACATGATCTGACCAAGATTATGTCTGGACTTTAAAAGAGACTGTGACCTCTGAGTTTGTTTTGGCGTTTCTTCTCAGAGTAGTCAGATAGGAAACGTCGACCTCATCTAGTTAAAAAAAAAAAAGATTGATGTGTAAAAGTGTTTGTAAAACCTAAAACCTACTTACAGAAATAAATCATTTATCATTTATCATTTATTTATCGTTAAGGCCCGAAAACGTATCAGACAGACCGACAGACAGATTTACTTTAGCATTTATAATATTTAGCACAACGTGCGCTTAATACCTGTCATCTGAACGTAGCAGACTTGAAAATAGAAACAAGAAAATAGCTTGAATCATTTCCGTTGAAAACAACAGTCTCTCAACCAAATGAATGAATGGAATGATGCCTGGGTAAAAAAAAAACTATTTAGTCCGCCAGTCAGCTAATAAAAAAATATTAGACACGTATTTCTTGATAAATCATATTAATAAAAAAACCGGCCAAGTGCGTGTCGGACCACGCACAATGAAGGGTTCCGTAATTGAAAAGAATTTATCATTCAGTTGAAAAACATGTTCTCCCATACATTGATATACGTCACGGACAATTCTCCAACTACATATTTAAGTTTGTATTCAGAAAAAACTATTCTTAAATATAACATCACGCTTTGTTTCCCCGAAGGGTTGGGCAGAGGTGTACCTATAGTACACCCACATTTTGCAAAAAAAAAGTAATACTTTTTTTAAGTGATAAAACTACAAATAATCAATTTTCAGACTTTTTACTTTACTTGTGCTGTGAGACCTTGCTTCTTGCCAAATTTCATGATTCTAGGTCAACGGAAAGTACCCTATAGGTTTTGATTTACTTGCGAGTATCAAAATATGTTGCATAAATGGCCGTATTTTTTTATTGCATTGACTTAGAAGCTTGATTTTTTTAGAAATCTAAGAGACCATAGACTTACGTATTTCATATTAATTTCAACTTGATACCTCTACACGTTCCTGCGAAAAAGGGCCTTGACAGATAACATACTTAAAAAAAATATTTTATAAATTAACAATTTTCGGACTTTTTCCATTACTTGTGCTGTAAGACCTCCCTTCTTGCCAAATTTCACGATTCTAGGTCAACGGGAAGTACCCTATAGGTTTTCATTTACTTGCGAGCATCAAAATATGTCGCATAAATGGCCGTATTTTTTTATTGCGTTGACTTAGAAGCTTGATTTTTTTAGAACTCCAAGGGACCACAGACTTACGTATTTGATATTAATTTCAACTTGATACCTTCACGCGTTCCTGAGAAAAAGATTCTTGACAGACAGACAGACGGACAGACAGACAGACAGACAGACAGACGGACAACAAAGTGATCCTATAAGGGTTCCGTTTTTTCCTTTTGAGGTACGGAACCCTAAAAATGAGTAAGATAATGTTGGGGAGTCGGGGCTCGCTACGTCAACTATAATAACAAACTACGTATAAAATCTAAGCAAGGAGTGACGTCATGCCATTGCCGTAACCTTTTGATTACTTAAAAAAGAAAAAATACGGGTCCAATATTTTTTAATAATATAAAACACGGACAAAATAAAAATATGTCATCATCCCTGTTCTTAATCTACACAAGACTTTAGCAATTCGTTTCTGCTTCAAGCCCTATTACATCTTCAAATGCAACAGCTTTCTCAAAGCCCGAACCATATAAGTTCTTTATTTAATTTATTCTTAAGACAGGTCAACGAATTTAGTCTGCGAACGATCCCATCCAATATAAAAGCAAATCCCTTCAGTCCAATTTTAGTGAAGCTTCGAATATTAAATCTGCAGGACGCTATCTCATGGCGTGGAGGTGCCGGTAAATTTGATTCACTTCGCTCTGATATACTTACTTAGTAGGTACCTATAATAAAGAGTTTAGTGGAAAATTGCATGAATTTTATAGAGGAACGTTTAGTTTATGATTTTCTTTAGAGGAATTTCGTGAGTTGATCGGGGATTCATTTATATTTACGAATGGTGGAGATACATACTTTTTCTTGGGAGTTGAAAAATAAGTAGGGGCTACCCGGGCTACCTAAATATAATATCAATGAAAATTAATGACAAAAACTATTGGCAAAAAACACTTTATCTATGATTTCCCTTCATTTGTAACCGATATAATTATTTTATTTCCTCCAATTTCAGTTCAGTTAAGTAAAAATTGGATTTTTGATACATTGAATTAACTACAATTAAATCCAACTATAACAATAGTAACATGGATTTAAAAAAAGGAAATAGTTTAAACTCTCAGAGAATTTCAATTAACGGATCTAGGACTTCCACCAAGAGGGATTATTTTTCTCAAACGGATTTAAACCTGCCGGAAGAATTTAATTTAGCACAAATGCAACGGCAACTGCAGTGATTACGAGAAAATCTAATTCCGTCTTAATACAAAATAAGATTTTTCTTCAGACCCAGCAGGTTTAAACCATGGGGCCATTTTTTTATTTCAAACTTTATTCCGATATTGGTAAAGTTCTTAATACAAAACTGACAACTTAGTGCTGCAATAAGTTGACAGGTTTGTTTATAGAACCGTGTTTAAACTATGAATCTTGCTTTGTTATCCCACCGATTCAGTTTACACCAGACCTTGTTTTTTTACAAGTTAAGTAAAAAGGCTGGTTGTTTAAGCAAAAAAGCTTCTTGGTAAAAAAAAATGGAAAGTCATCTGCATAAATATAGTTCTTTCTAAACAATTACCTTCGTATTCAAAAGTTAGATGCAAAATGTTAGAAAGCAGTTAGATGTCACGTTCATTACCTATACAAACATATTCACTTCTGTGATTGGTAGGATTGCTATCCAAAAAATGTATCAAGCTTCATCATGAGAAATTTACTAAAATATTTTTTTAAGAAACAGCATTCTGAAATCATTTCATCACCTCAGCCTTTTGCATTCAGGCTTTGCCACAACACCCTGTCCTCCGCCTTCCACATCCAGTCTGTCCCAGCCACCTTACAATGTCATAGGTACTTGATATTATTTCAGAATGCTGTTCCTAATATTTAAAAGATGTCGCATCTAAATTCAACATTATAAAACATTTTATACCGTTCTAAATATTTTTATTGCTAGCTGAAAATATCGTTCTGCAGTTTGAAATTTTCTAAGTTGAATCATGCATGCTTTGAATTAAAGAGACTGGATAAAAAAAAAACATTATTTAAAAGTAGCGAAAATTTTTAGAAATATTCTGTGGCTTTCGTAACTAAACAAACGTTTCACAATATTGCAAATCAATCAATCTGCCTAGCCTTTTCTCAACTATGTTGGGGTCGGCTTCCAGTTTAACCGAATGCAGCTGAATACCAGTAATTTACTTGGAGCGACTGTCTATCTGACCTCCACAACTAGTACCTACTGGGTAATACGATACCCCTTGGTAAGACTGGTTGTCAGACTTTCGGGCTTCTGACGACCCGTAACGAGTGTCAAAGATCCACGAATGACAGTCGGGACCAACGGCTTAACGTGCTTTCCGAGGTCCGGAGGAGTCTCGGTATGTAAAGATGGTCACCCATCCACTGACCAACCTCTGCAAGCGTTGCTTAACCTAATGGATCGACCCGTGCGACTGTTATATTACATAGCCACGAGTTCTTCTTCACGATATTTCAAATGAAAGCGTTTAAAATAATATTATTCAAAGGGACGTACGTTTTGAGGAAGGGACACCTTTTATTTCCACAAAAAACAGCAAAATAAAGCTTATTGCCATCAGTCCCCAATCACGGATGTTACCGAGTTTCGTCATTTATGTGAAAGACCCCCATAAAATTCATTGGGGGCCTTTGAAAATGTGACGCATTGTGTTGGTATAAAAATGACGATTTGGGGAACATACATTTTCATTTCTGTTATACTTTAGGTAAAATTATGTAAACGGGTCAAGTAAATTAAGGGTTTTAGAGCGCGATTTTTATATTTTTTCTAAGAAAAGTGCGTGTATATTAACTTCAACATTTTCCTTTTGAAGGCCTTAAAAACTTGACTTTTTAAAATATTTATTTATTTGCATAATGTACGCTCAGTTACAGGCTAAGCCGTAGGCTAAGCTAAAACTTTTGGGCAATAAATGAGTCTTTAGCATCTACACTGTGTCCCCTGTGAATCCGTACTATGCGTAATATGCAGTAAGAGCAGTTTTTTTTAGTGTTTGATTTGAGCATACTAAGACCATAAGAAAATTGTGATAATTTTGTTTTAATTTTGTCTACGTTATTTTTGCAATGTTTAAATTTAAAAAAAAAAACTATACCACTGGACAGCCATAACTATATATAGGTATATGTGTATATTTATATTTAAATAAATATTTATTCCTTTAATTTTTCGAAATTGCACCTGCCACTGCTTGTCTCTGCATCACTCAAAGGTTGACTAGTATAAAATGCCTATGGCATTAAGTCCGCCTCTGTACATTTCTGCTTGAAGTGTTAAATAAATAAATAACTTTTTTACGAGCAAGCTTTTCCTAAAACAGTTTCAAAATCATAAAACTAATATAATTCTGCCTTAAGTCAAGCAATGAAATTTTTCAATTATTATTTGTTACCCCCGAAGAGATCGTAAAAACTTCAGAACAAGAAGTTATGCGGATGATTCTCCGTTCAAACTTGGGGGATCTTTATAAGTAATTTTATTATTGCTATGTCATCCCCATTACGGGGAAACGTTGAGGAAATTGACTATGTGGCCTTGAACCTTTCACTGGCAAGTTTATTAAACACAGGAATCGATGGTTGAAAGCATTTTGCTTGTATTTTTAGGATTCCGTACCAAAATGGTAAAAAGGAACCCTTATAGTCTCACTCAGTCTGTCTGTCTGTCTGTCACAGCTGGATATCTCAAGAACTACTAATGCTATCAACTTGAAATTTGGAACAGTTTTAGATGACGTTTGCCCAAGTATTTTTCAAATAAGAAAGAAATAAAAATATATGTTTTTTTTTGCAACATTTACTGAAAGGGGGTCTTAAAAAATCGAAGTGGGACTACTAGGTCATGTGGGGTATTATATGAAAGAGCGCTGTTTGCACATTTTCAAACATTTTTTTGTTTATTTTTAGACCCCGTAGTTTTCGACTTTTGATGAAAAATGTAAAAAAAAATACCGTTCGATACCCCTGAGACTGGTTGTTAGACTTTCGGGCTTCTGGCGACCCGTAGTCTTTACGTCAAAGATCCACGAATGACAGCCGAGACCAACGGCTTAACGTGCTTTCCGAAGCACGGGAGAGTCTCGGTATGTAAAGATGGTCACGCATCCTCTGACCAACACCGGCAAGCGTAGCTTAACCTGATGGAGCGACCTGTGCGGCGGTTAGTACTTAGCCACGAGCTCCTTTCCTCCCTTGGGAAGCGAGAGAGGTTATTTTTTCAACGTATTTTATTAATGTAGTTGGTTAATTTTGTTGATCTAGTGGTCGCAGGTGCTACTGCTGATCATGAGGTCATGGGTTCGATTCCCAGCTCGGCCAAAGTGTTGTTGGGTTTTTCCATCCGTCATTTCTCAGTAGCGCCCGCCGGAGTCAAGACTTTTGCCCAGTTGATGGCAATAGGCTTGCCCCCTATTCAAATTTGGCGACACGGTTGGCGCAGTGGTTGAGCGATTGACTGCTGCGCAGCATGTCGCGGGTTCGATTCCCGCACGGAACAAATATTTGTACAACCTACAAGTATTTGTTCCGAGTCTGGGTGTTTTTCTATCTATAATATGTATGTATTTACAAAAAAAAAAAAAAAATGTATATAAGTAGTTTATCAGCCATCTCGTTACCATAACACAAGCATTAGGTTGCTTAGCTTGGGACTAGATGGCGTTGTGTGCAATGTCCAAGGATATTTATTTTATTTTATATTTAAATTCAATTTATTCAATGTTTACAATTATTTCATGATAATAACTATGAATACAAAATCATAATCTAGGTCAACAAAATACATGTGTCTGAACTAGGTAATCCTGTGTTTCAGGCAATATGGGCTTAGCTTAAACTATATAAAATAATCACAAATTAATATTTACAAATGAAACAGTAATGTACAGTTGGCAAACATGAAAAGAAAGACATACATTGCAAACGAATTTGTCAAGTGTACTTTAATACCTACTTATTAAAATAATATAAAACAGTAATTATTTCACTACAGTTAATATTTTTTTCTGTATCTTCGTACGTCAGATTTTGGAGTCTCCTGGAGTTTTATTATTTTTTTTTTATTACATGGGACTTAAAAATAACTGGCGAAATGTGTGTGTACTATAGGTACACCTCTGTTTAACCCTTTGGGGAATATAGGCGTGATGTTATGTTATTTGTGTTAGTTGGTTGATGACTGCTCAGTTTAATTTTTGCAATACCTAATTATAACTAAATTCGAGTATCTATCTACTATGTTTCGTTTATTTAGGTACTTCCAACGTGACGTGCCATTACAGAATGACCTTTGTTAGTTATATGGTTTATACGGCTTCGCCCGCGTGGATATCGGAAAATATCCCACGGGAACATACTACGGGAAATCCTTCCCTATTCCTTGTCTACACAAAGGAAACCTCTGTGCAAAATTTCAGCGGTTTATACGTCTTCGCCCGCGTGGATATCGGAAAATATCCCACGGGAACATACTACAGGAAATCCTTCCCTATTCCTTGTCTACACAAAGGAAACCTCTGTGCAAAATTTCAGCGGTTTATACGGCTCCGCCCGCGTGGATATCGGAAAATATCCCACGGGAACATACTACCGGGAAATCCTTTCTTATTCCTTGTTTACACAAAGGAAACCTCTGTGCAAAATTTCAGCTTTCTAGGTTCAAGGGTTTGGGCTGGGCGTTGATGAGTCAGTCAGTCAGGACTCAGGACTTCTCTTTTTACTATAGATTTTATCTTTGTGAACGTGCGATCTTATTTTTTACAGATAATGCTAACATCAAAATGACTTTTGAAATAAACTTTGTCTTTTATCACCAGAGCACTTTCAAAATGTCTACCTACATTGCTGTAAACATTACTTCACTTATTTTACATTTTACTTACGAGTTTCTTCAAAAAACCTTGCTCTACACAACAATATATTTTATTCTAGATTCCTTTTACAAAGTACCCTCAAAAGCCTAGCAAGGACTTTATAAGTACCTCAAGTGTACTTGTTAAATATACCCGAGAGTGGGAGTGAAGTGACTTGGCGCAAATCGCTTCAGTTCTTCCGCCTAACTTCGCTTTTTGTGCCAAATAGTTTATTATACTGGTACCTACTAATGCCACCCGCAGAGAGGCGTGATGCGACACTGCAAAGGGATTCTTATTAGAACAATTTTAAGAGGATACATCGATAATTTTTTTTAAATTCCTTTATAACCAAATGTTTATGGTTCAATCATTTGGATTTTCCATTATGTGTTATTTGACTATTTGAATACTGCTGTACTAAAACCGAAACATAATTACTTGATTTTTTTTTCAAAAAATAGCACCGTCTATTTTCTGTTTTATACGATTATACGTAAACAGTTCATTATTGTGCAGTAATATATTCTTTAAATCGAAGGTATTTAATTATGTTAAGAACTTGTTAAGCTAAAAATTGATTTAAGTATAGCATTTTGTCATACATCTACATTTAAACGAAGCGCGTTTATATTCCGGTGCGCGTTAGTCTTCTATATCGCGCGTCAAACTAGACAGCCATAACGCCATTTCACTTGGCTAAAACCATGCTTCGATATATCCCCTTAATGAAGTTTTCATAGAAATTGTTCCACCAGAGTCGCGTCGCGCCGTCGCTCGTGTCGCGCCTGTCTGCGAAGGTCTTAAACTTAGAACTTTGGTAGAAGTTCGAAGTGCCGTTTACTTCAATTATTAAGTGCTTTTAATTTCACGACTGCCTTCACGGACCTACGGTATGGACACTTGAACTAACTTCCGAGTTAAGATTCTTTAATAATGAAGGAGGACAAAACTGCTTTTTCTTTGTTTTATAAATGCTTTTTTGCTTTTAGCACAAAAGGAAAATTATTAAAGGAGGTTAGCAATATTGTCAAAAAAAAATAATATCATTAACGTCTTTATTTATAAAGATTCTGATTTCGTTTTAGTTCTGTTTCTAGAATACTTTTGTAAAGCCAAAGACAGAGTAATTTTTTTAGACGCACACTTTCGTTCATTGAATAAAATTCCCCTTGCGAATTTCTTCTCAACAGATACAACGGACATTTTTTAAATTCACATTCTATTGTTCTTAAATCAAAATTCAAATTCCGAACAATAACACTGTAACCTGAATAGTGAAAAACTGGCGATGGCGGTTTCAAGTGACCGTACAGAAATAAAACAAAACAAAAAAATCCAGTAGCTACTGTAATTAATAACTGTTCGTTCATTGGCAGTTGGCTCTTTGTTTACGTCACAGCTTTTTGTTTTTTTTTTCTATTTTTATACCGAGGATTGACAACCTTATTGCCATTGTGAATGTATTTTCTCTGCAATATTTTGAAAAGAAAATGATAGAAAAGTCGCCGGGTAACAGCCTGATGTTTGGCAATAGTCGCTGTAATGAATTTTCTGTGTGTGTTGTTTTAAAATGGGTATTATTTTCATTACGGTGTGTTAAATTCACAGTTATGTGTTCATTTATCGAAGCCATGATAACCGTAAAACAATACCATCCCCATATCATATTAAAATTAAATTAGGTACCTACTTATCTTTAGTTTTAACTTTACATTACCTAATTACAAAACTGTTATGAAAAGTAAAATCTTTGTTTGCGCACAAAGCATTAAATAAACGAAGTTTACGTTTATGACTTTAGCTTTGAGGGTCTTTGCGTATTTTTTGTTTTATTTAGATCACAATTGGGTCAATCTTTGACCCACTAAACAAAGCAAAAACATACGCAAATACCCATAACAGCCTAATCTTTTTAAAATAACATTAACATAACATCACGCCTTAAATCCCCGAAGGGTTAGGCAGAGGTGTACACCCACGTTTCGCCCTTTTAAAACATTCACACTAATTTCAAGCATGAAGACCAAATTCATACCTATTTCTAAACACTCATCAATTTTGCATTCGGGAATCGATTACTGATTGGCTGTTCCAGACCAACCTTTGGACCAGATGTTGGTTCTCATGATGGTATAGTCAACCGCAAGAAGATGTATACATCGAAAAGGTTTTTTTTTTTTTGCAGTTAGTTTTTTTGTTAAAAGGAGTGACCATGGAGTTTCTTGCTGGATATTCTCCATAGGTAACGACCAATTTACACTGTGAACCTAGCTTCTGACGTTTCAATAAGAGCCCTGTACATAGGTTTATGTGAAATAAAATATTTTAAATTTAAAATTTTGATTATCTTTGCTCCATAACATTGTATCAATGTGTAGCCACAAAGTTCACATTGTTACTCAATTATAGCTACACATTGATACAATATTATGGAACACAGATTGTTGATAATGAAAGAAATTTTTGTCCATGTAGGTACACATCTTTTTGAGACTGACTGTACCAAAATAGGAAGGTTGATATTAGACAGTAATTATACCAGTCTATTATAGACTAATAGAGACCTTGACATGCAATTATGATGTTTTGTAGTTATTTACAATTCCATCCGATTTAATCTTCAAATCGAACAACGATGGAAATACAGAAAATCATTAGTTTTTCAGAGAAAAATGCTGGCTAGGACTTTTGGTATAACTAGTAATCAATCTGCTTAGCCTTTTCCCAACTATATTGGGGTCGGCTTCCAGTCTAACCGGATGCAGCTGAGTACCAGTATTGGTACAACTAGTAGATTTTAACAAACTGATTGTGACTGCATATGCATTGTCTGTCTATGCAATGTCTGTCTAAATGTAGATGCTTGTAATTAGAAATTGACAGTTGTTATTATTTGGTTACCATTTACGAGAATTAGGTATTAGTCTGTAAGCTTTCTTAAAATTGTAAAAATATATTTTTTTTTAAATGGTCTATCTATGCTATGTCTGTCTATACACAGGTTAACTATCGTAAGATATAAGATCAAACTTATACGTATTGAATAATGATTATTATGATAGCTAAGGAGCGAGGATCCTATATAGGTACCTATTATTTTTATCTCGTGTAGAAATCCTCATGGGTGTCCTTAGAGGCAGTGTCTGTCAGATTTCTTACTGACTATAACCACACAGTGTTCTACCAATTACTTCTGGCCAGGGGGCTTGTGTTGTTTTTTCTAAATTACCCAGTTAACTATGGTGACTATTTCTGTAGATATTTAAATAATAATACTGTCCTCAAACATTTATTTCTCCGTCCACTCTAAAAAACTAAATTCAGTCGAACACCATGCAGTACATTTTTAATCCCATAGTCAAGCTTTTATTACCTGCATCGCATAAACATAACTCGTAAAATTTTAATAAATTTTTATATTTATTATTAGGTATATTTTTTTTCCTTTAATAAAAAAGCAACGACCGTCAAAACGAATGGTTAATGACACTCAGTAAACTTGCTTTTAATAAAGGTACATGTTTGATAGCAAAAAATGGTAAATTATTAATTAAACTTGACCTCAACGATAAAACGATGAAGCGTTCTCGAGTCTACGTTGTCAATTTTTAATCAAGGTATACTAATAATAAAGGTAAGGAGTTTGTTTTTTGTTTATTTGTATGTTTGAACGTGTTAATTTCTGGAACTAACAGTCGAATTTAAAAAAAAAATGTATTTCATATCTCAATTCTTGATATCACGCTAGGGAGCCGAGCAAAAATAAAAAGGTCAGAAAGAACGCCAAGTGAAAACGAAGTAATAGCTCGGGCAGGCGATGTTATGCGACGGGCTGGGTCGGGGAACAAGAAATTTCACGCGGACGAAGTCGCGGGCAGAAGCTATAGTCTTCTATCTATATAAATAATAAAAATGAAATGCTGTTTGTTGGTAAGCGCATCACTTGAGAACGGCTGGGCGTTTTTTTTTTGTTTTCTTTAATGGCCTTTCAATTGCCTGAAAATAAAATTATTGATTGATTGATTTTTTTTATGGAATTATAATCGGTTTGTATGGATAGAAAAATTGGAAAAGTTTCCCGGAAAATTTCCAAATTCGGGAATAACTGAACGTACTTTTACTATGATATTTTTTATGAATTTTTGATATTTAGACAGGCCAACGTCTGTCGGCTAGCAAGCTAGTGCATAATGAATATTATTTTAAGTCCGTGTATCTGACTGTGTGATGTTTTTTCATGTTAAAAACCTTACAATCTTTTTGCAAAAATAACCTGTGAATACATGGAAAACAAAGTAAAATAGCATTCGCACTAAAAATAACATAGGAGTCGGAAAAGAAACGTTCTATAACAAATAATATTTCTTTGCAAAATAAAAAGTGATACATACGGTTATATTCTTGATTTAAATAAAACGTTGGTTACAGATGAGCTTGAGAAGAATGTGTCCATGCTGATCTGAAAGTCAAGAAAAAATAGGTTATTAATTGCTGCAATATTATTGTGATACCACCAATGATATATTACTTTTAGATGCGTTACCCGGGCTCAAAAATGGGAAATTAAATGAAGGGTAATTGCCCGGCGTGATATCAGTCACGCACGCGCGCCAGTGAACATGCAGCAGCTAGTGACGTAATTAAATAAGTATATTCATCTCTTTCTTACAACAGGTATCGGCATGCGTCTTTCCTTTTCTTTGCGGCCAGTATATACTGGTAGGTATGTTGGTACCAGTATATACTGGCTTACGCTGTTTTTGATAGCACTGATATTCGTGTATGACGCGTCTATCTATAATACGTCATTGGATACCACTGCTACCATTATTAAACGCAAGGTACTCGTAACATAAGGTCCAGTTGAATACCCGCATCAGGCACTAGTTGTCTGTCATTTATTCTGAACTATGGTCTATGGTCGGACTTTTAATTAGCTGCAGTAAAATGACACTTCTAATGTAATTTTTACTGTCATTTCGCTATCAAATGGCAACATTTTTTAACGAAATGACAGATAAGAAATGTCATTTTACTGCAATTAAGTAAAAGTCCGAGTATAGGCCTATTGGCGCAGCCGTGTCACACACAATACTGTTTCAAGTTTTTATTTTTTGTTTTTATGTGAATACTAGCTTTTGCCCCCGGCTTGTCGCCGGGATCGCGGGATGTCGGAAAATAACCAACGGGAACGTACTACCTGGAATTCCTTCCTTATTTCTTGTCTACATTATAAAGGGAACCTCTGTGCAAAATTTTAGCTTTTAGGCTGTCCAAGGGTTTATGCTGGACGTTGATGAGTCAGTCAATCAGTCAGTCAGTCAGGACTTCTCTTTTTATTTATATAGATAGATTGTGCCAAATCCTGGGTCAAATTTTCTCTTCTTTCCTTTCTTTTTTTTAAACATTTACAAAAGAGAGAAAAAAAAGAACAACAGCTTTTAGGCGTTGCAAATCTAGGTCTACCGAACGAACCTAACTTTGTCGAATCAATAGCTTGTTATAACAGGGCCCCAAGTCTGCTATTTTTAACATTCCAACACGATCCCATTGTCACTGCATTGTCATTTTGCTAAAAGTTCGTAATCTGCTAAATTCATAATTTCGTACAATGGAGTGACCATTGGAAAGTCATAATGACGCCATTATGACGCCATTATATTAGTAGATTACCAAACTTGTCAAAATCAATAATTATGAAATCAATGATAGACCATTCTGACACTATTGTAATAGCAGACTTGAGGTCCAGATTTTAGGAGCTTTATAACAACTTCTTCTAAAGTTGTCGCTAACAGGATGAAACAACCAATCTGCCTAGCCTTTTGCCAACTATGTTGGGGTTGACTTCCAGTCTAACTGGATACAGCTCAGTACACATGGAGCGACTGCCTATTTGACCTTACACGATACCCCTTGGTAATACTCGTTGTCAGACTTTGGGCTTCTGACTACCCGTAAAGACTGTCAAAGATTTACGAACATGCTTTTCGTACATGTAGGGGTCCCGATATTATGTAATGGATGGTCACCCATCCACGAACCGACCGCGGATGCGTAGCTTAACCTTCGATCGACCCGTGTGATTTATCATGTAGCCACGAGCTCCTTGTTGAACCCCCTAACTGATTAAAACATAAAGCTATGTAAAATGTACACACGACCTTAGTCGGATAAAAAAGGAAGTAAGGAACACCGCACAAATTGTACCTAATAGTCGCCTTACAATAGACGACTATTACAACTTCTGCGCTGTAGTCTTCGGCCTCATTCACAGTAACTATGAATACTAGGCAAACGAACTGAGTCTTTTAACTGGTGTAATAGTGTTATGTTGGTATTTTATTTTATGTATGGTCGAGGGCAGTCGTCGGTTTGTAAGTGTAACAGAAATCATACTCCATTTCGCCTAATATTTTGCTTTATTCTTAAATTACTGTTACTCTATAGCTGAATTTCATTTTGCACATAAGATTTGATATCTTATGTGCAAAATGATATTCATTTGAAGTCAGAACGGGTAAATCTGAAGTTGAAAATTATGAAACATTATTGACACTGATTTCAGCTGGATCGCCTTATGGAAAGGGTCGGCGGCATTAGGAAAGTTTTTATAGAAAACTTGCCTACTAGTAGGTACAAAAAAAACCGCCTGGTTAAATCAAGAGTTTCACCAATCAGTGAAAATATCGGATTGAGGATAAAAAAATAATAATAATATCACTATATAAAGTGCAAAAAGCACTTTCCGAACTTTTTACGCAAAACAGAAGCAATGTTATGGAAAACAGAAAAAAATTGGTGGTTAGAAAAAACAGAAATTAAGCTACTTCTTATTTACGCCTAAGTTATCAAAATACGGCAGTGCTTTTTGCGTTTTTATTGTTATTAATTTTTTATTAACAAAAAATGGTGAAACTCTAGAGCTAGCGATATGTTTTTTCGTAGGTACATCTTTAAGTTTTCTAAAACTTATCCAAAACCCACAACACGATTTTCTAGCATATTATTTTTAGGAATAATTTACCAACCGATTAAGAGACGTAAGTAATTGTCAAGAAAAGCAATAAATATACTGTCCTTTGCTATAAAATTAATACTGTAATATATTAGTATTCAGCTGCATCCAATTAGATTGAAAGCCGACCCCGACATACGAGTAGTTGGGAAAAGCTTAGACAGATGATGACTCTGTTAGTCTACTTGTATCTTTATTTGACTACCTATTAAAATTGAATTCATGAGCAATCCTCATAAGGGGTCACTGTACTGTACTTATCATTATGAACAACTTTTACTATGGGACCAAACCTAAAATCTCGAAAAAAAAAATCGGCTGTTCACATTTTGACGAACATTAAAGTAGGGAACAGCTGATTTTTTTTTCGCCATTTCTGGTTTGGCCCTATAGTAAAAGTTGTTCGTAATGATAAGTACAATGACTCCTTAGAGGTTGTGCGTTATTTAAGTTACACCTTATTTATAGTTACTCTTTTTACGTTTGCACACAGATTTTATAAATAGATTAGCAACACTGATTTTGGTCAATACAATGCTAATTCCAATACATAGGTACAGTGGGCTGCATCAATTGGGTACCACAGTTGTCCATTAAAATTTTAATACAACTGGGGTACCCAATTGATGCAGCCCACTGTACCTACGTAACAAACTATACTTTGGTATATTTAATGTTTGCGTCCACCTAAGAAGTCATTTGACAAAATAATAATTATAGGTTCAGACAAGTTCAGATTGGATATTTATCTTTGCAAAAAAGTCAACTTTTTGCTCACGATTCTAGACGGTTTTTTATTTGAATGACGTGATGATTTGTATTTAAGGCTGCATAGAATCAGATAGCACCGTTGGTTTTAAAATAACCCTTTATTAACTTATTTTTTAAGTGATTACGTATAGTTTTTGGTAAAAGAAATGCAATGGTAGACTGAGAATAAATCTGTTAAAGCCATGCTATCTATTATCCAATGCAAATTGCACACAACTGAATTGTTTTTTTTTTTTGTGGAATAATGTTTGTCTATTTACCAACGAATGATTGCTAGCAAAAGAATTTTCTCTATGGCACATGTTTAATTTTCGAACGTAGGTCTATTAATAGGTATTTCATCAATTCTGAACAGAAAATCAATCGACTTAAAGACATCGTAACCAAAGGACGTCGTTAGGCGACCAATGGACATCATAATTCAAAACTGAAAGTCTTCTAGCCCCATTTCCTAGATTCAAAGGAAAATCAATTTGGCCTTGACGTAACGATTAACATACTTACTTACATACTAGTGTATAACAATTTATGTTCCATAAAGGGAGGGGCGCCAAGAAGCCTCGATCCAGGCCAACATCTTCCATTGTTAAATATTGACAAACTTGGAATATAGATAACTAGCTTCTGTACGCGACTTCGTCCGCGTGAAATTTATTGTTCCACCGTCCCAACCCGTCGCATCGCATTGCACATTCTCGCTATTATTTAGTTTTCGCCGCAGATCAACGAAAAAAGGAGGATGGAGCGCCGCAAACATCAAACATGAAGCCACAAAACCGTGCTCCTGCGTCCGTTTTGTGGCTTCGGTTTTGTGGCGGCAAAAGTAAATTACACGTTCACGCTCAGACATGCAACTAAAACCACGCTCATCGCTCTTAGTACGTGATGAGTCGTCGTCTAGTTAACATAGTTAAAAAAATAGAATTATGGACATAACTATAATACTAGCTTTTGGCCGCGGCTCGGCCCGCGTTTATGACGGAGAATATCCCACGGGAACGTACTACCGGGAATTCCTTTTTTATTCCTTGTCTACAATATAAAGGGAACCTCTATGCAAAATTTCAGCTTACTAGGTCAAGGGTTTGGGCTGGGCGTTGATGAGTCAGTCAATCAGTCAGGAGTTCTCTTTTTAACCGACTTCCAAAAGGAGGAGGTTCTCAATTCGTCGGAATATTTTTTTTTTTTTTATTTTTTTTTTTATGTATGTTCCCCGATTACTCGAAAATGGCTAGACCGATTTGGATTTTTCTTTTTTTGTTCGAAAGGGTATACTTCCCAAGTGGTCCCATGATCATCAAATCAGGATCTGATGATGGGATCCCATGGAAATCGAGGGAAACCCTCAAATTTTATGGGCACACCTATATCGATTTCGGTATTTTTTATAGTAACTCGTGCATTTACTCTCGGAAAGTACCATTCGGTGAACTGGAACTGATGATGAAGACCACAGAGGGCCATCGGAAATACTCAATTATATCTAAGTATATAACAGGTTGCGATTCGATTACTTTAATATGGTTTATGCTCGTCAAAATAATGGTAATGGTGACTTCACCATGAGCTCCATTTCTCCTGGTTCTTACTAGGAGAACTCCTCAACAATTAACGTCCCTGCATCGGGAAAAGCAACATTTTGTAAAACGTGATGAGCAGTTGACATTGGGTTATTGTAACTTAGATAAATTACAAACTGAACCACTAAAAAGTGAAAAATAAAAACTTTTTTACAAAAACAAAAACCGACTTCCAAAAAAACACTACAAAGTGAAAAATAACTTTAATTTCGGAAGTCGGTGGCAAAAAACTAAAATACAGATCCAAAGACACCGACTTCCGAAATTAAAGTTATTTTTCACTTTGTAGTGTTTTTTTGGAAGTCGGTTTTTGTTTTTGTAAAAAAGTTTTTATACAAAAAACAAAACCGATTTCCAAAAAAAACACTACAAAGTGAAAAATAACTTTAATTTCGGAAGTCGTGGGCAAAAACCTAAAATACAGATTCAATGACACCGACTTCCGAAATTAAAGTTATTATATATACTTACCTATAGACACATCATTGGTTTAGACGGTGTACTTTTTATTGTTGCCTCAAACCTCAACTTATGGTATGCCTCAGGCAATTAAATTGCACGGTGTAAATCAGGCTTTATATTCATAGTAAGTAAAGATAAGCCGTACAGAATAAAATCAGTTTGTCTTTTTATAACACCCATTTTAATAATACTGATAAAAAGTATTCAACCGGTAGTTCACTCTAAAGTACAGTAAACGCAACAAAAACACATCCGGGGTCAAAGTATAATATGTTATAATATAAAAACTAAGTATATTACACATTATTATATATTAACTGTACTAGTTTGTAAGTATAATCATAATGTTGTATTTATGTTAACCGTGATCCATGTTGTTATAGGAAACGTTATGGAGGAAGGGCCGTAAATGACGTCATCAATATTGTATATATAAAATATTTTATGAGCTTGTAACTAGGGGGTTTTATGTGGTCAGATTTAGGGCCTATTTCACGATGTCCAAATAGGCACTATTACAAAATAATTTCAAAAATGGAGCAGAATTTGTATGAAATTATCTACCAAGTATGATAATATGGTGAAACAGGCCCTAAGTGGTTACTGACAATATCAAATCAAATAAAAAAAAAAAAATATCCTTGTACATTTTACACAACGCCATCTAGTCCCAAGCTAAGCAACCTAATGCTTGTGTTATGGTATCGAGATGGCTGATAAACTACTTTAAAAAAAAAAAAAAAAAAAAACAAATTAAATAATCTATATTGCAATCCATAATGTGGTACAGGTGGTAAGTAATAGTTTTAGTAACAATTATGGACCCTGTCGGGCACAGCAAGCTTATAAGTAAGAGAGAGAAAGAGCGCTTTTATTATTTTCCTTTATTTATTAATAATTTAAGTTATTTACCTCAATACCAAGAGGTTAGCCGGTAGGTTCTAACGTTACACGCAATATTAGGGAAAGGACCTAGGTCTGCCTCGTTGATCTAGTGGTCGCAAGAGCTACTGCTGAGCATGAGGTCCTGGGTTCGATTCCCGGGTCGATCAAAGTGATATTGGTTTTTTCCATCAGGAATTTCTCAGCTCGGAGTCTAGTTTTGTGAAAGAAAGAAAGAAAGAAAGAAATCCCTATTACATGGGACTTAAATATAACTGGCGAAATGGGTGTATCACCTCTGCCTAACCCTTCGGGGATTACAGGCGTGATTTTATGTTATGTACTGTGAGGGGTCGAACCTCACAAAAGAACCTACGCTAACCCCTAGGTTAGGTTAGGAGGGCTAACCTACGCTATCAAATTAAAGAGGTAGACGGGAGGCAAGAGGGCCGAGGGCCACTTGTATATTCAAAGACTCAGTTTCAACTTAAAATATGTATATTACTCTCCTATCGAAGCCCTAGCTAGAAGCTGACTCCACCATTGAACAAAAGCTCGATGTTCGATGTTTGAATTATAGAATGTCTGCCAGGTACTAAGGATCTCTACAGTACCTACCTACTTGTAATTTGACCTGCATACACTTCAAGCCGTATCACACCAATCCTGCTATGGTGCCCACAATACTGCTATGGTGCCCATACCCTTTAATAAGTTTGTGTAGTTTTTAGGCCGTTCCAATTAAACATCAATCAATCTGCCTAGCCCTTTCCCAACTATGTTGGGGTCGGTTTCCAGTGTAACCGGAAGCAGTTGAATACCAGTATTTTACATGGAGCATACACACAACAAATTAATACCAAATTCCCTGGAATTCGAGGGAATTTTCCATACAGCAATACCACAAACATCTCATCTTGAATATAATTATAAAATATCTAATCCCAATGGCCGACCGATATTTATAGTCTATAAACTGGAACTGCTATGAAATCAATTGTTCTAACAAACTGAGCTCTGTATAAATAAACAAGCTGTATTTCTCTATAAACAAACAACCAGTATATATTGTGAAATGAACTAAAATAAACAATTGTTTCAAACTTTCAATTCTCTGTGTACTTTCAATATGGTAATTGTTTAGGAACGATTGTTTACATTTTTTTGGTACAGTTTTTGTGAGTGATAATCTTCACATTTTTGTTGCTAGAATGCAATTATAAATTCTCGTTCAATGACTAAAGATCGCCAAACGACGCCCTAGAACATGAAGTGGCCTTATTGGTGATGGTGTTTGGTGCAATACTTTCATTTTGGTAATTGTTTTGCAACGATTGTTTACATAGTTTTTGGTACAGTTTCTGTGAGTGATAATCTTAACATTTTTGCTGCTAGAACGCAATTATCATTTCGTTCAGTTACTAAAAACATCGCCGCCCGACGCCCTAGAAGAACATAAAGTGGCCTTATTGGTGAGGGTGTTTGGTGTAATCATTTCAATATGGTAATTTTTTTAGCAACGATTGCTTACATAGTTTTTGTGAGTGATAATCTTAACATTTTTGCTGCTAGAACGCAATTATCAATTCTCGTTCAATTACTAAAGATCGCCGACCGACGCCCTAGAAGAACATAAAGTGGCCTTATTTTGTTGTTCATCATAAAGGTCAGGTGCGTAGTATTCGCAACCAGCGTGCGTGTTATGAACGTAAACGAAGCAAAGTGAGTACCTATGTAAGGATCGTAGCAGGTGGAATTCTGTAGTTTCTGCGTACACCCATGAGAAGAAGTCGTAAGTTTATATGTGTATGTACATATTATATGTACTAAAGAACCTTAATAGGAACAAAGTAAATGATTAAAAAAAACACTACAAAGTGAAAAATAACTACTGGGTGATTTTTTAATGACCAGCCAAATTTTCACAGGGTGTACTACCCATGAATATGAACAACTTTCACTATGGGACCAACTTTGAAATCACGAAAAAAAAACCAGCGGTTTCCTACAAAAGTTCAATACCTACTCGATCAAAATGTATGAAACAGCTGATATTTTTTTTGCGATTTCAAAGTTGGTCCCATAGTGAAAGTTGTTCATATTCATGGGTAGAACACCCTGTGAAAATTTGGCTGGTCATTAAAAAATCACCCTGTATAATTTCGGAAGTCGGTGTCTTTGGTTTTGTAATTTCGATTTTTGACACCGACTTCCGAAATTAAAGTTATATTTCACTTTGTAGTGCTTTTTTTGGAAGTCGGTTGTTATTTTTAATAAAAAAGTGTTTATTTTTCACTTTTTAGCTGTCGTACTTACTACCCACACAAATTCTAATACCTACCACCACCTGCAAAAGAAATTAGAACATCATCCACATAATTGAAAAATATGTAGATATTATTGAAGCTAACTCAATAACTGTCTAAGCAAAATTAATAAATTTTACATGAGACCAACTTCGAGGTATACCCTCCGAATAAAACAAGAATCTTTAAAATCGAACAACTCTGTAAAAAGTTATGCGTCCCCCCATACAACCCCTCAAGTGTCGAATGCACCCCATGTGTGCATAAGGAAAACCCTTTACATAATAGGTATATAAGCTTATATCACATATACATAAACGTAAAAATATCATCCGATGGAAAACATATGATCGTCAGTAGTTGTGAACCTATGGGGTTCGCAACTAACCCCCAACCCTCCCACTCGCTGGGATTTTGGGTCTAAAATTAGCCCTACTCAGACATCTGAGGGGTTAAAAAAAAATATATATATACCTACGTGTCGACTTGAGAACCTCCTCCTCTTTTCGTAGGTTAAAAAGATAATTTAAACTTTGTTTTTATGAAGAAAAACATCTTTTGTTTATGTCGCATCTATACGCACGATTATGCTCTTCAATATTTATTTATCAAAGAACTCGAAATAATTTCCTCAACCTACGAACTTATAAAGATTCGTCGACGTTAAAATAATTGGCATAAACTAACTTTTATAACTTGGGCCAGAAAAGTTATAATACCAGTTACCTAAATGTTTCTGTCCAAGCCACAGACGGCTTAAATAACTGCGTCAGACAACCTAATAGAAACTTTCAAAGATTAACTAATTTCTCCTTTTATCCAATCAATCTGCCTAGCCTTTTCCCAGCTGTGTTGGAGTCGGCTTCCAGTCTAACCGGATGCAGCTGAATACCAGTATTTTACATGGAGCAACTGCCTGTCTGACCTCCACAACCCAGTAACTGGGTAGTACCCCTTGTCACTTAGCCTAAGCACGAACTGCCGTGCGTTTTTCTAACGCATAATCTGTGAACGGAATGTCTATGAAGTGCGCGCACTGCGGTGAGAAAAACGCATGAGTTTTGTTACTGTAGGCCCCGCCCAGTGCGGCAGAACTAACGCAACGCATTCCACCGCACGGCAGTGCGCGCAGGCACTTACTGGTTGTCAGACTTTCGGGCTTCTGATGACCCGAAACGATTGATTTTTGCCGTTGATTGAATGGCCACGTTTAGTAAAATGGCTAAGGGCCCTCGCCCACGGCGACTTTTTGTAGCGATGCTGTCGCGCGTGTCGTAAACGCGCGACAGCATCGCTACTCGAATCGAATCGTGGTGTAGGCGAGGGCAAACAGCTAGCACCGCATCGCGACTGTATCGATGCAAACGCGCGACGACATCGCTACTGCATCGCTGCAAAAAGTCGCCGTGAGCGAGGGCCCTAATAGGCGTTAGACCAAATGGCTAATTCTACCAATGCGCTGCGACATATATATATGATATAATTGTTTTATACGTCAATCAATCTGCCTAGCCTTTTCCCAACTATGTTGGGGTCGGCTTCCAGTCTAACCGGATGCAGCTGAATACCAGTATTTTACATGGAGCGACTGCCTGTCTGACCTCCACAACCCAGTAACTGGGTAATACGATACCCCTTGGTAAGACTGGTTGTCAGACTTTCGGGCTTCTGACGACCCGTAACGACTGTCAAAGATCCACGAATGACAGCCGGGACCAACGGCTTAACGTGCTTTCCGAGGCACGGAGGAGTCTCGGTGTGTAAAGATGGTCACCCATCCACTGACCAACCCCGTTAAGCGTAGCTTAACCTGATGGATCGTCCCGTGCGGCAGTTATTACTTAGCCACGAGCTCCTCTTGTTGTTAATTGTTTTATACGTATCATATAAAAAAAAAATCTTAAGCACATTTGGTGTGCAATCGACGTTTGAGAGGTTATCTTAAAGGGTGTCCTAATTTCTCCTCATCGCTTAATTCCTCAAGACTTTGATCGGTAATCAATTACTTAACCTAACTAATAAATTATAACAATCTCTTAACAAATTAATATTCAGTAGTCTATTACCATAATTATTCATACTGGTTTGATAAAAAAACATTGGAAATGACTTGTTTTTCTGCTCTTTTCTGCTTCAATTTTTGGTGGTAAATTCTTTTGTTGAGTTTGATTAATCCCGGCTTGACTTTTAAAGTAGGTCATTTCTAAGTCTCTATGTTCCGGGAAATATTTTGCGTGGAACTGAATTACACTCTAATGTGTGTTTCTAGCATTATTAGATACTAGCTGCGCCCCGCGGTTTCACCTGCGTAGACCGAGATAAAAAGTAGCCTAACGTAACAAACATACAAACACACACACACGCTCACACACTTTCGTCTTTATGATATTAGTGTGATTAGACGCACTCTGATTTCCAACGCTTCGGGTAATCTAGTTAGGTTCAATGATTGAGTAGAGTAGGTCTAATGAAATTTTCATTAACTTTTCCGATATTTTCCCCGTTAATGATTTTCACCAATATTTCCATGTTTCCGTTTACACGTTTGTTTCATTGGACTATACCTACTTGACCCGCTAGCATCACAACACTGGCTAAAGCACCAGCGTAGCCCACAAAATTCTTTTTTTTTTACAGTTTTTGCAATTTGCAGGTTGTATGTTGACTATAATTCACGACCGTAACAAATATGTATTTACAGAATTATAGTCCGTATTATTGAATGAATATTTCATGAAATCATGATATTTATTTTGAGGCCAATTTTGACTTACCGAGTTGTTTCTAATGATTATAATTTATTCTGTAAATACTACATTTTAAATCTAAATACACCCGGACACTGACCTAAAAATTGTAAAAAAAAGTTTGAAAATTTGAATTTCGTGGGCTACCATCCACGAAATTCAAACTTTTTTATCCATTTTTGTTGCCCGAATTAATAAAATTTTGATAAGATTTTTTATTTTTTTATTTGTGGTGGAAGTGGGCCTTAAATGTATTGTGTTACCTACGACTTACATAATTACTACTTGCTGTGGGCAAGTGGGAGTCGGGTCTGTGGCTTCATGCGCTACCGTCGTCGAACATTGGCACTTTGTTCGACGACACTACTTTCCGCCTTTCTGCTTCCCTGCGACTTGGAGCTCCTTCGTGTTATCCTCATCGCTGTCACTGTGGCGAAGTTGTCAGCAGCCTCGGACACCGCGGCCTGTCTTGCAGCCGAAGTGCGGGTCGCTTAGCGCGGCACGCTAACATCAATGACATCATCCGACGAGCCCTTGTCACCGTCGGCGTTCCAGCTGTATTAGAACCCAATGGCTTGGCACGCGACGATGGCAAGAGACCGGACGGCATGTCATTATTTCCATGGAAGGTGGGAAGGCCTTTAGTGTGGGACGCAACTTGTGTCGATACTCTTGCGCCATCCCATCTTCCTGGCTCGGCGTGCTGTGCTGGCACTGCTATTGCGGCTGCGGAAAACCTCAAGCGGCGGAAGTATATTAACCTTATCGGTAATTATATTTTTGAGCCGTTTGGGGTTGAAACCCTTGGGCCGTGGGGTCCGAGTGCTCATAGTTTGTTTAAGGAAATCTCCAAACGGCTTGTTGGCACTTCCCGTGACCCAAGGGCTGGCTTTTACCTTGGCCAGAGGATTAGCATTGCCATACAACGTGGCAATGCCGCCAGTCTCTTGGGTACTTTACCAGTCGACAGCGATGCGGAGGAATTTTTCGACGCCATATTTTAGTTTTTTATTAGTTTTAGTTTAAGATATTATATTTTTAAATTATCTACATAACTTAATGAAGTTCCAAAGTTAAATATTCAAACGTGTTAAAATCAGTACAATAGCGCACTTATCTTGACTCTCAGTCAGGAATCCTCAGCCGTGACCTCCGACAGTAATTGGGCTTGATAAAAATTTATAGGCCTCCGAGAAGGGGTGGGAAGTCAGCGAAATCTCACGAATTTGGCGCTTATCTAATATTCACTAAGGCAACGTTGTACACTGCGGTCTAGATCTAGATGTTCGGTTGAGTAGGTAAGTAATTAGGCCCTAAAGATTGTGGAATCTTCGGAGATTAGTACCGCAACAGGTTAGTTTTTTTCTTACTATAATATTAATCCTTCATTAGTCTTTCAATTTGTAATAATAGTTTTTTGTAACTATTTTCTGCCCACGACTTCGACCCCGTGCAAAGAAAAAGACCGAAATAAATTGGTATATTTTACGGCAGCATGAGAATGAAGATATAACATCACACCTTGTTTCCCCGAAGTGTTTGGACAGAGATGTACCTGTGTCTAAGAGGTGACGGGATTTTTCATAACGATCATGGATACGATTAGATTTACTTTGATGGTTTGTAGAGTAGTCCCCTAATGTGAATGATGTCGGTCTGCCTGCTCTCAGTGGTTGCAACTTTATTGTTACAAAAAAAAAACGATCAGAGAAATGGTCAGTTTTAGTACATATTCAAAGTATGGCGTCTCCGCAGACGAAACAAGTTGGTCTGCTGGCTATCAAGGGTAGCATTTCAGAGCTATTATGATGCGCGCAAGTCACTGCATTGTTGGAAAAAAAAAAACGATAAGACAGGTGAAACGAGTCTGCCGGCTCTCAGTGGTTGTATTTCAGAGCAATCATTGTGTATGAAAGATAAGCTTATTTGTGGAGAAAGCCTAAAAAATACATCGAAAATCGGAACAATAGGCGAATTTTTCAAGAGCACGCCACACAGTATAGGATGAAGATGGTTATGAAAAAACAAAATTATATTTGAAATAAAATAATCCCATAAATATAAAAGATGGGATTAAAACCTCATCAATGCTCAAACAAAGACGAAAAAGAAATTGATCCGCAAATACTTTTGGAAGGGAAACCATAGTACCTACCAACATTTTACGAGGCATTTAAAGCCTCGGCATAGCTATCGATACGATCGGGCGTTAATTGACTTCAGTACTTATTCCCCTCACGTCGACACACTTATATTTAAGAGCGTTGTTGCATTTTTCATACGTAAATCGAGAACTTGGGAGATTTTGAAGTGATTTTGGTCACATAATTTATTTTTTTAGCTTCTTTTGACTTCAATCATCGTAATTATCATATATTTTTATTTAAAGTCTATTAAAAAAAACTTGTTCAAATTGAATTATTGACTACGAAAACAGTCGATTTCGAAGGCGCAATTTCCAGATGACGCGCGAAGGCTCAACTTTGAAGTAATCTTACACCAATTATTACTATTAAGTAAGAAGGTAAAATGGTATTCATTCGAAGAGGCATATCCTGAAATTTAAAATGCATTGAGAAAAGTTTGATTTTTAATTCATTAACTTGTATTTTAATCACGTCTAAAATAATCAAAAATCGAGAAATCGACTACAAAAAAACACGTCATTTCTCAGAATCTAAAAGTCATTTGGCAACACAAATCATTTTATACGTAAGAAGAAAGATTGTACTATATATGTGTAAAAAATAAAACATATCTGTCTTCAATCATTTACGAAAATATTTTTTTAAAGTAAGTATAAAATCGGGTGCATCGAACGGCCTAAGTCAGTCGCGCTCTGGCGCTCGTCGACGCAGGACCCATGTCGGTTGACCTCCCGCCGCCGCGCATGCGCCTAGCGTGATATATAATAAATTGTAGTGCGACTAAATATTTTTAATCCTTTCATTTAAGTAATATTTTAAGAAGCTAAAGTGGTAGGCACACTTACTTTAGGAGAATTATGTTATAGTTCTTGAATTATGTTGTATTACTTGTAATATTGATATTGTAATTACAATATCAATAATACAATATAATTTGGTCAAAATGTAAATCCAAGGTGGTGGCTGCGAAAATTTTTAAATTTTTCGTCATGGGGATCGTTCCCATTGTTCTCGAGGATGCTAAAGCCGATAGTGACGTTAAAATGTAAATCCAAGATGGCGGCTGCGAACATTTTCAAATTTTTCATCATGGGTATCGTTTTCATGGTTCTTGTGGGTGCTAACGTCGATAGTGTAGTCAAAATGTAAATCCAAGATGGCTACAAGAATTTTGGAGGATGAATATGGAGAAAAAATTTATATCAGATTTTTATTTGAAATCTCTACTGCCACAATCTCTATTGTGGATCCGTGACAAAGGAGACGGAAACCATGTCATATAAACTTGGGCCTGGGCCTGGGTTGTAAAAAGATGAAATTGGTGTCAATTTATAGCTACTATAATATAGTAGCGATGATGGTTTGATAATATTATTATCAAACCATCACTGAACATTTTACGGATTTTCGCGGTCTCAGTTCCGAGTTAAAAGAGATGTAATAAAAGTGAGGTTACATAACGATCTACATATAGGTACTTAACAGCTGATTTTTGAAGTTCTTCAGCTCGACGACCACGTAAACTACAGCCTCTAGTCACTTTGCCACAATTTACACAACGATCCATGGTGCCAATATGAAATCGGTAGGCTGGTCGTAATATACAAAATAACAAGTTCAAGTCCAACGTTTATGCGGGGTTCTCCGTACCGTGTCCGGTGTGGTAGCAAGGTTCGTACAAGAAGCAAGATCAGAAGTCCGCAGAAAGAAAACAGGGGTCGAGGAAAACATCAATAAAACTATGGGAAATACACTCAAATCGCGACCGCACTAAACGATACGAAACGAGTGAGGCATAGATAAAGGCACTATATAAAGGTGTGTCCAAATATAGAGCGGCATTTGAGCGCGGCTGCCACGCGCGCCTAGCCGCGCTCTGATCGGACAAGGGCCGCGCGCGGCGGTGTTGAGCGTAATATATCTTCTCGTCTCACATCGGTGATGACCTCTGGCACTGAAACGTGCTCGCTCACAACATAATGGGTCTCAATCATAATCAGCCTATAATGTTCCCACTGCTGGGACACAGGGCTCCTCTCGGTGAGAGGGAGTGGGCCGTAATACACCACGAGGACCCGGTGCGGGTTGGTAGATGTCACATGTCTTCGAATTTTTGGTTCTAGGCGGTTTCCTCACGATATTTTCCTTCACTGTTTTGAGAGTAGTGGTGATGAAATTATTTACACAAAGTGCCTGCCTGAGTTCGAAACCATGACCTACTCGTAAGTCGGGATCGTTACCATTGGGCCACCATTGCATTGCTCTCTTGGGCCGCATAGTGCAGCCAATCATCCCTTCTAGGATGATTGACTTCACTATCGGCTTCATCCTCGAGAACTATGAAAACGACACCCATGACGAAAAATTTGAAAATGTTCGCAGCCACCATCTCGGATTTACATTTTAACGCCAATATCGGCTTTAGCACACTCAAGAACTATGAAAACGACATCCATGACGAAAAATTTCAAAATTTTCGCAGCCGCCATCTTGGATTTTAATTTTGACTTCACTATTGGCTATAGTCGAAATCGAAAACTATGAAAACGATACTTATACAAATCCTTATCACTTACCACTGACGTGCGACGTGTGGTCGACTGTATAGTCATTAGGTCGACTGGGCACGTACAATACCTGCCTAGGCTAATAAACATTATAAAACCAACCCCACACGAACGCAGCAGTACTATTATTTATTCTGTGGCAGCGGGGTTACCTACCTATTTGAAATTTGAAAACAGTAAACCAAACATTTGCGCATGAGGCGGCTTTATGTATTTATGTATTATTGTTGGTTCAAATTCAACTGTTTTATGAACTTGATGCGGTTGCTAAACCTATAATGCCGCAAGAAAAATAAATAATTATAGCTAGCGCGTGGCGTCTTTATCTACATTGAAATAGGGCTTAAATTCAACTGTTTTACACAAAAAAACGATGATTTCGGACAAAAGATGGCTCCGCTGTTAACAAAATTTTATTCTGATTGTGTTCTCCCAGAAATTATAGATCCAAGGAAAAGTCGATCAATCCCCTTAGATAAATAAATAAAATAAATAATAAATAAATATCCTTGGACATTTCACACAACGCCATCTAGTCCCAAGCTAAGCAACCTAATGCTTGTGTTATTGTAACGAGATGGCTGATAAACTACTTATATACATTTTTTTTTGTAAATACATACATATTATAGATAGAAAAACACCCAGACTTGGAAACAAATACTTGTAGGTCGTACAAATATTTGTTCCGTGCGGGAATCGAACCCACGACATGTTGCGCAGCAGTCAATTGCTCAGCCACTGCGCCAACCGTGTCGTCAAATACAAATACTTTTATAAAACTTCAATTACTTATAAGTATACAAATACTTAAGCAAATAAGTAAAATGAGTTTAGTTTTTATAAGTACCTACATAATATTATTTTCTTCATCCATATTTGTATAAATTTAATTAAAATACACTAATAATGTATTGTGGACAGTCTTTTTATTTTCTCCGTAAACCTCTAGCTTTTACTTCAAAAAAATATAGGTACGCCATAGCTACAGATCAAGATCGTTTAGTCGTCGCAGCATCGCAACTGTGTGCCGTACATGAGGAAAAACGCACACACGCGCACTCGCTACGCGGCGTCGAGCGTCAGATGTTTAAAATCAGAGCGCGAAAATAGGGAACCACACTCTTAACGGTTATATTGTTATTTTATGTCATTGATACATACAGTAATACAACGTGTGTATGTAAAAAAATATGTAGATGTTGACTGCGTCGTTAGTCTAGTGATCGCAAGAACGATTGCTGAGCAAAGGGGATACCTAGGGGCCAAAATTACTTGTATTATTCGAACAAGTGTGCGGGCGGTGGGACCGTCTCAGTTCAGTCGCTGAACTATGGTACTGTCACCAACGAAAAACATACATACATAAACCCACGCCTTCTTCCCATAGGGGTAGGCAGAAACTACAGAACACCACTTACAATCCTTTCATACTCCTTTTGCCTCGTTTACGTTCATACATCTGGTCATACACGCACGCCGATTGCGAGTACTACCACAGTACTACGCACCTGATCTTTCTGAAGAAAATCTATGTAAATAAAAAGAGAAGTCTTGACTGATTGACTGACTCATCACCGCCCAGCCCAAACACTTGAACCTAGAAAGCTGAAATTTTGCACACAGATTTCTTTTATAATGTAGACAAGGGACAAGGAAGGATAGCAAAAGCTAGTCACCAATAAAGTCACTATATGTCTTAATGTCTTTCTAGGGCGCCCGCTCCCGCTGTTTCCACTCACATCTGCCTTGTAAATACCTTTTGTTAGTTGCCTTTCATTCATCCTCTCAACATGACCAAACCATCTAAGCATACTCTTTTCAATTTTTGTCACTACATCTTCTTTTAAACCGCACTGTTGTCACATCATTCCTCAGCCTAACATTGTTAGTCGACTTATAATTTCATGTCACTTATTTTGTAATTTTGGCTTAGCTGTCATTGCAACATCAATTTCATGATAAGTATCTACTGTTTAATAAAACATTAAAACAATGAATAAAACTTGTAAAATTGTCTGATTGTCGGATTGTTGCCTGTCATCTGTCGGTTTTATTAAATAGGCCCCTGGTCGAACATTTTTCCATTAGTAATTTCTTGGCAGCCAGCCCCGAGTAGTGGAGACGTGCTTGATTGATGGCAATAACTACGAGCCCGCCCCCTATCACATGGGAGTTAAACATAACCGGCGAAATGTGCGTAGGTAAAGAAAGAAAGAAAGAAAATATATTTATTTAGCACAGACTAAAAGACACACAAAATAATGTAACAATAATAAAAAAATAATAATAAAAAGATTTTTAAAAAAATCAACACGTGCTAAAACAATAACAGAGCGATGCAGGAATATGTGCCCCATGGCTGACCGAAGTGTAAGGTAATGGATGTAAATCAGTTTTATACTGCAACGTGTGTATGCATACCTACTTAATAAAAAAAAATAGTTTGTGTCAGATAAAAATAATATCGTGTACGTACATAAGTAGTGTGATTTTGAGTAAAGATTGTACAACAAACAAAAAAAATGAAATGGTAAATAAATGAGGTACCTCTGCTACTCCTTCGCAGAAAATAGGCGTGAAGTTATATATTACGCAAATTCAATCCCGAAGACGAAGTCGAAAATTGAAACAGGAATCGAAGAAATGTTTAATATCCTGCATTGAATTAATATTTTTGGAAAGCAATAACCTCAATGATTGAAAATCATTCTGAGAGGACTGACATTATGTTTTTAATTTCCTTCGATAAGGAAATGTTATAAAAGGTGGGTTTAACATGCGAAGGTTGGTTTCCGCCTCAGGTTAAACAGACTTTATCATTGATTCGCTGAATTCATATTTGAAATTGGAATAAGTATTGTATTTTTTTTTATTTACCCGTCGCGAAGGGTTTGCTAGGGCTTTACCTATGTATACGCATCTATTCTATATAACGGGTGATTCATTTAGAGGTACTTTTTTCATAATTAAAAGAAAAGTGAAAACACAAATTTTATCTGATTATCTTTATTATCATACAAAAGAACCATTCATGACATTTATTTTTTAAAGATTATTTCTTTAAAATGTTGGCGATAACTGCGGCTAACATGGTCCGTTCTGAAGTTCCAATTGCGAGAAAAATTCGGTGCACAGTTAATTTTTCGCTTCGGACCGTTGAATTGGCAGCCTAGATCGTGTGATATCTCACCTCTAGACTTTTCCTTTGAGGCTATGTAAAGTCCAAAGTCTATATGGATAACTCGGGTATGATTGAGGAATAGAAAGCCAACATTACTCGCGATATTCGCCAAATACCACTCGAAATGCTCGGACGCGTCTAGAAAATTGGGACTTCAGAACGGACCATGTTAGCCGCAGTTGTCGCCAACATTTTAAAGAAATAATCTTTAAAAAATACATGTCATGAATGGTTCTTTTGTATGATAATAAAGATAATCAGATAAAATTTGTGTTTTCACTTTTCTTTTAATTATGAAAAAAGTACCTCTAAATGAATCACCCATTATCTAATTAATGACACTTTTCGCGTCTGTGTGTGTTATAACGTTGTTATTCTAAACTGTGTAGCAGATTTTGATCCGGCTTTCACCACCATTTAGAGAATTGATTATGGAAAGTGTATTGTGTATACTTACTTATGGATTAACTTTCATATATAATCTCGATAAGTCGTAAAGCCCGTGCGACACAGGGCGGGTCGCTAATGAATTATATAAGTCAGCTTGCTACCTCTTGCAGCCTAAAATACAGTTCCAATGAGGGTTTTCATGAAAATTCACGCCACCGGTACCGGTTGGCGCCATTTTGACAATGAATAGGGGACGTGGAGTTACGGATACCAGCCCGTATTACCTATTGGTAATACGGGCTGGTATCCGTAACTCCACGTCAATGTGCGTATTTAGCGTATTGAATATATGAATAGTTATAAAATATATGATGATGTTCATCATTCGTTCGTCACTCAGTCACGACTAAAGTATGTATAGGCGCTTTGACACTTTTGATAATGACGTCTCTGTTCTGCCACCTAGTGAACGCCATTTTGGAAAACCCTCATTCTAGCAAATAGTATATATTCCATTCTATTTTGGATTTATGATGATCTGGAAAATGTTCTGGGCTGTCTATCACAATTATGTATGTGTTACTTTTTTGTACGTAGAGAGAGATAGCGATAGAGAGATTATTTGATTATTTGTTTATGAGCACACAAATCATGCAAGATGTTAAGTACATTGCAGAAAGGATCACAGTCATGTTATACCTTAACGGCGTACAGATAGGTATGTATTATAATAACATTTCATTAGTGATTTAATTAATTGCAACTAATAATTATTTATAGTCTAATTCTGACAGCGGCATATTGATTTAATTTTGTTCGTGGTACAAAACTCGTGATTTCAAGAACATGTAGGTTTAAATCAAAATGCAAGTTCCTGAAAAACTATTTGCTATTCTTTCTAAAAACAATTTTATCGGACTTCAAATAAAACAAAAGCGAACATCAATGACGTCAACATTGTAGAGAGACGAACTACCAAATCGAATAAAACAATTTTCCGCAAAGAAAAACTGCATTCACTTCACAATTTTAGTATGTAAAGAGTTATGAACGAGTAAAGTATCATATATTATTGCGAGTAAGTTTGTAAGTTTGCTACTGATATTTTTTCTGTACTACTACGACAAATAAGTGAAGGATTAATATTTTTATAATTTACAACAGACAAGTCGACAGTCAAAAAAAAATACCTAATATGAATATTGTTTTGAAGAACGGTCCTGAGCAAAAATTACAAGTAATTTCGTAAATGACTTTAGATTACTAAATTAAAATTTTTGAGAAATAATTGCGTAAAAATAAAGCCTTTGGTCTCATGATATTGAACGCGAATCAGAGTCAGACACGTCAGTCTTATAACTGACTGTGTTTCAAATTTTAAATAGAAAGAAAGTTTACTTGTGACTGACTGACTCATCAACGCCCAGGACAAACCTTTGAAGCTAGAAAGCTGAAATTTTGCACAGAGGTTTCTTTTAGATAGATAGAATACTCTTTATTATGCACGCCATAAAAAATTATAGATAAAAATGTTGAAATAATAATTATACTTTTATAATGTAGACAAGGAATAAGGAAGGATTTCCTGGTAGCATGTTCCCGTGGGATATTTTCCGACATCCAAATGGATGGCGTGGATGTCGGAAAATATCCCGTGCGTGAAGTGCTAGTAAACGTAAGAAAATAGTGGTTTTGAAAGGAACTACACTGATTAGTACATACAATGCACAATGCAAATACAACCCTCTCGCTTAATGTGGCACTGTTTATTTATTTATTCATTTATTTAGGATCTCCAACAAAAGATACATGAAACATAAATATAGGGAACATCAGGTATCAAGTAGGTGTACTCCTTCACTTACAGGAGACCACAGCATGCACAAAAATGTTAACAACTAAGCTAACAAGTTAAAATATTAATAATAAGTAAAATTATAAGTGAAATTTGAAGAAAAATTAATACATTTTAAAGGACATAAAAAAACAAACAGAAAAGACATAAAAAAAATGAAACTATAACATTTAGAGACACCTAAATTAAATCTAATAAACATTTCTTATATTTAGACAGCGACTCGCAGATGTCTAAATTCTGTTTATTAATCTACCTACATAAATCAGTCTCATTTACAGGTAACTAGAAGAGAAGCCCCTGCGGTTCTATACATAGGTATAGCTAATCAACAGTCAGATTTCTCACGTAATTTCTATAATCACTTCTTTTAGAGTAAAATTTTCTTTCTCCTACATATAGAAGGCTTTTTAATGTTCCAAATATAGACACACTTCTAATTTCAATGCTATCAAAAAATCGGTTTTCAAGAACGCCAAATTTAATATACCTACAGCATATTATAAACATTTCGACCAAAAGCCATGGCATGTTTTCTGGACTAATTTTGAAGATCATGTAAACCTAGCCAAAATAAAGTAGACAATCATCTTGGATTTACACACAATATCCCAGGACCTAACAGCACATATCAAAATCTTGCATCAGATCAAAGCACTGCATTCTTTGAAACCCAAACAAAGCGAACCATACCCACAAATACCACCAGCATCTAAAATAATCCACGGTCAAGAGCAGATTGGATGATGACGTAAAATATGATCATGGAACGAGACACAACGGTAAACAATAGAACAGTGTTGCTCAAACTGATACTATTAGTGTCACGTGATTGCGTCCCACTATTCAATTTCCCAGTCAGCCGAGTGCATGGTGCGTAGGTAGATACTTACTTAGTACTCATATAACAAGGACATGATAAATGTAAAGACTTATATGATGGTTGAGCTTGTTTCTTTTAGCAAATATAGTGACAGTTTGGTCAGTGTGACTTGTAATTCCGATTCAGAATTAAGTCAATTTCTAGTTTAATTTATTATTATTTTATCATAGTCAAGACTGAAAATGTGCCAGCCAGCCGCTAAAATGTTAATATTATAGTCATGTCCCCTGACTGCAACTAACAGGCAGTTCGCGTAGCCTGGGGATACGCGAACCACACTTTGAGAAACTCTGCAACACAGCGTAAAGAAAGGAACTAATCGGTCGGTACGCAGTAAACAAGACGGGAGTACCGATTGAGGTTTGAATAGCGGAAAATATTACTTGAATGGGGGACGTAAATGGATACTGTGTTTAAGGGCTTTTGTTCTTAATGGTTTTTGAAGGGGGTTCAATTAAGAAAGTTATTCTTGGGGACGATGTTGGAAATTGACTGCCTCGTTGGTCTAGGGTTCGGTTTTCGGGTCGGGCAAAGTGTTATTAGGTTTTTCCAACTTTTGAAATTTCTCAGCAGCCAGGGCACAAATCCAGACTCCCCAGTCTTTGTGCCCCGTTGATGGCGATAGGTTCGCCCCCTATTATATGGGACTAAAACATAACGGGCAAAATGTGGGTGTACTATAGGTACACCTCTGCCTAACCCATCGGGGAATACAGGTCTATAGTTAGGTATATCATATTATGTCGGAAATTGTTTGAAATGCTTGTATAGGAAGACGAATAATAAGCTTGTAACGTTTTGATACGATGCCGATGTGGGGTCACTGACTCCAAGGACTCAACTAGGACAGTTTTTAAGTCAGCATATAATTTTTTCAGCGATTTTTTTAAAATCCTAAACACTTTGTTTCCCTAGATAATAAAAAAGACTATAATCAATCATGAAAAATATGTTTCCATTGAAATTATAAATATATAAATATATCCTTGGACATTTCACACAACGCCATCTAGTCCCAAGCTAAGCAACCTAATGCTTGTGTTATGGTAACGAGATGGCTGATAAACTATTAATATACAATTTTTTTTTGTAAATACATACATATTATAGATAGACTAGCTTTTGCCCGCGGCTTCGCCCGCGTGAATGTCGGAAAATATGCCACAGGAACAAAAATATTGAGATAACTTCTGCCCGCGACTTCTTCCGCGTAAAATTTCATGTTCACCCAACCCACACTGTCGCATCGCATTGCCTTCCCGCGCTATTACTTCGTTTTCGCTTAGCGTTCCTTCTCTCTTTTTTTTGTTCGGCACTTAAGAGTTCTAGTGTGATGTTAAATACGCCTATAGCCTTCCTTAAGAATTGGGCTATGAAATGCAAAAATAATTATTAAAGTCCGACTGGTAGTTCCTGAGATTAGCGCGTTCAAACAAATAAAAAAAAGCGTGTCAGCTCCGTCGCACGGCTGGAGTTTACTGCTGTTTTTTGTGTCGCTCCGACTTTCCGACTTTCTATTTTTCAGTAATTTCTGTCGGGCTGGGTTTCTTTAATGAATCAGTGCTATACAAAAAGCAACTTTAAGGTGTAAAGGCACTGCTACCTCTTCCCCCTAATATCACTTTCACCCCTCCTCTCTCTCTAACCCCTCCCCTTCCCACTCTCGTACCCTCCCCATCACTGCACTCTTTCACCCCCCTCACTCTCTCCATCCCCGTCTCCCTATCACCCCCTCACCACATAACTTTCCCGCTAACCTCCCCGCCCCGTCACACCTCTTCCCTTCTCCACACCCTCCCCCTCACTATGCTCTCCTATCCCTCGCCCCCCCATCATCCTCCTCCTCAGCCTCCTCCTCACCACCCCTACCCTCCCTCTCTCTCACCACAATCTCCCCTTCCCCCTTTCCCTCCTCACCACCCTCTCCCCTTCCCCTTTCCCTGCTCACCACTCCCTCCCATTCCCACCTTCCCCTCTACCCTTCCCTCTGGGGAAAAAACTATTAATGACAAACTTTATTACTTGCTTAGGCAAGTATTTGTGCCAAGTTTCAACTTAATTAAGCAAATGAATAAGATTTTTCATATAAACTATATTCCCAGTTTTCACCCCCACAGGGATACAATTTAAAAAAATCATTTGTGAGATTTCCCTAACTTAAAAGAAAGATTATTTACACCAATTTTCGAGTTAAGCACCGCAGTAAAACCTGCCCTGTAAAATTGACTACCCCTTTTCAACCCTTTAGGGGTGGATATTCGAAAAACCCTGTTACACGTTATTCGTCATTTTTGATTTCAAGTATAAATACTGAGTTTCGAGTAAATCGGAACGTGCGTTAAAATTCCTACATACAAACTGTGAGACCCCCAATCCCTCCTGAGGGGGTAGTTTAGAAAAACTAAAAATGACAAACTTTATAGTTTATGTACTTAGATAAATATTCATGACAAGTTTCAAGTCTATTAAATCAAGGACTAAGATTTTTCATACAAACTTTGGACCCCTGTTTCACACCTTTAGGGGTTGAATTTTGAAAAATCCTTTCTTAGTGCACCCCTTGACCTCATAAGGAACCTACGTGCCAAATTTGGAATATCTAGGCCCAGCGGTTTGGGATGTGCGTTGATACAAACTTTGACACCCTCCAATCCGTCCTGAGGGGGTAGTTTAGAAAAACTAAAAATGGCAAACTTTATAACTTACTTAGATAAATATTTGTGCCATGTTTCAAGTCTATTAACTCAAGGAATAAGATTTTTCATACAAACTTTGGACCACCGTTTCACCTACTTAGGGGTTGAATTTTGAAAAATCCTTTCTTAGTACACCCTTAGACCTCACAAGAAACCTACGTGCCAAATTTGGAATCTCTAGACACAGCAGTTTGGGCTGTGCGTTGATTCAAACTTTGACACCCCCCAATCCCTTCTGAGGGGGTAGTTTAAAAAAACTAAAAATATCAAACTTTATAATTTACTTAGATAAATATTCATGCCAAGTTTCAAGTCTATTAACTCAAAGAATAAGATTTTTCATACAAACTTTCATCCCCTATTTGTCCCCCTTAGGGATGGAATTTCCAAAAATCCTTCCTTAGTGGATGCCTACACTGTATAAGGTATCTATGTGCAAAATTTCAAGTCTCTAGGTTCAGCGGTTTAGGCTGTGCGTTGATATATCAGTCAGTCAATCAGTCAGTCAGGACTTTGAATTTTATATATATAGATATAGAAAAACACCCAGACTCGGAACAAATACTTGTAGGTCGTACAAATATATGTTCCGTGCGGGAATCGAACCCGCGACATGCTGCGCAGCAGTCAATCGCTCAACCACTGCGCCAACCGTGTCGTCAATTAAAATAATAAATTAATTATAAAACAATCATGAAAGGCAAAGACAGGAGGAGACGTTTAAAAATACCCACCCTCACACTATAAAAACAAAGTCTATTTTCTCCTAAGTCCTTATAGGATCTTCACACGAAAGTGTTTACCAAAACTGATCTAGGGTACCCACACAATATAGATTTATGCCTGCCACATAAATCTAAGAAGACATTCGTTGTCCGAAGAGGTGCTATCAAACAATATAGAACGTCGAGATCTGACATAAGTGGTGCGAATTCCGTAGCGGACACATCAAGGGTCATTCGCGACACTCCTGGGACAATCTTGGCTCATATCTATAGGACTAAGAGTCCTTACAGACCTCTAATTTGGGAGACTAATTTGATAGGGCTCCTGAGTTTATGAGGGTCACGTAGTAAATTTATTTGAAACCTTTAAATTAAAAAATATTTTTTAGGAAATGCGAACTGCTTTTGGTGTGTGGAAAGCCTTGCTAGATATTTAAGCAAATACTACCTTCTTGCTCTAGTGGTCCGGAACTCCGGAGTTTAATCCCGGGTCAGATAAAGTATTCTAGAGGGTTTTTTCAGTGGAGCTTTATCAGTAGAAGCCTGGATTAGTGTCCATGGCAACAAGCTCTTCTCCTTTTATCTACACGAGACTTATAGCATTATTGATGAATAGAGTTGTACCTACTGTTTACATCTGCCAAACCCTTCGGAATTCACAGGCGTGAAGTTATGTTGTACGAAGCATTCAAACATGCAGCATACATAACTATTATAATATGTACGAGCGCTATTCATAATTATACATGCATATGGAAATTCAGATTCTATCCGAATATGCCAAGGCCAGGCGATCGAATTTGGTCAATTTAGTATGTATTAATTCTATTATTGTAGTATAAGATGAGAAATTGGAACATCAGTCGATATTAACGATCTCTGTCAGTGTCAGCCGATAGCCCATTTATCAGTGTGGATATTCTTGACAAAAACTGAGAACTACTTTCTCAGCCATGAATAATCAAAATTATGTATCGAATTCATTCAGGGTTTGGCGTGAATCCCGAAATATGATTAGAACATAAATGTATCAAATGTTCAAAATTTTAAAAAGTGAACAATTGTTTACAACAAGGTATAAAACATGTTGTGTCTACTAGTTTCGTTTATTGTCTACACTTTAAAAAACATGTAGAAAATTTGTCAAAATCAAAATCGTTAACAAGATCGTCATGTCTGAAACAACTTCAACCACAGAATAAATAATAGTACTAACGTCTTCAACATACATACATGATACATGACAGTTGTGTTTTCGACAAGTATTTTAAAAGACTATTCACTATTTGTACGAGTGTAAAGCGGCGGGTAATGTAACGCAATTTGTAAAATTCTCTTATCTTCTTCTTAGGGTGGATTGCACCAAGGGCTACGTTATAGTATCCGTCAAAGTTAATTTTGACAGTGACACTGTCAAATGAGTTCACAGGGACATGATATTCGACGCGTCTGACAAAAGTGACAGACATTTAACAATAAGTTTAACCAGCGAAGCGTGGGCGGTTAAGGTTACAGTTAAAGTTATGACGTCAGCTAACAAATTGTCAAATGGAACGACCCATTTTTAGGGTTCCGTACCTCAAAAGGAATAAACCTCATAAGGACTCTGCGACCGCATTCGCTCGTAAAGCGATCGCTATCTATGTCGAGACTGCAGCCCCATGGTAAAATCATCGAACGTACTTACTTAACTTTTCAAGAGGCTCTTTTAATACATCCACTGATAATAATGACGATTTAAACTGATATCGCTTCTGAATCACCTGCGCTTGCTTATTACAAGTTCAGGCTAAGGTGTGAAGTGGTGCTCAACTCCTCACTGTCGGTTGAACGACGCGTTCATTATCGAACGAAACTGCATAATTAATTTTACATCCTGACGCAGTCGCCGCGCCGTTTACTAAATGATAATGTAAAAATGTAAACATTTTTTTGGTACCTACACAAATATTTTAGACATAACATTGGCTTAAAAATAATTCGATATATTTCAAGTCACGTTTTTTTTTCTTAAACAAGATACTATGTACTACACAGTAAAATATCTTGTTTGCATTATCGTTTCTCCCACCAGGATCAGTAATAAAATACAAAAAACGCCGCCCTAGTGCTTGAATAGGCAACCGACCATTTTTTTGGGAAAATAACTTTTGAATGTAGGTACCTAAGTATAACATTAAGAAAAGACTATTTCTATTCCATTAAAAATTAATTTAACCACAAAATGGTCAGTTGGCTATTCAAGCACTGGGGCGGCGAAAAAATAAAACAATTGAACATCAAACAGATGTTCAGAAATTGTTTTATTTTTTGGAAAAAGTATAAGAAATAAATTGCCTCAGAGAGTACTTACTTAAAACTGTCGGTCTCTGTCTCTCTCTCTGTCACCACACAATCTAGCCATTAAAGTTGGAAAACCTAGTCTGTAGACGATTTGTCTGTAAATAGTTACGTTCATCTAAATGTGTCAGGTCTCTTATCATTGAACTTTGCCACAGCCTAATTTGGTGTTGACCTTGATATTTTATGCCTACCGCTTATGATAATATTAATTGACCCGACTTCTCTTACAGATTAGATACGAAGCTTTGACGACCACCGTAGAAACGGAAGAAATTAAACCGCTGATAGACTTGAACATTCACTTGTAATAGAACAAGTTCTTTAGACTTGATAATTTTAATCTCTTATTTATGCAGAAGCTATCCATATATATACGCCTAACTAAATCTATCTATCTATATATATAAATAAAAAGAGAAGTCTTGACTGACTGACTGACTGATTGACTGACTCATCAACGCCCAGCCCAAACCCTTGAACCTGGAAAGCTGAAATTTTGCACAGAGGTTCCCGTTATAATGTGGACAAGGAATGAGGAAGGAATTTCTGGTAGTATGTTCCCGTGGGATATTTTCCGACATCCACGCTGTCGAAGCCGCTGGTAAAAGCTAGTATTTCATAAGTTAAGAGGCCCCCGGAGCATGCGTAGTTCATACAAACAAAATAAATACCAAAATAATTTGTAAATCAAACATATTGTTATGATAGTGTGTATTTATTCTGATTGGATTTCAGAACATGTAGGTTCCTAAATATATGTATTTTAAATAAGAAAACTGATTTAAACATGAAATATGAGAAAAATATGCTTTGTATAAAAAAATAAAATTCCTCATATGTTGTGTCCTTTCAAAATATATATTTGAGAACCTAGATATTTTGTAATCTAATCGGAGGTTGAGAATATATTTGATTTAGAAATTATTTTGGTATTTTGTTTGTATGAACTACGCATGCTCCGAAGGCCTCTTAATAAAACTTAATTATAAAAACAACAATAAGTACTTGCACTGTCTATTTGATTATTATTATTACGTGACTGTACATTAATCTATGAAGTTTGGTGCCAATATTGAACTTCCGATGAGCTTGGGGCTATAATCTGTATTATTATATAGATGCTCACTCGAGGTCAGGGTGAGATGTTATTACCCAATCGTCTTATTGGTAGCATAGAAGACTGACTGGTTAGATCTTTCAAAAGTTTTCGTTTCAGGGTTGAAACTAAACTTTATACAAATAAATGAAAGGAATAAAACGTTTACCAATACCCCATCTCGTTTACCAATGGTTGTCATAAAAGACGATCGGCAAAAAAGATCGGTAACATCGCAAACTAACAGCTAAAAAAAACAAACTGCGATCAGGTATTTGTCTATCAGTTGCGGTGATTATTTATGACCATAATAACCAACCAACAACTCTCCAACTACTCCCCAACCCCCCAACTGCCCCAGCTGCCCCAGCTGTTCCAACTGTAGATCTGCCTAAATATTGTCCAAATAGCTATTTCTGTCTATTTTTTTTTTTGTTTGTTATTAAGTTACTTTATGGTTGTCTCATTAATGCAATAAAGATTATGATTACGATTCTAGTATTTATTAAAATGATCTTGGGAATACTCCAGCAATTAGATTAGGGTGGCTGGTGTAATCTGTATGAGAGTAACTTAGCATTGAACTAAATGGCGTTCAACTGGAGAGTCCTACATAATTGTACCACATCACTAAAGAGTATATACTGATGATGATGACGATGGTTATTGATGGCTAGTAAAATAACTTGTGTATAAATATTATGAAACAATGACATATGAAAAACACCATAAGAGCGTCATAGCTTACACAGATAATTATACTCGTATAGAAAATAGAAATATAATAGACAATACATTAAAGTCGTATTACGTACAGAATTCTCACGCTTTTTAGTTAGCAATTAGTTCTTAAGATTATATTATTTATGTAATTGCCTAGTAGGTATTAGATACAAAAGACCAATTTGCTTGTAACTGGTCAATTGCGTCATTGGTTCATTTGACCAGACAATAGTTGATTTGAATAAAATAGGTCAACCTGAGGAGAATGCGTAGTTAGGTGCTGTTTTGTTTAAATGTTAATGCATTGTAGTACGCAGGAAAACCAAGGTAATCGACATACCCCGAAGAATTGCCAAACTTAAGTGGAAGTGGGCAGGACACATTGTTTGCAGAACACATGGCCGATGGGGCCGAAAGGTTCTGGAGTGGCAGCCGCGTAATTGAAGATGTAAAGGTCTCCCACAAGGTAAACCGATGACCTTGTAAAGCCCGGAGGAATCCGCTGGATGTGGGAAGCACAGCGTTGATCGAGCGCAGGCTAGCAACGTCGTAATTCTAGAGCATTTTCGTGATTATTTCATAAAATTTAAATCAAATGACAATTTCCTGTGACAAAATCTTAGATCGTTGGTATTTATAAGTATGTATGCTATTTTTTGACAGTTATTTTGGAATATGCTCTTAAAATGACATGTTGTCAGTTATTTTTTATCTTCTAAGAGTAATTACGAAAATCACTGTCAAAAAATAGCATACATAATTACATACTTATAAATATCAACGATCTAAAAATATGTCACAGAAAATTGTCCTTTGATTTAAATTTAACGAAATAATCACGAAAAACCTCTAGAAAAGCGACGTTGCTAGCCCGCGCGCGATCAACGCTCTTAAGTTATTATAAAATTATCGTCCAATCTCAATCCTATCCGTATTCTCAAAACTGTTTGAATCAATGACTTGCCCTATATTAACATCCCATGTTAAAACACAACTTTCCCCTCAACAGCATGGTTTCTGCAGCAACAAATCCACTGTCACCAATTTGGTATCATACCTTGACGAAGTCTGTATGAGCATTGACTCTGGCCAACAGATCGACGCTCTTTATACCGACTTCAGCAGCGCTTTTGATAAGGTCGACCATGAAATCCTGCTGCTGAAATTGCATGGTTTTGGAATACACGGGCCCCTGCTGGAGTGGTTAAGATCGTATTTATGCGGGCGAACACAAAGAATTGTGGTAAACGGCTATCAATCTCCGGAGTATATCGCAACCTCTGGTGTGCCCCAAGGATCTCATACAGGGCCAATTCTCTTTATTGTGTTCATTAATGACATAATAAATTGCATAAAACATAGCCAATGTTCCTTATTTGCCGATGACCTTAAAATCTACCGTCAAATAAAAAGTCAAGAAGACATTGCTCTACTTCAATCTGATCTGAACTCAATACAGAGCTGGTGTGTGGTGAATGGGATGGTTCTGAATGCCAGCAAATGTTATCACATAACATTTACGCGGAAAAAGCATCCCGTACCATCAACGTACTCCCTGAACGGCACGTCACTGCAACACGTCAAAAACATACGGGATCTAGGCGTAGTGCTTAGCAGCGATCTCTCATTTACCACACACATCAATAACATAATTAAAAAAGCAATGAAAACGATTGGGTTTATCAACAGAATAGGCAAAGAATTTAAGGGAACCCTGGCATTGAAAGTGCTCTATAACACCTTTGTGCGCAGCCTCGTAGAATATGCATCTCCCGTCTGGAGTCCGTCCTATAATATCCATATAGACCGTATTGAGCGCGTTCAAAAAAAAATGACGAGGTGCTTGCGGTATAAAGACCATAAATGTCCATATAGAGCCGATTACACAGAACGGCTAAGCTACTTCAAATTAGACTCATTGAAGCGCCGAAGGGTTATAAATGATCTGTCAACTCTTTATAAAATTGTAAACGGGATAACATCAACTCCAGATCTCCTTAACAAAATCAACCTAGATGTACCTCGTCATTCCCACCTCCGGTCCAAGCGTGCCACTAGAACGTTTGCCACTAAGGCATGTCGCACCAACCTGGGCCAGCATGCTCCCCTAAACAGAATGTTGACTTTCTACAACAGAGCGTGTTCAGTTGACAGCAATGTCGATATTTTCTTTGACAGTCTGCCAACATTTAAAACTAAAATTATTAAAATTGACCTGTAACTGCCTACTTATACTTATTCTAATTTAATAAATAATGTAATTTTAATTTAATTGTATTGAATATTAATTTAATCATTTTATCGAATTGAATAATAATAATTTAATTTAGTTTAATTGGACTTACGTTAATTGTTATTCTTATTATATTTTTTTCTTTTTTAATCTTTTACTTTTATGACGTCATTTAAATACTTACCGTTATTTTATTTTATTCCTTAATTAGTTTTGTAACGATATGTGCCAATATTTTATTTTATTTTACTTTATTGTGATTTTGTACGGTTGTATTGCTCCCACGCAATGTGACGAAATTGTATATGTTTTTTTTTTTAATGTTATTTTATTTTATAATCTAATCTTATTTGGAAATTTTATTAGTATCAAATTTTTATTGTAATGATTCAAAAATTTATTGAAATTATTTAAATTATTATGAATGTTGTGCACGCCTATAACCTATAAGTGATGTCTTTACACAGTACTGAAGACTGAATTACCTATTGTTATTTACCCTTGTAAATATATCGTTGGTGTGCCTTGCTCAATAAATAAATAAATAAATAAATAAATAAATAAATAAATAAATAAGTTTCACTTTTGTCAGATGTCCCCATGACTACCAATTTTTTTTTTTTAATCTCATTGCTATACTTGGAGCTACTCATTGATATACATCAATGAGATTTTCAATAGAAACATTACTTTGCCCCTCTGTAGGAATGATGATTAATCATGCGTGTCTCCAGGCCTAACAAAGGCGACTGGGCGGTTTCAACATTTTGTTATCTCTGCAAACACAGTTCCCAAAGCAACCAAGCTCTAAAGCGTAACCAATTTTAGATATACGTGAAAATGTATTTCAAGACCAGTTTATAGTCAAAATACCATCTAAATGTTTGTAAAAGTAAGATTTGTTTTTACAATAATAAAATTGCCGGATACAGAAGAAATCTGCGATAATTAAGAAACCGTACCAGGCTAATGCGGGTTAAAATTTACGATACTTCCACAGTCTAAAAACACGGCATCCACGGTATGGTCTATAAACCAGCCATGTTTCTGCTTTATAGCCTCTGACGTAGACATTATAAAAACTACGGAGCTACTGAACTTTGGCTATAAATTATAATTTTATGCTTGATAATCGGACTTGGAACAAAAGGTTTATTATAATTATAATCCGCTTTTCTTGTGGAGTTTATATATAACTAGGTAGGTATATCTGATAATGGATCGTGGTGGGTACTTGTTAAGTAATGGAGTACTGGGTAATAACACTTATTACTTTCTGGATAGATTTTACGTCTAGATGGTACATATAATTACTTAAGTACCTACTCGTTGCTTGGTCAAAATGGAAGTTGCTTTTATAGTTGCTCATGTTCATTTATGATGATTGGTTTAATAAATAATACATCATGAATTCATGATTAACGCTAATAATGAAAGTTGGTTATTCGATTGTATTCTACAAAGTAATTTTTCGATCTCCATTGAAGGTTGTATCTATGTATGTTGTATGTTTTTATTGATTTTAGAAGAACATTCGATTAATGTCGCCTCAGAAATCCTATCGACCGATGATCTATTTACCTACTCATTATGACCTAATCTTGTAAGATGAAGGAGACTAATCTCTACGACACAGGGAATTCTAGTGTGGAGGCTAGTATTCTAAGAATATTTTTCTTTGAAGCTATCTTAAACAATAAAGTTTTTATTCTTTATTTAAAAGAAAGTTGTATAGTTGTATTGTTGTGGTTGTTTTTATGCAAATCATCGAGAAAAAAACAGTGTACTTACTTACTTTTATTGACAATGGTATATTTTGCAAACTCACTATGAAACTATTGACTCACCCATAGTTTAATTTGAAGCTATAAATATACAAAGTCCACCGTCAAATCACGTCAAATTCCTTTGTTTTCTAATCATAATAATTTTCCCAGTATTCTTAATCTATCTAGCCCTTTCCCAACGACATTGGGGTTGGCTTTCAGTCAAACCGGATCCAGCTGAATACCTACCAGTATTTTACATGGAGTGACTGCCTATCTGACCTCCACAACCCACCTCTGGGCAATACGAAACCCTTAATTCTCTATTCAAAAAATTCGCCTAAATAAAATAAAACCATTCAATACCCGAACCTGACCAATGGATAGTATTAAGACTTATAAAAGTTTGAAATACGACTTCGCTCAAGTTTCCTTCAGTTTCATAGACTTTTATTCATTCTTTCGTATCGCTATCAATTATTCAATTCTTACATGATATTATCAGTTTGGTTCTAGGATTTGGTGCTATCTTTACTGCTAAAATAAATTTTGGCATTTTGACAGTAAAAAAAATCGGCCACGTGCGTGTCGGACTACGCACAGTGAAGGGTTCTGTAGTTGGGATGAATATATCCCAAAAAAAACCTTAACTTTTTATTTATTGTAAAAAAAAGTCCTCTCATCTAAACGTGATATATAAGTGACGGTCAATTCTCCAACTACAAAATGTAAGTTTGTAATGTCAAAAAAATGCTTTTTTATGTGATGAAACTACAAATTAACGACTTTTGGACTTTTCCTTTACTTGTACAGTGAAACCTTGCTTCTTGCCAAATTCAATGATTCTCGGTCAACGAGAAGTAAGTAACCTGTAGGTTTTGATTTTTTTTTTCTTAATTTGAGATTTTTATATTTATTTGCGTATATGTATCAAAATCCGCATAAATGGCCGTATTTTTTTATTGTGTTGACTTCAAAGCATGATTTTTTAGAGCTCCAAAGGACCGTAGATCTACCTATCTGATATTTATTTCAAGTTAATACCTCCACACATTCTCCACACACTCCAAAAAGGGTCTTGACAGACTGACAGACAGATAGACAACGAAGTGATACTATAAGGGTGCCGTTTTTTTTCATTTGAGCTACGGAACTCTAAAAATTGCGTTTTATCTGTCAACTAGTTTGAGTTCAGAAACATTCGATTAACCTTATTCTATTAGGTACATTACTTAGCAACAGATTTGTGCGATTAAGTACGAGATTAAGAGTGTATGTGCGTTTAGGTATAAAAAGTTCTGTGTGCGTCATTGAGCTTGAAAAAACATCCCATGTTTGTGCGGCTAATGAACAACTTAGGACGATGTATAAAAATAACTTAGTGTTAGCAAAGAATGATAATGATATATTATGTTTATTCGTTTTAGAATCTAATTATCAAACTTCAGGCTGAATTTATAGTAATGTGTTTTTTTTTTTACCTGGAATCGTCCACAACCGTAGGTACTTATTAATCTGTCTACTAATAATATAAATTAAAATTAGATTCATGACTGAAGCCTATTGGAGGATTCCCTGTAGACCAATAAATATCTCTGGCCCCACGAAATGTTATCATTCCTATGAACATTATCCCGATATTTCTGAATTTATTTTGGTCACAATTTTGGTGCTAAAGAAAGAAAGAAAATTAGGTTTTGTTGCTAAACGAAAATTCGAAGGTAGTATTGTATTTTATTTTAATGAAATGCTGCAAGCGCCTTTGCGCCAGGAACAAACAGTAAGGGGCGGGTTATTTGACGTGTTGTTATAATTATTTTTTATGTTCTAAACTCAAAAATATTTGTATTTTCTATTTGATTTCAAAAAACATTTTTACCTTTAAATTAAAGTACTTTTAATGAATAAACAAAAATATCTAGCATGTTAAGTTGTGTAAATAACGAGATTTAAAAGTCTTTTCATTCCTTTAACACCTTTATAACCACAGTATTATTAACCGCCTAGTTTGCATCCGTAAAATACGTCAATTAGCATCTAATTAGTTTGTTTGATCTAACATCCTACTGACAAATTGACGCCTAGTAAAACTCAGCCAAATATTTATTTGAATCTGTGTCAGTCTGTTTTTCAGTGGTTTTCCCCTTATGGACATTTTAAGGTGCACTTGTTGATTGCAATAATACAATAACTATTTTTTTGTGACTGACAGGTCACGTTGGTTGGTTGGTTCATGGTTGGTGTCCTTGAGGTCAAGGTCAGTGACTTTAGGACGCAGATCTTGATTTTCAGAATGTTTGTATCGATATGTTTTATTAGTATACACCCCATCACTAGAAGCTACTGGACCGTAGGTGCTCAAATGGGAATACCTTGGGTACTCTAAAAATCGGTGCTCAGAAAATAGGCGCTCAAACGGGAATGCTTCAAAATTACTTACTTCTTTACTTATTTCTTTTATTCGTCTTATACAATACCCATTAGAAATACGGTGCAGGTAAAGGGAATAACAGGGTTTGTGAGAAAACGTTACCTAAATCATTTGCCTACATGATTTATTAACTTAATTATTTACACACAAACAAAAATATTGTTCAAGGGTAAACCTGATTCCATGTTACACACGGCTACATATCAAGCTATAATTTCCAGTATAAGCTGACCTCTCATTGTACGGATACCTACACAATGCGAGATCAGCGTATACTGGAAACATATAGCTTGATATTATGTGGCCGTGTGTACTACTCTACTCCAATAAAAATGATAATTTTAAAATTGTTGGTCAAAAAAAACCTCAGCACAATTTAATTCTGTCTTTCAACGCAGCTGCAACTTGCCCTAAAGTTCCAGCATAAAGAAAACGTATTAAAAACTTTCCGTACTAAAACGTATGCATTATGAGGACAAGGAAAGACAACGTTCAGAAATTAAATACTGTTCTCGTTAAACCAAGAGGCAAGTTTGCTCCACTTTACTATGTATTAAACTTTTTTACATTGCATCCCGAAGTAAGAAAGGAGTAGATGTATAACCAGAGACAAAGCTTATAGCGTTTCTATACGATAGCCGCCTATGCCTTAATTAAAATCAATCGCAAAGATGCCGTTCAGGGCCGTACATGACGTGAAAAAAGATAAATAATTAAATTATATTTAAAATGGCGAAAGTTTCAGAAAAATACGCTTGATAGTTTTTACGTGATTCTCAGTTTTTAAGGTTCCGTACCAAAATGGTAAAAAAGGCACCCTTATGGTGTCACTCAGTCTGTCTGTCTGTCACAGCTGGATATCTCAAGAACTACTAATGCTATCAACTTGTAATTTAGAATAGTTTTAGATGACGTTGACCCAACTATTTTGCAAATAAGAAAGAAATTAAAATATTTATATCTTTTTTGCAACAGGGACCGGTCTTAAAAAATTAAAGTAGGGCTAATAGGGCATGTGGGGTATCATATGAAAGAACGCTGTTTGCAAATTCTCAAACATTTTTTTCTTTTTTTTAGGCCGTTTAGTTTTCGACTTCTGATGAAAAATGTAAAAAAAAATACCGAAAATTGCAAAGAGAAAAATCTGAAATTATTCTATGTGATAGAAGTTTATGTAAAGATTACAGGAAAAATAAAACGATGTCTCTAAATAGCACACTTTTTCAGGAATCGGAACGGAACCCTCGGTGCGCGAGTCCGACTCGCTCTTGTTCGGTTTTTTATCCGCGTTAGACATAACTTTACAAATTAATTACACTATGTAATACATAAGCTAAAACATTCACATATGAAGTTAATATGGAACATGGATGATATTGAAATTAGATTAATATTCTTGAACATACTTATAACTTTTATTTTTCGCGATTTCAGGTTTGGTAAATTCAACACCCAAAACCACTTTAGTTACACCTCGGGCTCTGGTATGTCTATACAGTTTACAGCATAATCCTATGAATTTCATCTCTGTTGGAGATATTCATGTAAGTAATTAAAATTAAAATGCACCCACATAAACTTCTATATGTTCTTATATAACCACACAACATTATTTAAATCACCACTACTATCACATGACACTAACAATTTTATTATTATGCAAAATGTTTCAAGGAAGATGCACTGAATTACTGAGAAAACTATTTCAAATGCAAAATCGATTCGTGTTGGGTTTGCTTGTCAATAGAGAGGTGCAGTGTTGACAGATGCGCAATAAGATGCAAGGTTGTTGACACATTGTTTGTGAAGATTTTGCAGGAAAATCTGATGCAGGTAAAGATAAGAAAGAGTTGTCTGAAGATATGAAAGAAACTTTGTAGTCTAGCAAGTTTGGTTCGTTTTGTTTTGAACAACGATAGTGTAGTGAAGAGGAATGCTTTTAAACTTTCTACTTTTTAAGTTTACTTTGTAGGTGCGGAATGGCTGTTTTAAACAGCTTTTTTAAAGTTTGGTAAAGTGATGAGTCGGTTCATTCTAAATAGGTACAATAAGTACTTAGTTTAGTATTGTTTGTTGACTTTGTTGCTAAATCTGTTTATTGTAAAATGATGGGTGAGAATAAACATTCTGGGCAATAAAACATCGACTTATCATTAACAACCTTTCAAAGGTACAAAACAAATCAAAGACACTTCCAAATTCTAGTCTCAATTAAAACAAAACTCGAAAAATGCCACGCAATTTATACACTGCGCTTTATTAATTATTATCTTTATTACGTCATCACTAGTTTCTGTCCGCGCCTTCGATATATTTACTAAATATTATAATTATAATCACACTAATATTATAAAGGCGAAAGTTTGTGAATTAGTATGTGTGAGGGTGTGTTTGTATGTTTGTTACTTCTTCACGCTCAAACGGCTGCACCGATTTGGATGAAATTTGGTATGTCGATAGCTTATACCCGGGATTAACACATAAACTACTTTATATTCCGGTCTACGCCGGTGAAACCGCGGGGCGCAGCAAGTTTACCATAAATATCACTTTCCTCAAGAATTCGCCTAGATGAAAATATGCAAATATTTTTTCAAATCCGTAATTTCAGAGATTAGTGCGTACAAAAAACAAACAATCTCTTCAGCTTTATTACTAAAAATAAAGTGTCACTTAAAAATCCCTATGGTTAAACAAAACTTACGACTATTATAACGTTATTCCCTGCAGACATACAAATTATGTCAAGTGCCAACCGCTCAATAGTTTACGAGTATGTCACAGACGAAAGTGCTAAACAATGTCACATGTGTACTAATCTGTCTACGTCAACATATTTTGGTTTACGGCGTTGTAATAATCAGATAAGATGAGAGCTCTCACAGAATGACGTAAAAAACTATATTACTTAGATAAAAATAATAGGCCCCATCAGTTCTTGGCTGACCAACTAACTAATGCATATCTGTTTTACTATTCTAGGTAATCTAACCTTTGACCACTATCTCAAAGTTATTAGCTATTATTAACAAATTGACTATAACTAATAACTACATAGGTGATCAATAAATTGTGACAGAAATAAAAAAACAACATAAGATTACTTAATAACATTTAACAAATCGTATGGACTGTGCTGTTGACATCATAAGAAAAAACTAAATGCAAATAAAACACCATTTTAAATTAAATTATCATAATAGTTGTTCGCCCCGGCGTTGCCCGGGTAAATTTCGTGTCTCTATCTCCAGTGGTTTAGAATGTGTGTTGTCTTTTTTCATACAAAAATACCATCCGCATTTCCGACTTTTCCGGTGAATTTTCCAAATAAAATCTGTCATACAGACCTAGTCCTGACAATTACAAACACAACAAAAAAAGAATTAGCCATAGATAGGAGCACCCGTTCTGAAGTGCAATTGATTTTGAATTATATAGATTGTCAACATGACTACGAAAATAACAGAATCAGCTGATCCTTTTTGTAGCCTTGTTATTTTCAAGGTCTGATTTTTTTTTACAAAAAATCTTTAAAAGTAATCGATACTTTGTCCCACAAATTCATACAACGTACCTATCACTCGATTAGATTACACTAACACGTCCAAGAATGACCTTTGTGACCATAACGAGGTACTAATTACTACAACGTATGTTACCTATAACAAAAAAACACCTAAGATTGATGTATAAAATTACCAATTTATCTTGACATGCGATCATTTAAGGAACTAATTTTATATCTACTGAATTTGACAGCTGCGTTGACATTTCCATAAGCAACTAGCGCCACCATAATCTGCAAAGATTACTTCAGACACTTAGTAATTTGTGGACCGTGAATCATCAATTGATTTGCTTCTGCACTTGACCTTGATAAACTTGAGATTCTCACGAACGCTATATTTGTAATTGTCTTAGTAACTAATGTGTTTTTTATTTGTATAGTTTATAACTATTTTAGAACAGAATGTATAGAATTTTATTAATCCAATAAAAAAAATATGAAATAGCTAATAATGGGGAGAGACTGCCAATTTATCTCGCTAGGGAGTCCATCGTCGCTGGTGTTGTTTACCTATCAAACACCATATTTTTTTTAGGGTGACAGCGCGTTTACTTTTTAATATCCTTGAAAACCTTCAGCAGATAGACAGCTGACGGTTACCAGCGATAATGGCGTCATCTATAATTAGCTTTGCCTGTTCGACTTATTTGACATTCCAATTATGAGTTGGTGTTCCTATTAAATAAACAAATGCCCATCAGACTCTGGTGTGATGCAATGATTAATTAAGGAGATGATAACAAAAAAAACTTAGTTATTATGTAATAATGTGCAGGTATGTACCCTACTGTAATAATAAGAATAATGAATTGTTTTAAAGCATTTACAATATTTTATTATTGTTTAGATTAATGATAAGCACAGCTGTAGATAAATTATTCAAGATAATTTGTGGCTGTTTTTGATTAAACTCAACCATCCGCTTGAAGTATTTTGCTTGGTAGGTAGATAAAATATAAAAAATAAATATAAAAGATAACATGGCGCCCAAAATTAAAACGTGAGTGACCATCAATCACATACCTACATAATTATATTCACGCCTTCTTCCCGTGGGGTTAGGCAGAAACTACAAAACGCCACCTGCTGGGATACTTACTGTACTCCTTTTGCTTCGTGTACGTTCATACATCTGGTCATAAACGCACGCTGGTTGCGAGTACTACGCACCTGACCATTCTGAAGAACATCACCAATAACGTCACCATGGATTGATTGATGGAGTTTTTACTACGACAGCATTTATCAGCAAGATGTTAGCGGGACTAACTGCCCGAGCCAAACCTGGGCCTACAGAAGGAACATTTAAGTTTTGCCATGAAGGTATTTTTATTGACACTTATGTCATGATTTTCAAATAATAATAAATTTTGTTGATTTAAAATACTGAATTTAGAGTTGAAAGTATGTGATTTGACTCAGATGATTTTGTATCTGTGTTTTCGAGTAGTTAAAAAGTATCTCATTTGACATTTACCGCCAAAAAGTATGGCTGAAAGTTGGTAAAAAACGTGATGTTTGGAGCGTCACCTAGTTTCTAAGTTAATTCTCTTGGATCTTCGAAACCTAAAGGTTGTCTAGAAATCTAGTCTATGCTGATACTTATTGACTGCCTAGTTAAATAGTTTGTTCAATATTGTTACCCTGTACCAAGTTTGTATGTGTGCAAGAAGATAAAATATATTATATCAATGAAGACGTTTATCATTTCACTTCAGAAGCGGGGTAAACCCAAAAAGGTACGTAAATAATCTTTAGAATGATAATAATGAATTGCTTGTAATTAATGGTATTTAAAACAATTGATAAAGTTAATTTTTGATAAACTTACCAGAGGCATATGAGAACTAGGTACTTACCTGTTCCTTTATCGATTATTGTATTTTATTTTTAAATAATGCTATCATTTTGTTGGTTGCCTGAATGAAATCCATGAGCGTGATTTTGGCGTACTGGTGTGGATGCCGCACATTATGTCAGGGCAACACTCTGATGATGTGCGGCAAAGTACACTGCTGACTGGACTTATCACGCGCTTTGATTAGGGCTACCCTCTGATAGCGCGGGATATGTCTCAGCCAGGATGGTTGCCTAAATGGAACCCATGAGCATGATTTCGTGGTACTGGTGTGGGTGCCGCACATTATGTCAGAGCAACACTCTGATGATGTGCGGAGAAGTACACTGCTGACTGGACATATCACGCGCTTTGATCAGGGCCACCCTCTGATAGTGCGGGATATGTCTCAGCCAGGATGGTGCCTTAGGTTTATGATTTCTGGGTAATTTAAATGAAGCAATATTTCCAATTTGATAATGATTCCATATTTTTATTTTTGCTACCATTTAACTTAATTATAGCTACGTTCCCGTAAGCCTCTTTATGGAATATAAATGAACAACAGTTGAACATATTATTCTATTATGTAATAGTTTACAAGCAACACGTTAAGCAAGAATAAATTAAAGGTTATGTATGAGTTATGACTATTCCTACCTTACTAACTATTGCCATGATGATGAGTATTTATTTTATTTCATCATAGTATTTATTTTATTTTATGATAATTTACAAGCAAGACGAGGTTAGCATAAATAGATTGTTGGTTATGACTATTCCTACCTTAGTAATTGCCATGAAGAACAATATGATAAATGACAAATAATAAATGATAATGCCGCGGCCACACTATACGGACATCGCCGTTGATTACCGCGTAGGTGTAGCCACCACTTGCGGCGATTATTTGACCGAATCTTTACTGAATTTATCTATCACAATAGTCTATCGCGATGTTTAAAGCGTTTATAGGCATTGACGTTGACGTATAATGTTGCCCGGCATAAGTGAACTGTAGTTGTTCCGTGGGATTGTTGGGCGTACTTTGTGACTTCACTGGATTTTGAGTGGATATGATTTTTACTGGATTTTTATGGATTATAGATATTTATGGATGGATATGGTACCTACTTACTGTAACATATTTTGTACAATTGTTTGTTTTCCCTAAATAAATAAATAAATACTGGAAGGTGAGTAGGTACTTTGTGATTTCACTGGATTTTATGGATTTTGATGGATGAGTGAGTCACTAGTCGTCGGATTGTGATAATGGACGTACTTTGTGATTTACCAGTGAATCACTAGTCGTCGGTTAAATTGTTCTAAATGTGTATAGTAGCTGGGCATAATCTATTACCTGTTTCAATTGATCGAATTAACGAACTTAGCCAACACTTTATTTTTGCTTAGATTTATTTACATGAATTTTAGCCGCTCACACGAACAACTCGGGAACAGCTTATATCTCGCTCGCGTGAGCGGTTAAGTATCGAATGAATTAAAGTTGTGGGTAGGCAAATGATAAATGATACTGATTGTGCGAACGATAAATGGTTTTGTTTCTATGGTTAGGTTTGTAGAACCATTTTTACATGTCAATTAGCTATTATGATGCTCACTGATTTTATGATACTATGATGAATTTTATTATACCATGTTTTTTTTTATGATTATGATGCTTAGTGCTTATTGTGCTGAATCATTGGGACATTGAGTATATCTAGCCTTGAATTCTGATTCATGTGTAAAGATTATGAATTTATTACGCCCCAAGTAATCTGCATAAATAAAACTTAAATGCATCACTTGATAACTGGTGGACCGATTTGGTTATATTTTGTTTTTACTAAATGTTCGTTAGCCCTAATAGGGTTTTATGGGAATATAAATCGAAAGTTTCCTGGAAAAAAAAAAAAGATAAAATTTTGGAATAAGTGAACCTCCATTTTCTATGAACTAGAGACCATATTGAGATTTTGATGCAACGTCTGTCGGATCTGATAGTGTGTAATATTTCCATATTTCATTGAGGTGTAACAATGACATCTGATGTCAAGCCTGGCAATAAAATTATAAATTTACTAAGCTAAATTAGGTTTGAGTTTCATTTTGCTTATAAGTTTTGACATTGCAATAATTATTGCAGGAATAAAAAAAAAATAAAAATAAAAATTACTTTTCGCTTGCCATAATGAATTCTAACCTGAGTTACTGTTAGTTTGTTAATGATATTTCTTGTGATTGAAGAGGGCCATATTTAATAGTCTGTACTGGATGTTTAATTTTTAAAAAGTTCGATGACGTTACCCATACATTGGTTTTATCTTTCTAGATAGGTTAGGTACGATGAGTTTTAAAAGACTAATGTCCTGTTGCTGACATCCTCAGATAAACTCTCAATTGCTATTGACTCAAGAAGGTTATGCGTAACGATAAACGTCGGTTAACTGTCAGCACGTTTCTAAATACGTAACAAGCCATTCAACATTTCACTATCATTTAGATCATTTAGAGAATTTATTCCGGGAGGTTTTTAAATATGTATAACACATTAATATTTAATTTATATTAATATAGAAACCTTATGTTTTATCAAGTCGTAAAAACATTAATATTTAACTTATTTATATAATATACCTATAGAAACCTTATGTTTTGTCAAGTTGTAAGAACATTATTTATATATAGTAGGTTGCTAGTAATAAATAATTTAAGTCTTTCTTTGTAATCTTTATACTTAAGCTATTAAAACTACACTATCGTATTAGGTAAGCCTGTGATGATAGTTGTGTGTTTTAAATAAAAAACAACTATGACACCGAAAGAGATAGTGTCTAAAAATTGATAGTTTTATTTATAATAATATTTCTTTCGAGGGTAAATAAGTGGCTTAACACTGTCTTAGTTTTTGTGTATGACGTTTTAAAAAGAAGTAAGGTTGTTTCCATGACTACTACGTCAATTAATTATAGAACGATTAAACTGCCAACATTGGTCAGTTATGTAAGCTAGTTACAAGTTATCGAACTACTAGCGCTATTGGATAGATAAACTAAAGTTAATTGTCTCAGAAACCGGACATAACTCGCAGTTTTTAAGATGAAAACGATAATTTCGTATGCTATATTTTTATTTTAGCAGGATTTTAAACTGGAATTTTGCACTAGATAACAAAGAGGTTATTTTTTTTAAAATAATATCCATATGTGATCTGATCATTTTATTGTTGAGGACTAAAAGAATGAAGGTTTTTTTTATATAATATGTCAGATAGTATAAACGTCCAAGTAGTGTGGGTTGTTCCTTCAGTGACTTCAATGGCGTTCATCTCCTCACATCGTTTCTGGTATTGGTCCACGAACTCCAGAGTTATAAAATTTTGTTAGCAGCGTATCATGTCTAAGCGTATCGAACGTAAAGGTCTTGTATCTGGTTACAAACATATTTTTCTATTACTTTATCGATAACGGGTAGAATAGTACCTAAACGGTCTATAGTTTCCACCACGGGTTTCCACAGTCGGTAGAACTGATTTTTTTATATATACCTATTGGATGCACTACAACAGTGTTTAGTGCTTCCGGGTATTTTTCTTGTTTAACACTCGTATTGATTTTGGTTTTAGACAATAACGCCTGTCTCGTCACAGATGGATTTTATTTGTTTGCAGAATGTACAGTTACAGGCTATTCACGATAAAACTGAGTAGGTACATAATGTGGTGGGATGCAGCAAGTATTAATACTTGCTTTAGTTAAGGCTAGATTATTCTTTAAGTTAACATGTATAATTGTTGCATACCTTCAAGATAATATCTTAACGTTCATTAATGTAGTACTTGTTCTCTTTCTTATTATTTTTTATATTTAACTAGCTTTTGCCCACGGCTACGCCCGCGTGAATGTTGGTAAATATCGCACGGGAACGTACTACCGGGAAATCTTTCCTTATTCCTTGTAATAATATAATTCAATCATGATTCGAAAGACACGTGGCGCAATCTATTATGATAAGAACGTTACTGTTAGTTTTGTTATTGTACGTTGTTGTCAGTTTGTTGTCGGGAAACAAGTAAGTACCTGTATACCTCGTAAAAAAAAAAGGAATATCGCGATAAGTCCCGTTCTCGATATTGTTTTATAACGTTATTGTTTTCCTCGGGAACAGTACTTTTAGATTTCGGCATGATTGGTTTGGTGGTTTGGGCGTGAAGGGATAGCCAACAAACAAACTTTTGATCACATTTACAATATTTGAGTAATTTGAAACAAAGATTATGTGATATTTAATTTAATGTATTTACACCTAATGCTGATCTACTCCTGGAGCAGTTTACTTACACTCAATGTTATTTGTAGCTTTAGACGACGCACATTGTGGGCCGGACACGATTCCCAAAACCCGAATATTTTAAATGAGGCTAGTTGTCGATTGTTTGTCGTATTCATAACTGTGGGGTGATTATCTGAACAAATGAGTTTCTGCAGTAGCCGATAGCGATATTGCTAAATGAATTGTACTTTCTTTTGTATACATTTGAGATTTTTAATTATTTTTGTTAAATTAGAGTGGTCCAGTATGCGACGGTTATACTTGGGTAATATCTTCCTAATACTGATTCTGAATTGTGCATCAGCCAATGATTTCATTTCTAAACTAGCCGTTGCCCGCGGCTTCGCCCGCGTGTATGTCGGTTATTATCCCACTGGAACCTTCTACCGGCATGAAAAGTATCCTATGTCTTAATCCAGGTTATAAACTATCTGTGTAACTGTGTGTAAATTTCATCCAAATCCGTTCAGCCGTTATTGCGTGATTGAGTAACAAACATCCAAACATACAAACTTTCACATTTATAATATTAGTAGGATTATTTTTGAAGACCACTAAAGTGGTTTGATTAACCGATTTGTTTTGTTGCGACCAGACAAAATATTGTTTGGTCTTAAACTCACTAGTACCTATAAATAAGGACCATATCATACTAGAGATGGAGTTGGACGTGGAGGACGTTACAAATAAAACTTAAAAAGGAGATTATCCAAATCCTCCATCAAACGCCAGTTACTCAGCTAACCAAGTAGTGCCGGTCTAGTCATACGTACATACACATACACATCATTACACATATTTACAGCACACACACCGCACAGATACACGCACATACATACATACATCCATATTAATAATTATGTCACTCTCTGTATTTTTTTACTATAATTATCTGAGTACTTCGTAATTGGCGTAATGTTTGGTATAATAATCTGTGTTTGCTTAGCGCAAAAATTCAAAATGGTCAGCTTGTTATCAAGAGAAACTCGTAGTGTAGATAAAATTAAGAAATTGTTGCCGAAGTTACATATACGGTTTAAGACATTTATTTCTCAAAAAGAATACAATTCACTTAATATGAGAAATACAAGATAACCTTAAAACTAAATATGAGAATTACTTATGAAGAAGGTAGGTACTCGTAAATAAATAAATTAGATAGTAGACGAGCAATTTTTACAGTGTTGTGGGTAAAAGGAAAAAGTGAGTGTACTATTACATGTCGATTCTTGAAGGCAAGTCAATAGCAATTACACATTGAACGATTTATATGTACCGTAATGTTTCGGAAATACAGAGTAGGTATCCTAGTTATCTTTATACTTAGCAAATTAGTAAATAAAAATAGCAACTGATTTATATGTAAATTAAATTGGTGTGGTGGGTTATATTTAAAATCTAGAAAAATCTTTTAAGATGTGGTGCTTTATGGTTTTTTTTTGTATAAAGTAAAGGACTGTATCTCTTTAATAAAAGAGATACATATCTGGTCCGTATCAAGTTAGAACGGTATTTAACAAAGAGGTATATATACGCAGTGAATGGAATTTATCCGAGTTTTGGAACGGATCAGACTGATGAATCGTCAGAAAATGAATAGTTAAATGAAATGCAGGCAAATGAATGGTAGTCTATTGTATTCAAAGATAATGTAAACTGATAAATGCTAGCGCAATCTGCGCTTAGGATACATAAGGTTTATTGTAAATTTTTGTGTTAAACATGTTTGTTTTTGTTTTTCTGTTTTCATGTTGTAATGTACGAGTATATACGCGATACGGGTTGCGCATGGTGCGCGATACTGGTGCTAGTTGCGCGTGGTGCGTGATGCTGGTTGCGCATGGTGCGCGATTGTGGTTGCGCGTGGTGCGCGATGCTGGTTGCGCGTGCTGCGCGATGCTGGTTACGCGTCGTGCGCGAGGCTGGTTGCGCATGCTGCGCGATGCTGGTTGCGCTTGGTGCGCGAGGCTGGTTGCGCTAGGTGCGCGAGGCTGGTTGCGCGTGGTGCGCGAGGCTGGTTGCGCCTTGTGCGCGAGGCTGGTTGCGCGTGGTGCGCGATGGTGGTTGCGCGTGGTGCGCGATACTGGTTGCGCATGGTGCGCGATACTGGTTGCGCGTTGTGCGCGATGCTGGTTGCGCGTGGTGCGCGATACTGGTTGCGCATGGTGCGCGATACTGGTTGCGCGTTGTGCGCGATGCTGGTTGCGCGTGGTGTGCGATACTGGTTGCGCGTGGTGCGCGATGCTGGTTACGCATGGTGCGCAATGCTGGTTGCATCGTTGACGCTTGTGTCAAATAATACCAACCAATATTATAAATCTGGTTTATTTTCATAAATTATGTTGATACGTAATAGCTAAATTGAATACTTTACACTGTTTCAATATAAATGTGTTCGCTGGTAACATTTATACAGATTTGTATTTATCACTAATTCTTGGACATTGTATCGAGTCGTGGTTGACGAACTTCTAGTTAAAAGGTTTAATCTAACTCTTAATGCTATTAAAGTTAATAATTGTCTAACTAGCACAAGAATGTCATGATTTCTTTAAAAATTTAAAAATTATGATTGTTTTGTGTGTGCCAGGAGGCAACACAGTGTCGGATGGCCGAATGTCATGATTTTCAAATAATAATAAATTTTGTTGATTTAAAATACTGAATTTAGAGTTGAAAGTATGTGATTTGACTCAGATGATTTTGTATCTGTGTTTTCGAGTAGTTAAAAAGTATCTCATTTGACATTTACCGCCAAAAAGTATGGCTGAAAGTTGGTAAAAAACGTGATGTTTGGAGCGTCACCTAGTTTCTAAGTTAATTCTCTTGGATCTTCGAAACCTAAAGGTTGTCTAGAAATCTAGTCTATGCTGATACTTATTGACTGCCTAGTTAAATAGTTTGTTCAATATTGTTACCCTGTACCAAGTTTGTATGTGTGCAAGAAGATAAAATATATTATATCAATGAAGACGTTTATCATTTCACTTAAGTGTTCTTGCACAAGAACGACACGTGTCAAAGGAAGAGAACAAATGCACGCGTCGACGCCGACCTAAAGCGACGCTTGCAGTTGTATAGCGTGTCGCGTTTGCCATTTTGTCAGTGGATTGAAATAGTTCAGGGTATCTAGTCCGTCCGTCCGTCCGTGAGTCCGTCCATCTGACATAATGATCCATCAAAACAAGTGTAAAAGTTAAATTTTTTCGGAAGGGCAAAAACACATCGGGAGTAGGGACAACTGTTAAATCGTGTTGTCATTCAAACTTCGTTCGGCCCCCGAACTAATCATCCATCCGTAGGTGATACGTAGTAGGAAATGCCCGTAACGAAGGCCGAAACTACGGGCTTCGTGCCAAGGGAGTAGACTCCAAGTACAGCTCGCTTGGTCGGCGACATGTCGGCGGCGGTCGTCGCGTCGGCGCATCGACGACTGCCGTCGACGCGTGCAGTTACCTCTGCCGTTGACACGTGCCGCTCGTATTTATGAATACTAAAATGTAAAATCTAACACACTGATATACATCTTATATAATTCATTGACGACATTTACGAATGACTATCATCAATCATCAAGAACAAAATCAGAGTTTTATCACAATCAAACCCGTGACAGGTAAGCATTAGTTATCTTTGAGATGTGAATCAAACATGGGAAAACACGTTTATTTCTTATATTTGATGTAAATCGATACAAGTAGCGATATGGATTTGGATATTATGAAGCGTCACAACTTTTTCAAGGCTTCAGATTTTAAGATTAGGTGTATGTTATCGGAAGACAAAATGTTTTTAAATTCTAATAGATTTTACCATAGTTGGGTTCTGAATTTGCTTTTATTTTGTCGTTCTGAGGAAAATTTTAAAACCTGAAATAACAATTACAATTATTTTAATTGATTTTTTAGTTCAAAATTACTAAGTACCTAGTACTAACGCAAATTCAAATCAGACAACCATACATACCTATTGAATAATCAATCATATAAAAACAAGAGGCCAAAGGTGTAAGTAGGTAAGTGTAAAAATAATAATTTATTCAAAGAATTCAATAATGTAAAGTAGCGCCACCTTGAGGATGGACTGTGTTGTATAAATAAATAATAGATTAATAATAAAACACAACATATTCACGCCAATTTCCCCAAAGAGTTAGACAGAGGTGTGCCTCATAAAACACCCACATCACGCCAGTCAAGTAGAAAAAAAAATCGGCCAAGTACGAGTCTGTCTCGCACACGAAGGGTTCCGTACCACCATACAAAATTTAACACTACATATTTTAAAAAATGCGTTTCTTTTATGAGGGGTTTAATTTTTAACTTTATTTTATTTTTTAACCAACTTCAAAAAGGAGGAGGTTCTCAATTCTTCGGAACCTTTTTTTTTTTTTATTTTTTTTTTATGTATGTTCCCCGATTACTCGAAAATGGCTGGACTGATTTGGATGTTTCTTTTTTTGTTCGAAAGGGTATACTTTCCAAGTGGTCCCATGATCATCAAGTGGAAGGATCTGATGATGGGATCCCATGGAAATCGAGGGAAACCCTCAAATTTTATGGGCACACTCATATCGATTTCGGTATTTTTTATAGTAACTCGTGCATTTGCTCTCGGAAAGTACCTTTTGGTGAACTGGAAATGATGATGAAGACCACAGATGGCCATCGGAAATACTCAATTTTATCTAAGTATATCACAGGTTGCGATTCGATTACTTTAATATGGTTTATGCTCGTCAAAATGCATAATGGTGATGGTGACTTCACCATGAGCTCCAGTTCTCCTGGTTCTTACTAGGAGAACTCCTCAACAATTAATGTCCCTGCATCGAGAAAAGCAATATTTTGTAAAACGTGATGAGCAATTGACAACGGGTTATTGTAACTTAGATAAATTACAAACTGACCCACTAAAAAGTGAAAAATAAAAACTTTTTTACAAAAAAACAAAAACAGACTTCCAAAAAAAACACTACCACGGGGGCAAAAACCTAAAATACAGATCCAATGACACCGACTTCCAAAATTAAAGTTATTTTTCACTTTGTAGTGTTTTTTTTGGAAGTCGGTTTTGTTTTTTGTAAAAAAGTTTTTCTTATAGCAGCAATAATCTGTGAAAATTTCAACCGTCTACATAGGGTTCATGAGATACAGCCCGCTGACAATCAGACGGTAGATTAGCGGAGGCTTAGTAATAGGGTTCCGTTTGGCACCCTTCGGGTACGGCACCCTAAAAATTAACTCATTTTGATTGACTATACTATGTGGAAGGTGGACTATCGAGAATTAAATAAAATATTGTCATTTGGTGAATATGCAGACGTTCCAATAATATCAGAGGTTATTTATTATTTTGGAAATAACACAAACCAGACGACAGTAAACGATTTCACTTTTAAATGTGGATTTGTGTAATAACAATAAATCTAAATAGCAAATCATACGAACATTCGAGCTATTTGAAGGCCAAGACAGGGTCGCCGAACAATGACATTAATGAATTGTTGAATTGTTCTTGAATTTCAAAACGCCTAAAATTATGTTTTCTATTCTGGATAGACATATTTATAAAACTTTGACCAAGTTTATCTTTGTCAGTTATTCTTACTACACAGGTTTTACTGAAAATTGGCAAAAAAACAATGTAAATATGTAGCAGATGCTATTTTTGTCTATATCCGAGTTGATTGATTGAATTCGATCACAGTCTATCAGGGGACGAAAGTACTCATGATGAGGAACGACTTTTAGTATGGGACTAAAAGTCGTTCCTCATCATGAGTACTTTCGTCCCCTGATAGACTGTGATCGAATTCAAAGTCAGCTTGTATAAAACAATCTGACCCTCATCTTATTAACAAAATTTTCCTATAAACATTTTAATTAATAATAATATTTTAACTTTGATAACATAGTTGTTGGTCTCGTCTAAGCTCGTCTAAGTAAAGGAGTACATCTACTTAATAACAAAAGATGTCCATTAATATTATGTGTCATGTAGGTATGGTGTTTAACTGTTGTTGGAGATAGTAAACAAATAAATAACAGAGGGCTTAGTGCGAGTTTTTTATACTTACTTGATATCGTTTACGTTAACGTTGACGTATGTCAATTCGTATGGAATAATTGTGTTTCCCATTATAGTCACCAGGCGGCGCTTATTCATTTTCAGTACAAACTGACGTTTACGTTAACGTGATCGAGTAAGTATAAAAACTCGCACTAAGCCCTCTGTGTGCTTAGTGCGAGTTTTTATACTTACTCGATCGCGTTTACGTTAACGTTGACGTACGTCAAATTGTATGGAATAATTGTGTTTCCCATTAAAGTCACCAGACGACGCTTATTCAATTTCAGTACAAATTGACGTTTACGTTAACGTGATCGAGTAAGTATGAAAACTCGCACTAAGGCCTCAGAGGGCTTAGTGCGAGTTTTTAAACTTACTCGATCACGTTAACGTAAACGTCAGTTTGTACTGAAAATGAATAAGCGCCGTCTGGTGACTATAATGGGAATCACAATTATTCCATACAAATTGACGTACGTCAACGTTAACGTAAACGCGATCGAGTAAGTATAAAAACTCGCACTAAGCCCACTGTTCTCCTATGGTTGATTGGTTTGACCGTCTTTTCTTTAACTTGTAGTATGAAGATTTTTATTGTTTACTCTATGTTATGTACATTATACAGTAAACAAATATAGACCAATCGGCACTATTGTGTAAATTAAGTCAGAGACTGCTTAGGTATCTTATGAAATTTGAATACACAATGATAACTAAACATGATAATTAAATATTATCTAGTATCCGAGTATCCGGCTCGAGTCCATATTTGCATATTATTTACCTACATATTCAAATTATTAATTGAATGAAAATTCCTTGCGCAATGACTGTTATATACTAAGTGGTGCTAGAAGAGCATCCTTTAAATAAATCCTGACCTCGTTGGTTACCCTCTTAAGGCCACATACAAGCCAAAGCTGTCTAATACACAGAAAACAAATATAAAATATCTGAGAGTACTTTCTTAAAGATTCACAGCTTCGTTATCGTGATCATTTCAAGCGAAATGAAAAATATAAACTTGGAGTTAACGAGGAATCGGACTCAAGGAATACTGAAGATGTTTCGGATAATATATTGAAAAGCAAAGAGATATTGTAAATGAAGTCCTGTTTGGATTCAATTATAAGAATGGAATAAGACTATTCTTATTCCATTCCAGAATACTTATTTATTGGGAAACTCTTGGCAATTACGCGTCTTAAGCCATGAGTACTGACTCCCCCGTTTTGGTTTCCCCCCGAAAGTTATAATAATAATATCATTTAAATTAAAATTTCGATTCCCCCGTTTAAAATCCGCTAAGCAAGTAAGTGCAACCATGAAATATTATTTTTAGGAACCACTTTTATACAGATTATCTATGTTAAGGATTTGGTTTCCGCACTTAGTCCTTCATGTGGACCATTGTGCGTGGTTTATACAGATTATCTAAGAGACCTAATTTGTGTCACATCTAGCTCGTTGCAACCACTTTCAATTATTATATTAAAGAAATCTGTGATTTTTGTAATTGTGAAGAAACTAGAAACTAATTGTAAAATTTACGATTCGATTGACGATTCGATTTCGTCAGATAAAACGGTATTACGAGGGCTGCTATTTATGTATCCGGAACTGGCCAGTTACAGAACAATGTTAAAAAAGTAATTAGGTATAACATTTAAAAATAGAACTCTTTGGATGAAGAATACAATTTGTTACATGTAGCTCTCATTTGTTTTTACTTTGTGGCGTCATTTTGAAAATTGCGTGCCTATAGCACCATGTATTTAACTCGTGAAAATTTTCGTAACATGATTTATTACGATTTTCGCCGAGGGCTAACTCAAAAAAAGTGCATCGATCAATTCACTTCGACTTTTGGGTACGAAGCACCATCGAAAACTACTGTGTATCACTGGTTTAGTGAGTTTAATTGTGGGCGGTCTGTGCTCACGGACGAATTTAAAGAAGGTCGCCCTAAATCGGTTGTTGTACCTCAAAATATTGATACTGTGCGGAAACTAGTAATGCAAGATCGTCATGTTACATATCGCGAGATAGAGGCTTCTCTGGGCAAAAGTATACAATATTACACGAACATAGTTGTAAAAAATATTGCAAAAGTACAATCAGGGTGCGTCAAATGCTGTCTAGTTCTGGAAATACCTCAATCCTAATGGAAAAAGTGCTACGAAAATTGGTTCCAACGTATGCAAAAGTGCATCGATCATCATGGCGAATATTTTGAAAAGCATTAAAACCATAATAAATGATAAATGTTTGTTTCACTTTGTTATTCCGGATACATAAGTAGCAGCCCTCGTATAATGTATATAACTTTTCAGGGGGAAACAAAAACGGGGGAATCAGTACTAACCAGTCTTTACCATAGAAGCCATAGACGAAAAGACGGTTTGAAAAATCTGAAGGATAAATCAATGAACGTGTTGTAGGAAACATTTCTAAAGCAAAACGTAGTATTTTTTTTTTTAACAATCGTCAAAAGTCATCAACGATGTACAGATAGGTACTCAATGCAAAATCCTTAGTTATTTTTAGACCAGAAATTGCGAAAAATACGATATAATTATAACTTATGAATTATGATATAGCCTACAATATAATCAACAACCTAGACCGTATCTGACCTTTACAAAAGCCACTAAATAAGCATATACACATTTTAATTTGCCATAAATCATCGTTAAGAGTAATCAAAATCAATTTACTTTTATTTAAAGTTGTTTGATTATCATAACTTAAACAGAAATTGGATTGAATCTGTTAAAAGAGTAATAAACTAATATGAGACATCAAAGAATGTTTGTTTATGATATTTAAATAAAACATGGGAATAAATTATGTGCGAGTTACGAGTTTGATGAAAGATACTATAAAGGATTAGTTATGTTTGTCAATCATTTACCCACTTGAGTTAACATCAGAAAATGTTGATTGGATGTTAAAACACTTCAAAATCAAAGCAGTTAATATAATTAATTACTTATACCAACTCAACCTCAAATGGCATTAATAGAAAAAAAAACTTTGTACCTATCTGCATACAAAACTATAGCTTCGAGTGGAGTGTAGTAAATTGCTATATTAGCCTACAAAACTGTAGGTTCAATAAATTGCGATTCAGTTCTTAATTCGCTTATTTGTACATAAATATGAAGTGTTGCTATTTTTCCTATGGCAATACCTTCAGAGACTACTTAATGAGACTAAAATTGCAAGGTTCTAAATATACTTAATGAAACCCAGATGAGACCAACTACAGCAATGCTAATGACACCTAACAAAAACAAAACAATTTCATAACAGATTTTCCTAAAGATAACTCAGAAGGAAGTGTCACTCAAAGTAATCTCTCAAGGCAACTGTGGTACTTTGAGAAGCTCAGCATTTAGACTGCCAACAAATGTTTAATCCAAAAATACCTGTAATTAGAAATTCAGGCGACATTTAAAGGTTGTTAGCATAAATAGTTCACACAAAATTAGATATGATTCTCTTTACAGAATTCTAAATGTTAAACTGAGCGTAACAAAATATTATCATCCTAATCATTATTTTAAAAACACACGTTAAGATATAATCAACATAATTAGAAGATATACAAATAGATAATAGAAAACAGCACTTACCATTGGATATGATTAAATCAACTCGCTTATCTCAAGATAGCTATGTCTCAGATAATGTTTTCATGATACGAAGTCGTTATACTCTACAGAAATATTTCCTTAAGGAAATAACTGTGCTTGTTATAATAATATTATTAATTGTTTATCTGTTGGTATGATAAAAGACAAAGGATTACCTTCGCATAGGAATTAGTTATAATTGCTTTTATTACCATAATCTCTTAATCAAAGAGTTACTCATCGTGTTATTTTATTCCACTTTAAATTAATAATTTCCCGAAAACTTTGTTGATAAACTGTGGTGTGTAGCCAGTGTGACTAATCTGAATAGTTTAAACAAAGTAGGGGTTATCTTACTACACATTTTAAATTCTGGACCCTCTCACAAATTCGCCTGTTCCATTAAATTGTTTATTATTTTTATTATGTTCAACCGATGCCATCACAGATCATAGAATACTGTTTTTATATAATCTGGGGGCACCATAATTATGTTATCTAACTGATTCAGTGTCACATTGACGCTACCAATACCAATAATATCTCTCGATTCAGTGCCAAAATGTCGCTTTAATTCAAGCTCATTCACTGTTGACGCACCATATTCCATGTCAAAATCTGTTTCATGCAATGTCATACTGTTATTACTACAGCCATAAAACGCAATAAAATGGTAATTTTGCGATTACTATCTGTTGATTATTATCGTGTTCATAGCATGACTGCACCAAACACAGTACACAGAATTGATGGAAACGCGCAACTGAAACGCAGTTATGTAGTTGTTTCAATTTGCGAGATCTTAACAGATCAATTGACTCTTCCTCTATTTAGACGACCGTGGTGCTGACTATTATACAGCATCTAATACACTGGATGGATTGTTATGGGTCTTTATTTGTATCGGAATAATCATTGTAGAAGATTGTGTAGTTCAAAAGTGCCCCTACACCTAAACCAAGTCTTCGACAATACTACTGGTGGCCACCTAGTAGGCTATTTATTTAATAATTTTAGCAAAAGCACTCTATATAATAAAATGATTATGTTGATTGAAAATGAACAAAACACGAATATTGTTGACAGATAACAAATCACTAAAAAGTGAAGATGGATCACAAAGAATTAAACTTATATATATTACGTATAGACATAAATATAAGTGTTACTACACGTATATTATTTGCCTAACCTTCCCCAGACGGTATTTGGCGTCTGGCAAACGAACAAGTTTGTAACACTACATCATGTAGCTTCCAGAGCTAGCAGAATTTCATAGACTAGGTTGAGATAGTGGTTAATGATCATAATAATAAAAAAAATATATATGAGCAAACCGCTGATACACACACAGTAACACATTACAGTATTTGCACATCTGCGAATTTCAAGCCTTATTTGTTGGCTAGTGATCATCTTGTTTGCGATATAAACTCAACTAGTAGTACATTAAAATTAGTCAGTTATTATAAAATAATTTACTGTTCAGAGAGCATAAAGTTACATATTTCAAATTGATAGAATTTCCTTTTGGCCACTGTAATAATAGGTATCATGTCTGCTTGGGAGAGGCCTATGACCAGCAATGAACGTTTTTCGGTTATAATGATGATGATAAGTATAATGCGGACTTGGGCACATTAACGACCACTAGGACGACTACTAGGATAATATAAGTCTTCGATCTTAACAAATATTTCAAACACTTCAGTAAAAGTTATGATGCGAAGAGTATGCATTTTATATACTTCCTCAATATGGGTGTGGGTGGAATTTTAGAAGCGTAGTAAATTTTTGAACATTTTTGTTTCGAACAAAAATGTCTTTGTAACGTAAAATTTCCTGAAATATTTCAAAATGTTTGGCAATTTTACACACGAAAATCCTAAGAAGAAAGGAGAGATTGAAGGATGTTAATACTTTTATCCACACCCATGCCATAAATCCTCCATAAAAGTCTCCGAAACAGTTAGCTTATTGCCAACATTAAAAAAACCGCCAGTGTCATAGTAACCATGGTAACCATAATAGCATCCAAACGGGTGCTTTAATGTTGTACTGAATTTCATAATGCAACTCGTTTTCAAAAAAAGAACATTGTAATGCACGCGCGTTTCACTACAACAGCGCCGTAATTTAAAAAAAGAACTTATTCGAATTCACGTCGTATACTATGACGCCGGCCGCCATGTTCGATACGAGTATTAGTATTGCAAAAAACTGTTTCAGAACCTTTTACAGAGGACTAATAACATGGATGTAGATAAAGTCTTGTATGCAACTGTACATAACTAGGTATTAAAACACTCATGTGATACTATTATCACACTCGGCTTCGCCTCGTGTGATAAACATACATTCATGTTTTAATACCCCTTATTATACGTCAGTTGCATAAATAACTATTAATGTTGATATGAGGGCAGCTAAAGATAACATGAGGAAATTCATTCTACTAAACAAGATGGTTTGATAAAGAATAGGCACCTTTCTTTTTTAAAAGAAGAACTGAAAAGGGACTGACATTTTGATTAAACGTAATTTTTATGAAAATATTAAATGTCTGTTAGGAATCCTGGAAATATAAAGTAAAATATTTTCAGTTTCTAGACATTGCTGAAATGGCTTAAATTACCATTCTCTTTGACCTACAATGTAGATGTTACTTTTTATATTACCTACTTCAGTAGTGAGTTAAGGCTTCTAAAATCTAAAAAAAAAACCCATTCTAAAATCTAATAAAACTAATATTGATAGAGTAGGTACCTACTCTTTAAACTACAACATAAAAAATACAATGTAAAATTCAAGGGGTACACAAGGGGCGGTTTTATCGCTAAGAGCGATCTTTGAAAGACAACCCAATTATTCCTTTCATTTTTGCTTTATCTAGAAGAAGTGAAGTAAAATATTTGATCTTAAAAGAGATTTGAGATTTCCTAAGATTAGGTTTATTTCAATAAATTAACGTTTTGTAAAAAAGGAAATTCAATGATACATTTTGAAGAGCTGTATCAAGAGGAGTTTATTTACAAAGTGTTTATCAATTATCTGTAACTGAATATCTGATGCCTGTCAGAAAATAATATCCAAATGATTTCAAGATTTTCTGGCAATGTTTCGGTATTACGAAAATTTTATCCTTAATTAAATTCTTGTTATACTGGTATCGTCTAAATTTTGTTTATATTAATTTTGCCGTTTGTCGTGCCGTTGCCGTGACAAACGGCTACGAACGGAGGTACTTATTAGTGTCAAAAATTAATACCAAATGAACACTTATTTATTCAGGTAAAACTAAATAAGAAGAATATTACTTCTTTAAACTTATTTAAACATATAATAACATTGAAAGTATCTCTGACCGTCTTCTGTTTGTTACGTTTTCACATCTAAACCTTGAGGAAGTAAAATAAATATAATAAAATAAATAAATTTTTATTTCAGAAAAAACACATTTACGGTTCACAAAAACAATTTTCACCGCAGTTGGTGTATGTATTAATGAAAATTAACACAGTAGGTATTATCGACAACAATTTTTGAATCAGCACATATTACGACGAAATAGAGTGTTGTAGTTTGTATAGAAAAATTCAAAACCTTCGCAAACGAATTCGCGGAAAAAAGGACCAATAGTTTTTACGGCAAATTTCGAAATCTTCGCAGCGCAAGGACCGATAAATATACACAAAATAGCAACTCATTGTACAGTTGTTTAAATAAATTATGAACGGTTTCCGTTTCGACCCGACAACTCTGTCTGAGCCATAAAATTAATATTCAATTATGATCAGGGTCACGTCACCAGACGCTTTGTTTCTTAAAAGTAGCTATCTTTATTTGGAAATGTCACAAAAAATATTCTTTGTCAGTCAACGTGGTGTACCTTTTTCGTTTGGGTTTTCATTTCAGGCTCTTTTCTAGTAAAAGGAAACGTGGCAGAAATTTTGTATTGTATTATGCTGACTTTGTACATGGTGCCTCAAAGATATTTTCTTTATCTTGCTCAATTTTGCCGTATATCTGTAGTTAACAGTCTTGGGTCAGATGTCATGGTAGCTCTAACTTGCTCATTGTACACTTATACAACAAAATAAGCAAGAATTTATCAACACATAGAAACCTCTGCCTACGTATAGAACAAGTAATCACAATTGTCAAAAACCACCGCAAAAATTGCCAAACACCGTTTTGTAAATCGACAACAAACGATGCGATACCATAATACTGCTTTAATTATATTTTTCAGCAATCAACCTGCCTAGCCTTTTCCCAACTGTGTTGGGGTTGGCTTCCAGTCTAACCGGATGCAGCTCAGTACCAGTATTTTACATGGAGCGACTACCTGTCTGACCTCCATAACACAGTTACTGAGTAACACTGCAACTGTAAATTTTTACGTGATTGATACACAAATACAAATTGATCGTCTACTAAATGCAACTAATGTTGTTGACAATATTACTACAACAGAAATTGATGGCAATTGATCAATTACGATTGATCGTTTCGGGGACACCTTTGACTAACTATCAGAACATTAGACCACCCGTAACGGGTCCCCAAGTAGATTTCTGTGAAATATTTCTGTCAAAGATTAATTATATCATTATAGATTCTAAATATGCACACAAATATACTCATATGGCAATCGACACTGACGTAGAAGAAGTTGTAAGTTTTACCACAGTTCCATTAAACCACATTACCATTGTTGCAGCATTTTGCGCAATACTTAATGCATTGTCACAGAATATAAAGTCACAGTAGTTTACCTGGGCAGTGATCTTGAATTAATTACCTACGGCCGGTCGGTAGATAAATACGCGTCCGTCCGTGCGTAATTGCCGCACACTTGAACTGTTGCATACAGCACCCTAATTGCGTAACACACAATTGATCGGAATCTGAATAATTTTAATGCAAATTATTAACCCATTGCTTTTTATGTTCAAAAAGTTTGTCTTCTTAACACCGTAAATAACGCAATGAATGTTGTTGAACTGTCAAAATGAAACCGATCCAAATTGATAACGTGTTACGTAATTAGCATGCTGGTATATACTGAGATTTCGAAGCGCGTCGTTTCGGCCCTTTTCTATGAAGATGCAATACTGCTTACTTTATTGTACTGTGGCATTGTGGTCAGTTTTTCACACGCTCCAGCCGCTGGGACATTACATAACATTAAAGTAATGATAATAGCGCAAACACTAATCTTTTTGATAAACAAAATCTTCGTAAATCTACAAACTTGTTCTTAGCGTGTCGATAGCAATCTGATAATCAAGAAGATATTGACAGTAGGTAATAGGGTTTTTTACCGTCTGTAAAATATGACGCAAAACGACTGGAACGGAACCCTATTACTAAGCCTCTGCTGTCCGTCCGTCTGTCTGTCCCAGAGCTGTATCTCATGAACCGTAATAGGTATAGATAGTTGAAATTTTCACAGATTTTGTATTTATATTACGGCTATTACGGCTATAACAACAGATAATAAAAATAAAATAAAGTTAAAAATTACAGGGAGACCCCATACAATAAACTTTTAATAAAAAAAATCTTACCCTAGCATGTGGGGTGTCATTGTCTAGAACTCATCGAGTAGAGTACAAAATAAACATATTTTAAATTTTTTTTTATCTTCAAAAATTAAGAAATAAAGTTGCCGTAAAAGTTGTCAATTTTAGACCATTTTTGTACTAGAATTTGAAGCTTCTGTATATTATGTTTTGTACCTTATACTGTATTTAATCAAGAAATACTAAAAACGCGGCGTTCATAAGGTATTTTGTTTAAATATGGGCGATTTTCTGGAACTGCAAAAAATAACCTATAAACAAGATTATTTTATGCAGTTCCACAGTATTATTATGAAATACAAAGTTATCTTTGCTTTGTTAAATTTCAGATGAAAAATATGATTCGCTTAGTATTTTCATAAAATAAAACTAAAAAATAAAGGGGATTTAGTAGGAGGAAGTATTTTTTTTAAATATTATGTAGTGTTCAATTTTCGTGTGCGAGTCCGAGTTGCACTTGGCCGGTATTTTAGTTATCATTTACTATTGTTTTATAAACTCTATAGTGCTAACCATTTAAAATTATATCAAGTTAATATTAAACTTGCTTACAAGTGTATCAACATCCGGACAAACATAAGGACTTAAGACTTTTGTACTGTTTTTGTTTATATTTTGTTTTGTTCCATAATTAATAATAAATAAATAAATAAACAAAAACTAACGGCAAGTAATCATAATTTGACAAAATGTTTTTAGAGCTGTTGAACTATCAATTAATGCAGCTATAAATCAAGCCACAGCTGTTTTTCCTGAGGCAATAAATTAATTCTATTAACGATGCATGGGTAAAATTAATCGTTTTTAGCAGGATATTATTAGCGTTTGATTTGAAATTCTGCATGACGCGGTCGACAACGGTAGATTGTTGAGATTATCACTGCATTATTATTAAGGCGAGTAGAGCTGCTAACTAGCGTCACCATTGAAAAATTAATAAGTCTGGAGATATAGAAAATTTTGAAATTTCCTATGCTCACATTTTTAGTCGATGAGGTAGAATTTTTTGTATCAAAAAAAAAACAACACTAAACCTCCCAGAATAAAAATGTGTACATAGGAAATTTCCAAAAGTTACATATCTGCAGACTTAATAATTTTTTTCTCAATGTAATGTGGCGCTGTTAGCATCTATACTCACCTTAAGTAAGGGAAAAAGAGTACCTATGTAAGGATCGTAGCAGGTAGCGTTCTGTAGTTTCTGCCTACCCCCATGGGAAGAAGGCGTGAGTTTATGTATGTATTATTAATTTATACAGTATTCAGTAATTGGATCTTGAATTTCATCAAAGTACTTAATTGTTAGCATTATCTATCTATACAAATAAAAAGAGAAGTCTTGACTGACTGACTGATGAGTTGATGGCTGATTAATTGACTGAATCATATTTCATAAAAAAAAATTAACAGTTCAAACCCTTGCACCTAGAAAGCTGAAATGTTGCACAGAGATTCCCTTTATAGTGTAGACAAGGAATAAGGAAGGATTTTCCGGTAGTACGTTCCCGTGGGATATTTTCCGATAACCACGCAGGCGAAGCCGCGTGCAAAAGCTAGTCTACAATATCTATGTTAGAATTTTTCAAACTTTGATAGTAATGGTAGCAAAGTGTTTAGATAAAAATGTTTCCTAGGAAAACCTTCAGCACCGTTTAGATTTATGTGAGAACAGTTTAAAATAAATTGCCCCTCATATAGAACAATGATGTAGTACCCAACAAGACGATGACGCAAATAGCATTGCATTTTCTCAGAACATCGTCTACCAAAGGGACAGAGTGCATGAAATAATCTTCTCACACATACTTAAGGGGCTCGTGGCTAAATAATAAAAGCCACATGGGTCGATCTTCAAGTTTAAGCAATGCTTGCCGAAGTCGGTCCATGGATGGGTGATCATTCATTACAAACCGAGATTTTTTTGGTCTTATACTACTGGAAATACTAGCGATCTGTGTGTGCTTCATCGAGATCTAGCATTATGCTAGAATTCAAATTCCTTCACACACACAAGACGGTCAAAAAAGTGATGTTATAAAGGCTTCGTCTTCTTCAAAGGTGGGGACGAAATATGAATTTCGATATGCGTTGTCGAATTTACTAAAATGGTGACACAAAAAAAGTGAACAGGACCCCAAGTCTGCTATTTTTTACATTCCAACACGATCCCATTGTCACTGCATTGTCATTTTGCTAAAAGTTCGTAATCTGCTAAATTCATAATTTCATACAATGGAGTGTCAGTGGTTGACCATTGGAAAGTCCTAATGACGCCATTATGACGCCATTATATTAGTAGATTACCAAACTTGTCAAAATCAACAATTATGAAATCAATGATAGACCATTCTGACACTATTGTAATAGCAGATTTGAGGCCCAGGGACCCAATTCCGGGCTCGAGCTAGATATCACGACCATGGAGACAAAACTCTGTTTGAAATCTCCGCATCAATGTCCGGTTCAAATCTCGATACTATCAAAAAACCGAATTCTGGTTGACCATGGAGAAACATTTACAACGGAGAAAATAATCTCGTCTAAAAGACGTTCCATTTTTATCGATTCACTTTGATTATAATCGATTATGCTACGTTTTTCTTTTTTTAGTATTAATTACATGTTTAATTTATTAAATCCAAGCAAACACATTATAAAAGACAATTTTATTATATTGTGTTTCTTTATTTGTGTTTTTTTTTTATAATTACTTACTGAAAATAGTAATTGCAAAGTAACGTGATCAGAAACGCGTTTCGCATGATTTGTGTCCTTTTTCTGACGTAGGTAGGTTTTAATTTTCATATTAAATATGACTACTTTTAATCGCGATTAAAAAGGTGTGGAATAAAATTAGTTGTCATGAACTAAAATTCACACCATCACCTTGACTTCAAGTACTGTATTTTTTTTCTTTTGCTTATATCTCGAAAACGGTGTGTCCTATCGCAAAAATAATGAAAATTTGGCCCCCCTTTATGAAACCCATAAACCCCTAAGCCTCTACATGTAGGTACCAAAAAAAATACGAATATAAACCTACGAATGTAAATTTTGACAGATGTTCCAACGGAGATTTCATATCTCCATACCTTAGGACCAGCCGTGATATCTCGCTGGTTTGCGATCGAAAAATTTATGAATGGAGATCGTTAGAATAGCATTTTTTCGTTTCCGACGGAGATAAGCAGTTTCTCGACTGATATTTCGACCATGGAGATAACCGGAATTGGCCTCCTGGGCGGGAATAAGAAAGTGAGTAAGGCAATTACTTCTATATGCGAAAAAAATAGAGCGCAACAATGCGCTGGAACCAAAATAAAAGCGCCAAATGAAATAAAAATTGTTTAAAAATAAATTAAGCTATCTATCAAAATTATGTTCAGCCAGAATTTTCAATTACCTAATACGCACATTTTAAATGCAGTTTTGCAATGAAATTACTTAGGATTTTAGAATTATAGAAAAAAACATCAAAAACGTAGAGGTTTTTTTGGAATTAAATTCTATCGAGGAAATTTAACACAATCGTGTTTTCCTTCAGTCAAAGTATTAATCAAATAGTCAATAAACATATATCCAAAAATTAAATCCATACATGCTGCAATCCATACTAATATTATAAATTCGAAAGTAACTCTGTCTGTCTGTCTGTCTGTCTGTCTGTCTGTCTGTTACCTTTTCACGCCTAAACCACTGAACGGATTTCGATAAAATTTGGCAAGGCTATAGATGGTATCCTGGGGACGGACATTGGCTACTTTTTTTTTCAAAAATAATCCTACAGGGGGTGATAAAGGGGATGAAAGTTTGTATGGGAAACTCAGTATTTCTTAAGTTAGGGATGTGAAAATTAAAATGCATGCTTTTGATAGGAAATAAAGAAATATGCGGTTCAGCGTTTTTGAAAAATCATCCCCTAAGGGGGTAAAATAGGGGTTGATTTTAAAATTTACAAAACTGCATGGATTTCGACAAAATTTGGCAAGGCTTTATATAGCATCCTGGGGAAGGCCATAGGATACTATTTTTTTCAAAAAAAATACTACAGGGGGTGCCATAGGGGATGAAAGTTTGTAAGGGAAACCCAGTATTTCTTAAGTTAGGGATAACAAATTTATGCTATTGGTAGGAAATTAAGAAATATGCGGTTCAGCGTTTTTGAAAAATCATCCCCTAAGGGGGTAAAATAGGGGTTGATTTTAAAATTTACAAAACTGCACGGATTTCGATAAAATATGGCAAGGCTGTATATAGCAATCTGGGGAAGGACACAGGCTACTTTTGGTCTTAAAAAATAATCCTACAGGGGTTGATATAGGGAATGAAAGTTTGTATGGGAAACTCAGTATTTCTTAAGTTAGGGATGTAAAAAATTAAAATGTATGAAAGTTTGTATGGGAAACTCAGTATTTCTTAAGTTAGGGATGTAAAAATTAAAATGTATGCTTTTGATAGAAAATAAAGAAATATGCGGTTCAGCGTTTTTGAAAAATCATCCCCTAAGGGGGTAAAATAGGGGTTGATTTTAAAATTTACAAAACTGTACGGATTTCGATAAAATTTGGCAAGGCTTTATATAGCATCCTGGGGAAGGACACAGGCTACTAATGGTCTTAAAAAATAATCCTACATGTGGTGATATGTGGGAATAAAAGTTTGTATGGGAAACTCAGTATTTCTTAAGTTAGGGATGTGAAAATTAAAATGTATGCTTTTGATAGGAAATAAATAAATATGCCGTTCAGCGTTTTTGAAAAATCATCCCCTAAGGGGGTAAAATAGGCGTTGATTTTAAAATTTACAAAACTGCACGGATTTCGACAAAATTTGGCAAGGCTTTATATTTATATAGCATCCTGGGAAAGGACATAGGATACTTTCAAAAACAATACTACAGGGGGTGATATAGGGGATGAAAGTTTGTAAGAGAAACCCAGCATTTCTTAAGTTACGGATATGATTGGCGACGACACGGTTGGCGCAGTGGTTGAGCGATTGACTGCTGCGCAGCATGTCGCGGGTTCGATTCCCGCACGGAACAAATATTTGTACGACCTACAAGTATTTGTTCCGAGTCTGGGTGTTTTTCTATCTATAATATGTATGTATTTACAAAAAAAAAAATGTATATAAGTAGTTTATCAGCCATCTCGTTACCATAACACAAGCATTAGGTTGCTTAGCTTGGGACTAGATGGCGTTGTGTGAAATGTCCAAGGATATTTATTTATATATTTATTTATTTATTTATTTATTTATTTATTTATGATATGTTTTCCACATGAACGTTCCCATGGGATATTTTCCGAAATCCACGCGGGCGAAGCCGCGGGCAAAAGCTAGTAGTGAAATAAATGGTTGCGAAAAATCCTCCAATTTATTTTGGTAGCGCCTTAACCATGATAGTTTTACACATCATCGTCATTTGTTTGACTAAAGACTGAACTGTATTGTTCTGTTGACTGAACATGCTAATGGATTAATGTGTTTTCATGGTTATGTCTAACAATTTGATGTTACTACCGGATCTTGAAGACCGAGATGGTGTATACTTGTGTTTGTATCAAATTGTTAAAATGGATGTGACAATTTCCTTTGATATACCTACACGTATTATTACGCTCAAAAATGACATAACACTAAAACTAAGATAATGGCAGTTATCATTTTATTCTCCGGGGACGGCGTTGTGTTTTATTTATGTTAGCTTCATTTAAATTCAATAAGCGTATCTACATCGGTTTATCGGAAGTTTAAAAGTAGCACCGGTGACTGAAAAGTTGTGCGGAAATCGGTTGTCATATTATGGGCATGTGATGCATTTTCCTCATTCCTCCGAATGAGGAAAATGTCGTGAGGAAAGTTTTGAGTATGAATGTAGATGGCTATAAGAGTAGGGGAAGACCAAAGAAACGATGGATGGATTGTGTGAAAGATGATATGGCTAGAAAGGGGGTGACTACCGAGATGATGACTAATGAGAAGTATGGAAAAAAAGGACATGTTGTGCCGACCCCAAATAGATTGGGATAAGGGCAGGAGAATGATGAAGCGTATCTACATCGGTATCGATATCGCCGCCGATATTTTTATGAGAGTATTGGTATCGGTATCTTATCAGCAAAAAGGCGTATATAGATGCATCCCTAGATAATTAAAACGTATGTTGTAAATGGGATGGGAATCAGTTACATTTGACCTAGTTCTTATATTTTCTCTTGATTGAAACTTATATCTGGCGCAGCTCAATATGCATCGGATGTGATGAAAGCTCTCTATTCTAAATTAATACGGGATTAGCTGCATCATTGCACTTTTATATGTCATTCTTCTATGTTATTCATATTTTATCTTTAACAGTAGTTTTTATGTTTATGATTGGTCTAAAGAATATACCTTCGTATCACTATCACCACATAATATTATAAAACAAAGTCGCTCCCGCTGTCTGTCTGTCCCTAAGTATGCTTAGATCTTTAAAACTACGCTACGGATTTTGATGCGGTTTTTTTTAATTGATAATATAGTGATTCTAGGGGAAGGTTTATATGTTTAATAAACACGGGTGAAGCCGCGGGCAATAGCCCGGGGGTAGTGGATTTGTGCCCAGTTGATGGCAATAGACTCGGACCCTATTGCATGTGACTGAAACATAACTGACGAAATGTGGGTGTACCTACTACAGGTACACCTCTGCCCAACCCTCATATTTTTGGATTGTTTTCTTTGAATTAAACTACGTAAATATTCAGTTCTATACCTACCTAGATATTTTAGTTATACTTAGCTCGAATTTTGTTCCAACTCAACTTTATACGCTTGATTTACGTTTAATATTCTGTTGCAATTGTAACCGAGGCAAAGTTTGAAATGGTCTGTACTTTTAATTAAAACTGAAATAGGAACTTGCTTTTTGATAAGTATCGAAAATATATTATTGGGGGCTTGTGGCTAAGTAATAACAGCCGCATGGGTTGATCGATCAGGTTAAGCTACGCTTGCCACGGTTGGTCCATGGAATGGTGACCATCTTTACAAACCAAGACCCCTCCGTGCTTCGGAAAGCACGTTAAGCCGTTGGTCCCGGCTGTCAATCGTGGGTCTTTGACAGTCGTTACGGGAGCCGTTATGGGTTGTGGTCAGGTAGGCAGTCGTTCCATGTAAAATACTGGTATTCAACTGCATCCGGTTAGACTGGAAACCGACCCCAACATAGTTGGGAAAAGGCTAGGCAGATGATCATATTAAAACATATTAAAATATATTAAAACATTATTAAAATAAAATAATCTGGTATTTAGCTGCATCCAGTTAGACTGGAAGCTAACCCCATCATTGTTGGGAAAAGGCTAGGCAGATGATAAAAAGAATCTAATAGGTAAATATACAATTAGAAATGGCTACCTGCATGGCCTTTTAAAAAGCTCTTTTAATACTTATGAAAATTGTATCAAAATCCACCAAGTAATTTAGAAGAAGTAAGTAAAACTCAAATAAACGACATTGCTTTATACTATTTAGAGATAAGTGCATTATCAGTTACTATCGTTAAAACTACGTTGTAAGATTTAAACGAGGAAAGGTAAGTGCTACAAGATACAGAATTGAAGAAGATAATACAGACCACTTACTATTCAAGTATTCTATCTGTCCATACAATTACGTACTTCGTCACACGCTCACGACCACAGAAATCTTCTTTCTTATATCTATGCTCACGACTGTGCATAAGGACTTCCTTTAGCTAACTCCATTTCAAGAATATTTCGCTGTATTCTGTACACTAGCCCTCTTACAAATAAAACACGGAATAAAGTTATATCAGGAATAACAAAGGAATAACCATACATTTTCATAGGTTTAAATTTGGAATAACTTTATTCTGTGTTTATTTGTAAGACGGAGGAATTTACTTTGGTTACCTATCACATCACACCAATATTGTATAAAGGGGAAAGTTTGTGAGTGTGTGTGTGTGTGTGAGTATGTTTGTTATATAGCTTATACCCTGGATTAACACATAGGCTACTTTTTATCCCGGTCTACGCGGGTAAAACCGCGGGGCGCAGCTAGTTACAAATAATGTTCATGTTTCAGTCTTAGACTAAATAAAAAACCATTTCGTCTAAGGTTTCACTATCATTTTTCAGTTGCAAAGAAACGTCAGTATTCAATTCCAGCCGAGTTTGACTCAAAAACCATTTCTAGGCGTCATCTGCCTAGTGTTTTCTAAACTATGTTGTGGTCGGCTTTCAGTCTACCGAGATGCATCTTAATACCAGTGTGGCGGCATCTAAATCGCCACATATGAACTACGCATCAATGACATGACGTCACGCAATCCTGCATCGCGCAATTAGAGTTTACCATGCGACTAGCATATATACAACGTCCCGACATCAACCGTCGGGCAGTAGCCCACCAGATACGACACCCGTCTGGTCGGAGGATCCTCCCTTTTCTATGGAGGATGAGTGAACTTTACACCCTGTTCCTCATACCTCTAAACCAGAATTTGCCTGCCTACCTGACCTCCACTAAAAACATAACAGTAATACGTTACTCCTTTGGTAAGACTGGTTTTCAGACTTTCTGGCTATCCGATTTTTCCTGAAAAACTTCCTAATCCCCTGTAAATATATTATATGTGTAATGTGTTATTGTATGTATATTCCCTGTAAATTGAGAGGTATGTCTCTTGTGATACAGGAACTCCTAGTACAAGAGTCAGGGTTACACAGATGTTTGTGACTTCGAAGTGTAATAAAGATTTTATTATTATTAATTATTTTATTATTAATCCATCAAAATGAACTCCTACTTTATAAGCTCCAAAACGTTCGATAATTCCATTAAGTTCTTGAAAAGAAAATGACAGTGACGCCTGATGTTATCGAACGCTAATGGACGTCCGGTTCTTAACAAGAAAATGGGTTGGTAATTAATTGAATTATCGGGCAAGGAACTTTAGAAGTTAAAATTTTAAACATACCTAATAATTTTGTTGCACCCTAAAAAATATGGATTAGTCATTGCAGCAACATCAACAAAACAATACAATCCTTTAATCAAGAACATGAAGACTTCAAAGATAAAATTAATGATAACGATAAATAAATACAAAATAACATCATAAACATATAATATACATATTTAGACCTAAAAAGTCCTGAATACACAATAACAATGTTTGAGCATCTTTAACTAAATATAAATTAAAGTTTGTTTGACAACGTCTTCTCAGATTTTCACTCGTATTTGAATAAGATTGGCAACTCGAATAATGCGTCATTAGATAAAAAATATGTTGGACTTGACAACGGCACAATAATTGAATATATTACACCTGCTACAACATGTAGGTAACTAATTAGTTTTAACTAAAACTGCAAACAATTTGCCTCATAATTGTAACCCATGTCTTTAATAAAGCCTTTCTAATAAATATAGTTTCCTAGAATACTTTCAAACTCATCTTCTTTTAAGTAATGTAAGCAAAGCAAAGCAGCACCTAAGTCTTACCCTTGAGGGACACCATACTCAAAATATCTGTTCTTAAAATTATCGATTTGAACACCATTTGCGCCGCTGTATTAGCGCTGGCTCAGCGCTTTTTTACTGAACTATGACGACATTTCATAAAGGTAAGTACATTACATCATAAAAAACTACCATGATCTCACATACCATTGAACTTCAAGAATGGAATTTTACTAGCCTCCAATGATAACTGTTCTTAAAATTATTGCAGTTAGATGTATCGAATGAGTCAAAAGGGACAAACTTTGCTTAAATCCTTAACAAATATGTGCGAAAGCAATCGTCGTCTGTTCCAGTATTTGCAGTTCTAATAAACTAGATACGTCATGATTATTTTGTATTCGGAAGCAAGATAATGATAACGGATGATTAGGCAATAATGATGTTGAAGAAAGTTGCGCATTTCTTAATGAGTAGGTAGGTTTCATTGAAATAATTGGGATAAAACGATTGTTTTAGGAGTTAAATTAATTTTAAAATGAAAATGAGTCTGAATTAAAATTTGAAGTAGCATTTTAAAAAAATGCGCAGTTGCTATCTGATATTTGAATTCAGATTTGGATTTTATTTTATTTGTTCCGCTTGTATACGTATTTTTGTTCCAAATTTTTGTTTAACATTTTCCGTTCATTCATTTTTGTATCCAATGTGACCTCCGGGAAGTATTGTAAAGTTTAACCTTAGAACTTACATTTTTTCAGCAAACCGCATCATTTCTTTGTCCACAAAGTTGTCCACAAATTCGTTCAATAACTCACTAATATTAAAACTGATCACACTTACAGTACTAACAATTAAAACTATTTTATTTTACTATTATTAAATCTTATCAAAGTCAATTCTTTCGAATTTGTTCGTCTGACGCACTTTATAGATAAGATAACTATACTAAAACAACGAAAAAAAAAACTATGTTCTACAAAATTTTTTTTGTAACACTATCCTGACCACAGCACTTCACGTTGTTTTTTTTTATTTACAATCACTTATATTCTGCGTGTTCGTGTACATGTCGGTGTATTCGTGAGACGGGCCGCAGGACGTCCGTTCGAAACAGTGTTCGCGGGCCAACTGACGCCAATGTAGACTACGCGTGCCGACCGCTCTTCACCTGTAGCTCTCGTTTCGATTTCGATGATATATTCGCTGTTTTTATCTAATTACTATAAGCGATAGTGCCCCATCGATATTGCATCAGTGACATTCGAAATTAGAATTTAAATTAATTTTAAAAATATAGTTTTAATTGTAATTTCAAAAGTCGACTGTATATTATTTTGTTAGTTTATCAAATTATTAATTTTGTTTTACTAATTGCTGCACAAAGTTAAGAATTTTAGACATTTACATAACATAATCAGCGTAAAACTTTCCCACTGCTGGGACACAGGCCTCCTCTCTGTGAGAGGGAGCGGGCCTTAATCCACCACGTGGGCCCAGTGTGGGTTGGGAATTCGAATGGGGCTCCGAATTTTTGGTTCTAGGGCATGCTGGTTTCCTCACGATGTTTTCTTTGGAATGACTTGCCAGTGTCGATAAGGCGTGCACAATCCTTGTCAACTTTTAAAATTTTGGTGAAAAAACATTTCCTCTCTCTTTAAACATCGTCATTACGTGTATAGTTCCTTGCTCTTTTTAAAGTAGGATATATAAGTATATATTTATATAAGTATCTGTATTTATGTATGTATAAATTGTATGTATATATGGTACACCACAGACTACCTACAGTATTCTCTCCTTTCTCCCCATAATCCATCCAAAGGTTGTCTGTAAAAGATCGCTTTTAGCGATAAGACCGCCCATTGTATATTTCAACCGCCCGCCCGCCGACCGCCCCTATGTAAAATTTCAACATTTATATCTGTAATTTTTATGGTGTGCATAATAAAGAGTATTCTATCTATTTATCTATCTTTTTGAGAACAGTGGCATGAAGTAAATTTCACAAAGTTATAAGCCGTGCCTGCCTGGGTTCGAACCCACGACCTACGACACGTAAGTCAGGGCCGTCAACATTTCAGTCATTTGTTTTATAATTATAATTAATGTTCTGTATTGTATTAGCAATTTCTAATTACAATATGAATCTCTAAAATTTAATTAAGTAGCTATAATGGCACATTACCTCCTTAGTGCGTTAATTTGTTTAACTATAAGTTTGGTCTTGAATTAATTTCACTAAAATTTTACCTTTGACACTAGAGTGTATGAACTAGTTGATCGTGAAAATTCTTAGTAGGTACCTATCTAGATACATTTATAGGATTTAATAGGAAGTGAATAAACTAATAGCCTTTAAAACAAGTAGGTATCTAGGTTTTCTTGCTATATTAACAGCCAGGATGCTGTACAGGCTCGTAAACATTGGTTATTAATCGCAGAGGAAGCGTAAGATATTTTTTTGTTGTGTAGTCGATTTTTTATCGACGTCTGTGGCAAAATCCGTCTAGATTAAAATCCTCTTTAAATAAATAAGGAAAAAAACATAATTTATCAAAAGATATTAAGAATCATGATTAATAAACGTTCATAAAAAAATGATTACCTACTTACATTTTTTTTTTAAATATAAGTAAATTAATAATATAAGTAAGATAGAGAATTACTAAGAGGAGCTTGTGGCTAAGTTATAATAGCCGCACGATCGACGAGAGGGTCGATCCATCAGGTTAAGCTACGCTTGCCGGGGTTGGTCCGTGGATAGGTGACCACTTCCATCCCATTCCATTCCATCTTTATATACCGAGACTCCTCCGTGCCTCGGAAGCACGTTAAGCCGTTGGTCCGGCTGTCATTTGTGGATCTTTAACAGTCGTTACGGGTCGTCAGAAGCCCGAAAGTCTTACAACCAGGCTTATCAAGAGGTATCGTATTACCCATTTACTGGGTTGTGGAGGTCAGATAGGCAAACGCTCCATGTAAAATACTGGTATTCAGCTGCATCCGGTTAGATTGGAAGCCGACCCCAACGTAGTTGCAAAAAGGCTAGGCAGATTGATTGATTGATAAGTATAGAGAATTACGGAGTACGTTCATTTATATACTTACTTAATAGTAAAAATTAATTATTAATAATAAACGAATAGGAAGATTATTACAATAGTAAAGTATATGACTCAGATCAACAAAAGATCTGAGGTACATGATGGACCACACCAAAATTCAAATATATTGACCAAGGCAGCTTCCACCAAAAATCCGCTGATACCTGAAACATATTATTATATTTCGTTCAAATGACCTCTGCCCGGCACGCCACGGACGATGTCTAATTAAAACAAAAATGGAAAAAGTTGTCCGAAAACATTTAGGTACCGCCGTGTGAACCGTTTTTTTTCATTTTCGAGTTTCATTTGAATGTAATCGTGTTTCGTGCTTTAACCATTATGAAGCAGGATCAATATTATATATTGTTAACAACCTATGTAGGCAATACTTGTGTGATCTATGTTTTACAAAGGCATTAACATCAGTTCTCCAATAAATTTATGCAGAATATGATATAGAATCTAATAAATAAGTATGGAAAAAAGGGACATGTTGCACCGACCCCAAATAGATTGGGATAAGGGCAGGAAAATTATGAGATTTTCTTACTTTGGTTGCGGGCGTATTAAGCGTTGTTTGAATTGAAAACTTCTTCAGGGCTCGCGCAGACAGGCGCAACGCTACGGTGCGACTCGACTCTGGTAAAACATTACGGTATTTTACTCTGTAGGAGAAAGTTTTAGTTCGTAAAATAACAATACAAACTTTAAAATGCAATTCAAAGTTTTCAGTTTTTTTATCTGTTTTCTAACACCATGAATGTAGCCGCCATGTTATTACGTCATACCGCTGTGTACATTAAAAAGTGTCAACTGTCAACTGATCAGCGTATATAAAGTGTTTGTTTACACTGCCAACTGACGTCAGGACCACAGAGCATTGTGGCGTCCACTGCGTTCAGAGCTTTCGGGCGAAATTTGAAAATGTAAAATTTAAATGCATTTTTATGGCAGTTATCGATTGAATAACATTTTTTTTTTGTGTCTTATTAGCACTATTTAATTTAATCTAATTGAGACACTTTTCGTAAAATGGGTGTTGTTTGCGCTCTCCAAATAGTGAACGAAACTAAACCATCACGCTCGGTTCGGTAACGCTGAATCAGGTATACGTACTGGTTGTGATTTTAAACACTAAGAATAGTTTTAAAAGTGAAAACTTATGACTGCAGCCGAGTATACCTTAGCGATTCAGCGTCACCGACCGACTGGAGCCGAGTATACAGGGTGTAATTTTAATCACCGTTGTCCTCTTAAGGGGTCATTGTACTATTCATTATGAACAACTTTTACTATGGGACCAAACCTGAAATCGAGAAAAAAAACAGCTGTTCCCTTCATTATCACGAGTTATGCGAACATAGACGTAGGGAACAACAGATTTTTTTCGCGATTTCAGGTTGGTCCGTTAATAAAAGTTGTTTATAATCATGAGTACCTACAACGACCTCTTAAGACGCAGATATATGCCAACGGTCTCCAGTGGTTAGCTTGCGAGTTCTGTGCTGAGCTCACGCATCGTGTCATACGTCCTGCCAGTATTAGGACTCGCCCAGCAAGGAGCGCGGTCCCAAACAAATTAGATATATCTTTGCAAATTATTACACTTTACAAACATATTCTAAAAAATATTCACATTATTATGTATTAAGTTATATTAAGAATATGTTCTAATTTAACTTTTTTTTCAAATCATAACACTTCTCGTGATGGTTGCAATGTAATGGTTAATGTAAGTAGAGAAATAAATAAATAAATGATCTTCAGTTTAAAATCATTAAATTTAGCTTATCGTCGTCTTAAGTGTGAGGCCAAACGAACGTTATTTTGTGAGTCGTGAGTCGGAGAATTTCAGTCGCAGAAATTCTGCTGCATTCGGTTTCATACAAAAATCCTGATTCGTTCACACGGCGACGCAAAATGAGTTGCTCAGAAATTATTCGACCGAAATTACGCGACTCACAACTCGAAAAATTACGCTCGTCTGGCTTCACCCTTAGAGGTTGTGCGTTATTTAATTACACATTACACCTTACATTTACACCTTGTGTACTCGACTCCAGTCGGTCGGTGACGCTGAATCGCGTTTAGTCGGCTCCAGTCGTAAGTTTTCCCTTCAATCATGTAAAATATTTGCACACCACTCTTTTTTCTACCAGCACCCTAATTGCGTAATACACTATCAATCGGAATCGGTTTCATTTTGACAGTTCAATAATATTTATTGCGTTACTTACGTTTAGTTGTCGAGCAAACAAATTTTTTGAACTTATGTAGCAATGGATCGAATCAAATCGTTTATTTGTGATGCATGGATTACATACAGGTGTTCATTACATAATTATATACTTAATAATGTTCACGCCATGATCAGCAACTTGGGCATACAAATGGTTAAATAAATGATAAATGAGAATATGATTATAAAATTCTAATAATTTGATATAAATTCTATTATTACTATTAATCACAACAGACACAAGACAACAACAATAAACTTTCGTCAAGATACATGAAACATTAGCAATTAGGGTGCAGGCTGCTCCCAATATAGAGGTACCATTTATTGTAATCCTCACACAAGAGTCATTGTCCATTTATTGTTCACGAAAAGGAATTTTATCATGCTTTTCGCAATTTTGAAACTGTAAATCGACCAACCACAGCAGTGATTACAAAAGGAAGTTTTTGTGAAAGTGCCTACTAAATTATGCGTTGACCAAACGACAACAATGAACATGCAAGGGCGATATTAAGTCACAGTTTACTTCTATTATCAAAATAAAATCAGTCATTTTCATTCTAAATAACAGAAAGCGTTAATGTTTCGAACATTTTGAGTTCTGAGTATACGATTAAGGTTCTGTATATTTTTACAACTTTATTTTGAACTTTTGTAACCACCATAATAGAGCGATCAATTCAACTGTACGATTATTAGTTATTACATGTTACCAATATTTTCGACGTTGATGAAACGATTTTATTTTAATAGCTTTTTTAGTGTTCTGTACCCGAAAAGTCCCAAGCAGAACCCTATTACTAAGCCTCCGCTGTCCGTCCGCCCGTCTATCTGTCTCATGAACCGCAATAGGTAGACAGTTAAAACTTTCACAGATTGTGTGTTTCTATTACCGCTTTATCAGCAAATAGTAAAAATAAAGTATGACGGCGTCAGCGATGGCTGAGCGATAGAGCCGTCATCATCTCGATTCGGTGGTACGGGATTCATAGTGCAGGTTTACAATTAAACACAGCAATTCAGTTAATATTTCACTTTCAGAATAATTACTATCACAGTAGGTACAATACTAATAACGTTCACGCACTATTTCTACGTTCGGGCAAACCGACAGTTTCGCGTAGGAGAAGTGGAGGTCTGCACCCGTTCGTTGCCCTCACAAGACTGACTCGTCGTCCAGTCACTTCCCTTGACACGACTCTGTCCACGTGACGCCTCCCTCTAGCGAGCGCGTCACGGCGTTTACACTCACCTTAGTATTATAATAATCAATTGAGAGACTATTATCGCTCAACTTTTATAATCTCCGACAAGTATGTTTTTAAATATGTAGTGTTAAATATTGTACTACTATTTGTACTGATTATTCACCTACAAAGGCCTCTTACTCAACTCAACATAATCAAATTTAGTTTTTCCAAACTGAGCAAGGAATTCCATTAACATGAAAAATGAATGTATCAGACCAATGAATTCGAATTTAACTGTGAACACGCAACGTTGATCAAATGGTTTATACAGGTCAGACAGTAAATTGTTTTGATTTTTTTGATGAGTCCGTGATTTTTATTGTTGTTGGACATGAAATTAATTGTGACTGTTCTTTAAACGATGATGTGTCATCTGTCACTTACAATAAACCCCTTCAATTTTACGATGTCATTAGCTTTTACCCAAGGACCCATGGCTTTGCACGCGTGGATGTCGGAATTTATACCAGGGGAACGTACTACCGGGATTAAAAATACCTACCTAATCTACATCCGTTCAGTGGTTTAGCCGTGAAAAGGTAACAGACACAAAGTTACTTTCGAATTTATAATATTAGTATGGATAGTATGGAAGAAAAAGAGATAGGAAACGTTTGTTTGATGAATAAGTGGTATAGATAGATAGTGACTTTTATCAAGCTGAAGTGGTAGCGGTTTTGTCATGTATGGCCATGAGTTTGTGCGAGGAGGCCGTGAATCAGCAAGTATAGCATGAGATCCTGCTAAATGATTCTAAGACAGCAAAAAGAAAAGGCCGCTGAGACAGCCTCAAAAAATGACAATTTTTTTGAGCGTCATTTGAACCAGCAAAATACAGCGTCAGGCGGTCTGAGCAACGGTTAAACAACAACAACAACAACTTATAAAATTCTCTATATAACATAAAATCAATTATTTTTAAATGCTATTTAGATACAGCAAAATCATTAGAACGATTTTGGTAAGAGGTAACGATTATAAGGATTTTGTTGTAACTTTGAATGTTAAAACTATTTCGCTGTGCTTTGCTCTGTTACAACTACCAAGATACAGCAATATTGATGCTTGAAATTGAAATACCAGTTGCTGTAACTGCTATAAAATGCATGTTAGCCTAACTTTAGAATGCTATCATTAGTGGCATCTGAAAAATTTCATTATATAAGAAATACGCGTTCCAAAAATGACCGCTCTGATTCAGCTAGGTAGTTCACGAGTCATGAATTTTTGCGAGATACTACAAGATTGTTTTCTTGCGTCGATATGTTAAAAAAATTGAAATCAAAATTATCTGCCGAGTCATAAGTCCACATATAAAATTCTACTATCTCCAGTAATAATACTCAGGCCGTAAAAAATAAATTCATCCTACAGGAATATTAGGTAGTAAAATTACGCGACATTTTTTTTATAGACCAAATGAAAACTCGAGTTAAGGGCGCTCGTATATTTACAGTAATTTATCGTTTTTATCGTTGACTCAAGATAAGTAGAACGATTTATTAGAAATGTAGATAGATACTGTATGTTGCTATAGGTAGAGATTTAGGATTGAAATCTTATCTATCTAGAAAAACTAATGTCGATTTATATTGTGCCTATACTAAAACACACGATTACATACCAATATATCCTATAATGAAATTCCAGTATAAACTGACCTCCCATTGTATAGGCTTTTCCTACAAAGAGAGATTAGTTCATACTGGAAATCTAAGTATAGCTTGAATATGACTGTCTACGTGCGTACATTTCTCGATACGATATTCTTACGATACAATACAGCGTGTATCAGAAAGACCCGGACAAGATAAGGACCTGGATAAGGGTGTGGTACAGACCATCAAACTGAACAACTTTCTTCATGGGATCAACATTTATCAACTGTCCCATACAAAACTTCAATACCTACTCGACCCAAATGTATGAGGCGGCTGATTATCTTTTCGGGATTACGATGTTGGTCCCATGGAGAAAGTTGTTCAGTTTGATGGTCTGTCCCTTAAATATGACCAAACCTTTCTGATACACGCTGTGTTGTACACAATCACATGGTGACATCATATCATCATATGTATATTTCCAGAATAAGCTTGTTTTTTTGGGGGTGGGAAATCATCAAATGACTTCTCCCGCTCTGGGTGGAGCGGAAGGGCGTGTCAGACTTTTACTTTATCCCACCCGTGTTCCTTCAGTTGCCTGTGCTAGAGCCACGGTATCTCTTTCGAACAACCCGCGACCCCGGCAGTTTCCAGTATAAGCTGACCTCTCATTATACGGAAAGTCTATACAAGGCAAGGTCAGTTTATACTGGAATTATGATGTAGTGATATTTGGTCGTCTGTACAATACCTATTCTTGAAAGACTTCATCGTTGTCTCAGCTTATTGAATATTTTTACTATTTCTAATCCTGCCATTCCAAGGTTCACTAGTAATTTATTACTGGCAATTTCCAAACAATAAATAATGTGAAACATAAACACAATCCCGAAACTATAAGAGACTAGCTACCTACGCCCCGCGGTTTCACCCACGTAGACCGGGATAAAAAGTAGTCTATGTGTTAATCCAGGGTATAAGCTATCTACATACCAAATTTCATCCAAATCGGTCCAGCCGTTTGAGCATGAAGAAGTAACAAACATACACTCACACACACACACTATTAGTGAATTATTGACAAGACATGTGATGAGATAGTGTGATAAAAATACGAACTACGACCATTTAATAGTAGATTATGCACCGAGGGGCTAAAGTTGTGTCTTATGTCACGGGCGTCATATTGAATCTCGAGCGCAATGAAGGATTCGGGATTTAACTCCCGAGCGCAGCGAGGTAGTTAAGAGTTTAACTCACGAGCGAAGCGAGGGAGTTAATACAAGAATCCTGAATGCAGCGAGGGATTCAAGCTAGCCCAAGGCAAAGACACCTTTAGCCCAGAGGAGGATACTCTACTTTTTACACCTACTGTGAGAAAATAATAGCCATAGTACGAAAAACAAAGTATTTATTAAATAAACAAACAGTAAGAATAACATATTTAGAACTAGTTAGTTATATGCACTTACATACTAATTGAAGTTAATGGTAACATTTGAGACATTAGTCCAGTTGTGCAAAGATAAAGTTAAGTTTTTATTTGGTACGTTTATAGATGTTGATGTGTAATTTAAAAAAAATAAAAACTTGAGAGGTGTCAAGGGACACCCGGATGGAACGGAGTTCCTTTCGATTAATTAGTGAAGGAATTGTAACAAAATTTTATTTTTATACTTATCATCATCATCATCATCATCATCATCATCATCATCATCATCATCATCATCATCATCATCATCATCATCATCATCATCATCATCATCACCATCATCATCACCATGTTCCTTTCGATTAATTAGTGAAGGAATTGTAACAAAATTTTATTTTTATACTTATCATCATCATCATCATCATCATCATCATCATCATCATCATCATCATCATCACCATCATCATCACCATCATCATCACCATCATCATCATCATCACCATCATCATCATCACCATCATCACCATCATCATCATCATCACCATCATCATCATCATCGCGACACCACACTGTTCAATGCGAAATAGAAATGAAAATATCTGGCTTGCTTTCTATAAGAGAGAGAGAGACAGACAGAGAAACATGCGCACGCCGCACGGCTTACAATAGCTACCTATAGCAAAAAGTGTCGTGACAACTTTTCGTGAGACTTTTTTCCCTCTAGCCCCCCTTCACAACGCGCGATAAGGAACTTCGTTCCAAAATTAAAAAAAATAAATTTAAAAAAAATCAAAAATGGTTCGTAGTTATCTAATTATTCTTACAATATTATGTCTTCGAAAACATGGCAACGATATGAAGAAGCAGTCGTTATGATTTTGTAGGAAATCGAGAATATCATCCACGCGTAGTAAGGGTTTCGAGAATAGCTTTCCTCTTTCTGGCACCAAAAGGTGTTTGTTAGTACTATACTGCCAATTTAGCTCAGCATGTGAGATTCCAAATTCAAATCACATTATTGACCAGCGGGTCATAATGAAATCCAGTACAACATTATTGACCGGCTGTGCCCCCGGCCACTAATGACTCACTTTAGGTTAAGGTTGCTTGACATATAATTTGACATTTTCGAGCAGGTGGTGTGAAAAGTAATTTAAACTAGTATGACACTGTCGGCAGTGGTAGAAATAAAACAATTTTGTATATCAAAGACAGAACAATTTTGGTCTTGTGGCAAAATAAGTATTTGCAATCTCTGTAATAGACCATCTTGTAATACCTGAAGACTTGGGGTGACCTAGTCGAATGAAAAGTCAAATTAATCGAAAAACAGGTGGCGTTTTAAAAAAATCAAGCTTCTAAGTCAACGCAATAAAAAAATACGACCATTTATGCGACACATTTTGATACTCGCAAGTGAATCAAAACCTATTGGGTACTTCCCGTTGACCTAGAATCATGAAATTTAGCAAGAAGCAAGGTCTCACAGCACAAATAAAGGAAAAAGTCCAAAAATTGTAAATCTGTAATTTTATCACATAAAAACATATTTTTTTGGGATTACAATGTGAAGTTTATTTTTGGGATAAATTCTTTTCAACTACGGAACCCTTCATTGTGCGTGGTCCGACACGCATTTGGCCGGTTTTTTTAATTTGGTTTGTCATGTAAAGAAGGTGGCTGAATGTCAGTCTGCGGTATTGACATTAAGATGCAATTTATAAATGCTGAGTCAGGTAAAGATTGCTGAGCAGATTCTATCGTGCAATGAGGAGACAAAAATAGAGCCCTCTCAACTGTCGTTAGACCACATAAAGCGGGGTAATTGCGTAACACATTTCCAGTAGGAATCGGTTTCATTTTGACAGTTCAACAAGATTCATTGCGTTATTTACGTTGTTTAGCAGACATTTTTTTTGAAAATATGAAGCAATGGATAGCAATATGCTTCAAAATAATTCAGATTGTGATTGATAGCGTGTTACGCAATTACGGTGCTGCAGTGGCGTGCACAGAGATTTCAGACAGGGTATGCACGGTTAAAATAAAATAAAAAACTTAAGTACCAGTTTCAGCTTCTTTCGGTCGGAGTCCCACCGACTAGATAGTAGATACCCTACCCAGTAGGTACCTAGTTACCTACATACCCGACTCTTACCACACGGCGCCATTGGCTTCGCATGGCGTTTATTTGCGACCACCAAAAATATCTAAATTATTTAAATCTGAACATCCGTTATATGTAGATCCAAATATATAATTTTTATGTTGATTTGTAAATAAAGGTAAACAATACAATATGTTTGTGTGTACACAACCTTTAGCTGTTAGCCAGTAACAATTATCATAATACTTTTTATGTAAATAACGAGTAAGTAGCATTACCTTTTTTTTGTGTTAAACCAAACCCCGCGTACACACGGACCCGTAGGTATGAGTTTTAGTTTTTTACAATAAACTTACTGAATAATTACTTAGACAATCAATCAGTTCCGCCCAGAAATACAACCGAACAAAAATATTAAATCAATCGAAACAATAAATATGGCGAATAACAATTACGAACTAATACGAACAAATAAATTGATTTTAATCCGACTAAAAAAAGTTGATCCTCTACAATCAACGAATAAGCGGTGCTTTTACGGCTTCTCAATTTGGACGGTTTGCAATGTAAGCTCTGCTTCTAAAACTCTAACACGCGCACACATTTTCACGCACACAGTCACACTTTTGCTGTGTACTACACGAGAATTCACGAGATGCGTTGTATGAAAAATAAGCAATGCGTAGTAGTGCTTTTGCTCACACGGGAGCGCTGCTTGCGCGGTGAATCGGTGGCGCGTGTTCGCCGCTCCAACGTGTTAGTTCCATAAAAAAGTAATAGATGGCGCGGAATCGCATTATAAACACGGGAATTCAAATGACGGATTTTAAATTAGATTCATTTAATACCTACCATGTTTTTTTATTTAATTTAAATAGTTATTTACCATTTAGAGGGGCATGCATGTATGGGACTACAGGGTATGCAGAGCTTATTTGCATGTATGGAGTGCACGCCACTGCGGTGCTGGTTGTTAACAATTGTGGGTGTCATAATATGATAGTTGAGGGTTTAGGATGACGACCTGTCATGGGTTGCTCGAAAGAGATACCGTGGCCCTGGCACAGGCAACTGAAGGAACATGCGTGTGTTTTAGTCAGTAAAAGTCTCCCGCTTTGCCCAAAGCGTGAGAAGTCATTCCCAACCACAAAAAAAAGGGTGACGACCTTATTTTGGCTGTGGCTGTACAAGTAAAATCTATGCGAACATTATGGATTAAACGATCCAGTTTTTGCTGTGCTGAGATTAATGTACCCTACATTTGGGTACAGCAAAAACTGTTTCCAAGGGCACAAGTGACGTGTTCCTCCATTCCTATTTACGTAACGGTCCATTCATATTTCAAGTTCAAGTTCGCCATTTTCGCAAGCCGAAATCGAATCGCGAACAGACTGATAAACGGTTATTTCTTCCGACATTCCCTCTTACCTATAAAGTGCCATAAAAATTTATACTCAGTCCTGAAAAACGACATAGCTCTTAGGCTCCTACTAAGCTATAAAAAATCTCGCAACAATTTTCGTCTAACGAGGTCCTATTCATGTAGGAAAATTGGCTCTTAACGCAAATTAGTTTTGAAAGTGAGTTTTTTGTGAATATGTTTTCTGTAGTAGGTGTTTGACTACATTAACAAAATTTATAGTGCCTCAAAAGCATTTATAAGTAGAAGACTGATAGGGGAACGAAGGAACACTTTTTTCATAAAAACGACTTTTTTTTGTAGGTACCTACCCCGACGTTTATAGATTTATTTGCTGTAAAAGTTGAGTATTCTAGGAAGTGTTTGTTACTGTTTCGATAAGATGTATTTTTACTGTTTTTGTGAGGTAAAGAAATTGATTTATTTTTGGTGTATTTACGATAGCAGTGGGACGGGAAGAATAAAAGTTTGTTATAAAATATTTGAGCATTACAAAAGGTAGGTTTAGCGAAGTTAGAAAGACAATCTTATACTGCTATAGTTATTATTACATCTTCAATAACAACAATTGTTTTGTACCCTGTAGAGATGGCATTATTTCCAACTGTAGTACCACCTACACACAACCAAACATAACATCACGCCAATAAACCCCAAAGGGTTAGGCACAGGTAACCTATAGTAACACCCACCAAAAACCACCTAAATAATATCTACATTGTAAATTGATTTTGAGGGGTTCACGTTCAGAAATCGCTTTCAGCTGGAAACAGATTTGTAACACCTTACGCGACCAACGACGTGACAAAGTGTCGTGACCGTGCTCATTCACCTTTCATCAATGTGGCCAATGAGCACGCGTAACTTGGGGTCGTTTATTCCGGCCTTCATTTTACTTTAACATTGATTCCTAATGATTTGTCTTGATTTGGAGAAGTTGAAGTTGAACTCACATTGACACTGATTCGTATTTTTACTGTTTTTGAATTTAATGGAGCTTGTTTGATATTTGCCATCTTGATTCTGTGAAATTCAGTACTTAGATGATTCTGTATTTGAATGAAGGGATTGCTAGGAATGTGGGTGTATAATAGTGAATAAGAATAAGAATACTTTATTTGTCAAACATGCGTTTACATAAACTGACTAATCAGACAATTTAATAGATGTAGTGAGCGTCCATGTTTTGCCAATAGCGGCGTACAAATGTCATGACTAAAAAAAATAATCAAGCTGATAGTCTATTAATCAAACCCTGTTCAGGTTAAACTCTTAAATAATCACTCACTTAACCCATTGAGTGCCGAAATTAACCGTGATATCACAATCAGTGGCCCCCATGCAAAGGCCTGCTACGTAATACTTCGTAATTGGCATCATGAATACCACCTTATAGAAGTATAAGTACGTAATATTGTGTATAAGAAGACCTACGTAATAATACGTAGTCGGCCTCTGCCATTATTACCAGCTACGTAATATTGCGTAGTAGTCATTCAATGGGTTAAGGAAGATAGTAACATTTTCACATGTATTTCACAATCTCTTTGTATTTCAATTTGTCACTGGCACTACAGGTACATTTTTTGATCCATTTGTTTACATTTTCAACAGATACTTAAAAAAAAAATCATAATTATGCCTACGACGCGCGATGGCGCGACGATATTGTAACTTACAACGCGCGTTTAAAAGCTTTCTAATTAATTAATTAAGCTTGTACTGGTGACGAGATTTATGCGCGAGTCGAGTCGCGTGTAGACAATCGCGCTATTGTGAGGTAGTGGTTCATACATTCTGTTCACATGCGCGTTTTGCTACTCGCGCGTGAATCGCATGCAATGACTTTCGAATCGTGCGATTGGCGCGCGTTCTACGCGCGAGTTGAGATACTGGGGACGCCATTGTCTTATCCAGTACACGCGCGACAGCTATCGCTGGTAGACGTATTTTGAATATTAAATCAACAAAGATTTTATTGACATCTGGAAGTAAAAAACAAAAACACTTAAAAAACTTATAAACTTTGTAGGTAAAAAACTTTTTATTGTGTTCTATAAACTTCGAATTTATATCCGACGCTTAGTTTATAACATTACTAGCCATTGTCCGCGGCTTCGCCCGCGTGGATGTCGAAAATTATGCCACAGGAACCTACTACCGGGATAAAAAGTATTCTATGTGTTAATCCAGGTTATAAACTATGTGTGTGCCAAATTTTATCCAAATCCGTTCAGCCGTTTTTTGCGTGATTGAGTAACAAAAATCCAAACATCTTCACAAATTTTCACATTTACAATGTTAGTACGAGTAGGATTGTTCTAAACATAATAGGAGTCATTCTATCATGTAGAATTCGGTGCGCTTTATACTTATTGTCGGTTTTCTCCTTCCTTGCGACGCCGCCGTACGCTATCAAATGCTTTGTCTGAATCCATGTTACTGACTATCCAAACCGTCCCAAGTACACTCGCGCGTAAAAACGCGCATAAAACCCGCCATCTGGTTGCAAATTCTTACGCGTGAGTTGACTCGCGCGTAAATCGCGTTATCTGCACAAGCTCTTAGTCGACGTACGCATGGACGTAAAAATATCGTGGCGTCTTTTTTTCGCGCATTGGATTTTCACCACTCTGCTTAGGACCGAGATTTGAAAATCCAACAGTGTGTTTATTCGACGCGCTGGGATGCACTCTGTTATTGTTAGGTTCGATTCTCGAAGCTCGGCTCAACAACGAGAGTTGAAAATTCAGTGCACGATAAAATCCGGCCGTGATATTTTTACGTCAGTGCGAACGTCGGCTTAGAGGTTCGTAGTCGTAATACTAATGTTTGCGATAAAAATTTCCAATGTCCTAATTTAATATGTTCTCTGTTCGCGTGCCGCCGATGCGATTCTGGCAGGTAACAGCTGTACATCGGATAGATTGACACGAAAAAACGCATTGGGATTACCCTTATCAGGCGGACCGTTTTAAGTGTTATCTTTATAAACAAAATATTATCAATGCACACAGATGTTTGTGTTGAGTAACCTACATAACTTATTTAGATAGGGAACTAATAATATATTTTATACCTACCTGGGCATTTCGACTAATTACCAATGCTTATTCTCGTTATCCATTCATATTATACTAGCGGCCCCGACAGACGTTGTCCTGTCTGAACGATCCTAGAACCTGACTGCAGCGCCACCTACCGGTTCCAATTGTGTTCTCAAACCATCCAGGAACCCATTCAAATATACACACAAAATTACATCTATATCGGTCCAGCCGTTGTTACGTTTTATACGTTTTTTTTAATGTATCCTATGTCCCTCTCCTGGTTCTAAGCTACCTCCCAATTTTCAGCCAAATCAGTTCAGCTGTTCTTGAGATATAAATAGTGTAACTAACACGACTTTCTTTTATATGTATGTATATACTATGGTAACAATTAGCTTTTGCAAAAGCTAAACCTTTGGGTGCGAACTTCTTTAGAGCCTCAGTGAATTAATTGACTAAATACGACACAGTGCGACGTAAAAAATGGAGAAATGAAATGTCACTTTGTAATATAGAAAGAGATGTGTCTATTCTTCGTAGGGATAGACGTGGCCATGCTACGCGTGCTGACATTGTTGCATTGGCCAATCACAACTGCTGTATTTTCTTCGTCCCCCGGCCCGCAGTGGTGAATCGTGTGCCTAGACCAAATCGGTCTGTCAGCTCTCAAGTGTATTAATTCTCTATGGCTATATTCTACCTCGCGGGTCCAGTGCGGGTTATTGCGGGCGGTGAATTTTTTGTTTTACGGTTTCCTCACGATGTTTTCCTTCACCGTTTTGAGAGCAGTGACTGTGCTGATGACATTATTTATAGAAAGTAAAGCGCCTGCCTGGGTTCGAACCTACGACATAAAACTCGTAAGTCAGAGACGGTCTTGCGGACGGCGAGTAGTGGGTAGCTCGACGTCCGGTAAGGACCAGGCCCAGTTTACGGCGCGTTGTGTTCCACGCGCGCCTCAGTGATGAGATGTCAGCAATGATGGGGTCCGAAAGGGCCGATGCTGCCGGGGTCGCGGGTTGTTCGAAAGAGATACCGTGGCCCTGGCACAGGCAACTGAAGGAACACGGGTGGGTTTTAGTCAGTAAAAGTCTGACACGCCCTTCCGGCTTCCGCTCCACCCAGAGCGGGAGAAGTCATTCGATGATTTCCCATCTACAAAAAAAAAAAAAAAAAAGTCGGAGACGCTACCGCTGGGCCACCACTGCTCACTGGGCTACCACTGCTTAGCTTGCGGTAAGCGTCTGTTCTGTATACTTTACCTAATTTTATTTAACAAAAACATTTACCAATAGTGTTTAAAATGTAACAGACTGATTCATTCATGTGTCTGGGGGTATTATAGGATCGTGTGTGTGTGTGTGCGTGTGTACATCAATCTCCTTCAATCAGTTGTAGCTCGCTCCAAGATCAACAAATACTTAGTGGCTAAAGATAGGTGGGATTGCAAGCGATTGGCGATTTGTTACTAAGCGGTTTTTACCAATATCTCAATGAATGAATTGGAAAACATAACACAGCCTATCAAATACTGCAGCTGGATAAATTCCTCACTACCTGGTATTCCAACCTCTGCATCCAGTCTATTCCAGCCACCATTAACGTCATCCATCTACATAGATGGACGTAAAATGATAAGTAAAAAATAATAGCCTGCGCTGTTCTTCTCCTGGGCAAAGGCCATTCCTTCCATTCGTCTCTCCTTCCCTCAAATCTTTCCACCGTTCGCGAGCCCGCGCCTCCTCCTTCCAGTTTTGGCAGAATCTGTCCAGTTCATGCCGCCATCTCCTACGTGGCCTGTCGCGGCCACGCCTCACCGTCTCAAGGCACCAGTTCTGTTCTCTCGGGGCCCACAGTTTGTCTGGCATGTGGCAGACATGTCCTGTCCAGTCCCATTTAAGTTGGGCAGCCTTTTAAGCCACATCAACTATCTTATTTTTAGAGTGCAGTATTGTGTTTCAAACACGATCAGTTAATTTAACACCTAGTATACTGCACTCCATTGCTCGTTGGCAGACCTTGAGTTTGGACTTCTGGAGGTTAGTCAAAGACCAAGTCTGTGTATCCGTATTTTTATTTATTCTATAATTAATATCATCTATCTATCTATATAAATAAAAAGAGAAGTCCTGACTGACTGACTGACTGATTGACTGACTCATCAACGCCCAGCCCAAACCCTTGGACCTAGAAAGCTGAAATTTTGCACAGAGGTTCCCTTAGACATGTAGACATGGAATAAGGAAGGAATTCCCGGTAGCAGGTTCCCTTGGGATATTTTTTGACATCCACGCGGGTGAAACCGCGGGCGAAGCCGCGGGCAAAAGCTAGTAGTCCATATTATGATTTTAATAATTGTAATGCCGCAATCAGGGAAATTCTTCTGGAGCTTCAAGTGCCTATACTTGATTGCTTGACGAAGAATCTTGCCTTTCTCTTCCCTAAGAATGGACACTTGACATTCACAGCAAGTCAATTCATAACAATAACAAAAAAAAACCGGCCAAGTGCGTGTTGGACCACGGACAATGAAGGGTTCCGCAGTTGAAAAGAATTTATCCCAAAATCAAACTTAACATTTGATCCCAAAAAAATATTTTTTTACGACATAAAATTACAAATTCACAATTTTCGGATTTTTTCCTTTACTTGTGCTGAGAGACCTTGCTTCTTGCCAAATTTCATTATTCTAGGTCGACGGGAAGTACCCTATAGGTTTTGATTTACTTGCGACAGTTGTATCAAAATATGTCGCAAAATGGTCGTATTTTTTTATTGCGTTGACATAGAAGCTTGATTTTTTCAGACATCATATCTCCACGCGTCCCTGAGAAAAAGGGTCTTGACAGACTGACAGACTTGAAATTTTTTTTATGTGATACAATTACAAATCAACATTTTTCGGACTTTTTCCTTTACTTGTGCTGGGAGACTTTGCTTCTTGCCAAACATTACTCTAGGTCACACTTGTAAATATACAATATATATTTATTTACTTGCAAGTATCAGAATATGCCGCATAAATGGCCGTAAGTTTTTATCTTAGAAGCTTGAGTTTTTTAGGACGTCAAGAGACCATAGACCTACGTATTTTATATGAATTTCAACTTGATACGCGTCCTGAGAAAAAGGGTCTTGACAGACTGACAGACAGACAGACAGACGGACAACGAAGTGATCCTATAAGGATTCCGTTTTTTCCTTTTGAGGTACGGAACCCTAAAAAATAATTCATCACTTTGAGCCACCAAGCCCTTTCAAACAAATACATTGAAAGTGAAACATTGTTCCAGTGAAAAAGCACTTGGGAGTTTACGCTCGGCGAAACAATAAAATAACGAAATAGTTGCACTCTGTCAGGATCGTTTCAGTTAGTTCATAAAGCTAAATTGTGCTGACATTGTGTCACATTGTTTTGAATTTATTCAACATATTGCAGTACCAGTGCAGAACAAACTATGTTGCACTGAAAGTAAGTACTCATTTTTGTACCAAGTCAGCTGAATTTTTCGGCCACTGTTTTTGAGTGCATGCAAAGTGCCCATGAGCGGTATAAGCCGACTTTCGCACGGGCGTAAAAAAATCGCGGCGATTTTTTTTCGCGCACTGCATTTTCAACGCTCTGCTTAGCGCCGGGAGTTGAAAATCCAACAGTGTGTTTTTCGTCGCGCTGGGATGCACTCTGTTTTTGTTAGGCTGGATTCTCGAAGGTTGGCTCAACACCGAGAGTTGAAAATCCAGTGCGCGATTATAAAATCCCGCCGCGATTTTTTTACGTCCGTGCGAACGTCGTCGGATTATTGCGGCTTATCTTTTGCACAACAGCTTGAACTATGTAGTATCGTAAAAGTTATGAAGAAACGAGTGATGTAGTTACTTACCTATTGTTTTTCTTATAGGTGTATAAGGGTAAAAGTAAACAAGCAACCATGCACCGTGTCGTTTTGCATCCTAGTCAAAATTAAAGGTGTGGTATAGACCATCAAACCGAACAACTTTTTCCATGGCACCAACATTTTAATCGCGAAAAAATTATTACATTCGACGAGTGGTAGGTATTGAAGTTTTCTATGGGACAGATGAAAATTTTTTCGCGATTACGATGTTGGTCCCATGGAGAAAGTTGTTCGGTTTGATGTCCTGTATCACACCCTGAAATTTGACGAGGATACGTTGTATAAACCGGTGACTTTAATGCCATCATTGCCAAATTGCCAAATTGCCAAAAACAAGCCAAAACAAAAAAACATCATGATTCAGACACCATTGTCTGAATCATGATGTTTTTTTGTTTTGGCTTGTAGTTTTAACACAAATTCAAAATTCGAAGTGAAGCCGACCCCAACATAGTTGGGAAAAGGCTAGACAGATTGATACTCGTCGATTTGAGAACCTCCTCCTTATTTTTCGTAGGTTAATAACAATCCATACTTTAATATTATAAATTCGAAAGTAACTCTGTCTGTCTGTTTGTCTCTCTGTCTGTCTGTCTGTCTGTTACCTTTTCACGCCTAAACCACTGAACGGATTTCTATAAAATTTGGCAAGGCTATAGATGGTATCCTGGGGACGGACATAGGCTACTTTTTTTTTCAAAAATAATCCTACAGGGGGTGATATAGGGGATGAAAGTTTGTATGGGAAACTCAGTATTTCTTAAGTCAGGGATGTGAAAATTAGGCGGGAGGAAACGCCCGGGTGTTATCATTGTGTGGATCGCCCGGAGGACACGGTGGAGCATACAGTGGAGGTCTGCCCGGCTTGGGCAGAGCACCGCCGTGTTCTCACGGAGGCGATCGGCGGCGGCGATCTCTCGCGTCCGAGCCTGGTCCAGGCCATGGTGCGGAGCGAGAGTGCATGGGAGGCCGTCACCTCCTTCTGCGAAGCAGTGATGCTCGCGAAGGAGGAGGCGGAACGCGTGAGGGAGAGGCAGCCTCACGCCCTCAGTCGCCGCAGGAGACGCCCTGGGCGGCGGGAATCGCGGGGCGATTTCCGGCCACCGTAGGCGCGGGCCTGCGGACGGTGAGCAGCGGGTAGCTCGCCGTCCGGTAAGGACCAGGCCCGAGTCGACGGCGCGTTGTGTTCCACGCGCGCCTCAAAGAGATGTCAGCAAGTGACGGGGCCCAATAGGGCCGACGCCGCTGGGGTCGCGGGTTGTCTGAAGGGGTTACCGCGGCCCTGGCATAGGCAACTGAAGGAACACGGGTGGGTTTTAGTCAGTAAAAGTCTGACACGCCCTCCCGCTCCACCCAGAGCGGGAGAAGTTATTTGATGATTTCCCACCCTCAAAAAAAAAAAAAAAAAAAGGGATGTGAAAATTAAAATGTATGCTTTTGATAGGAAATAAAGAAATATGCGGTTCAGCGTTTTTGAAAAATCATCCCCTAAGGGGGTAAAATAGGGGTTGATTTTAAAATTTACAAAACGGCATGGATTTCGACAAAATTTAGCAAGGCTTTACATAGCATCCTGGGGAAGGACATAGGATACTATTTTTTTTCCAAAATAATACCACAGGGGGTGATATAGGGGATGAAAGTTTGCAAGGGAAACCCAGTATTTCTTAAGTTAGGTATAACAAATTTATGCTATTGGTAGGAAATTAAGAAATATGCGGTTCAGAGTTTTTGAAAAATCATCCCCTAAGGGGGTAAATAGGGGTTGATTTTAAAATTTACAAAACTGCACGGATTTGGATAAAATTTGGCAAGGCTTTATATAGCATCCTGGGGAAGGACACAGGCTACTTTTGGTTTTAAAAATAATCCAACGGGGGGTGATATAGGGGATGAAGGTTTGACTGTATTACTGAACTTCGAAGTTTAAAATATCGATGTACTGTATTCATAAAGTTTAAAAGTACGAATTACGTTAGCTAGAAATTACACTATGACGAATTACTCAATTGAGAATGTTCATAATCGCGATGTACGGAACTTCGAAAGTTTGCTATAATGAATTACTTAATTGAGAATTTTCATCATCGCGATGTACGGAACTTCGAAAGCTTGCTATAACGAATTAGGTACTTCATTGAGAATTTTCATCATCGCGATGCCGATGTACGGAACTTGCTATGACGAATTACTAAATTTCGAAAAGTACATCGCGATTATGAACATTCTCAATTGAGTAATTCGTCATAGTGTACCTTCTAGCTAACGTAATTCATACTTTTAAACTTTATGAATACAATACATCGATATTTTAAACTTCGAAGTTCAGTAATACAGTCGCGGTTCAGTGTTTTTGAAAAATCATCCCCCAAGGGGGTAAAATAGGCGTTGATGTTAAAATTTACAAAACTGCACGGATTTCGACAAAATTTGGCAAGGCTTTATATAGCATCCTGAGGAAAGGACATAGGATACTTTAAAAAACAATACTACAAGGGGGTGATATAGGGGATGAAAGTTTGTAAGGGAAACCCAGTATTTCTTAAGTTAGGGATAACAAATTTATGCTATTGGTAGGAAATTAAGAAATATGCGATTCAGCGTTTTTGAAAAATCATCCACTAAGGGGGTAAATTACGGGTTGATTTTAAAATTTACAAAACTGCACGGATTTCGATAAAATTTGGCAAGGCTTTATATTGCATCCCGGGGAAGGACATAGGCTACTTTTTGTCTTAAAAAATAATCCTACAGGGGGTGATATAGGGGATGAAAGTTTGTATGGGAAAACCCAGCATTTCTTAAGTTAGGGATATGCAGTATGTTTTCCACATGAACGTTCCCATGGGATATTTTCCGACATCCACGCGGGCGAAGCCGCGGGCAAAAGCTAGTGTCATTATTAGAGATCGGATAATCGGATGCATATTAACCTAAACTTAATATTTCGCTAACAAAGTATGGAAGCGGCTTCTTAGCATTTTTTTTCTTACTATAAATCCCGGGATTCCAGAAAATGTGGGAATGCACAACTAATCGGATACATGGTATGGAAACGACTTCATAAATAACGTGGTTTTATTTATTTGGAAATACCGGGAAATCGGGATCACATAAATATTCCGTTTGTTACACGTGATCCCCGCGAGAAATACAAAGCTGCCGAATTGAAATAGTTGTCACTGGAAGGTACCGTCACTGTATCGGTGGGGTTGTTTTTATGGGTTTCGAGAATGTTAAAGCTGATACTGACGTTAAAATGTAAATCCAAGATGGCGGCTGCGAACATTTTCGAATTGTTCGTCATGGGTGTCGTTTTCATGGTTTTCGAGGGTTTTAAAGCCGATAGTGATGTTAAAATGTAAATCCAAAATGGCGGCTGCGAACATTTTCAAATTTTACGTCATGGGTGTCGTTTTCATGTTTTTCGAGGGAGTTAAAGCCGATAGTGATGTTAAAATGTAAATCCAAGATGGCGGCTGCAAAATTTTAAAATTTTTCGTCATGGGTGTCGTTTTCATGCTTTTCGAGGGTGTTAAAGCCGATAGTGATGTTAAAATGTAAATCCAAGATGGCGGCTGCCAACATTTTAAAATTTTTTATCATGGGTGACGTTTTCATGGTTTTCGAGGGTTGTAAAACCGATAGTGGCGTTAAAATGTAAATCCAAGATGGCGGCTGCTAAATTTTCTAACTTTTCGTCATGGGTGTCGTTTTCATAGTTTTTGAGAGTTTTAAAGCCGATAGTGGCGTTAAAATGTATCGTTTTCACAGTTTTCGATTTCGACTATAGCCAATAGTGAAGTCAAAATTAAAATCCAAGATGGCGGCTGCGAAAATTTTCTAATTTTTCGTCATGGGTGTCGTTTTATTGGTTTTCGAGGGTGTTAAAGCCGATAGTGACACTAAAATGTAAATCCAAGATGGCTGATTAGAATATTTTTTAAATTTTTCGTCATGCGTGTCGTTTTCATGGTTTTTGAGAGTTTTAAAGCCGATAATGGCGTTAAAATGTAAATCCAAGATGGCGGCTGTGAAAATTTTCTAACTTTTTTTCATGGGTGTCGTTTTATTGTTTAGAGGCATGAGGAACAGGGTGTAAAGTTCACTCATCCTCCATATAAAAGGGAGGATCCTCCGACCAGATGGGTGTCGTGTCTGGTGGGCTACTGCCCCACGGTTGATGTCAAGACGTTGTATATATGCTAATCGCATGGTAAACTCTAATTGCGCGATGCAGGTTTGCGTGACGTCATGTCATTGATGCGTAGTTCATATGTGGCGATGTAGATGCCGCCTCAATTAGTTTTCGAGGGTGTTAAAGCCGATAGTGACACTAAAATGTAAATCCAAGATGGCGGATGCAAATATTTTTTAATTTTTCGTCATGGGTGTCGTTTTCATGGTTTTCGGGGGTCTTAAAGCTGATAGTGACATTAAAATGTAAATCCAAGATGGCGACAGCAAAAAATTTCAAACTTTTTGTCATGAATGCCGTTTTCATGGTTTCCGAGGGTTTAAAGCCGATAGTGGCGTTAAAATGTAAATTCAAGATGGCGGCTTCAAAAATTAAAAAAAAATTGTGATGGGTGTCGTTTTCATGGTTTTCGATGGGTACTAAAGCTGCTAGTGACATTAAAATGTAAATCCAAGATGGCGGCTGCAAAAATTTCGGTCGGTTTTACAACCCTCGAAAACCACGAAAACGACACCCATGACGAAAAATAAAAAAATATTTGCATCCGCCATCTTGGATTTACAATTTAGTGTCACTATCGGCTTTAACACCCTCAAAAACCAATAAAACGACACTCATGACGAAAAATTAGAAAATGTTCGCAGCCGCCATCTTGGATTTACATTTTAATGTCACTATCAGCTTTAACACCCCCCAAAACCATGAAATCGACACCCATGACGAAAAATTAAAAAATATTCGCATCCGCCATCTTGGATTTACATTTTAGTGTCACTATCGGCTTTAGCACCCTCGAAAACCAATAAAACGACACTCATGACGAAAAATTAGAAAATGTTCGCAGCCGCCATCTTGGATGTACATTTTAATGTCACTATCAGCTTTAACACCCCCCAAAACCATGAAATCGACACCCATGACGAAAAATTAAAAAATATTCGCATCCACCATCTTGGATTTACATTTTAGTGTCACTATCGGCTTTAGCACCCTCGAAAACCAATAAAACGACACTCATGACGAAAAATTAGAAAATGTTCGCAGCCGCCATCTTGGATTTACATTTTAATGTCACTATCAGCTTTAACACCCCCCAAAACCATGAAATCGACCCCCATGACGAAAAATTAAAAAATATTCGCATCCGCCATCTTGGATTTACATTTTAGTGTCACTATCGGCTTTAGCACCCTCGAAAACCAATAAAACGACACTCATGACGAAAAATTAGAAAATGTTCGCAGCCGCCATCTTGGATTTACATTTTAATGTCACTATCAGCTTTAACACCCCCGAAAACCATGAAATCGACACCCATGACGAAAAATTAAAAAATATTCGCATCCGCCATCTTGGATTTACATTTTAGTGTCACTATCGGCTTTAGCACCCTCGAAAACCAATAAAACGACACTCATGACGAAAAATTAGAAAATGTTCGCAGCCGCCATCTTGGATTTACATTTTAATGTCACTATCAGCTTTAACACCCCCGAAAACCATGAAATCGACACCCATGACGAAAAATTAAAAAATATTCGCATCCGCCATCTTGGATTTACATTTTAGTGTCACTATCGGCTTTAGCACCCTCGAAAACCAATAAAACGACACCCATGACGAAAATTAGAAAATGTTCGCAGCCGCCATCTTGGATTTACATTTTAATGTCACTATCAGCTTTAACACCCTCGAAAACCAATAAAACGACACCCATGACGAAAAATTAGAAAATGTTCGCAGCCGCCATCTTGGATTTACATTTTAATGTCACTATCAGCTTTAACACCCCCGAAAACCATGAAATCGACACCCATGACGAAAAATTAAAAAATATTCGCATCCGCCATCTTGGATTTACATTTAAGTGTCACTATCGGCTTTAACACCCTCAAAAACCAATAAAACGACACCCATGACGAAAAATTAGAAAATTTTCGCAGCCGCCATCTTGGATTTACATTTTAATGTCACTAACAGCCTCGAAAACCATAAATAGTACCCATTACGAAAAATTTGAAAATATTTGAAGCCGCCATCTTGGATTTACATTTTCAGAAGTTTTCACTATGGGACCAACTCTGAAATCACAAAAAAACTACTCGACCAAAATGTAAGAAACAGCTGACTTATGTTTCGTGATTTACGGGTTGATCCCATAGTGAAAGTTGCTCATGACTTCATGAGTAGAACACCCTATGAAAATTTTGTGATAAAAAAGTTACCCTTTCAAAAAATACTTAATTTATCAATTCCGGAATCGCGATATTTTGACGATCGACACAAAAGTGCATTCCTTAATAGCCAAAACCTAAAGTAAATATACATTCAATTCTATTCCCGGAATCCTGGTATTTTTTTTAATACAAAAGTACAATCCATATTAGCCAACACCTGAACGCAAGTACCTAACTAAAACATTCGATTCCAAAATCAGAACTTAAAAATTTTCTTTCCAGAATCCCGGGTTTCTTTTTTTTTTAAGTGCAATCTATATTAACTAACATCTGAACTTAAGTATATTATACATTCGATTCTATAGTCAGAAGTCAAAATTGACCGATACCGGAATTCTGGGATTTTTTAATCCAAAAGCCCACTCCATACTTAGCCAACACCTCAACTTTAGGTTAATATGCATCCGATTATCCGATCTCTAGTTATGTGGTATGAGAAATGAGGTTTAACGTAAGAAATCTTCCATATTTTGGACTGAAACCCATGTCAATACATTCGCACAATGCAAAAACTGTCCAAAAATGTTAAATTAATCGACGCAAGATAAATTTTGTAACAGTGAAAGTACTTTGTTTGGCAACATTTTTAAATTTTGCCATGCAAAAATACGGCACGCCGTAAGGGACAGCAGACACGATGCTTTGTCTCAATTTTTCGAATTATTTCGTATTTAAGTGTCTCACTTTCACACTTCACACTGTAATCATGGCAACGTCTAGATGTATAATGACTAGAGATCGGATAATCGGATGCATATTAACCTAAAGTTGAGGTGTTGGCTAAGTATGGAGTGGGCTTTTGGATTAAAAAATCCCAGAATTCCGGTATCGGTCAATTTTGACTTCTGATTATAGAATCGAATGTATAATATACTTAAGTTCAGATGTTAGTTAATATAGATTGCACTTAAAAAAAAAAGAAACCCGGGATTCTGGAAAGAAAATTTTTAAGTTCTGATTTTGGAATCGAATGTTTTAGTTAGGTACTTGCGTTCAGGTGTTGGCTAATATGGATTGTACTTTTGTATTAAAAAAAATACCAGGATTCCGGGAATAGAATTGAATGTATATTTACTTTAGGTTTTGGCTATTAAGGAATGCACTTTTGTGTCGATCGTCAAAATATCGCGATTCCGGAATTGATAAATTAAGTATTTTTTGAAAGGGTAACTTTTTTATCACAAAATTTTCATAGGGTGTTCTACTCATGAAGTCATGAGCAACTTTCACTATGGGATCAACCCGTAAATCACGAAACATAAGTCAGCTGTTTCTTACATTTTGGTCGAGTAGTTTTTTTGTGATTTCAGAGTTGGTCCCATAGTGAAAACTTCTGAAAATGTAAATCCAAGATGGCGGCTTCAAATATTTTCAAATTTTTCGTAATGGGTACTATTTATGGTTTTCGAGGCTGTTAGTGACATTAAAATGTAAATCCAAGATGGCGGCTGCGAAAATTTTCTAATTTTTCGTCATGGGTGTCGTTTTATTGGTTTTTGAGGGTGTTAAAGCCGATAGTGACACTTAAATGTAAATCCAAGATGGCGGATGCGAATATTTTTTAATTTTTCGTCATGGGTGTCGATTTCATGGTTTTCGGGGGTGTTAAAGCTGATAGTGACATTAAAATGTAAATCCAAGATGGCGGCTGCGAACATTTTCTAATTTTTCGTCATGGGTGTCGTTTTATTGGTTTTCGAGGGTGTTAAAGCTGATAGTGACATTAAAATGTAAATCCAAGATGGCGGCTGCGAACATTTTCTAATTTTCGTCATGGGTGTCGTTTTATTGGTTTTCGAGGGTGCTAAAGCCGATAGTGACACTAAAATGTAAATCCAAGATGGCGGATGCGAATATTTTTTAATTTTTCGTCATGGGTGTCGATTTCATGGTTTTCGGGGGTGTTAAAGCTGATAGTGACATTAAAATGTAAATCCAAGATGGCGGCTGCGAACATTTTCTAATTTTTCGTCATGAGTGTCGTTTTATTGGTTTTCGAGGGTGCTAAAGCCGATAGTGACACTAAAATGTAAATCCAAGATGGCGGATGCGAATATTTTTTAATTTTTCGTCATGGGTGTCGATTTCATGGTTTTCGGGGGTGTTAAAGCTGATAGTGACATTAAAATGTAAATCCAAGATGGCGGCTGCGAACATTTTCTAATTTTTCGTCATGAGTGTCGTTTTATTGGTTTTCGAGGGTGCTAAAGCCGATAGTGACACTAAAATGTAAATCCAAGATGGCGGATGCGAATATTTTTTAATTTTTCGTCATGGGGGTCGATTTCATGGTTTTGGGGGGTGTTAAAGCTGATAGTGACATTAAAATGTAAATCCAAGATGGCGGCTGCGAACATTTTCTAATTTTTCGTCATGAGTGTCGTTTTATTGGTTTTCGAGGGTGCTAAAGCCGATAGTGACACTAAAATGTAAATCCAAGATGGCGGATGCGAATATTTTTTAATTTTTCGTCATGGGGGTCGATTTCATGGTTTTGGGGGGTGTTAAAGCTGATAGTGACATTAAAATGTACATCCAAGATGGCGGCTGCGAACATTTTCTAATTTTTCGTCATGAGTGTCGTTTTATTGGTTTTCGAGGGTGCTAAAGCCGATAGTGACACTAAAATGTAAATCCAAGATGGCGGATGCGAATATTTTTTAATTTTTCGTCATGGGTGTCGATTTCATGGTTTTGGGGGGTGTTAAAGCTGATAGTGACATTAAAATGTACATCCAAGATGGCGGCTGCGAACATTTTCTAATTTTTCGTCATGAGTGTCGTTTTATTGGTTTTCGAGGGTGCTAAAGCCGATAGTGACACTAAAATGTAAATCCAAGATGGCGGATGCGAATATTTTTTAATTTTTCGTCATGGGTGTCGATTTCATGGTTTTGGGGGGTGTTAAAGCTGATAGTGACATTAAAATGTAAATCCAAGATGGCGGCTGCGAACATTTTCTAATTTTTCGTCATGAGTGTCGTTTTATTGGTTTTTGAGGGTGTTAAAGCCGATAGTGACACTAAATTGTAAATCCAAGATGGCGGATGCAAATATTTTTTTATTTTTCGTCATGGGTGTCGTTTTCGTGGTTTTCGAGGGTTGTAAAACCGACCGAAATTTTTGCAGCCGCCATCTTGGATTTACATTTTAATGTCACTAGCAGCTTTAGTACCCATCGAAAACCATGAAAACGACACCCATCACAATTTTTTTTTAATTTTTGAAGCCGCCATCTTGAATTTACATTTTAACGCCACTATCGGCTTTAAACCCTCGGAAACCATGAAAACGGCATTCATGACAAAAAGTTTGAAATTTTTTGCTGTCGCCATCTTGGATTTACATTTTAATGTCACTATCAGCTTTAAGACCCCCGAAAACCATGAAAACGACACCCATGACGAAAAATTAAAAAATATTTGCATCCGCCATCTTGGATTTACATTTTAGTGTCACTATCGGCTTTAACACCCTCGAAAACTAATTGAGGCGGCATCTACATCGCCACATATGAACTACGCATCAATGACATGACGTCACGCAAACCTGCATCGCGCAATTAGAGTTTACCATGCGATTAGCATATATACAACGTCTTGACATCAACCGTGGGGCAGTAGCCCACCAGACACGACACCCATCTGGTCGGAGGATCCTCCCTTTTATATGGAGGATGAGTGAACTTTACACCCTGTTCCTCATGCCTCTAAACAATAAAACGACACCCATGAAAAAAAGTTAGAAAATTTTCACAGCCGCCATCTTGGATTTACATTTTAACGCCATTATCGGCTTTAAAACTCTCAAAAACCATGAAAACGACACGCATGACGAAAAATTTAAAAAATATTCTAATCCGCCATCTTGGATTTACATTTTAGTGTCACTATCGGCTTTAACACCCTCGAAAACCAATAAAACGACACCCATGACGAAAAATTAGAAAATTTTCGCAGCCGCCATCTTGGATTTTAATTTTGACTTCACTATTGGCTATAGTCGAAATCGAAAACTATGAAAACGATACATTTTAACGCCACTATCGGCTTTAAAACTCTCAAAAACTATGAAAACGACACCCATGACGAAAAGTTAGAAAATTTAGCAGCCGCCATCTTGGATTTACATTTTAACGCCACTATCGGTTTTACAACCCTCGAAAACCATGAAAACGTCACCCATGATAAAAAATTTTAAAATGTTGGCAGCCGCCATCTTGGATTTACATTTTAACATCACTATCGGCTTTAACACCCTCGAAAAGCATGAAAACGACACCCATGACGAAAAATTTTAAAATTTTGCAGCCGCCATCTTGGATTTACATTTTAACATCACTATCGGCTTTAACTCCCTCGAAAAACATGAAAACGACACCCATGACGTAAAATTTGAAAATGTTCGCAGCCGCCATTTTGGATTTACATTTTAACATCACTATCGGCTTTAAAACCCTCGAAAACCATGAAAACGACACCCATGACGAAAAATTCGAAAATGTTCGCAGCCGCCATCTTGGATTTACATTTTAACGTCAGTATCAGCTTTAACATTCTCGAAACCCATAAAAACAACCCCACCGAACCGATACAGTGACGGTACCTTCCAGTGACAACTATTTTAATTCGGCAGCTTTGTATTTCTCGCGGGGATCACGTGTAACAAACGGAATATTTATGTGATCCCGATTTCCCGGTATTTCCAAATAAATAAAACCACGTTATTTATGAAGTCGTTTCCATACCATGTATCCGATTAGTTGTGCATTCCCACATTTTCTGGAATCCCGGGATTTATAGTAAGAAAAAAAATGCTAAGAAGCCGCTTCCATACTTTGTTAGCGAAATATTAAGTTTAGGTTAATATGCATCCGATTATCCGATCTCTACACATAACCTAGAAAAAGTATAATATTGCTGTCTCATGACCGGCCACGCGGTGGCTCGATCTAGATGTATATTATCTAAGGTTAATAATGAGCAGTTTCAGCAGAGTTTATGATAGGCGCGTGCTGTTAAATAAATACGTTGTTTCAAATACAATGTATCTTAAGGAAGTGCGAATACACAATATTCAGTTAGTACGATCTGCCAACATTGTCTGATTATAAATATTTTCACCACATAAACGTTGAAAATAACAATCAATAGGTACTGTTTAATTTACTCACGTCGAAAATACGCGAAATGTAAACGATTAAAATTTTCTAGCGCGGTACGTGTATACAGTAACTCTTATACAATCGTATAACTATCAACGGATGTAGCTTCTTTACTCCCCAGTCAGTAGATTTGTATTCAGCTTGATTTCGAACTGGTGTAAAAATCACACTAATATTATAAAGGCGAAAGTTTCTGAGTGTGTGTCTGTATGTTTGTTACTTCTTCACGCTCAAACGACTAGACCAATTTAGATAAAATTTGGTATGGAGGTAGCTGACACCTTGTATTTAACACATAGGCTACTTTTAGCCTGGAAAAATGCTCGGTTCCCGTGGGATAATTTTTGCACATCCACGCGGGCGAAGCCGCTTGAAAAGCTACTATAAGATAATTGTAACTATTTTTAGAACTACTATGGAATTTTTAGTGAGCAAAAACCGGTCAAGAGCGAGTCGGACTCGCGCACCGAGGGTTCCGTACCATCATTTGTATGTAATTTTTGTTGATGATTTCTGAAAAACTGTGCTATTTAGAGACATCGTTTTATTTTTCCTGTAATCTATATCTATAAAAGGAAAGCGTTACTGACTGACTGACTGACTGATCTATCAACATACAGCTGAAACCACTGAACGGATTGGGCTGAAATTTGGAACACAGGTAGTTATTATGACCTAGGCATCCACTAAGAAAGGGTTTTTGGAAATTCGACCTTTAAGGGGGTAAAATGGGGGGATATTGTTTGTATGAAAAATCTTATTCCTTGAGTTAATAAACTTGAAACTTGGCACGAATATTTATCTAATTAAATAATGATTTTTGTGATTTTTTGTTTTTCTAAACTACCCCCTAAAGGGGAATTGGTGGGTCTCAAAGTTTGTATGGAAAATTTTTAACGCGCAATCCGATTAACTCAAAACTCAGTATTTTATACTTAAAACCAAAAATAAAGAATAATGTGTGTCAGGGTTTTTCGAAAATCTACCTGTAACGGGGGGAAAAGGGGTAGTCAATTTCACTGGGGAGGATTTTAGTGCGTGGCTTGATTAACTCGAAAATTCGTGAAAATAATCTTTGAGTCAAGCTATGGAAATATCTCAAACCATTTTTCACCACCCCTGGGGGGGTGAAAGCAGGGAATACAATTTACATGAAAAATGTTATTCATTTGGTTTTAATTGACTTGAAACTTGGCACGATTATTTGGCTAAGTTTGTCATTATTAGTTTTTTAAAACTACTCCAGAGGGAGCGTTAGAGGGGGAGGGGCAAGGGAGGGGTGGTGAGGAGTGTGAGGGGGAGGATGATGGACGCAGGGAGAAAGGGCAGGAATTGGTAAGGAGAGGAGGAAGACATGGTGAAGGCTGAGGGATGGGAAGGGGTTGGTGAGCCGGAGGTGGAAGAGAGTAGGAGAGGGAGGGGACGGGGTGGTGAGAGAGAGAGAGCGAAGGGGAAGTGATGAGGGGTGTGTGAGAGTGAGTGAGAGGGGGAGGGAGAGGTAGCGGAAGGGGATGTGGTGAAGGAACGAGCTAAACTCTGGAACTACCCTACCAGTCGGACTTTAAAAAATCTTTTTGCATTAATGATAGCCCAAATCTTATAGAAGGCATATTTAACATCACCCTAGCAAAAAGAAAAAAGTCTGAAAGAACGCTAAGTGAAAACGAAGTAATAGCGCGGGTAGGCAATGCGATGCGACGGGGTGGGTCGAGCAAAAAATAAATTTTACGCGGATGAAGTCGCGGGCAGAAGCTAGTCTATACATAAACTTCTATCACATAGAATAATTTCAGACTTTTTTCTTTGCAAACTTCGGAGATAAGGGGGGGAACGGTATTTTTTTTAACATTTTTCATCAAAAGTCGAAAACTATGCGGCCTAAAAAAAAGAAAAAAATGTTTGAGAATGTGCAAGCAGCGTTCTTTCATATGATACCCCACATGCCCTAGTAACCCCACTTGAAATTTTTCAGACACCGTTTCAGTCCCTGTTGCAAAAAAAATAAATGTATTTTAATTTTTTTCTTATTTGCAAAATAGTTGGGAAAACGTCATGTAAAACTGTTCCAAATTTCAAGTTGATAGCATTAGTAGTTCTTGAGATATCCAGCTGTGACAGACAGACAGACAGACAGACGGACGGACAGACAGACAGACAGACAGACAGACAGACTGAGTTACACCATAAGGGTTCCTTTTTTGCCATTTTGGTACGGTAACCCTAAAAAGCAGAATCAATAATAATCATATCGTAAATGTCCAGTAGCAAAAATTTATTTAAGTAAGTCCCTACTAAAATTGCATATTGATAGCAACAGGAGGCATAATTAATATTTCCTGGCTGGGGGGAGGGCGTGACGAACTGCGCATACGCAAACAGTTGAAAAACATTGTGTGGTTCTAGTCAGTAAGTGTCTGACCCTTCGCCATCCATGAAAATTTCCACATGCAAAAAAAAGGCATAGTTAATGTTTGCTTAACACTCCCTTAAGTCACCTTTAATGTCACCAAATAAATGTAATATACCCGTAAGAAAAAAAACCAGCCAAGTGCGTATCGGACGTAATGGGTATACGTACATAGACAAACTCACGCCTTCTTCTTCTTATGGAAGGCAGAAACTACAGAACGCCACCAGCTCTACGATCCTTACATACCTTTTGCCTCGTTTATGTTCATACATCTGGTCATTTAGAGGCATGAGGATGTAAAGTTCACTTATCCTCTATTGCAAAGGGACCGTCTTTCGTTGATCTTTGACAGTCGATACGGGTCGTCAGAAGGCCGAAAGTCTGACTACCAGTCTTACCCAGGGGTATCATGTTTTAGAGGCATGAGGAACAGGGTGTAAAGTTCTCTCATCCTCTATTGAAAAGGGAGGATCCTCCGACCAGACGGGTGTCGTGTCTGGTGGGCTACTGCCCGACGGTTGATGTCGGGACGTTGTATCTATGCTAGTCGCGTGGTAAACTCTAATTGCGCGATGCAGGATTGCGTGACGTCATGTCATTGTGATGCGTAGTTCGTATGTGGCGATGTAGATGCCGCCACACTGCAATGACATTGAAAAAGCTGTGTAACTGTGAGGGTGTGTTTGTGTGTGTGTGCCGTGTGTGTGTATTGTCTGCTGCATTATAAAACACAGCTTTTTTTCTTTTTTTTTCATTTTCGTGATTCTCGCTTCTCTCTTTCAGTGTGAGTTGTCGTTATATCGGATATCAGTCAATGCAGAATTAATTTTGGCTTTCGTACGTAAACGTATGGTGTAATTTTGAATCAATGCATTCTTTATTACGTTGGTATAGTCTATTTATACCTACTGTAAATTCTGAATACATTCTCTTCGAATTCCTATAAGTTTTCTAGTTGTTGTAACTGAGGTTTGTTTGCGATTTCAACGTTATTGCGCAATTTACTTCAAATACAACTAAACTAACTCAATTATGAAATTCTTCTCTCTTAGACATTTTACATAGTCTTATATATTGACATAAATAAATAAATACAAATAAAAAAGACTTTTATTTCTTGCTTATTCATAATACAATTTCAATTTCAATAACAATGTGCATGCAAAACCACTCACAGTTTTAAATTTATTTGACTAATATTAGTGCATTAAAAAAAAACAATAAAATTAATATGATTAAACCTTGATTAATTAGTTTATACTAAACAATTTATTAACATAACTAAACACAAAATTGAAGCTCGAAAAAAAAAACAGACAAAAAAAAAAAACTCCAATACCTACTCGTCCCAAATGTATGAGACAGCTGATAATATTTTCTCGATTACGATGTTGGTCCCATGGAGAAAGCTGTTCAGTTTGATGGTCTGTACCACACCCTTAAATTTGACCACACCTTTTTGATACACCTTGTATAACTGAGGCACTTACTGAGGCTAACACATAATCATTCACATTTCAGAGTAATTTTAAATTAGAATCATTATTAAAGACTTGTCCCAACAATAAAAAATACGATTGACCTTTCAGCAAAAATGTAACATTAATTTCAGCTACGAGGCACTTTTTAAGCTAATTAAAAATAACGTGGACCCTAGTAAACGGTCTTCGAATTTAACGCGACACCCTTTAATGCCCGCCCCTGGAGTGATAAAAAAAAAACATTTTGCAATAATATTTTATAAGGCGCCGTCAAAGTGTCGGTGAGATACACTGAATAATATAAATTGATGCGCTGAAAACTTTCAGTCATTAATATTCGTTATTTTTATTATATTTCTTAAAAACATACAACACTGATATTTTATTTAACCCTAAAACAATGGGATAAAAAAAAATTGCGTTAACTTTTTTATTACTCAATCGATTTTTAGGGTTCCGTACTATGGAACCAATTGGACCAAACCTGAAAATGCGAAAAAAAAATCTGCTGTACCCTACATTTTGACAAGTTATGTGAATAAATTCAATGTCATCCTGTAAGAAAACAAATATATTACACAAATATTTACACTAGTTACGTGGAGGGGCTCGTGGCTTAGCAATAACAGCCGCACGAGTCGATCGATCAGGTCGGTCTGTGGATGGGTGACCATTTTACATACTAAGATGTCCCCCATGCCACTAACAAAGGTCCACCTGAAGGACTAAATACGAAACAAAACCTTCTAACATAGAACATTACCCTCCGTGCCTCGGAAAGCACGTTAAGCTGTTGGTCCCGGTTGTCAATCTTGAATCTTTGACGTCCAAATCTGACAAAGTGACAACCAGTCTAACTAAGTGGTATCGTATTACACAGTAACTGGGTTGTGAGGTCAGATAGGCAATTGCTTCAAGGAAAATACTGGTATCCAGCTGCATCCGGTTAAACTGGAAGCCGACCCCAACATAGTTGGGAAAGGGCTAGGCAGACGACTTAATTATTTGACTAATTAACCCGTCCTGGGTTTCAATCAAACTAAAAATTACTGAAGATACATTTCGATCGCAGAGGACCAAATAAAATTTGTTGTCGAACTGAAACTTAACAGTTGTGACTGGTTTACGATCGGAACACTCTGTGGAGCTCATGAAAATCTGACGAGATCAGTTATTTGCTTTAAAACTAATAATAATTACCGCGACTTCGTTCGCGTGTCGGAATCGTGCAATTTATTCACTGACACGAAGTGACAAAGGGCAGCTACCTGCCGCTTATATTATTTTAGTACACACGGCTACAGATCAAGCTATCCCTTTCCAGTATAAGCTGATCTCTCATTGATTTCCTTACAATGAGAGGTCAGTGTACACTGGAAATGTATAGCTTGATGTGTAGCCGTGTGTACTTGGGCGACCGAGCTCTGCTCGGGTGACAATAGAAAAAATGAATTATCCCAACTATGAGACCTAGCTAGATCGATTTTTCGCCCCCGTAAGTATTGCAACTTTCATCGAAATCGTTCGAGCTGTTTTCGAGAACGTGATTACACACAAATATATTATAAAATTAAATACTAGCTTTTACCCGTGGTTTCACCCGCGTGGAAGTTTCAAGTCTATTAAGGCTTGTCCTCTCTAAAAAACGGCGAAAATAAGTAACTTAGTTTCCATTTTTTACAGTAACTATAGCACCTTTTTGATAGAAAAAATGGATTTTTTTTTGGAAGTCAGTTGTTTTTTTTTTTTACTTTTTAGTAAGTAACTTTGTAATTGATCTAACTTACAATAGCCTAATGTCAAGTAACCTATCACCTTTCACAAAATATTACTTTTCTCGATGCAGGGACGTTAATTGTTGGGGAGTTCTCCTAGTAAGAACCAGGAGAACTGGATTTGATGGTGAAGTCACCATCAGCTCCACTTCATCATAATTATGTATTTGTAACGAGCATAAATTGATAATCGAATCGCAAGTCATGAAATACTTAGTATTGAGTAGTTCCGATGGCCTTAAGTGATCTTCATCATCAGTTCCACTTCACCAAATGGTACTATCCGAGAGCAAATGGACGAGTTACTATAAAAAATACCCAAATCTCTATAGATGTGCCTATAAAATTTGAGGGTTTTCCTCGATTTCCATGGGATCCCCTCATCAGATTCTGACTTGGTGACAATGAAAATTCTTGCGATGATGATTTTTGCTCTCGAGCTAGTCACCTCGAGAGCAAGGATTTTCAAAATCGGTCCACAACTGACGGATAAATCAGTGTACATACATAAAAAATATATATACATACGGGACAAATTGAGAAACTTCTCCTTTTTTTGAAGTCGGTTAAAAATAACAAATACGTATCCTGTAATGAATGAATTCCGTTGCCAATCACCCAAACCAAAGGATATATCATATTAAAAAAAAGGATATGGCATATTATCTATTTAAAGTTACAATAGGGGCACAGAATAATATAGCTATAGTAGTTTATCTGGGCAGTGACCTTGAATTAATTACCTACAGCCGCTCAGTAGATAAATACGCGTCCGTCCGTGCGTAACTGCCGCGTACTCGAACTGTTGCGTACTGGTATATACTGAGATTTCTAAGCGCGTTGTTTCGGTCGTTTTCTAATCAATCAATCTGCCAAACCTTTTCTCAACTATGGGGGGGTCGGCTTCCGATGCAGCTGAATACCAGTATTTTATATGAAGCGACTGCCTATCTGACCTCCACAACCCAGTAACTGGGTTAATACCAGGTGGACCAAAAGAAATCACCCTATTGCTCTATGCTCTTATTTTTGCAAATGGCGGCCAATGTCAAATCTGTTTGCATATTTGTGGACTAGACAGATGTAGAATACAAGTGAACAAGCCATGGAGCGATACAATAACCAAGAACGCAGAATAACTTCATTTATTTACATTTCTTCAATAGACACGTCTATTGAAGAAGTGTAAATAAATGAAGTGAAGTGATTTGCCCTGAAGTGTGGCAAGATCGCCCGATTTAACCGTTCCACACTTTTTTTGTGGGGTTTTTTGAAGTCCCGTGTGTACGGGAATAAGCCCGAGACCCTGGAAGCCCTCAAGGACAACATTTGACACGAGTGCGAGAATCTGTCGCCCGAAGTTCTCGCCGAAGTGATGAAAAATGCCATACAACGAGCCCATATGGCAATCAATTGTGAAGGCGCCCATTTGGCCGATATCATCTTCTCGACTTGACCAATAAAATTCTAAAGGTTCAAATAAATATATTTAAAAACAGAATCGAAGTTTTTCATTTAGAAAAAAAAAATGAGAGCCAAACAACATCGGATGACTTCTTTTGGACCACCTAGTACGATACCCCTTAGAAGACTGGTTGTCAGATTTTCGGGCTTCTGACGACCCGTATCGACTCTCAAAGATCCACGAATGACAGCAGGCAGCAACGGCTTAACGTGCTTTCCGAGGCACGGACGAGTCTCGGTATGTAAAGATGGTCACCCATCCACAGACCAGCCCCGGCAAGCGTAGCTAAACCTGATGGATTAACCCGTGCGGCTGTTATTACTTAGCCACGGCGATAAACAACAGTAACATTATCATACTGTGATAGGGGTGTATGGTTACTTATATATATAGCTGGGGGTGGTCGTCTGTGAAATGTAATTTCATAGAAAATCCATCACGTCCGTGACTCAGCAATTACGGTCATGCTCAAAACGTTGCCACCATTTGCACACGCTTACAACTTCGTAACGGAAAATGAAATGGCTTTAAATTTTGCATTGGAAAATGGAAAACGACATGACTATGTAACATAGTTTTTATTATTGGTTTTCTTAAAAACGAAAGCAGACAAAGCACACAACCTCGGGTGGCCTATGTAATAATACCGACAGGCGACAATATGACAAAATTGTAAGATTTTTTCACTATTTCTGTCGCGAAATTGTGACAATTGTGTGACAATTAGTCGTTACTAGCAGGTACCTGGTCGACCAACCTCTGCTCGGCTGAAAATAGAGATAACGAATTTTCCCAGCTAAGAGACCTAGCTAAATCGATTTGTCGTCCCCGTAAACCCGTATCCTCTTACAAAAAAACACAGAATAAAGTTATTCCAAATTTAAACGTATGAAAATGTATGTTTATTCCTTTGTTATCCCTGATATAACTTTATTCCGTGTTTTATTTGTAAGAGGGCCATATTGCAACTCTCATTGAAATCGTTAGAGCCAATTGACTTGATTACAAATATATGTTAAATATTGCTTGAATTTAATATAAGTGAAAAAGTCTTGAGTGATTGTGAGTTCAGAGCATTAAAAACAATTTTACTCTAGGTATAACCTGAGACACAACCCTTTTGTGCTGGGATTAGGCTCTTATTAGGTCAACTCCTTTAAAAAGAAGGAACATAAATTGCCTTGGTTCGTATTTAAATATCAAATTTAAGAATATCGAAGAAGACTTACTTGTGATCTTTTTTAAAATTGATTCATCATCATCTACAGCCTGACTTCACCCACAGCTGGGAATAGGCCCTCTTTTCTTGTGCCAATCCTCACGCCCCTGTGCCAGCCTCATCCAGGTTTTAACCGCGATGGCAACAATGTCGTCCGCCCACCTTGCCGCAGGACGACTGACATCTCGTCTTCCAGTCCTTGGACACCACTTTGCCACAGCCATACTCCACTTGTCATCACTGCGCCTTGCCAAGTGTCCTGCCCAACTCCATCTGAGTTCCATAATACGCTTTCCGATATCGAAGACCGTCGTATGTCTTCGAACCTCGACGTTTGGAACTCGGTCTATAAGTCTGATGCCATGCACGGAAAGCTCCATGGCTCTCTTTGCAACTCTCAGGCCTCATTTACGGAGACGCGGGGCGTCGTGCGGGGCGGTGCGCGGGGCGGGCTGCGAGCCGTCAAGTGTAAGAAATCGTAATCGCTTCTCCGTAAACGCTCGCATAGAACGCCCTATGTTTGAATTTAGTGCGGGCCGCGCCGAACAACGCGATGCGCGACGCCCCGCGTCTCCGTAAATGAGGCATCAGCCTGTACACAGCATCCTGCGTGAGCGTCCACGTCTAAGCACCGCACGTCAAGGATGTATTATAATTGCTTTAATTTTGTCGGTGAAGGATTTGGGTTACTTGACAAATGAGGCGTATTTGTTTATTATACTGGGAATATGTGACATCGGGATCAACCAATCAATCAATCTGCCTAGCCTTTTCCCAACTATGTTGGGGTCGGATTCCAGTTTAACCGGTTGCAGCTGAATACCAGTATTTAACATGGAATGATTGCCTATCTGACCTCCACAACCCAGTAAGTGGTTAATACGATAACCCTTGGTAAGACTGGTTGTCAGACTTTCGGGCTTCTGACGACCCGTAACGACTGTCAAAGACCCACGAATGACAGGACCGGACCAGGATCAACGGCTTAACGTGCTTTCCGAGGCACGGAGGAGTCACGGTATGTAAAGATGTTCACCCATCCATGGACCAACCCTGACAAGCGTAGCTCAACTTGATGGACCGACTCGTGCGGCTGATATTACTTAGCCACGGGAGCAATCGCTTTAGATAAATTACTATTTTTTCAGGATCAAAACAAGTAGTAAGGTAGCTATGGGAACTGATGTTCTGCAGAGGCTGCTTTAGCACCAGGAATCAGCCGCCCACGTCATCCTGGAATGCGAGAATGCGGCTTCCCAACGTGATCAAATCCTCGGAACAGTGAGAACACCCCGCGAAGCCTAAGGAGTCCCCAAGAAGCTGGACAGAGCTTGGCTGGCTATGTCAGCCAGGACCCACCACGCAGAACGGACCGAATGGGAGTCTGAGTGCGGATCACGGAGTCCACTTACTTACAAGTTAAGGTAGTGTCAATAGATAAGCACTGGTTGGTAGCGGGGCTAATTATTGTCCAGAGTGGGCCACTCGTTACCTCGTAAGACTCTGTTAGTTAATAAAAGGATCTCTCGTGTGAGCAAAGCCGAAACCTTAAAATGATTAGTTAAATTGTAAGAAAATAATTTTGTGTGCTTTTCCATACTTTAAGTACTTGTCAAACAGACAAAACAACTACATTCACATGTTAAATAATTACATGCAATTCTTAGTTAGTCACCATAGTGACAAGTTTATATTTTTTGACACCAACATTTTTGTTGATAAGCTAAGCTCGACTAGGGATACGGTGTATCTGCCCAGTAGTTTTAGACATCAAATAGCTAGACTATTAGCTTTTAATATTAACCCAGACATAATTAGTATGTCGAAGTCATCTTTAATTAGCACCACAGTTAGTAATAGTACTAATGTTAAGGTGGTTATTAATTTAAACTAGTTTGTAAGACAACAGAAAGTACCACTAACAGTATAGTTATACTTAATAACAAAAAGGTATTTTCTAGCTCTAAAATAGTTAACTGTAGAAAAGGAGCTAAGCAGAAATCCTTGAAATTATTTCATCAAAATATTCAAGGTTTTTCATCCAAACAATTGGAAATTGAATTGTTTTTAGAAAAAACAATGTTTGACATTATTTGTTTAACCGAGCATTGGTTAAAAGATTACGAAATGTTAATTAATTATGAGAATTATGGTGTGGCCAGTTGTTTTAATCGAACATCAATGGCGCGTGGTGGTTCATTAATCCTAATTAAAAATTGTATTAAATCGAAAAATCGTAAAGACATAGTTGATCTATCGTTTGAACATAGTATTGAACTTTCCTGTGTTGAGCTAGATAAGCATGTCATAGTGTGCGTTTACAGACCCCCAAATTATCAAAACTACTCTATATTCGAGTCAGTAATGGAGGAAGTTATGTCAAGACTTGCAGCTGGTAATAAGTCTGTAATTATCTGTGGCGACTTCAATATTAATATTTTAGAAAATAATTCAAATACCAGTAGATTATTAAATTTGTTTAAATCATTTAATTTATCAAATGTGTTTGTAGAACCTACCCGAATAACCACGACTACTGCCACATGTATTGATAATGTTTTCTGTTGTTGTGACTATTTAGATAAATCCATTGTTAATTATCTCCCTTCTGATCACAGTGGTCAAACCGTAACTTTTGAGTCCAACATACCTATGCAAAAAGTGCAGATACAATCCAGACCAATAACATCTGTTAATTTAAATAAATTTAATAACACTTTAATTTGTAAGTTAAATGATCAAGAACTGAAAATGAACAATGTTAATATTTTGTATAAAGAATTCTTTTCGGTAGTCCAAACAGAGTTCGATAATTCATTTAAGAAGATCACAAAAACCATCAGCCCTAAGTTTCTATTTAGTGACTGGGCAACTAAAGGACTCAGGAAAAGTAGGGAAAGACTTTTCGAGCTGTATGGCCTTAAGCCTTATATTAACACGGAAACTTTTAATAAGTATGTTGCTACTTACTCTAGAATTTTTAAGAACACTTGTAAGGCAGCTAAAGCCTTATACATTAGCAACAAGGTTAAATCAGCAGATAATAAAATAAAGACAGTTTGGAAAATTATCAACAATGAAACGAACAGGAACAGAAAGCATAATATTGATTACACACTGGAGTCGTCATGTGGTCTCATTTCCGATAGCAAAGAAGTTGCTCAAGAATTTGTAAATTTCTTTACCAGTATCCCACTTAAAACTACTGAGGTCTTAAACTCCTCGCCCTCGCTCTCTTTTGATTTAGTAAGGGCAAACGTTTCGGCCTGCCCGATTGAATTTAACTTTAAGCATATTAACCCCATAACAGTAATAAAAGCTTTTAAGCAAATTAAGATCAAACTGACCGAAGATCTTTGGGGAATGTCCATTAAAGTCTGTACCTCCATAATTGAGACTATAGCGCCTTACTTAGCCTTAATATTTAATTTTTGTGTAGATCAAGGAGTTTTCCCGGATTTAATGAAATACAGTAAGGTAATTCCACTTTTTAAATCCGGAGACAGTAAAGACAAAAATAATTATAGACCAGTATCCGTGTTGCCGGTTTTCAGCAAGGTGTTTGAAAAGGTAATGCTTAATCAAATGCTCAATCACTTTAACACGAATAAAATACTTCACGATCAACAGTTTGGTTTCACCAAAGGACGTTGTACGACCGACGCCGGTGTAACCTTATTAAAACACATTTTTAACGCGTGGGAAGAGGCACAAGACGCCATAGGCATTTTTTGTGACCTCTCCAAGGCATTTGATTGCGTCGACCATGAAACCTTACTCTTGAAACTTGAGCATTACGGACTTGGAAAACTTGCCCTCAGTTTAGTAAAATCTTATTTAAATGATAGACAACAGCAAGTTCAAATAAATGGTGTCAATTCACTCTGTTTAAAAGTTAAAATGGGTGTTCCACAAGGCTCGATATTGGGTCCTTTCCTCTTTTTAGTGTATATTAATGATTTACTCCATTTATTAAAAAATCAACCACAAATGGTGCTATTTGCTGATGATACTTCATTAATTTTTAAGGTAGATAGACGTGCTACAAATTTTGACGACGTTAATAACGCCCTACTGCAGATCCAAAATTGGTTCACTGCTAATAATTTAGTATTAAATGGGAAAAAAACTAAGTGCATCAGATTTTCTTTACCAAATGTCAAAAGTAGTGATTGTGAGATAGTATTGAATCAAGAGAAACTAGAATTGGTCGATAAAACCGTTTTCCTGGGGATTACGCTCGACTCAAGGCTACAATGGGGTCCTCATTTAATATCACTTGCAGGACGGCTAAGTTCAGCAGCTTATGCTGTCAGAAAAATCCGTCAATTTACTGATGTAGATACCGCGAGGCTAGTCTATTTTAGTTACTTTCATAGTATCATGTCTTACGGTATTTTACTTTGGGGACGGGCTGCAGATATCGAGTCCATTTTTATTCTGCAGAAACGAGCCATCAGAGCCATATATAATCTTCGCAGGCGCGATTCTCTAAGGGAACTGTTTAAGGATATTAACATCATGACGGTACCTTGTCAATATATCTACGAAAACATCATGTACGTAAGAAAAAATTTACATCTTTTTAATAAAAGAGGTGAAAGGCATAATTATAATACTAGAAATAAGGACCTATTAGCTCAACCAGGTTTTAGGCTGGCTAAAGTAGACTCATCGTTCATGGGGTACTGTTTAAAATGTTACAATAAAATACCTCCACACATACTTCAACTAAATGAGACGAAATTTAAAACTTGTATAAAACGCACACTATGCAGGCAGGCATATTATAAATTGGGGGATTACATAAATGATAAAAATGCTTGGCTCCATGCTGGTCCTGCTCCACAACCTCAACTAATTAATTAACATTTGAAGATACTGTTGGAACTGCTGAAGATTGTAAGAATAGCTTTGCATTGTGTAGACTCAATCACCTTGTATTGTATAATTGCTTAGCACATGTGTGAGTACTATGTACCTACTCTAAAGCTACCATTTACTGGGTACGTCTTTATTTGACTTGGATGTGCCCTGGCGGCTGAGAGTGTGTCATGCTCACTCTAATGCCTCGCTGATGGTGGCGCGTGTGTTGGATCATTTAACGAATCCATACGTCAGGTTCGTGAACGGGCGCTGTTGGTGGAGGCTGGTCATACCTTAGCTGCCACGGCTTATTTTAATTTTAATTTTGAATTGTTTTTTTATTTTTTTATTCCGGACGCTTTTAACGTTCATCGTTCTCACATGTATAATTTCAATATGAATGATGTAACCAATATTTTGTAACCATATTTTGATTTAAAAGAGTGTCCGTGGAGTTTCTTGCCCGTTCTTCTCCATAGATCTACGTTTTGGAATGGGCAACTAGCTTCAACTTTCTGACTTACCTACTGACCGACTCTTTGACAATTCAAAAGTGCCTGTAATTGGTTTAATTGAAATAAATGCTTTGAGTTTTTGAGTTTTTTTTTTTTATTACAATGCCCAATGCACAAAATATCAATCTGCTTAGCCTTTTTCGAACTATGTTGGGGTCGGCTTCCAGTCGAACCAGATGCAGCTGAATACCAGTATTTTACATGGAGTGACTGTCCATCTGACCCCCACAACCCACTTACTGGGTAAATCGATACCTCTTGGTAAAGTCCCAAAAGTCTGACTAGTCAGACTTTTGGGATTCTCACGACCCGTAACAACTGTCAAAAATCCAAGAATGACAGCCGGAACCAACGGTTTATCGTGATTTCCCAGGCACGGTATGGTATATACCTACAGATGGTCACCCATTCACGGACCGGCAAGCCCTGATCGACCCAAGCGGCTATTTTTGTTTAGCTATGAGCCCAACTAAGATTTAGACAGTACGATCTTTAAGATAATGTATTGGTATGGTCGAGTAACATTATTCGCATGGCAGGCTTGAAAGGCCTGACGGGTACAATAGACATTGAATATCTGAATCGATCTAGGTTCACTTGTGTAGTTAAAGGTAATTTAGGTCGTCTATAAATCGGTCTTGTGAACTACGTATGATGGATTCTTTAGAATAATTATTATGATTTGTCTACATTTATGTAGGTACTTAGTATAAAGCTAACTATGTCTATTTTATACTTAAACCAGCACCCTAATTGCGTAACACATTATCAATCGGAGTTGGTTTCATTTTGACAGTTCAACAACATTCATTGTGTTATTTACGATGTCGAGCAGACAAATTTTTCAAACATATGAAGCAATGGAATAGCAATTTGTTTCAAAATGAAACCAACTCCGATGGATAATGTGTTACGCAATTAGGGTGCAGCTCCCTATATAATTGCGTATTATATCAATCAAAATCAGAATAATTTTGAATCAAATTGCTAATCCATTGCTGAACTGTCAAAATGAAACCGATTCCGATTGATAGTTGTAATATATTTGGTTACCCACATTTATAAATGATCATCCAGCAGTACTATATAAGAGGTGACACTTGTATCCAGGCAGTTCGCATTATACGCTTGCTATCGACCCACGTCTTTCATTTGCCAAATACCTACATACTTATCAGTGGCGACGAGGATGGAATAGTGCCTTCCTAAAATAAATTGTGCATATTCGGTTCCGTGTAGTATAATACTTAACAAAATGTCGAGTGGAAAAATCGGAAAGATAAGAGACTTCGATGTGGCGTCCGGAAATTGGACTTTGTACGTGGAAAGGTTGGAGATGTATTTTAAAGTCAATAAGGTGGATAAGGACATGTGGTTGGCGATTTTGATCACCGGCGTTGGTGATCAAACGTACGAGTTACTGAGCCCAAGCAAACCGGCGGAGTTAACGTACGAAGAAGCCGTTACGATTTTGAAAAATCACCTTCAACCGAAGCCAGCGGTCATGGCGGAACGGTTCCGGTTTCGTCAAAGAAGGCAGAAGGACGACGAGAACATAACACAATACCTAACCGAGATTAAGAAACTGTCGAAAACCTGTGAGTTTGGCGGAAATTTGGAGGAGAATTTGCGAGATCAGTTTGTGTGTGGAGTTAGGAGTGACGTCATCAGGCAAAGATTATTCGCAGAGGACAATCTGACGTACTCAGGGGCAGTGAAATTAGCTTGTGGGTTGGAAGCAGCGGAGCGAGATGCGGCCGTGGTGGAACAAAAAGCCGGCGCGGAGGTACCAGCAACTGTACATGCGTTGAGGACAAAACGTGGGCGTGATCAGCGCGGGGGCCGCGATCGCGCTGCGTCGGACACGGGCAAAGGCGCCGGGAGCTGCACGGCGTGCGGCGGGCGCGGGCATACCACCGATGAGTGCCGCTATAAGCATTTTGCATGTAGTAAATGCAAGCAAACTGGACATTTGAGACGCGTGTGCCCGGGATCACGGTCGAGCACAGGAAGAGGGAAGAGGCGCAGTTTGAACCATGTCGGAGCTACCGGGACCGAGCAGCCGGTTGAACTGGGAGGCGATTCCAGTTCGGACGAGCTAGGGGAAGAGTTACACCAACTGTGTTTGAACGGATATACCCCGGTAAGCTTATCATTGCTTATTGATGGCCAGGATATCAAGATGGAGATAGATACAGGCTCTGCGGTGTCATGTATAAGTAAAAAAACATATGATAGGTATTTTAGTTCTAGATCAATTGAGCCATTTAACTTAGTGTTAAAGTTTTATGATGGCAGCAATATCAAGCCATTAGGTGTAATAAGGCCGAAAGTCCAGTACAAGGATAAAATAAAACATTTAGAACTGTTTGTTATCAATGGAGGTACAACTTCTTTGTTAGGCCGGCAGTGGTTATCAGAAATGGAAATAAAAATACCTCCATTTCAACAAGCTATTAATTACGGCAATATTGTTAAAACAAAATCTGATACTGCAAATGTTTTGTTAAATAGGTATAAAGAGTTATTCAGCGGCGGATTGGGACGATACACAGGCGGCAAGGCAACGCTCCAGTTGCGGGAGGGTGCGACCCCCGTGTACTGCCGGCCGCGGCCGCTGCCATACGCTCTGAAGGGTCAAGTCGATGCGGAGCTGGATGCGATGTTGCGCGCGGGCATCATCGAGCCCGTCGAGTGCTCGGACTGGGCGACACCTCTGGTACCGGTACGTAAAGCTGACGGTGGACTGCGTATCTGTGCTGATTATAAAGTCACTCTAAATCCTGTCTTACTGGTCAATAGGTATCCGCTACCGAAGATACATGATCTGTTAGTGAGTATTAACGGGGCAACGTTCTTTTCGAAAATTGATTTATCCCAAGCTTATAATCAGATAGAATTGGATGATTCTAGAGATTTAACAGTAATAAATACCCATAGGGGTCTGTTTAAATATAATAGACTAGTTTTTGGTCTGTCGTCGAGCCCGGGTATCTTCCAGCGGATTATGTCGAACCTTCTCAGTGATATACCAGGCGTAGAAGTATTCCTTGATGACGTAATCATAAGTACGTCAGGGTCACAACATAAGCATTTAGAAACTTTAGAAAAAGTGTTTCAAAGGTTACAAGATCATGGACTGAAGCTTAAAAGAAGTAAATGTCTATTCATGGTTGATGAAGTCAAATATTTAGGGTATGTTATATCTAAAGATGGTATTAAAGTAGATACGGAGAAGGTAAATGCAATAGTCAAAATTCCTAGGCCCAAAGACGTTACTGAGTTGCGTTCTTTCTTAGGGTTAGTGAATTTTTATGCTAAGTTTGTTAAGAATTTGAGTAGTATATTGTCACCACTATATGAACTTTTAAAAAAAAACGTAAATTGGGATTGGAGTGACCAGTGTGAGGAAGCGATGATTAAAGTTAAAAAAATATTAACAGGCGCGGAAGTGTTGGTTCATTATAACCCAGATAAGCCGTTAGTGTTGACGAGCGTCGCCAGTGCGCGAGGTATAGGTGGGGTACTCACACAGACAGGCGCCGACGGCCGCGACCGGCCGGTGGTGTATGTGTCACGCGCATTGAATGACGCCGAGAAACATTATTCTCAGATAGATCGGGAAGCGTTAGCTATTGTATTTTGTTTAAAAAAATTGCATCAGTACGTTTATGGCCGACGCTTTACTTTGCGAACTGATCATAAGCCATTAGTAAGCATATTTGGTCCAAAGCACGGCGTACCGGCCATGGCGGCGAGTAGATTACAACGTTGGGCGATCATTTTATCTGCATATACGTATGATATAGAATACGTCAATACAAAACATAACGGTGCAGACGGACTATCGAGATTACCGGTTCCTGGCGGTAGCGATGAGTCATTACATACCCTCCCCGAGCAAACTTATTTACATTTCGCACAAAATGCATTGTTACTAGACTATAATATAATTAAGCAACAAACTTTGAGAGATCCGATGATAAGCAGAGTTTTAAGTTATATTAGGGATATGTGGCCTACGGATAATGAAATACGGGAATTACAACCCTATTTTAACCGTCGTAAGGAACTGTACGAAGAGTTAGGCTGCGTCATGCGGGGACACAGGGTAGTGATTCCGGAAAGCTGTCGAGCCAGGGTATTGCGAGAGTTACATGAACCCCATATGGGCATTGTAAAAACAAAAGCGTCAGCCAGGAGCTATGTTTGGTGGCCGGGCATTGACGAGGCGGTGGAGGCGACGTGTCGGGAGTGCGCGGTGTGCGCGGGGGAGGCGGCGCGCCGCAGCGACACGCAGTCACGCCGTGGCCCTGGCCCTCTAGACCATGGGCGAGGGTACATCTAGATTTCCTAGGTCCTATTTTTGGTAAAATGTATTTAGTAATGGTTGATGCAAGGACTAAATGGTTAAAAGTATTTCCCGTACCAAGTACTGCAGCTAGTTTTACTATTGATAAACTAACAGAAGTTTTTTCTAGATGGGGTTTACCTAGGCAAATAGTTTCCGATAATGGCCCCCCATTCACGAGTAAAGAATTGTCAGAATTTTTAACAGATCATGGCGTAGAACATATCTTTTCTGCTCCATACCACCCAGCATCAAATGGGGCCGCTGAAAATGCAGTGCGTACTGTTAAAAGAACGATTAAAAAAGCGGTTAGACAAAAGGAAAATATAAATTTATTTTTGAGTACCTTCCTATTACATTACCGTAATACGGAACACTGTTCTACCGGGGAAAGTCCAGCGGCGCTAATGTTAGGTAGGAATTTACGTACAAAATTAGATGCTTTAAGGCCCAACAGGAAAGATAAAATGAAAAAGGCTCAGGAGCGGCAACAAAGGTTAGGTACGGAACGTTCGTTACAGTTAGGGGAGGAAATATGGATGAGGCAGTATAGAGGTAACGAAAAATGGCTTCCTGGGCAAATAGTAAAGAGAATGGGTACTACTGACTATAGGGTGGTAGATGGATCTGGAAAGGAAACACATAGACATATTGATCAGTTAAGACAGCGATCGCGGAGTTCATTGATTTGTCCAACCAGTACGACAGAACGGAGTTCTCTCGAGGCGGAGCGTCCCAATGTGCCGGAGGTGACGCCAGCCTTAGTCAGCACAGAGGTGCCACAGGTTGAGTCGCGGGCCCCTCGGAGCGTAGGGGAGTGTAGTCCGGACCGAACCGCGGCGGTCGATGTGTTGCCGTCCACATCCGCGGTCAGCTCAATTCCTCTATCTAATGCTCCCAGTCCTGATCCGAGTATAAGTGTTCCTAATCCCGAGAATCCTGTTCCGGAAGTAGCTCGAACCCGTCCTATACGAGATTGTCGTATAAAAAGACCACCGAAATATGTTAATCGTTAAGTAGTTCAAGTAAGTTAGCCAATGCAAAGTTCATTGAATAAGAGAAATTGTAACTTGTGTTAATGTTGTCAATTGTAAGGATGGTTATTGTGGTATTATTACATAATAGTTAATGCATTACAGTTGTTAATTGGTAATTTTATAGTGTGTGTCTAATAAATTGTATTGCCAGATATAGGTATTTGTATTGTAAGTACTATGTTGTAGTGATTGTTGTTAAATGGATATGTATTATTTAGGGTGGAGAGTTGTAATATATTTGGTTACCCACATTTATAAATGATCATCCAGCAGTACTATGTAAGAGGTGACACTTGTATCCAGGCAGTTCGCATTATACGCTTGCTATCGACCCACGTCTTTCATTTGCCAAATACCTACATACTTATCAATAGTGTGTTACGTAATTGACCCGTAGCTTGTATACCTCCCTGAACAAAGGAACAGTTAATTATCGTTATTATAAATGAACGGATGAACGGCTTTGTCCGCGTGACGATGACGGTCGGAAATTATCCCGCGGCAACGTACTAGCGGAATAAAAAGTATCCTATGTCCTAACCCAGGACATGGTCTATGCGTGTGTAATTGAAATCCGTTCAGCTGCGAAGGCGTGAACAGGTAACAGACAGACAGATTTAAACAGAGTTAAAAAAAAAAATGTATATATGTAGTTTATCAGCCATCTCGTTACCATAACACAAGCATTAGGTTGCTTAGCTTGGGACTAGATGGCGTTGTGTGAAATGTCCAAGGATATTTATTTATTTATTTATTTATTTAGTTATGGATAAGCACAAATAAAATTATCGATTACCAAATCAAACTGCATGATCTAATACCAACTAATTATAGGCAACATTAAAAATATAACACAGGAAATGTTATGACACATTCTCTTTTACAAACCACGCATGTTTTGACATCACTGAAATAACTGGCTGAAATCATAAGTAATGTGTTTTAAAAATATTGGTTCTGCATCATATCCGGTCAGCCGCAGCATTTCTGGACGTTGTTACGACATTTATAAGACTATGACATAATAGACCATGGAATACTGCATCGAGACTTGAACCGATTGTTTCTGTCTGGAACATTTTTCAAAGCAAGACTATTTTTTCAAAATCAAAATATTTTATTTCACATAAACCTACATTGTGTACTTATGAAACGTCAGAAGCTAGGTACACGGTTCATATTGGTCGTTTCCTAAGGAGAACAGCCGGCAAGAAATTCCACGGTTACTCTTATAAAAATAATTGATTTTACAGTATGTATTTTCAAATAAAAGTGTTAATAGTTAGATATAAAGTTAAAAAGGCCTACCTACCTACACTGTCCTTTTTGGAATGAAATTCTTTAACGCGACTTACACATGCCTAATAAATCGATCTGCCTAGCCTTTTCCCAACTGTGTTGGGGTCGGTTTCCAGTCTAACCGGATGCAGCTGAATACCAGTTTTTTACATGGTGCGACTACCTATCTGACCTCCACAACCCAGTTACTGGGTAACACGATAACCTTTGGTAAGACTGGTTGTCAGACTTTCGGGCTTCTGACGACCCGTAACGACTGTCAAAGATCCACGAATGACAGCCGGGACCAACGGCTTAAAGTGCTTTCCGAGGCACGGAGGAGTAAATGGGTGCCCAGCTTTACATACCGAGAGGTATGTAAAGCTGGGCACCCATTTACTGATCAACCCCGGCAAGCGTAGCTTAACCTGATGGATCGACCCGTGCGGCTGTTATTACTGAGCCACGGACTCCTCCACACAAGCCTAATAACAGCATAATAAAAAAAATCAGTAGACAATATATCTAAGAAACATAGTAATGATGAACAAAGACTGTGATTATTTCTTTCTATGACACAATAATTGAAAATAATAACAACGTACCCTGAAAACACCATAGGTAGGAAAGTACTAATTAGGTACATTTTTTCCACCTTTTTCTAAACTACATAATAGCTTTATTAAATGAAATTGCATTGAAATCTGTGTAAGTTTAATGTTTTATGAATAGTCGGATTAATTACAGTTGCGTTTATTAAAGCAATTAATGTAGGTAGGTATACATCACAGATAAATGAGTAAATAAGTTACGTATATTTTTTTTAGCATTTACATAAAAAAATACAACTCATTTTTAATAAATAAACTAAAACTATAACAATAAATGGAAAAAAAAAATCCACTATTACACAATTCAATAATTTTTTCAACTAAAAGTCCCTGACCGCCCCCGGCCCAAAAGTGCCCATCACACTCGCCGCGTTTCCACGCTGGATTGCGATGGCCAGCCTCTGCACCAGGAACGACCCGGAACGCGAGTCACCAGTCGACTCTATGAGCCTTCGTCCAATCTCCTTTACCAGGTTTTTGGCCTCCTTGCCCCAGCTCCCTAAGGTCTCCACCGCCAATGAGTAAATTACCCTATTAAGTTTTTATAATGTTTTCACCTAAAAAGCCCTATGTTTAACAGACTGACTGCCTTGCCACGGCTAAGCTAAGGGTTCTGGAATTCAGGTTGTGAAGGTTGGGTAGAGTATGGATAATTGAAAAAGGCGTATGATTTTTTTGTTCTCACGACGTCATCATCATCAGCCTATAGTAGTCCACTGCTGGACATAGGCCTCCCCATTGCACGCCATTCAGCTCGATTCTCGGCAACTCTCATCCAGCCACCAGCCACCCTGCGCAGATCGTCACTCCACCTAGCCTGAGGGCGTCCTACCTTACGTTTGCCGATTTCGCGGTCTCCATAAAAGAACACGTCTACCACAACAATCATCGGTTCTTCAACTAATATGGCCGGCCCATTGCAACTTCAGCTTGTTTATTCTAAACACACACAACATCATACTCCTGTATATTTAGGTCCCTACTACATAATCAGCCTATAATGTTTATTTATTTATTTTACAATTTATGTACACACAAAAAAATACAAAGAGATACATAATACTAAAAATTAGGAGTACAAAGGTACTGCTTATTTCTTTAGAAATTTCTTCCAGCAGACCTGCGAAAGGAGAAATGAAAAAGAAATGTAGACAATAGTGTGTGAAAACAAGAAGAGAAAAATATGATGCGAAGTCTTAAACTAAAATATTAAATACACATATAACGCAAAACAAAAAATTAACATATACTTAAATAAATACATAAAGCTAAAATATAGAAACATACATATACTATATATTAATACTCACATTTGAGAGGAAAGGTTTTAATCGATATTTGAATGTTCCCACAGCTGGGATACAGGCTTCCTCTCACTGAGAGGGAGTGGGCTGTAATCCACCACACGGGCCTACTGCGGGTTAATAGATGTCACATGCGTTCGAATTTTTGGTTCTAGAACATGCCGGTTTCCTTACGATGTTTTCCTTCACCGTTTTGAGAGCAGTATTGATGAAATTATTTACACCAAGTAAAGTGCCTGCCTGGGTTCGAACCCACGACCTACAACTTGTAAGTCGGGGCCGTTACCACTGGGCCACCACTGCTCTACTGTCTACGGTCCCTACTGGACGATAACAAAAGAGATAATTTTATTAATAACTTCATCAATTTATTAATGACGTGTGAACATTTGCCACATAATGAAGACTTATTTTTTGCGAACCCAAAATAGTAGTTTTATCTTCCTCAAATAGCAACTGAACAAATAAACTCACAATTTACTGTGATGTATAAGTAGGTAGGTATGTATAATTATTTGCCATTTTATTTAAATGAGATGATATTTGGACAGGTTTATAGTCTTAAATGGCTTAGCTGCAGGTTACTATTTATTGCACTTTTATGCCTTTCTTATATTTTGTTTATAACAATATTATTTATTTATTTCCCTCATTTTCTACACAGAATTCTTTCAACAAGTAATAAACTGCACACGGATTTCTATTTAAAGTTTATTTTGAATCCAAATGCATATAAATAAAGATCGATTTGAATCTATTTTTGAAAAGATTTATATGACGTTCGATTCTCACACGGATTAAATTAGCTGTTACGGAATTATTTACTTGAAGATGATGAAAATATCTTGAATTCTAGGCGTCATCCTATCCTAACTAATATTATCAATGCGAAAATGAGTTTGTTTGTTACGCTATCACGCTAAAAAAGCTGAACGGATTTGAATGAAATTTGTCAGATATAGACTATGACCTGGGTTAGTACATAGAATACTTTTTGTATCTGTAGTACGTTCTTATGGGATAATTTGCGACATCCACGCGTGCGAAGCCCCAGTTAAAAGCTAGTCAATAATAATTTAAGCGTCAGAGAATCGTAAAATATGTGGATTAATTGGCCAGCGTCATAAGGAGAACAGCCAGTTTTTTCCTTGGGTTTTGGGAAAATATCATCAACACCAGGTTCACAACTTAAGCCCGCGGTCGCCATCGGATGATGTTTTTTTACGTTTATCTAATATATGATAAAGCTTATATACCTATTATACAAAGGATTTTTCCTTATACACACATGGGGTGCAGTCGACACTTGAGGGGTTTTTGGGGTCGGCGCAACAAGTCTTAATTTCATCCTACATCTCTATTAGTAGTCGTGGGAAAAAGTACATTTAAATCCTTAAAATGTGGTCCTAAATAAAAAAAAAACAACTTAAACTGAACAATAAACTGTATTGAATATAAATAGACGCTAGAATCTAGATCAATCAACTCAGCCTATCGCGGTTCACCGCTGGACATAGGCCTCTCCCAGGTTGCGCCACAACACCCTGTCCTCCGCCTTCCGCATCCAGTCTGTCCCAGCCACCTTTAACAAAGATAAAATTCCTTTTAACTTCACAGTAGTCAACATGATTTAATATTTTTTTTCAAACTATTGTCATCATTCAGATTCAGATTCATTTATTTGCAAAAACATGTGTAGATAATATACATTGTATTATCTTCACATATTATTTCTCTAATTGACCATGGTCTTGTCTAGACGATTTCTATGATATTCTTCAATTAAAATAACATCTTCTTCAAATGCATTTAATTACGGCATAGGTATGCAGACGCCTTTAATGAAGTCTTATTATGATTAATTATCTATTGTCTTACCTACAAATTTATTGAACTACATGTAGGTATGTATTGCCAACGACTTCATTCGCATTGTTGGTAGGTATTATATTAACTTCAATCACCCGAAAAGGCGGCTAAGAAATTTAAAAAGATCAGCATAATTATTATATAAAACATCTATCTATCTATATAAATAAAAAGAGAAGTTCTGACTGACTGACTGACTTACTGATTGACTGACTCATCAATGCCCAGCCTAGAAAGAATAAATTTTGCACAAAGGTCCCTTTGTAATGTAGACAAGGAATAAGGAAGGAATTCCCGGTAGTACGTTCCCGTGGGATATTTTCGACATCCATGCGGGCGAAGCCGCTAGCAAAAGCTAGTTTACTTAATAAAATTATTATCGGCCTTATAACAAAACAAAGTTTATGTTTTGACTCAGGTTTAAACCGTCGAGCCATTTTCAAATTTTGAACTTTCTTCCGACAAAGTTAAATGTCTAATGGGAAAGAAAACTGTAAAATTAGTTCCGAGCAGAAAGCGCTAAGTGTTTGTTATTCATCTTTTATTACATTCACTCATCTGTCAATGGAGTTCCTGACCGAAATTTTTCCGCGAGAGGCGCTAAGTGTTTTTTCTTGTCGCCGATTGGTCGCTTCGTCTTCAAGATGACTTTGACAAGTGAAAAATAGGTACACAGAGCTCTCTTGCGGCGAAGCTTTCAGGAAACAATCCCACTACAAAACGGACTGCAAAACTGATTTTGAGTTTTGAATCTTATGAACTTTACTGCAGTTGGAATAAGGTCCGTAATACAAAAACTGACCCAAAGTTTAAGCTTGAACTAAAGTTATGACTCGTTTTGTGATGAGAAAGTATGTGTTTGTATTCAGTGGTTTCTATGGCTGTGTCCTTTTTCTACTTTGGCTAAAGTAGGTACTATCGACAAAATCCAGGCCTTAACAATTTCGAAACAATTTTGCTTGCAAGCTGCAATTGTAGGACAAACAAAAGACCATAGGGGCAAGGTGAATCAATACACAAAGCAAATTAAAGATGTAACGGCATCTGTTTTGTCGATAGTGCCTAGTCTACTGTTGGGTAAAGTCCTCTTCGAAGGTGCCCTTCGTAATACCCGGTCTTCCATTCCGGAGGCTGTCCAGCCGGCCTACCGGTACTATCACTGTTATTCATCAGTTAGTAATTATTGAGTAGGTACCTACTTGGAATCATCGTACCTGTTTATTAATTGCACAGTCATCGTGATGCTGCATGAATACAAAATGAAATGACCGATGATTATTAGCTGTTTTTGCATGCCTATTTTTAGACTTACATATGACATACGCCATAAGTGTAGATTAATCTCAGAAAGCAGCTGTATAACAAAAAACAACACAGGACATGGATACAAACAATACTATGGTAAAGTACAAAAAAAAATTGTTTCTGTCAATTGCTTTTATTAAGTCCAAAAGCTTGATCATTATAATAAAATCATTAACCTTCCGTGTCTGTACTTACATTTTAACCCTTCGTATGCCGGACCCGCGCCGCGTCAAAAATGCCCCAACTGCCGCGTCATTTAAGCGCGCGTGGCTGTGCGTCTAGTCTTTTTTCATGACATCATTTTATTGATAAAATACATACCTACATGATTCATTTAAATATATCGGATAAATAGTTGTGTATACTTCATTTTAGTAAATATTTCACATCTTTATAGACTTTCTATTATTTTGTACAGATGTTTTTCTTTCAAGGTTCCTGAATAATATGTTTCTTGGAAGAAACATACTAAATAAAAATCATTTTCAGAAGTTTCAAGCTTTTATTACTTTTTAAATTCTAATATATTATATATTCTTTACGATAAGCTAAAATTATATGGCATTTGTTCAGTATAATCATCGAAAAAAGAGGTTCAAAGTAATTATTTATGAAATAACATGAGAGCGTAGATCTACGTTCCGGTTCAGCATTTACAGGATGTTTCTAAAAACCATTTCTGGAAGTAAAGTTGAATTATTGACACTTGCCCCTAAAATATTTAGGGGCAAGTGTCAATAGATATTATCTGTAATTTTTGTCAGAGTAATTTTATTATTATTTACTTCAAGCAATTTTATAACTAATTATTGAATTTATAAAATCCTTGGTTTTAAATATGAGACAAAACGACATACAATGATAATAAAATTCAATGAATAAAAACTAAGTTTGTCACATCAGTCTTGTGGAAATTGACTGCACAAAGTGTCGTGGCAGTGATGAGGATTACAAATTGAGTAAAAAAATAAAAAAATAGGTAAGCACAATCAATTGTGTGTATTTACATAGATACACACAGCAACTTAGAGAGCGACATAATTCCCAAGTGATATTGACGCTACTTTTTATCCCCGGAAAATCTATCACTTTATTTTCATATTAGTCAGTATCAGTAGGTGTATGATACTGAGCCCAACATGGACCTATGCACAGGAATACATTGCATTTTTTGCAAATCACATTACTTTCAGTTCGTTTCTTCATTGTAAGACATTGCACACAGCGACCGCGTCTATATCGCACTTTGGTATTATTAGTACGATCGGCACTTTCTAAACGGTCTGGAAAATGTTCAATACGATCAAATCTTGCTTCGTCTGGATTAACTGCACGAGCGGGTCTTATGCGTTGTATTGTTAGGTGCTGCTGTGAGAGTTTTTCTGCTAAGGCATACCGGAATTGCCTGTGGGTCAGCTTTCGCTCGTTTCTTCTGTTTTCACAATAGATTATAAAAGAATTCAGGATACTGGTATTGAGCAACCTCCTGAATACTTTTATATACCATTTCATAGCACGTTTTCGCTCCAATAAGTACATGGACAGCTTTTGGTCCTTCATGTCCACGCCGCCCATGAACTTATTGTAGGCGTGGACCGCTAGCGGTTTTAAGCATCGTTCTCCAGCTCGCTGTCCCTCTGCTGTGTCGGCATTGTGGTAAGTAGAAATCATACTTACCAGTTTAACATCTTTCCATGACAATACACAAATGTCTCCACAGTGACGCGCCAGCATAGTACCCCTCTGCAATCGCCTGTCTTGTAGGTTTTTGATGTCGGTAGGAGTATCGACTCTTCTACGATTAAGCGAGCCCAATACATCAGTGCGGTGATTCTTCAAAAATCGTGTTAAAGTTACACTGTTGTAAAAGTTATCCATGACGAGGCAATGGCCTTGATGTAAGTATCCATCCATTAGAGTTAGCACGATTTTTGAAGTTGCGCCAGTAAAACCATGAACGGGTTCAGAAGATGTTGTATTTTTGCCAGAATATATGGTTAATTTTAGCACATAGCCCGTCTCAGCTTCACACAACTCATAACTTTTAATTCCAAATCTTGCAGCCTTAGTTCTGATACATTGTATCCAATGTAGCCTGCCTTTCCAAAGGAGGAGAGATTCGTCTAGGCTTAAATGTCTTCTGGGAGTATAAATTTCCTGAAATTTCTGGTTGCAATGTGCAACAATTGGATCAATTTTAGCAGTTTTACATCTATTTACCCGAAGGGTTCCACTGCTTTCATAATCATTAACAAAGTGTAAAACATTCAAAATCAAAAGAAAACGATTTCTACTCATAATTTTTCGAAATTCAGGCATTCCTAAAACACCCGTTGACCAATATTCATCTATTCTACCCCTGTAACACAACCCCATATACATTAATATAGAAAAAAACTTATACATTTCTTCCACAGTTACATCGACCCACTCACATAAGCGGGAATGAAAAGGCACATTATTACAGTTTTCGTTTTGACGCATTATCGCTTGCCATGCGTATTCATTCGTTTCTATAACAATCTTTTCCATGATGCCACGATCCCATATTGCGCGAAATATCTCCAAAGGATCTTTCCAAGTTATGTTAGGTCCTGGTTGTTTTCTATAAATCTCCTCTACTCCAGTGAAATTTTCAAAATTATCAGACCATACGAAGTGATCTAATTGGGCTGGAGGAATTTCTTCTTCAACCACATCATCTTCGTTACCAGCCTCTAAAATTTGCCGGATAGTCTCTTCCGTGTAATCATTTTCATCATCGATCTCACTTCCTGAATCGACTTCCAATGCTGATGCAAGAGATGATGGCAAGATACCCATGCCTATTTCTTCTTCAATAGGCGGACTAGGATTAGCAATTTCTTCATGATATGTAATATCGAACTGCTCACTAAGTTGCAAAGGCTGCAAGTTACCCAATGAAGTTTGTTCTAAAAGAACTTGATCATTGGTTGGTATGCGCAATGTTCCGCTAGGAGATCTCTCGACAATCAATGCAGTTACTATTTGTCGATGTAATGGAGTTTGTTTGCCAGATAAATTTTCGTCGCAATCCATCTGGAATTATGAGCACACTTTAGTGAAAAAAAACGCGAATTTCAATACAAAATTATATTATGAACTGATTTCTAAAAAAAAACCAACTATAATTATACTAACATCAAAATCGTAAATAAAACTGCTCAAGGAAAAAAATTCAAAATAACTGGTGGTATAGAAATTTATTTTATGCATGCCTTAAGTGGTAGGACATAGGAACTGCGCATTTACTCGACATCTTTAAATGTATTTATACCAGCTATGTTCAGCAATAAATAAATTGAAATTGAAAAATTTTATTTGATCTGTTTACAAAGCACAGAATTCACATTCATCTGGTAGGTAATGTTCATATACTGCATATCTGCAATTTTGACACCAAAAGTTTTCGGTGCTCATCAATAATTCCATGGCGACAGAATTAGTTAAAAGAATAAAATGAGGAGGAGCCTCTGTGCATGTGGGCATATGACATATGAAGCACCTAAGCCGCTTTATGAAATGAGTAACTTCCCATGGCCTAACATAACCATTTATACATAAGCGGTAATGCTCTTGGTGCAAATAATCATCCACGTCCATGAAGACTACCATATCACAGGGCAAAATCATAATCATGTAAGTACTATTATATTTTTTCTTGTAACTGTCGTGTTAGCTCGGTAACTAAAAAAAAGAAAGAATAAGTGATAAATAAACACCTATTAGATTCGTGAGCTTTGTCTTTCGTCTCATTTATGAACGAAAATATTATTCATTTGACACCCATTTCGTTTCGCTTCTGTCGTCGTATTAGTATTCGAAAAAAAAACTATACCTATCCCGTAACACTTCGACTCCAACACAAAATTTAAGGACACCTCAATTATCAAATGGTTATGTACACCTTTCTGTTTTGTGTCGTTAGTCTCCTTTTATCATTATTATCGTAAGTCTGGTAATAATAACATAAAAATGATTGAACGCGTAGATATGCGTTCCGGTTCCTAGTACGTCAAAATAAACTTGAACATCCTGTGAACACATCGTCTGTACGTAACTACTACCATGACTGACAAAATTGCATTTTATTAAAAATTATGAGAGTCAGGTCAGACTACTGTTATTCAGATATATTACACGGAAAATGTATTTCCACATGACGTATGCAATATACGTGTGAAAATATGGAACAATTAGATAAATCGATGTTGAAAACTATGGATCCATCATCCTGCTTGTAACCAACTTTTGCAAACCTATCAAACTTGTCGAAATATTGTTACCGTTGGCAGTTTATATTACAATATCATCAAACACTTATCAAATTGTCGAAAAACAAAGATATACTCACGTTTTCTCGTTTTTTTCACCAAATATCACAACAAAAACACAGAGCAAATTTAAATTGTTCTATTAATTCACTCACTCTTTCCGGCACTTTCACGATACTATAGGGCTTTATTTAAATGTAATTAGGTGTTTTTTCGAGTACGGTTAAAATCGCGTAGATCTACGTTCCGGCATATGAAGCTTTCAAAAATTGGAGCGCAGACTTGCGTTCTTGCATACGAAGGGAAAGGGTTTTGCAAAAAAAAAAAAAAACTGGAAGACGCGAGAATTTTACTTCACGGCGATCTGAAATATAATTGATTAAACAGAGTAGTAATTCTATTACACCCGTGTGAACATCGCGTTTTTAGAGAATAAAATAATGTAATATTTTATTAAATAGAATTGTTCCAGTTCGTTGTTGGCAACACCATGACTGTCACTTTTCTTTCGCGCGCGTTCTTGACATCGCAAGAAAATTTTCTTTCTCGACAAATTAATAATTTAAAATAAGTTTACGCTGTAGTTGACTGAAATAACAGAATGTTAACTATGCTAGGTGTTAGAAAGTGTATCGAGTGTATCGTCGGCGGACCTGAGACGCAAAATCTGGGCAAGTACAGCTCACGCTTGCACGGCCCCGACGTTCAACTACGGGAAGCCGATAAATACATCAGAAGCAGACGCAGACCCTTGGAGCTGACCACAAACCGAATGATCCGGACGCATCCCACAACCTTGAGGTGCGGGAATGCCTGGCTTTAACTGACCACCTAGAACGTGATTCTGACAGTGCTTTTGAGAGTACTATGCTGGTCATTAGCACTGCATTTTACATGTATGCTGTAAACTTGTTAAAGCATTGCCTCTCCAGTGTGCACGCGATGCCCTCAGTAACGTTACTTCCACGTTACTAGCTGGATGAGAAGCTACCAGTGGGGCACGAGATGCCCTTAGCGATGTTATTCTACACAACAAGCGCTGGTAGGTGGCCATCAGCAGAACCTCTCCAGTGCGCACGAGATGCCGTCAGTAACCATGTTACTACCTGGATGAGAAGCTAACCGTGGGGCACGAGATGTCCTTAGCGATGTTATTCTACATAACAAACGCTGATAGATGCCTGTCAGCACCTCCAGTGCTACCTCTCCAGTGCGCACGAGATGCCGTCAGTAACATTACCTTCATGTTACTAGCTGGATGAGAAGATACCAGTGTGGCAAGTATGTGATGCCCATAGCAATGATACTCTACACAGCTAACGCTAGTATGTGCCCGTCATAACAGGTGAGTCCCATTCCTACGAACTAGGTTAAGAAAATATAAAAAATGTACTTTGATATATTTTAAACTTATGAGTATGAAAGCTGCGAGACAGCCTTGCTCAACCCTGCACATTGTCTGTGCCGTACACTTGCAAAAGCACTATACTTCCCCAGCGGGGAGCTATATCACCCTGCTAACTGGATTGTTACCAGCGAGTACGAGATACTCTTAGCAACATTAATTCTATGTTGCTAGCTGGTACACATTTGTCATAATGTGCACATGCTTAGCATGAGACGCTCATAGCAAACTATCACAACACTAGGTGATCTAGCCCCGCATCGAGGATGATATTATGGTCACCTCGCCTTGACAGATTATCTTTTATCAGCTAATGTTACACATCCCTGCAACAAATGCTATGATATTTCTGTTTATAGCTATGCTGCCCAGTTGCCAATAAATCACCATGTACGAGATACTCAGTGCCCTATATAAGCAATAGGTGACTTAATTATCCTGACACAAATTGATAAATAACATATATTTTGTAAATTATAATAATAAAGCAAAATTGTGTAATTTTTACACACATACATTTAAATACTTTGTTAACATGATTCTGTGATACATTGGCTGATGACAAATGCCTCAGATAACTATGGTAACTCTTAAACTTGATTTGAGATAAAACTTAAATGGACCAAACAAATACAAAGTAATATTCTATGCTTCCCTATTTACTCATAAGGCTATCTATAGGCCTTACTCCCAGATTCCTCTAAACTGAGGGAACAAGGGATTGAGATATTCCAGAGCCAAATTGGACTGGTTACCCCTACCATAGGGAAAGCAATGACTGACCCATGCTAATGAAGAACGTCAAGACAAACACAACCTGTTGACTGATTTGGCTGATGCAACAAAACACCTGCCAATGTTCAATACCAAAAAAAGTTCAAAAGTAATGCCATCTCTAATGGTCATGATTTCTAATTTATTATATTTGGTAAACAAACAGATTCTGGTACAATGACAAACCTGAGTATACAATTTTATAGCCACAAACAATAACAATTAATCAAATAATATTAATACCACAAGACAATCACTCATATGATAATAGAGAAAACTTACCAGTCCTATTGAAAAAATGTAAAACAAGCACAGAAGGAAGTGATTTGCTACCGTAAATAACAAATTAAAACATCACACAACCGAGTCAATAACAGGAATCAATCAATATTGAAAACAAAAATGAATATTTGTGGTGGACCTCAACAACAACCCGGCCTATATCTATACTCCAAAATAACAATTCAACAAGACTGATACTGAAATGCACCAACTGAATGCTGACAAAACAGTTACATGCTGCTACGGCATGGCTGCGGGTACAAAGTTACAATAAACTATTTGATAACTATCAAAATTCAAGGTCAACTTCTCAATACCATTACAGTCAGTAAATACTGAGATGAATTACAAACAACTGACCTACAAAGAATTTATGGAAACATAGATTTTCAAACCCAAACAAAATAGCAAATTCAGTTTCAGTTTGAACCTAAAACTGTTAATTAACCCCTTCTAGGGCAGTGAGAATTCCGCCATATTTTATTGAACGAAAATGACAAATAAAATTCCCAGTAAAAACAATTCTTTTATACTGATACTGACCCGAACATAGTTGGGAAAAGGTTTGGCAGATTGACTGATAACTTGTATACTACTCAATTACCGTTCAATATATCAAAATATAGGTATAGGATTTAACCCCATAGGTACCCCTATCAGTTCCCAATACCAGACACCTAATAATGGGTTAAAGATAATTATGTACATGCTCTAATAACTTCCTTAAGTACTAGAACTTACATTCTTCCACTGTAGGTACCTTATAGAGATTATGTATTTACTACATTACCAGTAGTGAATGACACCTACCGAAACAAGCCTACCATGACTAGGTATTTACTTGTCAAAGTATCAAGACTGCCATAAAACATAATACTTACCTATTACTTAGGTACCTATAACCTTACCTATAAATACCACTTTGAGTAGGTAAGTATATTTAAATGTTTGGACTTCAAAATTAACCATGGAAACAATGGAACCATGGAACCTGACAAACATAATGTGAATTGTTAAGCTAGATTGTTAAGCTCTGTGTAGGTACCTACTTGAAGCAGGTGCCTTGAAATACCCATACTTACTTATTAGCTCACAAGTTAAATTATTAGTGACTTTAGTGACATTACATAATATCAGACCTGTACTTCCTGAAGGACTGGACAGAGATGGCCATCTTATTCAAAGGATATAAAATTAAAATACCTAATTAAACATTCAATCACTTCAACTACTAGTCTAAATAGGTACTTAGCAGTATACGTCAATGATAATTACAAGCCATCACTAAAGTGAAACTATCAAGGAAAAGGGGGGGGGGGGCACAAAGTATTGGTGGATGGTAGGTAGGTACGTCCATACAATCAATGTAGGCAATATGAACTAATAAAAAATAAAAAAAAAAAAAACAATTATACAACCCCCTCACTTACTAAAACTCATCCTATAGGTAATCTAACTGTGGACATGTGAGGTCAGGGAAAAGAGATTCATACTTTTATACTAAAGAAGCATGCTTACATGCTTTGCTGCTTTTTTTTTCTAAAGAATAATTAATCTACCTTTTTCTTGTTTAGTTCTTGACCTGACAATCTTATTATGCATTATTAGTCAACTAGGAAATTAACTAAATTAGTTAGTCCAAATTTTTCTTTTATCCAGGGAACAACTCATAAAATGGTGCTTACAAAACTTAAAATTGATAAAGTTAATAGCTTCTTCTGCTTACAAAACTTAAAATTGATCAAGTTAAAAGCTTCTTCTGCTTACAAAACTTAAAATTGATAAAGTTAATAGCTTCTTCTGCTTACAAAACTTAAAATTGATCAAGTTAAAAGCTTCTTCTGCTTACAAAACTTAAAATTGATAAAGTTAAAAACTTCTTCTGCACTTGACACCCTAGTTTCCAAAATAAGTATCTAACTCGTAAAACAGATAGAGCTGTAAAAATATTGTGAATACAAGGATTTGAACTGCAGGACGCCACTAAGTTCTTGTGGCGCATGACCAAAGTCGGAACTGACGTCGCCACTTCCTTTGATTTATCCGCAATTTACGTGAAAATTCTGTAGGTACCTCTTGACTCTCTGCAATCTTCCAAGTGTGGCGGAGATTGTCTCTTACCTTGACAGCAGTAGTCTTTCCATTGGAAGAAACCTGCTGTCTGAGTGACTAAATACATAATTTTAATGCGCAATTCAACTTAGTCATACAGTATACGCTTATTGTCAACTCACGCACTGCAGTTCACACTGCATCTCAAATAAGACAGTGACTGTTTACATTTACGGAGACAATATACAATTGCTATTCTCAATCATGGAAACATTCTAAACTTACAATTCAATATAACAATTAATATCTTCCTGATCAGATTACAGAAACAGAACAAACCAGAAAAACCTACAAAGAAGTTGGCTGCCGATTTAGCTCTAATGTCAACTCTTTGGACTAATAAAAGAAATACCTACTGAGACTGATTTAAAGTTTTCATCTGTAAGCTGTAGTACCTAAGTGAGAGAGAAATTAATTCTTCAACTCTCACAGTACAACACACAAAGCAGCTCAACCTATAGCTGGCATCAATTGAGAAAACAATGTGGATTAATAAGACTTGCTGTTGATAATGCCTATCTGCTGGTTAACATTAGTTTCTTATCTTTAAATAAGCAATGCTAATGAAGAAAAATAAAAGTACCTATCTACATAAAAAAACTAGAATACTTTTAACCAGATAACTTATTAACTAACTGAATTATTGCAGACAACTCTAAACATCTACTCTGTTCAATCAATTATATTTCAGATCGCCGTGAAGTAAAATTGTGAATCAAACGAGCTTACCTGTTAAGCGAAGTCTTGATTCTAATTTTATGAACGGCGATCTGAAATATAATTACCCACCCGCCACCTAACAGCCCCAAAGCTGCAATAATTAGTCTACTTAAATATTCACATATCCTTTCAGGAAAACATAGTGAATGTAAGTACATGGAACCACTCTGTACAGAAAACAGAGCTTGTTCCTTATCTCAAGGATCTCTAAAATAAGTGACAGTCATGGTGTTGCCAACAACGAACTGGAACAATTCTATTTAATAAAATATTACATTATTTTATTCTCTAAAAACGCGATGTTCACACGGGTGTAATAGAATTACTACTCTGTTTAATCAATTATATTTCAGATCGCCGTTCATAAAATTAGAATCAAGACTTCGCTTAACAGGTAAGCTCGTTTGATTCACAATTATGTAACAGAACGTAAAAAAACATTTTTTTTTATTTTTTGTATGTTTGTCGGTTTGTTTTTTCTCGATATTACGTTTACAGGTATTCTGTCAAAATTTTGTAATTTAGATCAGAGTCTAAAATAAGCCTAGGCCTGTATTTTGAAAGTAATATGTGTGACAACTTTACTGTCAGGATGACATAAACCCTACGCATAAACCCCGCCCTGTTGTCACTTGACAATCAAGATAACCCTACGCATAAACCCCGCCCTGTTGTTACTTGACATCAAGATGTCAGTTTTACAAACTGACAACTTAGGCCAAGTGCGTGTCGGACTACGCACAATGAAGGGTTCCGTAGTTGGGATGAACTTGTCCCAAGAACAAACTTAACATTATAGTTGAAAAACATGTTCTCCCATGCAACAGTAAATGTAAGTTTGTACTCACAATATTGAGAGATTTACCATGTTATTTTAAAACCACAAACTTCTTATAAGTTTTCCTGTAATCTACAGGTATAGAACTATTTTTTTGTATTTTTTTCAAAATTTTAGGCTCAGTAGTTTCGGGGCGGAATGGTCAATTTTTGTCTATTTTCTTAAATAACTTCAAAACAATTTATTTTAAAATTATAAAAAAAAATATATTTGAGACCCTCATAGTGAGCCCTATCATTTGATGTATCACACGGTACCTACAGTTTGCAAAACTTTTTTTTTTAATTTTCTTATTTGACCCCTAAAAGTGACCCCATATTCAAAATTCAATTATTTACTTTAGCCATACGTGTTTGGGTCACAGAAATCCCTATGTGTACCAAATTTCAACTTCATCGGTCTATTAGATTCGGAGCAAATGGGCTGTGACAGACGGACAGACAGACACACCAGTGATCCTATAAGGGTTCCGTTTTTTCCATTTGAGGTACGGAACCCTAAAAATTAAAGTTATTTTTCACTGTGTAGTGTTTTTTTGGGAGTCGGTTTTTTTTTTGGTAAAATGTTTTTATTTTTCACTTTTTAGTGGTGGCCTACCCCACACACATAACATACAACTCAAGTACCTAGCGCTACGGCTAGCGGATACGTTGTTTTATTACTGAGTTTCAGCCTTCCTTCCGGCTTCTTCATCAGATCGGTTCGATTTTATTTAAAGCTTCGTCATAGTCCCTTAACTATTAATCGAGATATCTTATCGCCACCCGTGAAATACTTATGATCGTTGAGGAGTTCCCGTGGCTTTCTGTGGTCTTCTCCATCAGTTCCACTTCACCAGATGATACTTTCTGAATGCAAACGCTTGATTTGTTGATGAAAATACCAAAATATCTATATGTATGCCTATAATATTTGAGGAGTTCCCTCGATTTCTCATGGATACCATGATCAGAACTAGATTTTGATAAAAATGGGACCAATCTGAAAGTATACCCTTTCAAATAAAAAAATAATTTTCCGAATCGGTTCATAAATGACGCAGTACTGAGGTAACAAACATACAAAAAAAAAAAAAAACATACAACCGAATTGAGAACCTCCTCCTTTTTTGAAATCGGTTAAAATATGTCAAGTTGGAATATTTTATTCCAAAAGGATACGAGCTTTCATGTAAAGCAACCCTATTTTTCGGTCGAACGTTCTTCAGTCAACTGTACGTCGTCGGCCAACGATCAAACGGGCTATTGTGACGCACTCATTTATAGCTACTATTAACTGTCATTGAATTAATTCTGAAGAATTCATATCAGATTTATACCCGATTTATGGCAATACGCTCGCCCCCTATTATTATACTATTACATGGGACTTAAACATATCTGGCAAAATGTGGGTGTGCTATAAGTACACCTCTGCCCAACCCTTCGGGGAATACAGGCGTGATGTTATGTAACCTCGGATAGCAAACCAAACTCCGAATAAGAACACAATATCGAGGAAATGCGGGTGCCCTTTTCTCCATACAAACGCTCTCGCCTGTTTTCTTTGTGTTTAATGACCATAAAAAGCAATGATTTTTTACAGAAATATAAATATTAGCTACTTTTATGCCCCTATGTTTTCCTTTTTGATGATACATTATTTTTAGAAGGACTAGAACCCTCAAAAAATGCTCAAAATTGCTTATTCAGATCGTTGTCAACAGAGGCCTATATCCTTCTTATTCAGTTTATGAAACATCTTTTATATTGGTCCAATATTGGAGGATGAAATAGGCGAGAAATCTGACTTTTTACATAGGCTATTTAGTCGGATCTGCAGTTGCACTTATCGCACTAAATTGAGGGTGGAGCGCTCGCAGAGCGACAGCAATAGCTTCATCAAATACCAAATTTTCAAAAGTCTGGCCGCCCGCATTTCCTCTTAACCAGTAAATTCTGACCTTCAAAACTTGAGCATCGAATCATCAAATATCAAAGTAGCACGCGTCAAGACTCCTACAAACAGGCACGACACGCGACACGAATCGCATGCGACACAAAGGCGTCGCATGTCGGGCCTGTTTGTAGGAGCCTTCAATTTGATAAGCATGTTACTAGTTGTCAGTCGATCGCCCCCGGGGTGTTTCAGTTCAGTCGCTAGCGTCACGCTACGACTGTGTCGTGTTACAAAGTAATTGGCAACTAATAGTTTGAGCAATGCGTGTGTAACCCAGTGCTCGTTCCGACCCCGTATAGGGTGTCTTAATAAGGCTGTTGTAAGGGGACACATGGAAGTTAAAGACGCTATCGTTAAGGACACGCGTGGTAATAATAATAGAAACATAATGGAAACTCTTTAGAGCTTAGCTTTAATTGTGTTTGTCTGTAGGAAAGTACCCGTAGTATCTAAATAGTGTTTCGTTGTAGAACATCATTTACACAAGAGAATGAAACAATCCCTTACAAACCCATTAGCAAACAGTAGGGCTTCATAAACAGTACCGTTTAATATATTATCGCAAGGTAATTTTTAAGTAGACCTGTATAATTTAGGGCCTATTTTTTTTTCATAATAACATATGGTAAGATATATGGGTAAATGTACAATCCATAACTTTTCCACGGATTATTTGTATACATAACTAGTAACATAGTTTTGTAAGTACTTAACATTGTAACTAACCAAAATATGGATATACCTTGTCCGAAATAAATATTTTTGAATTGAATTGATAACTAGCTTTTGCCCGCGGCTTCGCCCGCGTGGATGTCGGAAACTATCCCACGGTAACGTACTACCGGGAATTCCTTCCTTATTCCTTGTCTACATTATAAACGGAACCTCTGTGCAAAGTTTCAGCTTTCTAAGACCAAGGGTTTGGGCTGGGCGTTGATGAGTCAGTCAATCAGTCAGTCAGTCAGTCAGTCAGTCAGGACTTCTCTTTTTATTTATATAGATTAGGTAGGTAAGTGCAATTGTACGGGTCTACTTAAAACTTACTTTTATATTTCTCGGATTTGGATGTTTGGCACATGGCTAGATCATGACCTAGATTAGGACATAGGGTACTTTTTATCCCGATAGTTCGTTCCTGTGGGATCATTTCCGACCTCAACGCGGGCGAAGCCGTGGGCAAAAGCTAGTAAAAAATAAAATAGTTGGGTTTATTGACACATAGTTAAAATGTTGTTTGTGTAGACCGTTTGACTTTATTTTTCTATATATATTATCTTTGCTGGTATATTATATCAGCAAAGTGGATCTGAGATCTCTATAGATAACTAACAGATATCTCAATATCAAAAAGGACTGTATATGGACATCGACATATTAGACAAAGAGATACTTATAAATAAAAAGTATCCAAAGCAAAGTGTATTTTTCTTTACTTGTGTTTCAAGGTAAACAAATGCTGAGGTACCTACGTACTGAGATTTCGACTTGAAACGATGATAAAAGAAATGTTCATGATGCTAAATGTCGAGATTTTCATACAATAATTCGTTGCAAAATACTTTCGTGTTGTATGGAAAAACCGTATATCCAACGTGTCGTTTTGCATTCTCGTCAAATTTTAGGGTGTGGTACAGAACATCAAACCGAACAACTTTCTCCATGGGACCAACATCGTAATCGCGAAAAAAATATCAACTGTCCCATACAAAACTTCAATACCTACTTGACGCAAATGTATGGGACTGCTGAACATTTTTTCGCGATTACGATGTTGGTGCCATGGAATAAGTTCTTTGGTTTGATGGTCTTCTTTTCCCCTGTGACGCCCATCTTGTTTTTTTTGTTTTTGTGAGTTTTTTGTATGAGAGTATTTCTGAGTGGTCTCGCTTTCGCTCGCTTATTTCTGGGTAGTTATCGTTGTTGATTTGTTTTAGAGACTTGATATGGACGGTATGCCATCCTTGGTTTTTCCCTATACGTTGTGCTAGTGAGAACAGTAAAGATACAGTTTAAGAATACAAAAACAGTCAAAATATTGTCGGGAGCCGATAGGACCACTGGGGTCCGATTCACAGACAGGGACGATTTTTGACATGGGACCTTCGTGGTCCCTCTCGCAGTCAAGAGGATATATCACAACCTTAAATTTCATGAGGATGCTAAACGACACGTTGTATTTATTGCTTAGAATTCAAGATTATTTTAATACTTAAGAGAAATATTATTGATCGAAACCTACGAACGAGTGATGTAACTCCTACAACATGTTATATGAAGGAGAACTTTTAACAGCTAAACTCTCAAAGCGTTAATACTCTTCTAATTATTTCTAACGCCGCGTTGAGAACACTGAAGCCACACTACACTTTCATGTATTAATGATTTAAAGTTTAGCTAACGCTGTATTTACTAAAGAAACTCACATGTAGAGAAAATATTATCACTTCTTATTCATTTTGGAAGAGTTTACACGATAACATTAATATAGTTTTGAAAGAATTATCCCGAATGTTACACATACTAAGTATATTATAACAATTTTTTTTGCAACCTCACAAAAAGAATTTAATGGAGACGAAATGGAATAATGGAATGGAATGGAATTTAAGTGATAGGTTACTGATAACCACAGATAATTAGCACCCTACCAAAGGTGAACCACTAAGGCCCACTTGCACGTTTAGTAGGGTTAAATGAATAAATGTAGAGTTTGTAAACTTGGAAGTTAAGTAATTAACATTTTAACTCTTATTACGTATTGCGCCACTATAAAGTAACACCGGGTTAGTCAACCTGACATAGCACGTAGTGTTTTTTGAGTTGAGAACATTGTAGTTCAATCGACGAAAAATAAAATAAGAATAAGAATATTTTTATTTAGCAAGAAGAAGAAATACAATGCCTGTTACAATAATATGAAAGTACATTTGTGCTCAATTTTTGTGAACAATGACCCCCATGCTAGGAAAATCCTGTGTCTACAACACAGGATTTTCATTCGGGCCATCCATTCGTCCGTTAAGATTGTTTAAAATAGAATTGCAATGTCTGTGAACAGAACTTGAACGGAAATTGTGTACCCATCTATTTTACATTACGTTACGATAAGTAATATTTATTGTCTTTGAATTTTAAAACATAACATATCATTTTGATCCTATTGTATGCTGTTTCTTCCATAATTTATTGACGAAAATGTCAGTTATGGAAAAATAACATAAACATACTAAACTCACGCCTTCTTCCCATGGGGGTAGGCAGAAACTACAGAACGCCACCACTTACGATACTTACATACTACTGCTTTTGCCTCGTTTACGTTCATACAAAACTGGTCATACACGCACGCCGGTTGCGAGTACTACGCACTTGACGTTTCTGAAGTACATCACCAATAAGGTTACTATAATTATGTCTTCCTAGGGCGTGGGGACGCCTTAGGAAGACATATAGTTTCCACTCACATCTGCCTTGTAAATACCTTTTGTTAGTCGCCTTTCATTCATGCTCTCAACATAAACAAACTATCTAAGCATACTCTTTTCAATTTTTGTCACTACATCTTCTTTTAAACCACACCGTTGGCTTATCACATCATTCCTCAGCCTATCATTCATAGTTGCACTACAATATGGTTTAAGGAATGAACGGATATTTAAAGTTTTTTTATTTGTGTTTATTTTTATATGAGTTCATGAATATCAGCAGGCAATTGCTGATATTAGTACTGAATTTTCACTTACTATAACGGGGAACAATATAAAATACAAAGTAAGTTAACAGCGGTACCTTAGAACGTCAATTTATTTTGGCATTACTAACACTAACCCAGGGTTCAGCTAGCAGTTTAGCAGCATAACTCATCCACATCTCATTAATATTAGGTTAATTAGAAGTTAAACGAAATCGTTTCGAGTTATCAATAGTAAAGGACGTCCCCACTGCATGTAAGGTTAGTAATTTATAACAAAACTTCAGCTTTATTTGCCCTTCGCCGCCTCTGCACATAATATATTAGACAGAGAGAAATTATATCCTTTATTGAAGTTGTACGAACAGACTGCTAAGGCGCACCTGGAACATTGTATGACAATTATAAATTTCATTAATGACAGCTGTCAGATGGAGATGAATTGAAACACCCTTCTATCTTCGCGGTCACTTTGCATCTGCTATATCAAAGTACGCAGTGAACTTCAGCTATAATATACAAGTAGCGAACTAGCGATATTGATACAGGATTTCTTCTGTAGCAGGATGGTGGTACCTCTTCAATCGCACATACGATACTGATGTTGTACAGGGGGTCTACACTCTAAGTCCGTCAGCGCAAATACGGGTCCGTCTGTTGTTGATCCGTCAAAACAAGTGTCAAATTCAATTTTTTGGACGGGCAAAAACACATCGGGCGTACGGACAATTTATTACTGTAAATGGTGTTGTCATTAATTCCTATTTCGGAAACCGAACTAATCCTATGTCGAAACTACGGACTTCGTGATTAGGGAGTAGAGCCCTAGATTTTATAGTCTACAGCTTTCAAAATTGCCAGTGAAAAGATCCAAATGGCAAAAATGGCTGTCATTGTTGAACCCTATGTTAGTTCTCCATTTCTGCATCCTGCATTAACTCATGACGTTTCTGTTTTCAACCTCGTACAACGCGTATCTTCATCGCTATCTGTCAAAACTTCGCCATTTTAAACTTTACTGTTGTTTGGGTACGAATTTATTTGTTATTCGTTCGTTAGTAGAACAGTTGTCAAAATAACTGATGTTTGTGGTGTTGGGTATCGTTCTTTATTTTTTACACAGATGGGTGATAAACAAAGGACCTTGTCTTTTAAATGAATATAATTTAAATATATCAAATAAAAAGGACAGATAAAGTTTAGCCCAGCAGTGCTGGGTAAACAAGCACAGACAAAGAGATAATTATTCCAAAAAATAACTGATCATATTTGAAATCCCTTCACAGCTATCGATACTTGGCAAAATTTTGCAGGAAATAATTCAATTTAAAAAATTATTACTTTGGTTCAAGTATTCGGGGAGATATTTATGTTGCCAGTTTCGGTAATATGATGATAATTGGGACATGCTTATTGCAAGAATTAGTATAATTTCACGAGTATTTTTAGACTATAAAATATTAAAACATCTGTATTTAAAGCATAGCAAGCATCTATACGGGATGAAATTTAAAACATGTTCCAAATCGAAATGGGAGATTGTACATATCATTATGAACAAAAAATCTGCTGTTCAGTAGGTACATTTATCTACATCAAACTCGTCAAAATGTACTGAACAGCTGATTTTTTTTTCGCGATTTCATGTTTGGTCCCATAGTAAAAGTTGTTCATAATAATGAGTACAAACTCCCATTTCGATTTGGAACATGTTTAAAATTTCATCCCGTATAAATAAAAACAGAAGTCCTGACTGACTGACCCATCAACGCCCAGCCCATAAACTGGCCCCAAATGAATCATTTGGGTACAGTCGTCAGATTTGAGTGAAATTCAATCTGTTGGAAGACAGATTACTCCGCGATCGACAGGTTTGAATTTATTTTTCGAAGTCATCAGATTTGAGAAGGGTCTTACATCCCTTCACCAAGTTTGATGATGAACAAAAATATACATGGCTATGAAATACTATTATAGCTTCATTATACATTTTGTTTCGTTTGTGTTCATTTCTGGGCCAAGCTTGTATGGGATCGTTATCCATCTCCTTTGACTATGTATTTTATGTTTAATCAACATAAAAAGTATGTATTATCTCCGATTCTTATCACAGGGAAAATAATCACAAAACAGTATTTTATAAAATAAACCTCCTCCGTTTTCAGAAGTCGGTTAAAAACTAACGCAAAAGTGTTTAGTTTTTTAGGTTTGTAGGTCCTTTCACCTTGCATTCAAAGTTTATTCGAAAAGTCTTATCTCGAATTCGTGTTTTTCCTAGGTTCGGGAGGACTTTAGGTTCGGGAGGGCAGTATAGATCTAACACAAATTCTGTCTGCGAGAAGATTGATGATGGTTGTTAGATCTGACAATGGATCACCCACTCAGGTACATGGCTGTTTAAAAGGCTTCAAAAATTTGCTGAGGGCAGGCAGGTTGTGGAAAGCGGAAAAATGTGTGTTTTGGTGCCACTGTGTAATCGCCTATGTCCAGCATTGGACTGTGAACTTTTCCTCTTCTTCTTTTTGTTTTATTTTTTCATATCTATCGAATACTAGGCGTTCGGCTAATTTGTGTTATCAATCAATCTGCCTAGCCTTTTCCCAACTATTTTGGGGTTCCAGTCTCTGGATGCAGCTGAATGCCAGTATTTTACACGGAGCGACTGTCTATCTGACCTCCACAAGCACAACCCAGTTACTAGGTAATACGATAACCCTTGGTAAGACCGGTTCTCAGATTTTCAGGATTCTGATGACTCGTAATGACTTTCAAAGAACCACGAATTACAGCCGGGACCAACGGCTTATCGTGCTTTCCGAGGCACGCAGGAGTCTCGGTATGTAAAGATGGTTACTCATCTACGGACCAACCCCGGCAAGCGTAGCTTAACCTGATGGACCCGTGCGGCTGTCATTACTTTGCCTCCTGGCTACTTTGTGTTCGTGTGTATATTTTATGTTCACTCTAAAATGAGCGTCTGATTTATGCAGAATAATTATTTCATAGCAACCTAGCCCTACCTTAAATATTTTAAGTTACATACCCATCTCAAACTGTATTGCTTCTTCACCTGCAAAGTTTCACATAAACCCTTGAACCCCTAAGCTCCCTAATGAGGAGTTTCATAACTTGTACATATTTGCACAGCCCTTCTGTACTTAGATATTTGTTTGTCGCACCTACGACGCGTTTGTTGTAACTACACATTAGTATGTAAACGGTGGTTATTAACTGTAATACATTTTACGTATCTCTTGACTTTTTTTTTTTTTGTTGAACTTTTCGGGGTTCGTTCGTAAAGCATTCTAGATAGGTAGGCAGGTGGTCTATCAGCTTAAATTCATTCATTCACTGCCAGACAATGTATAGCCTAAGCTGAGCTGAGTCTAGAAGCATGAAATTTTCCACAAACGTTCCATAACCTCTCAGCGAAAGTGGACACTAGAAAGGATTTTAGAAAATTCACCTCTAAAGGGGGTTAAATAGGGTATTAAACTTTTTGTGGAAGATCGTCATTTTTGCCGATGGAAAATGAGGAAATCGGCATGTCTTAGAACCAAAAATTCCTGGGCCCGCGTGGTGGATTAAGGCCCGCTCGCTCTCACAGAGAGGAGGCCTGTATTCCAGAAGTGGGAACATTATAGGCTGATTATGCACGATTTGTTCTTTAACGCTTTGAAGGATACTAAACGGCCATAGCAGAAGTTTAAAATAAAACTTATAATGTGTCTCGTTTGTGTCCTGCAAAGCTATAATAAGAATCTTAAAACTAGGGTCCTATACTATAATATAGCCTATTAATCGATATTAAATTGAAATTTAAACATATTTATCTTCAAAGTATCCCTTGACAGCGACCCAGACTAATTTCCCTTCCTTTTGTGAGCTTTTAAATTAAAATATCTACGTGGCGACTGGGGATACTTGTGGAAGGCGTAAGTACCTAGTAGAAGTCTTTCGTCTGATAATAATAATATTACCTACCTAAGAGATGATTTTAACACCAAGTAACCAAAAAGATTTATACTTAATTTGATACTTACATTTTATTTCGCACTTTTTTTTCAATTTATTGAAATTTAATCCCAATGGGTTGATTTAACTACGATACTTTTTCCCATGGTAGTCTGGCCCACGTTTGGCCGACTTTTCCACTACTGTTCCTACTACGTGTAATGTGGGCCGCGGACCAGAGGCCAGTTGCCCCGTAACCTTGTATAAACCCTCTTTAATGAAAACGATCTTCCAACATCAATAAATGATTTAAAAAAAATATTAAATGTAATAGGTATTATTTTTAAAATAAATAAAAAAATCAAAATTCAAACTGGGCTGAGAATCAGCAGTTTTCGAATGCCAAACTTAGCCTCAGCTGTCAAAATAATATTTTTACGTAGGTAGGTACTAAATGTAAAAGGACTTCTATCAAATGTTGAGGAACCCAGAGGACCTGAATAAATATATAGAAGGGTTGTGAGCAGAGAAAAGGCAACCTGTAAAAATATTGCAATCTTTTACTAACACGAGGTATTTGAACAAACCTTGTGTGCAAATACTGGAGCCAATTATTTTCTTCTTTTATTATTTGCTTGGGAACACGTGTTGTTTGAAGTCTGCTTCGAGAAACTTCGATTTTATTAACTTATCTATATTATGTAACTACTTAAGTCGTTTTTTTTTTTTATTGGAAGTGTATATTCGTTTTGTTTTACGAAAATTCTACCTACATAACAGCCTAGATTAATAATTCTCAAGACAATCAAGACGATGTTACCTGTAGCATTCACTAAGAAATTACGTTATTAATTATTTATTTTTTAATTACTGTTACAGGACTGTTAATGTTAGCTTAAGATGATGCATACCCATTTATTTTTCTTGTGCATATTGCAAAGGTTGCCAAAAACAATTTTAACCGTTTTAAAATACGCGTTCAAGTAAATTCTGTATTCAAACAAACCAGGAAGAAAATTTAGACGACACTATTGTCAATTATATTTTGAATGCATCAAGTTAATGCTGATTGAATTATTTCCTGGATCATTATAATGATTATTCTGTCATTTACATGTCCATGTAATATTAAACATATTTTGCTTGAAAATACTATGCAGGTAGGTAGGTAAGTTAAACTTTAAATAAAAGGAGGACGCATATTCAAAGTAAAAAAAAAAACCGGACAAGTGCATGTGGGAATTCGCACCTTTAGGGTCCCGTACCAAATCTGATTTATCAGTATATTGGTATTTGTTAGTAAAATTTACGTAATAATAAACATTACCACTAAATAACAAGTTCATAGGTCAATGGGAATTTAAAAAATTCTTCGGAACAAAATTTTGTAAAAAAAAAAGCTGACTTTGGTGGCTTCTCATTCCTTTGTTTTCCAATATTTTTTAAAACAAAATATACAGTAGGTATTTATCTACTCAACGAGTTCTAAACAACGATACGCCACTCGATGGCGGAGGTGAACATTTTTAGGGGTCCGCGCCAAAATGGTAAAAAGGAACCCTTATAGTGCGACTCTATCTGTCTGTCTGTCACAGTTGGATATCTCAAGAACCACTAATGCTAACAACTTGACATCTGGAACAGTTTTAGATGACGAGTGCCCAACTATTTTTCAAATATGAAAGAAATAAAAATATATATAGTTTTTTTGCAACAGGGACTGAAAGGGGTCTTAAAAATTTGAAGTGGGGCTATGTGGGATACCACATGAAAGAGCGCTGTTTGAATAGAATAGAATAGAATAGAATAGTATTTATTGGAGTAACCAAGACTCAACAAGATTGTTAGTAAAACTTACGACTATGTTAGTAAACACAGACACTAAACAAAAACAAAACAAGAAATAACAGTTGGTCACTGTTGCGACATCCCATGAGAGACGGCACAACAGTGACCCACGTATATACAATCCAGGCGACTCGCAACCACACTGTTGGAGCCGCCCCGCACCCTGCGCACCAGGGAAGCGCACCTTTTACGCATTGTTGCGTAAAAGCAATCCACATGCGCATCTGCGAACATCCCTGACGCACTACAGAAACGGGGCAGCCCCACCAGTATCCTAAACGCATTGTTATATTGAACGCGGAGAGCGCTGTACCATCTTTGCGTATACCTAGCCCACAGGCTGCACGTGTAAAAAGAAGTAAAGTAGGCTCGAAAGAGCGTGATTTTAACATGAAGTGAGCATCGTGCAAACCTGCGAGCCAGCATGTTCGCTCTAACCGACAACGCCCTCCGCTCCCGTTCAATATCATCATCGTCTTTAAGGTTGGGAGTCAATATATGACCAAGGTACTTAAACCTGTAGACCCTCTGCAATGGTGTACCATAAAGTAATACAGGAGGTACTACATCAGGACTTTTACCCCCAGCCTCAAAAACCATGAACTCTGACTTTTTCGTGTTGTATGCCAAGCCATGAACTTTAGCATACGCCTCACATTGCGCAACCAGTTTTCTCAAGCCGCAGACTGACGCACTCAGCAGTACCATGTCGTCTGCTTAACTGATATTATTGACGCAGGTACCGTCTATATAACATCCGAGCCTGGTACTGCTGAGCTCGCCAATCAACTCATTCACATAGATGTTGAAAAGCGTTGGTGAGCTCAATCCACCCTGCCTCACCCCGCACTCCAACCCGTAAGGACGAGAAAACGCCCCAGCCCATCGTACAGTGTTGATCTGGTTTCCATACCAAAACTTTAAAATGTTGACGAGTTCTGTGGGTAAATTTACCCGCTCTAATTTACTCCACAACGCATCATAGGAAACCAGATCAAATGCCTTTGACAAGTCCAAGAAGCAAGCATAAATAGGCGTCCCGCGTCTCACATAGTACGTCACAGCATGCTTAAGACACAACACCGCACTCTCTGTTGATAAACCAGCTCTGAATCCGAACTGGTTATCATGAATAGTAGTACAACTACTTAATTGTGTATTAAGCATGCTGTCAAATACCTTTGAAATCACGGTAGCTAGTGAAATGGGCCTATAGTTACCGCTGTCGGCGAGGTCACCAGTTTTGTTTTTAGCAATTGGCACTACCACTGTTCGCATCATCTCACCGGGCAGGTAACTATGGCTCATACAAAAGCTATATAGCATAGCAAGCACGCTAGGTAAGTGAGGGCCAGCACATCGTAGATGCTCGATGCTAAGCCCGTCATGACCAGGGGACTTACCCCTTGACATACATCTAATAGTCCGAGCAATCTCCGGGGACTTAAATTTCACCCCTATTTCCATGCCGGGCACAACATCGAGCACCGACCGCGAGGCTCCTAGAGGAGATTTTACAAAAAATGCTTCTTTAAAAAGATTTGCGATATCCTCAGGCTCACTCATGCCACCGACGCTCACAGGGATTCCCGGTCTGGGTTTCAATTTATTCGTGTGTTTCCAGAAACTACGAAAATCATTTTTAGCGTGGTGTGAGGCTAGAATATCCATTTTAACTTGGTCTTCATGATCCTGGCACCACTTTAATCTAGACTTAAAGACCTTTCTAGCTTGACGCATCTCCTTGGTAGCATAACATTCAAGTCACATTCTACTACCAGTGGCAAGTGGTCTGACCAAAGCACATCATAAACTACATACACATTTCTGACGGAGGCCACAGCCGCTTCTGTCACTACGCAATGATCCAGCCACCTTTTTGACCCATGAGCCTCACTCAAGAATGTATATGTGTTTGAACTTAAACCTAACATTTCTGTATCAACACACGTCCATGATTGCTCGGCACAATAGCCGGCAAGTTCGTCGTAAAATTGCTCAAATGGGTGCGCATTAAAATCTCCTAACATGTAAATATAATCTATATTACAGTTATCAATAATGGCACTCACCGAGCTCAATATGTCCGTAAAATCCGTTAAATTTGACACAGTATCCGTGGGCATGTAAACACTTAACACTAAGAAGGATATATCCTTAATCACAATTTTCACTGCACAAATGGGTGGGTTACCGCACTGAACAACAACTACATCATGGAAAAGACGTTTTCTCCACAGAAGGGCGACGCCACCATGCGGTCTACCACGAAGAATACCCGCTGACGTGTCTACTGCTGATACTCCAGTACTGCTGAACTCATCACTTATTGTGTCAAGAAACGAGATTTCCTCAGGCAGCAACCATGTTTCCTGCAGTGCAATTATATCCGATTGTTTACATAGTTCACTAATACTCTGAGCGGAGCGCTTGACATTTTTACAGTTAAAACTCACGAACTTGCAAATACTATCGCTATCGTTACTTAACATTATTACTAAGTTGTGCGCCGAATACCTTTACGGTAGATGTGTCACTTACACGTTTCGGTCTGTAATTAATAAAACGTCGAAATACTATCCCTTGTGGCCACAACTTCTCATCCAAGTATAATTGTAGATTACTCTGGGACACAACAAACTTGTACGCATTGTGTTCACATTGCCGTTTAATATTAATTCTTTCTAAGTTCACTTTTTCCCCAGTTCTCTTTTCAATATAACTGGTTATATCCGACTCTGAAGTGTCCCTATGTACATTAGATATAAAGATAGGTATTTTTCTGTCAGCCGATCTGAATCTGATCTGATCTGTTTGCACATTCTCAAACATTTTTTATTTTTTTTTTTTAGGCAGTATAGTTTTCGACTTTTGATGAAAAATTTAAAAAAAAATACCGTTCCCCCCCGATCTCCGAAGTTTGCATAGAGAAAAATCAGAAATTATTCTATGTGATAGAAGTTTATGTAAAGATTACAGAAAAAAATAAAACGATGTCTCTAAATAGCACACTTTTTCATAAATCAGAACGGAACCCTCGGTACGCGAGTCCGACTCGCTCTTGACCGTGGGTCAACAAGATGTTTAAATTTTAAAAAATTGAAGACTGTAGCTCCAACCGTTTGGCTGTAAACCTGTGTGGCGGACAGACGGACACGTGAGTGACAGCAATAGGGCTCCGTTTGGACCCTTGGGGTATGGTACCCTAAAAAGAAAATTAATGCATTTTAAACTACAGGATAAAATTGAATTCATGGGCATCCTTTTAAGGGGTCATTGTACTCATCATAATGAACAACTTTTACTATGGGGAAATCTGGAATCGTGAAAAAAATCAGGTGTTCCCTACATTTTGACGAGTTATGGTTGGTCACCGTCCTAATTTACATAACATTAATGAAGAAAATAACTACGTACTGCACTAAAATGTTCTAACATTAATTTAAACATTAAAAATAATAAACGAGGCAAAAGGAGTAGGTACTTAAGGATCGTAGCAGGTGGCGTTCAGTAGTTTCTGCCTACCCCCGTGGGGAGAAGACGTGAGTTTATGTATGTATGTGTGTGTGTAAAATAATAAACAAAGTAATTTGTCTTCAATTAATGTTGGATCGTTCTCGATCATAATTTAAAATGTATACGGAAATAATAAGAATACTTACATTTTAGAATGAGTATACAATTTGGCATTATCTTGTTTTATTTTAGCATTGTGTCATGCTGCTATTTTTATCTCGTTAAACATACATATAATATATACATATAATTTTTATTATTATTTATAGACATGGGCATTATTGCTATTTTTAGAAAATCTATTGTATAAGGAGACGAGTGTGTGTAGCCACAATTGAATTGTAAGTTAATCTTATGAGCGTTTTGGATGGTATGTCTGTTAGCTCGTAAGACCAATTGAATAAATAAATAAATAAATATAAGAAAGAAAGAGATGTGCCCCAATATGTTAAAATAAATCGGAACCCAGTGTCTCCACATTTCCCTTTATCACTTTCATGATTTTAAAGACAAATACGGTAAAATACTTATACTTACTTAAGGAAAGTGATTCCATGATTTACATGGCTTCAGTTTTTACAAGAAACCACTGAACAACACGGCATTCTTATAAATTGTCACGGTCACAGTCGAAAGCGCACTAGTTCTCGGAGACGGAATTTGTACTAAGAACGGCTCATATTGAGCATGTCGCGCGGACACATTTTCGCCCGCTTTGTCACTTCCCCTGTTTTTTATATTTCTATGGTGTTAACAGTAAATAGTAAATAAATAAATAAATATCCCTGGACATTTCACACAACGCCATCTAGTCCCAAGCTAAGCAACCTAATGCTTGTGTTATGGTAACGAGATGGCTGATAAACTACTTATATACATTTTTTTTTGTAAATACATACATATTATAGATAGAAAAACACCCAGACTCGGAACAAATACTTGTAGGTCGTACAAATATTTGTTCCGTGCGGGAATCGAACCCGCGACATGCTGCGCAGCAGTCAATCGCTCAACCACTGCGCCAACCGTGTCGTCGACAGTTCCTACGAAGCTAAACAAACACATACATACATAAACTCACGCCTTCTTCCCATGGTAGGCAGAAACTACAGAACGCCACCTGCTGCGGTCCTTACGTACTCCTTTTGCCTCGTTTACGTTCATACATCTGCACACACCCCGGTTACGAGTACCTACTACGCACATGACCCTTCTGAAGAACATCACCAATAAGATCATGGTATTCTAGAGGGATGACATCTTTTCCTGCCTTGTAAAATACCTAAAGCTAATTTAATTAAACATTTTTGTGCGAATTAATGTCAACAGTAAGTAGTCCAAAAGGAGATTGTACACAACGGCTACTCGCTAGCCAGTCCAAAGTAACTACAACAGTTTGAATATTTCCACTTTTGAAGTTTTTTGTTGTCCTTTTAAGTACTTAGGTACTTAAATTTAAAAAAATCTCTTCGATGCAAAGTTGTCGCGCTCTAGCGCAAAGTAAAAATCACGAGTATTCATGTTCAATACACTGAATTCTGAACCATAAAGCAGGTAAATAAGAACCATTTTTCGAGCAAGTGTGTTGAAAATTATGGTTTACCTATTACGCTAAAAGTGTAAGTAATAACAAATTTATGCAATCCTGAAACTTACAAACAAAACACACAAGACTTCCAATGTGCAACATTACACTACATTTACATTCTATCATCGTAAAATAATCAAGCTTCATTGCAAGCAAAACATGTTACACGTCCAATAGGTACGCAAGTACCCAACAAATCGATCCCAGCCACAAATACTAGCCAACTACACACAGTACTAATTAAAGCAGCATCGGATAAAATTGGACGCTTTGGTAGACTATTAGTCACTAATTAGTTTTATTTTGAGACTAAAATTGTACCAAAGCACACACACATAAACAATACACCTGTATATCCCGAAAGGTACAAAGGTGTGCAATCCGCGAGGCCTAAGCTGAACTTTGCATTTGTGTGAGTGATCACCAAAGAAGTGGAGTTGCGTCGCGTGAGGGACGCACCGCGCCTCAGGACGATTGTAAAAAAACCGGTCAAGAGCGAGTCGGACTCGCGCACCGAGGGTTCCGTTCCGATTTCTGAAAAAGTGCGCTATTTAGAGACATCGTTTTATTTTTCCTGTAATCTTTACATAAACTTCTATCACATCGAATAATTTCAGATTTTTCTCTTTGCAAACTTCGGAGATAAGGGGGGGAACGGTATTTTTTTTTACATTTTTCATCAGAAGTCGAAAACTATGCGGCCTAAAAAAAAGAAAAAAAAATGTTTGAAAATGTGCAAACAGCGCTCTTTCATATGATATCCCACATGCCCTAGTAGACCCACTTTGATTTTTTAAGATATTTTTTTTGCAACAGGGACTGAAAGGGGGTTCAGTCCCTGTTGCAAAAAAATATATAAATATTTTAATTTCTTTCTTATTTGCAAAATAGTTGGGTCAACGTCATCTAAAACTATTCTAAATTTCAAGTTGATAGCATTAGTAGTTCTTGAGATATACAGCTGTGACAGACAGACAGACAGACAGACAGACAGACAGACAGACAGACTGAGTCACACCATAAGGGTTCCTTTTTTACCGTTTTGGTAGGTACGGAACCCTAAAAATCAGTATAAACCTGTTTTAAACCAAGCAAAGGACGCGTCGCGCTCTAGGCCGACGTCAAACCTATACTATCTATGTGTACTCACACAAATACAAAGCTCAGCTTAGGCCTCGCAGACTGCATCTATAGTAGGTCCACATTTTCACCAGTTATATTTTAGTCTCAGTAGTAGTTGTGTAGTTCGTAGTAGTAGAGGAGCTCGTGGTTAAATAATAACAGTCGCACGGGTCGATCCATCACGTTAAGCTACGCTTGCCGGGGTTGGTCAGTGGATGGGTGACCATTTCTACATAGCGAGACTTCTCCGTGCCTCGGAAAGCACGTTAAGCCGTTGGTCCCGGTTGTCATTCGTGGATCTTTACGTGAGTCGTTACGGGTCGTCAGAAGCCCGAAAGTCTGATAACCAGTCTTACCAAGGAGTATCGTATTACCCAGTTACTGGGTGGTGGAGGTCAGATAAGCAGTCGCTCCATGTAAAGTACTGGTATTCAGCTGCACCCGGTTAGACTGGAAGCCGACCCCAACATAGTTGGCAAAAGGCTAGGCAGATTGATTGATTTTTAGTAGTTGTGTAGTTGCAGTAGTTATATGTTATGGGGGCAAGTCTATTGCCATCAACCGGGCACAAATAACACTGTTCCCGACCTGGGAATCGAACCCAGGACCTCGAGCTCAGCAGATATAGCGCTTGCGTTAGGTAGAGGTGTAGTGTAGGTACTACCACATTTCACCAATTATGTTCGTGGCTAAATGATAACAGCCCCACAAGTCGATCACAGGCTCCGCAGACGGTTCATGGATGTATGACCACATCCACTATACACTGAAAACACATACATACATAAACTCATTCTTCTTCCCATGGGGGTAGGCAGAAACTACAGAACGCCATCTGATAGGATCATAGTCCTTTTGGCTCGTTTACGTTCACACAATGGTCATACATGGCCGGTTGCGAGTAGGTACTGCGCTCCTGATCTTTCTGAAAAACATCACCTCTCTCCCGGCGTTTCCACTCACATCTGCCTTGTAAATAGCTTGTGAAGCGGCTGAAAAAGCTAAAGTATCAAAATACAGGGGTCTAGGCTCCGAATATGATTTTGTCCCATTCGGTGTCGAGACCATTGGTCCGTGGGGTCCTAGCGCTATAAGGCTTTTTAAGGAAATAACGAAAAGGTTAGTCGACGTCACAGGAGACCGAAGAGCTAGCAGCTACCTCGCACAAAGAATTAGTCTAGCTATTCAAAGGGGGAACGCTGCCAGTATCTTCGGAACCTTGCCTAAAGGGACTCCTTTTAATAATATATTTTAGTTACTATGGTTTTTAGTTTTAGATTCTTTGTTCTAGTATATATTTTATTTTTATTTTAGTAACTTTTGTTATTCATTCATTCTCTCAACGAAATCAAAATAGCAGAATATTGTATTGATTAAAATTATTATCATAAAAAAAAACTTATTTTTTCAGAAAAGTAGGTCTAAGTAAGTAAGTATAAGTGCTTACTAATCTAGGTGAAAACATAGTAATTTATTACCAAGAAGTTATAAAACATAGAACACTTAATTCAAGACACCTATTAATTATCCATATCAACGTAGGCAAACCCACGTCCAACCGTTACTTGGCAATAAATCTTATTTGTGTTGACTTCCTACAATGTAAGCCATTACGCAGCCCATTATGAACCTTAACGTCCTATAAATAAGGATCAACGAAGTGGCGATGTATATTCACCTCTATGGCCACAAGCCAAATGTACAGAATGATAAAATACAGGAAATAAACCATGACAATTTTACAAATCCGACGAAATAAACTGTCTTGAGTTTCTCATCGTTATATATGTATTTGTCATGTTTTCAGTTTTCATGGTTATTTGAGAGTATTTTTATGTATGTTTTATTATGTTGTATAAATAATTGATTATGCTTTCTTTATTATATAGACTGAAATTGGTCCAGATTGACATGAATAAAATAATTGAATCGGTTAGATAAGAAAGGGAACAGCACGTCGATTCTGTAAAAATCTCACCGTGAAAACTTGCGTGGAGTGAGCTGTCAGTGTCATCCCACGGATGCTAGAGATTCACTAAATTACATTACAATCATAATCGAGATTTTTTTTGCTGATTTATATTTTTATGCTGATTTTATAACATAATCATTTTATATTATTTGTAATCTAGTAGTGTGTCTAAACATTACTATTCAGGGGGTTTTAAAATAAAATAGTCAAATAGAAATTCTTGTAATATATATTTTTCGTGCGTAACGCGCTCACACCTCGGTATAAGTACAAACGGACTAGTCTTGCAAAAAAAAAAAAAAAAAAATTGAGTTTGTGACTGAATTTCTGTTTTGCAATTTTATTTAAAAACCCCCTAAATAGTAATGTTTAGACACTTAAATACTAGCTTTGAAATAATATATAATGATCACTAGAATAGCGTTAGAAATATTATTTAAATCTCGATTGTGATTGTAAAAATGTACTTGGTCCAACTCTAGCATCAGGTGGAATGACACTGACAGCTCACTCCAAGCTCACTTCACTTAAGTTTTCACGGTGAGATGATTACAGAATAGCATCGCAGGTCAGGTTTTATTCGCTCGTGACCTCCTTTTCATAATTAACCGATTCAATTAGAACATACATAATTTATGAAAATACATAAATTTATTCTTCTCTTCCCATGGGTGTAGATAGAAATTACTACAGAACGCCACCTTCTACGATCCTTATAGTCCTTTTGCCTAGTTTACGTTCATACATAGAGATGTATGAACGTAAACGAGGCAAAAGGAGTGCAACCAGTGTGCTTGTATGACCCGATCAGAGGGTCGTGTCATACAAGCACACCGGTTTCTATTTAGTGAGCTGATAATAGTAATTAGTAATCAGTAGATACACACGTCACCAATTAAATGAAAATGATGATTAATCTTTTTGTGGAAATCGCCAAAAAATTCTAACCGGTTCTTGTGAATACAATGATCGCGTTCATTGGCATTTTGTATTAATCTACAAGTAAAATTTTATCCTACTAGAATTTCCCCTTTATCATGTGTTTACAGACACAAATCCCACCTACACAAACATCCAAACACCAAAACCCGGAACAAACTATTTGTAGGCTACACAAATATTTGAGCCGTGCGCTAAACCGCGACACGTAGTGGTGAAGCTAATTGCTTGACCACTAGGCCAATAGTTTGTTAGAGGCTTGATAGTTTGAAGAGTCCTATGCCTACCGTATGGGGACGACAATAAGGGAAAACACTGGCAATACTAGGATATAGAAGTATTTTAAAACCATCAAATACGAGGGATATAACTGGGGCTGCAGTCCACCACGTATGCGAGTTGGTGGATGCCACAATTGCCACATGTCTTCAAATTTCTGATTCTAGGACATGTCAATTTCCTCATGATGTTTTCCTCCATCGTTTTGCGAAGAATGGTGATGAAATAATTTACAAATGTCTGCTTGGGTTCGAACCAAATATGACCTACAACTCGTATGTCGCGGCCGGTTTCACAGTGCCGGTATGACTACAACATATAAAAAAAAACCCAAATCAAATATTTTTCATCAAATATTTTTGTTGTAGATTGACAGCGGTGACCACATTACATCTCTTTTGCCTTCTTTTCTTAGGTGGGTATCACAGTACCTCCGTCGCGAAACCATAGCAGCGAAACCGCAGTAGTTCAATTCAACTGACTCGCATGACGTTCCGCTATGCCAATCGCTATTGGAGTAGCGGAACATCATGCAAATGCGGAGGAGGTGTGATACCCAACTTTAGGCGAGTAGTGCCGCCAACTATCGCCACCATTGAGAAAAAAATCCTAAGTCTGGAGATATGGAACATTTTCAAATTTCTTATGCTCACATTTAATTAGTCAGATGAGGTAGAATTTTTTGTATCATTCAAATCAACACTAAACTGCTAAGGCTTCGAACCTAGGAGGTTTAGTCTTGATCTTTTTGACCTCACCTGACCTGACTAAAAATGTGCAAAATGTTCTATATCTCCAGACTTATGTTTTTAGGGTTCCGTACCAAAATGGTAAAAAAGGAACCCTTATGGTGTGACTCTGTCTGTCTGTCTGTCTGTCTGTTACAGCTGGATATCTCAAGAACTACTAATGCTATCAACTTGAAATTTGGAACAGTTTTAGATGACGTTTACCAAACTATTTTGCAAATAAGAAAGAAATAAAAATATTTATACATTTTTTTTTGCAACAGGGACTGAAAGGGGGTCTTAAAAATTCAAAGTGGGGCTACTAGGGCATGTGGAGTATCATATGAAAGAGCACTGTTTGCACATTCTCAAATTTTTTTTTCTTTTTTTTAGGGATAGAGATAGAGAGAGATAGAGATAATTTATTTGTCAAAAAAACATGCGTTTACACACCGACGGGTCGGGTATGCAGGGTATATAAATTATAAAAATGTTCGAACATGTTTTGCCAATTATGGCGTACAAATTGAATTAAAGTACAAAATAAAATGTCTAGGTAAAATATCGAACAATAACAAAGTGTCAAAATTAAATTATAATGTGATTAATATTGAAATATATTTTGTCCAAAAACAATATTAAATAATCAAAAAGTATCATTCAAGAAGTCATTTGTGTGATAGTAACATTTCTCTGCTAATAAATTTCGCATCTTTTTTTTAAACATATTTGTGTTTAAATCTTTATATTCTTTTGCTATTTTATTAAAAACTAGCTTTTGCCCGCGACTTCGTCCGCGTTTCCGTCGTTTTTCGTAAAAAAGTACCATATGTCCTTCCTCACGGATCAGTGGTTTTGATGTCACAGACAGATTAACTTTCGTATTTTAGTAGGGAAATATAATATGGCAATCCACAATACTGTTGAAAAATATCGCAATAAGGAACCGCAGAATATTATTATTAATAGTGCCCGCGACTCAATCAGCGTGTAACTCCTTGTATGTTATTAAGTTAATGTATTGGTAACATTGTTCACTTCCCCCCGGACCACCGTGCGGTGTTGACGTGCTCTCAGTACTGTCTTAAAAATTATTTAAAATATTTAACATACAAAATATCAAAGTAAATCAGTAAATAAAAATAGGAGTGCATAGAAGTGAGGAGGTGTTAACAGTCTTGGTACCAGAGCCCAGACGCGACCTTTCGGTACCCCTCCATCAACGCCTTGGACCCACCCGAACAATACGTAAGAAGATTTGCACTAATTATATTCTGCGCGTACGCCGCCACCTCCAAGAGGGCGAGTTTAATTGGCCGCGCACCTCTTGTGCGACAGGGTAACGAGTGCGCTGGCGCCGCCCATTAAGTGAAAGTTGTCACACGGGCATCCAATTACGCTAGCCTAAATCGACGACATCTTTTGCTAATTAGTGAAGAACGTCCCTACTCATTAGGAGTTAGGACGCTATTTGCAATTACTTCCTTGTATTATCTGCTTGCCTGGTACTAATGGAGTCAATGAATAAATCTATGTCAGACACGGAAATTATTACAGCGGGCACGCATATAACTAAAAATCGCGGCAAAAAAAGGCGCGGAGATAAATTGGATGAGTCGCTTGGTAATCAGTTAGATGAATTTAAAGAGGAAATAAAAAAACTGCTCTCGTCTTTTAATGAAAAACAGGGGAAGGAGACACAACAAATTAATTTAAAACTTCAGGAGATTCAACAATCAAATGCACATATAGAAACATCTCTTGCATTCTTATCGGAACAAAATAAGAATCTTCAAGAAAAGATTACCCGACTCGAAATGCAGTCTATAGAAGACAAGAAGTACATCTCCATTTTAGAAAATAAGATTGAGGACATGCAAATCGGAAGTCGCAAAAGTAATCTAGTGATCAAAAATGTACCGAGAAAAAAAGGTGAGACTAAGGAAGATCTTCTAGAAATGGCTATGTGCCTCTTTCAAAACATACAATGTACCATCAAAAAATACGACATTAAGGACATATATAGGGTACGCGGTAAAACAGCGGAAAAGCAAAACACACCTATTGTCGTGGAAACTGGCTCCACAATTCTGAAGACTGAGACTTTGAAAATGGCCAAGGCCTTCAACATAAAGCATCAAAACAAATTAAGTTGCAAACACCTAGGATTTAAGACCCAGGAAGACACTCCAGTCTTTATATCGGAACATTTAACTGCTAAAGGCTCCCGCCTCCATTTCCTTGCACGTGATCTAAGTAAATCTGGAATCTACAAGTTTTGCTGGACCGCCTATGGCAAGGTATACATTAAGAAGGATGAAAATTCACCAACTATAATCGTAAGAAGTGAAGAACAGGTACATAAAATGTTGCTTGATAAATGACTATTTTCCCTTAACTTTTTAAGTGACCGTCTTATAACAGTTGAAATGTTATTATTATTGTATCAACGGAATTTTTTTTTCACCAAATATTGCTATTATGTTTTGCCAGGCCACATACTAAGCTATTTTGTCAAAAAACACATCACTATTATACACAAACACATACACATCCTTATCACACTTATAAACCACGCATCTACAAGAACCAATACCACACACATACATACCACATATGTACTAAACCCGTCACACATTTCAAAATCCTGTAAAATAAAAATGCAGTCCAGCCAAAAAATACAAACTCCAATTTTAGTACATGGCTACCTACATTCGAAATACATTGAAATAAATACTTACCTAACTCAGACGGTTATTCAATCAACAATAAGTATACATGGATAATACACTACACACTGTCTCCGAAATCGATAACATCGAAACTGCCCGTTCGGTAGAATGCGACTCTGCAGAACTTTATAAACATATCTCTGTAAAGAAGAACGATCTCACAATAGTATCGCAAAACATAAGGAGTATTTACTGTAATTTTGATAACTTCTTAATCACTCTATCTACTCTTCAATTCGAACCAGATGTTGTAATACTGACCGAATGTAGATTGAATGCCAATAAAGCGATCCCACATATGTACAACTACCACTCCTATATGACGACTCGTCAGATGAACCAGAATGATGGTGTGGTTGTATATGTTAAAAAAACATTAAAACCTAAAGTGGAGGAAATACAGCTAGTCCAAGCATCATCTCTACGAGTGGACATATTGGGCAATATCCTCTATTGTATCTATCGTTCTCCCTCTAATTCAAATACCGATAGCTTCATTGAATCTCTCAGCACGCAGTTAAACACACTAACATCACAGAAAAACATTATTATTGCAGGTGACATTAATATTAATATCAAACACAAAGAGACCGAGTCATCCCAAGATTGCAAGAATAGAGTTAACTACCTAAATATGCTGTCGTTTTTCGGTATACTTCCTGGACACACTTTGCCCACTAGGGAACAAAGCTGCCTTGACCATTTCATGCTTAAAATTCACAAAAAAAAGTTCTCGGCATCCATCGCTATCTTGCACACTACGGTGACTGACCACTATACAACATTTATCTCTATAGCAAAATTAAAAAATATCCAAATCGTAAATAAAACCACCACTACTCTAAATTTTGAACAAGCTTTAAAAGATTTACAGGAAAGGAATTTGTCTGACTTATTATTCTGTAATGACCCACAATTATTAATCGATACTTTTATTAATGTACTAACTAACGTTGTAAACGAAAACACTAGCATAAAAAATATTCCAAACAATAAAAGAATCATAAAGCCGTGGATTACCACAGGCCTCCTACGTTGCATTAAAAACCGTAACAAATTGCAAAAACAAAGTCGCAAGGACCCGTATAACGAAATAATAAAAATCACTTACACTAGATATAGGAACTACTGTAATAATTTAATAAAAAAAATTAAAAGGGAATATGAAAGAAATTTAATTGCTCACTCAGTATCTAACAACAAATTACTCTGGAAAAACATAAAAACCATCACATACTCAAATAAAGTAAAAAGTCAAAACATAGAATTATTAAACATAAAAGCAACTCCTACAGAATCAATAAACTACATCAATGAATATTTTGCAAATATTGGAAAACAACTTGCTCAAAAAATTAATCCGGGATTAAGTAATGATTCTAAAAACCGAATACATGCATTACGATCACAACTCAATACCTTTGTGCTGCTGGATACTGACAATGCAGAAGTAGAAAGTATACTGATGAACCTGAAATCTGACAGTGCCCCGGGTTGGGACAACATCTCGACAAAATTCTTAAAACATATAAGAAAGGAAGCTGTTCCCATTATAGCTCATCTTGCCAATCTATGTCTCCAAAAGGGCGTCTTCCCGGCTCCACTAAAACAATCTGTCATCACCCCAGTTTACAAGGGAGGGGACAGAGATGATATCAACAACTACAGGCCCATTTCCGTCTTACCGTCGATATCAAAAGTGCTTGAAAAGATTATAAATACCAGACTAACTAATTATCTCAAAAAATATAATATTATATCTAATTCACAGTTTGGCTTTAGACAGGGTGTATGTACTGAAGATGCAGTAAGTACGTTAAGCTCTTTTGTAACCGAACAGCTTGACAAAGGAAACAAATGTCTGTCTGTATTTTTAGACCTCAAAAAAGCATTTGACACCGTCTCTGTCCCAATCCTTGTGAATAAGCTGGAAAAAGCCGGAATAAGAGAAACTGCGCTCTGTTTACTCAAAGACTATCTTACCAACAGGAAGCAAAGAGTAAAAATAGGACAGTATACCAGTGATGACGAGGATGTATTATACGGCGTACCACAGGGTAGTGTCTTAGGGCCTACACTATTTCTCCTTTATATCAATGATCTTTGCAATATTGAAATAAAAAATGCAAAAGTATTTTCGTACGCTGATGATACATCTATTGTGTTCACGGGTTCTTCCTGGAATGAGGTTAAGCTGAGTGCAGAGGCAGGGATGGCTCGGGTAGCTGAATGGCTAAAAAGCAACTTACTTTCGCTAAACACTAATAAAACTAACTACGTATGTTTCAGTATCACTAGCAGAACACAGCCTATTGATGACTTACATTTAAAGGTACACACCTGTGGAGACTTGACTACTACAATTTGTAACTGCCCATTCATTGAGAAGGTCACTAAGACTAAATATCTGGGAATTGTGGTAGACCAAGCACTGTCCTGGTATCCCCATATTGAGCAAACTTGTGGGAGAATAAGGAAACTCAGTTGGATCTTTAAAACCCTCAGGCATATTGTTCCATGTAAAATAGTGAGCAGTAAGAACCGTCTCAGAAATCTCCTTAATGAAGTATATGTAGCACTGGCACAGTCTGTGCTACTGTATTGCATCCCAATTTGGGGCGGTGCTGCTAAAACAAAATTTATAGATGTAGAACGAGCACAACGTACATTAATAAAAATTATGTATTTTAAAAATAAAAGATTCTCTACTGAAAGCTTATACCAAATAAGTGATTTACTCTCTGTTAGAAAACTGTACATAACCCAAACTGCTCTTAAAAAACATAAAGCCTTGCCATATAATATTAGCCAAAAATCTAAAAGGAGAAAAGATTTAGTTTCCCAAATTCCTCAAACAAAAACTAGATTTGCAAGCAGGCAATTTAATAAACGTTCGGGACAACTGTACAACAGAATTAATAAACATGTATATGTATATAATAAAAATTACCGAGACTGTAAAAAAAGTATAATAGACTGGATAAAACCACTTACCTACGAGGAAACCGAGGCACTTCTGGAACACGGTTAGTAGCCGAAACTCATTAAATATTCTATAATCTAATACACCACACCCAACACACCACACATGCACACCACAGCACACCACACCACACCACACTACACTACACTACACTACACTACACTACACTACACTACACTACAACACACACATCACACGACACTATCACTACACCACACCACACATTACTCCACATACAACAACAAGAAATTGTGATAGGTACCTATCTATTGTTAGTACTTAATTTAATTTATCAATTTAATTTAATTAATTTTTAATAATTTTAATTATAATTTTCATTTTCATTTTTTAATAATATTTTTTAAATCAATTCTATATTTTAATTTTTAATTATTTAATTCATCAATTCATCATTTATTTTTTTTTTTTTTGTATAGTAGCTCACAGTTAGTATACCTAAGTATAATACTGCAATGTTATGGAAGAGCGGAGTCTCCTAATACAGGCATTGTTTGCTTAAAGGGAGGCTCCAAACACGTCTTTCTTTATAATAATGCTAATTGTGCCAATAAACGATTTGATTTGATTTGATTTGATTTGATTTGATTTGATTTGATTTGATTTGATTTGATTGTTTAGATCACTTTCACATGAGGCTTAAGTACCTATAGAACGAAAATACTTCAGCGCAAAGCTTCCGGCTAAACTATGTTGAAAGTTGACCCGTCCGGCACGTGAACATAAAAGATTTCTAGAACTGCTAACCCGGGAAAGAGCGACATATAACTGACCATGCGAGAAACAACTGACACCGAGATCTACTCCAGCAACACGAAAAGTCTGCCCTTGAGCCTTATTAATTTTATTGTCATTGCATAACACACCGATACTTACTGGGAATTGCGTTCTTTTAAATTGGAATGGAAAATTATTTGGTATTATGGGAATTCTGGGAATAAAGACGGTCTCTCCTGCACCGCAGCCTGTTAAAATTTGAGCCTCGATTTGTTGCAACTGGGTTACTTTTAGCCGAGTTCCATTGCAAAGTTGTGGTGGTCTTAAATTTCGGAGCAGAATAATCGGAATGCCAATTTTTAAACAAATTTCATGAGAAGGAAGTCCGGGCATATTTAAAGAATTTAAAAATTCTATCGGGTAATTAGTGGTTTCTTGTTCATCGACCATTCTATTTATTGAACTATAAACTTTGCTTTCCCCCTGGATATTCATTTTATTATTAATCTCAGATGCCTGGTCATTGCGAGGAGTTAAAATGGACCTTTCGCATAGCCAAGAATTGTGCCTATATATCAGAAAATTCACGAACGTCCGGGTTATCTCCAGTTCTCACTCGCATGTGTCGCATGTGTTTGTAGTCAAATGCACCGATTGTATATCACGCCACAAATAAGAGCTTTTCAGGCAAGCCCTAACCTCATCAGCTCGGGTTCCCCGTGGTATTACCGGTACGCTTTGTCGGAAATCACCAGAAAATAAAACTGTGATACCGCCCATTGGTCGATCATTTTATCTTATATCCCTTAAAGTTCTGTCTACCGCTTCTACTCCTTTTCGATGGGCCATCGTACATTCATCCCATATGATTAAATTACACTCACGTAATAGAAATAGAAAAATAGAAATAGAAAATAGTTTATTGTCCAGGTAATACAGTAAGCAGGTTTACATGTTAAAAATAAGTTGAGACGACATGAGTAGCTTAAAATATTACTTATAGCTAGGTTACATAATATTATTTGCCAGTGAGCCCCAAACTAGACAGTTAGTCTGTATCTTGGGGCTCGGGGTACGGATTCCAGAGTGGAGACTAGAGAGGTGATTTCAGTTGTATGTTGTTAAATGTGATGTTATGTAAATGTTTGTGTAAATGTGATGTGTGTGTGGTGTGAGTGGGGGTGTGTGTGTGTGCGTGCGTATTCGTTCCCATTGTGCGTCATTTGACGTTTGATTCAGTGTCAGGTCAGGGTATTTATATTAGTTGTTCCGAGTCATCATAACCAGAGCTTTGCAACATTTTCTTTATAATTTTTTTACAGCTGAATAAGGTAGTATTTTTAATTTCGCAGAGTTTGCAGACTTTGTTGTAAGTGTTAATGAGAGAGTAAGCTGGGGAGCGTCTAGCTAGCAATGAGGTGTTGTCAGGTGTTGGGATTCTGTAGTTTCTTTTGCTTATGATAGATGTGTAGTCGGGTCTGCTTTTAATAGTTTTGTGAGTTTTGGTGCAGGCAGAAAGAATGAAAAGCTGGCGGACTCTGAGAACTCTTGTTTCACGATAGAGTAAGTCGGTAGAGAATCTGAAGGGCTTCTTAAAAGTTACTTTAAGAAGCGTTCTCTGTGCTCGTTCTACTTCAATCAAGTAGGTCTTTCCAGCACTACCCCACACGCTGATGCAATACTGAATTATGGATTGGCATAGCGCTTGGTAAACTTGTAGTAGTGTGTCTGTGGGTAGGCAGTCTCGTAGTCTACGCATGGTGTGAGTGAGTTTTCTTACTCTGCCAGATAGGTTGGATATATGTTGCTTGAATGTTAGGTGGTCGTCGATAAAAATACCGAGGTATTTAATGGAAGTGGTACGTTCAAGAGAAGGACAGTTACAAGGGGAAGAGGAGATATTAGAAGAGCAGTGATGCAATTTGAGTTTTAGGTGTGCTGAAGGTTTTGAAGCGGCGGTCTTGGAGAAAACAATATATTTTGTTTTACTGCCATTCAATGTGAGGAGATTTTTGTCCAGGTTATTCGCGATTAGTGTCAATCCCTCGTCAGCTACACAGTGTACATGTTCCCACGTTTTCCCGTGAAATATGATGGCAGTATCATCTGCATAAGTTATAATGTCAGCATTATTCACAGAGAGGTTTAGAATATCATTAATATAGATAATGAAAAGCGTGGGACCAAGTACACTGCCCTGTGGAACTCCGAAGTTAATGGGGAGTTGATCACTGGTGAAAGAGCTTACTTTTGTGTACTGTTTCCGGTTTGTCAGGTAGCTTTTAAACCATTCGAGGCAAATTCCTCTTATTCCTATCCATTCTAGTTTCTTGAGGAGTAGGCCAGTTGAGACTGTGTCAAATGCCTTTGCAAGATCAAGGAAGATAGCAAGACATTTTTCATTTTTCTCAATATGAGAGGAGACACAATTGACTAGGAGAGTGGCAGCGTCCTCGGTCGACCTATTCCTTCGGAAACCAAACTGATTGTCAGAGATGAGATGATTTTTCTCAATGAAAGAAATAAGACGGGAGTTAACTAACCTCTCTAATATTTTAGAGACAGAGCTTAATAGTGCTATAGGTCTGTAGTTATTTGGTGCATGTTTGGGACCGCTTTTGTAGATAGGGGAAACCGCAGCTATTTTCCAACATTCTGGGAAGGTACCGGTCTCAAGGCTCAGATTAAAAATGTGCATCATTGGTACTAGTAAGGACTTTAAAGCTCTTTTGATAAGTATAACTGAAATTTTGTCAGGGCCAGGAGCACTTTCGACTTTAAGGTCGGATATGATTTTAATAATTTCGTACTCATCTGTCGGTTGAAGCAGGAGAGAGTGAGGATTTGAGACGTCGGATGTGTATGTATTTATTAAAGATTCATGAGATTGATTGAGTTTTTCTAGTATCTTGTCTGCCAGACGGGTTCCTACTGAGGTAAAGTATGAGTTACAGGAGTTGAGTGTGTCTTTTTCTCTGTGGGGGCTCAGTAATTGAGAGCTTTCATTGTTTCTAGGAGATATGTGGCCTATTGATTTTATTACCTTCCAGAGATTTTTTGGATTGTCTTTGTTTTCAACAATCTGTTGGTTATTGTAGTCAGACCGGATTTTTGAAAGAAGTTTGGAAAAAAAGTTTCTGTATCGAGTGTATATTTTATTTCGGACAGGGTCATCAGGGTCAGATTTACAGTCATTGTGAAGTTTGTCACGATGAATCATGCATCTTACTAATCCCGGTGTGATCCACGGCTTGATGCAAGCCAATTTCCTACCAATTTTTACTTGGCGCGTGTGTTTGTTTACAGTAGAAGAAACAATGTTCGTGAATTCTGTGGTTGCAGTATTAACATTTGAGTCATTTGTGATGATGGACCAGTCAACGCTGTTTAGGTCAGCAATAACTGCTTCAGTGTCTGTTTTACTTATCCATCTCTTTGCACTACTATTTAAAGGTTTTCGCAAGGAAATATTAGCGACAACTATATCATGATCAGTGATTGAAGACTTGCAAACGACCCCAAAACATTTGTACTGAGTTTTTATAAATATGTGGTCTAAGCACGCTTTGTCCCTAGTTGGGCTGGTTATGGCAGGTAGTAACCCATGACAAGACATTAAACATAGGTACTCTGATGACTGACTATTCAGCGTGTTGCAGATATCAATGTTAATATCGCCCGTGACAATTAGTGTTTTTCTGTTTTCCAGTGAGCTCAGTAATGTGTCCAGTGAGTTCAGGAATGGATCAATATTACTAAACGAAGGAGATCTGTAAATACCTAGAATTGCGACTTTATCATCGATGGTTAAGAGAAGTCGATCTGCGTCTAGTATTATAGGTTCAATTGCTACAGTGTTGTAATCAGTTTTAACAAAGCAAATTACACCTCCGTTTTTATTTTGCTGAGTCGATGTGCGATATGCGTTATATCCTGGCAGAGAATCTATAATACTGCCGTCAGACAGCCAGCATTCCGTTAAAATGATAACATCAAAGCAGATAGTAGTTCGCTGTAGCATTACCGCAAAGTCCTCAAAATTATGTTGGAAGCTTCTGATGTTGAGCGATAAAATTTTAAAATTAGACTCGGTATTTTTTATTAATGTTTGGCAATATTCAATAGTTTCAACGGTGTGACAGTTTACTTGTAAATTTTCGTCTAAGTCTTGCACTATGTTAAGTAATGCCATTAGTGTAGTACTTTAATTTTGAGAGAGAAAGTTTATTTAAAGGGGCTGTCAGTGACCAACAAGTTAGTATGTTCCATTTGCCAAAATTAACGAAACGATATTTTGAAAATGTCAAGATACCCTGACACTGAAGGAAACGTAATAAATGTCTGGATATGTGTAGGTATGCGGTGGTGAGTGAGTTTAGTAGTGTGTATGTTGAGGTATGTGTAGGTGACATAACTTGAATATATTTTTTAAGAATAATTAAACTTTTAAAGGACGAAAAATAATAAAAAGTTAAAATTAAAAGTAAACAAAAAATATTTCTATAACACACGAGATAGTTAACATTTAAAAGTATGTTAAAATTATAGATATTTCTATAATACACAGAACAGTTATTAGCAATTGAAAATTTTGAAGAATAAAAAGTTATTCTATGAGACACAAAATATTTAACAGCTATATGTTGAGAAGAACAGAATGTACGTGTATAAGACACAGAAACAATTAAAGGTAAGCAGGAAGAATATGTATTTCTATAATACACAAAACATTTGTTAGCCATTGAAAATAAACAAGAACAAAAAGTTATTCTGTGAAACACGAAATATTTAGTAATTAAATGTAGAAATGAACAAAAAGTACTTCTGTAAGATACGAAATAGTAAATAATTAAAAGTAAACAAGAACAAAAAGGTAAATGTAAGTAACGTTTTCTATTACTAGTTGTCAATAATAAGTGGGTTTGTTTGTAGAGAGGTACGGTCTTGTGCACCAGAAACATGACGACGAAGATCATCCAGGCTGTTGATATTGATGGGTGGAATTCCCTCCCGTTTACGTATGTAAATAGAGCCGTTTTTAATCCAACAGTATTTGAATCCTGCATTTTTGCTAACTTGGCGAGACTCACGAAATAAGCGCCGGTTGTCTGGTGTTAAGCGCTCATTAAAGAATATGTTTCCCTTAGTTCCCTTTACATCAATGTCGGCGCAGTTAAGGTTACGTCTGTTTTTAGCGGAACTCAAAAATTCATTACGTTTGTTTTGTCTCAGAAATCGGATCACTAGTGGTCGGGGAAGCTTGTTGTCGGACTCGGTTATTGTATCGGTTGTGCTATTGGTGTGTTTTTGGCGGCGCGGTCCAGCACGCGTCACGTAATCCAAATCCTTCTCGTCAAGATCAACACCTATTTTCTGAGCGATGACGCGAACTATGTGAGTCAGGCTTTCTGATGGAGTTTCGTTTATTCCTATGATTTCTATTTCATTTCTTAAGGACTGCTGTGCCTGAGAGTTGAGTTGTTCTTTAAGTTGCCATACAGTATTTTGTAGTATTATGTTTTGAGAGGCACATTTTTCGAGATTGTTGATCTTTTCTTCGGCACGGGCAATTTTGTGGCCGTATTCGTCAAGGCGGCTATTACACTGCGTAATATGGTCGGTCAATGACCTCATTTCTGACTTCATCTCTATGACACTTTCGCGGATTATCCTCATTTCTAAAGCTAGGTTGTTCAGAGCATTAGAGTCCACGGTTATAGGTTGCAAGGTGGGCTGGTTATGTAATATAGCAAATGAAGAAGAAGCAGAAGATGCCGAAGTGTGTTGGGTTAACTCACAGGTGCCGTCAGAGACGGTGCTCTGGTGACCACTGTGACCAGTGACGGTTTCCCTGCTTTGACAGTGTGCGCATTTCCAATGCTGACGCTGTTCTTCGGTCAGTTTACGCGATTCCGTTATATTTGCGCATAAAGCGTGATAGTAGTAGGCACAGTTATTACATTTTATTTGTTGTGTTGGTCTAATTGGTTTTGTGCAATCCGCACAGCTGTTGTTAACCATTTTAATAAAAGTACCTAATAATATGAAGCGCTTACGAGTTCCAATCCAAGTTCCAGGAATTTGATCCGCAGGTGCGCGTCGTAGGTATCGCACGTGCAGACCGGCTGGCCGCTGTGCGAAAGGGACGAATTATCACGAGATAGGAGCTTGTCTCTTTTCCCCGAGGTGAGGAGGAGCCTACCTCAGTTAATGCAGCAGGATCGGGAATAAAATTTAGCACGCACTTGTTCACTCAATTTGTGATACTATTTGTTAGACACTTAGGTTTTATTTTGATTTGTTTAATGTTTTTTTTTTCCTAAATATTTTTACGGAGAATTTAATTTCACCAAAAACACGTCCACTCTTTGACAACTCAGATGGGAATTCGAACTTAATACCTTAGCTTTGTCGCTATTTCTTGAAATACTACAGGTTGGACTTTCCGTGCGATCTAAATCAATTGGTATTTTAAACATAAAGGTTCCCGGAACCAATTGCGAGAACGCCCGTATAAAAAAAAAAGGATTATCACTAACACAGGATTCTGCTAAAGCGTCATCCCAATGCTGATCATTTTCAAGCAAACGACGCGCTTGGCAAGCTGCATGGTAAGTTGGATAAACAACATCGTCTACTTTTCTCAAATCTATAAATGATGTATAAGTTTGGTGTTTCTATACCGATTACTATGATTCTTTTTTTATTGAATAGGTAATAATATTAACTTCTTTTAATTAGGGATGAGTGAGAGTATTATAAACGTAAGAGTAAACAAATATAATCAGAACGTGGTATATACACGTGTTATTGTGAGTCAACCATAAAAGATAGACATATGCTGTTGTGGGATATTTTTTAGATAATTTTATGTAGAACATTTCCGTCATAAATGATTTCTATGTAGCTTTAACTATTAAGGCTGCACACGCGACGGAAGCTTAAAAAATGGAGCAACTTCTCCCGTTTTCCCAACATTTCCCTTTACTGCTCTGCTCCTATTGACTGTAGCGTGATGAAAAGTATACTATAACCTCCCCAGGAGTATGAAGAATAATTGTATCAAGTTTCGTTAAAATCCGTCGAGTACTTTTTGTTTCTATAAGGAACATACAGACAGACAGACAGACAGACAGACAAAAATTTTACTGATTGCATTTTTGGCATCAGTATCGATCACTAATTACCCCCTGATAGTTATTTTGAAAATATATATCATGTACAGAATTGACCTCTCTACAGATTTATTATAAGTATAGATAGTGGGGCCATACAGAAAATACTTTCCTCATGAGCGCAGTTTTTGCAGTATGCGAGCGTAATTTGCTGTTGTCACGTCTGTTACGAGTAACGGTATCAGAAAGTCGTTGGAACAATTTAGGATTAGATTTAACAAACATAACCGTTTCAAAAATATACAGTGATGGTAACGTTAGTAATTTATGTTTTTTAAAATAAGGTCTGCAGCTATCCGTTGGTTTTAACTTAAACATGGCGCGAATACATCGCTTTTGGGCCTTGAAAGCAATTTCTTTGTGTGTGGAATTGCCCCATAGTTTAGGCCACATAGTTTTCGACTTTTGATGAAAAATGTAAAAAAAAATACCGTTCCCCCCCTTATCTCCGAAGTTTGCAAAGCGGAAAATCTTAAATTATTCTATGTGATAGAAGTTTATGTAAAGATTACAGGAAAAATAAAACGATGTCTCTAAATAGCACAGTTTTTCAGAAATCATCAACAAAAAGTACCTACATATAAATGATGGTACGGAACCCTCGGTGCGCGAGTCCGACTCGCTCTTGACCGGTTTTTTTCTCAATGGTATACATAGTGGAATCTACGAAGATGCGCCCCAATACTCCTCCTAACCGTTGTACACATCACACTATCACACTAATATTATAAAGGCGAAAGTTTGTGAGTGTGTGTGTGTGTGTGTATGTTTGTTACTTCTTCACGCTCAAACGGCTTTACCGATTTGGATGAAATTTGGTATGTAGACAGCTTATACCCTGGATTAACACATAGGCTACTTTTTATCCCGAAAAAATTTAGTGCTCCCGTGGGAAGAGCAAGGAATTCAAATACATATTATGTTACTCTTTCAAACTCAAACGGCTCGACCGATTTCGATGAAATTTGGTGTGAAAGTAGCTGACACTTTGGATTAACACATATACTACTTTATATCCCGAAAAAATGTAGTGTTCCCGTGGGATGAGCAAGAAATTCAAATACATATTATTGTAATGGACTAATGATATTGTTGTTCACACTTTCATGGAAGTCATTATTTTATTTTTAACAATGTATACCTTTCTCAGAGTCATTAAGTAACAAACTACCAAATACTGAATAGCACCCTAAGGGTCCGGATGTTATTAAGACATTACCATAAAGTAATTAGCAGGAATGAATGTAAAAGGGTCGTGGTAATTATCTATACTTTCTAGAAACAATCTTATGTACAAATAGTCACCACCGCTCTTCCCTTAAGACAGTCAGTTGAGAAAGTCAGTTCAGCACAGACAGTCAGCATTGTGTTTGTGTCTTAATTAATATTACTTGTAAGTTTTTCCTTGTCACATTAGTAAAAGTTCAGATATCAAAGTTGTGTCTCTCAATCAAGACTCTTCCCACACACCTATCTACAACGCCACCGCTAGGGCCATTACAAATTGGTGTCAGAGAAGTGAGATATAGATTGAGTTATTTGTACGAGATCTTCGTCGGAGTCCTTAACCTCCGATTCTCCTACAACTACAAGTTCCTGAGCATCCGATTGTACGAGACCTTCGTCGGAGTCCTTAACCTCCGATTCTCCTACAACTACATGTTCCTGAGCATCTGAGCATCACGACGAGAACGAGATCTACGGAGTTGGACAAACGTATCCTCAGCGGTCCGAAGATTATCAACCGCTTACGCCGCCCAGTCTCCTACTCATCACGTCAGCTACAATGTCAACAGGATATCTTCAAGTAATTTTATTACTGTGAGTACGCCGCCAATTTTCTATAAAACACAGTTATAAAGAATATTTTCTAAACGGAATCATCTGCCAGTCATCATAAAAAGTGTTTAATCGTGAAAAGTGAGTGTATAAGTGTATTATTAATCATGCCTCAAGACGCAAATCTCGGTGTATCTACATCGACAACTATACATAGTAATTATATCTCACTAGAAATGGCTGAAAGAATGTTAACTAAATTTGATGGCAGTAAGGCGCGTATCCATGAATTTTTAGACAATTGTGACACAGTTAATAATTTAATTAATCCGAATCTGAAAAAAATTTTACTCCAAATAATTATTACAAAAATTACTGATAACGCTAGGTCAATGATTAGAAATCGCGAATTTCAAATTTGGGATGACTTAAAAAATTATCTTTTAGATACTTACACCGAAAAACGAACGATTGGTCAGTGGCAATTAGAATTGAGTAGTTGCAAACAAAATCATAATGAAAATGTTTTAGCATATGCTAATAAAGTCGAAAATTGCTACGTAAAATTAATAAATTCATTGGACTCAACAAATCAAACACAAGAAGCCCGCCAAGCATGCGTTGAATTACTTAAATCACAGGCTTTAAGTGTATTTATTACCGGATTAAATAAAGATTTAAATCTAATTTTAAAAGCACTTCAACCAAAAACACTCGAAGATGCTATTTCCATGGCAGTAGTTGAAGAGCAACAGCTCAAAAGTAAAAACGAAATATCTAAATTTCAAAACATAAACCATTCTAATACCAAGCATTGCTATAAATGTAATAAGCCAGGCCATACAGTCGTAAATTGTAGAGTTCGATCATATTCGGGACCTAATCAAAACCCAAAATTTTGCAATTATTGCAAGAAAAAGGGTCATACTAAAGATGAATGCTATCATCTAAAGAATAAAAATTCACCCAATAAAACTGACTCTAAACCTTGTAATAATCATTATTCGGATAAAAGCTCTACGTCTAATAAAAAAAAACTAATAAATCCCGATGGCGCGAGCCAACCAAAGGGTAACAGTTTAATAGAAGGGCTCATAACCGCGATAAATAATAATTGTTATTTCGTTTCATTGAAATTGAAAAATGATACAAGAAACATAGATTTTCTGATAGATACTGGTGCAACAATTAGCCTCATAAAGAAAAGTGCTATACCAAAAGACGCTGAAATTCATTATGATATTTTAGCTGATTTAAAAGGGATCGATAAAGTAGACAACCCTACAAGGACGTTAGGTTATGTCGAATTAGAGTTTATAGGAGATTTAAATGTAATACTCCATATCGTGAATGATAATTTCCCTATTAGTGCCGATGGCATTATTGGAGGCGATATATTAAATAAATATAAAGGAATGATCGATTATAGCACCAAGATTTTAAAACTCGCGGAAAACCAATTCAATTTGTGTTATGAAAAAACAAATGATCAAGTCGAATCGAATGAAGTAAACATGGAATTAACCTTGACGGTGAAAGCAAGAACCGAATGTGTTATTCCTATTAAAATAACTAATTATCCACAGGTTAACCATGGGATTGTTCCACGAACAGAGTTAATCCCGGGAGTACTTTTATGCCCGAGTCTTATCACAGTGAATAATAACAAAGGCATTACGACCGTACTTAACTCAACTAACGAGGATGTGACCTTCCCTATACCTCATGTTAATTTAGAAAAAATAGATTTAGTTATTTTAAATAAACAAATATTACAGTTAGATAAAAATAACTTAGAAAACGTTATTATTAATGAAAACTATGAAAGTAATCGACTTGAAAAACTTGAAAACTGTCTACGGACAGATCATTTAAATAACGAAGAAAAAAATTCTTTAATTGAATTATGTAAAGAATATAATCACATATTCCATTTAGATGGGGATAAATTAAGCTGCACAGATGTGGTTATGCATGAAATACATACAAAAACGGAAGCTCCCGTTAATACAAAAAGCTATAGGTATCCAGAAGCCTTAAAGGGAGAAGTCAATAAACAAATTGATAAAATGTTAAAAGATGACGTCATAAAACCATCAAACAGTCCTTGGAATTCACCTATTTGGGTGGTCCCTAAGAAAATAGACGCTTCGGGTCAAAAGAAATGGCGAGTTGTTGTAGATTACAGGAAGTTAAATGAGGTCAGCATCGGGGATTCCTATCCCTTGCCTCAAATAACGGAAATATTAGACCAACTTGGTCATTCAAAATATTTTACAACACTTGATCTAGCCTCAGGCTTCCATCAAATTAAAATGCACCCTAAGGACTCACCAAAAACGGCATTCACCGTCCCTCAAGGACATTTTGAGTACAATAGAATGCCATTTGGTTTAAAAAACGCTCCCGCGACGTTTCAACGTCTAATGAATAATATTTTAACCGGATTACAAGGTAATCGTTGCTTTGTTTATTTAGATGATGTCGTTATTCATGCTGATAATCTCGAAAATCACAATCGAAAATTAAAAGAAGTTTTTGAAAGATTCTCCATCAATAATTTAAAATTGCAGCCTGATAAATGTGAATTTTTAAAACGAGAAGTCATGTACTTAGGTCATTTGATCACGGAAAATGGAGTTAAACCAGATCCAAATAAGATTTTAGCAATCGAAAATTATCCCATACCTAAAAATGTAAAAGATATAAAAGGATTCTTAGGATTAGCAGGGTACTATAGAAGGTTTATACTTAATTTCAGTAGCTTGTCACAACCTTTAACAAAGCTCTTAAAAAAGGATGTTCCTTTCAATTGGACAAGTCTACAGCAACATGCATTTGAAATCCTTAAGAAAAAACTTTGTGAATCTCCAATTTTAATATATCCAGATTTTAATCAACCTTTTAATCTTACCACAGACGCTAGTAATTATGCCATAGGAGGAGTATTATCACAAGGGCCAATTGGGCACGATTTGCCAATCGCCTATGCTAGTAGGACATTAAATAAGGCCGAACAAAATTATTCAACCACTGAAAGAGAACTTTTAGCGATCATATGGTGTGTAAAACATTTTCGTCCATATTTATATGGCCGTAAATTTAATATGATCACAGATCATCAACCGTTAACATACCTATTCAATTCAAAAAATGATGGTGCTAGAATTTTCAGATGGCGATTATCTCTTGAAGAATATGAATTTACTCCAATTTATAAACCAGGCAAATTAAATACTAACGCAGACGCGTTAAGCAGAATAGTTCCATCTGTTGAGAACAAGGAATTAATGACAACAACGTCAACAATACGCAAAAAATATAAATCGTTTTTAGAAACAGCTCAAAAGTCGATAATAATAAATGATAATATATGTGAAATTAACGACGAATTAAATAAAAAAAAGAAAAACATTTTAATACCCATAGCAGCGGACAAACAAATTTATGACAAAAGCTTAAAAAATTTAGTTACTGAATATGACCATTTAAATCAAATTAATAACATTAAAGTAAATGAGTTTGCTGTATTCAATGAAAATGGATCAAGATTTTACTATGTTTGTACAAAACAAAACTACTGGGATAAATCTAATTATGAAATTTATTTTGATTTATTAAATAATGTAAAAGAACATTTAATAAAAGAAAAAGAAAGCGAGTTACACCTAACTCGACTAGGAGACAAATATGATAGATTTAATTATAAAAAGTCAAGAATGATGTTAAGATTTATATTTATGAAAACAAATATTAAAATAAATATATATAATAATACATTAATTATTCCTTCTCCAAACGAAATTCCAGATATTCTAAAAGAGATGCACAGTAGTCTTATGGCAGGCCATGCAGGTTTCCACAAGACTTACAAGAGAATAAAAAGTATTTATAAATGGCAAAATATGAAAAGAGAAATAAAAGAATTTATAACACGGTGTGAGTCATGCCAACAAAACAAACTCGTACGGAAAAAACATAGAGAACCTATGATTATAACATCAACGGCAAACGAAGCATTTGAAAGAGTTAGTTTAGATATTGTAGGACCTTTTCCATTGACTCTCAATGGAAATAAATATATTTTAACTCTTCAAGACGATTTAACAAAGTATTCACAAGCATATGCTTTGCCCGAACATACCGCAGAAAAAATAGCCGATGTTTTTGTTAAAGAATTCGTATGTAAATTTGGTATTCCCAAAAGTATTCTCACAGATCAAGGTGCCGACTTTACATCAAAACTTTTAAAAGAAGTTTCAAAATTGTTTAAAATTAAACAATTAACTACAACTGCTTATCATCCGCAGACTAACGGCAGCCTAGAACGTAGTCATGCTACTCTAGCAGAATATTTAAGACATTTTATTAGAGAAGATCAAAATGATTGGGATAAATGGATAGATTTTGCAATGTTTTCTTATAACACTGCTGTCCATACGTCAACTAATTTTTCACCACACGAATTATTATTTGGCTATAAACCGAACTTACCTTCATCTATAACCGCGCAACCAGAATTTAAATATTCTTATGATGATTATATTGATGATCTAACATTAAAATTAAGAAAATCTAGAGAACTAGCGAGAAATAATTTAATTGATTCAAAAAATAGGAATAAGGAATATTATGATAAAAAATGTAAATTAGAAAAATATAAATTAGGTGATAAGGTGTATATTACGAATGAGAATAGTAAATCAGGAAGATCAAAGAAACTTTCTCCACAGTTTACGGGTCCATATGAAATTGTAGAAATAAACTCACCAGTAAACATAACAGTATTAATAAAAAGAAAGAAAGTTAGGGTACATGTAAACCGTTTAAAATCAGCAAAATAAATAATAAGGTAACTCTATTGTTCCAGGTTTACCTTCACATCAAGTCAAGGTGAACTTTATAATATAACACCATTAAACAAGGGTGGAATTTATTTCGAGCATGTAGGAAAAGCAAAACAGTTTGATAGTGAATGGAGTCTAGTTACTTATCTTGATATTTCCAGCTGGCACAAGAAATTAGATCTTATCAAAAATACTCTAGTTGAAACTAGAAATCTTTGCAGTCATGATACATTTAACAATTTTTTATCATGCCGAACGTCTATGTTAATCGTAGAAAAAATATATCCTCATTTAAAGAATCAAGAAACGGTCCTTAAGGAAATAATTGGACATTCTTTTGTAAATCATCGTTCGAAACGTTCTTTTATCGATGGCGTAGGAACCATATTTAATATTTTATTTGGAACACTAGACGCAGAAGACGCGAAACGTTATGATGACGCTATCAATAATTTAGATAATAATGAACATGAATTAATTACATTACTGAAATCTCAATCACAAATTGTAAAATCTACTATTCAAAACTTTAACAATACAATAACTGATCTTAAGAAAAATGAAGACATTTTCTATAAGAATTTAGAAACCTTAGCTAATTATATAAAAGATACTAATAATAAAATTTTCAATATTAATATGAAACAAAACATAGATGAACATTTATTTTTTTTAACATTGGTTACCAGTGAAGTAAATAATGAAATATCTATGGTTATTGATGCCATATTATTTGCTAAAAATAATAACTTACATCCGATTATAATTACTCCTGAACAATATATTTACGAATTAAAAAGGACTTTATCACATATTCCGACTCATACACAATATCCTTTGGATTTAAATATGGATAACGCATCAGAACTGCTATCATTAGTTAACATTATTTCATATTATATGAATGAGAAAATTGTATTCATAATTAAGACCCCATTGGTTATGCAACAATCTTATGATGCATATAATTTAATTCCTGTACCAATTCTAAATAAAAATAATACTTATATCTTCATATTACCTACAGAGAAATATTTTCTTATCTCTGAAAACAAAATTCATTATACTACCTTAGAGAATATTAATAGTTGTAAGAAATTATCTAATAATAATAATCGTATTTGTAAACTAGAAAATCCTTTATATTCAGTATATGCTAAGGATAATTGCGAATTAACATTATTTTTAAATACTAAAAATCAAATTCCTTCATCTTGTGATACAAGGATTGGTTTAATAAAATCAGAACAATGGTATAGATTAGAAAACGCAAATAGTTGGTTGTTTGTAACACCTAATAAAGTTATTTCAACTATTTCTTGTAAACCTTACGATCTAGAATTAAAATCTACAGGTATTTTAAAATTACAAAAGAATTGTAAATTATATTCTCCTAATATTATATTGCACTCATCAAATCAAGATATGCTGTCAAACCATCTGTCTATACTTCCAGATTTTGATATTATTAATGATAATTGTTGTAATAGATTAATAAATAATACCATAGAAGATAAGTTAGATTTCATTCCATTCAATAAATTTAGTATGAATTTCAATGACTTGAATATAGCGAGTCACAAAATTGACAAAATAAACGATTTATTGGATGAAATGAATAATGATAATGTATTCCATAGAGTTAAGAGTAATACTTATTCTGTGTTTATATTTTTATCTAAACTCATAGGATTTTATATACTTTATAGAATAGGAAAATACTTGCTTAAAAGAAAATTCTTCTGTACATCACAAAATAGAGTGTTAGCTATAGAAGACTCTAGAAATTGTTGTGGAAGAATAACTAATTGTATTACTTTTAATTTACATAGAAAAACCAATAATAGTAACAACGACGTTGAATTAGAAGAAATTCTAGGAACATCTCAAGAACACGTTCCTTTGAGACGTTCATCAAGAATTGCTCAAATAAAAACTAAATAAGCAATCATAAATAATTATGTTTTTGATGTGAATATTTTTTTCAAATTATTCCCATTTTAAGAGGGGAGGTGTAATGGACTAATGATATTGTTGTTCACACTTTCATGGAAGTCATTATTTTATTTTTAACAATGTATACCTTTCTCAGAGTCATTAAGTAACAAACTACCAAATACTGAATAGCACCCTAAGGGTCCGGATGTTATTAAGACATTACCATAAAGTAATTAGCAGGAATGAATGTAAAAGGGTCGTGGTAATTATCTATACTTTCTAGAAACAATCTTATGTACAAATAGTCACCACCGCTCTTCCCTTAAGACAGTCAGTTGAGAAAGTCAGTTCAGCACAGACAGTCAGCATTGTGTTTGTGTCTTAATTAATATTACTTGTAAGTTTTTCCTTGTCACATTAGTAAAAGTTCAGATATCAAAGTTGTGTCTCTCAATCAAGACTCTTCCCACACACCTATCTACAACGCCACCGCTAGGGCCATTACATTATGCTACTCTTTCAAACTCAAACGGTATACCATAAACGGTTAGAAGGAGTAGTGGGGCGCGTCTTCGTGGATTACACTATCTATAGCGCAAATTGGTATTCACTACTCACCTTAACGCCCATTTCTTACAACCTAAAGTTTAAAACAGCTTTTCACACTTTAGAGTAAGTAGGTAGTTGCGTCTCAGAACCACCTCGCATTACTTGCCAGGAGTACCTATTTTCATAATAAGTAGCTCATTTCACATTCTGCTTGCTTACACACCACGTGAAAGATATTCATCATTGCTATCGTGATATTATCAGCCGCAGCCGTCCGCTTCTGGACATAAGCTCCCCATAAATCTTGGTTACGAACAGCTCCGGTTCGGTATTATACCTTACACGTAGGTAGGTATAGTAAAGGTATTATGTAAATCATACTGCTTGTCAGTGAACGTCGAATGCCTCTTTTATTTACCTTCAGGAGGCTTGTGGCTAAGTAATAACAGCCGCACGGGTCGACTAATCAGGGGGCTTACTATGAGCTCTTATAGCAGGCCAGAAGTTGAACGGTTCCAGTGTGTGGTTCTTATGGCGCGACTCAGTCTGTCTGTCACAGCTGGATATCTCAAGAACTACTATTGCTATTAACTTGAAATTTGGAACAGTTTCAGACGAGATTTACTCAACTATTTTGCAAATAAGAAAAAAATTTTAAATTTTTTTTTTGCTTTGCGGAGTCGTTTTTTTGCAACAGGGACTGAAAAACTCTTAAAATTTTAAAGTAGGGCTACTAGGGCATGTGGGGTATCGTATGAAAGAACGCTGTTTGCACATTCTCTAAAAATTTTTTTTTTTTTTTTAGGCAGCATAGTTTTCGACTTTTGATGAAAAATGTAAAAAAAAATACACCCTTATCTCCGAAGTTTGCAAATAGAAAAAGAAAAATCTGAAATTATTCTATGTGATAGAAGTTTATGTAAAGATTACAGGAAAAATAAAACGATGTCTCTTAATAGCACACTTTTTCAGAAATCGGAACGGAGCCCTCGGTGCGCGAGTCCGACTCGCTCTTGACCGGTTTTTTATTTATTATAGTAAATAAAAGTAATGTGTGAAAAATGATGGAGGAGCTACATTAAACTTCGCTTTTCTTGTTTTCCGCTGGATAATATTCAGCCCTTGATGCATGAAATCTTTCATGAAGTCTGACAACCACTCTTACCAAGAGGTATCGTATTACCCAGTTACGGGGTTGTAGAGGTCAGATAGGCAGTCGCTCCATGTAAAATTATTCAGCTGCATCCTGTTAGACTGGAAGCTGACCCCAACATACCTAGTTGGGAAAAGGCTAGTTGGAAAAAAGCAGATCGATTGATTGATGCATGAAATCTTTCTTTTGATCTGATACCTATACGTTTAATTACAGAACATAGAATATGATACACCATTTACCGACAAAACCACTTAAAGGCTCTTACAGACAGAGGCGATATCGCGTCGCGACGTGTCGCGTAGCGGTGTTGCGACGCGATAATATCGCAATATCGCTCGTGATATCGCCTCTGTCTGTAAGAGCCTTTACTTGTCCAATTAGGTAACATAATGAACAAATCCCTGAGCACCTGTTCAAGAATGTCAAACAGACATGCATCAATTGCGACTGCGCGGTCGAAAGTACCGCAGAGTAATTAATAGTACCTATACTGCGTTCGCGATTTACTTTTCAAACAGGTAAACTTTATACGTGTTTTTAGAAAAATTACATCAGAAGTGTCATTTTACTGCAGCTAATTAAAAGTCCGAGCATACATAAAGTTCAGTTTCACGTTTAAAGTTCACTTCAACCGTTTTTATGATTTTTTCAATAGTCCTTTTGAAATTAACAATCAATCTGCCTAGCCTTTTCCCAACTATGTTGAGGTCGGCTTCCAGTCTAACCGGATGCTGCTGAATACCAGTATTTTACATGGAGTGACTGCCTATCTGACTTCCACAACCCAGTAACTGGGTAATACGATACCCCATGCTAAGACTGATTATCGGACTTTCGGTCTTCTAAAGACCCGTACCAACCGTCAAAAATCCAGGAATGACAGCCGGGACCAACGTCTTAGCCTGCTTTTCGAGGCACAGAGGAGTCTCGGTATGTAAAGATGGTCACCCATCCACGAACCAACCCCAGCAAGCGTAGCTTAACCTGATGGATGGACCTGTGCTGTTAGCCACGAGCTCATTCTGAAATCACTTAGCCATGAGCTAATTCTGAAATCAACATAATATAGATTAGCATAAAGTTTTTATTCGTTTAAGTTGAAGTACCATCAAATTGCAAACAAGGATTTGAATGAACTTTACCTACCTATACTCTATGGTTTTCTTGTCAGATTGGAAGTCGTACATGAAACTCTGGTAATAAATTATTGAATTAACTTTGCTTGTGCATTCGTTTGACTGCCTCGTTATTCTACTAATGCCCCGTTCACATTCAGCCCATTTCCACGGCAACTTGCAAGGATAAAATGGGCAACGTGAATATGTAAACAGGTCGCTTCCCTTGCCGTTGACGTTGCCGCTTGCCTTGCCTGGCGATCCCTAAACTGGCAGTTTTTTTTGGCGGACATCAAAGGGCCGGTAACGCAAGCGCGAATGACTGTTTTTGTAGGTATTGCTCTCTCGCTCACTTGCTATCGAATTTCTACGTTCTCCACTCTTGGAAAGACATGTGACGAGGCAATGTAAATACCCATTTCCCATAACGTTGCCACAGCAATATTTAGGGAAATATTTCCGGCAGCGCGAAGAGCAATGGCAATGGCTGATTTTAAAGGGGGTATAATGATCACAACACTAATGACACACACAAATGACACTAATGACTGTGGTTTATGTTGGTCTGGTTCGTGGTTTGGTTGACTACCCGGGTCAGTATAAATAGCAACCCGCTACCCAGACTCTAGGTTCAGATCTGGGGGTCTACTCCCTAAGCACGAAGTCCGTCGTTTCGTGTTCGTTTCAACCGCGCGGCCATGGCGTTAAAAAAAAAACTATGCCAACATCTTGTAACAATTTGTAAAAGTTGACTCCCAAAGCCACAAATTTGTCAAAGCTATGGTTAAAAAGTTAGAAGGGTTTGAACGTGGCCGCGCCATCGAAACGCGGAGAACCGCGCGGCCACGGAGATCTCAGAAACTAAGCGTTGCACAGACCTGAAATTTTGGTAAATTACAGATTCAATTTGTAAATAATTTGTAAAAATATAGAAAAAATCCTAGGTTAATATTTTAGGAGCTGTGAGACTAAAACCCCGTGGCCGCGCCATCGAAACGGTGAAAAAAAACGAGATAGCCGATATCTCGTTGAAAAAGCATCGCACACGTCTAGAGTTTTTTTGAAAAACCCAGATTTGAATTCGTCAAAATTTACAAAAATGCAACAAAAATCCTAGGTTTATATTTCAGGAGCTGTAATACTAGAACCTCATGGCCGCGCCATCGAAACGGTGCAAAATATGTTATCACCGATATCTCGCTGAAAAAGCATCGCAGAGGTCTGAAGTTTTTTGTAAAACCTAGATTTGAATGTGTCAAAACTTGTAAAAATACAACAAAAAATCCTAGGTTTATATTTCAGGAGCCGCGCCATTGAAACGGTGAAAAACACGTTATCGCCGATATAACACTGAAAAAGCATCGCAGAGGTCTGAAGTTTTTTGTAAAACCTAGATTTGAATTTGTCAAAATTTGTAAAAATACAACAAAAAATCCTAGGTTTATATTTCAGGAGCTGTAAAACTAAAACCTCATGGCTGCGCCATCGAAACGGTACAAAAATACGTTATCACCGATATCTCGCTGAAAAAGCATCGCAGAGGTCTGAAGTTTTTTGTAAAACCTAGATTTGAATGTGTCAAAACTTGTAAAAATACAACAAAAAATCCTAGGTTTATATTTCAGGAGCCGCGCCATTGAAACGGTGAAAAACACGTTATCGCCGATATAACACTGAAAAAGCATCGCAGAGGTCTGAAGTTTTTTGTAAAACCTAGATTTGAATTTGTCAAAATTTGTAAAAATACAACAAAAAATCCTAGGTTTATATTTCAGGAGCTGTAAAACTAGAACCTCATGGCTGCGCCATCGAAACGGTACAAAAATACGTTATCACCGATATCTCGCTGAAAAAGCATCGCAGAGGTCTGAAATATTTTGTAAAACCTAGATTTGAATTTGTCAAAACTTGTAAAAATACAACAAAAAATCGTAGGTTTATATTTCAGGAGCCGCGCCATTGAAACGGTGAAAAACACGTTATCGCCGATATCTCGCTGAAAAAGCATCGCAGAGGTCTGAAGTTTTTTGTAAAACCTAGATTTGAATTTGTCAACATTTACAAAAATACAGAAAAAATCCAGGTTTATATTCCAGGTTTATATAATACGGTATCGCGCAGAAATAAGTCATGAACGTGATTAACTATTGTAAAATAAGGGGTAATAACAAGAGTAGCAGTGTAGTCTGATAGTACTATATTCGTGGTTAATACTTTACAAGCTAGTGACACATAAAAAACATAAACAAGGCCGTAACTACGCTTATTTAAATTGGTGACAGACATGTATAAAAGATTATTCACACATGCCAGTGCATCTATAATATGCGACCTCCAATACGCCCCCTTAATCTATTACACATGCATAGAAAATTATCTATTACACAAAACACTTGGGTATAGAAAAAATAAAACATATAGAAAACATAAAACATCAAAACATCTAACTACTCATCCACCCCCTTAATAGAATAATTTGACAGGGATAAATCCTTTAAAAATTCTCTAAGCTTCGGGCTGTGAACACTTTTAGTTAAGATGTCCGCTATCATCTTATCAGTTGACATGTACTTTATTTCAACTTTGTTAGCCAGTACACACTCACGAATAAAATGATACTTGATATCTATATGCTTTGTTCTATTATGCATCATTTTGTTAGCTGCAATTTTATGCGCCGACTGATTGTCATTATAAATTACTACCGCTTTACTATCCACAGCTGTCAAACTGTTCAGTAAACTACGTAAATATAGAGCTTCCTTCGAAGCTTGACTCAATCCTACGTACTCTGCCTCTGTGGAGGACAAGGATACCGTCGCTTGCTTCCTACTCTCCCATGATACTATATTTTGACCTAATTTGAAAATTAATCCTGTGAAAGATTTTCTATCAAGTGCCCCTCCCCAATCTGCATCAACATAGCCTCGTAAATCTAAATCTCCCGACTTCCTAAAAGTGAGACAAAGGTTAGACGTGCCCTTCAAATACCTTAAGACCCGTTTCGCACATTTAAAGTGTATTTCGTCATAACATGAATTAAATTGTGAAAGTACACTCACCGCATGTGCTATATCTGGTCGCGTATTACATGCCAAATAATTTAGACACCCTATTAAGCTTTGATATGGCAGATCGCTATGGGAATTTGTCGATCTTTCTAATTTCATTCCGACTTCCATGGGAGTCGAAACTGGCTTAGCGTCCGTCATGTTAAATTCATTCAATATGTCCGAAATGAACTGTCGCTGATCTAGACAAATAACATCTTTATCTCTTCTCAGCCTCATGCCTAAAACATGCCTAGCCGCGCCTAAATCTTTCACTTTAAACTTGTCAAGCAAACCGGTTTTTAATTTTAGCTTTTCTTGTTCACAATTTCCAAAAATAAAAAGATCATCTACGTAAATAACGACAATTAACTTCTTATTATTTTTAAGTTCCTTTTGATACAAACACGGTTCTATTTTTGATTGCACAAAACCTAAATTGAACATCTCTTTGTCCAATTCCTTGAACCAAGCATTCGAAGCTTGTTTCAATCCATACAAAGAACGCTGCAGTTTACATACTCTGGTTTCTTGACCTTTGACTACTGCTCCTTTTGGTTGGAACATGTAAATATCCTCTTTAATTTTACCATATAAAAAGGCGGTCGTGACGTCCCACTGGTCAATAAACCAACTGTATTCAACAGCTAGCGAGAACAACAGACGTAGAGTAGAGCTTCTAACTACTGGAGAATAAGTCTCAGTATAGTCTACGCCACATACCTGTGTGAAGCCTTTTGCTACTAGTCTAGCCTTGTACTTTGTTACCTTGCCATCGCTATCTCTCTTAATTTTGAACACCCATTTGCACTGGATAGGCTTCTTATCAGCTGGAAGATCCACCAACGTCCAAGTCTGGTTCTCCTTTAGTGACATAAGTTCATCGTCTATCGCTTTTTGCCATAAGTCACCATCGGGTCTCGCCAACGCTTCATTAATAGTCAATGGATCACCATCAAGATTGCTCTCCTTGGCATACATAACATTGCATCCGTACCGATCGACTTGTCTCCGTTCTCTTACTGGATACCTTCTTTCCGATTCAGTCAATACATCATCAGGTACGTGCTCTGGTACTACAAATTCAGGAGGTTCAGTCCCTATCTCCTCCAATACTTCCACGTTCTCGTCTACAGCATCACGGTACACATCATCGTGAGCCTCCAAGGGTTCAGATCTGCTTGTAGATCCGATGGATAAACTGGTAGGAACAGTATCTGTATTCAAGTTTATTATCACTTCCGACTTTTCCACGTTTTCTTTTTGAAGAAAAACGTTTTCCAGAAATTTGACATCTCTCGCAGTTGTCACTTCACCTGTCTTAGGATTCATTAGACGATAACCCTTCTGATTATCTGGATATCCAATAAAAATCATCGGTTCCGTCTTCATGTCCAGTTTGCGTCTCTTTTGTTTTGGTATCAATCTATACGACAAACAACCAAAGATTTTCAGATGACTAACATCCACATCTTTTCCAGTCCAAACCTTCTCTGGTACTGTATTGTTCAATGCTTTCGTGGGGCTTCTGTTCTTTAGGTATACAACAGTATTAACAGCCTCGGCCCAATACTTCTTGCTCAGATTTGATTCTGACAGTAATGTTCTGGCCTTTTCTATTATAGTCCGATTCGCTCTTTCTGCGACAGAATTTTGTTCCGGCGTGTACGGTACAGTCGTCTGGTGTTTTATACCTGCAGACTTCAAAAAAGATTTAAATTTACCATTACAGTACTCTGTGCCGTTGTCAGATCTCAGACATTTAATAGATTTACACGTCTCATTCTCAACTTCCGCCTTGTATTCACGGAACTTATCAAAAGTTTCATTTTTGTTCTTCAAAAAATACACATGAGTCTTCCGAGTATAATCGTCGATAAATAGAAGAACATACCTCGAACCACCGAACGACGGCTCCTCGATAGGTCCACAAACATCGCTAAAAACCAACTGTAAGACCTCGTTCGCTCTCGTACCTTGGTTTTTAAAGGGACTTTTGCATGTCTTTCCTTCGATACATGGAATACAAGGGGTAATAACAAGAGTAGCAGTGTAGTCTGATAGTACTATATTCGTGGTTAATACTTTACAAGCTAGTGACACATAAAAAACATAAACAAGGCCGTAACTACGCTTATTTAAATTGGTGACAGACATGTATAAAAGATTATTCACACATGCCAGTGCATCTATAATATGCGACCTCCAATATTAACTCTCCAAGAAAGTAAGTATTAGCGAGATATTTTTTATGAACAACACCTATTAATACGTATTATTATGTAGAAATAACTAAAATAGACAAAAACATCAAATTTTGACAAATTCAAATCTAGGTTTTACAAAAAACTTCAGACCTCTGCGATGCTTTTTCAGTGAGATATCGGCGATAACGTGTTTTTCACCGTTTCAATGGCGCGGCTCCATCAAAAATATTTTCAGTCAGAGTTCTCAACTAGGTACCTAATATGCACATTTTGCATGCAATTTTGCAGTTCATCTGCATCTGCGAGCGAGTGGTGCGGTCCTGATCCAAGCCTCCTCAATCCTGTTTGTATTGTTTTATGTCTATGTCTGTTTCTTGTGTTCGTATTATATAATTTGAATGTATGGATGATTTACAATAACTGTTTGTGTACTTGTAATTAATCTGAAATAAAATGAATTGAATTGAATTGAATGAAATTAGGTACTTAGGATTATAGAATGACAGAAAAAAATGTAAAAAAATCGAGGTCTTTTCCTTCTTTTTCTATCGAGAAAATTTAACCCAATTGCGTTTTCCTTCAGTCAGAGTATAATCCAATAGTCAGTACAAAAATTGGCGGATTAGTGCAAAATAAAAGCATTAGAAGATAAAAACAGTTGACTTCGGGCCGATTTTTCAATCGCCTGTTAACTTTTATCTGTGGACCAAAAGTGGCAGTTTGACATATTTTCTATACAACTGTTGAAAGATTTACGACGAAACGACTGCATAGCTTTATTTGAATGTCCTCACAGAATGTTAAATGATTAATCTCGAGATGATGTATGATATGATGATTGAAATTGATACGTTCAATTCATCATAACTGTAGTGCAATTCAATTTATAGAATTTATTTCTTTTCCTCACTTTTGATTGGCTAACGTCTAATTGCATATAATGCATGTTAAACATTTTAGTCATAGCCTCATTGATTTAAATGTTCTTTTTTCAGCCTTTTATCATAGACCATATAACTTTTGACTAAAACAGCTATCTAATGAAAAGCTATCTAAGTGAAAAATCAAGACATTTTTGCTATCCAAGTTTATTATTCTTTGCTATAAAAAACACACTTAAATGTGTATTTTTTATTATTCATAATTTATTGTGAGCTCGTGGCTAAGTTATTACAGCCACACGGGTCGATCCATCGGGTTAAGCTACGCTTGCCGGGGTTGGTCAGTGGATGAGTGACCATCTTTACATACCGAGACTTCTCCGTGCCTCGGAAAGCACGTTAAGCCGTTGGTCCCGGCTGTCATTCGTGGATCTTTGACAGTCGTTACGGGTCGTCAGAAGCCCGAAAGTCTGACAACCAGTCTTACTAAGGGGTATCGTATTACCCAGTTACTGGGTTGTGGAGGTCAGACAGGCAGTCGCTCCATGTAAAATACTGGTATTCAGCTGCATCCGGTTAGACTGGAAGCCGACCCCAACATATTTGGGAAAAGGCTAGGCAGATTGATTGAATTTATTGAGAAAACCTATTATTTTAAGTTAAGTAAGACAACAATCTTAAATTGTGGCATTATCCTAAAGAAAAACAGTTTATGAATACAGTTAAAAAAAATGTATATAAGTAGTTTATCAGCCATCTCGTTACCATAACACAAGCATTAGGTTGCTTAGCTTGGGACTAGATGGCGTTGTGTGAAATGTCCAAGGATATTTATTTATTTATTTATTTATTAGTTAAAAAAAAACTGTCCGGAACCATCCTTACTTTCACCACCAAACCAGTCAAAACACAAACGCAGGGCAAATAGTCTAGTCTATATATAATAGTATAGTCTAATAGTCTAGTCCGGGGATACCGCACGGTCTCCCGGGAGGCGGCGAGCCTCCTTGCCGGATTGCCGCCGTGGGATCTGGAGGCAAAGGTCCTCGCGCACGTGTGGGAGTGGCGCGAGGAGGCGAAGCGCCGGGGCGTAACTCCGCTGCCGCGAGAAATCACGGTACAGCGGACAGAGCTCCGGCGGGATCTCATGGCGGCATGGAGAGCGCGACTGTCGCAACCCAGCGCTGGGCACGCCACAATAGCGGCGATAAGTCCCCTCTTTGAGGAGTGGTTAGAGAGGCGCCACGGCGTCCTCACCTTCCGCCTGACGCAGGTCCTCACCGGACACGGTTGTTTCGGGAGGTTCCTGTTTCGCATAAGGCGGGAGGAAACGCCCGGGTGTTTCCATTGTGTAGATCGCCCGGAGGACACGGTGGAGCATACAGTGGAGGTCTGCCCGGCTTGGGCAGAGCACCGCCGTGTTCTCACGGAGGCGATCGGCGGCGGCGATCTCTCGCGTCCGAGCCTGGTCCAGGCCATGGTGCGGAGCGAGAGTGCATGGGAGGCCGTCACCTCCTTCTGCGAAGCAGTGATGCTCGCGAAGGAGGAGGCGGAACGCGTGAGGGAGAGGCAGCCTCAAGCCCTCAGTCGCCGCAGGAGACGCCCTGGGCGGCGGGAATCGCGGGGCGATTTCCGGCCACCGTAGGCGCGGGCCTGCGGACGGTGAGCAGCGGGTAGCTCGCCGTCCGGTAAGGACCAGGCCCGAGTCGACGGCGCGTCGTGTTCCACGCGCGCCTCAAAGAGATGTCAGCAAGTGACGGGGCCCAATAGGGCCGACGCCGCTGGGGTCGCGGGTTGTCTGAAAGGGTTACCGCGGCCCTGGCATAGGCAACTGAAGGAACACGGGTGGGTTTTAGTCAGTAAAAGTCTGACACGCCCTCCCGCTCCACCCAGAGCGGGAGAAGTTATTTGATGATTTCCCACCCTCAAAAAAAAAAAAAAAAAAAAAAAAAAAAGGGCAAATCTAAAATATTATAACATTACTCCAAGGGGTACTTTAGAACGCACGCTGCTGAATAGCCCACACATGTCGGCTGAATGGGACGAAATCGCTTCCATTTCCACAGACGAATCAAAGGGAGCGCAGAATCTGGGACGTGAAATATGAAGACTCTTTTACACTGCTGGCCGGATAGAATTCAATGAATTGCATTTAATAGTTCTGACGATGACGTTTCGATTTTTGTTTCGGAAATAAAAGAAGTGCGTTCTAGAACATCGGTTTTTAATATTTGAAATTATCTATTGCAGATGCAGGGTACATTGTTCGCAGAACAGATGGCCGTGGAGTGGCCACCGCGTACCGAAACCGTACCATTGGAAGGGGTCCCACAAGGTGGACCGATGACTTTGTGAAGGCCGCAAGAATCCTCTGGATACGGAAAGCACAGAACCGGTCAAAGTGGAGGTCAGTTTCAATTGTCAAGTTTTTTTGTTTTTGTTTTTTATTACTCGTAATAGTTGGGAGGAGCTCGTGGCTAAGTAATAACAGCCGCACAGGTCGATCCATCAGGTTAAGCTACGCTTGCCGGGGTTGGTCCGTGGATGGGTGACCATCTTTACATACCGAGACTCCGTGCCTCGGAAAGCACGTTAAGCCGTTGGTCCCGGCTGTCATCCGTGGATCTTTGACAGTCGTTACGGGTCGTCAGAAGCCCGAAAGTCTGACAACCAGTCTTACCATGGGGTATCGTATTACCCAGTACTGGGTTGTGGAGGTCAGATAGGCAGTCGCTTCATGTAAAATACTGGTATTCAGCTGCATCCGGTTAGACTGGAAACCGACCCCAACATAGTTGGGAAAAGGCTAGGCAAATTGATTTATTTGGGATGAATTTTACTCAAAAATAAACTTATCATTGTAGTTGAAAAACATGCTCTTCCCTTTACCGATATAATACGTGACGAAGCAAAAGCAATATAAGTTTGTAATTGAAAAAAAAGAAATATATATTTTAGGTGATAAAAATACAATTTAACGATTTTCGAACTTATACCTTGTGCTGCGAGAACTTGCTTCTTGCCAAATTTCATAATTCTAGGTCAACGGGAAGTAGGTACCCTATAGGTTTTGATTTATTTGGGAGTATCAAAATATGTGTAATAAACGGCCGTATTTTTTTATTGTGTTGACTTAGAACTTTGATTTTTCTTCAAATCTAAGGGAGCGTAGATCTACATATTGGATATTAATTACAACATGATACCTCCACGCGTTCCTGAGAAAAAGGGTCTTAATAGACGGACAACGAAGTGATCCTCTATAAGGGTTCCATTTCTTCCTTATGAGGTACGGAATCCTAAAAACGTAAAAATTACATTTTAAAAATGAGTAAGTACCACAATAAAAGTGTACAATTCCCTTTAACTGAAGCCTGCATGCTTATTTCCTGAACGTATTCCCCGATGCACCCACTGACAAGAATATCCCAATAGGAAATAGCTTATTTGAATGGCCAAGCCTTTATTCAACACTAGTTGCGTCCGCGGTTTCACCCGCGTAGACCGCGATAAAAAGTAGCCTATGTTAATCCAGGGTAAAAGCTATCTACATAACAAATGTCATCCAAATCGGTCCAGCCGTTTGAGCGTGACGAAGTAAGCATATACACACACACACACACACTTACAAACTTTCGCCTTTATAATATTAATGTGAAGTGTGATTTATAATATCCCAATCATAGACTTATAAAAAAAGTTGGACTCCGCGCCACGCATACCGAAATTGAAGCACAGTAAGTATGCGACCGTTTGTAACACGCCTCGCGCACACATTTACATCATAGTATGCCGACCGGCCGACATTACGTGACACGGGCGACGTCGTCTTTGCAGGTACTCAAATCACGCACACATAGATCGGTACGGTGCTTCACTTTCGATATGCGTGGCGCGGAGTCCATCTTTTTTTTATAAGTCTATGATCCCAAGACTAGAACACTGCTGAAAATTAAACTTGAACGTGGGCGTCATACAGTTTTAAAGTACGAGAATTTCCGCTCGTAACAGTATTAATAGCTGAACAATGCTTAAAGGGTTGTTAGCGTAAAAAGCGCTTTAAAATTCCACGTCCGTTTCGCTGAAAAATACCTTTGGAGACCTAACTTCTTTTAATTCCCAGGGTTTTAAAGCGAAAGTGGCTGCGGAAACAGTAATCTGAACTTAACTACCATCTGTTATGTTCCCGAGTGGGCACTGATCTGGTTTCTAACTAAGTTCCTGAAATAAGTTTACAAAGTTGACTTTGTTATATTTATTAACTAGATTTTGTATTTTGAAGCTCGGACGAAAAAAATATCTAAGAACTTTGAGCAATATATTTTAATAAAATATGTGTTTGCGTCCAAGCAAAAAGGGTCCAGGTCGGGGCATTTAGTTTCCGAGATACAAGAAGTTTTGTAAAGTTAGATGGAAAAAATTGCATTTCGCGTCTTTAATTCTGAATTATCTACAATTTCATATAGTAAATGACTTTAAGTGATTTTTTCAGAATTTCGACTTCAAATGTCTGACAAAAAAAATGTGTGCCAGTTTTTCAATTTTTTTTTCAAATCAAATCAAATCAAATCAAATCAAATTGTTTTTTTGCTAGAATGCAGGTGTACAAATAAGGTCGTGAAATTTTAAAGTTGAGCCATACATTCTGCCCAAGATTTGGCATGCAAAATTTAAATGAGTGGATGCAAGAAAAAAAAAAGAACATTAATTACAAATATCAGATAAAAATTAATAGGTCAATGGGATTAAAATTATTTCAGTAAAATACAATTGTAACGCGACAGCCTTGCTCCTCGGCGCATCAAAGCTTGCATGCCATGCGCGAAAGACGCGCATGCGTATGACAGAAGGCGATGTGTCAGAAAGGCGGCGACGTTGGATTGCGTGACGTTGGTTTTATTCATTGTAAACCTTTTCTTTAAAATAATAAATGTTTGAAGGTGCTTACGTGAATTTTATTAAAAGTAAGCCTTTTACACTGGCGCTCAACTAGTGGCCACGAATCATCGACGACGCCAGTCGCCATTCTCATGAGTTCTTCGTTCGAACTAGACCTAAGCGATCACCAATTGTTTTGCTGAAGTGCGACGCTGCTATTCCTTCATCATGCCGTTCGTGCCGAGACGAGCCGCAGGCCGTCATCACGCCCGCGCCGATGACCAGGAGCAGAGCAACACGGACGACGAGGCCCGTGAAGTCGCCAGCGCCGAAGCGCCTGGTGAGGCGCCGACGCAGCAACAGCCGCCACCAGCGGCGGGACCATCGCAGGTGGAGCGAGAGTGCATGGGAGGCCGTCACCTCCTTCTGCGAAGCAGTGATGCTCGCGAAGGAGGAGGCGGAACGCGTGAGGGAGAGGCAGCCTCACGCCCTCAGTCGCCGCAGGAGACGCCCTGGGCGGCGGGAATCGCGGGGCGATTTCCGGCCACCGTAGGCGCGGGCCTGCGGACGGTGAGCAGCGGGTAGCTCGCCGTCCGGTAAGGACCAGGCCCGAGTCGACGGCGCGTCGTGTTCCACGCGCGCCTCAAAGAGATGTCAGCAAGTGACGGGGCCCAATAGGGCCGACGCCGCTGGGGTCGCGGGTTGTCTGAAAGGGTTACCGCGGCCCTGGCATAGGCAACTGAAGGAACACGGGTGGGTTTTAGTCAGTAAAAGTCTGACACGCCCTCCCGCTCCACCCAGAGCGGGAGAAGTTATTTGATGATTTCCCACCCTCAAAAAAAAAAAAAAAAAAAAAAAAAAAAGGTCGTCAACGAGCTCACAATATTTATGGAAGCCTTCGCCAGGTCTCAGGCGGAGGCCAACAGAAAGCTAATAGAGACGCTTCTTTCTTCGTCCTTCGCGCGGTCGTCTGCGCCGATGACTGCCGATGGGTGCGCCGCAACGAGCTTGGGGGCCAACCCCTTACATGGAGGAGGTAACTTCAGTACGTGTTCGGCCCGCTTCGACGGCGCGACGAGAAAAGTCGAGGTTTTGGATGCGTTTATTGACGCGGTGCAGGTGTTCAAGGACTGCGCCGGGGTCAGCGACGAGCACGCTCTGCGTGGACTACCCATGCTACTCGCCGGCGAGGCGGCGGTATGGTGGCAGGGCATCAAGAAGAGCGTACGAGACTGGGACGATGCCATCAAGCATCTACGTGGGATGTACGGTATCGTCAAACCCGCGTACAAAGTGCTGCGCGAAATATTTGCCGAGGAGCACGTGGTTCCTCAGCGTAGTGAGGTGTTCGCATGTAAAATTAGGGCACTTATTAGTACCTTACCATATACATTGTGCGATGAAGCCAAAGTGGACATAGTGTACGGACTATTAGATCGTAAAATTCGCAAGCGTCTGCCACGGGAGTCAGTTAGTACTCTCGACGATATGGTATGCAGGCTGCGACACGTCGAGGAGTGCATGGCGGAGGTAGAGGTAGTACAACCTACTAAATCCGTAAGTAAGCATACTAAAACTTGTAACGACTTATCACACGATGCCCCCACTAGCTCAAACACTATTCCCAATATGCATTCGAACGCTAGTAATGAAAATACTAAAAACAATAACAAAGGTTTGTTTTGTTATGGTTGCGGCCAACAAGGCGTTGTAAGGTCAAAATGCGATAAATGCTCGCAAAGTAGTAAAAGCATTAAAACTAAAGGTACGTCATCATTTAATTCGATTGAAATTAATAGCTATCTGCCTATCCACGAACGAGATTGTGAGTCGCATTATTTTCATTCCGAACATTCTTTTGATAGGCCATATTTTAGTCATTTTGACAAAGAGGCGTATTCTGGAAAACGTCCCTATTCTGGTTACTCGGAAATAATGTCGAATACCATGAAAAAGTCGAATTCGACATTTTCCGAATCCGATAGTTTTGATCGGGTCGAATATTTATCGAGTTATGTGTCGAATCACAGGGGGTCGGCAGAGCCTGTAGCTATTTTTGGTGCGGGTATTGTCCCCGACCAGTGTTGGCCCTTGGTTAACATAACTGTAGGAAATTCCGAGGGTGTAGTTTTTATTGACACAGGTGCTTCGCATTGCCTTGCCAGCCCGTCGCTTCATCGAGTATTGATGGATGTTGGTACCGAGTTTGTAGAAACTCAACGCCCCGTCACTCTGGGCGATGGATCGAGAACTGCGCGCACGGTTCTCAGCGGTAAGTGTAACGTGAAGATACAGGGGCGCGATGTGTTGACCACGTTCTTAGTTATTGTTGGGGCAGATTCGAGAACTCTTTTGGGTCGTGACTTTATTACTGATGCTGGAATAGTACTTAACTTGCCTCAGTTGTGTTGGAGTTTTGTTGATGATCCCAAAAGCAGGTACGATTTTGTTCAAACTCATAGTCATGTGTCGTCGAATTATGCGGAAGCTCCATGCATGGAGGCAACTCAGCTGTTTTTGAGAGAGGACGAGGGTATGCAATTGTCAGCCGAGCAGCGTACTCAGCTGAACAATCTGATTGCTAAGAAAGCCGACCGCTTCGCTGCTGACGGCGAGCCTACGATTTTCGCGACACATCATATCAAGGTAGGAGAGAAACAAGAACCAATAGCTTCTCCCCCCTACCGTTTGTCACCAGCCAAAAGGCTGATATTACAGAAGGAGTTAGACAAGCTGTTGGGTACTGACGTGATAGAAGAGTGTGAGTCTCCATGGGCAGCCAACGTAGTCTTGGTGACCAAAAAGGACGGAGGTATGCGACTTTGCATTGACTACCGTAAATTGAATGCAGTCACAGAGCCAGATAGATATCCACTTCCGAGGATAGACGATGTTCTCCACGCGGCCAAAACCAGCAACTTCATGTCAACTTTTGACCTTCGATCAGGTTACTTCCAGGTTGCCGTAGCTCCAGAGGATCGGGACAAGACTGCGTTTGTCACACCGTTCGGCACATACCGTTTTAAGCGGATGCCGATGGGCCTACGTAATTCTGGCGCCACCTTTCAGCGGATGATGGATAGGTTCAGGTCAAATCTTCAAGACGTGTCCCTCCTATGTTATTTAGATGATCTGATCATCCTGTCAGACAGCTTTGATCAGCATCTTAAGGACCTTGAAGCTGTGTTTGACCGGCTTGAACTATTTAACTTAAGGATCAATCGCGAGAAAAGTTATTTCGCCCGGGATTCTGTCAAGTTCTTAGGGCATCTCATTGTTCCCGGTGGTATCCAGGTTGATCCTGGTAAGACGGCTGCCATTAACAATATGCCTGCCCCTAAGAATCACACTCATTTAAAGTGCTTCCTGCAGACTTCTAGTTGGTTCAGGCGTTTCATGCCTAACTATGCCGAAATAGCGAGGCCATTGACTTCACTTTTAAAGAAGAATAGTACTTGGCATTGGTCCTGTGATCAGCAGTCTGCGTTTGACAGTATAAAGCAACTGCTTGTGTCTGCACCTATATTACGTCAGGCTGACGAGACCCTACCGTTTGCCCTCAGGACAGACAGTAGTGGCTATTGTCTTGGGGCAGTTCTAATGCAGGGGGAGGGGCCCGATGAGCGCCCCATCGAATATGCTAGCCGTCTGTTAAACCAAGCTGAACGGAACTACTCCACTACAGAGAGGGAAGCCTTAGCGGTAGTGTGGGCGGTAACCAAATTCCGCGGCTACATAGAAGGCGCTGAGATCATCGTGAAGTCGGATCATCAGCCATTGAAGTGGTTGATGAACGTCAAATCACCGAATGGACGCTTGACCAGGTGGGCATTGACTCTACAGTCATATAACTTACGCATTGAGTACACCCCTGGTAAGTCCAACGTGATCGCCGATACCCTCTCGCGACCAGCCTGTACTATCGAAGCAGATTGCGACCTTTGCCGAACTGTAGTTGACGTTCCGACTAGAGGTGCTCGTGATTATCGTGCGACCCAGTTGGAGGACCCCGATGTCCGCAAGATTATAAACGATCTTGAGGCATTGGACGAACCATTTAGGGGGAGAGCGTGGGCCGATCGCGGCTACGTCATCTCCGACGGTGTACTTTATAGGTATGGACCGGAGTCGAGTGAAAACGACGATGCTTGTCTAGTGGTACCGTCAAGTGAACGAAGCAAGGTTCTCGCTGACTACCACGACGCTCCCACTGCCGGTCACCTAGGCGTCGAGCGTACCTTGCAGCGTATCGTTTCACGATATTACTGGCCGGGTATGAGGACGTTCGTCACCGATTATGTTAAGGAATGTGTCCCTTGTCAAAGGTACAAAGTAGACACTCGTAAACCGTCTGGGCTGGTTCAGTCACCGGCCGTGACGCAGCGGTTCGAAGTCGTTGCTGTAGACCTTTTCGGACCACTTCCGCAGACTAAGTCAGGTAACAAGTGGATCCTGATTGTTGAAGACGTTTGTTCACGTTGGGTGGAATTATTCCCTTTGAAGAGCGCAACTAGTCTGGACTGCGCCGAAATCCTGGTAAATGAGGTTTTCTTGCGATACGGTGTTCCTCGGAGAATGATCAGCGACAACGGGGTACAGTTCATAAGTGAAATTATGCAGCAGGTGTGTTTCGTCTTTGGTATCGACCAAGCGCTGACTCCATATTATCACCCTGAAGCGAACCCCGTTGAACGCAAAAATCGTGACCTGAAACCGCAGATTGCCATCCACGTAGGTAAGGAACACTCAACGTGGGATATTCACCTGGCGGCCGTAAGGTTTGCCATGAATTCTGCCGTGACTAATAGCACAGGTTATTCGCCTGCTATGATAACATTCGGGCGTGGATTGCGTGCGCCCGCAGATGTCGTTAACGACATGCGCGCTATTGTAGATAGTGATAAGTTTATAGCTAACGTGACGCCTTTTCTTAAGCGTCTATCAAATGTTCTAATAGATGCAAGGGACGTACATGAGAAGGCGCAGGAGACTCAGAAGAAGTACGCGGACGAGCATCGCCGGACTGCACCCGATTATAAGGTGGGTGATTTGGTTTTACTCAAAACCCAAGGGTCTAATGATACTGGTCGAGGGCAAACTCCCAAATTTATTCCTAGGCGTGACGGACCGTACAAGATACGCGAAATCTTAAGTAGTACGACTTATAGTCTTGAGCGTGTCAATGGGGAGATATTAGGAAAATATCATGCCTCTCAACTTACGCCTTTTATCGGGCAGATGCAAAACCCTTTGCAAGAAAAGCGGAAGAGAGGCCGCCCGCGTAAGTCTTAAAATTCTCAGAGTTATAGTTTCGTTTTAGTTTTTGTTTTGTCCTAGTCCAAACGCGAGGACGTAGTGTTTGAACTAGAGGGGGAGCCTGTAACGCGACAGCCTTGCTCCTCGGCGCATCAAAGCTTGCATGCCATGCGCGAAAGACGCGCATGCGTATGACAGAAGGCGATGTGTCAGAAAGGCGGCGACGTTGGATTGCGTGACGTTGGTTTTATTCATTGTAAACCTTTTCTTTAAAATAATAAATGTTTGAAGGTGCTTACGTGAATTTTATTAAAAGTAAGCCTTTTACACAATTAATAAAAATAAGATAAGTAAGTCAAGTCATATCTTAGTCAAGATAAGATCACAAAATCTAAATACATTCAAATTAATTTGGTCAAAATGCAAATAATAAAAGCATAATAGTAAAAAAAAAAAAAAAAAAAATAAGATCAAAATGTCAAAATACAATTAAAATGCCGAAATACAATTCAAATATCAAAATACTATTAAAATGTCAAAATACGATTAAAATGTCAAACCAAATACTTACAATCAAAAGGTAATTTTAGTCGATAATCGATATAATTCAAATGTCAAAATTCAAATTATTTTATTAACAAAATGTCAAGGTCTATAATCGGTCATTTAGAAAATCATTAATGGAGTAATAACATTTCTCCACCAGAAAAGCCTTTAGTTTGTTTTTGAAACGTTGAAATGTGTCATTTCTTATACTGTCCGGTAATTTATTATAAATTATTGGTCCCATACAAATGACACTTTTCCTCAATAGTGCAGTTTTATAGCTACCGACATTAAGAAGGTTTTTATATTGAGTTCTCACGGGGCGTTTTCTGGTGTCAGAAACCCTAGTGAACAAGTTCGCATTTGATTTTACAAATATTGCCATTTCCATAATAAATAATGATGGAAAGGGAAGAATATTTAGAGACTTAAACACTGGTTTGCAACTATCTGTGGGTTTAAGACCGCACATCGCTCGTACACAGCGTTTCTGAGCTTTAAAGACCTTATCTCTTAGGCTACAATTACCCCAAAAAATTATTCCAAACCTCAAGACCGAGGCGATCAAACCGTGGTAAGCTATTAAAGCAGTTTTCATGTCAACTTTTTTTGCCAGATTCCAAAGGACATATGCTGCTGTGCTCAGTTTTTTGCACACTTCTTCGGCCTGAGGTTTCCAAGTTAATTGGTTGTCTATTATTATTCCCAAAAATTTCGCAACCTTGACTATTTGGATCTGTTCCCCATCATATTGTACATTGACATTTGGTGGAATTGTACGTTGGTGGAAGTGCATTACACTAGTCTTTTGTAGGTTTATTACTAGATTGTTCTTATCAAGCCAGCTTATGATATTTTTTAAAGTGTCATTAATGTTTTGTGCGTAATGAGTAATGTCAGTACATTTTACGAGTGCTGTAGTGTCATCGGCAAATAAAACCATAGGATGCGGTATTTGACGTGGCAGATCATTTACATACAGCAAAAAAAGAGGCGGCCCTAACACACTGCCCTGTGGTACACCGAACTTAACTATTTTACCTTCAGATCGGTATTTTTTTTCGGATTTTGTTTTAAGGCATATGCTGGATGTCTCTGTATATTGTGTGTGGTTACTGAGGTAAGATTCTAAGAGATTGAGCACGTTTCCTCTGATACCATATCTGTTAAGTTTATTCAATAGTATATTATGATTAACGCAGTCAAACGCCTTTGTCATATCTGTAAAGATGGCACAAACGGGTATTTTTTTATCTATATTTATCATTATTTCATGTAATAAATCAAATACGGCTGAATTAATGCTTTTATTCTTTCTAAAGCCTGCTTGTTGACTGCATAATATATTATGTTTTGTCAGAAAATTGTTAATAGATTCGTAAATAATCTTTTCTATTATTTTTGAAAAAACAGGAATCAAAGCTATTGGTCTGTAATTAGCTATATCTTTCCTGCAATTTTTTTTGTACAATGGTTTGACTATTACTGTTTTCAAGCCGTTTGGAAACACGCCAGAGCTGATGGCTAAGTTTACAATGTGGCTTAGATGTCCGATGATATTATTGGCAACAAACTTAACTACTTTCGTTGCTATTTCATCATGTCCTACGCTGTTTTTATTTTTCAATGATTTTATTGCTCTTAGTACGTCATGGTGAATTACTGGAGGCATAAACATTGTACTTTTTTCAATCCTTACTATCAATTGATAATTCTAGATACGGAATTTAGTCTTAACTCAATACCCCACGACTGGTCGCTTTCTGCTTGAACGCCCACATATTATTATTTTTTCTACTTTGAGACGTTCTTGTTTCATAGGGCTGATTAGTACATACGGCTACACACACATCAAGCTATAGGTACATTTCCAGTTTACTCTGACCTGTCATTGTAAGGAAATCCTATACAATGCGAGATCAGCTTATACTGGAAATGTATAATTTGATCTGTAGCCGTGCGTACCAACCTCAAATAATTACCTATCTTTATCCGAGGAATCATTTTCGTTGGTGGTGGAACAAGCTTTACTGCTGAGCACGAGGTCCTGGATTCCCAGGTCAGGCAAAGTTTTATGGCTGGAGTCAGGATTTGTGCCTGGTTGATGGCAATAGGCTCGCCCGCTATTACATGGGACTTAAATATAACTAGCGAAATGTGGGTCTACTAAGTATAGGTACACCTCTGTCTAACCTTTCAGATAATATACGCGTGACGTTTTTGGCACGAAAATCTGCTGTTTCATACTGTTCAATACCTACTCAACCAAAATGTATGAAACACCTGATTTTTTTTTTGAGATTTTAGAGTTTGTCCCATAATGAAAGTTGTTCTATTCATGGGTAGAACATTCTCATTCTGTGAAAATTTGCGCACTGCTTAAAAACTTATCCTGTGTACATAATTATAATTATGTAGGTAGGTACTGTAAGGTCTCGAACCTCAAAGGGTGATAGCTACGCTATAAATTAAAGAGGTAGAGGGAGGTCAAGAGGGCCGAGGGCCGTTATATTTTATAATTAGTCAGTTTCAACTTAATATATTCTATCACACTCCTATCATTGCCCTAGCTAGAATGTGTCTTCTCCCTTGAACAAAGGCTGGTTCAAGCTAGGTAGTTAGCTAGTTAGTTAGTTTTTTTTTTTACTTTTTTTTCCGCTTTTCTTCAAAAGTAATTCGGTGTTTGAATGATAGAATGTCAGCCTGTACTTAATATAATAAGGTTGACCAATGCAACAAACCTCTACAGTAATTTCAAACTACCAAGGTGAATCTGAAATGAAACTATTAATATACTGCTGGCCTTAAAAGCGAACTTTCAAAGTCTCATGTGGTCGTAAGTTTCACGGCAACTTGCCACCACAACTTCAAACCGGAACAAAGAAATACTGCTTGGTATCGGAAACAAGAATGGTGGTTAAACTTACCTCGAAACTATAAGAAGCAATTTGATTATAGTAATTAAATTACAATTTGTTTTCGTATGTGCCTTGGGGCTTCTGGCTAAGTAATAATAGCCACTCGGATCGATCAAGTTAAATTAAACTTTATTAAATTCATTTATTTCAGATAACTTAATCCACACAGTCCGATTTCACTTTAAATATTAAAAAGAAATAAAATAAAATTTAAATAAAAATTTAATTTAATTAAAACACAATCAAAGTTTTCCAAATTACCCGCTTAACAAATTACCCGATTAAAAATAGTTTTTTGAGTTTGGTGAAACCATGAGTTTTAAAATATTTATTAGAAAGAAGTTCCTAAGAAAGAATTTAATACTTCATAGGTTGCCATAACAAAATATTCAATAAAGATATTGAAAAATTTTCTTCTCTGATTAGGTATCGAAACCGAGAAGTCTCGACCGACTCCTGACAAGATTCGCTAGCAGACTATTCCAAAGTTAATAGTAGCGTTGCTCATTAATTATAATTGCACACTATCTATCTCGACGAGCTAACAAAGATACACTGATCGCATACGACAAGCTATTCAATACAGTATATTGTGTAATCATCGTGTCGGTTTCCCGACATCCTCTGTAATGTCGGGATGTGATGGAATATTAAACAACGTAGATAGTTTATTAGTAACAACGGGCTTGCTTTTACTGTGATTACCGTTTGTGGTGATAATTGACATACTGATAATGGAATTGAGGAGCTCGTGGCTAAGTAATAACAGCCGCATATTTACATAACGAGACTCCTCCGTGACTCGGAAAGCACGTTAAGCAAGTCCCTGCTGTCATTCGTGGATCTTTGACAGTCGTTACGGGTTGTCAGAAGCCCGAAAGTCTGACAACCAGTCTTACCAAGGGTATTGTATTACCCAGTGTGTGTTGTGGAGGTCAGATAGGCAGTCGCTCCATGTAAAATATGGTATTCAGCTGCATCCGGTTAGACTGGAAGCCGACCCCAACATAGTTGGGAAAAGGCTAGGCAGATTGATCATGGAATTGTGACCACGCATGACATACTATGATATTTTGAGTGATTCCCGGTTAAGTATAAAAGCAGCCCTCTTTCTGACATAAGTGTCGTTAAAAAACCGGTCAAGTGCGAGTCAGACTCGCGCACGAAGGGTTCCGTACCATATTATATGTTTAACAATCGCAAAGATAACTTTTTACTTATTTTATAATGATACTGTGTTGCGTCATTGTGTCACCCTATGTAAAATTTCAACATTTATATCTGTAATTTTTATGGTGTGCATAATAAAGAGTATTCTATCTATCTTCTATCTATACTGTGAATTACAAGGTTATTTTTTGCAGTTGCAGAAAATCACCCATGTTTAAACAAAATACCTTATCAATCGCCGTTTTCAGTATTGTTGATTAAATACAGTATTCATGGTACCTACATGGTATAAAGAAGTTTCAAATTCCTAATTTGTTGAATTGTTGCGCTAGAGCTCGTACAAAAATGGTCTAAAATTTACAACTTTTGCGGCCCCCTATTTCTTAATTTTAAAAGATTAAAAAAAAATATGTTTGTACTCTACCCAATGAGTTCTAGACGATGACACACATGCTAGATTAAAATTTTTATTTTTTTTGAAAATGAAAAGTTTATTGTATGGGGATCGACCCCTTACATTTTTAACATTGCTTTATTTTTATTATTTGTTGTTATAACCGTAATAGACAGCGGAGGCTTAGTAAGTTTGTACTGGACTGTACGTGGTTGTCTGATTTCATGGATTTTAATTTTCTTGCGCGGAACCCTCATTATTTTTCTAAAATAAAAATAGCCTAAGAACATCAGCCATATGTCGTCAAAATCGGTGAAAATTCGTTTGCCAAGTTTCCTAACTTGCCTCAAAGTAGGTACCATTTTTTTAATCGGACTGCGCTTTAAAATACTTCTATAAAAACTTTAACATCCCTAACCTCATTTGAGGCGTAGTTTTGTAAAACTAATAATGAAAAACATTATTAATTACTTATGCAAGTATTTGTGCTAAGTTTCAAGTTCATTAACCAAATTAATAAGATTTTTCATATAAACTGTAGGTATCTCTGTTTTCACGAACACAAATAAAGAATTTCAAAAATCGACTGGTATGTTTCCATAACTTGACTCAAACATTATTTACACCAATTTTAGCCCAATAAAATCCTCCGCTATAAAATCAACTTTTCACCCCTGAGGGGTAAACCCTGGAAAACCCTGATACACGTTAGTCATAATTTTTGGTCTCAAGTATAAAAACTGAGTTTTGAGTTAATCGGACCGCGTGTTAAAGTTCTTCCATACAAACTTTGATACCCCCAATCCCTCCTTAGGGGGTAGTTTAGGAAAACTTAGATGAATATTCGTGCTAAGTTTCAAGTCTATTAACTCAAGGGATAGGATTTTTCATACAAACTTTCATCCCCTATTTTACCCCCTTAGGGATAGAATTTCCAAAAATCCTTCCTTAGTGGATGTTTACACTATATAAGGTATCTATGTGCAAAATTTCAAGTCTCTAGGTCCATTGGTTTGGGCTGTGCGTTGATATATTAGTCAGTGACACAGTCAGGACTTTGATTTTTTTATATATATAGATTTACCATGTTATTTTAAGACCACAGACTTCTTATAGGTTTTCCTGTAATCTACAGGCATATTTTGTATATTTTTTTCAAAATTTTAGGCTTAGTAGTTTCGGAGATAAGGGGGGGGAATGGTCAATTTTCGTCAATTTTCTTAAATAACTTTAAAACAATATATTTTAAAATTATAAAAAAAATATGTTTGAGACCCTCATAGTAAGCCCTTTCATTTGATATGTCACACGGTACAGTTTAAAAAACTTTTTTTTTTAATTTTCTTATTTTCCCCCTAAAAGTGACTCTCATATTCAAAATTCATATATTTACTTTAGCTGTACGTGTTTGGGTCACAGACATCCATATGTGTACCAAATTTTAACTTAATCGGTCCATTAGATTCGGAGCAAATTGGCTGTGACAGACGGACAGACAGACAGACACACGAGTGATCCTATAAGGGTTCCGTTTTTACCTTTCGAGGTACGGAACCCTAAAAGTATCATAAGGATTCATCAGCATAATGAACTTACAGCAGTCTATTCCTGAACATAGGCCTTTCCTATTTGTACGCTACTGAGTTCTATCGTCTTCTCATACAGGGAACGAGCACAGATCATCATCACGCTTCCTCAAGACGGGTTGACACACCTCCAACACGTCATATCACCAATGTCAACAAACGAAATCCCGCGGTACTGTAAACCAAATCGATTGACCTCTCTTTAAATAACACTTCTATAATTATGTTTTCAAACGCCTTACTGGCAATACCTTTTCCAATTCTTTTCACGAATACAGTCTCTTAAATACCTTTTATCTACACCCATGCTATAAATTCTGTATAAAAGTTTCTGAAACAGTTAGCTTATTGCCAACATTAAAACAGCCAGTGTCATAGTAACCATGGTAACCATAATAGCATCCAAACGGGTGCTTTAATGTTGTACTGAATTTCATAATGCAACTCGTTTTCAAAAAAAGAACATTGTAATGCACGCGCGTTTCACTACAACAGCGCCGTAATTTAAAAAAAGAACTTATCCGAATTCACGTCGTATACTATGACGCCGGCCGCCATGTTCGATACGAATATTAGTATTGCAAAAAACTGTTTCAGAACCTTTTATAGAGGATTGATAACATGGATGTAGATAAAGTCTTGTATGCAACTGTACATAATTAGGTATTAAAACACTCATGTGATACTATTATCACACTCGGCTTCGCCTCGTGTGATAAAGCCACATTCGTGTTTTAATACCCCTTATTATACGTCAGTTGCATAAATAACTATTAATAAACCCGAGAGTACTAAACGCCGAAGTGTCAGCGAGAAGGCAGGTAAAATTGCAAAATTTTAAACTGTTTTTAAACGAGTCATTTCGGGGTGGAGTGGAAGCAACTAGATGCGCTAGATCTAGGGAATGGCTTTCATTTCCTTGTAAATTCTTCAAGTTAACGCCTGATTCAATTTCACTGTGTTCCAGTTTACATTTCGTTTTCTTGCACGGATTTTGTTGCTATTTTAATGGAGTCTGTGGCATTTGCAGTAGGTAAGTACATTTATCTTTTTTTGATGTGAAAATCTTTGTGGATATATCTTCTTCAGGAAAGAAAGCAGGATAATTATTATTTTTAAGCCATTTTATCTGTTAAGTATTTTATTTACATAAAATATTTGCCAGGCAAGGGGCGTAGCCTTTTCCACGGTCCTATATAACCAGTTCACCTTAGCCACCCAAAACAATAATCCAATATCTTTGTTTCCATATCCTACAATAGGTATATATCCGGGGGTTGTCCTTGGGTGCACTTGCATAGTGCGAACAGGGATAATCGTCGCGTCGCTTGGTGCCTCAAGGGCCCCCATACATTATACAGTCCGCCGGCACTCTGCCGGCAAGCGGACCACCCATAAAAACTGGCGGTCCATTTTTTATGAGTGGACCGCCTGGCGGCGGACTGCTAGCGGACTGTAAATTTGTGGGACCTTTTTTTTACTATATTATTATGTATACTTAGGATAAGGTATGTATCTATGGGTCTTTGTTACCTGAAAATAAATCGTTTATTAATATTTTTCTGGCGATGATGGACATTGACGTTGACGTTGTTGTGGCCCCGACATAAGGGAGTGACGGAATTAGTGCGTCAAATAATCTATAATAATTTAGGTGGGAATTGTTGCGAATATCATGAATCAGATAGTCACATTTTATTCGCTTTAAGTATTTCGGTTTTTCCGAAGATAAATGATGGAACGTTTGAACGTTGTCGTACGGTATGTCCAATCCAATGGACCCAGTTGGCAGACAAACTGTTCAGTCTGTCGGCTAACTCGTTAACTGGCTGACTTCAAGCATGAGCTAATCTTTCGTTGCTTGTGCCGATATCATCATATACCCAAATGACATCAATAGCCGTCTTCGGCACTAATTAGGAGTGCCAGGAACTCCTGTGCAAATTCAAGGGGAAGCCAAGTCGTTGTTAACAATATGATTTTAGTCTGACATTTGATCGGCATTCATTTGGCAACCGAATATCTGCATGTGTCATTTCCGTCGCTTCCATTGATTTTCTGCTATTACTGTCTGCTGAATCATCCCGGTCTTTGTACGAGTACTTTTTTAATGGAATTCTATAGTTGCATAATCTTCTAAGGTTCGGGATAGTTTTAATCATTATCTTTTTTATTTGTTTCAGAATGATTACTACAAACTACGTTACCAGTATAATAAGGCATTGTTCAGACCAAACGTATTGTCGGCCGCTGACTGTGAGCGTCTAGTTCAAAATTTATGAAAAAAAAAACAACAACACTTCGGTCGCCGATTGACTAGTCTTTATTTTTCATATGATCTTACAGTCAGCGGCCGACAATACGTTTGGTCTGAACAATGCCATTTGACAATCTTATTTATAACAAAAAACTTTTTAACAAAAAAAAACCGACTTCCAAAAATCACTACAAAGCGAAAAATAACTTTGATTTCGGAAGTCGGTGTCTTTCGTTTTTTATTTACTTTCTTTTTTTTTTGCCACCGACTTCCGAAATCAAAGTTATTTTTCGCTTTGTAGTGATTTTTGGAAGTCGGTTTTTTTTTTTTGTTAAAAAGTTTTTATTTCTCGCTTTTTAGTGGGTCTGTTTATAATTTGTATAAGTTACAATAGTCTAATGTCAATTGCTCATCACATGTTACAAAATATTGCTTTTACCGATGCTGTGACGTTAATTGTTGAGGAGTTCTGCTGGTAAGAACCAGGAGAACTCCTCAACAACCACTCACCACACGCATTGTGTGACGAGCGGAAATTGCTTGGCAACCATATTATAGTAATCGAATCGCAACCCGTGAAATATTTATCATTGAGTTCCGGTAGCCATCTGTGACCTTCATCATCAGTTCCACTTCACCAAGTGGTGCTTTCCGAGAACAAATGCACGAGCTACTATAAAAATACCCAAATCGCTATAGGTGTGCCTATAATATTTGAAGAGTTCCTTCGATTTCTCCAGGATCCCATCATCAGAATTGGATTTTGACAAAAATGGGACCATTTGGAAAGTATACCTTTTCCAACAAAAAAAAAATTTTTCAAATCGGTGGGCAAGCGACGGAGTTATGCGCGAAGAAACATAAAAAAAAAATAAAAAAATACAAACATCCGAATTGAGAACCTCCTCCTTTTTTAGAAGTCGGTTAAAAATCAACTGAAACTTTTAAGTAATCAAATAAATCGGTTTGTGTACAATTATTGTACATGCACAGCCAGCACAGCAGATGGCACGGCACACCGAAAATCCGTACAAGTCCAAAAACTGGCTCTTGTCCAGCATAATGCTGCAATAGTACATACTCACCTACTGAAATATTAACCACCATTGCAGTGCTATAGTTGTCGCGTTTTAGCATTGCAATAGCGGTCATTGACCCAGCTACATTTTCTAGCATTTTTTTATTTCAAAAACTGAAATAAAGTCCGTTAACGTCCTGAATCAATATTTATCGTGATGTTCAACATGTTGCACTATCGAAAAACCTTATCGCCTCTTTGCAAGAAAAACGTGACATTTCAGAAAAGGTGTTTTTAGGGTTCCGTACCTCAAAAGGAAAAAACGGAACCCTTATAGGATCACTCGTGTGTCTGTCTGTCTGTCTGTCCGTCTGTCCGTCTGTCACAGCCAATTTTCTCCGAATATAATGAACCGATTAAGGTGAAACTTGGTACACATATGTATTTTGGTAACCCAAACACGGACATGTAACGTAAATAAATGAATTTTGAATATGGGGGTCCCTTTTGGGGGGAAATAAGTACAATTTAAAAAAAAGTTTCGCAAACTGTACCGTTTGACATATCAAATGAAAGGTCTTACTGTGACGGTCTCAAATATATTTTTTTTATAATTTTAAAATAAATTACGTTGAAGTTATTTAAGAAAATAGACGAAAATTGACCATTCCCCCCCCCTTATCTCCGAAACTACTGAGTCTAAAATTTTGAAAAAAATACAGAAAATAGTTCTTTACCTATAGATTACAGTAAAACCTATCAGAAGTTTGTGGTCTTGTAAATCTATATATAAAAAATTCAAAGTCCTGACTGACTTGTTGACTGATAATAATCAACGCACAGTCCAAACCACTGTACCTAGAGACATAAAATTTTGCACATAAGTACCTTATATAGTGTAAACATCCATTAAGGCAGAATTTTTGGAAATTCCATCCCTAAGGGATAAAATAGGGGATGAAAGTTTGTATGAAAAATCTTATCTCTTAAGTTATTAGACTTGAAACTTAGCACGAATATTCATCTAAGTTAATTATAAAATTAATCATTTTTAATTTTCCTAAACTACCCCCTTTTTTGTGGATGGGAAATCATCAAATGACTTCTCCCGCTCTGGTTGGAGCGGAAGGGCGTGTCATACTTTTACTGACTCCAACCGTGTTCCTTCAGTTGCCTATGGCAGGGCCACGATATCTCTTTCGAACAATCCGCGACCCCAGAAGACGGGATTGGTGGGTGTCAAAGTTTGTATGGAGGAATTTTAACACGCTGTCCGATTTACTCAAAACTCAGTTTTTGTACTCGAGACCAAAAATGAAGACTAACTAACGTGTATCAGGGTTTTAACTAAGGTTTTAACAGGGTTCTAACTAACGTGTATCGGGGGTAGTAATTTTACAACGGAGGATTTTATTGGGGATTGATTAACTCGAAAATTGGTGTAAATAATGTTTGAGCCAAGTTATAGAAACATCTCAGACGATTTTTGAAATTGTACCCCTGTGGGCGTGAAAACAGGGATACAGTTAATATGAAAAATCTTAATAATTTGGTTAATGGACTTGAAACTTAGCACAAATACTTGCTTATGTAAGTAATAAAGTTTGTCATTATTAGTTTTTCAAAACTACCCCTCAAAGTAGGTTTAGGGATGTTAAAGTTTGTATGGAAGAATTTTAAAGCGCAGTACGATTAACTTGAAACTCAGTATTTATAATTTTGATGTAAAATAAACAATAATAAGAAAATTAAAACCCATGAAGCCGCGGGCAGTCTAGCTAGTCTCTCAATATTGTGCGTACAAACTTACTAAGCCTCCACTGTCCGTCCGTCCGTCTGTCACAGGGCTGTATCTCATGAACCTTAATAGGTAGACAGTTGAAATTTTCACAGATTGTGTATTTCTGTTACGACTATAACAACAAATAATAAAAATAAAGTAAAGTTAAAATTAAAGGGGGCGGTCCCCATACAAAAAAGTTTTTATTTCGGCAAAAAAAAATTAACCTGTGTAGAGTACAAATATATTTAATTTTTTTTTTATCTTCTAAAATAAAGAAATAGGGGCCCGTAAAAGTTGTCAATTTTATACCATTTTTGTACGAGCTCTATTATATAAATAAATAAATATACCTAATGTACCTTATACTGTACTTAATCAAGAAATACTAAAAACGGCGATTCATAAGGTATTTTGTTTAAATTTGGGCGATTTTCTGCAACTGCAAAAAATAACCTTGTAATTTACAGTATCATTATGAAATACAAAGTTATCTTTGCGATTGTTCGGAACCCTTTCTGTGTGCGAGTCTCTTTCGCACTTGGCCGGTTTTTTTATTATTATTCGATAATTGAGTGCTCGATTGTAGAATCTTTTTGTATATTTTTTAAAACTTTATTAGATAACTTATTTAACGTAAAAACACAATAATTTATAAATGTCATATTTTTTTAGACTTTACATATCGCTTCCTCTAAAATTGCATTTTTCGAGATAGCACGTTTTTCTTGCAAAGATTTGTTATAGAAAGGGCAATGACCGCTACTGCCATGCTAAAACGCGACAACTATAGTTTTCACATAAAATCTCGAGAAACCACAGACCTATTTATTCACACAATCCTATTTCTACACTCTTTTCTACAAGTTGATATAATCAGAAGGGGGCTAAAAGTACTAATATTTTATGAGCCAATAAAGAGGTCTCACTCGATCCAACGATTCCAGTAACGCGTCAAATTCTTATTTCATTCCTGTTTTATTAGAGGAAAACATCTGTATAGATATACACTAGGTATAAGTGAGTACGGAAGTGATTTTGTATTACCTTTCTGTTTTTGTTTCAGATTATAGGGAGAAATGTAATAGAGACTGATATCTTTAACGGACTAATGATCAGGAATAATACATGGTTGTGTAATTGTTAACAACACATTTTATGATCAATTGATGATTACAATTGAAAATATATCGAACAAAAATGTAGGTTAAAACATTTAAACCCTTGTGGCTTAATTGCTTGTCATTATGCATGATAGTAGTGTTTGTAATCATAAATAGATTATGAGATAACTACTTATTTATAATTTGTAACATTGTATAGCCTACTTTTCCATAGGTTTAAAGAACGTTCAGTTCAAAATAACCACAAACAAAATACTTTGTCAAAAATAAAAAGGTAATAAACATTCTCTCAAAAATAAAGCCATCATGCAGTGATATAAAGACACGTTCTCCAAACACATTTCACAAACAACATACTACAGAAAACGACGTTGTATCATCGTTATAAAACATCAAAACGTTCCACGATTCTACTTTATTGCAGTTTTCTTACAAAGAAATAAAGCACTTCTGTACGCGAATGTATTTCTACAAGCGTTTTATGACGTACACTCGCTTTGGGACGCGTAATCGTAATTGTCATGATTGTACCAAGTAAGTGTGTTGATGTTTATGGTTTCAATTGTATTAACTTTGAATATGGATTGTACTTGGGATGTTTTGGTAGATTTTCGTCTTATTTTTTGGCAATAAGTCTCGTCTTGTTGGGCTATTAGGATCTTAGTTAGCTGTAGTTTACAGTTGAGCTATATTTCTTGCAAACTGTTATAAGATTTGACTTTCCTGCTTTTGTATATCAGTCACCACTATATTTCGTGCAAACTGTTACAAGATTTGACCTTCCTGCTTTTGTATATCAGTCACTACTATATTTCTTGCAAACTGTTATAAGATTTGACTTTCCTGCTTTTGTATATCAGTCACCACTATATTTCTTGCAAACTGTTACAAGATTTGACTTTCCTGCTTTTGCATATCAGTCACCACTATGTTTCTTGCAAACTGTTACAAGATTTGACTTTCCTGCTTTTGTATATCAGTCACCAATATATTTCTTGCAAACTGTTACAAGATTTGTGTTCGCGACGAAGCGTCACCAAACAATAGATACATAGGTTTTTTATTTTGTTCTAACTTAACGTAGATTCATAGTAGGCGACGAGACCCTATCTGTGCACATAGGCGCAAGTAGCGGGGGACCGTCATAGTTCACGTACAGTGTAATCGCGAATCAAACGGTGTTTCTAAGTTAGGAAATCAAAGACTTTTGTTTTTATCATTTTATTTAGTGAATTTAAAGTAAATTCAACGCGTTAAAGTGTAATTTAAAGTTAATTTAAAACGCTAAAGTGTTCTAAAACTCTGTGATAGTGAAATAGTGAAGTTTCCTAAGGAAAACTGTAAGTACAACCTCTATAAATAGCAACTGAGTGGGCTATATAGCCGTTTTATAGTTTTGTTGGTGCGCCCAGGTACCCTAGCTTAAGACCTAGGCCTGGGCGTAGTATTAGACTTGTAGTTTACCTACAAAACCCACTTAGTTGAGTTTACAGAGGTTGAAACTGTGAACGCCACCCTATAAACTACCATTGAGTGGGTTATATAGCTGTTTTTTATAGTTTTGATAGTGTGCCCCGGTACCCTAGATTAAGACCTAGCCCTGGGCATAAAAATTAGACCTGTGGTTTAACTGCAGAACCCACTTAATTGTGTTTATAGAAGTTGCAACCGTACTTTTGTTAATAGATTTTATTGTTTTAGGTTTTCAGGGCGCGTCACGCCCTGAAAAACATAGTGCCGATATTTAAACTATTGTATTGTTCTAGGTCATTAGACCGGCTTCAGATATCTGTATAGACCATTGAAATAGCTTCAGTAGTTTTCGAGTAATTTAACTTTCAATAATTGAATTTTCAGTGTTTACACACTAATATCTTTTCAGAACATAGACTTACAGGAATAACAGATATCTCAATCGATGCGCGGTCTAATGACGATTCTAACAACATGTCACATGTTATATTTAATGAAATATTTAAGATAGAAATAAGCAATTTTGTGAAATTTTTTAAATAAAAAATAGTCGAAAATAAAACCAAAATCAGGAGACGATTCGCGGTCCTCAGTAAGGTAAAGTTTTGAGGTACCTAAGCACACAAGAAAAAATAGCAAATCGTAGCCATCGGCATGGTACCATCTATCTTCCTGAAGAGTGCGCCAATCGTCTCCTGAACTCCGCTGAAGACTTATCAAGATGCTGTTTCATTGAAAATAATCCTTCAGAACCTCACACGAACATAGCTGCTGGTCATCGGTTGCAGACAATCCGAGCCTATAGAAACCGGACGTCAGCGCCGCTTGGACTGGGAGGCCTAACCTCACACATAGGCATTCACCTGGATAGGCTTACACACTCCCTTCACTTCACCGTGTCCAACGATCACGCCCGTCCGGCACATTTGCTGGTCCTTGCGAGCCGGATGTTTGCGGCCGGGACGGTTCCTGTGGGATCCCTGAAGAATAAGAAGATTGAAGATTTATTTTGAAAAATTATTATAGAAGACTGAAGCCTTGTTCCTGTAACCTTTTTCCTGAAGATTTATTATAGAAGACTGAAGAAACGTTCCTGAAGCCTTATTCCTGAAGATTTATCAACAGAAGATTTATCATAGAAGAACTGTTCCTGTAACCTTTTCCCTGAAGATTTATTTTTGAAGATTCATTATAGAAGAACCATTCATAGAAGCCTTATCTCTGAAGATTTATCATAGAAGATTTATCACAGAAGATTTGTCATAGAAGAATTGTTCCTGAATCTTTTTCCCTGAAGATTTATATCTGAAGATTTATTATAGAAGACTGAAGAAGCGTTCCTGAAGCCTTATTCCTGAAAATTTATCAACAGAAGATTTATCATAGAAGAATTGTTCCTGAAGCTTTTTCCCTGAAGATTTATTTCTGAAGATTCATTATAGAAGAACCATTCATAGAAGCCTTATCTCTGAAGATTTATCATAGAAGATTTATCACAGAAGATTTGTCATAGAAGAATTGTTCCTGAATCTTTTTCCCTGAAGATTTATCTCTGAAGATTTATTATAGAAGACTGAAGAAGCGTTCCTGAAGCCTTATTCCTGAAGATTTATCAACAGAAGATTTATCATAGAAGAACTGTTCCTGTAACCTTTTCCCTGAAGATTTATTTCTGAAGATTCATTATAGAAGAACCGTTCCTGAAGCCTTATCTCTGAAGATCTATCATAGAAGATTTATCACAGAAGATTTGTCATAGAAGAATTGTTCCTGAAGCTTTTTCCCTGAAGATTTATTTCTGAAGATTCATTATAGAAGAAAACCATAGCCGAACCATGCCGATGTCTACCCGGGGTGACGCCCGTATCGAACGTAGAAGGCCGCCGTCGACTACAAATAGAACGACGCGGTCCAATAGAAAAATTTTGAGAGCACGTGAAGACTTATTGAAGATTAAGTTGGAACTTGCTCAAATAGCACTTCAAAGAGCCGAGGAAGAAGACTCCGACGGCGAATATATGGATAATAGAACCTCAAACAATGAGAATAATGAGTACGTGCGTTCCTGGATTGAAGAGGCACCAGAACGAGAGCCGCCGAAAGGGGCCAACTCCGCCGAGGGGGACAATAGATATAGAAGCCGTGTGCATACGCCCCCCCCTGTGGATGCCGATGTTATAGTGGGCCTCCAGACGCAAGTAACTCTGCCGAATCCTATAGTAAATGAAGTGAAGAACAACATAGTACCTTCGAAAGAAGAAATAGAAGACACCGGGGGAACAGACTCACTCCGTTCTTTCATAACGGAGTTGACGTCCGCTATAGCATCGTTAGCCGACAGGAAGACAGAACAGTGGACATCGAACCAGCCCTCGGCGTCAAAGGCCATCATGACCTTACCGAGCTTCAATGGAGCTCATACAGAATGGCTTTCATACCGTGCCATCTATGAAACCACAAGAATATACTTCAATGATGTTGAGAACACAGCAAGACTTCGAAGAAGCCTGCACGGACGTGCGCTGGAGACAGTGAGCTCGGAACTCATCGGAAATGCCAGACCAGATGACATCATGAAGGAACTCGAGCTGCAATTCGGCCGCCCAGACTCAATAGCTCAAGCCGAAACAGATAGACTACGTGGGTTGCCGCGCTGCAGCGAATCTCCAAAAGACATCTGCAATTTCGCAAGCCGAGTTAGAAGCGGCATAGTCACTCTGCGCGCACTGAAGAAAGAACATTATCTTATCAATGCCGAGCTGATGCGAACACTTACCGAGAAGCTGCCGAACTCGCTGCGTGTACAGTGGTACCGAACATATACCGAGAAGTACCAGTCGCTACCAGACCTCTCACTCTTTAGCGACTTTATCACTGAACAAGCTCGATTCTGCAGCGCCTTCGCTCCACCGGAGAACATCAGCTCTGAAGCAACAGCATCCAAGCGTGTCGTGCAGAGAACTCACACTGCTACAGACAAGTCAACTAGCAAGTGTCACGTCTGCGATAAAGAGGGTCACAGCACTACTGACTGCAAGAAATTTAAAGAAGGATCTAGTGACAAGAGATGGGAACTCGCCAAGAAACTCAATCTCTGTTTCCGTTGCCTGCGAAGCCGTCGCAATGGTCACACATGCAAAGCGAAGAAGTGTGACGCCAAGGGGTGTACAGCCACGCACCATCGGCTTCTTCACTACAACAAGAAGTCTAAAGCAACGGAAGTTGAGAAGCCCGATGTTCCAGTAGAGAAGAAGGAAGCTCAAGAAACGGTGGCCAGCTCACGAACAGCTGCGAGTCATGCCTACCTCAAGATAGTCCCGGTTCGAGTCATTGGACCGGCGGGAGAAGCTTCCACATTCGCTCTTCTCGACGATGGATCCACCGTTTCTTTGATCGACGAAGAAATCTCAAACCCAATTGGAGCAGAGGGCCATATCGACCCGTTGAAGATAGGTGCGATCGGAAACACCACGATCGACACTCCTTGCTCCCGAAGAATAACCGTCACTCTTGCAAGCCAGCTGAAAGATAGGGTGCCATTCAGAGCGCGCACCATACCGAAGCTCAACCTCGCACCGCAAACAGTCAGCGAAGAAGACGTCGCACAGTGCAAACATCTCCATGACCTGAGGCAACAGCTGATTTACGACACAGGCGCACCGAAGATACTCATCGGTCAAGACAACTGGCACCTACTACTGGCCAGTGAAATTCGTAGAGGACCGAAGCACCAGCCTGTTGCGTCGCTAACCACACTGGGCTGGACACTTCACGGTGCGCACACAAGAATCCTGGGTCAGCAGGTGCACTACGTCAACCGATTGGTGGACAGCGACGAAGATCTGAATGAACAGCTTCGTGAATTCTTCGCTATAGAATCACTGGTTATTAATCCTAGAAGACCAGACTCCGATCCCGAGAAGAAAGCAGAAGACATATTGACTCGTCACACTCAACAGTTAGAAGATGGCCACATAGAAACGGCTATGCTGTGGAAAAATGAAAACACAGAAATGCCAGATAGTTACGGGACAGCACTCAAAAGGCTCGTCTCAATAGAGAAGAAACTCGATAGCAAACCGGCTCTTCGAGATAGATATACAGAACAGATGGATGCTCTTATCCAGAAAGGTTACGCGGAGAAGGCGCCCAAGACGAGCACACCGGGTAGAACTTGGTACCTACCTCATTTCGACGTGTTCAATCCAATGAAGCCTGAAAAACTCCGTATAGTACATGACGCCGCTGCCAAATCAGGAGGTCTATCGCTCAACGACTTCCTCCTAACTGGACCGGACTTGCTACAGTCGCTGCCCGGCGTCATGATGAGGTTCCGACGTCACCGAATAGCCATTTCCGGTGACATAGCAGAGATGTTCATGCAAGTGAAGGTGCGGCCGCAAGACAGAGACGCCCTACGATATCTGTGGAGAGGCGACAGAAGAGACGGAGCACCCGAACAGTACCGCATGACGTCCATCATATTCGGCGCGGCAAGCTCGCCGTGCACAGCCATTTTCGCGAAGAATTGGAACGCGAAAAGGCATACAGAAGAGCATCCAGAAGCAGTGGAAGCCATTATACAGAATCATTATATGGATGACTATCTCGATAGCTACAGATCTGTAGAAGAAGCGACTCGTATCGCAACAGCGGTGAAGACAATACACCAACAGGCGAAGTTTGAACTAAGAAAATGGGTATCAAACAGCTCGCAACTTATAGAAAACATAGATCCATCACAGATCCGTGCCGAAGTCGTCAACATCGGAGACATAGATGGTACAGAGAAAATCCTCGGCCTGATATGGAGACCAGGGGAAGACACGCTGGGCTTCAACCTGACACTCGCACGTCTACCAAAAGGCGTGATAGAAAAGGAGGTGCCAACTAAACGGGAGGCGCTGAAGATAGTCATGTCACTATATGACCCGCTCGGACTCGCTTCCCCAGTAACCATTAGAGCCAAGCAAATACTGCAAGAGGCATGGAGGCGAGGAATCGACTGGGATCAGCCGCTAGACGAAGACCTAGCGATTAAATGGAAGGGCTGGACGCAGCACCTACAGCAGCTCAAAAATGTCAGCATACCACGGTGTTATCCAGGTTACAGTGAAGCTAAAGAAACACAGGTCCATGTGTTCACCGACGCGAGCGAAATGGCATACGCAGCAGCAGTGTATTGGCGGGCCACAACAGAAGACGGCAAGCAACACGTCAGCCTCGTCATGGCAAAGGCGAAGGTGGCGCCACTGAAACTGCAGTCAATACCGCGCCTCGAGCTGCAGGCGGCGGTAATGGGAACCCGTGTGGCTGCAGCTGTGATGCGCGAGCACAACATCAAGCCCGCATCGGTGACATACTGGTCAGACAGCAAAACCGTTCTGACCTGGATAAGAAGAGGGGCACGAGTATACAAGTCGTTCGTCGCCCATAGAATAGCCGCCATTGAAGAAAACAGCAAAGTTGAAGACTGGCGATGGGTGCCCACGAAACTGAATATCGCTGACATCGCTACCCGTGACGTACCACAGCACTTTGACTCACAGCATGAGTGGTACTGTGGTCCCAAGTTCTTGTATGAAGAACCGTCGTCGTGGCCGTCTGAGAAACCTCCAATTACAGAAGAGACTGGGGAAGAGAGAACCTTAGTCGCTGTAGAAAGTAGTGCTCGGCGCTATGGTGACCTAACACACCTTTCTCGTATTGATAGGTATTGTATGGTAAAAGTTAAAGTCTTGGATTATATGAGAAATAGCTATATTGAGTCTACTACACTTAATCACAAGAAATGGTAAATTATGGTTAACTTTATAACTAACTAATTGGTAAAATGGTAATGGTTTAAATGGTTTTTTGAGTACGGTGTCTCTAACGAGATCTGAACGCGAACTGGCCCACATTTAGGTGAACGAGCGAATGTGCATACTTGCGTTCGATGCAATTATGCATTTTCGCTGAGTGTTCGATTAAAACTCGAACATATTCCCGAGAGAGAGAAGAAATGCGGAATGGTATCTAAAAGTAAGTACATGATAATGGTAAGATTCAAAACATATTGGTCTACTTAAATAATTACAATTATTAAAAATATTAACTAATTAGTTATACTATCGAGTCTTCCACAGTAAAAGCAATATTTTGATTGCCTGTGTCCGTATTTTTGTCCCGTTTGATCGCACTATAGTTCGCGCTAGGCCAGCGTTTGGCATAATTGTGTAAACGAAAACTGATTTCACTTTTGTCCTTTAGATCCTTGGCACTGAGCACTTCACTATAATATGATTCGCCTCTTCTGGTTGGTTTCGGTGTCAGCGGAGCCGCTGCTAACTCTTGTTGACAGCGACTCTCGCTGCGGCGTCGAGGTCTCGGAGGTGGCGGGGTCACCGCGGGCTGCTGCCGGCGGGATCCCTCGCCACGGTGCCCAGCGTCAGCCTTCCGGCACAGGCGACGTCGCCCATACCGCCACATGCAGACTGCTGCCACGCATAAAGCGATCGACATCAACACGTAGCAAACTATGTATTGGTGGATATCGTGAGGTGATATATTAGGTCTTTACCTATGAAATTGCCGTTCTGCAGTACTGGCCATTTCAAATCAAAATAATTTTTGTTTGGCTAAGAATTCTAATTTCAAATTAATTTTATTTTAAAAACATGGATTGTTTTTCCCAAAGTAGTCATTTGTTTATTGATTAGTGTTACATTCTCATCGCATTTCAATCTTTTTCGTCATCATGGATACGTTAAAAATTCGAGTAATTATGGAATATGAGTACCGTCGTCGCAGCAACGCGGCACAAGCGGCACGCAACATCAACGACGTTTACGGAGCTAACACTACAAACCAACGCACCACCTGTTATTGGTTTGCTCGCTTCCGTTCTGGAAATTTCGACCTGAAAAATGAACCTCGCGGTCGTCCGAAGACTTTGGTCGACAATTACGAATTAAAGGCGATTGTGGAAGCTGATGATACACAATCTACGGCTGAATTAGCAGCAGCTTTCGACGTTAGCGTCAAAACAATATTGGTCCATTTGCGTCAAATTGGCAAGGTAAAAAAGCTTGACAAATGGGTGCCCCACGAACTCAATGATCGCCAGCGCGAAGTACGCGTCGAGACGTGCCTTGCACTGCTCAACAGACACACAAATGAAGGAATTTTGAACCGCATTGTTACCTGCGATGAAAAATGGATTCTGTTTGATAACCGCAAGCGCTCAGCAAGTTGCTTGGATCCTGGTTCAGCACCTAAACAATGCCCTAAACGAAAACTTACCCCTAGAAAAGTGATGGTCACTGTTTGGTGGTCTAGCGCCGGTGTGATTCATCACAGCTTCTTACCAAACGGGGTGAGCATTACTGCAGATGTGTACTGTGAAGAACTGAACACAATGATGGAGAAGCTGGCACATCTCCAACCAGCATTGGTCAATCGCTCGTCTCCGCTGCTCCTGCACGACAACGCGCGACCACATACTGCACAGCAGACGGTCTCCAAGTTGCAAGAACTGGGGTTGGAAGCTCTCCGTCATCCGCCCTACTCACCAGACCTTGCGCCTACAGACTACTACTTTTTCCAGAATTTGGATAACTTCTTGGCGGGAAAAAAATTCAATACCCGAGAGGCAGTACAAAATGCCTTTGAAGAATTTGTTGCCTCCCGACCAGCTGATTTCTTTAAGAAGGGCATCAATAAACTGCCACTGCGTTGGCAAAGATGCATTGATTGCATGGGTGATTACTTCAATTAATACAAATAAAAAATACATGAAAAAAATTCGTTTAAATTTTTTCATACAAAACGGCAATTTCATAGGTAAAGACCTATTATCATCTATTTCCGAATCGCTTTTCTTCAATTTCTCTATCGCTTCCCCCAGACTGGTCATGGTTATGGATTGGTTTCCGTCATCAGTCTGCGTTTCGTCAGGGATTTTGATGTTAATCAAGTGATTAATCTGATCGAATTCAGGCATGTAAATGGTTGGTGAAATGTCCACTTGGTTGGACTGATGACGTATTGAATATAATGAGAAGTCTTTTCCTTTGATGACGCACTCTTGACCTATGCCAATGACCCCGGCTTGGCTCAGCTGACGAACTGTTACCTGATCGCCGCATATTATTTTTATTGTGTAGGTGTCACAACAAAAGTAAAAGTGCTGAGAAGTTAAATGTAATTCACGCCATACGTTGGTACAGGTGGTTTTTTGTACTTTACATTTATTGGTTGCCAAGTTCTTGTCGCAAAAAGTTTCGTCATTTTGCAGGTCTGTAATTGGTTTTAGCAGTTGACACATATAAGTTGGTCCATGGTGTAGACATGCCGTTAGTTCCTGTGTGGACATGCTGAAGAAGGAATCTTTCTTTAGGTTGACTGCCACATATTCGGAGACTGGTATTAATGTGGTCATAATGGTGTCTGTTTGGTGCGGTACAGGTATTATCTTGTACAGTTTGAAACTTTCTCTGGATACTAGTGGAAAAGTAACTTCAATTATAACATATTTTTGCGTCGCTCTGGCTTTGACCTTCAGTAGTTTGTAAAGATACTGAAGATCAGTGTCTAAATTAGTTATTGGTAATGTGAGTTCGCTTGGCATCTGGCCATATATGGTTTGGAGCTCACGTTTAAGTTGCGTTGGTGGCAGTAAATGTATGCTAATTTGACCGTGGTAGATGTCTGTTAATGCATCGAGCAACGTGTCTTGAAGTCGTCTTAATCCTTGCAGCAAGCTGTTTCCAGACATCGCTGACAATGTGAAGTCATTGACGTATGAAATATTTTGTATTTCTCTTTGGAGAGTGCTCGCGTTTTCTTGCAAATCCATAAGTTTTTTGTTTATTAACTTGTGCTGTTTGTTTACAGTGATCTCCATTCTCTTCATAAGGTTGAACTCTGCTTCAATTATGGAAGTTTGATTTTTCCATAAATTAGAAAGGTGTTTCTCATTGCGATTTATGGTTTCAATGTCCTTTTCATATTGGTCTGCGAAACGTGAGTCCAACACTCCAAATAAGTCATTCGCTAGATATCCGACACCGTTGATGATGCCTCGTCGGCGCCGACCTGTCTTCCCTGCGGCGCGTCGCCGTCTAGCGTGGACATCAAAATGCTGTGTTAGCAAAAGTTCATTGTAGTATTCGAGTTCCTGGTAATCGTGCCGGGCTTGTTGCACGATCGTATTACAATGGCTTTGTGTTTCAATGGTTGCACATAATTGTTCTTGATAATTTGTTATTTTCTTATAGGTGGTTATGCCTGTCCAATAGGGTCCCATGTCGTAGTACATAACTAACGTCCATTTATCCCTGATTAATTGTACTTTTGAAATAGGGTCAAAATAAAGCGTCTGGTTGCTTGGTAATGGTTTGGCGTTGTCTAAGCCGTAAGATGGAAAAATCAGCATGAAAAAACTCAGTAAAACAGTTGCTACAGTTGTGATTTTTGAATTTGGTTTTCTTTTGCTTCCTATTAATTTGGTTGTTGGTTTTACATCTGGTTCTGATATCGTTGCGTTATTCTGGTTAACGGGCAAAACTGCGAGTTTCACAATAGGGCGTTTTATGACCCCATTTTTTGTTTTTAATGAAACCGCTCTGGTTAGACCATCGTTCCCTGGATGCGTGTCGACCACACGTCCAAGAGCCCATTTCCCTGGAGGTAGATTCTCATCATGAATCACCACTAGATCTCCTATTCCTATGTTTTTCTGTGGTTCCATCCATTTACTTCTAGATGAGAGTTGTACCAAGTATTCTGTCTTCCATCGTTTCCAAAGATCTTGGAATAATTTGTTGGTTAGATGCCATCTGGTTCTAGCATCTTGCTCTGTTTCTATTACAGTTGTGCCTGGTCTTCCTGATAAGAAATGAGCTGGTGTAAGGAAGTTTACATCATCAGGATCCTCGGTTATCGCGCAAAGAGGTCTAGAGTTGAGGCACGCTTCTAGCCTTGCTAACAATGTGGTGTACTCCTCGAAGGTTAGTCTTTGTTGACCGATGACCCTCTTGAGATGATGTTTTAGACTGCGTACTGCTCGCTCCCATAGACCGCCGGCACTAGGCCAGCTAGGTACGTTAAAGTGCCATTCTATGCCCATCTCCGTTATCTCAGTTATAAAACTATCACTGAATACTTCTTGAAGCTGGTTAAATTCTTCCTGTATCATCCTGTTTGCTCCCACGAAGTTAGTGCCGTTATCACTGTATATATGTCGTGGTGCCCCTTTTCTGGCTGCCATTCTGGTTAAAGCTGTCAAAAAGGCGGAGCTGCTCAGGTCTGACACGAGTTCTAGGTGAACCGCTTTCGTGACCATACATACGAAAACTGCTATGTACCCCTTTGTAGTTTTTATTCCCCTTCCTTTATTGGCCTTGACCTCTACGAAACCTGTGTAATCTATGCCGCAGTGATAAAACGCATGTTCTGGTTTCACTCTTGGTTCCGGCAAATCTCCCATGAGTTGGTGTTGCCGTACAGGATTCTGTTTTCTGCATATGACACATTTTCTTATAAACTTTTTAGTTGCCATATATCCACCGATAATCCATAATTGTTGTCGAAGGTTTGCTAACGTTAGACGCGCTCCGCCATGGAAAGTCAATCTATGAGCTTGATCGATGAGTAATGTGGTTAGCGGATGGTCGTGAGGTAAGATGATGGGATGTTTCATCTCTAGACTCATGTGAGCGTTTTCTAATCTCCCACCCACACGTAAAATTCCTTGTTCATCTATGGTTGGATTCAAACTCAAAATCTTGCTTTTGGAGTGCACTCTTCCGTGTTTGTTTATAGAATGTAGGTCGTTTGTAAATTCTGCCTGCTGAACGTTTTTGATTATCAGCTGTTTAGCGCGACGAAGCTCGTGTAATTCGAGGTAGGGTCGGCGAACTGGTTTATTCGAGGTAGCTAATCGCAGTATCCACGCAAAAATACGTATGATTTTTGTAATGGAGCTATATTTATTTATCAAATGATTAATAATTTCGGTAGTCAGCGATTCTGTTGGTTGTCCGATGACTACCGCGTTGGTTTGTTTTAAAATAGACGGCTTTACTTCTAAATTCGTCTCATATATGGTTTGGTGGTTTTCTTGGTTTGTGTATGATGGCAGCCATGATGGTCCTCGCCACCATAACTTGTGGTCTTTGAGTTGCCTGACAGTCAAACCACGACTTGCACAGTCAGCTGGATTATCTGTCGTTTTCACATATTGCCAATGTTTCGATGGTATGGTTTTGGTGATTGCTGTTACCCGATTAGCTACGAATGGTTTCCATCGGGCTGGATCTCCTTGTATCCAACCTAGTACTGCAGTTGAATCAGTCCAACAGTAGACGTCCGTAGGGTAATTTGATAAGCAATTTTGAACTTTTTGCATTAGTTGAGCCAACAGATGTGCTCCCATTAATTCTAGCCTCGGTATAGATAAGACTTTGCTTATTGGTGCCAACCTGGCCTTCCCCGCAACTAATGTAATGCTTGTCCCTTCTTTCTTTACTACCTTGCAGTAGATCACACAAGCGTATGCCTTGTTTGAGGCGTCGCAGAATCCGTACAATTCTATGTTTTGGTTTTCTCCCATTCCTAGCCATCTGCTGACTTCCATACTGTTTATGTCCGTAAATTCTTGTTTTAATTTAGTCCATTCGGAGTTCATTTCCTCTGGTAGGCGGTCATCCCATTTTAAGTTAGACAACCAGACATTTTGAAACAGTAATTTCATGGTAGTGCTCAGGGGGGTTAACCATCCTAATGGATCGAACAGCTTGGAAATATCCGAAAGTAGAGCTCTTTTGGTAATTATTGCAGGTGACTCGGGTTCTATTTTGGAGTTGAAGGTAAAATTATCCTTCTGTGGGTTCCAACAGAGACCCAATGTTTTGGTAGAATCGTTTTGCTTGAATTCGTATGTTGACTGGTCACATTGCTCTCTCTCTAAATCAGTTAATAGCTCTGGTTTGTTCGAGTTCCATTTTCTAAGATTAAATCCTCCCAATTGGCATAATTTTATGAGATCGGATTTCAGTTTATTTGCTGCTTCAACTGAATGACGGCCTCCGCAAAAGTCATCCATATAGAAGCTGTCTTCAAGTTCTTTTGCTGCGTCAGGAAATTTCAGTCTTTCATCAGACGCTAATTGTTTCAAGCACATCATCGCTAAGAATCCCGCTGGTTTGGTTCCGTATGTAAGCGTGACGAGTTGAAATGATTGTATTGGTTGGTTATTTGATTCTCGCCATAGTACCTTTTGGTAAACTTGATCTTCTTGGTGCACCCGGATCATTCTGTACATCTTCTCGATGTCGGAAGTATATACAAATTGAAATTGTCTCCATTTCAGGATGAGCTCTTGAAGATCCTTCTGTATATTTGGACCCCTGTACATGACGTCATTTAAACTGTACCCTGATGACGACTTTGCTGAGGCGTTGAATACTACCCTCAGCTTGGTTGTGGTAGATTCAGCCCGAATGACTGCATGGTGTGGTAAGTAGCATTCGGGCGCTTGGTTAATATGGCATGGTACCATGTGGTTTAATGTAAAATATTCGTCCATGAATTTTTTGTAGTCGGTTTTCACCGCGCTGTTCTTCTCAAACTTCTTTTCTAAGTTTCTAAATTGAGCTAATGCTTGTGGTTTGGTTGCACCCAACTTATCCTTGAGTTCCGGCTTAAGTGGTAGTCGTACTTCGTACCTTCCGTCCTGTAACCTCTTAGTGGTTTTTTTAAAAAACTGTAAACACTCATGGTCGTCGTTGGACATCTCTACCTTCTGGTTTATGTCTTCGTTCTCCCAATATTTCAGCAGGTCTTCTGTGTTGTTGAGAACTACGTTACATTGGTATTGTGGTTCCATGGATCCACAGAGTAGCCATCCTAGTTGCGTCTGTTGAGCGATTGGTTGGTTGTCCTTGTCTCCTCTCAAGATCCCTCCTAACATTATTTTGCTGTAAACATCTGCACCTAGAAGCATGTCTACGGGTCTGCTTATGTGAAACTCTGGATCGGCCAATTGTATACCTTGTAGATGGTTCCACGTTGTTGGTTTGATAAACGTGTTATTTGGCAGTCGTTTGATCATTTTATTCATGACTATAACGTTTGTGTCACAAATAAAGTCACTGTTTGCAGACTGTAGGGTTATCTGTAACATTCCCTTCGTACTATTTTCTTTTTCACCGACACCGAAGATTTGTCCTTTAAAATGAGCCCTCTTCAATCCCAAGACCTGGGCTGCGTTTTCATTGATTAACGACAGTTGAGAACCCTGGTCAATTAAAGCTCTCATCTTGTGCTGAGTTCCATCAGCTCCCTTTACTTTTATGATGGCGGTGGCTAATAGTATTTCAGACATATCATCCCAAGACACGTGAGATGACCTAGATGTGCTCTTTTTGGTCGCAACACTGTTGGTAGCTTCTTCTGCTGACGCAGTTGGACTTTGGCTTGCCAATGCTTCGTGAAGTAAAGTATTATGAGTGACTAAGCATTTACGACATCGTTTCTTCGATTGACATGGTTTATTGTTATGACTGCATAGACAGTTTTGGCAGTAATTTAATTGCTCAATTTTATTTAATTTTTGCTCATGCGTCATTTGCAAAAATTCAGGGCAACGCCACAATCCGTGTTCAGAATTGCACAATGCACAGGTTATCGACCGCGACACATGTAATGCATTCATGTTAGACTTAGAATTATCTTTGTTGCCTGATTGATGGTTATTTCGGTTAAAATTTTTCTTCTGGTCTTGGTTGTAGTTGCTGTTTTTCAATGGTTGATGCGTCGTGGTTTTTTGGTTAACTGGTTCTTGCTTGCGACGAGACGCTTCTAGCGCTGTAAATTTCGTCTCCAAGTATTCTAGGAACTCCTGCAGATCGGGTAGCTCTCTGGGATTCTTGACCGATTCTATGTATTCGGTGAAGGTGTCGTTATCAAGCTTTTGCGCTAGTAGGTGCACTAAAAGTGGATCCCAAGTTGCTACATCTACTCCTAGATTCTGAATAGCGTGTAACGTCTCCTTGGTTACGTCATGCAGCTTCTTAATTGTGGCCAGCGATTGCTGTTGTATGTTGGGAAGCCCAAGTAGGATGTTAATATGGGAAGTGAAAATCAATTTCTTGTTACCGTACCTGTGGCTTAAAATCTCCCAACAAACCTGGTAATTGTCAGAGCTAATCTGTAAATGGTGAATTAGACGCTCTGCTTCTCCAGTAACCTTACTCTTCAAAAACTGCATTTTTTGCGCATTAGACATCGACGGGTTTTTATCGATCGCTTCACTAAACAAGTCTTTGAACGGAACCCACTGGTTGTAAGTCCCATTGAACACGGGGATGTCCATCTTTGGAGCTGACTTTTCACGGTGCTTCACAGCCCACATCTTTTTGTTGATGTCGTTTGTCAACTCACTGTACTTTTCCTCGTGCTTGCAGAATTCCATTTGGTACGTAATATCGTCGCCCCCATCCTCACCTTCAATTTCCCAATGAAGTTTGTCAATCTCACCCCATCGGCTATCCAGTGATTTTAGAGCGTTCTCGAATTGCCATTGATTCTCGAACTTATCTATTTGTATATTACTCACGGTTCTCATGAACGCCTTGAAATTAATGTTCTGCTTCTTTACTAACCCGTTCAGCTTGCTGGACCCTCTCTCTGTATAGAGTAAATTCTCTCGCTGCGATGACTCGTGATAGCGAGACGACGTACCTGGTTGTGGCTGCGCCGCCTCATCCTCCTGCTGGCGATGGTCAATGCTTAGCTGTTGCCTAGCCTGGATACCTGGTAATGGTTGTACCTCTCCCGCTTTCGTTCTACGGGGGCTTTCTTCCTGCTGCTGCGTTGTGCCTAACTGCCCCAGTGTTTTATCTATAATCTCCTTAATTTTCAAATAAATTTCCTGGACTGTATCGAAACATCCTTTTATGAAGTAAATGTGGTCAGCATTTGCTAACTGACACATTTTGTCGTGGTTGTCTTGATAATCACGCCAGTATGCTTCCAACATATAAGCCTTGCGCTTGTAATTATCGATGGTCTTCCTCTCGGATCCATCCTTCTTTATGTTAATTAAAAACTTGTCAAGGATTTCATACAGCTCCGTTTGGGCGAAAAAAAGAGAATCGGAATCCATGTTTAGAGTTGACTTTAAAATATTCCGTACTGGTTAGTATAAATAATTGGTTTGATCTGACCTTATATGCTCCAACCAACCGTCTCTGCAATCCAAGGATCTCCAAATTGCTCGCAACTGGTTCGCGTGGCACTGTGTCACTTGGTAGTCACTGGTAATTAAATTCTCGAAGGACCATGTAGAAAGTAGTGCTCGGCGCTATGGTGACCTAACACACCTTTCTCGTATTGATAGGTATTGTATGGTAAAAGTTAAAGTCTTGGATTATATGAGAAATAGCTATATTGAGTCTACTACACTTAATCACAAGAAATGGTAAATTATGGTTAACTTTATAACTAACTAATTGGTAAAATGGTAATGGTTTAAATGGTTTTTTGAGTACGGTGTCTCTAACGAGATCTGAACGCGAACTGGCCCACATTTAGGTGAACGAGCGAATGTGCATACTTGCGTTCGATGCAATTATGCATTTTCGCTGAGTGTTCGATTAAAACTCGAACAGTCGCCGTCGAAAACGCTATAAAGTTAACAGAAGCCATACCAGATCCATCCAAATTTTCTAAGTGGGAACGACTACTCCGCGCAACAGCAAGCGTTCTACGTTTCATATTTCTTTGTCGAAGAAAAACCGAGAAGACGTTCTACAAAAGAACGAAACAGAATACAGAAAAGGATCCTGTCTGGAAAAAACAGAAAAAGGCGGCACCTCTCCCACTGAAACGAGCGTCGAAGCCATCAGAAAACGACAAAAAACAGATAATAGAAGCCGAATTTCTCCAGCAAGCGGAGAAGATACTGGTCCAGGTCGTACAGCAACAGTCTTTTGCAGAAGATATAGCCAGGCTGCGAGAGCAGAAATCAATAGAAAAAGACAGTCGACTGTGGCCGCTACAAATAGAAGTCGTAGACAGCGTGATACGGCTAAGAAGCCGTATAGCAGCGACCGACGAGGTCACCGATGATGTGAAGCGTCCACCGATACTACACGGCGACCATCACATCACACAGTTATACATAGATTGGACGCATCGGAGTCTACAGCATAGTGGGACAGAGCTCACAATCAACGAAGTAAGGCAGCATTACTGGGTCGTCAAGATGCGACCAACAGCTAAGAAGGTGATAGCGCAGTGTCTACAGTGCCGCATTCGAAAAGCACAGGCACCCGTCCCTGCGACCGGCGACCATCCGAAGACGCGCCTCGCACATCATCAGAGGCCGTTCACATACACCGGGTTAGACTACTTTGGCCCGTTGTCCGTCACCGTGGGCCGCCAACATCAGAAGAGATACGTAGCCCTATTTACGTGTCTCACCACCAGAGCTGTTCATCTTGAAATCGCCGCTAGCCTCAGCGCAGACTCCGCTATACAAGCCCTGCGCCGCTTCGCTGCTCGTCGAGGCTGCCCAACAGAAATATACTACGACAACGGTACCAACATGCACGGTGCCGACAAGGAGCTCCGAGACGCCTTCCAAGAAGAAGCCAGTCGTCGTTGCATCGTGTGGCGCTTCATAACGCCATCAGCGCCATTCATGGGAGGCGCCTGGGAGCGCCTAGTTCGATGCGTGAAGTCGGCGCTATACACTGTGCTCATAGAAAAGCACCCACACGAAGAGGTGCTGTCCACATTGCTATGTGAGGCAGAGTACACAGTAAACAGCCGACCGCTGACACACGTTTCTGTGGACAGCGAAGACGACGAGTCGATCACACCGAACCATTTTTTACTCGGCGGGTCGGCGCGACTCCCATCACCTGGTGTGTTCTCCGAGCAAGATATAGACGGCAAGAGACTATGGCGGCGAACACAAATACTCGCCGACATGTTCTGGCGTCGCTGGGTCCGAGAGTACCTGCCGGAGCTTCAAAACCGGCGGGAGCCGCATAGCCGCGGGCCCGGACTACAGGTGGGCGATCCCGTGCTCATCGCAGACGGCCAGCTGCCTCGCAACACGTGGCCGCGAGGCCGCATAATCGCCGTATTCCCCGGAGCCGACGGAGAAGTCCGGACCGCTGAGGTGCGCACTGCCGGCGGCACCTTGAAGCGTCCGGTGAAGAAACTCGTCCCATTACCGAAGTAATAGCAGAGCGTCGCGGCGACGAGCGTCGCGGCGACGAGCGTCGCGGCGGCGAGCGTCGCGGCGACGAGCGTCGCGGCGGCGAGCGTCGAGACTACGAGCGTCGCGGCGGCGAGCGTCGCAGCATAGCTACGAGCGTCGCGGCGGCGAGCGTCGCGACGGCGAGCGTCGAGACTACGAGCGTCGCGGCGGCGAGCGTCGCAGTATAGCTACGAGCGTCGCGCCTACAGACGTCGCTCACCGGAGAGAATGCAGCGCCGCGCCGACATCGCTATGAGTCATCACTGCACTGCACGGCGGGAGAAATGTTCGCGACGAAGCGTCACCAAACAATAGATACATAGGTTTTTTATTTTGTTCTAACTTAACGTAGATTCATAGTAGGCGACGAGACCCTATCTGTGCACATAGGCGCAAGTAGCGGGGGACCGTCATAGTTCACGTACAGTGTAATCGCGAATCAAACGGTGTTTCTAAGTTAGGAAATCAAAGACTTTTGTTTTTATCATTTTATTTAGTGAATTTAAAGTAAATTCAACGCGTTAAAGTGTAATTTAAAGTTAATTTAAAACGCTAAAGTGTTCTAAAACTCTGTGATAGTGAAATAGTGAAGTTTCCTAAGGAAAACTGTAAGTACAACCTCTATAAATAGCAACTGAGTGGGCTATATAGCCGTTTTATAGTTTTGTTGGTGCGCCCAGGTACCCTAGCTTAAGACCTAGGCCTGGGCGTAGTATTAGACTTGTAGTTTACCTACAAAACCCACTTAGTTGAGTTTACAGAGGTTGAAACTGTGAACGCCACCCTATAAACTACCATTGAGTGGGTTATATAGCTGTTTTTTATAGTTTTGATAGTGTGCCCAGGTACCCTAGATTAAGACCTAGCCCTGGGCATAAAAATTAGACCTGTGGTTTAACTGCAGAACCCACTTAATTGTGTTTATAGAAGTTGCAACCGTACTTTTGTTAATAGATTTTATTGTTTTAGGTTTTCAGGGCGCGTCACGCCCTGAAAAACATAGTGCCGATATTTAAACTATTGTATTGTTCTAGGTCATTAGACCGGCTTCAGATATCTGTATAGACCATTGAAATAGCTTCAGTAGTTTTCGAGTAATTTAACTTGCAAAATATTTTTTGATCAAAATAATCGAATTTTCAGTGTTTACACACTAATATCTTTTCAGAACATAGACTTACAGGAATAACAGATATCTCAATCGATGCGCGGTCTAATGACGATTCTAACAACATGTCACATGTTATATTTAATGAAATATTTAAGATAGAAATAAGCAATTTTGTGAAATTTTTTAAATAAAAAATAGTCGAAAATAAAACCAAAATCAGGAGACGATTCGCGGTCCTCAGTAAGGTAAAGTTTTGAGGTACCTAAGCACACAAGAAAAAATAGCAAATCGTAGCCATCAGCATGGTACCATCTATCTTCCTGAAGAGTGCGCCAATCGTCTCCTGAACTCCGCTGAAGACTTATCAAGATGCTGTTTCATTGAAAATAATCCTTCAGAACCTCACACGAACATAGCTGCTGGTCATCGGTTGCAGACAATCCGAGCCTATAGAAACCGGACGTCAGCGCCGCTTGGACTGGGAGGCCTAACCTCACACATAGGCATTCACCTGGATAGGCTTACACACTCCCTTCACTTCACCGTGTCCAACGATCACGCCCGTCCGGCACAATTTGACTTTCCTGCTTTTGTATATCAGTCACCAATATATTTCTTGCAAACTGTTACAAGATTTGACTTTCCTGCTTTTGTATATCAGTCACCAATATATTTCTTGCAAACTGTTACAAGATTTGACTTTCCTGCTTTTGTATATCAGTCACCACTACCACCAGTTCACATAAAAAGTTCTTTTTATAGCAGTAGTGGAATGAAATCATGGTCGGCTTTCTGGAATTCTAATGTAAGCTATAAGTAAATTAAATAAGTGTACTTCACACGAAACTCCTTGTAACGAAGGTAGGAAAGAATAGATATTAGTAAGAATCTCGCAATCACGCGACAGAAAAACATAATTAACTACATATTAACTACATATTAACTTAACTAATAATAAAATCAGCCTAGATAAAATAAACAAAAACCAACAACCATGCGCATATCGCTGTCATTATACGATACGCTACGGTAAACCACCAGAAATGTTAACTTAAAACTCCTCACTTCACACACACACACCCTCACACAAACTTCAAACTTTTGTGGTCTCGCCGCCATTTTCCTCTTCCATCACAACATTTTTAAAGCGTGATTGTTTGAATTTCAATATAAAATTCGAATATTCCATTTAAATTCTATTCACAAGCTATAAAACAAGATTTATATAAAAGTGAAATATTCAGTATTGGATAAAATGCAATAAATTGTGAAACTGCCAGCTGTCAGGAGATACAATTGTTTGTATATCAAAATAATACTTCCGCAGTTTTCGATTGCACGCGACTGTTACCAAATAAATTCGGCTTGGTGTCAAATATAGTTTTAGAGGGGCTCATGGCTAAATGTTAACAGCTGCACGAGTCAACTTTCCGCGATCTGTTCATGGATACTGACCATCCATTGCAAATCGAACCCCTTCGTAGCTCGTTCAACCGGATTTCGTAGATCTTTGACAGTCATCAGAAGCTCTACAGTCTGACAACCAGTCTTACCAAGGGGACCTCGATAACCCAGTTACTACGTAACATAATAATGTTACCGAGTAACTGGATTGTGGAGGTCAGACAGGCAGTCGCTCTATGTATAATACTGGTATTCAGCTGCATCCGTTCAGACTGGAAGCCGACCACAACTTAGTTGGGAAACGGCTAGGCAGATTGATTGTACATCGTTTTGATTCTAATTATACTATGTTCGTTTTATGATTACAGGTTACTGATGAGCAGTCATGCTAAATGCTTTTTGCTACGAAAGTTTGTTATTCGATTACTGATTCTTATAAGTCGATCTCGTTTTATCGAGATCGACTTGATCTCGTTTTATCCGTTTGTACAAAAAGCTTATAAGATTGGTTTTATTTTTATTTAGATACATTTTATAAATTAAAGTATTCTAAAATTACGGTTTATCCCAAACCTGACCCGAAATCCTAACCCGCAAAGCAGGCAAAAGCCTCGTATTCAAGCAGTCTCTAAGTTGACAATTTTGTTCATTGCTTGATGCAGTGCCACGGACCAAAGACATAGGTACCTACTTATAATTTTGTAACTAACACTTTTTTTTTTTAAACCAGCAGCCTAATTAAGTAACCCTCTTTCAATCGGAATCTGAATAATTTTGAAGCAAATTGCTAATCCACTGTTGAAAACATTAATTTGTCTGCTCAACAACGTAAATAACACAATTAATGTTCATCATACAGTTTTTATTTTGAAAACAGATTTTATCCACGTCAATTATAAAGTTTTATTAAAACACACTAAGACTTTCCTTGACTAAATAATGCTGTAAAATTACTTTTTTCCGTTGAAGTACCCGTTTTCAATAACTTAATTGCAAAAAACCCAAAAAAAAAAAAGTTCGCGGGCTTCACAGCGCAATCACTTTAACTGTTATCTGTGGCAGGGCATGTACCCTTTTTTTTTTTTTTTTTTTTTTTGAGCCCATGAACATGGCGCCCAAATCCTACGTTCCACAGGGCATGTACCCTACGGTGGAACGTAGGATTTGGGCGCCATGTTACTATATTATTTATTGTATTTTTGACGAAATTGCAAGAGTTTAGATCAGGAAAGGTTTAAATAAATACCATTGTATGAATCTGCAATTCTGCACACAACTAGACATTGAAACACTCTTGTGTTATAAGCCGAGCCCAGTGATAAGAGTGTCATGTAACAATTTCTACTACTACTACACATTCTCAGTTACTACTTACAATGCCGTTAAGCCATTTACATTTTAGACGTTTTGCTTCTTAGACATTGATTTTAGACAATTTGCTTTTAAGACGTTCGGCAAGTTAGGCAGCCCGCTCATAATTGTTTTCAATTACTGTAGGTAAAATAAATTAAACTAATTTCCCAAGAGAAATATAGGTGCTAGACATCTATAGGAGAATCTTCACCAACAAAGTTCAGCGGTACTCTAAAGTGTGGAGAAAGTTTAGTCTCCATCGCACCTTCAGTGGGCCTAGCACGAACGCGCGACTTCAACTTTACGTAATTCGTTCAATTTTAAAACCAAAAATACTCGTTTCGTACATAATAATAATTAATTTGTTTTAAGACATTCTTTAGATCTATGGGTGAAATTGTTATACTATAGTTGTATTTTCGATTCCAAAATCGTTCGAATTTACACAACATCAACGAGAAACGACATTATTCAAACCGAACATGACGTTTCGGTGACGGCATGCGGTGGACACGGAGACGTCATGTTCGGTTCGAGTAATCTCGTTTTTCATTGACGTCCCGTTCCCAATGCGGTGGACAAACAGTGTAAGTCCATGGCACAACGTCAACGGGACGTCAACGAGAAACGAGATTAATCAAATCGAACGTGACGTCCCGGTGACAGCGTATGATGGAAACGCGGCCTAGTAAATATAATTATGTTACACTATTTTAGCGCCGTTATCTCGTTCTCGTTGACGTCCCGTTGACGTTATGTACGTGGCGGTGGGACAAACGGCCTTTCGTTACGTTTACGTCGCGCGTTCATACTAGGGCCTCTGAACTGCCTCGATCGAGCTCCTCACGGCTAGTCAGCACTTTAGGATCAACTTAGTTAGACCTTTGTGCTTTAATACAGCCAATATTCTGAGATACGTAGTTGGAAGTGGTTACAATACTGGCTTTTATTGTGAGTCTTTTGTTTTGTTTTCTCCTTCTCTTAGGCACCTGTCCCACCGGCAGTGATTAAGAGCCCATACTACCTCAGCTTTTTATCTCGCTCGCACGATACTGCTCGCGGTTATAGGCCTCTCCCCTTTTTCCTGCCATAGTTCCCGGTTCCCTCATTTCCCTCGACCTTGACGATATCATCAACCCAACGCGCTTTTGGACGACCAAGTCAAAACTGTACACACAGTAGCAGGTCATGTTACTACAAACTGTCAAATTTTCTCATTCGATTTTGAAATTAACCGGCAACATCTTTAAAATCATTTGGAGAAATTTGACAATTTGGTATAATAATCTGATGTGCTGTTGTCTGTTAGTACATTGAATATTTTTGAAAAAAGGTATTTGCTACGATATGTGGGAACGAGTGTGATGCCGAAAATATAGTTCTTTGTCTGTTTTTCTGGGTGTATGTTCCAGATTGGCGCAAAAACGGCTAAAAGGATTTATATGAAATTCAACACACAGACAGTTTATAACCTGAATTAACACATAGAGTACTTTTAATCCCGGTAGTACGTTCCCGTGGGAAACTTTCCAAAATTCACGCGGGCGAAGCTGCGGGCAAAAGCTTAATATTATCACTCATGAAAACTTACTGTTAACACTATTTCATTACAAAACGCGTTATTTTTTGTTTCTGCATTACAACAACACAATTTTTGTTTCTGCTAACAGTGAAACTGTTAGAGTATAACAGTTGCATGCATTGGTACACAAGGACACTGACCTCTCATTTTAAGGATATCCTATACAATGCGAGATCAGCTTATACAGGAAATGTATAGCTTGATCTGTAGCCGTGCGTACGTGCAACTATTTAACTTTGGTTTACTTCGACTGTGTGACTAAAGCCATGTCGCGAAGCAGAAAGAATTTCGTACAATGACCCCTTATTGCCGTTGCGCTCGCATACAATACATTAGTGCGCGAGCGATAGAGATAAGTAATGAGGGGTCATTGTACGAAATTATTTCTGCTTCACGACCAGACTTTAGCTGTTAGCTGTCTCAGGTGACATCATTTCTTCTATTCCCCCGTATATGCAGAACTGTTTGAAAATTAATCACAGGGAAAACTAATAGTCAGTCGGACTGATTGCCCAGGGTGCGACGAACATTTCAGTATTATATGGCACCTGCACGAAAATTAAAAGCTAAAATGAACCATGATTGTAGATTGTTAACATCTTAATTACCCTTCATTCCGAAACTAGAGCTAATCACCTGAAATTACTACCAACGTCACACCGCATGTAGTGTTGTGCTGCCTGACATGGCAATCGCGTAATTAAGTTCAAACATTGAAGCCTCGTTTGCATCTGCTCCCGACAGAATTAATCGTGTTAGCTGAATTATGCCCGTGCTAGGTACAGTTGAATGGTGTGTTTTATAAGCGGTAGCAAGTTTTATAAGCGGTAGTCTTGCTGTTATTACTTAGCCACGAGCTCCTCAACGTTCTAGTGACGTCATTTGCCGATAAATGGCAGATGCTATGTAGCTTTAGTATTGATGAACATGGCCCACCCGAAAGATAGCTGCTGTTACCGGTCCACCAGAGGCGTACTATCTTGGAAAGGAGCCGTGCCCATTTTTACTTCGCACGCTGAATGAATGACCTGACAAAACTTTTGATTTCAACACAAGAAACAATTTTTTACAAATTATAGCCGTACCATATTAGCCGTAGAACCGATGACCGTTGGGGATAGATGTGTTCTCGAGTGGATATCGCGAATCGGCAAACGTAAGGTAGGACGCCCTCAGGTTAGGTGTAGCGACGATCTTCGCAGGGTGGCTGGTAGTAGGTGGATGAGAGTTGCCGAGAATCTGCTAGCTGAGAGCTGAATCTGAGAGCTGAATGGGCTGCTGTTGGAGAGGTCTATGCCCAGCAGTGGACTACTATAGGCTAATGATGGGAAACGACCATCCCGTAAGATGTGATGTCGTTGTTGGCATTCGTTTGGGTCGTAATAATAAGACTTTTTTTTTGCAAATAAGCCTTTGACTGACTCTGACCAATGTACTTCGATATTTAGTTTTGCGTTGTGCAAATGTGTATTACAATATATTTTTACAACAAAGTGATACAAGAGTTCAATGACATGACTATGAAGGGAAAATTTGATTGAGTTAGCACCATTATGCTAGTGGAATGTATTTTTGCATTTCAATACGAGGAAGACTTATTTTATACGATAGGTACTAGTTTTCCCTATTTTTTTTTTTTTTGTAATTAAATGTAGGTCAACGATAATACTATTATACTAATATAGATTATAGGTAACACGTCGACACGACACGACGGACGTACATACATTATAACGTGATACATTCATAATGTTCCATCGCGAAACTTACCGGTGAACCACTTTTCAACCTTATTGCGTTAGTAATAAGGTCGAAATAGTGGTTCACCGTAAAGTTTCTTTTCATTCTCATCACAGTGACAATAAATGTCAACAACTTAACTACTTTCAAAATGTAGTTAAATTAAGGGTTTTTTTGACAGCATAATCAGCCTATAATGTTCCCACTGCTCGGACACAGGCCTCCTCTTGGTGAGAGAGTGAGGCTCTGTAATATTCCCACTGCTCGGACACAGGCCTCCTCTTGGTGAGAGAGTGAGGCTCTGTAATGTTCCCACTGCTCGGACACAGGCCTCCTCTTGGTGAGAGAGTGAGGCTCTGTAATGTTCCTACTGCTCGGACACAGGCCTCCTCTTGGTGAGAGAGTGAGGCTCTGTAATGTTCCCACTGCTCGGACACAGGCCTCCTCTTGGTGAGAGAGTGAGGCTCTGTAATGTTCCCACTGCTCGGACACAGGCCTCCTCTTGGTGAGAGAGTGAGGCTCTGTAATGTTCCCACTGCTCGGACACAGGCCTCCTCTTGGTGAGAGAGTGAGGCTCTGTAATGTTCCCACTGCTCGGACACAGGCCTCCTCTTGGTGAGAGAGTGAGGCTCTGTAATGTTCCCACTGCTCGGACACAGGCCTCCTCTTGGTGAGAGAGTGAGGCTCTGTAATGTTCCCACTGCTCGGACACAGGCCTCCTCTTGGTGAGAGAGTGAGGCTCTGTAATCCACCACGCTTGCCCAGTGCGGGTTGGTAGAGGTCACAAGTCTTCGACTTATTTGTGGTTTTAGGACATGCTCATTGCCGGTATTCTCACGATGTTTTCCTTCACCGTTTTGAAAGCAGTGGTGATGAAATAATTTACAAAAAGTAAAGCGCCTGTCTGGGTTCGATCCTACGACCTACAACTCGTAAATCACGGCCGGTACCACTGGGCCACCACTGCTCCCTGTTTTTTGCCAGAATGAGACAGATTGGAATGCTAACGGTCATAAAAATTCGGGAATTACACCTCTGTACTCTTTTGACGATTTACAACACTGTTTTGGCTTTGGTGTGCAGTCCTAAAATATCAATCCAGAAAATAAGTAATTTATCCAAGCTGTGTCTGGCCCGCTTATTAACTCGCTCCGCTGTCGCTTATAACTTGCTCTGAAGGTCATAACGCACGAAGCGTCGCAAAATGTTTACAGTTATGCAAGTGTTAGGGCTTCGGACGTCGACTTGTCGGACTGAAATATTGTAACACTTTATGAAATTATACTTTCTGTTTTATTTCTACGTGATTTATAAATTACAGTGTATGAATTAATTATGATAGAATAGTGGGATGATGTGGTCATTAAATCATTGGCATGTGTTGACCAAGAACATATTAAACGTGATGATAATAAATTATGGGAAATTAATTATTTATTTCATACTGTATTTTTTTGTACCTAATGTAAAAATACAACTAGTTTATTTTCTTTAACAAGGTTTGTAGGTACTACATAGCTAGTGATAGAAGTGTCCTTTTAAGCAAATAAGTGCCTGTATTAGGACACTCCACTCTTCCGCAACTTATAGATTTACATAATGTACATACACATAAAATTATGCTAGTATTTACCATTTATACAATACATATATGCAGTATTTATTTAACATAGCCTACATTTATTTGATTTTAGTGTATAAGAATAACACTTTTTACAAAAAAAAATACAACTTCCAAAAAACACTACAAAGTGAAAAATAACTTTAATGGTAGTCAGTGTCTGGTTTAGTAAATGTATTTTACGTTTTTTGCCACCGACTTCCGAAATTAAAGTTATTTTTCACTTTGTAGCGTTGTTTTTGGAAGACGGTTGTATTTTTTTGTAAAAAAAGTTTTTATTTTTCACTTTTTATTTGTGGTACCCACCCTACACAAATTACAATACCACTACCTGCAAAAGAAACTAGAACATCATTCACATAAAAGTGGGGAAAAAAATACGTATTATTGAAAAACTCAAAAACTACCCAAGCAAAGTTGATAAATTTTATTTGGGACCAACTTTGAGCCAACCTTCTGGAATAAAACAAGTATTTTTCAATTCAGACGACTGTAAAAAGTTATGCGTGGTAAAACATTTAAAAAAAAAACGTGTCGAATTGAGAACCTCGTCCTTTTTTTTCGTTGGTTAAAAATAAATACAATTAACCTAATTTAACCTTTAACTGAATACCTACATTAAAAACTCAAACTTCCCAAAAATTCACCTTCAAAGAATAAAAGAAACAGCCTAACAAAAAATCTTAAAAGTTCAATCAAAACAAAGCATTGTTGAATGAACCCTTTTTTTTCGTCTACCCTCGCTTTCTTTCTAACAGCGCAGGAACAAAATCCTCACTTAAAAACTGAGCCAACTTCGTCGTGCTTGCAGACAATGTTCGAAACTTCGTTAGAATCCTGTATAAGCTAAAGATCCATCCTTTCTTTCAATTATAAGAGATGTTGGTATTCAAAAAATTTTTTTAGAAAGTAAAGCTTGGTTTAGTCAGTCATTTCCAAACATACTATTATTTTTAACCGACGAAAAAAAAAAGGAGGAGGTTCTCAAATGGACGCGCTTTAAAATGTTTTTTTATGTATGACCATCACGCCTAACTTTTTACAGAGTAGTCGGATTTCAAAGATTCTAGTTTTATTTACGTCGAAGTTGGTTCCATGTAAAAATTAACTTTGCTTGGGTAGTTTTTGAGTTAACTTCAACATACGTATTTTTGCCAAGTCTATGTAGATGATGTTAAGTATAATAATTTCCTGTCACTGTAATTTACATAGCAGGTAGTAGTATTCGAATTTGTGCGGGGTAGGTTCGTACCACAATTAAAAAGTGAAAAGTAGTGAAAACGTGTTTGAAAAAAAAAACACTACAAAGTGAAAAATAACTTTAATTGTTTTTATTTTTATTTTGAAAACTTAATTAAAATATACAAGGTAATATTAAATTATTTATACTATGTACAAGTAGGTATAAATAATAAAAAAAGGGGAAGAGCTCATAGGGCATCAAAAAACGTCCGCATCGCTGTCAGTGAGAAAAGTGCCCAAAAGGCTGGCGGCATAAAATAAAATAAATAATAATAATAATAAAAAAATTTAAAAAAATAAATAAAAAAAAACGAAAATACAAAATCAAACCACCGACTTCCGAAAGTAAAGTTATTTTTCACTTTGAAGTCGGTTTTTTTTTAAGTTTTTATTAGTTACAGTAATAGTTATTTATGCAACTGACGTATAATAAGGGGTATTAAAACACGAATGTGTGTTTTATTTCGCTGTTGTAGTGAAACGCGCGTGCATTACAATGTTCTTTTTTTGAAAACGAGTTGCATTATGAAATTTAGTACAACATTAAAACACCCGTTTGAATGCTATTATGGTTACCATGGTTACTATGACACTGGCTGTTTTAATGTTGGCAATAAGCTAACTGTTTCAGAAACTTTTATAGAGGATTTATAGCATGGGTGTAGATAAAGTTCGTAATGTAAAAAGAAATAGATTCATCAAATGGATTACTAAGTTAAACATTGTGAAAACTGAAGTAAGCTAATGGCTGTTGGCGTTTTTATTTAATTAAAACAAGCTTTAAAAAATTACTAGCTTAAGAACATTGGATAGGCTAATAACAAATTGATAATATTTATTTGCTATTTTTTTTATATTACATGTTTGTTGATTCCGGCATATCCTGCCAAATATCGAAAAGACCAATTGATCATTATTTCAACTCTACAACGATTCTCCTATGAATTAATGAGAATGATGATCCACAGAAAATCATCTCAAACCATCCAGAAAATAACCCGTAACAAAGGTTACAAAATAACCACTTTAATCACTGACAAATACACCGCGAGACGTTAGTGTTGCACGACGGATTTATCTGCGAGGCTCACTGACCGCGGCTATTCGTCTCCCTGCTCTAATCATTTGGGACAAGATTGATGGGAGAACAGAAAGTTAAATTTTATTATACCAAGCGATAGTAACAAGGGTTTGGTGGATGTATGTGGTAAGTTTTGTAAGATAGATCGATCGAGATTCTTAGTGAACGGATTTTAGCGCTCTTTTTCAGTCTCGTGGGTCTAGTGGGCCGCAAAAAGTGCTATTGCTGAACATGGGTTCGATTACAAGGTCGGTCAAAGTGTTATTGGGTTTTTCCATCAGGAATTTCTCAGTAGCAGCACTGAGTCTTGATTTGTGCCCGGAAAATGACCCTATCACACGGTACTGTAGTGGTTTGTTGTAATCAAACCTTGGCATAGATATTACTGGCTGACATTTCAATCATTCAAACATCGAATATACTTATAAAAAAGTGATGCTCGCTTTTTATGAAGATTGACAGATAGATTTTATCTAGGGCTCCGTTTAGCCAGTGTGAATTATAATTTGATTCTGATTATTATTAGGTAGGTATAGTGGGCTTCAGACCCATTTCTCCTGTGCACTACTTTGTTTTTATTCTATAGCCTCTCACTGTGAGGTTCGAGCCCCCCCTGCGCTATGGCCCTATGACCCGACAAAGACCGCGCTTACTACTTTATTAATTTAAATCTTCGCCCGGATTAGGTTCATTGTGAAATCGATATTTTGTGGACATTATGTTTCGGTGTTTATCTGACTTTTCCTCCTTTACTGTTGTCTAAGAAATATTGTTTTGTCTCACAAACCAGTAAAAAATTACTATTGTCATTATAATTAATGTGTGTTTAATACAACCACAATTTTTTAATCTCCCACTTAATTCACTTAGCTAGACTTTGGACAAAGCAAAAAATCTGAATGTAATTTATTTGTTTACGTGAATAGGTAATTACGTAAAATTCGGACTGTGATGTATAGTGTTGATGTGCAATGTACGTATTTTGCCAAGTTTTTTGTACGCAAATCGCTCTGGGGAACATTTGTCATAGCTATTTGAGTTTCTGAAGATGTATTAATAGCATGTTAAATGAGATGTATGTTGAATAAAAAATGGATATTTCAATATGTGCCTAATGATTGATGGATTCAATTCCAAATTATGGTGATTTTTTTATAAAAATGCATTTATGTTGAAAAATAACTTCGTAAACCGATTTATATGGAAATTAATGTCAAGTTAACGGCCATAATTTTTCTTAATGTGTCCAGTATTCGTGTTAAAAAATCTAACAAAGATTTTTATGATTATTATAAATTCTACTCTAGCATAGACATAAGTAGGTACATTTTAATATTATGATGTGATGTGCAGTGGCAAGTCCAAATAAAAGTTGAGTTAAAAAAAAATACAGAAACATAAAATGATGAAATTCTGATCGCTGTCCCAGAGTAGACAGTTTCAATACCAGAAAGAGGATATTTTACTTGAAGAACGAAAATGTGAACATAAAAAATAGTGACCATTATTCAGAATTTTGCTGACAAACTCGAAAAAAAAACAAAATCTACCTATACTAGTAGGTAGTTACCCACAAAAAGGTCAGAAATAAACTAAAAGCTCCCATTTTCAAGTTTCAGCACTGTAACATTTGCTTCATTTTACGTAAGTAATGTAAATTATTGCAGGACGCCATTCATTTGTCACTGTTATCTGTGGCGGTGATGTTCTGATGCGCTGCCCCACTATTTTGTACGTGTAAGACATTTACCTAACTAACATTATATTTTTCGGTGTTTTAATAAAGTTTTCATGTTCAGGAAGTTGAAGTACTTGCAATGATGCTTTAGGTAACGTCTTTCCTGTACTGATCATCATCATCTGCCTAGCCTTTTCCAAACATGTTAGGGTCGGCTTCCAGTCTAACCAGATGCAGCTGAATACCAGTGTTTTATATGGATCGACTGCCTATCTAACCTCTACAACACAGTTACTGAGTTAGACTGGTTGTTAGACTGGTTGTTAGACTTTCGGGCTTTTGACTACCCGTAACGACAGTCAAAGAATCTACGAATGACAGCCGGTACTAACAGCTAACGTGCTTTCCGAGGTACAGAGGGGTCTGGATGTGTAATGGATGGTCACCCATCCACAGACCGACCTCGGCAAGCGTAGCTTAACCTTTGATCGATCAATGCAGCTGTTATTATTTAGCTCACAGCCATTTGCAGTCACGCGGAGTCTTCCAAATGACAAACCGTTACACTTTTTCTGATCCGGAAATAAGTCTCAAAACATTAGGAGTCAGGGCTGCAATCTCGACGTAGATAATGATCAATTTACGACTGAATTCGGTCGCAAAGTACTAATGGGTCCCTAGACGGTCAAAATTACTTGAAAAATACTTGATTTTTTTGTGCTTTTTAGGTCATGAAGTCCTAATGTGTACTTCCTCAGTAGTCGCGCTAATCGTTACAGTTGTAATCGAAATCATGTTATTTGCTAGCTTCTGCCCGCGGCTCCGCCCGAGTCGAGTGGTATGTCGAATAAAAGCCTATGTCCTTTCAGGGTTCAAAGTATTCGTATACCAACTTTCATTAAAATCGGTTCAGCTGTTTAGCCGTGAAAGCGTAACAAACAATCATGCAAAAAAAACCGACTTCCAAAAATCACTACAAAGTGAAAAATAACTTTGATTTCGGAAGTCGGTGTCTTTCGTTTTTTATTTACTTTTTTTATTTTTTTGCCACCAACTTCCGAAATCAAAGTTATTTTTCACTTTGTAGTGATTTTTGGAAGTCGGTTTTTTTTTTGTTAAAAAGTTTTTATTTCTCGCTTTTTAGTGGGTCTGTTTATAATTTGTATAAGTTACAATAGTCTAATGTCAATTGCTCATCACATGTTACAAAATATTGCTTTTCCCGATGCTGGGACGTTAATTGTTGAGGAGTTCTGCTGGTAAGAACCAGGAGAACTCCTCAACAACCACTCACCACACGCATTGTGTGACGAGCGGAAATTGCTTAGCAACCATATTAAAGTAATCGAATCGCAACCCGTGAAATATTTATCATTGAGTAGTTCCGGTAGCCATCTGTGGTCTTCATCATCAGTTCCACTTCACCAAGTGGTGCTTTCCGAGAGCAAATGCACGAGCTACTATAAAAAATACCCAAATCGCTATAGGTGTGCCTATAATATTTGAAGAGTTCCTTCGATTTCTCCAGGATCCCATCATCAGAACAGATAAATGACGGAGTACTGAAGTAAGAAACATACCAAAAAAAAAAAAAAAAAAAAAAAAAATAACATACAACCGAATTGAGAACCTCCTCTTTTTTTGGAAGTCGGTTAAAAATTGTGATAGCTCGGCTAATATACATGATATAATATAATTTATAGCCTATAGCACTCAGGAATAATGTAGCTTTCTACTAGTGAAAAAATTTTTAGAATTGGATCATTAGTTCCGGAGATTACCCCCTACATACAAACTTACAAACTTACAAACTTAAATACAAATTTTACCTCTTTATAATATTAGTATAGATTTAAAATGGGCTTGTTTTTAGCTTTTTAGTTATTTACCACAGTCGGGTTTTTTAGTTTTTTTAAATTACATACTTTGTTTATTTTCTACATTGTATTTTTTTATATTTTTATTTATTGGTTGTTTTGCCTTGCATAGGTAATGAATACAAAATTATAGATATTTTGTCATATTTTAATTACGCTCATTGTTCTGCAACAGCCACGACGCGCTGTCGCGTCGTGCGTGGCTGTTTGCGGGAGTCTAAAGACGCAGATATAATGCCAATGGCCTTGACTGGTTAACATGCATGTTGCCCATCAAGGAGCGCTATCCCAAAATATACGCATTATTAATTTATTATGCATAAAATGTCGCAAAAAAACCAATCCGAGCGTTTGTTTAAATTGTTAAATTTTTGGATATGGAATAATACACACCATACCTCTAAATCCATTGAACACCTATACAATACGTCTAGCACATAATCACATAATAACATCGCTCAAGCGGTACACGTGCTTATAAAGAATCCAAGATGGATTCTCCCCTATTTACATATCGATTCAATTTGGTCCACCCCGGAATGTTCCCGTATTTCCTTAAATAGCTCGGGGTGAAAAGAAATTGGATTTGCATGAACAGTAGGTTTATTTAAGCTTTTTTGTAATTCATTAAGCTTTTTCATATTATGTGGAAACCTGTTGCTTTACATTTGGACGAAATCCAGAGTTCTACAAAGCTTTCGATGTTTTTTGAACGGAATGATTAATCCTTATTTTGCAACTGTGGGTTTCCCACGACTATATTTTTTGTTGTTTCACTTCTGAACAACATGCATTTTTATTTTATTTTGTAAATTACTTTTACCTTATTTTCTTGCTAATAGGTCATTTATAACGTTATCATCATAAGTTTTATAATGTAAACATGATGAATTTTATAACTTTTATAAAAATATTTAATAGCGAATGCCGATTACTGTATTATTTTGTTGTACCTATCTTTTTTTATTTATTGATTTGTTGCATTTGGCAAAGATAACTAATAAGCTTCTGCTTCCTTTTTGGAAATGCGATAATACTTAGGTATTTATTGGTATAATTTAACAAAAGTAGGAGTGTTCGCATAAAAATAGCTGTTATTTTGTATTATCTTCGGAAGTCAGTAAAAATATCAGTGATATCAGTCTGTCTTCTTATCTACGAAGGTTTGTCTAGTTTTTTAAGAGACGTACCTAATTCTTTCGATTTCAAAATAGAAAATGGTCAACAAATCTACAGTCTACAAGGCCTACAACATTATCACAATAAAAATTTAAAAAAATCTATAATATACGTACTCGTAAATCTAAACTAATCTTATCCTAACTTACTAACTCCTTAACTATATACTTAAAAGTGAGTTTGTTTGTTTGTTTGTTAAGCTCTCACGATAAAACGGTTGAATGGATCTGGATGAAATTTGGCGCTAAAGTAGGCCATGACCTGGAGAAGTACATAGGCTACTTTTCAACCTGGATCGCAGACGACATCGCGGGAAACAGCTGGTATTATAATAAATAAAAAATATTTGATTTTAACCGACTAAAAAAGGAGGAGGTTCTCAATTCGGATGTTTGTATTTTTTTTTTTTTATGTTTGTTCGCGCATAACTCCGTCGCTTGCCAACCGATTTGAAAAATTATTTTTTTTTTGGAAAGGGTATACTTCCCAAATGGTCCCATTTTTGTCAAAATCCAGTTCTGATGATGGGATCCTGGAGAAATCGAAGGAACTCTTCAAATATTATAGGCACACCTATAGCGATTTGGGTATTTTTTATAGTAGCTCGTGCATTTGCTCTCGGAAAGCACCACTTGGTGAAGTGGAACTGATGATGAAGACCACAGATGGCTACCGGAACTACTCAATGATAAATATTTCACGGGTTGCGATTCGATTACTTTAATATGGTTGCTAAGCAATTTCCGCTCGTCACACAATGCGTGTGGTGAGTGGTTGTTGAGGAGTTCTCCTGGTTCTTACCAGCAGAACTCCTCAACAATTAACGTCCCAGCATCGGGAAAAGCAATATTTTGTAACATGTGATGAGCAATTGACATTAGACTATTGTAACTTATACAAATTATAAACAGACCCACTAAAAAGCGAGAAATAAAAACTTTTTAACAAAAAAAAAACCGACTTCCAAAAATCACTACAAAGTGAAAAATAACTTTGATTTCGGAAGTTGGTGGCAAAAAAAAAGAAAGTAAATAAAAAACGAAAGACACCGACTTCCGAAATCAAAGTTATTTTTCACTTTGTAGTGATTTTTGGAAGTCGGTTTTTTTTTTGTTAAAAAGTTTTTATTTCTCGCTTTTTAGTGGGTCTGTTTATAATTTGTATAAGTTACAATAGTCTAATGTCAATTGCTCATCACATGTTACAAAATATTGCTTTTCCCGATGCTGGGACGTTAATTGTTGAGGAGTTCTGCTGGTAAGAACCAGGAGAACTCCTCAACAACCACTCACCACACGCATTGTGTGACGAGCGGAAATTGCTTAGCAACCATATTAAAGTAATCGAATCGCAACCCGTGAAATATTTATCATTGAGTAGTTCCGGTAGCCATCTGTGGTCTTCATCATCAGTTCCACTTCACCAAGTGGTGCTTTCCGAGAGCAAATGCACGAGCTACTATAAAAAATACCCAAATCGCTATAGGTGTGCCTATAATATTTGAAGAGTTCCTTCGATTTCTCCAGGATCCCATCATCAGAACTGGATTTTGACAAAAATGGGACCATTTGGGAAGTATACCCTTTCCAAAAAAAAAATAATTTTTCAAATCGGTTGGCAAGCGACGGAGTTATGCGCGAACAAACATAAAAAAAAAAAAATACAAACATCCGAATTGAGAACCTCCTCCTTTTTTAGTCGGTTAAAATCAAATATTTTTTATTTATTATAATACCAGCTGTTTCCCGCGATGTCGTCTGCGATCCAGGTTGAAAAGTAGCCTATGTACTTCTCCAGGTCATGGCCTACTTTAGCGCCAAATTTCATCCAGATCCATTCAACCGTTTTATCGTGAGAGCTTAACAAACAAACAAACAAACTCACTTTTAAGTATATAGTTAAGGAGTTAGTAAGTTAGGATAAGATTAGTTTAGATTTACGAGTACGTATATTATAGATTTTTTTAAATTTTTATTGTGATAATGTTGTAGGCCTTGTAGACTGTAGATTTGTTGACCATTTTCTATTTTGAAATCGAAAGAATTAGGTACGTCTCTTAAAAAACTAGACAAACCTTCGTAGATAAGAAGACAGACTGATATCACTGATATTTTTACTGACTTCCGAAGATAATACAAAATAACAGCTATTTTTATGCGAACACTCCTACTTTTGTTAAATTATACCAATAAATACCTAAGTATTATCGCATTTCCAAAAAGGAAGCAGAAGCTTATTAGTTATCTTTGCCAAATGCAACAAATCAATAAATAAAAAAAGATAGGTACAACAAAATAATACAGTAATCGGCATTCGCTATTAAATATTTTTATAAAAGTTATAAAATTCATCATGTTTACATTATAAAACTTATGATGATAACGTTATAAATGACCTATTAGCAAGAAAATAAGGTAAAAGTAATTTACAAAATAAAATAAAAATGCATGTTGTTCAGAAGTGAAACAACAAAAAATATAGTCGTGGGAAACCCACAGTTGCAAAATAAGGATTAATCATTCCGTTCAAAAAACATCGAAAGCTTTGTAGAACTCTGGATTTCGTCCAAATGTAAAGCAACAGGTTTCCACATAATATGAAAAAGCTTAATGAATTACAAAAAAGCTTAAATAAACCTACTGTTCATGCAAATCCAATTTCTTTTCACCCCGAGCTATTTAAGGAAATACGGGAACATTCCGGGGTGGACCAAATTGAATCGATATGTAAATAGGGGAGAATCCATCTTGGATTCTTTATAAGCACGTGTACCGCTTGAGCGATGTTATTATGTGATTATGTGCTAGACGTATTGTATAGGTGTTCAATGGATTTAGAGGTATGGTGTGTATTATTCCATATCCAAAAATTTAACAATTTAAACAAACGCTCGGATTGGTTTTTTTGCGACATTTTATGCATAATAAATTAATAATGCGTATATTTTGGGATAGCGCTCCTTGATGGGCAACATGCATGTTAACCAGTCAAGGCCATTGGCATTATATCTGCGTCTTTAGACTCCCGCAAACAGCCACGCACGACGCGACAGCGCGTCGTGGCTGTTGCAGAACAATGAGCGTAATTAAAATATGACAAAATATCTATAATTTTGTATTCATTACCTATGCAAGGCAAAACAACCAATAAATAAAAATATAAAAAAATACAATGTAGAAAATAAACAAAGTATGTAATTAAAAAAAACTAAAAAACCCGACTGTGGTAAATAACTAAAAAGCTAAAAACAAGCCCATTTTAAATCTATACTAATATTATAAAGAGGTAAAATTTGTATTTAAGTTTGTAAGTTTGTAAGTTTGTATGTAGGGGGTAATCTCCGGAACTAATGATCCAATTCTTATTATTATTATATTATTATTTTATTAATCAAATACTTTGCACGCTTAATAGTGTTATAAGAATTTAAATTCAACTTTAAAATATACTATCAAAATGTAAGAGGCTTACGAACCAAGACAGAGGATTTTTATACCGCTGTTTTAAATTTTGATTACGATATAATTATTGGCACTGAAAGTTGGCTCAATGATACGGTGTTGGACCATGAAATTTTAGATAACCGATACAGAGTGTTTAGGCGCGATAGGTCTTCTACGGTTTCTTCGACTACAAAAAGGGATGGTGGGGGGGTGTTTGTTGCAACTTTGGACAAATATGATGTCTCACGGAGGTTAAATTGGGAGTCCCATTGCGAGGAATTATGGATCACAATCAAGTGTGAGAGTGGTTTAAATATTAATATTTGTGCGGTTTATATTCCACCTCCAATCAAACAAGACTATATCGATGCACTGTTTCGGAACTTTACAGAAGTAATTAACAAAAAGAGCAAAAACAATTCTATCAACTTACTAATCGGCGATTTTAATATGGGTAGTATCACTTGGGAATATAATGAAGATTCTGGACTATTGGTCCCCAAAGGATCTAGTAGTAATATAGAACATATTTTTTTAGACATGGTAGCCTTTAATGATCTTCATCAATGCAACGCGATACTCAACGAGTCAAATCGTATTTTAGATCTGGTTCTTAGTAGTAATAATAACAAAGTGTTGGTGTCTAAGGCCTCAGTTCCACTCATACAAATTGACCCTCATCATCCACCACTGGAGATCTCGTTTAAAACTAACCATAGCAATCCTCTAGTGCAAAGTAAAATCCCGTACTTAAACTTTTATCTCTGTAATTATGAAGCGGTCAACTCTGAACTTGCGAAGGTTGTTTGGTCTGTTGAATGGAATTCTATAACTAATGTGAACGAAATGGTGCAAAAATTCTATGATATTCTTATGCCAATTATTAAACTGCATACTCCGATTACAAAACCACGAGATGAACGCTATCCTGTCTGGTACAGTCGAGCTTTACTAAAAGTCATAAAAGAAAAAGCAAAATATCACAATATATTTAAAAAATACGGTAATCCTAGAGATAAAATTACGTTTGAATGCCTGAGAGTGCGTTGCAGTGAGTTGATAAAGGACTGTTATGCCAATTTTAAAAAGAACATAGCTGAACATCTGCGTACCAATCCTAAACATGTCTGGAGGTACTTAAAAAATAAACGGATAGGTAACGATTATATTCCCAACAAAATGACTTTGAACAATACTATGTTTGCCAGGGGAGGTCAGGAAATTTGTGAGTTGTTTTCCGATAATTTTCAGTCCATATATAGAGCAAATAGTGATGTACACTCATCAACGCGAGTAGAACCCACTCCCTGTAGCAATAACACTTTCAGCCAGTGCAAAATTGAAGTAAAAGAAGTTTTTGATTACTTGTCTTCCCTAGACTGTGACAAAGGACCCGGGCCTGATTCAATTCCTCCTCTCTTCCTTAGAAAATGTGCAGTGAATCTGGCTGATCCTCTGACTACAATTTTCAACTACTCTTTGGCACAGGGCTTATTCCCTGATCAGTGGAAAATAGCGCACATCACGCCAATCTTTAAATCGGGTAGTGTTGATGATGTTTCAAATTACAGACCAGTGTCCATTCTATCATCTTGTGGTAAAATTATTGAATCGCTTGTCCAGAAAAAAATGTTTTCTCACTTTAAAAATGTGCTGGATAATAACCAGCACGGTTTTCGCCCCAAAAAATCGACACTGTCTAATCTAGTCGAGTATGTTTCATTCATCTCATCTGCATTAGATGACGGTAGAGAAGTACATGCAATATACACCGACTTTAAAAAGGCCTTCGATTTGGTGGATCACGATTTACTAGTTGCTAAATTAGAAAGTATGGGTGTTCATGGGTCGTTGCTGCGTTGGTGCGAATCGTACTTAAGGAATCGATCACAATTGGTGTATCTCAAAGGTTATAGTTCCAGACAATTTTACATACCATCAGGGGTGCCTCAGGGTTCACACTTGGGGCCTCTATTTTTCTTAGTTTTCGTAAATGATTTGGGGAACAAAATTGACTCTGAATATAAACTTTTTGCTGATGATCTAAAAATATATCGAACTATAAACAATGAATCCGATATTATTCAGCTTCAGCTAGATTTAAATAGCATACATAATTGGTGCATACAAAATAAAATGTCATTAAATCAAAATAAATGTTATTTCATAAAATTTAGTAGAAAAAGGAAGGTAACTCGAAATTATTACTCGATTAATAACAGCCGACTCCAAGAAGTTGATACTATTAGGGATCTTGGTGTTTTGGTAGATAGTAGTTTAAGTTTTAGGAGTCATTATGACCAAATGATTAGTCGGGCATCTAAATTGTCAGGTTTCATCGTCAGGGAAATGAAAATTTTTAAAGAACCAATTCTAACAATTTCCGTTTACAACAGCGTTATTCGGAGTATTTTGGAGTATTGCAGTACGGTGTGGAACCCGTTTTATCAGGTGCACTCTGATCGGATAGAGCGCGTTCAAAAAAGGTTTTTATACCACTTATGTTACTCAGATAACAGATGTCATAGTCTCAACTCGTACAGCGCTAGGCTAAGTCATTATAAAATGAAATCTTTAAGTGCACGTAGGAAATCTTTAGATTTCATGTTTTTGTTTAAATTAATAAACGGCTTAATAGATTCACCCGAGCTTTTAGAAAAAGTGACATTTAGTATCCCACGTAGTAGTAGCCGTTTAATTAACCGAATGACTTTCGTACTGCCACATAGTCGAACTAATATAGGTAATTTTTCACCCATTTGCCGCATGCTTTCTCTTGCGAATTCCATTCGTGGTGAAATAGATGTCTTTGCTGGTTCTGTAGCCTCTGTTAGGACTAAGCTTAGAGTCTTAATTGTATAATCATGTTTATATTATTTTTTTCTGTTTCTAAACTCTTCATTATGTGTCTGTGGAAAATTTCACAATTTGTAAGTTTTGTTTAACTTTTTTTTTATAAGTTAATAAGTACTTAGTAAGTGTTTAACATAAAAATGCATGCTAGATTCACATCCAGTAGATGTCAATCAGACCTGTTGTGTTAGAACTGTTTTATTGCGTTTGAGATTGTACATCAGTTTTGTGAATTAAATAAAAAAAAAAAAAAAAAAAAAAAAAAAAAAAAAAAAAAAAAAAAAAAAAAAATTCTAAAAATTTTTTCACTAGTAGAAAGCTACATTATTCCTGAGTGCTATAGGCTATAAATTATATTATATCATGTATATTAGCCGAGCTGTCACAATTTTTAACCGACTTCCAAAAAAAGAGGAGGTTCTCAATTCGGTTGTATGTTATTTTTTTTTTTTTTTTTTTTTTTTTTGGTATGTTTCTTACTTCAGTACTCCGTCATTTATGATTCGATTCAGAAAATTCTTTTTTTATTTGAAAGGGTATACTTCCAGATTGGTCCCATTTTTATCAAAATCCAGTTCTGATGATGGGATCCATGAGGAATCGAGGGAACTCCTCAAATATTATAGGCATACATATAGTGATTATGGTATTTTCATCAACAAATCAAGCGTTTGCATTCAGAAAGTATCATCTGGTGAAGTGGACCTGATGAAGAAGACCACAGATGGCCACGGAAACTCCTCAACAATGAAAAGTATTTCACGGATAGCGATAAGATTAAAATAGTTAAGCGACTATGACGAAGCTTTAAATAAATGGTTCTGATGAAAATGGTACCATCGAACCGATCTGATGAAGAAGCCGGAAGGTAGGCATCGGAACTCAGTAATAAAACAATGTATCCTAGCCGTGTTTGGGCTTATTGGAATTGTCATGAGGTGCACTTTGGCTATAAATGCTTTAATGGTAATTATATGCCGCTTCAAATTGCGCTACTTGAGTTGTATGCTATGTGTGGCCTTGATTGTCAGAAGGCAGATTTCGTAGCCTCGTTATGTCCGTCAACTTTTTGCAGAGTGGTATTCAGATTTGTATGGGGTAGGTAGGCACCACTAAAAAGTGAAAAATAAAAACTTTTTACACAAAAAAAAAACCAGCGACTCCCAAAAAAACACTACAAAGTGAAAAATAACTTTAATTTCGGAAGTCGGTGGCAAAACAAAACGAAAGTAAATAAAAAACCAAAGACACCGACTTCAGAAATTAAAGTTATTTTTCACTTTGTAGTGTTTTTTCGGGAGTCGAGTCGGTTGTTTTTTTTTTGTCTAACAAGTCGGAAAGAAAGAATTCTTTAAACAGACTTTTGTGCATGCCCTGCCTAAACGGTTGTTTAAAATTGAGAACAATGTATGGCAGTCTGGTCCGTCTTAAATAATTCTACAAAAAAGAAGTCCGCCACACCATCTTTCTGTCTTTTATATTTTATCTTTTATACATCTTTTATTGCTTTAAAAAAGTATTTTTTAGACATACTTACGTTTGGATGATTATTTAAACAACAAAACATTAATCCTTATCAAAATAAGTTATTTTATGATCACAAAGACATCATGGAGATAAAATTTGGCCTTTACAGTATGGCAATTGGTCATACAGTTTCGGAGATAATATAAAATTACTAAAACGCAAAATAACTTTAATTCATACCGGTCGCTCTTGAGCAAACATGTTTAGTGCGGACGTTTTATCAATTTACCCATAGATGGCGTTGTGCAAATAAGTAATTTTTCTGAATTACGAGATTTATTATTTAAATAATGTCGGTGGAATACAGCGGAAGGGTTTGTTTTTTTGTTAGTTTGTTTGAACGCGCATCTCTGGAACTACCCTCGTCGGATTTGAAAAAATCTTTTTGCATTTTATATTCCAGTTCTTGAGGAGGGCTATAGGCTATTTAACATCACGCTAGGGCCCTTAGGAGCCAAATGCGAAGTAATAGCGCGGGCAGGCGATGCGGATGGATATGGGCTATTTAACATCACGCTAGGGCCCTTAGGAGCCGAGCGCGAAGTAATAGTGCGGGCAGGCGATGCGGAAGGATATAGGCTATTTAACATCACGCTAGGGCCCTTAGGAGCCGAGCTCGAAGTAATAGCGCGGGCAGGCGATGCGGAAGGATATAGGCTATTTAACATCACGCTAGGGCCCTTAGAAGCCGATCGCGAAGTAATAGCGCGGGCAGGCGATGCGGAAGGATATAGTCTATTTAACATCACGCTAGGGCCCTTAGGAGCCGATCACGAAGTAATAGCGCGGGCAGGCGATGCGGAAGGATATAGGCCATTTAACATCACGGTAGGGCCCTTAGGAGCTGAGCGCGAAGTAATAGCGCGGGCAGGCGATGCGGAAGGATATAGTCTATTTCACATCACGCTAGGGCCCTTAAATAAATAAATAAATAAATATCTTTGGACATTTCACACAACGCCATCTAGTCCCAAGCTAAGCAACCTAATGCTTGTGTTATGGTAACGAGATGGCTGATAAATTACTTATATACATTTTTTTTTTTTGTAAATACATACATATTATAGATAGAAAAACACCCAGACTCGGAACAAATACTTGTAGGTCGTACAAATATTTGTTCCGTGCGGGAATCGAACCCGCGACATGCTGCGCAGCAGTCAATCGCTCAACCACTGCGCCAACCGTGTCGTCTTAGGAGCCGATCGCGAAGTAATAGCGCGGGCAAGCGATGCGGAAAGTCTATTTAACATCACGCTAGGGCCCTTAGGAGCCGATCACGAAGTAATAGCGCGGGCAGGCGATGCGGAAGGATATAGTCTATTTAACATCACGCTAGGGCCCTTAGGAACCGATCGCGAAGTAATAGCGCGGGCAGGCGATGCGGAAGGATATAGGCTATTTAACATCACGCTAGACCTTAGGAGCCGAGCAACAAGAAAAAATGTCAGCAAGGATGCTATTAAGCGCAAACGAAGTAATAGCGCGGGCAGGCGTTGCGATGCGATGCGTCGGGGTTGGTGGGTGGGGGGGACAAGAAATTTAACACGGACGAAGTCGCGGGCAGAAGCTAGTTAAATATAAGATGGTAGCAGGCGGGACCCATTTGAGTTTGAAAATCTAAAAATGGAATGGATCCCGCCTGCTTCCAACTTTTATTTTATTTAAAATGTGATTGTTTTTAGCTTTTCAGTTTTACCGCAGTCGGGTTCTTTAGTTTTTAGGGTTCCGTACCAAAATGGTAAAAAAGGAACCCTTATGGTGTGACTCAGTCTGTCTGTCTGTCTGTCTGTCTGTCACAACGGGATATCTAAAGAACTACTAATTCTATCAACTTGAAATTTAGAACAGTTTTATATGACGTTTACCCAACTATTTTGCAAATAACAAAGAAATAAAAATATTTAATTTTTTTTTGCAACAGGGACTGAAAGAGGGTCTCATAAATTCAAAGTGGGGCTACTAGGGCATGTGGGATATCATATGCAAGAGCGCTGTTTGCACATTCTTAAACATTTTTTTCTTTTTTTTACGCCGCATAGTTTTCGACTTTTGAGGAAAAATGTAAAAAAAAATACCTTTCCCCCCCCTCATCTCCGAAGTTTGCAAAGAGAAAAATCTGAAATTATTGTATGTGATAGAAGTTTATGTAAAGATTACAGGAAAAATAAAACGATGTCTCTAAATAGCACACTTTTTCAGAAATCGGAACGGAACCCTCGGTGCGCGAGTCCGACTCGCTCTTGACCGGTTTTTTTTAATTAAGTACTTACTTTTATTTTCCCAATTTTTAGTTTACATATAATAGGTATGTAAACTAAAAATCTGGAAAAAAAAAGTTTAATAAAACTTTCACATATTACGTGAAAGCTTTCGTAGATTCAATAAAACAAGAAATAATGCTCACATTTATTTTAATAGCCATGTTTTTTTTTTATTTTACGTTTTTTATTACGATTTGTCACTCGAGTTACTTTTATAATTACTTACTTTTAATCAAATTACTTTTATAAGTTGTATATATTTTTGTAATCACCCTGTAAAACCCTTCATTGTCATATCCCGAACGATGGTGTTAGAAGAAAAAAAAATTTGGAACTCCAGCCCAAATCCGCCATTTTACTTTGCTTTTGATTTTAATGTAGCCACTAGCCAATGACACTTGCGCTCCCAAGACAAATCTAAAGACGTATAATTTATCCAAATCTGTTTATTCGGAGTTACGAGGGAACAAAGAAACGGACATACAAACATACATACATATACATACGGGTCCAACACATAACCCTCCTTTTGGGCTTCGTCGCAGTCGGGTAAAAATTGCTTATTTCACATTGTAATAATATATGTATTGTATTGTATATTGCGTTGTGATTTTTAAGTGTATATGGATTTTATCTGGAAATAAAAATATTTCATTTCATTTCATTTTTCATTTCATTGTGTATTCCGTGAAAAACGGCCATTGCTCAGCTTCCAACTCTGTTTAAGAAGGCAATGTCCGTTTCAAACACCATATCCTTTATGTCTGTCTAACCTTCAAGCCCACCTGATGATAATATCACTGCCGAAACTACCTGCATCGCCGTTGACAGTATAATATCCAAGACTTAAAAGTTACTCACCAATGTATTTTGAACCCTGCCTGAAAAGCTACAGGGTTGGATTTTCAAGGTGGTGTCAAAAACATTTCAGGTTAGTGTTTGTGCTTTAGTATTGTAATAAAAGCGGTCTCAGTATTGTTTTACTGTGGATATGACATGAACATTGAACAGTAACGTGTTTAGTATCCTTTGTTTGTGTTACCAAATCGTCCATGTATGGTATTGTTATATGACATTTGTATCCTTAGCACGAACATAAGGATCTACACCGTTACCGTTACGTGATTTTCAATAGGTATACAGATTTCGTAAAAATCGATATATCCTAGGTAATATGCTACCAAATTCAAATTCAAATTCAAATCATTTAATTGAAGTAACGAGACTCATACAAGGAATAAACACACAATAATTAAAATGATTATAAAATAAATTAATTCAAATTAAAATTAAATCAAAATCATGTCAAAATAAAATTACATTAAATTAAATCAAAATTAAATTAAAGTAAATCAAAATTATATCAAATTAAAATGAAATCATATTAGGTACAAAAAAAACAAAACATCATAATTATAATTTTCTAACCGGCATAGGAACAGCAACATGCCTGCCACAGCCATGCCGGATATAAGCCATACCAACTCCCATGTACTGGGGCTGGAACTGAGTGTAATTTTAATCACAAAAAAAAATCTGCCGTTCCCTACATTTGACAAGTTATGCGAACATAAATGTAGGGAACAGCTGATTTTTGTTCGTGTCTTCAGGTTTGATCCCACAGTAAAAGTTGTTCATAATGATGAGCACAATGACAACTGAAGACGATAACGGTGATTAAAATTACACTCTGTATTTAATTACTAAACTTGTATGTTAAGAAAAGAAAGAACAACAACAACCACATAACCCTGGTTAAAAACATTAACAAACAGTCGTGTAAAATGCACACGATATTGCTACAATTCTTTAAAAAATTCGCACAAAATGTGTTACAGCAATAGGTCTGATTATCGAATCCAAACCATTCAAGGCTCTTACAGACAGAGCCTTCAATCACGTTTCCCGCCTTATGTTGGTCAAGGAAAATAGGTCTTCCATCTATTCTCGTCTACAATCGAAATATGATCTTGACCCCCACGAAATAGATGATAAAATTAGAATAATTGCGCATCAGCTATAAATCTTCTACGCAGAGCACACTTGCAACACAAAGCATATACCTAGCTCAGTTCGTACTCGTCTATATTGTAAACTTTTGATAATTTATTAGTCTTACGAAACACTACAATGAAAACTAGGAACTACTGTATTCTTCCTTACATTTACATGTCTAATTTTGTAAACACACAAGGCACCAACATCACGAGTTCTCGCTTCACTATCACTATTTAGGTTAGGTATGGTTAAATAAATAAATAAATAAATATCCTTGGACATTTCACACAACGCCATCTAGTCCCAAGCTAAGCAACCTAATGCTTGTGTTATGGTAACGAGATGGCTGATAAACTACTAATATACATTTTTTTTTTGTAAATACATACATATTATAGGTACAAAAACACCCAGACTCTGGACAAATACTTGTAGGTTGTACAAATATTTGTTCCGTGCGGGAATCGAACCCGCGACATGCTGCGCAGCAGTCAATCGCTCAACCACTGCGCCAACCGTGTCGCCAACCGTGTCGTCGATTGTTTATTGGAGCGACGATCTTCGCAGCGTAGCTGGTAGCAGCTGGATGAGGGTTGCTGAGAATCGAACTGAATGGCGTGCCATTGGAGAGGCCTATATCCAGCAGTGGACTGCTATAGGCTGATGATGATGATGTTTTGTTCTTTTTAAACGACTTCGAAAAAAGGAGGAAGTTCTCAATTCGGATGTTTATTGTTGATTACTATTAATATGGTTGCTAAGCAATTTATGCTCTTCACAATGCATATGGTGATGGTGACTTCACCATCAGCTCCTTCTCCTAGTTCTTACTAGGAGAAATCCTCAATAATTAACGTTCCTGCATCGGGAAAGGCAATATTTTGTAAAAGGTGATGAGCAGTTGACAGTAGGCTATAGTAACTTAGATAAACTGTATTTTGTTTTTTGCCACCGACTTTCGAAATTAAAGTCATTTTTCACTTTGCAGTGTTTTCTTTGGAAGTCGGTTGTAGGTACGAGTAGTAGGTAGTATAGTAGGTACTCGTAAGTAAGGATCATAGCTGGGGACGTTCTGTAGTTTTTTCTTACCCTCATGGGACAAAGGCGTGAGTTTATAAACTTAAATTGTCTCAAAATCGGAATGTCAGTCCACCATATTTGTTTACAAAAAAATACAAGTAAAAAGAACAGACTTTAGGCATTCTATAAACCAGTCTCTTAGAACATTCCCTTGAGTGAAAACTTATTGGTTCTCTAGAGTGGAGTAAATCTAAGCGGCTAATACGAAAGTTTTGCAAGAAAACCCAGTGGTGCAGTGTAATCTAGAGTTATTGGGTAAACTGCGGTGGTGGGTTCCGTTCTAGCAGGAGGAAACCTTATATTCTTAGCATAGGTGGCTGTATCGCTACGCTTAAGAATGGGCGACTAGCTTCATCTTTCTGACTGACAGACCCCTTGAAAATTCAAAAGTGCCTGTAATTGGTTTATTTGAAATAAATGCTTTGAGGTGAGTTTATGTTTGAGTTTATCGTTTCTGAAAGAAAATCATCTTAAATAATCTAATTTACCTATTTTACACGTTGTTTTTATTATGCTTACTGTGTGAAGGTCAGGGAAATTAATGCGAATTGACTACCAACTCAAATTATCCGTTGATTTATTCAAATCACAACTGAGAGTAGTATGAAATGGCTATAACACATCCAATTAACGTAAGGTTTACCAATTTGCTTATCAATGAATTTCCCTGACTTTACCTATCGCTTGCTTTAAAGATGTTTTTCTGTTATTATGATTTAAGTAAGTATGTACGAGTATGGCAATCATTTTCATATGAATTATTTGCCAAATAGTTGAAATCCATATATACCTGATGGCAGTAGGTACATGATTTTTAACGAACCTACTTATTTTGGCCGACACACACTTGACAGTTTTTAATAAGTTGAACACTTTTTATTACAATTCGGTTATAAATAGAAAGTCATTCGTTTTGTTTGCAGAACAGTAAAGTTAAGTCTGTATGATAACAAAAAGTTTTAGAGTAAAATTAAGTCTGTATTTTATTAGTTCTTAAAGGTAGGTAAAAGTGGACTTACTTATCTACTTACTTATTATAACAAAAACTTTTAGAGTAAAATTCAACTTGTATAGGTTTTTGAATAGAATTTGGAGCTGCTATGCTTAGTTAACTACGCTGTGAAAATTCAACTGTCTACCTATTACTGTTCATGAGATTCAGCCCTCTCACAGACAGACGTACGGATGGACGGACAGACGGACAGCGGAGGCTTAGTAATAGGGTTCCGTTTGGTACCCTTTGGATACGGAACCCTAAAAAGAGGGGAAAATAATGTAACGTTTAAAACACCTAAATATATTAACGTATATTTTATCCCTCAAACCACGAAAGTGCAGTCAAGTTACACCTACCATTTTTATAATTATGTCCCAGAATCTGTAGTTTGTACTTAAGGGGTGGCAATTTGAAGTCTGATTAAAATGCAACAGGGACACTGCTCTAAAATTAAGCTACACGCCACTGAGCTCCGGTCTAGTTGACCTGAATTCTCCAAATATTTATAGAGACCACAGTGGATTGCTTTACAGTTCTAGGAATGTAGGTGCTCCGTCAGAAGGCTCAATCCCAATATCAATTCCAGTACCAAATCCAATCCAATACAATACCAAAATAGAACGAATTCAATACCCAAAAATCAATTCAAATCCAAATCCATACATCCAATTCCAAAAAACAGCCCCAATTAAATTTTTGGCGAATTCTTATACTTAAAAACGTTCTACCATCATTCTCAGCAGCAATCAAAGTCAAAAATGCGTCAAAAATTTAAGGAAAAAAGTATTTTTTTACAGATTGAGACTGAGATTTGAATGCGGACGCGTTCTTGAAAATACGGGAATTGCGTCTCAGGTTTTGTGATTCTTAAAAGAACAATTAATGGAAATAATGGTAGCATTAAGTATTCACGGTCTTCACTTGAAACACAAAGAAAAGTCACTTTTAAACGCTATTTGTCTTGTCCGATTTCTTTTTATTACTTAGAAACAACAAAATAAAAATTTTAAGAATTTAAAGATTTTTTCTACTGCAGGGTTTTTTCTAATACAGAGAAGAAATGACCACTGTTTGAATTTAATGGTGCACATAGATAATAATACAAAATGTAAAGATAAAGTAAAGTCAAAAGAGTCGGACCATTAATAAAAGTACAACAAAAGTTAATCATGTCGGCTCAAAAATGCACAAGAAAATAACACGTAAAATTCTTCTTTCAAAGCCAAGAATATAAAATATTTGCATCATTAAACATTTATAAAAAAAACCGGTCAAGTGCGAGTCGGACTCGCGCACGAAGGGTTCCGTACCATATTATATGTTTAACAATCGCAAAGATAACTTTTTCCTTATTTTATAATGATACTGTGAATTACAAGGTTATTTTTTGCAGTTGCAGAAAATCACCCATGTTTAAACAAAATACCTTATGAATCGCCGTTTTCAGTATTGTTGATTAAATACAGTATTCATGGTACCTACATGGTATAAAGAATTTTCAAATTCCTAATTTGTTGAATTGTTGCGCTAGAGCTCGTACAAAAATGGTCTAAAATTTACAACTTTTGCGGCCCCCTATTTCTTAATTTTAAAAGATTTAAAAAAAATATGTTTGTACTCTACTCAATGAGTTCTAGACGATGACACCCCACATGCTAGATTAAAATTTTATTTTTTTTTTTCAAAATGAAAAGTTTATTGTATGGGGACCGACCCCTTACATTTTTAACTTTGCTTTATTTTTATTATTTGTTGTTATAGCCGTAATAGACAGCGGAGGCTTCGTAAGTTTGTACTGGACTGTACGTGGTTGTCTGATTTCATGGATTTTAATTTTCTTGCGCGGAACCCTAATTATTTTTCTAAAATAAAAATAGCCTAAGTTACTCCTTAAAACATCAGCTATATGTCGACAAAATCGGTGAAAATTCCTTTGGCAAGTTTCCTAACTTGACTCAAAGTACCATTTTTTTAATGGACTGCGCTTTAAAATACTTCTATACAAACTTTAACATCCCTAACCTCATTTGAGGCGTAGTTTTGAAAAACTAATAATGACAAATATTATTAACTAGCTGCGCCCCGCGGTTTCACCCGCATAAACCGGGATCAAAAGTAGCCTATGTGTTAATCCAGTGTATAAGCTATCTACGTACCAAATTTCATCCAAATCGGTCCAGCCGTTTGAGCGTGAAGAAGTAACAAACATACACACACACACACACACTCACAAACTTTCGCCTTTATAATATTAGTGTGATTACTTATGCAAGTATTTGTGCTAAGTTTCAAGTTCATTAACCAAATTAATAAGATTTTTCATATAAACTGTATCTCTGTTTTCACGAACACAAATAAAGAATTTCAAAAATCGTCTGGTATGTTTCCATAACTTGACTCAAACATTATTTACACCAATTTTAGAGTTAATCAAGCCCCCAATAAAATCCTCCGTATAAAATTAACTTTTCACCCCTTAGGGGTAGATTTTTGGGAAACCCTGATACACGTTAGGCTTAACTTTTGGTCTCAAATATAAAAACTGAGTTTTGAGTTAATCGGACCGCGTGTTAAAGTTCTTCCATACAAACTTTGACACCCCCAATCCCTCCTTAGGGGGTAGTTTAGGAAAACTAAAAATGATAAACTTTATAATTTACTTAGATGAATATTCGTGCTAAGTTTCAAGTCTATTAACTCAAGGGATAGGATTTTTCATACAAACTTTCATCCCCTATTTTACCCCCTTAGGGATGGAATTTCCAAAAATCCTTCCTTAGCGGATGTTTACACTATATAAGGTATCTATGTGCAAAATTTCAAGTCTCTAGGTCCATTGGTTTGGGCTGTACGTTGATATATTAGTCAGTGACTCAGTCAGGACTTTGATTTTTTTATATGTATAGATTTACCATGTTATTTTAAGACCACAGACTTCTTATAGGTTTTCCTGTAATCTACAGGTATAGAACTATTTTCTATATTTTTTTCAAAATTTTAGGCTCAGTAGTTTCGGAGATAAGGGGGGGAATGGTCAATTTTCGTCAATTTTCTTAAATAACTTTAAAACAATATATTTTAAAATTATAAAAAAAATATATTTGAGACCCTCATAGTAAGCCTTTTCATTTGATATGTCACACGGTACAGTTTACAAAACTTTTTTTTTTAATTTTCTAAAAGACTCTCATATTCAAAATTCATGTATTTATTTTAGCTGTACGTGTTTGGGTCACAGAAATCCATGTGTGTACCAAATTTTAACTTAATCGGTCCATTAGATTCGGAGCAAATTGGCTGTGACAGACGGACAGACAGACAGACACACGAGTGATCCTATAAGAGTTCCGTTTTTTCCTTTTGAGGTACGGAACCCTAAAAACTATTGCAAATGGACATCACAGATAACTAGTGAATTCTGTTTCACAACATGAGTTTTGTGAAATTCAAAGAAACAGCTATGAATGCAGCACTGATGGACTAATGAAGATGAATCTACGTTGTTTGCTTTTTAGCTCACTGAAAAGGAATAAAAATACAGGGCTATATTTTCTTTTTGATTGAATATACGTCTGTAATTTGCGTGCAGTGTATTTCTAAAAAATTACACAATGCTGTTATTGTGTACCGTTTTAGAATTTCTAAATAGACTGTCGAGTTTCTTGTTCTTAAATAAATTATTATAAAACCATTCTAGAAAAAAATAATTCTCTATACCACTCACAAATCACTCAATCATCTCTAGTATAATTCCAGAATGGGTTCTTCTACATCTAGCAAAAAAGATTTATTTTTGTTTCAGTATACTAATATCCGTAAACAAGTCTCACATTAAATTCAATTTAGTTTTTTTTTTTTAACACGTTTTCTCACAACACAGTCATCTGACATTGGCAGAATTGTCGACATCGGCACCATTGCCATAGAGAAAAATAGAATAGAATCTTATTCGCCTATGTTGTACCAGATCTTGCCAAAACAACACTTTCTGCCACTGTCTTTTAAAATGAAAAAGTGAGAAAAAACGTTAATTTACCCACCGACAATATTTACCAAACAAAGCAAAAAGTATTGTCAAGCAAATACCTGCAGGGGCCCCATATGTTTGTTTTGTGTAATTCGTGAGAGACTTCCACATACGGACATGAACATGAGCGCATTTTATTTTTCCCTCTACAAAATGTTTACAGCCCCTAGCGCTGCATTTAGTACAGAAGTTTGTTGCTTTGCTTCGCTTCTGAATTGAGTTAACTTGTGCTTCGAAATATTACGGTGCTGCTATTGTATTCAACTTTATTACTTTGTTAGAACTTGATAATAAAGTTTTATAGGTACGAAGGCTTGGTTGTCGATTTTATTGCTTGATTATTTCGTGTAAGTATAACAAAATGGTAACATGTGAGGCTGTGTGTAAGTAGCACCCACCAAGTTCATGTTTGCATAGACGAAATTGAACGTGAGTTTGATCAGGCACAGATTTTGAGTACCCCATATAGTGACCTTTACTTGAACAATTTGTCTTTAGACATCTTAAACCTAATGAATTATTTTATTTTCAGGAAAACGATTGGAAATTCGAATCTCAAAGGCTACCAGAAGTATTATCCACTTTCACCTGAGGGCTGATTTTTCAATAGTCTAAAAATTATAATAAATAAATAAATATGACAGTTTGACATATTATTTTCTATACAAAAGCTATCAAACCGCCATATTTATTCCTTTAAATATAAAAGTTATCTGACGATTGAAAAATTAGCCTTTAGAGTTATCCTTTCGAAATTTGAAAGGTACTGTAAAACCGGTTTCCATATTTACAAAAATTACTGAACATACAAGTAAGCTTTATTTTTCGGTAGGTATTCATATACTTAGCTTTTTTCTTTAAAAAAAACTCTGAAGTTGAAAAGTCTGGACAAGTCCGGATGGGGGCCAAAAAGCCGGAATATATTCGGACAGATGAGATGGTAACCCTATCTAAGAGTAGGTATCAAATGTGTAACCAAAAGCTTCACTCTAGCCAGGAAATGTACCGGGTATCAAACGGGTGATTGATCTGACAGCTCCGTGACGTGCCGAGAATTCCCAGCATGACGAAACGATGTTAGATGAGTTACAACCGCCAAATTGGACGGGGGATAGTGAACGTGGTATATAGTTGAGTGTATAGAGTTGAAAAATATAGGTTTAGTTTTTTGGCTTGTTTGGCCTGACAAAGTACATTATTGTGAAAATAACTAGACTGGATTATGTAGTTCAAATAGGTAATGTTAAAATTCGTAGTTTTGCAATGCAAAAGTGCCTAAAAGGTCTGTACCTTTACTTTTGCATTGAAAGAAGTATCTAGTAAAAAATTAAAGTCAACTCAGTTCAGTCATCAACCATTCCTATCAAGCCATGATCTATATCACCAAGCCATAACGCTGCCATGGTTCGACCGAGCCATAAACGATGCCCAGTCCCCAGTTTACGTCTCCCGAGATATGCCACTTGAGCAGCACCTTCTGTTTAACTTTATGATGGGTTCGCAATAAAGCCTTTTGCCATTAGCACTAAAAGCCTCGTAAATTATACGTTTTATCTATCTCCTTTACGACTCAACGGGCACTCCGCTGAATATTTTTTGAGGCTCTTTAAATGTCAGTATTTCATGCTCGAGTTTGTTATAAGGTGGTTTTTAATGTGGGAAGTGGAAGGTGATGAAGTGATTTCAGTTTTAGATTGTTGTTACATAAATTCTACCTACTTCTTCTCTGACAAAACAAATCATGGTTCACTGATACAAAGCAGACTATTTTCGACCTCAGCTAGTTTTAAAAATAGTGACGTGTAAAAATATTTGTATAAACCAAACTCTTACACAAATAAATATCATCTATATAAATAAAAAGAGAAGTCCTGAGTGACTGACTGATTGACCGACTCATCAACGCCCAGCCCAAACCCTTCGACAGAGAGCTGAAATTTTGCAGGTATTCCTGCAAAATTTCAACTGGAACGGGAACCCCGATTCCCGATAGTACGTTCCCGTGGGATATTTTCCAACATCCGCGCGGACGAAGCCGCTGGCCAAAGCTAGTCATTTATAATCTAAGTCTAAATAAGTCATAGCTATTTTAATTACCTACCATGCATTGATGAGATGAGATAAATAAAATGATAATGCTGTTTAGCTACGCTTAAAAATGAAATCTAGACTATCCACTTTCTTTAATAAATTACGTTTTAATTACGTAATTAAACACCGTTTCAAGCTAATATCCAACTATATTATAATTTTTACTTTTACCTTTCAAGTGAAAAACATCAAAAAATAATAATAATCAACTTTGAATGTGCACCCCTCTGCGCTAGCACCGGCTTCAAGCAATTTGTTTGAAAAATGCAGACATCCAGGTAAAGGTAATATATCTCGGAGACTTCCAAGTTCTAGGTATCAAGGGAATTAGCCATTTGTTCTAACGTCTAAAACTTTGCGATGACAGTCACAAATAGTTCTGACATTGAACGTTTTTCTTAGTTCAGACGTTAGTACTATTATTTATTCTGTGGTTCAGTGCCCTTTGGCAATAATACTATAAATCTTCTGTTAGTTCCCATGGGTAAAAGCGATCAAATATCTTCCAAAGAAAAGTGGGCAACAGTTTAACTTATGTTTATGAGTATCTATCTACACAACGTGCAGATTTAAATGAGGCTCCATATCACGACAGGATAGATATACCTATTTTCGTGCATTTTGGTTGAATTCGCAAGCGAGGAGCTCGTGGTTAAGAGTAAGAACAGCCGCACGGGTCGATCCATCAGGTTAAGCTACGCTTGCCGGGGTTGGTCAGTGGATGGGTGACCATCTTTACACACCGAGACTCCTCCGTGCCTCGGAAAGCACGTTAAGCCTTTGGTCCTGGCTGTCATTCGTGGATCTTTGAGAGTCGTTACGGGTCGTCAGAAGCCCGAAAGTCTGAAAACCAGTCTTATCAAGGGGCATCGTATTACCCCATTACTGGGTTGTGGAGGTCAGATAGGCAGTCGCTCCATGTAAAATACTGGTATTCAGCTGCATCCGGTTAGACTGGATGCCGACCCCAACATAGTTGGGAAAAGGCTAGGCAGATTGATTGGGTGAATTCGCAAAAAATACAAAAATAATGTTTCCCATCATCCCTATTGCATGGCTATATAATCTTGAGAATATTTTCTGGTACGTTGATACTAATTCTTATATTAATAGACACTCGTGAAAGAATTAATCTTTCACGTCTGCAAAGCGTAGAAAGAAAATCTGATGATAATTCCAGAGATAATTTAACTTGAGCGCGCAAAGAGCTCAAGCAATTTTTAAGAAAAATGCATACTTCCCGGTGAAAGTAATGTGTCTTCGTGAGAAACTGTTCCTCTCGCTATATCTCTGAGGAAATTAACGATTCGTTTATACCAACCTTACCTACACCTGTAGTAATAAGTTTTATAATCATTAGACGTATGGTACAGTCAGCAACAAACGTCGATTAACATTTGTGTTTTCTAAATTTTAATTATTGAGAAAAATGCTTCACTAAAATGGAAACAGATGTAAATGTTAAAGAAAAACTCTTATATAATAAATGAAAAGCTAAAAAGCAGGTTATCATATCATTTTGTGTTAATATATGATGTCAAAAAGTAGCAGTGTTAACCGACTTCTGTTGCTGACCGTACAGTCACATCCAAAATATGTTCGTCACCTCATGGGCGATTTTTATAGACGGTAGAATCTGCTTTACCGACTCAGCATTATACATTTTGTGTCATAAATTCAAGACCGCAGAATGACATTCAGCCATCTTCTTTAAACGACAAAACGAATACAAAATGTGACACTGACAGACAGCGAAAATGTTTTTTTTATGATTTTATAGTATAGTCAGGCCATTTTCCGACTAGGTACGTCGCGGTCGTTGCCAATATCTAACTTCTATCTACATAAATAAAAATTAATGGCTAAATGTGTTGCTAAGCGCAAAACTCGAGAACGGCTGGACCAATTCGGCAATTTTTTTTTTTTTTTCAAATATTCGTCGAAGTCCTAGCTAGGAAGGTTCTTATAAAAAAATTTAAAAATTGCCCGAAAAATTTAAAAATTCGGGAAAGCTGAAAGTGCATATGTATGGGAATTTTGTATGAATTATTGTAATTTGAACAGAACAACGTGTGTCGGGTCAGCTAGTTTTGAATGAAAATGACAGTTTGAAAAGGGTCTTAACGTTTATAGCTCCTTGCTCAACATTTATATAATACCAGCTGAGCCCCACGGTTTCACCCGTGTAAACCGAGATAAAATGTAGCCTATGTGTTATTTCAGGGTATAAGCTATCTACATACCAAATTTCATTTAAATCGGTCCCGTCGTTTGAGCGTCAAGAAGTAACAAACATACAAACACAACCACACACACACTTGCAAACTTTCGCCTTTATAATATTAGTGAGATTAGTGTGATGTTACAGATAAAGAAAACGTTAAAAAACCTTATGGCAAAAGATAAAAGATGCGAGTTGTGACGAGCTACATTACAAATGGAAAATGACTAGTTGGTACCATTATTTAGTTGGAATGAAGCGAGAATTTCCCACTTAATCCATTAGAATTTTATTTTAATCCTCCTAACTTAACATCAGTCGAATCAAAGCTTAATAACAGGAAATCTCCATCAGAGTTCAAACATAGAGCAAAACATTAGATGCATCCCTCCACTCCGAACTATTATAGTACTTACGTCAGGGCTAGGGTTGCTACACGCAATATTTGAATAGCTATTACTATTCAAGAAATTAAAGAGGTTTACTCCTTACTAGCCTATTGACTAGCAATTTTTTATGACTGTGAGATCTTAGAGAAGTGTCCAAAGTTGTTGGTTAGGTTGGTGGGCGGAAAACTCTCTATCAATAACCATAGTCATTGATAGAAAGTTTTTTATAGGCCCATACAGGCCTCGCATATTAATCTAGCAAGTTTGTCTAATTGGATTTTAATGCGTTTTTCGCAAAAGAATATCAATTCAGATTTTTTGAATAATTGTACGACCCTATTTTTAGCCAGATATTTCATCATTGACTTCATAAATTCAACGTTAGACACCCCTAGTTTCAAGGCTTCACGTTGTAAGAGATACATTCAGCAGATTGCATCTCCTTGCATATTTGAATGCATAAAAATCCGCCACTAGTTTTCGGTAGACAATTTTAGATGCATCCCAAATCGAGTTAGCTCTTTGAAATATTTGTTGACTTTCAAACAACGAATTGCTGGATGCATTGTTTTGTATTCGTTTTACGAAACGTGTCGGGAATATGTTAGGTTGGATGAAGTTTAGAGGGAAAATAGACGCGTGGAAAAATGTTACCTGAAGCACAGATTAATACAGATGGGACACTCCGCAGTTTAGGTATGAAGCTACAAGTACACGGCGAGCCCCGTCCGCGGGGCTAATTCAGTAGGTTAGAAGGTATAAGAGTTATAGAAAGAGAGGCAACTTGTAGTTGAATATAACTGGATAATAAGCGTTGTGCGACCTGAATTGCACTTTATTGTGTCGTCGCTTTTTATTTAAATGATTTTGCAGAGTGTCAAATCTGTATTAATCAGTGCCTGAAGTAGAAAATAATAGGTAGGTAACTCTTTCTGAGAATAGGCCTGTGTCCCAACAGTCGGAACATTGATTATGCTTTGTTTTGCTAACAATACATTCTTCATTCACCATCATAATTTCATTCAACCGTATACTTAGAAATAACAAAGAAAAAGCCGGCCAAGTGCGTGTCATACCACGCACAATGCAGGGTTCCGTAGTTGAATAGAATTAATCCTAAAATCAAACTAAACATTTTTGTTGAAAAACATGTTCATCAATTCTCCAAATGTAACTTTGTAATCACAAAAAAAATATGTGATCAAACTTCTTATTAACGAATTCTGGACTTTTTCCTTTACATGTGCTGTGAGACTTTGTTTCTTGCCAAATTCAATAATCTACGTCAACGGTTAGGTTTTGATTTACTGCGAGTATCAAAATATGTCGCATAAATTTCCGCATTTTTTTACTGCGTTGACTTAGAAGCCTGATTTTTTTAGAGCTCCAATGGACCATAGAAATTATGTATTTGATATTAATTTCACCTTGATACCTCTAGGTACGCGTTCCGGAGAAAAAGGTTCTTGACCGACTGACAGACAGATGGACAACGAAAGTTATCCTATGATCGCGGGAACGCGCTGCGAACGCGGTAGTCACAAAATTTGCTCCTGTCGTTTATTTAATTATTTTACCGATTTTTCAACTAGTTTTGTCTTATAAATTCAAATATACTTCGGAAAAACTCAGTGCTAATATAACTGTGAAACGTTTAGCCTTCTCAAAGCTATAAAAAAATAAAGTTAACAAAATAACGAAATACTGTGTGAAAGTGCATTTCATCCTGACTCAAACGCGTGTGCAACGGATAATCGCCGTTAAGTGCGGGGCATAAATGCTGTTACGCCGTGCATTACATACTCGCGGTGCCGTCGTTGGTGCTACCAACACTCAGCGAAGAATCCTGACATAAGCGTTCCAGATACCTAAATAGAAATAACAAGTTTTCGAGCATTGTTTTGTTATTGTTGTTTGTATACGCTACGTTTGCGCGTCCACACACCCTCTACTCGACTGCAGTACTCCCCGGCCCCCATTTGTATTGTATCAAATATAAATGCCGAAAATGCATCGCACTCCTCCTAAATCTCCGAAGACCCCCATACCAGGACAATCGCAATCTGTTCCTGACATTCCATCGACTTCCATATACGATGCGAAGGATTATAGTGCAAATGTGACCATTAGGGGCAGGCGGCCGAATATCTATGAGTCACCCAACAACTCGGTGATGGACTCAACCTGTGCATGTTTGGAATGGAAGAGTGAGCTCATGCAGCTCTTAACTAAGTGGAGGACTGAACATGACCTAAAGCTGTCTACGTGGAAGGCTGAGCATGACGCAATGCTGTCCACCCTGGTTAAGGACGTCTCTGACATAAAAAATCTATGTGCGGCCATGCAAAAAACTACCATCGAGCTCGAAGTCAGAATGAGGTCAGCTAGTCTTCAAAAAGGAGCAAAGGGGAGGGACCCGGAGAAACGCCATCAGGAAATTCAAGACAAGTCACGGTTGGCAACTTCTCAGCTACTCACTGCTCCATCGAACGATATTGAGGAAGTAGGAGATCTCATATCGATAGCGCCGGAAGGGGTGAAGGCGGTGGATCGAAAAATATGTGAGTTGGACATACGAGACAAACACCACCAAGGTAACCTGGTATCATCAGCCACTCACCAGGCTCCCAAGCACCGTACCTTCTTGCCAGTGCCTGCTGTTGTAGCGGACGTTACGATTGGCGAGACAGCCCAGGATCATTTGAAGGATGGTTGGACGGAAGTTCGACATAGGCGCTCCCGACATTCGCTCGGCAATGTTTTGCGTGGAACAGCGGCACCGGGTACTACCAATTTAGAGGCCTCGGAAAGATGGAGATACCTGCACCTCTTCTACGTGAAGCTGGGTACTTCTGATAACCAGGTTCGTGACCACTTAATTACCATCTGTGGTACTGATGTTTGCACGGTAGAAGCGCTCAAATCCCGTGGAAAATACGCCTCCTTCAAGTTGGGTGTGCCGTCGAAACTGGCTGACCAAGTTATGGCAGCCCAAAATTGGGCAGAGGATATTTGCGTCAAACCGTGGCGTCGTAACTTTCGTGCCCGAAGTAATGAGACTCAGTAAGCACTTCAACGTTCCTGCCTTTCCCGCCTCTACTGCTCGTAATGCCTATCTGCGTTTACTGTACCAGAATGTGCGTGGGCTCAAAACCAAGTTACCTACATGGAGATCAAGCTTGTTACTCTCCGAGCACGACTTAATAGCTGTAACAGAGACAAATCTGGACAATTCAGTTGAGGATTCAGAAATGTCATCCGGAGATTGGAGCATCCTACGCAGAGACAGAGTGACTCTTGGTGGCGGCGTGTTGCTGGCTTCGCGTCCCGGCGTTACTATGAAGAGGCGGCAAGATCTAGAGACTGAGCGTGGCGAAGACTTATGGGCTACGATTACAATTTTCGGCCTTAGCATATCTGTGTGTGTTGTCTACGTAAAGCCCACCGCAACTGATGACGATTACATGACGTGGTTCTGCAAGGTTGAGAGCATAATCTCTAATTTGAACGGAACGGTGATGATTTTAGGCGACCTTAACTTAAAAAGTGCATCTGTCAATGTCAATAATTATTACTGTTATTTCTTAAGCTTTTGTAGTCTGGCTGAGATGAATGAAGTGGTGAATATGCGTGGGAGTAAGTTAGACGTAGTGTTGGCTCGGGAGGGTACCGAAGTAAACTGCGAGCATGTCCAAGGTACGGAGCTGGTTCCAATCGACTTATATCACCCTCCGTTAGATATTGCCTTTACCATCACAACTCATAAGGATAGGGAAAAATTGGACCCCAGTAACATTGATCGTAGTAGGGATTGGAACTTTGTCAAAGGGGACTACGCACTTTTAAGTGATCTAATTCGTTCTGCTCCATGGCAAGATGTTATTTGCTGCAATGACGTACCCTCCGCTGCTGGTAAGTTTTACAAAATAATATATGACCTATTTGATTCTTCAATTCCAAAGAAGAAGAGAATGATCGCTGGAAATAGGCGGTATCCAGTCTGGTTTACTAGAGATATAGTAAACGATACTCAACGTAAAAATAAACTGCATAGTAAATGGAAGCTTTCGCGATGTGATCTTATCTATGCAGAGTTTAGTGCTCTGCGAACGGATCTAAAAGCAAGAACCCAGGACGCCTACAGATTGTACTGTAATACCTTGGAAGATAACATAGGCAAAAATCCGCGACAGTTCTGGCAGCATGTTTCTAACCTGCGATCAAAGGGCGGTTTCGAGCCAAACGTAATACTCAATGGTGAGACTTTTTCGGGTGTCGAAGCGGCCGAGGCATTTGCTAAGTATTTTGCCAGCGTGTTTCTGCCCAATACACCTAAACTGGACCCAAGAAACTTAAGTGTGACTAGTGAGGGGGATAACATTCCTCTTCCCGTTCTAACCCCACCGGATATAGTTAAGGGGATCGCTAAACTCAAACCCTGTAGCTCGGTTGGCCCTGACAACATTCCAGCCTTTATCCTTAAGGGGTGTCACGATATCTTGGCAGCTCCTCTATGTCATGTTTTTAACCTAGCCCTCCAGTCCGGCGTATACCCAGAGCAATGGAAAACTTCGCGAGTCACTCCCATCCCCAAAACCAGTGATAAAACATCTGTAGAGGAACACAGGCCCATCGCTATCTTGCCAACCATTGCCAAGGTTTTCGAGCATATACTCCATACCTTCATTTACAAACGCGTAAATGTGTCTCTTTCTGATGCCCAACACGGTTTTAGGCCGGGTCGCTCTGTAAATTCGAATCTACTGATTCATGTAGACTACATATCCAAAGGCTTGGACATCGGTACGCAGGTTGACGCTCTGTATTTCGATTTCCGGAAAGCATTCGACAAAGTTGACAATGATGTGCTCTTGACAAAACTGGGGGCCATTGGTTTCTCGTCCGGTCTTCTTAACTTCTTTTCCGACTACCTGCGGGATCGCAAGCAGTTTGTCAGGCATGGTTGCTTCGAGTCCAAGCCTTTTAACACACGCTCGGGCGTGAGTCAGGGGTCAGTGTTAGGGCCGCCTCTGTTCTTGATCATGATCAATGATCTCATAGCAAATGTTAAATTTGCCAAGTGCCTTCTATATGCCGACGACCTAAAGCTTGTCGCACACATCAGAACAAGCGAAGATTGCAAACTCCTACAAAAAGATATTGACGCCGTCTTTGAGTGGAGCACTGTGAACAAGTTATTTTTCAATACTAGCAAGTGCTACGTCATGACGTACGGTAGAGGGTTGCGACCAATTCATTATGAATATAGTTTGGGTGGTGAAGTAATTACTCGTGTCACCAACATAAAGGACTTAGGCGTGACTTTCGACCGCTGTCTTACTTTTAAAGATCATGTTTCTACCCTTGCAAAGGAATCTTTCAGGCGCCTGGGGTTTGTTTTGCGAAATGCTCGTGACTTTCACAACCCAAATGTTATTAGGCTGTTGTACACCACTCTGGTTCGAAGCAAACTCGAGTCTAGTGCCTGTGTTTGGCACCCCTATATCGCGAAACAAACTCTGATGCTTGAAAAGGTGCAGAAAACCTTTCTAAGATGCCTATTCCAAAGGTTATATCATTTCTTTCCCTATATGTACCCTTCAAACTATCTTTTAGGGATGTTGGGTTTTAACTCGTTGGAGGTGAGAAGAGGCCTTGAAAAGCCTGTAAAACCTTACGGGGACGTATAGACTGCCCAGAGCTCCATGGCCTTTTCTGTCGACTATTTGTGCCCGACAAATACATCGGGCACCGTCCGAGCCGCCGGCACAATCTGTTTGCGCAACCTTCGGCCAAAACTGTCGCCAGAGCTGAATCCCCCGTGTGTCGTACTTTGAAGATGCTCAACGCCCTTCTGACTGCCAACCCTGAATGTGATATTTTTGCGGATGAATGGAGTAAAATTATGCGTATATGTCTGGTGTTCTGTGAGAGAAAGTATGCAAGGGAGTCTACTGTACCATGTTAGTTTTTAAGTAAAGTATGTTTCTACGTTAATTAATGTAATTGGTGTTGTACCGTTTTAATTAACTATAAATAAATAAATAAATAAATAAATAAAAGAGTTCCGTTTTTTTTCTTTTGATGTAAGTACTAGGGAACCCTAAAAACAAACAGATGATTTACAATGCTAAACCCTCTTCCATTTTTAATTCAAAGGCAAATTCTCGTTTGCAAAGCTTAATTTGAATATTATCTCCGTAGTACCTATTATCATACTTTGTAAGGTAAGAGATTACTAGTTTATGCAAAAGCTGTACAGGTCAGTGAAACACAATGCATAAGACAGGTAATTAGGGTGATGAAGAAACTCGGTTCGGCTTGAGGCACAGAACTCCAAACTTTACAATGTGCCAAGCGGCGCGGCAAGATAACGTGCGGACAGCTTCTTGGATTAAGGATTTTTGAAAAGAGAATTTTTCGGCTTTTTTCGTGGGTTAGTTATTGAAAGTCAACTTTTCTATTATAATGTTGTTCTGTGAGGCAATAAGGAATTTAATTGGTGTATGCTTGTTTTGTTTTTCTATCAATAGATTAACCTCTTTTTTGTCAATAGAAAAAAAGAGGTTCAATTTATAAAAGACGTTCAGCGCATTTGCGGTTCTCATTTGATAATATTTTTGACGACATGACATGAAATGTTGAAATGTTTTGTATTTAAATGTATATATCTGAATAGAATTACTTAACTACAAAGCAAGAACCAATGTTATTGAATGGCAGACGAAGTCAGACGAATCAATTTAATCGAATACGATTTTTTTATTAATTTCTTTGCAATAAAATTGAATGTAGACTGTGTGCTTAGTTTGATTGATGGTTGTCAGCATGATTGCTAAGCTTTTGTCTTGGTTTTGACTGTGATTCGATCCCGAGGTCTGGTGGTCTTTATTAGACTGTGTTACAGAACTTCGAAGTCTAAAATATCGATGTGCTATATTCATTAACTTTAAAAGTACGAATTACGTGAGCTCGAATTACTCAATTGAGAATGTTCATAATCGCGATGAAGTTTTGGGTACTTTACATTAGGAGATTTTCTGTCAGTAGCTAGCAGCCCCTGGATAATTATTATTTGTCCTATTGAGGGCCAAATAGGTCTGCCCCCTATAAATTCTTTATTTCAACAAAAGCTCTATGGTACATAATTATCTGCTTGGTAAAATGTGAGTGTATCTACTATACACCATTGTTTATCTTTCATTTTACTAACCTACTTTAATACCATAACGCATATACATGGTAAATGTATATACAGCGTTAATAAATTAAATTAGCTAGTGAAACTCCACGGACGCGATGGGTATCAATATGTAAACCCGACAAAATAAAAATGAAAACTATTTGTTTTTTTTTTTTGGGTCAATGAGACAATAACTGCTGAGTTGAAGTTTGAGTTGATACAATTTGTTTTATCCTGTTGAGATATCGGTACCCGTCACCTCTGTGAAGTTTACTATAAAAAACTGGCCAAGTGCGTGTTTGACCACGCACAATGAAGGGTTCCGTAGTTGAAAATAATTTATCCCAAAGGCAAACTTAACATTAAGTTGAAAAACATGTTCTCCCATACATTGATATACGTCACGGACAATTCTACAACTGCATATTTAAGTTTGTATTCGCAAAAAGCTATTCTTAAACTTATGTTTACATCACGCCTTGTTTCCCCGAAGTGTTGGGCAGAGGTGTAGCTATAGTACACCCACATTTTGCCAGAAAAAGAAAACTAAAAACTATTTTTTTTATGTGATATAACTACAAATAATCAATTTTCAGACTTTTCCCTTACTTGTGCTGTAAGACCCTGCTTCTTGCCAAATTTCATGATTCTAGGTCAACGGGAAGTACCCTATAGGTTTTGATTTACTTGCGAGTATCAAAATATGTTGCATAAATGGCCGTATTTTTTTATTGCGTTGAGTTAGAAGCTTGATTCTTTTAGAAATCTAAGGGACCGTACACTTACGTATTTGATATTAATTTCAACTTGATACCTCCACGCGTTCCTGAGAAAAAGGGTCTTGACAGACAGACAGACAGACAGACAGGTAGACAGACGGACATGATACAATAAGGGTTCCGTTTTTTCCTTTTGAGGCACGGAACGCTAAAAACAGATTTTTAAAGTGATATTTAAAGCTACTTCACTGCCAGCAGCGCAGCGGCGGTATATAACCCTAAAAAAACATCACCAAATTAATTAATTTTTTGTTTAATCATGTTTAGATACATACGAATAAAATAAATAAATAATAAATATCCTTGGACATTTCACACAACGCCATCTAGTCCCAAGCTAAGCAACCTAATGCTTGTGTTATGGTAACGAGATGGCTGATAAACTACTTATATACATTTTTTTTTTTGTAAATACATACATATTATAGATAGAAAAACACCCAGACTCGAAACAAATACTTGTAGGTCGTACAAATATTTGTTCCGTGCGGGAATCGAACCCGCGACATGCTGCGCAGCAGTCAATCGCTCAACCACTGCGCCAACCGTGTCGTCAAAATACCTACAACACGTCTGAGGAGTTTCTCTAGCTAATTTATTTAGACCCTGAAGAGTTTTAATACATAGTTGGTCACAAGTAACATACCTAATGTTGTGTTGTGTTGTTGTTATTGTTGTTGTTGTTTACTATCATTACACTACCTACCCCATTCAGTTAGCATGTTCCACGACTTCCTCACAGGCTATTCATTACAGAGAAACGCTTTTAGAATTTCAATAGGCAGACGTTTAACACATAGATATGATCTAACGGCTATAGATCGACGATAGTATTGTGTATTACCCCCGACCCAGTTCACACCAGTTGGTACTAGGGTTATTCACATCATGAGCTACGAATATTATGGAATAGAGTGTATACGCTCGAGGCTGTTTTTTTGGCTACAACCCCAAGCCCAAAGATACGATGAATGGACTGTGCGAAAGATAAAATGGCTAGAAAAGGGGTGACTACCGAGATGACGACTAATGCAGAAGTCTTGTATGGAAGAAAAAGACATGTTGCTCCGACCCCATGAATTGGGATACGGGCAGGAGAATGATGATGATGATGAATGTAAAATAAGATTTTTTCGGGCTTAAAATTCAGTAAGCTTAGGTATTTCTTACATCTTCGAGTCGAGAATCTTGTCGATGGTGATTCGAATAATAAATAAAGGGTAGTATTTAAACGCACATAAAAAATTACCAATTTTTCCCAACAGAATACGTGCATCAAAAATACTGTTTGCACATCAAAATTTGCATGTCTAAATAAATTAAACGTATCGTCAGGTCGACGGACAATAATGCGTTCCGAAAAGAATTTATCCCAAAAACCAATCTTGTAGTTAAAAGCTAATACAACAACTAAAATAACATTCAAACCATTGTAGTTAAAAACTAATTATTATAATTTAATTCCTACAAGGAAAGTATTACAGTAAGTTAGGTTGTTATTATTTCAGACGGATATACAAATGAGATGAAAAGGCTATAGAAAATTGTAATCAGTAGGTAACTAAGTTAAACAGAGTTTCCAAACACTTTTTTTCAGAAATAATTTGTAGTATATTATTATAGGTATTTTTTATGGGATTCAAACTAAAATTTGACCTAGATTTCCGTTTCGCATGGGGTCGCGGCATTATGCTGAGCGGTAGCCGTTTCGCGTAGATGTGACGCATATTTTCCCCAAACTTGTTTTACAAATTGTTATTTTATTTTGTTGTGCTTTGCGTCATGTTTACCGCAAATAAACGTATTTCTTTCTTTTCTTTCAAAGCATAATTGCTTTCAGTTAAACCTGAAGTTAAAATTGAAAGTCTTACTTTACAATTTCCTAGCTTCACATCGTCCAAGCATTCCAGAGCACACGTCGTCGTTAGATTCGTGAACGTGTCGGACGCTGCTTCCACACGTGCCGACTCGTCGCACTACATTTACCTGACCGGTGTCATGTGAGTGATGAGCTCTATGGATTGTAGTGTTGTCTATTGTTTGGTAAATGGGAGTCTTAGAGCATTAGGTTAAATGCTCTAAGATGGGAGTAGTTTGAAATATGTAGTTCTTGTGATAGCCTCTTAAAACTCAGCCTTAGGCCAAATTATTAATAATTTTCATTATGATTTATTACTAGTTATTTTGCTATTATGCAAGCGTAAAGAGTAGCATAGCATAATCAGCCTATAATGTTCCCACTGCTGGGAAACAGGCCTCCTCTTTGTGAGAGGGAGTACAAAGTAAAGCGCCTGCCTGGGTTCTAAACCACGACCTACAACTCGTAACCGCGTAAGTGGTAACGGCTGTGCCGTTACCACTGGGCCACCACTGCTCCTTTGGTAAGCCTGGATAATTATTATTATGTCTTTAAATAAATAAATATAAAATAAATATCCTTGGACATTTCACACAACGCGATCTAGTCCCAAGCTAAGCAACCTAATGCTTGTGTTATGGTAACGAGATGGCTGATAAACTACTTATATACATTTTTTTTTTTTTGTAAATACATACATATTATAGATAGAAAAACACCCAGACTCGGAACAAATACTTGTAGGTCGTACAAATATTTGTTCCGTGCGGGAATCGAACCCGCGACATGCTGCGCAGCAGTCAATCGCTCAACCACTGCGCCAACCGTGTCGTCTTTGTTGTTAGATTGCCTGGGTTCGATTCCCAGGTTGGTAAATTGGATTGGTTGGTGGTTATTGGTTTTTCCATCTGAAATATCTCTGTAGAGTCTGTATTTGTGCCCGGTTGATGGCAATAGGCTCGCCCCCTACTACATGGGACTTCACTAGTGAAATGTGGGTGTACTGGGGTACCTCTGTCTAACCCTTTGGGGATTACAGGCGTGATGTTATTTTGTTATATTCAATCAATCAACTCAGCATATCACAGTCCACTGCTGGACATAGGCCCCTCCCAGTCTGCACCACAACACCCTGTCCTCCGCCTTCCGCATCCAGTCTGTCCCAGCCCCTTTCTTCAGGTCGTCAGTCCATCTAGCTGGGGGCGTTCCACACTAGGCTTAACGATACGCAGTCTCCACTGCAGAACTCGTCTGCTCCACCGGCCATCGGTCCTTCGACAAACATGGCCAGCCCACTGCCCACTTCAGTTTGCTTACTCTGCAAGCTATGTCGGTTACTCCGGTTCTTTTCCGGATAACTTCATTCCTGATTTTATCCTTCAATGAAATTCCGAGCTCAGCCCGCTCCATAGCGCGCTGAGTGACCTTGAATTTGTGGACCAGCCCGACTGTCAGTGTCCACGTTTCAGCACCGCATGTCTTAACGGGCAGGACGCATGTTGTTATATTGCGGACTTTTAAACTAATCTAATCTACCAGGTTATTAGAGTTTAATATGTATCTAATCTACCAGGTTATTAGAGTCGCTCACGCGTGTCAATCGAGAGTAGTCGCATACGCAGCGATCGCTTACTGTTATTCATCTACCCTACATACTAAATAATAATGGTGAAATGCGCAAAATGTGTAAAACTAATAACGAAAAAGTCTCCTGGATTGCAGTGTAGCAAATGTAATAAGTGGCTTCATGCTTCCTGTGTGTCAATAACACCTGACCAACTTAGTGTATTGCACGATACCGATTCAGTGGACTGGAAATGCAAATCATGCTCCGGAGGGGGTAAGCCTAAAAGATTATCATGTATCATCCCCGATATCGACGGAGACGAAAATACAGATACAGAGTCTGCTACACCCCAGCCACACACTGGCGATAACATGATGCAACAAATATTACGAGACCTGCGCAGGGAAGTGAGGCAAGTTATTAAGGAAGAGCTACAACGTACCCTGCAATTCTACTCTGATAAAATTGATGAGTATGACACCAAGATACAAAAATACGAGAAATCAATGAAGGAATTGGAAAACCGTTGCACTGATTTACAAAATCATGCTAAAAACACAAACATCAAATATGAAGTTCTGGAAATCAAATTAAACCAAATGGAGCAAGCACAATTATGCAACCACCTTGAAATATGTGGCATCAACCCATGTGATAAAGACAATCCTGAAGAAATTGCCAAGAAAGTTGCCGCAACCCTAACCCAAAACCCGGATGACGTCGTAAAAGCTTATAGAAAACCGAGAAACCCTTCATATGTGGCGAGAAACAAAGACCAGACTCCGATCACTGTGATACTTCGAGAGGGAAACCGAGATCTATGGATAGATGCTGCCAGAAACACGACGATATCTGCGGCTAGCATAGGACAAGACGGTACCGATAAAGTTTACCTTCGGGAGTGTCTGACGCCGTCGACGGCCTACCTGTTATGGAAAACAAAAGAAGAACTCAAAGGATTGTTTAACTTCATATGGTGTAAACACGGAAATATATTAGTGCGTAAAAGTGTCCAAGAAAAAAAAATTACCACAATACGCTCGATTGCCGATATCGAAAAGGTAAAATCATCGCATGATAGACAATAGGTAAGTACACCTATATTATTGTCATTATAAATACCTAAACATTCCGTGTTTCGTAATGCTGGATACAGTAGAACATAATGTAGTCGAAATCAATTGTCAAACATGGAATGATTTTACTTCCTACATACCGGTACCTGAAAATTGTTTGTACTTTCTGCATGTAAATATACGATCTATCAAGAAAAACTTTGCTCAAATTGAGTACATATTGTTAAATAGTAAACATATAATTCACATTCTGTTGTTAACTGAAGTAAACATTAAAAATGAATTGGTACAAATGTTTGAACTCCCTGACTACAACTTATATTCAGAATTAAGAACTAACAGAAGAGGTGGGGGTGTGCTATTGTATATTCATAAGTCTGCATCTTTTATGAGATATAGCAACTTGTGTACACAGGAGTTTGAATGTGTGGCTGGCGAGTTAAACATAAATAGTCTTAAATTCGGAGTATGTGCCGTGTACAGACCGCCCGACACATCTAAACTGCGATTTATAAATGAATTGTCGTCCTTAATAGCAAATTATCCTATTAAACAGGATTATGTAATAATGGGAGATATGAATATAGATCTAAAACTATGTAACCCCGTGGTCAAACAATATTTAGATTCACTGTGCACCCTGGGATTTATTAGTGGCGTTAATTGTTATACACGCATCGAAAAATACGGTGACAGAATTTCAAAGTCATGTATAGATCACGTCTTTATTCGCAATGCTAGTGCTTATAACATTTATACATCTGTTGTAAACACTTCACCGGCCGACCACTGCATAACCGGGTGTGCGATAATGAGCGCGTTAAATAAGAATGACACACACTCTTCTAGTCAATTAATAACCAAGATAGATAATCGCCGAGTGCACAGTGAACTAAATAACATCGACTGGAGTATCGCCCTTCAATACGGATGCCCAAATGAAATAGTTAAGTACATACATACTAGCTTTAATGGTGTATACGATAAATGTAAATTCACAATTAGTAAAAGTAGTTTCAGTAAACGTAATACATGTCCTTGGGCCAATGAAAAACTTAAAAAAATGTGTATGAAGAGGGATTTATTATTTAATATTTGGCTAAAAGATGAAAATAACCCACAAAAAAGATTGTTATACAATAGATATAGAAATAAAACAAACAAATACACAAATTACATTAGAAATAAACAAATAATGACGGAAGTTTCTCAAAATTTCAAAAATAGTAAAAAGATTTGGAGCATTGTGAATAGTTTAACCGGCAAAATTATGCAATGTATTGAAGACGTTTTACTTAAAACTTTTCGAACGAACCCATCAACATTGGCCAACACTTTCATGACTGAATTTAATTCTAATACCAAGAACCTAAGCAACTCATGCGATGTGCCTCTTTTAGATAAATGTACGTACGAGATAATTCCTGATAGGTCGATGAGAGTGAAACCTGCACGAGAAGATACGGTTGAACGAATCATCAAGCAAATGAACGACAGGAAAAGCCCGGGTTACGACGGGATACGTGCTAAAGATGTTAAGTATACCTCAGCTAAACTCATCCCAGTTATTACACATTTAATTAATTGCTGCTTACAGACTGGTACGTATCCCGACCTTTTAAAGATAGGGGTGATACGTCCAATACACAAAAAGGGCTCACGTGATGACGTCAATAATTATCGTCCTATCACTATTTTGTCTTGTATAAATAAAATACTAGAACGTTACATAGGTAATGAAATAAATTACTTCCTGCAAACACACGGAATAATCAACTACAAACAATATGGATTTCAGAAAACTAAGAGTACGACACAATTATTACGAGAATTTACCGATGAAGTCAACAAACAGTTAAATGATAAAAAACATGTATTGACACTTTTTATAGATTTTAGCAAAGCATTCGATATGCTCCGTTGTGATACACTTTTCGACAAGTTGTCGCAAAGTGGAATACAGGGACCACTATTAGAATTATTAAAAAACTATCACACCAACAGATACAACACGGTTAAAATACAAAATGAGTATAGTACTAAGCTTCCATCCACGCAAGGAACGGCCCAGGGTTCAATTATAGGTCCGACAGAATACTTACTTTATGTTAATGATATGAACAATACTATTCATTCAGGTTCTGTATACCAATTCGCAGACGACACGTGTATATTGGTCTCTAATAAAAACATACATGACGCTGAGGCATCCCTTCAACGTAACTTCGATTAAATGTGTAAATGGGCTCATGACGTAGGATTAGTAATAAATGCAACAAAAACAAAAATAGTTCACATACATTCATCACACAACAAATGCTCCACTATACCTAAAATTATAGCACATGATCACACTTGCCTACATAACTCGCCAAAGACTTGCGAATGTCCGTTATTAGAAGTAGTCGATAAGCACATGTATATTGGTTTAATGGTTGATAGCCGTTTCTGTTGGGGACCGCACAAAGATTACGTTTGCAACAAACTGAGATCTATTCTAGGTAAGCTTAGCATACTTAAATATAAATTGCCTTACAAAACGCTTAGAATGTTATATATGGCCCTAGCAGAATCAGTTATCAACTATGGACTCAGCAGCTATGGGAGAACTTATCATACATACCTGACAGATATCTATAAGCTACAACTAAGAATGTTAAAAGTAATTACGCCAAAACATATAAACAAGAAATTCAAAAATAGTGATAACGACCTCTTTAAATATTGTAATGTTATGAATGTGTTCAATAAAGTGGAATTTTTTACTCTTGCGGAAGTCAATAGACCTGAGCTGCTAACCGAAAAAACAAGACCTGACTTTCTGAGAACGATACCACTTAAAAATAAATACCTCCTACCAAAATTCAGTAACGTGTACGGGATGAGGATTGCAGAATATTTAGTGCCTTTTTGCCTTAATAAACTTCCAGAGGACTTGCAAACGTTGTATAAAATGAGTTCGAAAAGTTATAAGTACAAATACAAACGTTTCTTTACACAAAATATGTACCAATAATTTGTTATGATCGCTTTATGAATGTCTTATGTATCAAGGTAGTTTAGTAACATCCTTGATAAATGAGCGGCTTGCCAGCACACAGATAAGCCCTGAGAGGTTTTCGTGTGTGGCTATAACCAAAATTGTATAAGGTTAAGTGTTTTGGAAATAATAAATAAATAAATAAATAAATAAATATTAATACCCATATTATACCAACAGCGAGGCGCGCCCAGGTTACACAGAAACATAAAAATTAAAGAGGTTGTACCTCCCTTTGTGCTACACCGGATATGAGGGAACTGGAAGTGGTAGGGGAGGAAGTGACGCACGTACGCACCCAACCGTTATGGCTTTGCTATTTCTAGGTTAAGATTTACCCTGTTTTTAAGGGTTTTAAATTATTGAAGGTAAAAAGGGCCGCATAAGTTTTTGTAAACTAGTTTTTAGGCAATTTGCATATTAATCTATGTATCTTCTTTCAAAATGAAAAGAAAAGTTCTGACTCACTGATTGACGACTTATCAACGCCCAGTCCAAACCCTTGATTGAACCTAGAAAGCTGAAATTTTTCATAGAGGTTCTACTTATAATGCAGACAAGGAATAAGGAAGGATTTCTCGGTAGTACCTACGTTCCCGTGGGATATTTTCCAACATCCACGCGGGCGAAGCCGCGAGCAAAAGCTAGTAAGCAATAATTTTGGTTTAGTCAATAGCCGAGGTATTTAGTTTTGGACAAAATGGAAGAAAAAGAAAGAAAGAAAAGGAAGAGTAAGAGAGACAGAGAGTAAGGCTCAAAAAGAGGTGGTTTTATTTATGCTGATTTTATTTACTACATACGTAGCTGTCGAAATATGGGTGTATTTGATACTATCGGCAAAACGGACGCCTTTACACATTAAAGTTGCTTTTTGTGTACACTCATTCATTGAAGAAACCCTGCCCCTATGTTTTTTTGTTCTCGTCCAACAATAGAAAGTCGGAACGGCACAAAACACTTGCAAGCAAAATTGTTACAAAGTTGGAAAGGCCTCGCGTTTGTTGATAGTACATCTCTGCCCAATCCTTCGGGGAAAACAGGCCTGATCTTATGTTATTTAAGAATATCAGTAACAATCATTGTGAATATTTCAACAGACATTTTGACATTTTGACACCTTTTCAGATCATTTTAAATACTAATCCCCATTTATTCAGACAATGAATAAAACGTTATCATAACTTAATACATTTATTCCGCTGTCATTTCAAAGCTTTGGAGCTCACAATCAATGCCTTCAAAGCATAAGGACTGAGGCACACTTAATAAGTCATAATTTAAATGAAATATTAGTAGTTTTATTATATTATATTCTTATATCTTAATAAATAAATAAACATTAATATTATTTAAAAAAAGAACATAATAAAGCGACTCTTATTAGAACCCGTTCATGGCCTGGAGTGACGCGACTTGCGTCATACATGAGACAAACTTGAATTTGTTAAAAAAATGATAAAAGAAGCGTTTGTATATTAATGTAAGACAGTATAGTTTTAGTAGCGAAAAAGTGAACACGTCCTCTTGAAAATATATAGGTAAAATTAATAAAAAGCTTTTCATTGGCGGCTGTGCCACATCTATTTCGGCACTAGGACAGCGAAGCCTTAACATTACAAACTAAAAGCTATTTATGAGATAAAATATAATTTGCAATTGCTAAAGAATGAGATACCGATATCTATACCAGAAAGGTTTAGGTAGTGAAATAAAGGTAAACAATCTTGACGTGACTTTTTACATAAACACATATTAAACAAATAAACTACTGCTTAAACTAATGGTTGAATTGATTTAGTAATCATTATTGTTGTATTTACAATGGTTTTTAGATTAATTTTATTTTTAAACTGATGTTTTAAAATAAAAAATGATAAAAGACAAATCAAGATTGTTTACCTTTATTTCACTACCTAAACCTTTCTGGTATAGTTCTATCTACACTAAAGCAAAAATACCGACTGTTAAAGTGTCAAATGTAAAACTTCTTAGTTTGAACTTTTTTTTGTTCCGTCATGTTTTTGACAGAATCTTTTTCACTGTTGTCATGATTGTCACTCTGTTGTAAATAATAAAAATTTATATTCTCACTCTGAGCTTGGTGTTTTATGTGAAATACCTTGCAGGCTCCTCTGATCATTTTCGGGATTTGTTCATGGTCCTAACGAGCTGGACGATTCATTGGTTGATTTAATAAGTGTGAGTACAAGTTACTTGACTTTGAGGAAAAAGTTCAACAACCAACTAACTAATTGTTGAAAATAAAGATTATATGAACTATTCATTCATTTCAAAAGCTAGTTAAAATGGAAACGTATTTTACTATGCAAGAAGATACAAAACTAAAGATACAAAAAGCTAGAGTTAATTTCAAAAAATCTCCAAAGGAAAGAATAACGCAATCCTATTTGGAAACTCGGCTTGAAACACTGGAAAATTATTGGACTTTGTATCGTGATACACATAGAGTCATCATTTCGGAATTTGATAGCAAGGAATTATTGAAGTCTACTTATTACACAGCTGATGCATACGGCGTTACTGAGGAACTATACACGGATTACAAAACAGAATTAAAGGATGGTTTACTTATGTTTAAGATCGATTCTAAGACTGTAGCGTTGTCTAGTTCTAACTTTAATGAGCCAAACGTCGGTCAATCCTTTAGTGTTAGGTTACCAAAGATTTCTATTCCTATTTTTAGTGGAAAATATACCGAATGGACAAGTTTTCGCGATTTATTCATATCGTTAATACATAGCAACAAAGCATTGGATGACGTTCAACGGCTACACTATCTCAAGGGCTATTTAACAGGTGAGGCCGAGCAACTTTTGCGGCACATTTCTATCACGGCCAATAATTACAAAGTATGTTGGGATCAGTTAGAACATCGTTACAATAATAAGTTACATCTTGCTAATTGTATTTTAAAACGTTTTATGAATAAATATAAATATAAAAAATATAAATAAATATCCTTGGACATTTCACACAACGCCATCTAGTCCCAAGCTAAGCAACCTAATGCTTGTGTTATGGTAACGAGATGGCTGATAAACTACTTATATACATTTTTTTTTTTTTTGTAAATACATACATATTATAGATAGAAAAACACCCAGACTCGAAACAAATACTTGTAGGTCGTACAAATATTTGTTCCGTGCGGGAATCGAACCCGCGACATGCTGCGCAGCAGTCAATCGCTCAACCACTGCGCCAACCGTGTCGTCAAATCAAAAGAATCAAAAGAACATACAGTCAGAAACTTCCAGTGCTATTAAAGAATTACTTGATACAACAAATGAATGTTTAAACGCTCTCAAAAATTTAAATATCGACATTTCTTCTTGGGATATTATTGTAATCTACATTGTTACTTTAAAACTTGATACTGAATCTAGGAAACTATGGGAAGTTCAAATCTGTAAGTCCAATGGTGAACTTCCTAAAGTAAGTGAATTGAACAATTTCTTAGAGCAGCGATTCAGGTCTCTTGAATTTTTGGATAGTAAGGTTATTAACAAGTCAATTAATAGTACTCGCACAACTAAGGTTATGCATGTCACTTCAAACTTATCATGTGAGTTTTGTTCTGAAAGTCATAAACTGATTAATTGCAAAAAGTTTGCAAAGGAAGATGTTGAAGTACGTCGTAACTTTGTCCAAACCAATAAGTTGTGCTTCAACTGTCTTGGTCCTAATCATTCGGTATTTTCATGTCGTAATTCAACCAATTGTCGTGTTTGTAGAAAGAGACACCACTCTCTTCTCCATCCAAAATCATTCCCTAAAAGAGATCACAGATCAAGTGATCAAGAGGAAGATGGTACGGATCAATCTCCGCCATCAACTTCACAGAGCGAGACACCAAACAACATTGTATCTTGTTTCTCAAATGTAAACAGCCAAGTGTTATTGGCCACTGCCTTGGTAAAGGTAGAAGGGAGAACAAGTACTTTTGTTTTAAGATCTCTTTTAGACCAAGGATCTCAAGCATCGTTTATTACCGAGTCGTCGGTACAGTTGCTTGGTCTGAAGAAGATTCCAAACAAGAGCTTTATTTCAGGACTTGGCAGTGATCAGAGTGCAACATTGCGCTCTAAATGGTTTGTAACCGTACAGGTTCAGTCACGCCACGATCCCAACTTTACAGTTGTTGTAAAAGCTCATGTTCTTGACAACATTACGTCACTTCTTCCTGAAAGGAAAATTGTTTTTAAAGCGTTGTCAACACAAATGTCGGATCTAAAATTGGCCGATCCGTCATTTAATATTCCAAACAAAATAGATATTTTGCTAGGAGCAGAAGTGTATTGCCAGGTTTTATTGGAAGGTGTAATCAAAGGTCTGCCGAGGTTTCCTGTAGCTCAAAATACCAAGCTCGGATGGATCCTCTCTGGTTACATACACTCAAAAGAACATACAGTCAGAAACTTCCAGTTCAAGAAGTTCAAGGAGAAAGTGGAATCTTCTTCTGGCAACCAAACACTTTTATCAGAGGAAGAGCATTCCTGTAAAAGTTTGTTTACAGAAACTGTTAGAAGAGATTTAACATGCGTGATGACACGCTACGAAACCGTCGAAGAAGGTATACAGATAGATCATCAGAACAATAAACTTTTCAGTTGCGGGAGTTTTAAGCTTCAAAGGTGGTCATGTAATGATAATGTTTTATTGCGAGAAATTGACAAAAACAATAAAGGATTACAGTATACTGTCCAACTTCCTATGTTTAAAACACCTGCTAGTGTGGTTTCAGAAATTGCAAGATTATTTAATTCGTCGATCGATCAATTCAATAATCAGTGGTCGCATGTCAAGTTCAATGAGAACCTAGTAGATTGTGTCTCGCAGGCCATACACCCAAGCAATATTTCTGAAATTGAAATATGGAAAAAAGGTCTCAAGTGGCTACAAGAAAATACAGTCCATTACAGTAAAAGAAGGTTTAAGAAGAAGAAAATCAAGATTTTATGTCACCTATCAACTGAAGGCATTGATATAATTTCAAGGTTTTCAAGTTTAAAAAGGCTAATTAGAGTGATTTCATATTGTAGAAGATTTCTTAATATGACAAAAAGAGCAAACACTAAATCTCAAACTACACGTTGGCTAACATCTAAGGAAATAAATGATTTATTACTTACCTGTATCCGGTTGTGTCAGAAGGACGGGTTCCTGAAAGAAATAGAGAGTTTACAAGGATTAGGTAACGTAAATAGAAGTAGAAGACTTACCTCGCTTAATCCATTTCTTGATGGCGACGGCATCCTTAGAGTTGGTGGGCGATTGCAGAAGGCTAACGTTGTAGAAGAAATGAAGCATCCAATATTGATTCCTTATAAATCATATCTAGCAAGTCTGATTGTTGCCCATGAACGTACTATTCATGGAGGTCCTCAGTTATTGTTGAGCTATGTAAGAACTCAGTATTGGATTGTGAACGCGAAGAGTCTCATTAGGCAGCATGTTTGTAAATGCGTGTGTGTTTGTGTGCCTTATTCAGCTCAAACAAATCAACAGCTGATGGGCCAAATGCCATCAGCTCGTGTCATTGCTTGCCGCCCTTTTCAAAAGAGTGGAGTTGATTACGCAGAACCTATCGCGGCCAGAACCACAAAGTGACGTGGTTATCACTCCACTAAAGGCTGCATTTGCTTATTCATATGCATGGCCACTCGTGCAATTCATCTCGAGGTAGTGAGTGACCTGACCTCAGAGGCATTTTTAGCAACATTTAAGCGTTTTGTTGCACGCAGAGAGCATTGCACAGAATTGTGGAGTGATAATGGCACTAATTTTGTTGGAGCGAATAGGAAGCTTAAGAATTTATCACCTCGAGAAGGGTCGGTAGTAGCCAGTGGCTAGCAACAAACGGCACCAAGTGGCACTTCATTCCTGCTCACCAAACTTTGGTGGACTTTGGGAAGCTGGAGTGAAGTCCACGAAACATCACCTAAAACGAGTAATCGGCAGCAGTACTCTCACGTTAGAGGAAACGACTCTTTTTGCCAAATAGAGGCATGTCTTAACTCGCGGCCGATAACTCAACTTAGTTCCAATGCAGAAGATCCGTACCCACTTACCCCGGACATTTTCTTGTGGGTAAGCCTTTAGTGCTGGTACCGGATGCTATTATAGAGAACACAAACATGAGTACTTTCAAAAGATGGCAATTTACTTAAAGGCTTGTACAATATTTTTGGCGAAGATGGTCACACGAATATCTAACACAACTCCATCACCGTTATAAATGGTCACAAATAACTCCGGAACCTAAGGTTGGAGATATAGTGCTGGTTAAGGAGGATGATCTGCCACCGGCTGGATGGTTGTATGGTATGATTACTAACCAGCATATTGGTGTGGACAATCTTACGCGCGTTGTTTCTTTGAAATGTAAAGACTCTGTTATCAAAAGACCAGTATCAAAGCTTATTATTTTGCCTGTTACTGTTTAAAGTTTAACTTAGTGATTTTTGTTGTGCTCAATATGTTCAAAGGCTACCTGCAGCAATGTTATGAAATGTAGTTAGTATTGTAATGTTCAAGTTAATTTTTTTATAATATTATATATATTGTTATTGGTAGGTAGCTATATTTTGTGATGGTGGGTGGTTTAGTTGATAAGTAACTCTGTGTGTTATTTTAAGGACTCTGTCCATGGTGGGCGGAATGTTAAAGTGTCAAATGTAAAACTTCTTAGTTTGAACTTTTTTTTGTTCCGTCATGTTTTTGACAGAATCTTTTTCACTGTTGTCATGATTGTCACTCTGTTGTAAATAATAAAAATTTATATTCTCGCTCTGAGCTTGGTGTTTTATGTGAAATACCTTGCAGGCTCCTCTGATCCTTTCGGGGTTTTAACACCGACTGTTTAAAAAATTCTGTGTGTGGCCAAACCCTTACACGAAAGTGTTCGAAGCTCGCTTAAAAATATGATTTATTTTCGTTATTCAAAATGACTCATCAACTTTTCATTTCGTTTCAAATGAATGAGAAGTCCAAAGTCATTCTAGGTAAATGACTTATGATTAACGATACTTTGAGCTTACAAACGACCTGTTTATCTTGGCCCTTGGCAAAATTGCAACTAATATAAAAAAAATACTGGAATGAAATGTACTCTTTGAAGGATAAAATCAGAAATGAAATCCGGAAAAGAACCGGAATTACCGACATAGCTTGCAGAGTAAGCAAACTGAAGTGGCAGTGGGCTGGCCATGTTTGTCGAAGGACCGATGGCCGGTGGAGCAGACGATTCCTGGAGTGTAGACCGCGTATAGGCAAGCGAAGTATGGGACGCCCCCCCCCCCCCCCCCCCCCCCCCGACTAATTGGACCGATGACCTTAAAAATGTGGCTGGGACAGACTGGATGCGGAAGACGGAAGACAGGGTGTTATGGCGCAGCCTGGGAGAGGCTAGTGATGGACTGCGATAGACTGAGTTGATTGATTGACTGGACTAAATACATTGTTACATTATTTCACAGGATTACCTAGTTCAGGCACAAGTCATGGGTGAACTTGCCATAGATTTAAGGAAAACTGTATTTATCCGTCCGTCCGTTCTTCCGTCCGTCTGACATTACGATCCATCAAAACAAGTGTAAAAGTTAAATTTTTCGGACGGGGAAAAACACATCGGGAGTAGGGACAACTGGCAACATGTTGTCATTCATACTTCGTTCGGGCCCCGAACCAATCATCCATCCGTAGGTGATACGGAGTAAGAAACGGCCGTAACGAAGGCCGAAACTATGGGCTTCGTGCTTAGGGAGTAGGCCCCCAGCTGTCATTCGTGGATCTTTGACAGTCGTTGCGGGTCGTCAGAAGCCCGAAAGTCTGGCAACTAGTCTTACCATGGAGTATCGTATTACCCAGTAACTGGGTTGTAGAGGTAGATAGGCAGTCGCTCCATGTTAAATTTTAGTATTCAGCTGCACCCGGTTAGACTGGAAGCCGATCCCAACATAGTTGGGAAAAGTGGAAGTAGTTAGGTATACCTGAATAGCATTATTTATGTTGAAGATGTTTTTTAGACCATTTTACGATGTTGGTATAATCCGCCGTTTATACCAAGGTATAAAACATGGTTGTGTCTACTGGTTTTGTTTATCTTTTACTCCATAAACAAGTTGTCAAAACTAGTTGAATACAAAACTAGCAGAAAAAGGACAAAAATATCGTAAAGTTGAACTAAATCCTGTATCAAACATATAATATGATAATACATGTTATAAACAAGACGTTTTTGACGAGTCTTATAAAGGACTAATTGAAAACATAAATAGGCATTGACGGGAAACATTAAAAGCTGCTAAAGTTTGAAGAACACTTTCTTGTACAAAATTAGGCTTACAATCTTATGAGGAACTAAGTATTTTTGAACGTCAACATAGTTCAAGAAAGTAGCACAAAATACCTAACGTTCGTCTCGTACCTGGGGCACACTAAGATGTTTATAAATATTTTTAAAACAAGCTTCGTTTTTAAAACATCTCGTTGTTGGCAAAGTTGAAAATAAGTGTTTATCAGATTACCATAAGGACGATGCTTGCATGTGTGTGTGTCAGACACCACAGTTTTGTATACAATATTATACACAGAAACATACGGTGGTTGAGCGATTGACTTCTGCGCAGCATGTCGCGGGTTCGATTCCTGCACGGAAGAAATATTTGTACGACCTACAAGTATTTGTTCTGGAGTCTGGGTGTTTTTCTATCTATAATATGTTTGTATTTACAAAAACAAAATGTATATAAGTAGTTTATAAGCCATCTCGTTACCATAACACAAGCATTAGGTTGCTTAGCTTGGGACTAGATGGCGTTGTGTGAAATTTCCAAGGATATTTATTTAAAACAAAAAAAAAATAAAAACCTCACGCCTTCTTCCAATGGGGGTAGGCAGAAACTACAGAACGCTGCCTGCTACGATCCTTACATACCCCTTTTGCCTCGTTTACGTAAACGCCGGTTACACAGATATTTAGTAAAATAGGTTACACATTATTTTGACAAAATCCGAAATACATGGTCTTGTAGAATGGTCATGGTGTGTGAAGTTACGCCACTTCACAACAAAGAACACTACATAAAAGACATACAAAGTTAGCAAACGTTCCATAAAATTATGACTTAGCCTTTAAGTATAATATCAAAATGACATCCAAAACTCGCCTTTCTCTTCTCCAAGACAGAGTCCAAAATTGTAATTCTCCGCAAATCACTAAAATAGGGCCTTCATTAGTTATACAACAGTATGATAATGTTAAAGTAGTTTATCTTCATAGAAAACGGCCGAAACGGCGCACTTTGAAATCTCAGTATACAGGGTGTAAGGGGGCCATCCTCCGCAAACTAAGAGGGTGCATTCAGCTCCTCAGTTTGGATCATATTCCACCGGAAAATTTCTCAAGAAAATTTTCTTTTTTTTAATAGTTTTTTCAGTTACATTGTCTTTATTCCAATGTAAAATTACATTGTGTGTTCACAACACTCTATTTATGTAAAAAAACAGCAAAAAAAAAAAAACCAGCAATGGATGTTGAAATACTCTAACGAACGACGCGTGAAATCAGCTGTTCACTTTCTGTCTTGCTACAGAGCTCATCTAACTCACCGCATAGCTATTACCTACCCCTCCCAACCAGTTACAGACGCTCCGATTTGTGCACAAAAACAGAAACAAATCAGGTTTATTGGATTCTCATAACGTTCCTGAAATCATTTCATGTATCGGTCATCTTAGTATGATATACTGAATTCACCCCATCAGTCTGCTGAGGGCTGTCCCTTACACCCTGTATACCACATGTACGCAACAGTTCGAGTACGCGGCAGTTACGAACGGACGGACACGTATCTACCGAGCGGCGGTAAGTAATTAATTCGAGGTACTGCCCAGATAAACTACTGCAGTTTTATTATTCTGTGGTTTTACGCATAGTGCGTACATCAAGAATTCAAGATGGCGCGGGCGACAACTCCGACACTTAGTGAAACCGTTAGTCAGACCCTAGGAATTATTAATAAGACTAGCACATCAATGAGTGTCGTTTGTTCTTTGTTTCTGTACATTATGCCTAGTTTCACAGTCGGTAAGGATAAATAGTTATGAGTCTTGGGTAAAAAGCTTTTTTATGTGGGGTAACAGATGTTTGTCTGAAAATTCAGGGTTAAAGTTGAATAGTGCTAAAATGTTGAGCAAAGATGAGTTTTCTTGTGTTAGTTTGAAAAGAAATTGATTTCTGAATGTTGCTTTTACTCTTGAAAAATTGGTTTGTTGCTTTTCATTTTCATGAAGAAAGAAAAATAAAAGTTGCCTATTTTTATCCACAAATTATCAATCTTCTTTATATACAGGGTGGAAGGGACATCGACGCGCAAACGGTTACCACGTATTCAGTACATCATTCTGAGCCCCCTATATAGAAATTTTTCCTTTTGTTTATAATGAAATAAACTCTAAACTTAATATTTATCCCCTAATTAAGACCAACTGTAAAAATAAGGTAAAAGAGTACCTTTTAACGTTAACTTATGCAGAAACAGAAAAGCTTATAACTGTATCCAAATAACTAATTCTTACGCGTACATACGTTAATATTCTTCGGCACTTACTTTGATATATTTAATTCACTCTCACACTTCCAAACTCCCATACATTCATTCATACATCCACTCACACATTTAAGCACCCAAACAACCACACACACCACATCCACACTTACAAAAACTTTACTCACACACCTACACTCTCCAACACATTGTTTTTTCTTCCTTGTTATTTTTAGTTTTTTTTATTGTATTAAAATAGTCCCTAAGACATTAGGTTTGAAGCAAAATTGTACTTGTTGGCTTAATTTTTATTTATATAAATATCTGAGAGGATTGGCACTGTATGCCGAGATACAGGTTTACACCTAGTTCGGCTGCAGATGCTCCCATTATGTATTGTTTTATAATAGCCCACTAGTTACCTATGAATATTTGTTTGTAACAAAACTTATTAGTGTCAATAAATAATTTTTTTTTTTTTTTTTTTTCATCGGTTATTGAAAAAAAAATCTGCTCTTACATACATTTTGACCGTGTAGGTATTGTAACCGTTTGTGCGTCGATGTCCCTTCCACCCAAGTATATGGTGGAAGGTGGATCAATATACCTACAATAAAACTAAAGTCTGTATTAATCACAAAAACTATTAAATTAAAATTATGTTGACACTAATAGTAATACCATTAAAATCGATTAATCCGTAAACGATTTCGCAGCGCAAAATAAACAGTATTAAATTAATAAGTTTAGTGATAATGAACATTGACAGCACTCTAGACAGGCAAAGAATAGGCCTACAGAAGGTCGACTCCATACATCGAGCGAAAAGGCACGCACACATAGACACGCTTCACGAACAGCGAGTGCAAGTGCACTCGCGACTGGCATTCGGCTGAGATCGAGATCGCCATAATAAGTGTGGTCTGTTCCAAAAGTATGTTATGAAAGTGTCTACAAACCCAGTCAGTCAGTGTCAGTTTAATTCTTACGCAATCACCCACTAAAAGGCATGAGAAACACACTCACAGGTACCACTTTTACGATCTCACCACTTTTTCCAACATTATAAAGAATGAATAACATTATTAAATCATAAATAGGTAATCTGAAAAAATTGAGGTTATATTAAGTAACCTTCATTGTCACATGAAATATATGTATAGACATGTATATGGTATAGGACAGACTAAAGTGTAATTATTAATTCACTGGAGTAAACTAACAGATGCTAATGTCACTTTGTAAAATAATGGTGCCATATTTATTGTAATAGTGATGCGTTTCGTTCCTTGTGCTTCAGTTCATTCACACAAAGTCAATAGGTACAGACGCTAGCACATCAAGCTAGCATCAATCTGTCAAATTTCTTTAATAGATTCTCATCTTTATCGCTAAAGCATTAGGTTCAAGGTTGATTGGAAAAATTAGACAGTTTCGGGTAGCTTGACCTGCTGACGTCTGTACATTTATTATAAAAAGTAATTAATTATAATACATACAGGGTGTAAGTGTAAACGACCCCTTAAAAGATTGTGATACTTACACTTACACCCTGTAAGTATACCTACATAAACTCAATACATTTTTATTTCATTTTATATAATTCGCTTTTTCAAAGTCATCAGGAATCGGCCTATTTAAGTACTACAAATATTTTTATATCGATTAAACAAAACTAACCTGGGAGATTTCTTATTAAGATAAATAAAATAATGTGATTTGATTTAGAACGTAACAAGAATGAATGAGCGAGTGATTGATGTCAATCTTCTTGTCACAACACTATTTTCTTTTTATCAGAAAATGGTAACACCGTAAACGTCAGATTACTCCAGTGAATTAATAATTAGACTTTAGTCGCGTATATGTGTGCCTGGGGCTGTTTTTCGCTGTATGGAGCCAACCTTCTGTAGAAACTATTCTGTGCCTCAGGTGATAAACAAATGAGCAACAATTTATTTGTATAATTTGTTAACTTTGCAGTTATTTTAAATGATTATGTTTGAAATAAATGGGATAAAGTTTCAGTACTGGATGTAATTATTTCAAATAATTGATATCACTTAATTTAGTGTTTGATAACGAGCAATACGAAAAATAGTAGCGAGATAACATTTTGTGTAAAATTTTATGGATGAAAATAGTTTTCACTCCATATACCTCAGATCGTCGCTAATCTAAATAAGTGAAGTAACTGATTCGAAGAAAAGGAGATCGAGGATTTGAATCGGAGTAGTTTACAAAAAAATTTTTTTGTAAACTACTCCGATTCAACTTGGAAATTGTATCAAATTACTATAGTTAGGTCGTCTATCGGCTTAGTCTAAAATATCAGATAAGTCAGTTAAATTAGCGACGATATGGAGGAGACCGTGGCTAAGAAATATCAATCGATTGGGTCGATTCATCCATCCATCCACTACTCTTGTTTTTGCTTTAGCTTTACATATCAAGACTCCTCCGTGCCTCGGCAAGCACGTTAAGCCGTTGGTCCCGGCTGTCATTTGTGGATCTATGACAGTCGTTACGGGTCCTCAGAAGCCCGAAAGTCTGACAATCAGTCTTACCAAGGGTTATCGTGTTACCCACTTACTGGGTTGTGGAGGTCAGATAGGCAGTCACTCCATGTAAAATACTCGTATTCAGCTGCATCCGGTTAGACTGGAAGCCGACCCCAACATATTTGGGAAAAGTTGATGACGAGGATACTAACTATACTAACTATACTATACTATTGATACTTTGAAACTGTGAAATAAATACAATAAGTATAAGTTATATCGTAGTTTTTCGGGAAAATCAGCCAATCTTATGAGTGATATACTAGTAATCACTAACTTGCAAAGTAATTCAACAAAGGAAAGCAATAAAATACCAATATTTTCTGTCATTTATTTAACTAATTTCTATCTATCCCTAATCAAAATAATAAAATTTATTACATTTAATAAGTGATTGCAGAAAAATCATTTAATGATTTTTCATTTTGAAAAGAATTTGCTTTTCTAGAAATTTTCCTTCTACACACGATCAGTCCATTATTTTCTATTTTCAATTCAGATATTTCTTTAAAAATAAGAAATAGCAATATTAAATTGAATTGTAGTCCATGAATCAACCGACGACATTTTGCTGAATTTATTCTCTACGTGCAACCTTTACAATAAAAATGAATAGAATTTTAAACGTTCCTACGAATATTTATTTTGTACTCGCTTTTATTTTCATAAAAATTCGTATAATAAAACTGAATAAACTTCATTCGAGTAAAAAACTAAAAATAAATTTACTTTTAAAAAATTCAAACTCAAACTCAAAGCATCTATTTCAATTAAACCATTACAGGCACTTTTGAATTGTCAAAGAGTCGGTCAGTAGGTAAGTCAGAAGAACGTAGATCTCTATGGAGAAGAACGGGCAATAAACTCCACGGACACTCTTTTAAATCAAGATAAGTAATACAACATCCTGGGTACATTATTTGTAGTTGCTTCTACATGTGAGAGAAGTAAAAACCAACTTCAAAAACGAATAAAACAACTTTCTTAAAAAACTTAACAGCTTATGAAGTCCGTGCCAAGCTAAGGTGCATTGTAGAATTGAAGACACACACACACAAACAACACACACACACATCACACACAATCTGCCTAGCCTTTTCCCAACTATGTTGGGGTCGGCTTCCAGTCTCACCGGATGCAGCTGAATACGAGTATTTTATATGGAGCGACTGCCTATCTGACCTCCTCATCCATCCCAATTACTGGGTAATACGATACCCCTTGGTAAGACTGGTTGTCAGAATTTCGGGCTTCTGACTTCGTACCGTAACGACATTCAAAGATCCACGAATGACAGCCGGGACCACGTGTTTTCCAAAACATTTTAGTTTTTTTGAAGACACACAGATATTATGTACTAATAGCTGTATATAATGTATCGGCCTAATTAGTATTTAGTTTCAACTATTGTTTTTTTTGTCATGTATTGTTTTGCAAACAAACACGGAACTAAATACACGAGTTTTTGCATCAATCACACTTTTTAAATTAGGCATGAAAGTACTGATATTTGAAAACAACACAGACGTTAAAATTAACATTTAAAAAAAGCTCCCAATCAACCACCACGTTTGCTTACAAAAAAGGAACAAGTAATAAAGAAACAGACTTTACAAAGACATCTACCATAAATTCATCCACTTGCACGACATTATAAGAGAAAGCTGTCACGTACTTTCTCGACAGGAATCTGATATAATATCAGAAGTATGGATATTAATCATTGGCGTAAAAGAGCTTGTGAGGTGAAAAGTGAGGATCTACTGAAAATTATTGAACGATAAAATATAAAAGTTTAGAGATGACACGGAATAAATGAAGATGAATGACAGTGACGTAGTTACCTCGATAATGATGCTAGAATAATATGTTATGGCGCAACTTTGGACAAGCCGGTTGACATCAAATGCATTATGATGAGTTCATGATGATAAATATAAAACAGACATTATCCTCACTTTGTCCGTAGGGGGACGGATTAAGAATACACTTCCCCTCGGTCCCGTGTAGTGTAAGCGAGTCGTAAGAGGCGATTATCTTGGTTCCAAAAATGTGCCCGAAAAATGGCAAAAGGCTCACTACACATGGGACTTAAGAGGATATATCGAAGCGTGGTTTAGCTCGGTGCACACCGCGTCGTCACTTCGCGTCACTAGTTTGACGCGCGACATAGAAGACTCTCAAGCGCACCTGAATTTAAACACGCTTCGTTTAAATGTGATTTATTACAAAATAATATACCTAAAACAATGTTTAGCTTTATGTACATAATATATAAACTAACACAGATTTATAAAAATAATATGTACATTTTATAAAAAAATTTTTAGCTTAGTAAGTTCTTAACATATTTGAATAGGTACCTTTGATTTAAAGCACTGCACAGTAAGGAACGAGAGGATCCGGCAGTTGGGACTCGAGGTGGCCTGGCACAAGTCCGAGGCCATATGTTTTCATGGTCCTCGGAATGCGCCACCGTCGGGTTCCGAAATAACGGTGGGAGGGGTTCACATCGGAGTCGGGTCGACGATGAAGTACCTGGGACTCGTCCTCGACAGCCGGTGGAACTTCGTGGAGCATTTCCGACGTTTGGCTCCCAGACTGGCACGGGCTGGGGCTGCCTTGAGGCGGCTCCTGCCCAATCTGGGGGGTCCAAACGCCTCCTGCCGGAGGCTCTACGCGGGGGTCGTGCGGTCCATGGCCCTTTGATTTGATTTTGATTTCCCACCCTCAAAAAAAAAAAAAAGGTATAAAACAGAAAATAGACGGTGCTACTTTGAATTTTTTCGAAAAAATTTCATGTAACTAATATTGTTTCGGTTTTAGTACAGCAGTAGACAATATAGACAAATAACACAGATGGAAAATCCAAATGGTTTATCCATATTCATTTGGTTTTATGGGAATTTTAAAAACACAAAATTATCGATGTATCCCTTAATAACAAAGGCGAAACGTGGATGTACAAACTTATGTAAACGGAAAGGTGCTATGCTTACCTGTTACCCCGTTTATAGGCGCGAGTTTATGTAATGTACCTACTCGTATCATCACATTTCACATCATAATAGCCTTTCAACTGGGTCTTCTTTTTAAAAAAGCGCTGTTTTGGTCGACAACTTAAGTACTTATCTTACTCTTAGTATAAAAGATTAAGAATTTAAATTTATTTTGTTTACACGTACTGTGTCTAGTTAGATGTATATTATATGTCATAGTCAAAGGTCGATATGCAGTCTCTTCCCGGAATGACTGGTTTATCCTAGGTTTGGCCACACCCTTCGGGCAAACCCCGAAATAAATTCCAATTTAGGCCTTTGACCAAAGTATTTTTAGTCAAACCAAGAAGTTCCTAACTTTTTAGTCAAACGTCCAAAGTAAAATAATCTGTTTCGGGCTTTGCCTAGTCGATCCTAGGAGCGACTGGTAGACTCGGTCAAACGTCGACATCAGGGGCACCCCGAGCTTGGATTTGGTTAGGTTCCTTTAAACCCTGCAGACAGAGCAGCTGGGCTCCGTCGACCTGCTGATAAAAACCCTAACCCAAGCTAGTAGCAAGTAGGTATTTTTAGGTTAGTTAGTTTGACTGGTCAAACCCCGATTTTCATTAAATTGAGTTTCGACGTTTGCCTGACCAAATTAGTTTCTCCTAGGTTTGACCAAAAGTCTTTAGTCAGAGACCGAAAAACTTCATTTGTTTGGGCTTGACTTCAAGTCAGACCTGAGGATTGCCTAGTCAAACCTAGGAGCGCCGGAGCTTCGAGGTTTGACTATAACATATACTCGTACATCTAACTTAACTATCGCATCGTTAAAGAGAATATATTAGTCAAGAAAATTAATACTTCTTGTCACGATAAGAATGTGGCAAAATCAACACGAACGCCAACAAACAAGAAACTTCCCTTTAACTAACAAAACGTTTACCTAAGTAGTAAAACACACGCTAATTTAATCTGACTTCAACTCAAGCAGTAACATTCCGTATAAGCGTCTCAAGTTTGAAATTAAACAAAGAGTATTAAGTAAATGGAGAGAGCAAAGCTTATTTATTTATTTATTTAGGGAAAACAAACAATTGTACAGTATAAGTTACAGTAAATATTGCAACGTATTAGAAGCTAATGTACAATCCATGACGTTTCCACATATTACTAAGCTATTGATACAGTGTAGACACAATATTTAAAATTACAATAGCGCTAATAAGCAGACAAAAATAAGAGGAAGTAATAAAAGGCAAATATCTTATCTTATGACTAAAGGTATCCATCCCGTATGTTACACCTGCCATGTTTTGTCTCTGCACCACCCTAAGGTTTGCTAGTAGAATATACCTCAGGCATGAAGTCCGCTTTTGTAAGTACAGCACTTTTTTATTTGTGCATAAAGTTTTAATCAATAAATAAACAAAAGAAAAGCATGGTGGATAGACAGATATAGACCGAAAGACTTTTTCATTAATGGCAATAATACAAGATTGTTTAAATTGATTCGTTTTGATGACAAGTGGTCATAAAGGGTATGGCTGACATTAAAAATAATTCGCACACAATCACAGAATTCATCCAAATTAAACGGAAAAAGTTGACAGTGTTATTCGATCTCACCGGAATTAGAATAGCAACATCCAAATGTTCGTGAAATTATAAATTAAATAGGTATTGCTTGTCTGTCCTCCGCCATACCCAAACCACTTTTATCCATCTCAGCACTCCATTTTTGTTTTACTCCGTGGTTTCAAGCTAGCACTTATTAATTTTACGCCTTAATATTTTAAATGGAAGCACATAGGCAAGTGTTGAATGTTGCATAGTTTGCACGAATATACGAACATAATATTTGCATGCATGTCGAGTTCATAATTTGCAAGCGTTAGAAATTTCTTGCAACTGAAGTTCTTTGAAATAGTGAATGCTAAAACTATGTGTACGGCGTTTAAATCTGACACGTCTGAACTAATACCGAATGTTTCTCCGGACTGAGTTGTTTTGCGTAGAGTTAATAAATATTGTTTATTGTTGGTTAGTAATCATCTATCTTTTACATAAATAAAAATGAAATGCTATTCGGTGGTTAGCGCATCACTGGACCGATTGGCTGTTTTGTTTTAAAATGTTCTTAATAGTCCGAATTGGGTTTTTATGGAAACAAAAATTGGAAAAGTTTCCCGAAAATAATTCAAATTCGGGAAAAACTGCACGTTCTTTTTCTATGGGGTTTTTGTATGAATTATTGAAATTTTTACAGGGCAACGTCTGTCAGGTCGCAGCTAGTAATACAACAAACTATTGTCTAATATAATCTTTATTGATAAATTAGCTGACCCGACAGATGTTGTCTTGTCCAACAGACAGACAGACAGACGGACAACGAAGTGATCCTATAAGGGTTCCGTTTTTGAGGTACGGACCCTAAAAATCGTCGGTTTCAGTTGAAACAGACTTCTAAATAGAAATATGTTTACAGAAACACTAGAACACACGAAAGAAAAGATGTGTCCGTGGTGTTTCTTGCCCGTTCTTCTCCATAGGAACCTACCATGCTTTGGAATGGACAACTAGCTTCATCTTTCTGACTGACCGACCCCTTGACAATTCAAAAGTACCTGTAATTGTATTAATGTAAATAATACTATAGTTTGGAGTTTCAGTTTGACAAAAACAAACATTAGAACAAGAAATGTTCTCCAAATTGTTTTACTACAACCGTTTTTACTTAAAACCATTTGTCTGTCAAGTAAATTAACATTTACTGTTTTGGTAGCACGTTTGCGTAGGCTGCGGTATCTCAGAGCCGATTACAGGGTATTGGGTCTTTCATTTGGTCAGGATTCGACCCCAAGATAAGACTCGCCATGAAAAGGGTTGATAAAACATTTGAATGGGGCTTTAGAGCTATTTTGGAGAACTATACTGCCCACAATGTTTTGGTTGTGGTGTAAAAGTAATCAAAGTGTTAAAAATTGGCCGCCGAAACTTTTTCCTAATTATTCATTGTTTTATCTACGGAAACTGCCGCAACGAATACATTACAAAGTCGAATTTATTTTAAGTGGGGTTTTTGGTGATGATACTGAAACATAACATCACGCCTGTATACCAGAAGGGTTAAACAGAGGTGTACGTACCTATAGGCAGGTACACCTCAAAAAAAAAAAAAAAATTACTAAATGTGGGTGTAGTACAGACGCAACGACCATATAGCCCATAGACGCCTAATGCTTGATTTAACGCATCAAAACAATTCTGTCAACTAGCTGAGGTATGAGGAAGCGGGGTACTGCGTTCTGATTGGCCCTTCCAAGGTCATTACGTATCACTAGGGATGGGACAGGTTTAAATAAAACACGAAGGTATCGATATTTTTTTGATAATAATTGTACTTTATAAAATGTTTAATGGGCTTTTCAACCTTCCCATTTATTAATATTATTTTAACATGTAATTACGTAAACATAAAATGTAAAAAATAAAAACAACATACGAGTATCAAAATTCTTTCCGTATTTATTTAAAAAGATATCATACAGTCATACTTTTTTCGGAGGTTGGTAATAGTTAAACAAATGTCTTAATTAATAAAAAGATTTTCAAATTTCGTTTACGTAGTATAGGTTTTTGCTTTCTCGATAACTTTGGTCATATGATTTGGTGCATCACTATTATTCGTTAGGTATGTTTACCAAATAATAGAGGAAATGAGATAGCTAAAAAAATACTTTCAGAAGAAAGGGACGCAAACATGAAAGACATCAACGAGAGACCTTGCACCTTTCGTCCACCTACAAGTTTGACCAGTGTAGGATGAACTCCGATAAATAATAACGGAACATAAATCTAATCTAATTATGAATATATAACTATTTACTTACCGATGAAATGTTATGCCATCTTTTCGGAAACTCGAAGTCTGGCTATTGTTACCACACCAACGTATTGTGCAAGGGGCCATTATATTATTTTGAACAATTTTTAATCGACTAAAGGCTCTTACAGACAGAGGCGATATCGCGGTCGCGACGCGATATTTCGATATTATATCCGTAGAAAAATATCGCGTCGCGACGCGATATCGCCTCTGTCTGTAAGAGCCTTAACGCGGAAGTGTTTACAGCTCACAGAAGTGGTCGAAACTGAATCGAAATTGTTGAGTGGCGACCTATATCAGATCTATAAGTCTGATGTGTTGACAGACATCGGTCGCCTGTTATTAGGCGTCTATGGGCTATATGGTCGTTGTACAGACGCCAGCAGGTCAAGCCACCCGAAACTGTCAAATTTTCTCAATCAACCTTGAACCTAATGCTTTAGCGATAAAGATGAGAATCTATTATAGTTTGACAGATTGTTGTAGTTTGATTGTCTGTACTATATTGCATATTTATAACATTATTTATTTATATACCGTATGACTTTTTTTACTGTCTTGAAAAAAATAGGCTATAATAGGTGAACGGAGTAGAAGCCTATCCGAGTTAATATCCGTGGTATAAATGTGATGTCATAAAACTTGATGTGGCGTATATTTTGAGAACGTCATCTCGACCAGTCTTTATAGTGCTTATACTGTTGCATATTACGGTCGGCGTCACGGACGGATTAAGAACATACCTAGGTATATTTTTATCAGCCCACAAAACATAAATAGGTATGAGGAGAAGCAAGTAATTATAACGTTATCTTCTAACTTTTGCAACCTTAGTCGTCAATCCACATTAAAATGATTTTATTTATTTATACGAGGTTGACAAGCAGACTGACAGTGTACCTAATATATCGGATCGGCCATCTAAAGACATCTTCAACTCCACAATGGGTTTTCAATGATTTGCCTTTGGGATAATGTAACAGCAGATTATTTACTAAGGGGTTAAAGAAGTGTCAATGCTGAATATTTTTCCTACGCTGGCAATGGTTTACACAGGTTTATAACCATTGTTAATGAGTTTTGTACATTTGGTGGTTTGATGACAAATTAAAACTGATGACAAACTTACATGGTTTTACAAACCCGACAAGGTCCCGAACCCGACAAGGTCCTGTTTGGGCATCGTTCTTTTGCCTCTCCACTAACATGAACCTTTTTGGGCGCCAAAAAAAACGTTAACGAGAAATTTCACGCGGATGAAGTCGTGGGCAGAAGCTTAATGATATATTATAATAAAAAGAAAAGTCCTGACTGACTGACTGACTCATCAACGCCCAGTTTCAGCTTTATAGGTCCAAGGGTTATTACCCTTGGACCTATAAAGCTGAAATTTTGCACAGAGGTTCCCTTTATAATGTAGACAAAAAATAAAGAAGGATTTTTGTTCCCGTGAGATATTTTTCGACATCCACGCGGGTGAAGCCGCGGGCAAGAGCTAGTTATGGTATAAACGGATATTATAGCCCTTCAACTGTCAATTTACTGAATACGATTAAAAGTCCAAGTATACTAATTCTATTTTTTTTTTTTAAAGTAGGTACCATATACAAAACAGATCTAGGTAAGTAAGTACATATGTCTCATTTCTGGGAAAAATCATTTTCTCTATTTTCACGCCCCGGTACTTATTCTTCGTTCTTATTATTAGTTGGCCATCACTTACAGCCTCCAAACGGGAATACAGCAATATTAATTGGCAGAAAAAATATATAATTAGGTATGGCCGTTTCAGTAATCACGAAACACACAAGAGAAAATCCTACTACTAAACTTTAAACCAACTACGGTGAACGGAGACACGGACCCGAGTAGCGGTGTTTGCTGTATCCAATCTACACGTTGATAGAGCTAGCCGGGCTTATGAATATAAAGCGAAAAAGATAACCAATTACAACGCCTCGTTTTAGCTACAACACTACTAATCACTCCACTACACTGTTGGATAGTGTAGCTTTGACTAAAAGATAAATTAATTATGTGAAACATTATGTTTTTGAATTAATTTCAGTTTTTAATCAATTTCAACCTTTTTAGGGTTCCGTACCAAAATGGTAAAAAAGGAACCCTTGTGGTGTGACTCAGTCTGTCTGTCTGTCTGTCTGTCTGTCTGTCACAGCTGGATATCTCAAGAATTACTGATGTTATCAACTTGACATTTGGAATAGTTTTAGATGACATTTACCCAACTATTTTTCAAATAAGAAAATATAAAAATATTTATATTTTTTTTTTTGCAACAAGGACTGAAAGCGGGTCTTAAAAATTTAAAGTGGGGCTACTAGGGCATGTGGGGTATCATATGAAAAAGCTCTGTTTGCACATTCTCAAACTATTTTTTTTTTTTTTTTGGCCGCATAGTTTCCGACTTTTGATGAAAAATGTAAAAAAAAATACCGTTCCCCCCCTTATCTCCGAAGTTTGCAAAGAGAGAAATCTGAAATTATTCTATGTAATAGAAGTTTATGTAAAGATTACAGGAAAAATAAAACGATATCTCTAAGTAGCACATTTTTTCAGAAATCGGAACGGAACCCTCGGTGCGCGAGTCCGACTCGCTCTTGACCGGTTTTTTAAATTACTGCTACCTATATCAAAATCAGACCTAGAGCAGTTCTTGTTTTTAAATTTTCCTGTACCTTCATTACCTCATTGGTTTAAGGAACCAATGTGAAGAGAAGACCGGAATTTTTTCCCTGGGTCAGGCATTGATAGTGTGTTTTCCATGAGGAAATTCTCAATGGATTCTTTCCCGTTAAATTGGCACTTTTAACATAACTGCCGAAATGTACATGTACACCGACGTTTCGCGCATTTTACGCTTGTATACTCCAGATATAGAGGTAAGTATACCTACTGCCGGGTAAACCTCTATATCCGGAGTATCAAGCATAAAATTTGCGATATACAAGCGAGTTAAGCGTGTCTGTCGGAAAGATTTATTTAAATACAATCCTTATCTAGATTTTTTCCTGATAGCCAAAAAACGAAAACAAACGATCATTCCTCATAAAATATTCATTTGACGACCACGTCTCAGTTCCAAAATATATGAGAGATGTAATATCTGTCACGAAAGCATCATTTATCGTACGGAATAGCCCTATTTTACTGGACAAGCGTTCTATGATATAGACTTAAGACTGCCAAACAATGAAAAGCTAATTTAAACGGGTGAACTGCGTTAGTCTGGCCTGACACGAGTTTCGAGTCCTGTTATGCTTCAAGAAGTAGTCTTGAGTCCGTCACATCCACACGTACGAAACCGATTTTTAAGAGGCGACATAAAACTGAAAGAAATGGCACAATTACAATCTCAGCAGCTAAAAGAATTTCTACTATAGGACCAAAACCCGATATCGCAAAAAAAAAATTGATGTATGACTCCCTAGACCCCGCCACCCAATGCAGTCGCAAAGTCCTAATGAAGTCATTAGGACTTTGCGACTGAATTCAGTAGTAAAGCGTTCGCAAGCTATGTCGAGACTGCAGCCCCAGAAAAACTGTTGCGTTGCTACTTTTCCTGTCATTGATAATAATAATTATCGCTGCTGTTACATTGTACAATAAATAGAAATAACTTTTTAAATGAAAAGTGAGTTGATGCAGCTCTTTTAAAGTTTTAGACGGATAAAGCTGAAACTGAAGTTCGAGCTGATCCTATACGGTAGTCATAAGTAATGTTAACCAAAGTATCCGTCACAGTGGACAGAGACAAATCGCTTGACATACAAAGAAATAACTCAAACATTTGTGGGATACAAAATATTCTGTCATTACGTTTTTTGACAGTCAAGATGTGATTTAGTATTAACGTACATAGTACTGTGCGTGTTTTGAATACAAATTGGGAAATAAGATAGAAAATGTGAAGGTAAACTTTTGTGTTGCACTTTTACTTGCAATTTAATGTATTTTTTGCTGCGTAGATTATTTTGCATACTTTTCTTTAGAATCAAGTTCTTCTAACTGATCAGACAGCTGTGCTGCTGGGGACTGTCTTATGTAATTTAGATGTTCAAAAAGTGCTGATTCTCAGCCTAATTTGAATAAATGACTTTTGATTTTGATTTTTTTGATTTTTATTTAACTAGCATGATTGTGTCTTTAAATATGTTCGCTGAGTACTGCAATAATGTACATATGTGTCGAAACTAGCAGTGACAATAATAGCCTAGTATAATAATGATACAGTAGTTTATCTTAATAGAAAACGGCCGAAACGACTCGCTTCGAAATCTCAGTCAGTAGGTAATTAATTCAAAGACACTGCCCAGATAAACTACTGTAGCTTTATTATTCTGTGATAATAGTAAAATACAAATAAAAATAAATAATAAGTTTATTGTACAAGGAGAAGCACATAGAATACATACACTAAACATCAACTGGCAGCCAAAATCAGGTTGAATAGTAAAAAAATTAGTCGGGAAACTATTTACCGCGAGCACTACTAATAATATAAACAACGATTTTCAATAGCAAAACCAGATTTACTTAACAATTTTATAATTGCAACATTATTTCCCAACATTTTGCCGTCAGCGGCAACTACGGTCGCAGGTGGAAATATCTTACAGTTTGTTAGTTTTAAAGAGCTTCTGCAAACATTGAGGTTGATAAATAGAACTAAAATATGACGAAGAGATGCATTATTATTGTTATAATTATTAAATCTAGAAAAAAGAGGTAAGTAGGATTTTATAAACTCTTTTAAAAAGCACTCACTTAACGGCGCCTCTTCACAATCGACGATCATAAACTTTCACCCCCTTTATCACCTTGTTTTGGATTATTTTTGAGACAAAAAGTAGCCTATGTCCTTCCCCAGGATGCCATCTATCTCCATGCTCAATTTTATCGAAATCCTTTCAGTAGTTTTGTTTAGTTTTTCAGGTCGTTTTGCAGATCGCCGATTGTGAAGAGGCGACATTAGACTGTGGATTCTGAAAATTGTCAACTCTCAAATAACTGTACAATATCTACTTGTTTTGATTTACTTATAAATGGATTATCGCTCTATAGCACTAAAATATTGATTTAAATATGCAATAGTTACTGAATATTTAGTCTGAGATGTAAAAAAAGCATTCGGAAACTTTCTAAATGCTCGTTTTACACTTAAAGCTGTTACGCTCGCTGCTATTAGCAACAATTTTCTGAATTTGTCTGCAACAATTTGCGCGCGCTAGTGCCATATCTACTTCTTTATTTATATAATATAACCAATGATATTATATAAATAAAGAAGTAGATATGGCACTAGCGCGCGCAAATTGTTGCAGACAAATTCAGAAAATTGTTGCTAATAGCAGCGAGCGAAACAAAGCGTGTCCGTGGCGTGACAATATATCTAAAATGCCAAGCTATCTCTTTCTGTATCATACGTTCCGTATTATCTATCACCGTCGTAGTTGAAAACTACTATACACCTATAATATGTAAGTACATTTGTAATAACAACGCAACAATATCCGAACGCCGCTCAGTATGAACGTAGCGTATCTTTACTTTGTAATATCACTAGCTGACCCGACAGACGTTGTCCTGTCCCATAATTTCAATAATTCAAAATTCCCATAGACTTTCAGTTTTCCCGAATTTTCAAAATTTTCCGGCAACTTTTCCAATTTTTCTCTACTTAAGAACCTTCTCCTGACAATAATTAACACAACAAAAAAATAATAGCGAAATTGCTACATTCGTTCACGCGTGATGCGATGACCAAGGGAAATAGAGATTCATTTATACAACGTGTTAATGAAATAACCCAAAACCTCTTAAGGGGTCATTGTACTCATCATTATGAACAACTTTTACTATGGGACCAAACCTGGAATCGCGAAAAAAAATCAGCTGTTCAATACATTTATGTTCGCATAATTCGTCAAAATGTAATGAACAGCTGATTTTTTTTTCGCGATTTCAGGTTTGGTCCCATAGTAAAAGTTGTTCATAATGATGAGTACAATGACCCCTTAAGAGGTTTTGGGTTCTTTCATTAACACGTTGTATAGATTGGTTACAACACTTAATTAAGTATTATTATTGCAATAATCACATCACACTAAATATTTTAAAGGCGAAAGTTTGTGAGTGTTTGTGTTTGTAACTTCTTCACGCTCAAACGGCTGCACCGATTTGGATGAAATTTGGTATGTAGATAACTTATATCCTGGATTAACACAAAGGCTACTTTTTATCCCGGTCAACGTGAGTGAAACCGTGGGCGCAGGTAGTAATTAATATTTTAGTGCACTTTAGAGCGATATTTACATTTTCTAATTAATGTTATTTTCGCAAAACAGACTTTAAGACTAAAGATAGATATAAGACTATAAATAAGTAGAAAAATAAGTTTAGCTAACACCTACCCAACCTCCATTGCAGCAACCTATCTAATAATCCCAAGCAATTCTAGACGTAAAAACAAAATCGAATACTTACAAGATTTCGCCGATGTTTTTCCCGCAGCGCCCTCGTTACGAGGGTCTCAGGTTTTACGGAAAACTCCATCATTATAACCGTTCTAATAATAGATGATCCGTGTATTTGATACCATGTTGGATTTTTGTTTCGTTTTTGCGGGTAAAATCTTGTTTTGCTCTATGGCAGAGATCTTTGAGAGAAATTAGGTATATAAGGCATTGTGTTTAAAGATTACAATAGTGAAGAAATTTCGTACCCCAGAATAGTTAAATTAATTTGAAAATAAAGTATAATTAAATAAATATTTACTTTATTTTGCATAGCGTGGTTCGCAAACTACGCGCGATGTGTCGCTTCGTCAGTGAAAACAATTGCTACCTCTTTCAAACTGTTCTATGAATGAACACTAATTACTACGAGCTACGGTACGATTTCATACAAATAAATCAATTCAATTTTTTTTTGCATGAAAAAATTTATGACATTAGATCAATAATTTATCTTCACTATTGTAATCTATAATAACCACAATACTGTCTCCCATTGCAGCCGTGGCATATATTTTTATAGCACCTTATATGTTGGACTGTTGGTGTAAAATAATGTTAGGTATCATTTAATTCGGTCCATCGCAGTCCACTAGTGATTTGTGACAATAAACAATTTTTTATTGTTATTATTATTTTTATTTTATATGTTTACATATCTCGGGACCCGGGGGTCCCGGACCTTTGGAAGGCATACGAGGGGCCGAAGCCAACTCGCAGAGGCCCCTTAGACAATTTTAAATTATGAGGAGGCACCAACCGACAATTATCCCTGTATGCACTATGCATGTGCACCCAAGGACAACCCCCGGTTAGTGCAGGACTATTGCAGAACATGGAAACAAAACATATTGGGCTATGGATTTGGGTGGTTGTGGACTGGTTACCTAAAACTATGGAAACACTATGGCCCCTGCCTTACTAATGTTTTGTATACAATACACAGATAAAATGGCAGGGGGTGACTTGCACACTCAATAATGGGCCCCCGAAAACGGTCGCTAGCACATAGTGTCGTAGCGGCAAGGGGGCAACATGTCCTGAGGTGCTTGTTATTATTATTATTATTACTAGTCTACTATCCGGGTTGACTGGAAGCTGACCCCAACATACTTGGGAAAAGGCTAGGCAGATGATGATGCAGTCCGCTAGTGGCTTCTTCCAAGTGACAACATTACTGGGTTGACGGTCCATTTAAATGATATTAAGGTGACAATAACCGACTTTTAATCATTTTAAACTGAAGATCACTTCTATAAAAAGTAGTGTTAATGATTTAGTAAGTGAATATTTCAGATTATACAGGGTTACTGGTAACTCGACCACTTCCTTGCAGGATGTCATAGTAGGGTTAAAATGCACAAAAATAAGCCACCAAATGTTCTACCGAAATTCAGTTTATTTTTTCGTTATTTTTATTTTTATCCGACAAAAATTACGAAAATAAAACGTTTAATTAATGATCTTTGCCAAAGTTTTAGGCATTTTTGAATTTTTAATTATTAGCAAAGAACTGCTGCTGCATCAGCTATATTACTAACTTAAATGCCAGTATAGTCGCACCGTAAATCATTTTTAAATTGGATTTTTCATATAAAAACTAAAAATAGAAGTAACTCAAAAACTACTGAATTTCGGTAGAACATTTGGTCGCTTAATTTTTTGCATTTTAACCCTACTATGACATCCTGCAAGGAAGTGGTCGAGTTACCAGTAACCCTGTATACAAATTACATAGTGTAATTAATTTGTAAAGTTAATTATGTCCAACGCGGATAAAAAACTGAGAGTCACGCAAAAACTATCAAGCGTATTTTTACGAAAACTGCTGAAGGTTGTTTAATTGTTTATCTTTTGTTTTTAACCGACTTCCAAAAGGAGGAGGTTCTCAATTCGTCGGAACCTTTTTTTTTTTTTTTTTTTTTTTTTTTTTATTTTTTTTTTTTATGTATGTTCCCCGATTACTCGAAAATGGCTAGACCGATTTGGATTTTTCTTTTTTTGTTCGAAAGGGTATACGTCCCAAGTGGTCCCATGATCATCAAGTCAGGATCTGATGATGGGATCCCATGGAAATCGAGGGAAACCCTCAAATTTTATAGGCACACCTATATCGATTTCGGTATTTTTTATAGTAACTCGTGCATTTGCTCTTGGAAAGTACCATTCGGTGAGCTGGAACTGATGATGAAGACCACAGAGGGCCATCGGAAATACTCAATTATATCTGAGTATATAACAGGTTGCGATTCGATTACTTTAATATGGTTTATGCTCGTCAAAATAATGGTAATGGTGACTTCACCATGAGTTCCATTTCTCCTGATTCTTACTAGGAGAACTCCTCAAAAATTAACGGTCCTGCATCGGGAAAAGCAACAATTTGTAAAACGTGATGAGCAGCTGACATTGGGTTATTGTAACTTAGATAAATTACAAACTGAACCACTAAAAAGTGAAAAATAAAAACTTTTTTACAAAAACAAAAACCGACTTCCAAAAAAAACACTACAAAGTGAAAAATAACTTTAATTTCGGAAGTCGGTGGCAAAAAACTAAAATACAGATCCAAAGACACCGACTTCCGAAATTAAAGTTATTTTTCACTTTGTAGTGTTTTTTTTGGAAGTCGGTTTTTGTTTTTGTAAAAAAGTTTTTATTATTTTAAAGATAATTTGATTATTTATCTTTATGTACCTATACGTGTTTTAATATAAAACTTTTTGTTAATGCATAATACAATAATAATGCGTCTAATTTGGAACAGTGCTCCTTGATGGGCGAGTCCTATTACTGGCTGGACGTACGACGCGTTGCGTGAGCTCAGCACAGAACACGCAAGCTAACCACTCATGGTCGTTGGCATATATCTGAGCTTATAAGGTAAGTATACCTACGTAGTTCCAAAAAAAAATACATTGATTTTAGTGCGTTTCTGGTTGATGAAACTTACATGTCGCCGGCCGGTAACATGGTGACGTTTATAAAGTTAGCTTATGAATGTTTTCTTACATATCAAATTAGATTACTTCAAACTTGCTTCAAACACAACTTCATCATTATGTAACTAAATAAATAAATAAATAATCAATTTATTGACACGCACAAGTTACAAATTATACAAACAAGACAACACAAACAGTGAGCATAGTTAAAACAAAACTAGAGGAAGCCGTATATACAGGGCTATTTTTAAATGACTAGCTAAATTTTCAGAGGGTGTTCTACCCATGAATATGAACAACTTTCACTAAGGGACCAACTTTGAAATCACGAAAAAAAACCAGCGGTTTCCTGCAAAAGTTCCATACCTACTCGATCAAAATGTATGAAACAGCTGATTTTTTTTTTGCGATTTCAAAGTTGGTCCCATAGTGAAAGTTGTTCATATTCATGGGTAGAACACCCTGTGAAAATTTAGCTAGTCATTTAAAAATAGCCCTGTATAATAACCTTCAAATCGATACACAACAATGCCCGAAGCATTGCTGGGTATCGATTTGAAGGTTATATCTGTATATATATAAAAATGAATCCCTATTTCCCTCGGTCATCGCATCACGCGTGAACGGATGGAACAATTTCGCTAATTCTTTTTTTGCTATGTTTATTATTGTCAGGAAAAGGTTCTTATCAAAGAAAAAATTAAGAAAATTGTAAAATTTCAGAAAACTTAACGACTATTTTAACTTCGCGCGTTTACATTAAAATATGCATAGTCAAGACAGGACAACGTCTGTCGAGTCAGCTATTATAGTATAGATATGAATTCTTCACAACGATCTCCCGGAAAGCCACCTTACCTATATAGGTACTCGTATCACATAATACTGAAATAAACAAATGAATTCTTCAATATTCTCCACAACAATTTTCCACGAACTGTCATCGCCAGGCCCTTATATTAGCATTCTTGGAATATCCGCCGGCCAGTAGCGTTGGCATCACATCAAAGTTGTACTTACATATGCATGGCACTGCGCACTGAGGCGTACAGCGTGACTGACGGGTTCACAGGAACAGTGAATAAAGGAGAAGTAAGCTATCATGACCTTTTTCTACTTGTAGAACATAATAGTTTGCCGATATAGGGATTGTTTTCCCTGTTATAACAAAGCACTAGGCCTTAACTCCTCAAATGGACAAGTGGAGGTGTATAATACACTCACACCACATCATGTGATAAAGATTGCCATTAACACCCTCAGCGCCCGAAGCAAAAATTCAAAAGGCTAATATAACTTTTTTGAAGAACTGATTTCCACAGACCATTTATTTATACAGAAAAAATGTGTAGAGAAAGGTGCTTACAAGATACACAGCGCTTTTACCAAGTAGAAAGATCTGTATACTTTTGGATACATAATGTCCAGACAATGTGTGACAAAAAGATACCTACACATGGCGCCGAAGGGTGTTAATTGGCCACAAATCCAGACTCCATGGCTGCTACTGAAAAAGCCGGCCAAGTGCGTGTCGGACCACACACAATGAAGGGTTCCGTGGTTGGGAATATTGGCATGAATTTATCCCAAGAACGAACTTAACATTGTAGTTGAAAAACATGTTCTCCCGTACATTCCATCTGCAAATGTAAGTTGATATGCACAATATTGAGAGATTTACCATGTTCTTTTAAGACCATAGACTTCTGAACTCATAATTTTTTTTGTAATATATAATAAATATAATTATTTTCTGTATTTTTTCAATATTTTAGGCTCAGTAGTTTCGGAGATAAGGGGAATGATCTATTTTCGTCTATTTTCTTAAATAACTTTAAATTAATTTTTAAACTATTTACTTCATAAATATCTACTTGAGACCCGCATAGTAAGTCCTTTCATTTGATATGTTACAACGTACAGTTTTCAAAACTCTTTGAAAAAAAATTGCTTATTTGCCCCCAAAAGTTATCCCCATATTCAAAATTCATTTATTTACGTTACACATCCATGCTTGGGTCACAGAAATTCATATAATCGATCCTTTAGATTCGAAGGAAATTGGCTGTGTGACAGAGACACGAGTGATCCTATAAAGGTTGCGTTTTTTCTTTTGAGGTACGGAACCCCAAAAATACCAACAATTTACCCTTCCTGAGATTAGGACTGACCATATTATGAAAAGCGCACAATTTATAAAGTACAATCCATATCGACCAATCTGCGGGCCATAGTAATAAACTACATATTATAAAAATATTTCCAATCAGCGTTCTAGTCTAAAACGAATCGCCATCGCGCCACAGTAAATCCAACCACATGCATAGCTAATGATATCATCTTCCTTCCCAAATGTTCTCTCACAATTAGTATTCACAGATTATGCACTAACATTCTGTCTGGAGCACTGAGCCAAGAATATTGTAGCTATTGTCAACAGATGAGACAGAGATATTATAGAGCTTTTAAACGATAAAGAGTTATAATTATTAATGCTGCATAAAAAAAAATCACATCTGTAATTTTTTATGAATAATAGAATGTTTATTATTATTGATTTATGATTTACTAGCTGCGCCCCGCGTTTCACCCACGTAGACCGGGATAAAAAGTAACCTATGTGTTACTCCAGGGTGTAAACGATGTACAGTCAACGGCCAGAAGTCCACTTACACCGCAATGACCATTATCGCCTGCGCTATACGGGCTGCGGCGCTTAAACCTATACGGGCTGCGGCGCCGAAGAAGGTCATAAGTAAAGTAATATTGCTATACCATGGTTTTGTGAGATTGCTAGTCAACTTCTGGCTGTTACTGTACAAACTAAATTTCGTCCAAATCAGTCCAGCCGTTTGAGCGTGAAGAAGTAACAAACCATAGACCTACGTATGTGATATTAATTTCAACTTGATACTCCATAAATTCCTGAGAAAAAAGGCCATTACAGATGACATACTTAAAAATATTTTTTATGCGAAAAAATTATAAATTAACAATTGTCGGACTTTTTCCATTACTTGTGGTGTAAGTTCTTGCTTCATGCCAAATTGCATGATTCTAGGTCAACGGGAAGTACCTATAGGTTTTAATTTACTTGCGAGCATCAAAATATGTCGCATAAATGGCCGTATTTTTTTATTGCGTTGACTTAGAAGCTTGATTTTTTTAGAACTCCAAGGGACCATAGACTTACGTATTTGATATTAATTTCAACTTGATACCTTCACGCGTTCCTGAGAAAAAGGGTCTTGACAGGCAGACAGACAACGAAGTGATCCTATAAGGGTTCCGTTTTTTCTTTTTGAGGTAAGGAACCCTAAAAAGGAGAATTACAAGAACAAGGTATTATTGAAAACTATACTTTATTATTTTCCCACGGCTGGGACTTAAGCCACGCGTACACCACGCGGACCCTGTGCGTCTTAGATTTTTTTTTCTAAGGTATTCTAACCTCTCATTTTTTAAGAGTAGTGATTAAATAAAATTACACTAAGTAAAGTGCATACGTGCCCGAGTTTACACCCACGATGCCAAGTAAGTTAAGTTAAGTTGGGGTCATTGCCAATAGGCCACTACGCCACCACTGATCATATACCTGTTACCTAAAAAATACAAAATTGCTCGCCCAACATCAATAAATTCTATAGACCAACTACAGGGTGTAAGGGACAGCCCTCCGCAAACTAACAGGGTGCATTCAGCTCCTCATTTTGAATCATATTCTACCGGAAATTTTCTCAGGAAAATTTTCATTTTTTCAATTTTTTTTTCAGTCATATTTTCATTATTTCAATGTAAAATTGCATTGTGTGTTCGCAGCATTCCATTTATGTAAAAAAAACTGCAAAAAAAAACAGCAAAAAATTAAAACCAGCAATGGATGTTGAAATACTCTAACCAACGACGCGAGTAATCAGCTGTTCACTTTCTGTCTAGCTACAGAGTTCACCGTTCGAACTCACCGTATACCTATTACCTACCCCTCCAAACCAGTAATAGACGTTCCGATTTGTGCACAAAAACACAAACAAATCAGGTTTATTGGATTCCCTTAACGTTCCTGAAAAAATTTCATGTACCAGTCATCTTAGTAAGACATACTGAATTCACCCTATCAGTTTGCGGAGGGCTGTCCCTTACACCCTGTATATTGCAAAAGTATTCAAACAACAAAAAGCAATAACTAACTCCATGTTATTCAAATACTTTGAAGTATTGTTTCCGTACAGGTCTGATCTCTCAATTTTGAGTTCAAATCGAATAGCTCCAGTGTCCGTCAACTATCGGACATCGATATTGAATATCAACAAATACCACGAATTTCGGTGCATCGGCATCGTACCAAAATAATGGCTGTCGAAAACAGATCTGTATAATGAAATCATGATTTATCCCACTCGCAAATTACTTACTGCAATCGTATATAATTTTTCTTGTGGAAATACTCACGATACTCAAACTCAATGCATTTATTTCGATTAAGCCACTTACACTATCTTGGTAAGTCTGAACATCACTAAGAACTTTCACGCTTCTCTCACTCACACTCGCCTCATATCAAACATTTGGTTCCTAAAGAATCTTACTGTGCAGCCTTCTGCGCGAAGTTCGGACTTGCCAAGATAAATGGGCCGTACTGTAACTGTACAGGCACTTTTAAACTATCAAGGAGTCGGTGAGTCAGAATGATGAAGTTACTTGCTCATTCCAAAGTATAGTAGGTGTATTGTTCCACTCTCCTGCCTTACAACACACAAAAGAACCACTGTGTTGCCTTTGGTAACTCCAGCAACCAAAGCGATTTCGCTTGAATTGCTTCTGGTAACTGTAGCGACCAAGTTAAATTTTTGGTTCTTTTTTTTACCTTTATTGCAGTAAGATTCAGTGGCTATATTATTATTCAGATCATGTTTCAATATCGTGAGCGTGTATTTGAAGCCGTAATCAGTTGTTTATTTATGTCTTTGTTATGAAATGACTTATGTAGTCTGGAAGGTCGACGCCACGCTGCGTGATACGCGGCGTCGCGGGCTCATTCATCATTTATTTAATGCTATTTTTATAATATAATATGGCAAGATAAATTAATATACTTAAATTAAAAATTAAAAAATACGTTATCGATTTAAATTTCGTCCAAAAAAATGTTTTTTCCTAGTGTTCTAACTTTTTATAATTATAACATTAAACTGAGTTCCCAGAAACTACTTGAAACTAATTATTTTTACTATAAGCTGTTCAAAACAGTCGCTAGCTTAACAAAGAACCTACTTCAAACCGCCGTAAATCAAGTTATAATACAACCAATGCCCGCCGGGCGCCTGACTCCATTTTTTGTGGCATTTTACCCGCGCTTTTCTTGTGATGTAAGGCACGATAATAGTATCGTTTTTGGTTGCTAGAGTTACCAAAAGCAACACAATGATTCAGATGAACGGGCAAGAAACTCCATGGATCCTCTTTTAAATCAAAATACAGATCTTTCGTTTCGACTACGACCTTGAGTTTCTCAAATCAAATAGGTATAATATCAACAAAATGTAACTTAATTTTTCAATAAAAACTGAATACCTACCAAAAAACACTGCCAAATAAAGCATAATATCACAAACATTTTGAAAAAAAATTGTAACTATAGGCCGACTTGCCCCGCACACCCCTTTCACCCATCCGCTAACATCTCCCCTCGCTCCCTTCTTACCGCGCAGGCGATACGCGAGTTAAACGGTCGGCCTATAATGAGTATGACCCAATCATAGAACTTGTTATAATCTAAGAAATCTCTGAAACTAAAAGTTTACTCATAACAACCGAGTAAGGATGACTTATAGATCCGTCCAAGTAAGAGATGAGACCGAAATCAGTCTATGAATAATGTGTAAAATTCTAGACTGAGCACACAAACGAGCGCCTGATTAATGTGGTTAACGAGGCTGTGGGGAGAGACATGGACATAGGAAACAGGGAAATGTGGCAATATTGTCGAACTGAATTTTAAATTTAAGGGGTCATTGTACTCATTATGAATATCTTTTACTATGGGACCAAACATGAAATCGCGAAAAAAAAATCAGCTGTTCAGTACAGTTATGTTCGCATATTTCGTCAAAATGTAGGGAACATTTTGACGAAATATGCGAACATAACTGTACTGTTTTTTTTCGCGATTTCGGTTTTGGTCCCATAGTAAAAGTTGTTCATAATGATGAGTATAATGACCCCTTAAAAGATTGCCACTGTTTACACTTACACCCTGTATAGAAATATTTTAAATGATAATAATAAACCTGCTTCGTTTGGATTGTCTAGCTATTATGCCAAGTTTGTGCATATTGTGATGTCAGAAATGGGTTTGGTTACATCTCAATTCTTCAATCAAAGTCTTTGATAGTTTTTTTTCCACCGGTACTCTAATGGAGCGGTTTAGTGCTGGTAAGAATTTTCTTTCCTAGTTTGCATTTGCATTAAGTTTTACTTACCTTTCGCTTAATTTATGCCATCTTTAATGAAGATTTTTAATCTACCTAACTAATTTAAAACTTCAGATTTTCTTAAAAGTGGGGGAAAAAAGAAGAAAGAGACTTGGGGTGCGTTTCCACTGACGCGAAGTGAGCGTGCCAGCTGAGTTGGGCGGAGTGTGAGTCAACCATTATGATTGGTCCTGCACGCTTAGCATGACCGCCGTAGAAACGGGTTTTGTCTACGGAAGAATAGACAAAATGGAAGATAGTAGAAATATTTGTACGCATTCTACGCGTCTAAGCATGGCAATGTGTAGTTTTGTCTATTCTTCCGTCGACAAAACGTCGTCATGCTAAGCGTGCTGGTTTGTGCACGATTGGTTCCTGCACGTCTTCGCTCCGCTCCGCACAGCTCTGCCTCAGTGAAACGTACCGTTACATCAATATGCATTATTTCATATTCATATTCTTTTGTTATGAAACTTAAAAACTAAATCATTGTAGATTTGGCTTCATCATTGTGATCAGCGCTTTCAGCCTAAAACTGGATACAAGCCACACCCCAACATCACCAGAACGACTGCAGTTCCTGCGCTTCCCGCATATTCAAAATAACCCATAATTAGTATGGGGACCACACCAGACACATGGACGTGTATGCATGTATGCATATGTGTTGGTGATACAGGTTTTTATATAAAGCTACCTCAGGCAACAGTCTCTCACAGAGTTAGCTCCATAGATATCCGTGGCATTAATAGCATTAATTTCATAACTTGCTTGGAAAATTAACGTTTCATATTATATAGATTATATTATTGTAAAACATAACATCACGACTTTATACCAAGAAGTGTTCATGCAGATGTGAATAGTAGGTAGGTGCACAAGAATTTCACCATTATTGCCAAGCCCCATAGCAAGTTAATCATTTAAAAACCGTACTTACACATAATATTCAGACACCGAACTGCGATGGCGTTGACGAAGAAATTCCTACAAGAAAACATTAATTTAAAAAATATTTGATTAATACAGGGAAAGGAAAGAAAAAAGAAAAAAAAAACAAAAAAAAGAAAGAAGAAAGGTGTGGTCAAAAAGGATGTGGCAGACCATAAAACTGAACAACTTTTTCCATGGGACCAATATCGTAATCGAGAAAAATAATCAGCAGGCCCAAACATTTGGCTCGAGTAGTTATTGAAGTTTTGTACGAGACAGCTGATATTTTTTTCTCGATTACGATGTTAGTCCCATGGAGAAAGTTGTTCAGTTTGATGGTCTGTACCACACCCTTAAATTTGACCAAACCTTTCTGGTACACCCTGTCTATAGGCACTTTGTGGACATCAAAGTGCGTTTGTTGTTTGTTTTCCTATATCGTTAATGGAGGGATCCATTTGCAGATTGTTTTAAGCCACAAAGGTATCTCTCTATAAAGATTTGCCGGTGGCTCTTTTATTGATTGAAGTATAGGAAATAATTATTATTACTAAAAAATAATTTATTGACCTTGTGAATGGCGAGGTCTACTTAAGAATATTGACATAACATCATACCTGTATTTCCCCGAGGCCCGAGGATACTTGCTCGGGCCTCGGTCGGATAGTGGTGGTTAATACCACAGAATAATAAATAATAAATAAAAATTGTAATTGTGGTTCACTTTCACTAATTACATTATTTCTAACTGGTTATAATTGCTAAATCTATTTTCGAATAATAATACCTAAACATATATATTTTTTTTTTTATTAAAAAAAAACACATTTCACAAAAACAATTTTCCAAGTAATAATAGAATATTCCAGAAAGAACTGCATCGATGGAGTCTGTACTAATGAAAAAATCATTGTATCACAAAAACCAAAAATATGTAGCTCAAATTATTGTACCTACTGTAGGCTACAGCGCCATTTGTGTGATCATCTTGAGCAAGCATGGTGTTGGATACTCGTGCCTTCTCTGTATGAGAAGATACCATTGCCGTGCAGTGGGGCAATAATAGGTTGGTATTATAATTATTATAGGGAGCAAGCTTATTGTCTTTAATCTGGCACAAATTTAACTCCAAGCTGCTACAAAAAAATCCAGAAGGAAAAAACAAAACACCATAGAAAGAAAATCATTGCTTGAGCAATTACTTTTACTTAAGGCGAAAGCGCCAGGGTAGCCCGCGAAATTCAAAATTTCTTAGGTTTTTTGCAATTTGTAGGTCAGTGTGAGCTTGTAGTTATGTTGATTAAAATATGATTCGCGGCCGTAGCTAATATGGCTTTACAGAATTATAATCATTAGAATCAGCAATACAACTCCATAAGTTAGCATTTACCTCAAACCTCATGATTTCATGAAATCGCTAGATTTGAGGTAAATGCTAACTTATGGAGTTGTATTGCTGATTCTAATGAGTATAATTCTGTAAAGCCATATTAGCTACGGCCGCGAATCATATTTTAATCAACATACAAACTCACACTGACCTACAAATTGCAAAAAACTTAAGAAATTTTTAATTTCGCGGGCTACCGTGGCGCATCAACCTTAAGTAATTACTTTTACTTGACTATAAATATGAGTGTTAGACACGAGATCACATATTGGAAAATTGATTTCTCTCAACATTAAAACCCCATTTCCTGCCAATGTAATAAATCGCTTTACATAATAATGAGCATCCATACTGTATAACAATGCATCAGCCACCTTCAACACAATAGCACAACGCTTGCCAAATTGGAATTGTTCCACAAAATTTCGCTTTTCAAACCAAATCCGTGTCTGTTTCGGGTCATTAGATATTATTTGACGTATCGGAGGTCGACACTAGTGCCATTGTTGGAAAGCACTCAAACTCAAATTGATGACCTCGTGAAGAAGTGACCTTGATCGAGGGTAATTAGGAATATCGCGTTAGAATTTTTCCTCGATCCGTAGCTTGAATGGGATGATATGACCTTGTGGTATCGGCTTGATGATAAGCGAAAATGTTTGAATGTCAGTGGTTAGTTTATTTTTCTTTTAGTAAGTATCTTTTTTCTATCACTTGGCTTATATAAGTTACCGCTAATACCTTTGGACATTTTTTTTTTTTACTATATTTTTTGCCATAATTGTCCAACTGGTGGGCAAAGGCCTCCCTACTCTCTTTCAACCTCTCTCTGTCCAGAACTGCCAAGGGCCAATCTTTATCAAAGGAGTCCAGCTCATCCCGCCATCTCCGTCTGGGCCTGCCGCGATGTCGTTAACTTTTTAATATAAATGACTGACTGCTTCAGAAAATACTGATTCGGCCATCAATAACAGTGCGACCAACTTACATGATTTACTCACTGTGTTACATAAGTAAAAAATACTTTCAACGTAACTATAATAAGCAACAGCTGAACCTAAAAATTTCTGTCGCACGTTGACATAACACTTTATTTTCTCTTTCATGCTGACAGTGTATGCAACATACTAAATTAATTCTGTCATCATTAGCAGTTTACACGAATCAACACTTTCACTATTTACTTCAGCATAAAAAAACAAGGTCACTCTGCCTGATATAGAGCGAGCTGTTCTCGGAGTTTCTCGGAATTTAGCAAAATAGCTTGTAGAGTTAGCAAAGCTGAAGTGGTCAAAGGCCGAGGATGTTTGTCGAAGGTCTGATGACCATTGGAAAAGAGGAGTCTTTGATTGGAGACCACAAATCGCTGAAAGGTTAGTCGACCTCAAAAAGATGGCGTAATTACCTACAGTACTGTCAGATAAAATAATAATTAGGTAGGTACAGTAACAAAATAGCTCTTATTTTATATTCTTTTTAGTGGCTTCTCAGTGATTAGTGTGGCGGAGTGAAACTCTGGTAATTACCCTTTATATTCTCATCGGACTTGGCAACATATAGAGAACTAGCTTTTGCCCGCGGCTTCGCCGGCGTGGATGTCGGAAAATATCCCATGGGAACGTTCATGTGGAAAACATAGGGCATATCCCTAACTTAAGAAATGCTGGGTTTCCCATACAAACTTTCATCCCTTTTATCACCCCTTGTAGGATAATGTTTTAAGACAAAAAGTAGCCCATGTCCTTTCCCAGGATGCTATCTACAGCCTTGCCAAATTTTATCGAAATCCGTGCAGTTTTGTAAATTTTAAAATCAATCCCTATTTTACCCACTTATGGGATGATTTTTAAAAAACGCTGACCCGCATATTTCTTTACTTCTTACCAATAGCATAAATTTGTTATCCCTAACTTAAGAAATACTGGGTTTCCCTTACAAACTTTCATCCCCTATGTCACCCCCCCGTAGTATGATTTTTGAAAAAAATAGTATCCTATGTCCTTTCCCAGGATGCTATATAAAGCCTTGCCAAATTTTGTCGAAATCCTTGCAGTTTTGTAAATTTTAAAATCAACCCCTATTTTAACCCCTTAGGGGATGATTTTTCAAAAACGCTGAACCACATATTTCTTTATTTCCTATCAAAAGCATACATTTTAATTTTCACATCCCTAACTTAAGAAATACTGAGTTTCCCATACAAACTTTCATCCCCTATATCACCACCTGTAAGATTATTTTTTAAGACCAAAAGTAGCCTGTATCCTTCCCCAGGATGTTATATAAAGCCTTGCCAAATTTTATCGAAATCCGTGCAGTTTTGTAAATTTTAAAATCAACCCCTATTTTACCCCTTAGGAGATGATTTTTCAAAAATGCTGAATCGCATATTTCTTAATTTCCTACCAATAGCATAATTTTTTTATCCCTAACTTAAGAAATACTGGGTTTCCTTACAAACTTTCATCCCTTATATCACACCCTGTAGTATTGTTTTTGAAAGTATTCTATGTCCTTTCCCAGGATGCTATATAAAGCCTTGCCAAATTTTGTCGAAATCCATGCAGTTTTGTAAATTTTAAAATCAACCCCAATTTTACCCCCTTAGGATATGATTTTTCAAAAACGCTGAACCGCATATTTCTTTATTTCTTATCAGAAGCATACATTTTAATTTTCACATCCCTAACTTAAGAAATACTGAGTTTCCCATACAAACTTTCATCCCCTATGTCACCCCCTGTAGGATTATTTTTTAAGACCAAAAGTAGCCTGTGTCCTTCCCCAGGATGCTATATAAAGCCTTGCCAAATTTTATCGAAATCCGTGCAGTTTTGTAAATTTTAAAATCAACCCCTATTTTACCCCCTTAGGGGATGATTTTTCAAAAACGCTGAACCGCATATTTCTTAATTTCCTACCAATAGCATAAATTTTTATCCCTAACTTAAGAAATACTGGGTTTCCTTACAAACTATCATCCCCTATATCACACCCTGTAGTATTGTTTTTGAAAGTATCCTATGTCCTTTCCCAGGATGCTATATAAAGCCTTGCCAAATTTTGTCGAAATCCGTGCAGTTTTGTAAATTTTAAAATCAACCCCAATTTTACCCCCTTAGGAGATGATTTTTCAAAAACGCTGAACCGCATATTTCTTTATTTCCTATCAGAAGCATACATTTTAATTTTCACATCCCTAACTTAAGAAATACTGAGTTTCCCATACAAACTTTCATCCCCTATGTCACCCCCTGTAGGATTATTTTTTAAGACTAAAAGTAGCCTGTGTCCTTCCCCAGTATGCTATATAAAGCCTTGCCAAATTTTATCGAAATCCGTGCAGTTTTGTAAATTTTAAAATCAACCCCTATTTTACCCCCTGGGGGGATGATTTTTCAAAAACGCTGAACCGCATATTTCTTAATTTCCTACCAATAGCATAAATTTGTTATCCCTAACTTATGAAATACTGGGTTTCCCGTACAAACTTTCATCCCCTATATCACCCCCTGTAGTATTATTTTTGAAAAAAATAGTATCCTATGGCCTTCCCCTGGATGCTTTATAAAGCCTTGCCAAATTTTGTCGAAATCCATGCAGTTTTGTAAATTTTAAAATCAACCCCTATTTTACCCCCTTAGGGGATGATTTTTCAAAAACGCTGAACCGCATATTTCTTTATTTCCTATCAAAAGCATACATTTTAATTTTCACATCCCTAACTTAAGAAATACTGAGTTTCCCATACAAACTTTCATCCCCTATATCACCCCCTGTAGGATTATTTTTGAAAAAAAAAGTAGCCTATGTCCGTCCCCAGGATACCATCTATAGCCTTGCCAAATTTTATCGAAATCCGTTCAGTGGTTTAGGCGTGAAAAGGTAACAGACAGACAGACAGACAGACAGACAGACAGACAGACAGACAGACAGATAGACAGACAGACAGACAGACAGAGTTACTTTCGAATTTATAATATTAGTATGGATGATAAAAACATCCGCCAATTATTTTCGAATTTTACACAAAATTAGTCTGATTCCTTTTTCAAATGGCTAGCTGTCAGACATTGCATTATGAAAAGAGATTGGCAACGAAAACTTTTTAAAATTCGGTATTGCTGTGTTTCAAGCCAGCGTTTTTATTTTTTATTCGTTTTTAGGGTTCCGTACCAAAATGGTAAAAAAGGAACCCTTATGGTCTCACTCAGTCTGTCTGTCTGTCTGTCACAGCTGGATATCTCAAGAACTACTAATGCTATCAACTTGAAATTTGGAATAGTTTTATATGACGTTTACCCAACTATTTTGCAAATAAGAAAGAAATAAAAATATTTATATTTTCTTTGTAACAGGTGCTGAAAGGGGGTCTTCAAAATTCAAAGTGAGGCTACTAGGGCATGTGGGGTATCATATGAAAGAGCACTGTTTGCAAATTCTTAAATATTTTTTTATTTTTTTTTAGGCCGCATAGTTTTCGATTTTTGATGAAAAATGTTAAAAAAAATACCGTTCCCCCCCTTATCTCCGAAGTTTGCAAAGGGAAAAATCTGAAATTATTCTATGTGATAGAAGTTTATGTAAAAATTACAGGAAAAATAAAACGATGTCTCTAAATAGCACACTTTTTCAGAAATCGGAACGGAACCCTCGGTGCGCGAGTCCGACTCGCTCTTGACCGGTTTTTTTTTTTAATGCTACATGATTTTTAATGTGTCAGTTAGTTATGTGATTATGTCCTTTCTTGTTAATATAGGAATAATTCTGACGATAGAATGTGAATTTTAAGTTTACTTTGAAATAGGTTCTTCTATATTCTTATCATTTTAGATTGATTTTGATTGATTGAACAGATCGCTGATTTAAAAGAGACTACGGGAAAATTCAAGATGGACATCAGCATACTCCTTATCCATGTAAACGTAAAAACTAAGTCAATAATTTCTCATGACACGTCTATAAGATGGTACGACTGACATTCAGCCTAGTAAGAAGACGTAAAACTTTTTCATATAGGTACCTACTTAATAATTATCTGTGAAATGAAGAAAAACTTATTTCGAAAATGTACGTTAAAATCACAGGCTGTTTCCGCTTTTATTTTAATTTATACTGTATTTAACATCAGGTTAAGCTACGCTTGCCGGGGTTGGTCCGTGGGTGGGTGACCATCTTTACATACCGGGTCTCCTCCGTGCCTCGGAAAGCACGTTAAGCCGTTGGTCCCAGCTGTCATTCGTGGATCTTTGACAGTCATTACGGGTCGTCAGCAGCCCGAAAGTCTGAGAACCAGTCTTACCAAGGGGTATCGTATCGTATTGGGTTGTGGAGGTCAGATAGGCAGTCGCTCCATGTAAAATACTGGTGTTCACCTGCATCCGGTTAGACTGCAAGCCGAAACAACTACATTCAAGCAAATTAAATTCACTACAAACTATATAGTATGTTAAATACGTACGATATCATAATTACCAGATCAAATTGCCGATAATAGTTGCCAAATGACCGATTACGGTGAACAATGTGATGCTGTCGTCGGTAATTCGAATTGATACCTCGATATTGACCTGAGTTTGAACCTGGTTTGAAACAATAGTGGTACTGAGTGGCTCTAAGCTAAATCGCTATTACTCATGTACTATCTCTCTCTTTTTTTCTCTATCTCTATAGAGAAAAACTTTTAAATCAAGATAAGTAGTACAACATCCTGGATACATTAATATTGTTGCTTCTACATGTGAGAACAATGTAAAAAAATAAAAAATACTTAAAACCAAGTTAAAATATAAAATTAAAAATAAGGCCTGGCAGATAAGAAATGACCAGTCCCAACTGACTGCGCCCGTTCACGATCATGACGCGTGGATCAGCACCATCCAGCTCAACCATTTATATGAGTCTTTGTGGAAGGAACATACATATAAAAAAAGGTTCCGACGAATTGAGAACCTCCCTCTTTTTGAAGTCGGTTAAAAAGGGTAGCTCATGAAGCCAAATAATATTTGAATTTGAAAAGATATTGAGGCGTCTGAAATTCTAAACCACAAAGAATATTTTTACATGTCAATCTCATGAAGCGGAGGCGGAATAATTTGTGCTGAAAAGGCCATTTCTTTTTCTTTATGTTTATCCTGGTTTGTGTTGAAGTAAATTATTAACCTAACTCAGCAGGCCCTTTCAAAAGGCTTCCCAATTTTTTTTTTACATAGGTCTACGTTTTGGAACGGGAAAACTTCTTTTTAGGGTTCCGTACCTCAAAACCGTACCTTATAGGATCACTTTGTTGTCTACACCCTAAAAAGAGGCAGTTATATTTCTAGCGCGCTCGTCGTGTGAGGGCTCGAAAACGTCCTAATTGGGACGTTTTGTCTTTAGTCCGCGCGTCAAAACTAAACGCCGTGCAATCACGTGTCATGACCAGATTTTAAACGTCAGTTAGGTACTACGACGTAACATATCTTTTGTTTTAAGAAGTTACTCAGTGTCTTGGTAAGTACGGTGACGTGACTCGTGAGACCATGACGTCACGCAACCGGCGACGTTCGCCGCGTCTATTAGGGCTACTACAGTTACTAGAATAGGTAATAATTATGTTATTGTAGACATCTGCAATGCCAGAGATATAGCAGGTAGGTATGTTGCCATCCCTGAAATTACATTTTTAGGGTTCCGTACCCGAAGGATGCCAAACCCTTACACTGTTTGCGCACTGCATCCGATTAGAATCCGAGAAATATCGGTCCGAAGTAGCCATAGTAGGTACCTACTATTTGTATGAAGGGTTACGCACTAGATCCGAACTCTGTCCGTCCGAATTTAGAACATTCCCAATTCGGCTTGAACTCGGATCTTGAATTCGGATTTGGATCGGACGTAGTGCGAGACTGCTCTAAAAATAAGCCTCCAGTATCCGTCCGTCTGTCTGTCTGTCAGCGCGCTGTATCTCATCAATCGTAATAGGTAGACAGTTGAAATTTTCGCAGATTGTGTATTTCTACTGCCGCTATAACAACAAAAAATAAAAAAGATAAAAAGAAAAGGGGTCTCCCCCACCCCCAAAAAGAAACGTGTTTTTTTTTAAAGTGAAGTATTATTTTATACAGGGCAAGTATAACAGAAAGATGTCGTCAAATTTAAGGTTGTGGTACAGACCATCAAACTGAACAACTTTCTCCATGGGACCAACATGGTAATCGAGAAAAAAATATCCGCACTTGGTTGATATCCCGACCAATCGTACGCAGCACTTTTCTTCCACATTTATTATGTGCACAGCCAAAGTGTGGAACTCTATGTCAACGTGTCTGTTCCTCTTATTCTACGTGGTCTTCACATGATCTGACCAAGATTACGCCTGGACTTTAAGAGAGACTAACCTCTGAGTTTGTTTCGGCCTTTCTTCTCAGTAGTCAGTTAGGAAACGCCGACCTCATCTAGTTTCAAAAAATATAATTGACGTGTTTTACAAACCTAATTACAGAAATAAATCATTTATTATTTACAACCCGTCTGCCTTCAAAGCAAGAGTGAAGAGGCATCTTCTGGGCACCATCGTGCCATCATAGTCCTCATCCATCGCTTTCCATCAGGCGTGATGGAGGTGAAGGTCCACTAAGCAATAAAAAAAAATAGAAATTGAGTTAAATGCCCACCCAAATTATTATAGAATGACGCACTAATTCCGTCACTCCCTTATTGGACCGCCTTAAAAACCGAACTTTGCCGAATTAAATGTAACTACATCTAATTCGGCAAAGTTCGGTTTTTCCGAAAATAAACGATGGAACCTTTGAACGTTGTCGTACTAAACTAACCTAAGGCTCGATCTCGGCAGTTGTGAAACGTAGCAACCCTATCTACATTCCGCCACACAACTTAGAAACTTAGACAGTTGAGTTCTCCGCTAAATGCAGTAGAAAATATTCGACTAAAAGTTTAAAATGTTTTGAAAACGTTCATACCACAGAGTAATACAGTTACAGTGGTTTATCTGGACGCTAGGTACGGTACGGTAGATAAATACGTGTCCGTCCGTGCGTAACTGCCGCACGCTCAAACTGTTGCGTAACTGACACTGACTGAGATTTCGAAGCGCGTCGTTTCGGCCATTTTGTATGAAGATAAACTACTGTATTATTATTATACTGTGTTCATACTTTTAACAAAATATACCTGATACCAGGTACGAACAACATTTTTACATTATTTTCATGGAAGTCTAACTTGATAGCTCACAAATGTTTTCACACTATCATTTGTAGGTTTGTGTAAGCTTAGAAGTGATGTTGTTGTTATGTTTCTATATTTATAAAAAAAAATCACAGCAGTCTTATAATTAAGGGCCTATAACTACCTCAAATAGCTTAGCATGATCCTCCATTTATATCGAACATACTGCAGCATTAATTTAGAAATAAATATTATGGTAAAGTTGAGAATTAATGTTAAGTTCCTACTATGTTTGACGAAAATCAGTCTTGCTCTCACAGACAAAGAGTCAATTTGAGCTGAGCTATTATGGGCTCTTAGACTATGCCCACAAAACCGTTTTTTCAGTTTGTCAGTGGGGACACGTCATCAAAAAAGAGTTAAGTTTATAACGTATTGTGAAATGCTCAACCTTTGGCTTTCGCAGGCAAGTTTTTTGAAACATCAGCTAATAACAAACGTATTCCTAAAGATTTTGCTTTTCTATGAATATATTTATTATTTTTATTTATTTTTTATTTCTTTTTATACATGAATATACGTGGTACATTTCCAAAAATACGAGTACATGCCTCATTTTCATTTGTAAACCAGCCGTGTGATTCTGTAAGACCTCATTCTAAACTTCGAATCTGAATCCGCTGTGAGTTTCTTGATTGGCATTCTAAATTCAAAGTGTCAAATAAAAAACAAGTGAGAAGAAGTGATGCGAAGTGAGAGTGAATTCTTAATTCGTTGGTGAATAGCGCTGTGAGATGCGAGTTGTTGTTTGAATTTTACAGAATCGACTGACAGCATCATTATCAGTCAATCTTCCTAAAAGTGCAGCATTGACTGTAGGACCAAAATATTCTTAAGATCAAAGTGATGACGTCTGCGTCTGCGTCTGCATCTGTAACGCCACATACGAAATACGCATACCTACTCCTTTGAAAATCCACCATCTTTAAACGCAGCATCCAACTAAAACTTTCCTAATACGAGTTTGTAAAACATGTTCATCTTTTAACGACGTGCGACGTAGATACCCAAGAAGAAAAATATCAGAAGAAGTTCTAGTAAGTAAAAGTAGTGCTACAACTAATCCAAACCTTAATCTAATGTGTTGCGGGATGATACAAGCATTAGATTTTAGAGCTTGCAGCTTGCTCGCTCTAATCTTGGCCGGTAACCGACATGTTAAGGGGAAGATTTTGCTGTATTCCTTCGGATCTGGCCGTTTTATAAAAGTAAAAACAACTAAGTATTCCAAATCCTGAACTTTAAAGATTTTATAGTGGAGTTTAAGACGTACACGTAGGTATATTCAATATTTACGAAGCTTCAATATGAAATAAGAAAGTGCCTATAAATAAGAAAAAGGGTTTAGAATATAAGATCATTGTGATTCGTCTGCCTAGATTTTAGGTACATTAATAAATTAACTACAATAAAACATTATTTTAAATACTACTATGTTCGTTGTATATTAGATAAATCTTTATAAATAGTTAACAATTTGGCCAATTAAAACTTTGAACGCAGACTTGTTCGTAAGATAATAAATAGCATCTAAATATCAGACTTAGAAGATAATGATTTGTGTATTGTTTGGTTCGACTAAATGTGTTTAAGTTTAGCTAAAGAGTTATGGCTGCTGGTATTTCGTAGTAATAAGTGTTGAAAATACGGTTTCTAGTGATACTTTTGGTCTTATTTTGTACACATAACCATCACGGCTGTAATTCTCGAAGGGTTGGGCCATTTCTCCATTTTTGTTTTGTTTTGTATTAAACCTATAGTTTCTTTTTACAACTTGCAATGTTCATATGTATGTACGTAAGTTGTCCTTTTCAAAATTTGCAAGTTCTTTCCGACGTTCGATTGATTTGAAATTTAGCATACCTACGTAAAATCAGTGACAATGCAATATTTTGGAACAATCGATAAGTCGGAAGGTGGCCACAAATAATAAAAGATTGTTTAAAAAAAATACACTTGCTTCATTCATATCTAACTGTTCATATGTGATTGAGTCGGAAACATCCAAGCACATGCACAAACTTTATCTTTTATAATTTTAGCAAGATATTGTGAGATCGGGTTAAAACTTGGCCTTAACATAAAATGGAGTCGCAAGGATGGTGGTGACCATCGCCGCTCAACTTGAGTTACTGTCGCTAAGTGCTTCCTCTGCACATTCCTTTAGGCTACCGGCTTCATGATGCACTTAGAGCACCTAAATATAATGGTATTTGGAAACGGTGCTACTAGCCTTAACAGCAAACTCCCTTAGACTAAAAATAATCCTAATTCTAACTATCACACTAATATTATAAAGTCGATAGTTTGTGAGTACGTGTGTGTTTGTATGTTATTTGTTTGTTACTTCTTCACGCTCAAACAACGGCTGGAACAATCTTGATAACATTTGGTATGGAGGTAGCTGACACCCTGGACATAGGCTATTTTTTATCCCGCGTGAAACCGCGGGTGCAGCAGTAATATTATAAATGCGAAAAAGTGAGTTTGTTTGTTACACTTTCACATTTAAACGACTGAGCGGATTTGGATGAAATTTGGCACATGGGTGACCATGGCCTGGAATAGGACATAGGATACTTTTTATACTGATATTCCCACATGATCTAGATTTATGCGGGTGAAACCGTGGGGCGCAGCTAGTTATTCATACTTTCAATTATTAGGATTGACTGTAAGAAGAAAAAATAATAAAAGAAAGAAAAAATGTTTATTCTGCACAAAGAAAACCACATCAAAAAAGCCTGCCCTGTAAACCCTTATCTATTTTTTTTACCAGAAATAATGTGGTCATTAACTTTTTCTTTTCGAGAAATACTACCATGGTGAGTTAAATGACATTCTGACATTATTCTATATCGGCAAATTAATGTACTAACAAATTGGATTCTATTTTCTGTATAATAAGTATTCAAAGTGCGATTCACGATACGATAACATACTATTCTTTTGGCCTTTTTCTCACTTAATTTTACCGTAGGTGATACAGGAATCTGATTTTTTTTGTAAAAATCTTCAAAATAATAGTTTTTCCAATAACTGACTAACCCCCAGGCCTGAAATAAAATAAAATTGCAATGTGGCCAGCTGAAAATTCAATATTATATGTTATTGCCGTAGCGTCGGGGGAAATTTGACAGTGTTGCCACAATTCCGTTATTGCACTCGTAAATGTCCTGTGGCATAATATAACTAGACTCTAGCCAATAGTTTGCAATGCAATGTAGGAGAATGTTAATGTTTGTCGAACCAAACTCAACACAAGAAATATTTTGTTGAAAATATAAATATATTAATATAACAAAAAATATATATATTATAATACATTTATATCAGGGCAAAGACATTGCAAATCTACAGCAATGTTCCCAACTCATAAAACACTAATGCCAGATTAACTAACCCGGTGTTACTTTATGCAACGCGTAATTATTTAGCTCCGAGTTTACAAACTGCATTTATTCATTTAACCCGACTAAATGCGCAAGTGGGCCTCCTAAAATTAACTTTAATTCAAAGAAACAAATAGTACTATAATATTTATGTTATTTTTATTTTATTTTATTCAGGGACAATAAACAGCTACAATATGTGTTGGAACAGAGAAAATATAACACAAAATAATAACAATATTGCAACCTATTAACAAAAAAAAATATGATAATGAGTGCCACTAGATAGGAAATCGAAATAATAAATAATTACATCACACTAGTTATCCACACATTTACAGTAACAAAGAGTATTTGCGTCTTATATGTTACCATGCATTAACTTTAATGGAATTGCATGCTCTTGAAAATCACAGCCCAATAATATTCTACTTCAAATCCCATTCAAACTCAATGCAATCTCTTTGCCAAAACCGTCTCATTTACAACCACGTTATGTGAGTTGTTAGGATACGTTTGTGGTATTAAAACCGTGAAAGCTTTCGTAATAAAGGCTTCAGTTCAAGGCCAGGGTTATCACGTGCTCTCGCGCTCTGCCAAATCTTCCTTTGTGAAATCCTGGCATCGAGCCAAAAGGTTCAAGTCCAAATGTTACAGATATCATCCGTGTTGGTAAGATATTCTTTCGATACTTATCTATTTTTTCGATTATTATTTGCTTTGATTATTATGTTATGTAGTACAGTTTATAATATAATTATGTTGTCGAATCTTTAAGAACCATTTGGTCGAACAATTTTTCGGACTTTTCCCTTTAATTGTGCTGTGAGACCTTGCTTCTTGCTAAATTGCTTGATTCTATATCAACGGAAAGTACTGTATCGATTTTGATTTATTTGCGAGTATCAAAATAATGTCGCTTATAATTATGGCCGAATTTTTATTGAGTACCCGGTACATACCCGGTTCCTGAGGTTTTTAAACAGAGTTTATCCATTCAATAGAGTGATTATTGGTTCGATATCGTATTTCTGAACACTTCGATGGCAGAATTTAGAATTCGAGTGAATTCGCTTAAATATGTAGATAATTTTGTCGAATCAATAGCTATTGAGAGTTTAAACTCCGTTTAAGAATTCTTCAGTAACCGGGCTTTAGAAGCTTGATTTTTTATAGCGACAAGGAATCGTAGACTTACGTACCTATTTGATATTAATTTCAATTTGATTCTTCCACGCGTTCCTGAGAAAAAGGGTCTTGACATACATTATAAGTGTTCCGTTTTTTCCTTTTGAGCTACGGATCCCAAAAAAGAATATAATATATCCTGTGATTGCACTTGATTGTAAAAAAGTGTAGTAATATTATTTTCCACAAAAGTAACTGTAGAAAGTGATTTTAATTTATTTCCAAGTAATAATTTAGTTATTAATCTATAACACACTTTCTTTCTACCTGTTCCTTAAAATACCTGCGATTAAATTAAATTAATAGCACGCACGGAATCCATACATATTCAAAACGTTCTTCGTTCAGTCAACCTCGCATTTCACGTCGGCTACTTGCTTAGCTCGTAAAACCTTCACAATTTTATGTTACTACGAGTAATAAACAACTTGATAGTGCATTAAATTAAAAAAAAAAGTTTAAACCGTTAATAAAATACGTGGAAATTAAATGTGCCGAATAAGTTTACTTAAAGTGTATATCAGGAATATGTGGCGAAGATTTAAATATTTTTTTATTTATTTGAGTTTATTCTTTTTATTTTACAGTTTTTTGACACGTGTAACACACGGTCTAAATAGTCAAGTTAAAAAATCTTCGGTTAACTTACAGTATGTTACGGTGCATTTTGATTTGAAGGGGTCACCTCCAAAAATGTCTTACATGATAGATATCCTGCCCATACTCAGTATATACGGAGTGAATTCAATCCTTGTGGAATATGAAGACATGTTCCCGTATGTAGACAGTATTGTAAACGTCAGCTCTGAAAATTCTTACAAAAGGATTGAGGTAAGTTTCGATGGTCGTATTCACGAATAAGAACATTTTCACAAAGGGAAAAATTTCATTTCACATAAACAAAAAAACAGCTGTTCCCTAAAAAAGTGCAAGAATAAAATAATAAAAATCTTTATTGCAGACCACAATATCGTCGCTAATATAACTAACTGACGTACCTATCTTACATTTTGGACTAAGCCGATAGCCGACCTAACTACAATAATTTGATACATTTTCCAAGTCGAATCGATCTGTCTAATCGGCGTATCGATCTGTACCTGTAGCTTACGGTCCCCATGATAATGCAAAAATTGAGACCGATATATCTACAGTTTACAAAAAAAAAAGAAAAATAGCTGGCCCTGTAAAATTTTCTTCGAATCAGTTACGTCACTTAGTTAGATTAGCGACGATATGATCGATAAAAAATACAATTTAAAAATTATAGAGTAAAACCAAATACAATAAAATGGCACAATACACATACTACGCCGTCACGCCTTTCTTCTCTTGCACAGTAAGAAATAATATATTTACGCGGCTATTTCCAACCACCGCTTGTGTTGTTATAATGTACGGAAATATCGACACACGATCATAGTAGAAATTGTTCACATTCATGAGTACCTGTAAAAATTAGTCCAGGTAGTTTATTTGGACCCCGTATTTTGGATACATATGTATACAGGGTTATTAGTAAAACACCAACAACCTCTTAAGAGATCATTGTACTCATCATTATGAACAACTTTTACTATGGGACCAAACCTGAAATCACGAAAAAAAATTCAGCTGTTCAGTACATTTATCTACATCAAACTCGTCAAAATGAAGGGAACAGCTGATTTTGTAAAAAGGTAAAAGTTGTTCATAATGATGAGTACGGGGTCATTGTACTCATCATTATGAACAACTTTTACCTTAAGAGTTTGTTGGTGTTTTACCAATAGCCCTGGATACTGGGTGGATTTTTGAGACGTAAGTAAGGGTAAGTACCACAATCGTTGTAGTTACAGAAAAAACAGTCTTAGAAAATTGTCCTTATTTTTTTGAGTTTTGATCCTCATTCACAGATTTTGAAAAAAATGGACATTCAGCAAGAAAATGGGCCATTTTCACAAAAACTACTTTTGATCCCAATCAATCCTGTTTCTTCTATGGATCAAAAACTGTATTGTACCAACTGAGGTTTGAGCATTAGAAAAGTCAGAAATCGCTAAAAATTTGTCCCATTTTCGTAGGAAATGAGACTCCCAATACTTACTACAACGGTTAAGGAGGGACCTTAACCGTTGTAGTAAGTATTACTGCCCCCTCTCAAAAATCCATCCTGTACCCTAATCCACCCTGTATTACATATATACAGAAACTTACGCCTTCTTCCCATGGGGTAGCAGGGGGAAGGCAGAAACTACAAAACGCCACCAGCTCTACCATCCTTACATACTCCTTTTGTCTCGGTTACGTTTGCTCGCACACAGGTTGGTGTTACGAACCTGACCTTTCTGAAGAATATCACCAATAAGGTCACTATATTATGTCCTTCTAGGGTGTGCCCTCCCGGCATTTCCACTGAAATCTGCCTTGTATCCTTTTGTTAGTCGCCTTTCATTCATCCTTTTTTACAAGCATGAGGAACAGGGTGTAAAGTTCACTTATCCTCCATAGAAAAGGGAGGATCCTCCAACCAGACGGGTGTTGTGTCTGGTGGGCTACTGCCCGACGGTTGATGTCGGGACGTTGTATATATGCTAGTCGCGTGGTAAACTCTAATTGCGCGATGCAGGATTGCGTGACGTCATGTCATTGTTGCGTAGTTCGCATGTGGCGATGTAGATGCCGCCACACTTTCAACATGACTAAACCATCTAAACATACTCTTTCAAATTTTTGTCACTAGCTACATCTCCTTTTAAACCGTACCGTTGCCTTGTCACATCATTCCTCAGCCTATCATTCATTGTCACACCAGCTTTGCAAGGAACGCATTTCCACAGCATCTGTTATATAATTATTTATTTATTTATTTACGCAAATCTTCCAACACTATCATTAAGATCAGCGTATTATTACTTTGATCTGTAACTCCTCGTATGTCATTGATCTTTTAGACTATCACAAGTAATATACGAGTACTTAGCCCTATTACGTTTCAGCTCTTAAAGTTAATCAACAAAGCCAAAACTCTGAACATGGATATAATACCTTTGATTCAAACCTTCGGCCACATGGAGTATGTTTTGAAATTGAAGGAGTTCGCTCACCTCAGGGAGCTAAATAGATTACCAGCAGACATATGCCCCAGCAACCCATTGAGCCGTGAATTAATTACTACTATGTTGAAACAAGTTAGTAGCTGATATTCTTTAATTAATAAAAAGTACAAAATAACACTAGTTGCGCAACTCCTGCGGCTCCCATTCGGCTGCGCAGCCGAATGAGGAGGAGCCGCAGGATTTGCCGACATATCTTGTAGAGTAAGAGTGGAAGTGGCAGTAGGCTGGCCATGATTGTTGAAGGAACGATGGCCGGTGGCGCAGACGAGTCCTGGGGTGGAGACCGCATTTCGGCAAGTGAGGTGTGGGATGCCCCCAAGCTAAATGGAACGACGACCTTAAAAAGATTGCCAGGACAGACTGGATGTGGGGAAGGCGGAGAACAGTGTCGTGGCACAGCCTGGGAGAGGCCTATGTCCAGCAGTGGGCTGCGATTGATTGATATAAGCAGCCGGTTGCGACACATCGAATTACATAATTATATTACAGTCTACCTACAAAACAAGGTTTTGTTATTTGGCCAGAGTTTGTAATGCAAACGTTACTATGATCGTTCTTTATATTAAAATTCAAATATGGGTCAATGGTTTTAAGATAAACCTTGTTCTGTAATCAGATGGTCAAGATTCGGCTTTTTAGAGCATCATCATTTAAGGCCAAATGTACACACAAGTTCTTCTTACCGTGTAAAACTACGGTTTATTCGCCGTGTGTAGGCACGGTCGTCAGTGTTGTATGGATCACTATTGAAGCTTGTTGACAGACACGATCGATGTGTCAAATTTCATCAAAATCCGTTGAGATTGAGATCCGTTCGTTTGTTTGTTTGTTACGCTTTCACGCTAACAAGCCTGAAAGCGTAACAATAAAAAAAACTCACTTTTTCATTTATTATTATTTAGTTACTTTTAATAATTTTGTTTAATTAAATTAATTTCGCGTCAAATACTGATTTTCTTAAATAATGGCGACTTATGAATCCTCAAAACCACCACGTGGACTTTCTACAAAGCAGGTCTTCTTAAAAGATACTTCAATCTATCTATTTCTAGAGTGGTCACCCTTGCGCCGAATAGATAATCGATTGAATTACTTAAAAATAATATCAGTTTAAAAATCAGTTTTTATTTTAAGTTAAGTTTTAGAACGTGATGGGTATCGTTATCTAAACACTATAAAAAACTAATTTTCTTAACTCATACTTCAAGGTCTACTAGCAATGGTCGTCCGACCGTCGACCCCAAAAAACTTCTTTTTTTTTGTTGTGTTTAGACGTTGAAGTTCAAAATTAAACTTTTTAAACTTTCGCGATTTGCACACATTTTATAACAATATCGGGAACAGGTCTTGTCTCCCGTGACCACGATCGCTGTTCGAAACGTCGGGAAACAAGAAGGTACCTGTTTACCTCGTAAAAAAGAATATCGCGATAAGACCCGTTCTCGATATTGTTATAAAATGAGGTTCAAAATGTTCTGATATCGATACTCATCACATCTGCGGAGTTTCGCTACCTAATTTAATTTAACCTTGTGTATTCCTAGCAAGTTTTGTGGTTTTATTATTATTTTTACTTCGATTTCAGGTAATTGATCTTCATTCCACAGTCAAACCGCTGAAGTACATACATATTGGTTGCGACGAAGTAGAAAAAATAAATAAGTGTCAAAAATGTATAGACAGGAAATTAGAAACCACGTGAGTACCAACTCAATACAAAACTATCAAATTAGTTCCCCGTAGATGGCGCTAAGTGTTTGATACATTTATTCAGCGGTTAATGGCTTTCATTTGGGTACCTTGTTAAAAACTTTGCCGTGAGATGGCGCTAAGTGGTTTTTTCTTGTCGCGGAACGTCATGCTCGTCAGTTGAATTGAACTACTGCGGTTTCACTGCTATGGTTTCGCGGCGGAGGTGTGTTAAGGCCCTAAGTAATAGAGTAAAGTATGAAGCAAAATTACAAAATACTTCCAAGGAAAGCTTACGACATACTTAGAAAAAATTAGTTCTCTTTGAAGGAGATAAAAAATCCAACACTTTTTGTTTGTAGATTTATTTTTGTTCCTTTAAAAATTATGATAGGCATTCACTTTATCCACATCTGCTTTAAATCAGGAGACACGAAGACACTGCAACCTATAACGATAGTCGAAGTTGAGGCAGCTAGGGCTCAGCACTATTTGTCTCGCACACATGCACATCATACGCAAACTGGTGTAATTTGATTTTAGTCTCTCCCTAAGCACCACATTGCCCATCTAAAGCATAAATTATATCTATAGTTGTCACTGTTATTAGGGAACAGATGAACATACATACATACTGACTGGTCAAAATCATAGCCCTCCTTTTTGCTGCGCCGTCGGGTAAAATAAAATTAAACCGGCGATTCGATTCTCCATACATATTTTTTTTAAATCACACTTCACACTAATATAATAAAGGCAAAAGTTTGTGAGTATGTGTGTGTATGTTTGTACGTTTGTTGCTTCTTCACGCTCAAACAGCTGTACGGCTGTGTCCGATTTGGATGAAATTTGGTGTGTAGATAGCTTTTACGCTGGATTAACACATAGGCTACTCTTTATCCCGGTCTACACAGGTAAAACCGCGGGGTGCAGCTAGTAATATTATAAATGCGAAAGTGAGTTTGTTTGTTGGTTTGTTTGTTTGTTACTTACGCTTTCACGCTAAAACGACTGAATGGATTTGTATGAAACTAAGCACATGGGCACAGATTAATACAGATGGGACACTCCGCAGTTTAGGTATGAAGCTACAAGTACACGGCGGGCCCCGTCCACGGGGCTAATTCAGTAGAAATGCCGCGCGCCGAAGGTATAAGAGTTACGCGATAGAAATAGAGGCAATGTGTAGGTGAATATAACTGTAGGTAAATAGCGTTCTGCGAACTGAATTTCACTTTATTGTGTCGTAGCAAGAGTCGCTTTTTATTTAAATGATTTTGCGGAGTGTCCCATCTGTATTAATCTGTGACATGGGTAGACCATGACCTGGATTAGAACATAGGATACTTTTTATCCTATTTTTCTTAAAAATTCATTTTCTTTTTAAACTAATCATCATAAACTGCTGCCACAACTACCTATTCTCTTCTAATTTGTTTTTTCTTTGCCTTATAAATCATGATGACTCGCAGCGCCCGTGCTCGCCTTGAAGAGTCCAAACTCAGCCAGGCTTTGAGCGAATTAAAGGCGTTAAAGGAGTACTGTGACCAACTAAATAAGGAAATAAATGACAATGAAAGAGTGCTCTTTGATGCCCATGAAATGAATAGGAAGTTGAAAACCGAAATGGCACAGATATATATTCAATACAACGATGCCATAGAAGCCCGGGATAGACTCCAAATTGTTGTGGACGGGTTCAGCCAGTGTAGCATAGAGTATGAACAAGCTCTTAGTCACAAACATTTACTTCAACAGCAGCTGCATGAGGCTCAAAGTCAGATTACGGAACTTGAGACCACAAATCTAAACATCACTGCCTCGCTGAATCAAAGTCTGTTCAGCGAATTGGTGTCTATTGCCCCGTCAATGGTTTCTGCCATAAACTCCACATGCAATATTGATTTGACAGGTGATGATGAATCAGATTCAAGTAATTCAGTGAGGTTAGTCACCAGTAGAAACAAACTAAAAAAATACATTAAAATTAATAAATACATTGTTAAAACAAAAAAAATGGTAAAAAGACAAAGATTCTTTACCAAAAATGTTAAACTTCATAGAGATAGGTTAAATTTAATTAAACAATTAGATATTTTTTCTTTTAATTTGGAGCAAAGCACTAGGAAATACAACATTGACACACAGGACTTGCAATCTCAACTTGACCATCTACAAGAGAAACTTAGTTTATTGACTGATAAATATAATACCTCCGAAGATCTGTTGAGGGAATCTGTGTTGGCAATGAATGAGCTGGTTAACTCACAAACAAACAACTGTGAGCATTGTCAGACACCGTCCAATGTCCCTATACCGGACCATTCATTGACAACTTGCAATACCACCTTACTGCAGCCCTGTGTTAATTTGACATTTCCTGCTATTGATAGTTGCAATAAGAAACATTGTAAACAAATTATAAATAATGATATTATATTATTTTGTGATGAGATTGGAAAGGACTTAGGCCACTTGTTGTCAGATGAATATCCAGGACACTCCATAATAAACTACTGTATGCCTGGTTGTTCTTTGTTTGATATTATGAAACAAATTATTAAATGTAACTTTAACCAGGATACTACTTTATTAATTTTTATGGGTAATAGGAGAAATGTGAACAAAGGAGAATTGCTAAAATATTATAGAACATTGTGTAAACTTAGTTTAAGAAAAATTGTATTGTTTACATTCCCCTATAGTAACAGTTTGCCACAGGAAGAAAATGAGTTAAGATTTGAAATAAACATGACACTACATAATTTGACATTCAATAATAATCTATTCCATTTAGTTGATACTAACAATTATGTTGGTAATAATTTGTATTTGACAAGAGATAGATATAATATTGTTATGTACTATCTTCCTAACTACTTCAAAAGACAGATAGCTGTGTCGCTATCATATATTTTTTCTATTTCAGCCAAAAATTTGGCTAAACAACTTGCTTCTTTTGAGCAATGCAATGACATTTTAAATAATTCTGCCAATAATTTGGCAGCAACTAATGACATTGATTATCATTTAAATTAGAAATTAGGACAATAGAGGAAACCTCTTGCTTAATAAATGAAGAAAATTTAAATACTGATTTAAATCATGTAAATCTTACAAAAAGCCCTTCTTTAATAGCACACCCATCAAATTATAGTACCTTAAATAAATGTGATAATAATACTCTAAAAATAGTTCATCAAAATATACAGGGTGTGATAGGTAAGGAATTAGAATTGGAGCTGTTCATGAACTGTAGTTATATTGATATTCTTTGTGTAACTGAACATTGGTTAAAAGACCACCAGTTCATGTTCAGCTTTAACAACCACCAGGTTGCCAGCTCATTCAGCAGGGTTAATATGATACGTGGTGGATCTCTAATAATTGTTCGTAACAATATGAAATTTAAAGAACGTAAGGATATAGTGAGCCTCTCTGTTGAGCGAGTTATTGAAATAGCTTGCATTGAGCTTGAGCAGTTCATTGTAATGAGCGTGTACAGGCCCCCATGTGCTTCATATGATGTTTTTGAGAAATATATGGAAGAAGTATTATTAAAGACTTGTAACAGTAATAAAACAGTTGTTGTCTGTGGAGATTTCAATATTAATATACTGGAAACATCACCTTCTGTAAATAAGTTTATAACCTTATTAAAGTCATATAATTTGTACAATACATTCTTTGAGCCGACTAGAATAACTGCCACTAGTGCTACCTGTATTGACAATATTTTTTCAAACTCAAGACCTTCTACCCATTTAATTATAAATGAGTTGGACTCTGATCACTGTGGCCAGTTAGTCACTTTCCCTCAGAAAATAGTCAGAGCTCAAAGAAAACTTTTTAGTTTTGTTCCGGTAAACAAAAGTCGCTTAGAACAATTTAAAAAGAATTTAATAGAAAACCTACCAGATTTGCCTTATCACACCAACCCCGATCAAGCTTATACTATACTATTTAACCTCATCAATTGTGAGTTTAGGAAGGTATTCACATCAAAAACATTACCTGTTTGTGACCGCGTTATATTTAGTGATTGGGCAACACCAGGTATTTATAAAAGTAGGCAGAAATTATATGAATTGTACCATGAAAAAACGTATAACTATGATGAAACATTTAAAGAATTTGTTAAAAATTACTCTAAAACTTTTAAAAAAGCCTGTTCGTCAGCAAAAGCCATACACATTAAAAATAAAATAAAATGTTCTGGAAATAAAATTAAAACAACTTGGAATATTATTAATTCAGAAACGGGAAGAACGACAGTTCGGAATCGTGACTTCCATCTAAAAGTCAATGATGTAGATATTAAGGCAGACGTGGAGGTGGCTACTGAGTTTGAAAATTTCTTCACTAATATTCCCATTTTAACAACAAAAGCTCTGTCATCGTCGTCCTCCACTTCTGCTTACTCAATACTAAAAGAATGTGTACCAGAATGTGATAAACACTTTAAATTCGCAATTGTTACTGCTAAAGACGTTATAGATTCTTTTAAAGATCTCGAGGTAAAAAAAACTGCTGACCTTTGGGGGTTATCAGTACATACCATGTCTTCAATAATTGATATTATTGCACCCTTTTTATCAATTGTTTTTATCTCTTGTATTGCATCTGGTGTATTTCCGATGAAACTTAGCAAAGTGATTCCACTGTTCAAATCTGGCAGCCCGACTGATCCCACTAATTTTCGGCCTATTTCGATATTACCTACATTGAGCAAAATCTTTGAAAAAATAATTTTAAAACAAATGTTAGGACATTTCAATACACATAATTTACTTCATCTGAAACAGTTTGGTTTTACAAAGGGTCGTTCAACTACAGACGCGGGCGTGGAATTACTGAAGAGCATATTCGAGGCCTGGGAGGAGTCGCAGGATGCTCTTGGCATTTTCTGTGACTTGTCCAAGGCCTTCGATTGCGTAAATCATGATACACTCATCAGGAAGCTGTACCACTATGGTATAAGGGACAGGGCTCTCGACCTTCTGACTTCTTATCTGAACAACAGAATTCAAAGGGTAGATGTTAATGGCAAGAGATCTGCAGGATCTGCGGTCACTATGGGCGTTCCACAGGGTTCAATTCTGGGTCCTTTCTTGTTTCTTATTTATATAAATGACTTACCTTATCACATAAGGGACAATCACAAGATTGTATTATTCGCAGATGACACTTCCCTCATTTTTAAAATCAAACGTCAGTTAGTCAACTTTGAACAAGTTAACGATGCACTCTCTAGGGTTTTCCATTGGTTTAATGTAAATAATCTTCTCCTGAATGAAAAAAAGACTAAACTAATCAAATTTTCAACGCCAAATGTCAGGCAGCTAACTACCAATGTTCAACTTAATGGAATAGAGTTGGACCCTGTTGAGTCGACGGTTTTTCTTGGAATAACCATTGACGGTAAATTGCAATGGGGCCCACACATAGAAAAATTGTCAGGAAGGCTTAGTTCGGCCGCCTATGCTGTTAAAAAAATTCGACAGATAACTGATGTGGATACAGCCAGAATTGTTTATTTTAGTTATTTTCATAGCCTTATGTCTTATGGGATTCTTCTCTGGGGAACCTGTGCGGGCATTAATACTATCTTTGTTTTACAGAAAAGGGCTGTTCGAGCCATTTACAATCTAGGTCCAAGGGATTCCCTTCGACAGAAGTTCAAGGAAATAAATATTCTGACTGTAGCCTCTCAATATATATTAGGTCTTTACCTATGAAATTGCCGTTCTGCAGTACTGGCCATTTCAAATCAAAATAATTTTTGTTTGGCTAAGAATTCTAATTTCAAATTAATTTTATTTTAAAAACATGTATTTTTTTTTTCCAAAAGTAGTCATTTGTTTATTGATTAGTGTTACATTTTCATCGCATTTCAATCTTTCTCGTCATCATGGATAAGTTAAAAATTCGAGTAATTATGGAATATGAGTACCGTCGTGGCAGCAACGCGGCACAAGCGACACGCAACATCAACGACGTTTACGGAGCTAACACTACAAACCAACGCACCACCTGTTATTGGTTTGCTCGCTTCCGTTCTGGAAATTTCGACCTGAAAAATGAACCTCGCGGTCGTCCGAAGACTTTGGTCGACAATTACGAATTAAAGGCGATTGTGGAAGCTGATGATACACAATCTACGGCTGAATTAGCAGCAGCTTTCGACGTTAGCGTCAAAACAATATTGGTCCATTTGCGTCAAATTGGCAAGGTAAAAAAGCTTGACAAATGGGTGCCCCACGAACTCAATGATCGCCAGCGCGAAGTACGCGTCGAGACGTGCCTTGCACTGCTCAACAGACACACAAATGAAGGAATTTTGAACCGCATTGTTACCTGCGATGAAAAATGGATTCTGTTTGATAACCGCAAGCGCTCAGCAAGTTGGTTGGATCCTGGTTCAGCACCTAAACAATGCCCTAAACGAAAACTTACCCCTAGAAAAGTGATGGTCACTGTTTGGTGGTCTAGCGCCGGTGTGATTCATCACAGCTTCTTACCAAACGGGGTGAGCATTACTGCAGATGTGTACTGTGAAGAACTGAACACAATGATGGAGAAGCTGGCACATCTCCAACCAGCATTGGTCAATCGCTCGTCTCCGCTGCTCCTGCACGACAACGCGCGACCTCATACTGCACAGCAGACGGTCTCCAAGTTGCAAGAACTGGGGTTGGAAGCTCTCCGTCATCCGCCCTACTCACCAGACCTTGCGCCTACAGACTACTACTTTTTCCAGAATTTGGATAACTTCTTGGCGGGAAAAAAATTCAATACCCGAGAGGCAGTACAAAATGCCTTTGAAGAATTTGTTGCCTCCCGACCAGCTGATTTCTTTAAGAAGGGCATCAATAAACTGCCACTGCGTTGGCAAAGATGCATTGATTGCATGGGTGATTACTTCGATTAATACAAATAAAAAATACATGAAAAAAATTCGTTTAAATTTTTTCATACAAAACGGCAATTTCATAGGTAAAGACCTATTATTTGAAAATCTATTGTATGTACACAAAAATATATCCAATTTTAAGAAGATGTCCGATATTCATAGTTTAAATACTAGGAATAAAAACAATCTTGCTGTACATCGCACTCGTCTCCACAGAGTAGGCAACTCGTTCATGGGTCAATGTATATGCTTTTACAACAAACTTCCCACTGACATTCGAAACTTGCCCATTAAACGATTTAAAAGCTGCATTAAAACCAAACTTTGTAAAAAGGGCTACTATAAAATTTCTGATTATTTAGAAGACAAAAAAGCTTGGGTTTGAGCTATTCAATCAACTTTGTAATACCAAAACTCATTATAATAAATAAAATGACAAACCTTTGTTAAAAAATCAATGTAAATTGTTAAAAAATTAAAATTATTGTAAATGTGAGCACTATGTGGATCTTTTTTTTTCTTTTTTAGTATTATTGATGGTCTGATATTTTTGAGTACTTTACGACTTTGCGACCTACCCAAACGTCCTTTCTTTGGTATTGTTCGTCGAGTTATTGAGCTCCTGAAATCCTGAGTTGAGCTACACGATTGTTGACAAATGCTTGCACTGACTGGACAGGTCCACTCAAATTTTTATGGTTCTTTCCTCAAAAGACCATTTCAGACTGGATCTACATGGTCCTCACATGATCTGACCAAGATTATGTCTGGACTTTAAAAGAGACTTTGACCCCTGAGTTTGTTTCGCCATTTCTTCTCAGGGTAGTCAGATAGGAAATGTCGACTTCATCTAGCTTATTTAAAAAAAAAAAAATTATGACGTGTAAAAGTGATTTCGATATCCTATTTACAGAATAAACAATTTCATTTCATTTCATTTCATTTCATTTCATTTCATTTCCTGGTTGTACGTTCCCGTGCGTTAATTTCCGACCACCACGCGGTTGAAGCCGCGGGCAAAAGCTATTTCACTATATTTTCATTTTTGTTTTCAGTGCCTTATTCATCGATCACGTGAAAGAAGTCACTTCTATAGTAAAAGAATTAAGTCCAGTAACAAAAGTTCTTATATGGGGCGACATGCTGCTAAAAATCAAGAAGCCGCAAACGTTTACTTTGAATGATGTTGAAACAGTAGTGTGGGAGTACAGTACTCACCCACAGTTTTCTCATAAATATTTCTATAATCTACATAAAAACTTCAAAAATATCTGGATAGCTTCCGCATTCAAGGGCGCTGATGGTAGAACTGCAACAATGCCTAATATTAGAAACCGATTTCAGAATCATTTAAGCTGGATGAAGTTCATATTAGACTACAAGTTCGGAGGAGAAAAAACGATTTACAATTTCGAAGGTATCATTCTAACTGGGTGGTCGAGATACTCTCACATGGCTCCACAGTGTGAACTTCTTCCAGTGGCTATGCCAAGTTTGATCTTGAATCTCTTATTGATAAACACCGTAAAGAAAGGAATTGATGAAGGCGACTTAAATCTACCTTATTGCGATTTTTTCAACAAATATTTAAATAAAGAATTTAGGGAAATCTTTCGAAGCCATGATGATACTGATAAAAAGTGCGCTTTTGAAAACACGTTCCTAAATATAGAACAAGAAAAACTTTTTAATACTACATTACTTCATGATTGTCTTGCTAATTTACAAGAACTAGAATCAGAGTGTCGTAGTGTAGGTTCATATGTGGATGTGACTTCTTTGGATAGCAGTTTCGCACAGTGTACAAAAGCTCTCAAAAAATTAGCAGACACTGGAAAAGACCTGGAATCATTAATGGTCCCATATTACAAAAAAAATGTTATCAAAAGTTACATTGATGACATTCTACAAGTTCCTTCAAAGAAAGTTAAGAGAATAATGGACTATTTACGGGATTGCACTAAAGAAGGTTTTTGGAACAGAAGGAACTAAGAATTTTTGCTATCCACCTACATGAATCATAAACTGTATGACAGAGGCCCATGCGCTCTGGTCAGTCACTGTCAATGACACAAGTAACGGTGAAGAATTTGAGTTTATTGCGTTCATACATTTTGCATGTGTGCGAAAATACTGTGAAGGAGCGCGCAATTTCAAATAAGACAATCGATATATACTTAGTTATAAAGATGATAGTGTTGTACAAAACGTTATTAATTACAATAAAAACGATGAAAAATAATATAAATGTTGGGAGTATTTCCATTATACATAATTATTATTATTATCTATCAACACATTTAGATTTAATACATTAAATATACCTATAAAACATGTTACTGTTAGCCTGTATCATCCACTGCTGGGCAAAGGCTTCTCCCCATGACATCCAGTGCTTGCGATCCAGGGCTAATGTGGACCACGGTCGTTTGTTTTGTTCTGTTCGTCCTGCCAAGATGGCAAGACGGGGTCTGCCGCGACGCCTTATAGCTGCATCAGGGCTCCAAATAGTGACTATTTTGGCCCACAGTACATTGGGCATGCGGCAGATGTGTCCAGCTCAGTCCTACTTCAACTTTGCGACTTTTTGAGCAACGTCTGCAATCAGTGTTTTTGAGCGCAGTGTGGTGTTATGAATATGGTATGTTAATTTGACACCTAGAATACTGCGCTCCATTGCACAAACCTTGGCAAACCTTGAGTTTGGACCTTTAAATATCTGTCAAAAACCAATTCTGGGATCCATAAGTCAAAATGGGAAGAATGCACATGTGCCCATAGCAGCTATTTAACACGCTAAAACAATATTTTACAATGAATTTCACTTCAGTACCAACATTCTTAAAGTGTCAAACCATGTTATTCATCGGTTGACGAGCATTCTATTGAAAGCTTTCATTATTCAATAAAGCGGCATGATCAATCATAGTATACCTTTCGTCAGAAAAAATATCAGCACGCGGTTTTAAGACAAAAGATAAAGTTATCATCAGGACCGCTTCTGATGAAGCGTTAGTGTCTGAAGTTGTTACATAATAATAGGTCCATTATGACAGCCCATATCGTTTCATATGCCAAAGAGAGACAAACATAGCGGGACAAAGAGGGATATCCTCATGTCAAATCGGACTTCTTAGATTGTGATAACTTTAGTTATTTATCTCTAGGAGCTACTAGTTTATACCTGCGACTTCGTCCACTTACAACTTGTTTTAACATAATAGTACATTGTGATACAAGGGTGGAAAGTTGGTTATTGCAAAGAGCCGTCGTTTGCAATAACCTACACACCCGTGTACCACACGACGTTTTTCAATACAGTTGTGGGAAATAGTAAAAACAAATCAAAGAATTTATTTTGAGAGTAGTTTTTAACATAATAAATTGACCATAGTGCATGTCGATGGTTTATATTTGCCACTCAGTTCATGAAAATAAGCTAACAAAACATGTTCTGAAAATCAATGACGTATTATAAAGGTAATACCCTACTTACATCATTGCTGAAAATGATTTAGTTTTCTTTTGTTTTTTCCATAAAATAAAATGATCGTAAGTCGCCATATTCTCGAGATTTTAGGGAAAAATTTCATCTTGTGCAGTTTTCGTCTCAGATAAAATATCGTGTGGAGTTAATTCCATTTCATGACTCGTACTTGAATTCATTATCAATTTATCACACAAAAAATTAAAATTTTCAGAAAATGGCGCGTTTTTGCAACAGGACATTTTTTTTACAACGGAAACAGCCTATACAGCCTATTCGATTTTTGACAAATGTTGATGTGAAAATAATTGAATTAAAAAACTTTTTAACAAAAAAAAAACCGACTCCCAAAAATCGCTACAAAGAGAAAAATAACTTTGATTTCGGAAGTCGGTGTCTTTCGTTTTTTAACCGACTTCTAAAAAAGGAGGAGGTTCTCAATTCGGATGTTTGTATTTTTTTTTTTATTTACTTTCTTTTTTTGCCACTGACTTCCGAAATCAAAGTTATTTTTAACCGACTTCTAAAAAAGGAGGAGGTTCTCAATTCGGATGTTTGTATTTTTTTTTTTTTTTTTTTTTTTTTATGTTTGTTCGCGCATAACTCCGTCGTTTGCCAACCGATTTGAAAAATTATTTTTTTGTTGGAAAGGGTATACTTCCCAAATGGTCCCATTTTTTTCAAAATCTAGTTCTGATGATGGGATCCTGGAGAAATCGAAGGAACTCTTCAAATATTATAGGCACATCTATAGCGATTTGGGTATTTTTTATAGTAGCTTGTGCATTTGCTCTTGGAAAGCACCACTTGGTGAAGTGGAACTGATGATGAAGACCACAGATGGCTACCGGAACTACTCAATGATAAATATTTCACGGGTTGCGATTCGATTACTTTACTATGGTTGCTAAGCAATTTCCCCTCGTCAAACAATGCGTGTGGTGAGTGGTTGTTGAGGAGTTCTCCTGGTTCTTACCAGCAGAACTCCTCAACAATTAACGTCCCAGCATCGGGAAAAGCAATATTTTGTAACATGTGATGAGCAATTGACATTAGACTATTGTAACTTATACAAATTATAAACAGACCCACTAAAAAGCGAGAAATAAAAACTTTTTAACAAAAAAAAAACCGACTTCCAAAAATCACTACAAAGTGAAAAATAACTTTGATTTCGGAAGTCGGTGGCAAAAAAAAAGAAAGTAAATAAAAAACGAAAGACACCGACTTCCGAAATCAAAGTTATTTTTCACTTTGTAGTGATTTTTGGAAGTCGGTTTTTTTTTTTGTTAAAAAGTTTTTTTCACTTTGTAGTGATTTTTGGAAGTCGGTTTTTTTTTTGTTAAAAAGTTTTTATTTCTCGCTTTTTAGTGGGTCTGTTTATAATTTGTATAAGTTACAATAGTCTAATGTCAATTGCTCATCACATGTTACAAAATATTGCTTTTCCCGATGCTGGGACGTTATTTGTTGAGGAGTTCTGCTGGTAAGAACCAGGAGAACTCCTCAACAACCACTCACCACACGCGTTGTGTGTCGAGCGGAAATTGCTTAGCAACCATATTAAAGTAATCGAATCGCAACCTGTGAAATATTTATCATTGAGTAGTTCCGGTAGCCAACTGTGGTCTTCATCATCAGTACCACTTAACCAAGTGGTGCTTTCCGAGAGCAAATGCACGAGCTACTATAAAAAATACCGAAATCGCTATAGGTGTGCCTATAATATTTGAAGAGTTCCTTCGATTTTTCCAGGATCCCATCATCAGAACTGGATTTTGACAAAAATGGGACCATTTGGGAAGTATACCCTTTCCAACAAAAAAAAATAATTTTTCAAATCGGTTGGCAAGCGACGGAGTTATGCGCGAACAAACAAAAAAAAAAAAAAAAAAAAAAAAAAAAAAATACAAACATCCGAATTGAGAACCTCCTCCTTTTTTAGAAGTCGGTTAAAAACTGGTAATTAAATATATTAAACAACCATTTAAAAGACTTTTGAGAATTCAATGCTAAGACGTACGGACTCATTCATTATTCCTCGTATAAAAATGTCCCAATTTATTCTATGTATGAAAACTCCTTGCTACTAAACTTTTTAAATTGACTTATAAATTTAAAACTAAACTGATAAACAAAATGATCGAGCTCGTAAACAAAAGTCACGACCGCGGAACAGAAAGATGCCTGTGCAAAAGATTTAATTTTCGAATCATAATTATAGCCTCTGAAAGTACGCCATGTTTAGCTACTGTATTGAAAAACTATACTCTATGGCACTCGGCAAAACTGTAGGTTTTCCCATTACATTAGTGAAAGAATTTTCTGAAGCGGATCAGTAGTTCCGAAAATTACCCGCTATGTCGCTAGTCGGTGTCTTTCGTTTTTTACTTACTTTCTTTTTTTTTGCCACCGACTTCCGAAATCAAAGTTATTTTTCACTTTGTAGTGATTTTTGGAAGTCGGTTTTTTTTTTGTTAAAAAGTTTACAAAACATTATACAAAATATTGCTTTTCCCGATGCTGGGACGTTAATTGTTGAGGAGTTCTGCTGGTAAGAACCAGGAGAACTCCTCAACAACCACTCACCACACGCATTGTGTGACGAGCGGAAATTGCTTAGCAACCATATTAAAGTAATCGAATCGCAACCCGTGAAATATTTATCATTGAGTAGTTCCGGTAACCATCTGTGGTCTTCATCATCAGTTCCACTTCACCAAGTGGTGCTTTCCGAGAGCAAATGCACGAGCTACTATAAAAAATACCCAAATCGCTATAGGTGTGCCTATAATATTTGAAGAGTTCCTTCGATTTCTCCAGGATCCCATCATCAGAACTGGATTTTGACAAAAATACTTAAAAATACTATTTGGGAAGTATACCTTTCCAACAAAAAAATATTTTTTCAAATCGGTTGGCAAGCGACGGAGTTATGCGCGAACAAACATAAAAAAAAATAAAATACAAACATCCGAATTGAGAACCTCCTCCTTTTTAGAAGTCCGTTAAAAATACTAAAAAACAATTTTGAAATGCAATTATTTCTTTGCGTCATGTTTACCGCAAATAAACATATTGTCTTTCTTATTTTTTTCTTTCAAAATAGGCCAAACAAACATTTTCAAAGGTAATCAAATTCAACCATAAAACTGACTCGATTACATGCGGCCATAATCTAATTCTTGAAACCTTTTGAACGTACAATACTCGCAGTCGCTTCCATTTCTGATTACAATGACTTGGAAAAAAAATATCGAGCATTCATTCGACTCGTTCGATGAGGCATAGGTACATAGATTGTCGCTTATTACTATACGTCTCTCTTTCTTTGTAAAATAAAACGAGTATTGCTGCTTAACGAGACTTTTTCTTCTTTTGCCTGTTTCGCATTTTCATTATTGTTAAAACCAGTGCAGTACTTAGATTCTTCTATTATTACAAGCCGTGTGCCCGATGGGATTCCTCATCGCCAAAAATGATGACATTCCATAAATCTTTTATTCCTTGTTTTGAACATGAATTTTCATTCGTTATAACCCAATCCATAACCGATGCAAAAGTTCATGCTTCTTGACCCAGTGGTTTAGACTGTGCGTAGTCTGTCAATGAATTTAAGATGTTTTATTTATTAGATAACTTAATGTGTTGTGTTGTTTACGGAGACTTAAATGATATAGAAAGAAAAACATATAAAAATCTTTATTTACACACACAGCAACAAACACATTACGGTTTATATTAAATTTTAATAATTAGTATCAATTTATCACGTTTTTACATGCTTAAAGCAACGATATTACATAATACCACGGTTTCTACTTGTATGTTACCAGCACAGCGTAATCACGAATTATTCCATTTTTATAATGGAAACAAAATCAGAGTCTATAAATAAATTGATCGACTCTGATTGATTCAAGAGCTCCTTTCAACCGTCAAATGGGGCTTAGTTAAAACATTATTATTTCGAGAGTTATTTGTGAATTTGTGAAACCATATTTATCTATTTTTAGTATCATTATCGTCAGGTTCTTTACTTTTGCTTTCGTTTGTTTTGTCACTTTTTGGTTTATGTACCGGTACGATCTCTGTAGGCGGTGGTGTTATGGGTACTAGACTGCCGTCCTCTTCAGCAACCTTCAAGCCAATGGTAGCACCTAGCTTGGCACTCGCCTGTTTGAATGTATTAGACAACTTCACTTGAACGACGTTGATGAACATAGAAGTAAGAGCAAATCCGAACACTAAGTATAATATAGATGCCATCATAAACATAGGGTGGTCCGGAACTAGATCGCCAAGTCCGATCGTAGATATCGATATGAAGATAAAGTAAAACGATTCGAAGAAGTTCCATTTTTCCCATAAACTGTAGACGAACGCTCCTATATTAATGTATGTGAGTAAAATGAAGACGGCGACGGAGATCGGTAGGTTGAACTCATCATCTATTTCAAATACTGATGGAGCTGGAGTTTCCATATCGGTCTCAAGATCGACTTCTCTTGGTAAGGTACCAGGTTTTGGTGGCAGGGGTGGCGGCACGTCACTTGACTTCCTCTCAACTGGTAAAGGACGCGGGACATCTGGACTCTCTTCAATATCTTCTTCGGAGAATATCTGCGACGGCCGACGGACGACATCGTAGACGATATTCAGCCCCTTCATTACTTCCTGAAATTTAACAAAATTCCATGTTACTTTTCTCAACTTTGAGTCAGCGATGGGTGAACACAAAACAAAGGTTTATAAGACTGTAAGACTACATATACCCTGGAGCGTAATCATTACTCCTTTCTGTTATAAGAGGAAAACATTCCCTTTGTTTCTCGGGTACAGCGGCAATTCGATTGTGGTTATCATCAACAAAGACTTCAAAAATTCCTTGATTCCCGTGTTATCTCATTAGGCACGTATATTTCTTTTGTTTTGAAAAAGAGGTTTCTAGTAAAACTCAAATTCAAAGCAATTATTTCAATGGGGAAGGTCGGGCAAAGCTAATTGTAGATGGCGTGATCATAGTTAGGTCCCTAAGGCCTCTAATTTGACATTTCATTCATGAGTTTATTTCACTATTTCATTATTTTCAGTTATTTCAATATTTCCACAGTCTTCTAATTTTAGGTTCTCTCGGGAAATGGTGGACTCCAATTTCAGACTATTTAGGAACACAATAAACGCGTCATTTTCGCAAAAATAAAATAAAACCGCTCCTTGTATTATTAGCTTGTGTTGGGAACTAGCTAGACAGCGCCATCACCAGTTTGACAGTTGCCTTCCCCATTAAACCATTTGCAGGCACTTTTGAACTGTCAAGGAGTCGGTCAGTCAGAAATATGAAGCTAGTTGCCTATTTCAAAGCGTAGTAGGCAACAAAAGTCGATTAACACTTCAGTTTTCTTCAAAACAATATTTTTAGGTACAAGCGAATTAAAAATATGGACAGTTCTTAAATTCCGATGATAAAAACTCTTAGCTATTACATCTTCTATCTATCTATAAGAATAAAAAGAGAAGTCCTGACTGACTGACTGATTGACTGACTCATCAACGCCCAGACCAAACACTTGGATCTAGAAAGCTGAAATTTTGCGCAGAGGTTCCCTTTATAATGTAGACAAGGAATAAGGAAGGAATTCCCGGTAGTATGTTCCCGTGGGATATTTTCCGACATCCACGCGGGCGAGGCCGCGGGCAAAAGCTAGTTCATTATAATACTGAAAAGTAGTGTCTATTAATTTCACATGTCAAAATTTAATAGTGTTAATCTACTTCTGTTGCTGACCGTACCTGTGGAGAAGAACGAGCTAGAAACACTACGATTTACATAATTATGTTGAATTTATAATTAAATGTGAGAACGATGCAGCGATGTAAAAAAGACGTACACGTTAAAAGCGTCCAGAGAAACAAAAAGAAATTAAAAAAAACCTATTTAAAAATAAAATAATCAAAAGTCGTGGCAGCTAAGAGATGACCAGTCCCATATGACGAAGCCCGTTCATGGACATGACGCATGGATCAGCATCATTTAGCTCAACCATTTTGAAGAGAGACAAAATTGTGAACTGGCAGCAGCTGGATGAGAGTATATCGAGGATCGTGTTATATGGCTTCCGATCGGAGAGGCCAATGTCCAGCAGTGGACTACATAATCTGATGATGATAAGTTACATAATTACGAATTGTCAAGACTGCAATTATCATGTTTCGGTCAACACGGTTTAAATTCTCTTTTAGCCTGTTATAGTAACAGGATTTATTAGACATAATACGGCTAAAACGCTATAATGCGTAGTGCACGTCGGCGGAGCGTGCGGTGTACCACGTCATTACGACTAAAACCAAGTATGGGAGAGATAGCAAGTAAGAGAAAATTGAATGTAGCTTTATTTAAATTGAATGTATTTTCCTTTAGCATTATTTTGAAACTGAGTAATAAAAGAATATTATATTAGTATTTTTTGGGAAATACTGCGTTTTTGAGAGTACATTTCTTTAAAAATATTATATTAGAGCATATTGTGTCGTTCAAAGTACTTAAAATTAAATAAACTACATGAATTAATGAATTGAGGACATTGTGCAACTTTAAAATATAAAAAAAATGTGATAATAATATTTGAGTAAAACTGTTCACATTAAAATAGTTTACTAAGTACATTCTCAACATTAATAAATTAATTGATTTAGATTTAGCTGAAGAATTTTCTTAGCTAGTGACATGTAACCAATGGCTCGCGTGCCATAACTTCCTAATCCCTGATCTAGATTATTTCAAAACTAGACTGGTCTTTAAAAATATTACCTGCATTGGAGCGGTTCTTCTGACTTTCCTGCAACTCCTTGTATAGTAGAACCTTCTGATGTATGCCCAGAAGAATTTGATGATTCGTGTGAAGAGTTTACCGAAGTCTGCTAAGAGAATCAGGAACAGAGGGATCCCGATGGTAGCATATACTATTGTCGCTACTCTGCCAGATGTTGTCTTCGGAGCTATGTGACCATAACCTGGAAATTATCAATTTGAACAACTTAAATATATGGACTGAGAGGCATAGTTACTAGAAATATACATACCTACATCAATTGCTAAAATTTAATTAATACAAAAAAAATTACAAAATGTACAAAACCGTGAAAATAATTGCATTAAAATGAAATAAAAAGAAAAAGTGTGAGTTCATTAGTTTTAATAAATGAAATAACCTAATAAAAGTACACTGTGGAGTGCGAAAGAAGCTTGTAGGTACAATAAAAATACTTGTGGGATTCGTGAGAGTTCTTTTTCGTGTATGATTAAGTATAATCTATTAATCTTACCGACAGTTGTGACTAACGTCAAGCAGTAGACGAAAGAGTTCATAAAGTTCCAAGACCTCTGGCCGCTGTAGGAAGTAACTCCTGCTTCGTGTGCCGTATGCAGCTGATTCTCAAATTCAAACAACTTCTTTCTTGCCATCGATTTCCAATCCTCCTCCCGCAGATTATGACTTCCTCGCCAAAGATTTTCGATAAAATCTCTTTTAACATTCCTTGTACTACACTTAAAAGCATTTTCAAACGATCCTTCTAACGTTTTAAACATCATTCCTCCTAGACCGCACATTATGATTAATATTAGCAGGTCACAAATACATTTGTTTCGCAAATCCCTGATTTTATCGCAATGAATACGTTGTTCTTGCTTAAAGTCTTGCCAATTTGCAATGAATTTCCATCTTGATCTAACAACTTTTTTGTTTATGTCGTCTTCTAGAGATTTTTTCCTTGTTTTTTTCTCTAGAGCAAGCTCCTTGCTTTCTTTCCTAATCGCATTTTTGGACTCGGCTACAGATCTTTTTCTTAACCCTGACTTTTGTTCACTTCTTTCTACTTTAGGAATATTATTATCGTCTGCTCCTAATATTATACCCATCATCATTTCACGTCTATCAACCTCTTGACTTAGTACATTAAGTTTGCGCGTCAACTCCGCTGTTCGCTCTTTTAAATCAAAGTCAAACTCATTTTCACTCGGGGATGATGAATAACAACTGGAAGTGTACTCAGACTGACTAGCATCAATGTAACCGGAGCTTTGCCTACTACGTTGATCCAGATCTGTATTCTGAGTCTTCATTAAACCAGCCAAAATTTCTTTTTCACTAATGATCTGAATAGTTTTAGGACAGGACACGCCTCGAGATCTAGACTGCCTCAAGGTGGTAGGGGTTTTATTGGGAGTCTTTAAAGTTTTGTGACTGGGTTTGTATTCAGCTGGAAGCCGGGGATCATCTTTAGGCATAGATAAGCTTCGTGCTCGGGCTTTTTCCATCAACTCCATGATCTCGCGACTAGTCTGACTCATACCTGTTCCAGTTTTATCTAACTCTCTCACGTCTTCAGTGCGATTTACTGACTGCGAACGATTTACTTTTGGTGACATTTTGTTCTTCGTGTATCGTCGTGGCACAGGCATCATTCTACGTTTTGGTGCTCCTACTTTGGCATTATGTTGGTCCTCACTCATCTCACTTTCACTAGTTTTATTCTGTAAATGTTATTATGGATAAATTATTAGTTGCTTCTCTCATTCTACAAAATTATGGCAAACTATTTACATAGTGATCATTGTATTGCAGGGCTTGGGATTATGTCAATTGGAAATAAAGTGCAATTAACAAAGCGACAAACAGTATAAAAAATATTTTCATGAAAAAACTGACCCCAAATCTTGAAGCAGATTTGCTGCGGGCCGGTTTGACGGGTGGCGGACGACTTTGTGTTTCATCTTTTACTTGTTTAGGAGGTTGCTGTTTCACAATAATTGGTTTAATATCTGAAGATAATCTCCGGCTGGGAGTTCTAACTATCCTTTCCCTTACTTCCACATTAGGTTTATTTTCTGGTATCACTTTCCTGCTTGGCGTTCTTTCTAGTTGGATCACTTTTGTGACAAGTTCACCTGGTGTTTCCGGCTTAGGTACAGTTTTAGCAGTTTTCTTAACATCTTTATCTTCAAAAGTGAACACCTCTTCATTTTTAACTGGTGTTTTCAGCTTCTTGGTTGCTTCATCTGGTTTCATTTCGTCAGGATGAATGACCTCTTCTACCTTTTTTTGGGTGGTGGGCATAGCAAAAGGGAATAACTCTTTTGGCGAGCTGCTGACAGGAGAAGGAGTAGAGAGAACATGTTTTATATCTTTGGGAGGTTCAATTGTTAGTGAATTACGTCGAGAAGTATCTTCGTCTTTTGGAGTCAGGGCGTAATTAGTAGACAAGAGTTTATTAGTGGGATCTATAAAGCTTCCTTTTCGTTCTAAAAGATTTGCAAGTTCTTCTTTATCTGGTATAGCAAATGGTGAAATACTTCTGCGTCTACGCTCTTGAGCAGCCATTGCTCTTTGCTCAAGAAGTTCATCTGTATCTAAATCATATACAGGATCTTTGACACTTGCTTGTTCTTGCACTAAACGTCTCATTTCTTCATAAGTACTGTCAGCTTCAATTTCCCTAGAGTTCGGGCGTGGTAATTGTGGTTTAGGTTCTTCATCGTCAGAAGTCGGGGTATCCTCATGAGGTTTTAGAGTTCTGCTAGGTTCTGGTGTCTTTTCTCTCTGTCTCGCAGCTTGACCTCGGTTTTTAGACAAGTTTCTTCTTTTTCTTATAGACATATATTGCCTGTCTTCTTCCATGATCTCTGTTTCGTTAAGTCTTATTTCTGGTGATTTAATCACTAATTGACTCGCTGTTTGAGTTTCAGATTCTGTTTTTATTGTTGGAATTGACAATTTCAATTTTACTACTTCGTCTTCTTGTTGGGATTCGCTATCACTCATCACCACCAACTCTCACTCACACCGTAACTGAAAAAAAAAAGTTGTGATATCACAACCGCTCACAATAGACTAAGGGAATTGAACTCGATCAAAAGAGTCAGAGCGATAATGGCTTGGCAGTGAATAATCAATCTCCTGCCAATAATTATGACACAAATAAGATCAAGCAAGCCAACAACGATAAGAATTCAATAAGTGTAAACTTACCTCTCGTTAACGATCCCAACAACAAAACTTCTTTATTATAACGGGGTCGAAGCAGATTTCTAATAAAAGAATCTATTTTGGCCGCCCCACAGTGTCGGACGTAAACAAACGCCCGTTGATAAGAAGTTGCAATTCATTTTCGTTGAAGTATTATCACAGTTTGGATTGCAAAGATGCAATGGCAATTGAAACGATTTTCACTGACTTTTGTGTAGAACTTTGAATGGTAAATGTTGTCACAGTTTTCGTGATACACGCCGTGCGTTTGTGACGCGGGATACTGAGCGGAAGAGCGCCAAGCCAGCCGGGCGGCGTTCCAAATTTAAAACAACTACACCTAAATTCAGTCCAGTTCGTATTTGCAGTCGTACTCTAGAAAATGTTGTCGACATAAGCGACCATCGTTATTTGACACGTTTCGTAGAAACTCTAGCAGCTAGGTTGTAAGAAAATGTCGATTGGAAAAGGTCAATCTAAATTGGAATTAGATATATTTACTGTATTACGTTAAAGTGGGATATAAATAGACAGATGTGAAGTTGTTGACGTATGTTTTTATCACGAATTCTTTATGCCATAACTAATTTAAGTTGAAAATTTTGTATCATTTTTGCAGCTTTGAAAAACACTTCACTTTTCTTTTCTTAGAGGCAGTGCATTGTTGAATGAACCAAGGAACTTACTTATTTAAAACATCTGAAGACCATCCCGAGCTAAGTTATTTCCAAGAAAACCTGTGATTTAAAGACTATAGTAATAAGAACAAAACTCAGTTAAAATAACGCTTTATGAAAACAAAATGTTTGAAAGAAAATAAAAGGCAAGGTAGTAAAACGAGATAAATAAAAGAATCCTAGTAAAGAGAGTTTAGCTAGAATAAAGAATTTATTTCCTAACGTGTCTAAGCCGCTTTGTGTAAACTCGTTCGACCCGACATAAAAGAATGCGTTGCTTGGTCGCTGTGTTTTAGTCTACCTTTATAAAAGAAAATAAATTGTTCCTCTTATACCTTCGAACTTAATAACTACAAATGCAGTCAAAATAAGGGAACATTTTATTTTGTTTTGATCCGTTCTATTAATTTGTACTGAAACAGTAGTGAATAGGATCGTGCGCCTGAAAGCTTTGTTTCATACGGAGTTTTACAAATGAATGCTTTTATAAAACTATCAGGCGCTTAATACTCATCGTTTTCTAAGTACCTACTGCTATCTTAGTATACTACGAGTACAAGCTTGCTCGTTATCTAGTCATTAAGACTTCTCATAGAATTTAACAAGACGTCGGACTATACTGAAGAGATCGCAGTACTCAACTGTAATTAATTGATTGTACTTTAGTCTGCTATAAGCTAGGGGTAAATCTGAGCAGAATAAACGTGGAAAAATCTTGAGCATTTAATTTACGGCCTTGTATGTGCTGTTGAATGGGTCGCACATACCTGGTTGCTTGAAATGATAAGTCACGGATAGCCAAATATGAGGGTTTAATGAATAATTTTAACTATCACGGAACTAATGCTATTGCGTACTGTTCCGTTACACTATAATTTGTGCAAGGGGACGGAAAAGTACTGATATATACATTGCGCGCGTGCCATGTACAATAGATAACTCGTACAGGCTGCCTAACAAATTTCTTACTTCAGCCTCAGTCTCCTGAACTTATTGCAATTAATTTAGTCGGCTCGCGCTCATCTTGTCTTCTTCCATACATGTCTATCAGCCATCATTTCAGAATTCACCCTATTTTAAGCCATATTATCATTCTCACCGAATAATTACTGCATCATTTAGTCCATATTTAGTCGACAGACGTCCACTGTGACTGTTACACCTATACCATATTCACAATAAGATGAGACATTGAAACAAACCTTTTTTACAGTGTGCTCAACCGATTTTGACTTCTATTCCGTAGGCTCAAGGATGGCATTAAATGCAAAACAGTGGTTACAATACCAACTGTTTACTGCAGCTGCCATTTGTCATGCTACTAACGCAATAGAAGTCAAAATCGGTTGAATGGACTTTTATGGTTTGTTTACCTTTTATCTCACGGCTCCTTGAATACGGTATAGACCTAAGCACTCAAACTCAAAACTCAAACTCAAAGCATTTATTTCAATTAAACCAATTACAGGCACTTTTGAATTGTCAAAGACGTTCAGTTAGTCAGAAAGTTGAAGCTAGTTGCCCTATTCCAAAACCTAGATCTCTATGAAGAAGAATGGGCAAGAAACTCCCGGGTACATTATTCTTGTTGCTGCCACAAAAAACCGGTCTTCCTCGCCACTCCAGAACTTTTCTGCACCATCTGCCAAATGATCTGATCGATCTCAACATCACATAATGTTCCTTACCTCAATCAATCTGCCTAGCCTTTTCCCAACTGACCTCCACGACCCAGTAGCTGGGTAAGTAATACGATACTTACCCCTTGATAAGACTGGTTGTCAGACTTTCGGGCTTCTAACGACCCGTAACGACTGTCAAAGATCCACGAATAACAGCCGGGACCAACGGCTTAACGTGCTTTCCGAGGCACGGAGGAGTCTCAGTATGTAAAGATGGTCACCCATCCACGAATCTTAACCTGATGTATCGACCCATGCCGCTGTTTTAACTTAGCCACGAGCTCCTCCTAATAATGTTCCTTACCTATAGTGGTATAAATAGTGCCAGCGTAGAACATGGAGTTCCAGAACGTCCAGGTCGGCTTCTTGTTGTCATTCACATGCTTCATGCATTCCGTATAGTTCGCCTCATACTCCGCTAAGAAGTCTTTTATGTGCGGCAACAGTTCGGAGGTATTCTGGTGACAAAAGAGATTCATTAAAAACCATGGTATCATGTTCTGGCACCAGTTTTTCCCGCAAAGGTAGACAGATATGTAATACTACAGTGGGCTTAGTGCGAGATTCCATACTTACTCGATCACGTTAACGTAAACGTCAATTTGTACTGAAACTGAATAAGCGCCGTCTAGTGACTTTAATGGGAAACACAATTATTCCATACAAATTGACGTACGTCAACGTTAACGTAAACGCGATCGAGTAAGTATAAAAACTCGCACTAAGCCCTCTGTGGGCTTAGTGCGAGTTTTTATACTTACTCGATCGCGTTTACGTTATCGTTACCTTATGTCAATTCGTATGGAATAATTGTGCTTCCCATTATAGTCACCAGGCGGCGCTTATTCATTTTCAGTACAAACTGACGTTTACGTTAACGTGATCGAGTAAGTATAAAAACTCGCACTAAGCCCTCTGTACACCAAATAGATCAACAGTAAGTTGTTTTTTGTCCGCGAACTTTTTTATTTTGTTATTTGTTAGTTTTATTGCTGTTTGCAATTACAGTGTTCCTAAATCGGACACATACCTATTGTTAGACTTACTTACTAACTTAATCTACGTATGTCCATCCATAAAAATTATATATACAGGGTTATTGGTTAAACACCAGTAACCTCATAAAGGGTTATTGTACTCATTATAATGAACAACTTTTACTATGGGACCAACCCTGAAATCGCGAAAAAAAAATCAGCTTTTCAGTACCTACATTTATCTACATCAAACTCGCCAAAATGTAGAGATCAGCTGATTTTTTTTCGCGATTTCAGGTACAATGACCTCTTGAGAGGTTGCTGGTGTTTTACCAATAACCCTGTATATTATATTTATTTATTTTTAAGACACATACGCATGCTCATTCACTATATGATTTCGAGAAATCTTAAACTAACTAAGTAAGCGATGCGGAGGAATTTTTCGACGCCATATTTTAGTTTTCTAATAGTTTTAGTTAGGATATAATTACTGCTATTCAGCTGCATCCGGTTAGACTGGAAGCGGACCCCCACATATTTCGGAAAAGGCTAGGCAGATTGATTGAGTAAGGATATAATTTTGTTATTTTTAGGTTATGTGTATATTACTTTTAATAAATTACTCCTTACTAAGTTGTATTTTAAGTACCATAATTATGTGGTAGCGTTTTGCCATACCTAATATTAACCGGGCGCAAATTCAGACCCTTGACACTACGGAGTTTCTGATGAACTTAGAAATCGAACCCATTACACCTCGCTCAGCAGTTGTGCTAGATACCAAACGCACATTATAGCCGCGGCGAGCCGCAACGCATCGCATTGCAAAATTGTGCCAAAACATATTAGAAGACGCGTCGGGTCGCACCGCAACGCAGTAATTGTTTCATTCAAATTTTGAATTGAACCGTATTTAGTCCAGTGCAATGAGGCTGCGCACATTTAGGGTCAGAATCCACCAAACAGAAAAATACTCGCGAATGCTCGATCAGTTTTTAAATTTCACTGATTAAGTAACTTTATCAATATTGACTATAACCAACATATGATACATGGGATACCACGATAATTTTGTGTTTTTAAAATTCCTATAAAACCAACTGTATATAGGTATAGTTAAATCATTTGGATTTTCCATTTATTGTCTACTATTATGTGTCATTTAACAGAAACAAACATGATTAGGTACTTGAAATGTTTTCGATAAAAATAAATTCCAAAGTAGCACCGTCTATTTTCTGTTTTATATGATTATACGTAAACTGTTCCTTAATGTGTAGTAAAATTTGCGTTAAATCGAAGATATTTAAATTTTTTTAAGAACTTTGTAAGCAAAAAATTGATTTTAGTATAGCACTTTGTCATAAATCTACATTTAAACGAAGCGCGTTTAGTTCCGGTGCAAGTGAGCGTCTTCTATCTCTCGCATCAGACTAGACAGCCATGACGCCATTTATTTATTTACTTATTATTATTATTATTTGTTTGTATACATTTTTGTATCTCGGCTGATCTGCCGGTTTTATAGGATAACACGGGCCAAAGCCAAGTGCTACCCCTGAGAGTGCTAAACTAAGTGATATTTGATGATAATATATTATGGCGTAATGATATTACATTTTGACTTTGTGTTGCAGTGGTGAGTGCTGTGTGTGCGTGTGATACTTGTGCGTCACTGTCGTTCTGCAAGAATTTTCGGACAATTCTGCAAGTGTTCAGGATAGCAGCTTTCTGTAGAGTTTGGTAGGTGGAGGGAGCTAAGTCTAGCGTTTTTAAAGACTGGTGCAGTTGTTTGGGAATGACACCCGTGGTTGAGAGTACTACAGGTATAATGACAACGCTACCTAAACGCCACATTCTGCTAATTTCAATTTTTAAGTCTGTGTATTTTGATAGCTTTTCTTATTATTATTTTTTTATTTTTTTATTATTATTATTTCACTTACACGCCGAGCTAAATCACGTTTCAATATGTCCTCTTAAGTATAAAATTCAACGCCGACATCACGCTTGATAGGCATTTGATGTGTGCGTCGAATTTTATACTTAAAGTCAATATTGATTATATATTATTACAGGCAACTTATTCAGTGAAAAAAAAGTGCTCGAATATCAGCGAGTATTTTTCCGTTTGGTGGAAACTGACCCTTGGGCGGGCCCCGCCGCTATGCAGTAATGCCAAAATATCCTCTTAATCACTTTCGTACATTTTGTGAATAACAACGCATTACATTAGCCGCAAAAGTTCGCCTGGTGAGAGATCTACCTGTGCATTCCGCTGCGGCCCGCTGTAGCCTAGTGCGTCCTACCTCTAGTGTGTGATTGACAGACAAACGAGGCAGGTCCGTAATATTCCGGTAGGTGGCAAAAGTTCGTCCCCTACTACATAGCGATAAGAAGTCTTATTATACCTCTGTCCACAGGTGTAATGTATCACTAGCTTTTGCCCTCGGCTTCGCCAACGTGGCGATTTCGGAAAATATACCACGGGAATGTACTACCAGGAAATCCTTGTCTATGTCGCAGGTTTTTCATAAAATTAGGTTTTTCATCAGAAACCTATGTTTTTGATGAAAAACCGGAAGATGACACATTCTAAACTCAATTTCATCATAAACAATCCAGATTTTTGATCAAAAACCTGAACTAGTTTGGGTTTTTGATCAAAAATCTGGATTGTTGGGTGTTGCGATTCAATGGCTTTAATCCGGTTGCTAAGTAATTTATGCTCGTCACAATGCATAATATGGTGGAGCTGATGTTGACTTCACCATCAGTTCCAGTTTTCCTGGTTCTTACTAGGAGAACTCCTCAACAACGTTCCTGAATCGAGAAAAGCAATATTTAGTAAAAGGTGATGAGCAGTTGACATTGTAAGGCTATTGTAACTTAGATAAATTACAAGCTGACCCAGTAAAAAGTGAAAAATAAAAAACGTTCTTTAAAAAAAAAAAAAAAAACTGACTTCCGTTTGTTTTTTTTTTTTTTTTGTAAAAACGTTTTTCTATTCATATAGATGTAACTTTTACCTTTGTACAAAACAGTCTGCTTTTTAGACTAGTAACCTATTTCCTCCAGCTGACTACTTGCGTAGGCGCAAAAGCAGCTGATAAACATTCAGATGTATGTTTTATTGTATGGCATAGTGCCTAATAGTGTTGTACTTTGTTTTCTAAATCATGTAATAATTTGTTTCAATTTACATAATAATATTTTGATCAGATTGTTTTGTTGTGAGTGGCTTTTTTATTACATTAATATTTTTTTTATTTTATTAATATACTCTGATGTAATGTAACCTGTTGTTGTTATAACCGGTTTGTAAAAAACCGGTCTAGCTAGTGCAGTTGTGGAACTCGGGTATTAAGGGTTCCGTACCACCCTTTGGTTTAGATTTTTTATTTTGATTTGCCATGATAGTCAGCAAATTTACATTTAATCTGTGAAAATGTCACTTTAAATAAAATAAAATCGACTTCAACAACCTAAAAGGAATAAAATAACTTTCATAAAAAAAATAACAGCTTCTGAAGTCGGTGCCAAGCTAAGGTGCTGTTAAGTTTTTTTAAAGTTATTTTATTCGTTTTAGGTTTTTGAAGTCGGTTTTTACTTTTTTTTAAGTAAATTTATCTTTCCATTTTCAGTTGTCAATTAGGTACATACATTAATATCCCCAAGGCAAACGAAAAGAAAAATCATCAAAATCCACTTAGAAATGCCGGATATACAGTACATTGATGCATAAAACTTCGTATGTACATATAAAAATAATTACTCAATGTATTATAAATACTAAAACCTTCCTGAAAGTATGTAGATTACGTTAGTGAAAGAATCATCAAAATTTGTTCATTAGTTTTTGGGAAAATCGTGGACCAAACATACATACATACGGTTCAAATACAGAACCTCCTTTTTTGAAGCCGGTTAAAAAGATACAGCCCTGTGGCAGATATACAGATGGCGTAAGCTTATTCAAAGGGTCTCATTTAAATCTTTTGGAAAATATTATTAATAACAATTTATAATGTAATATGTTTGATATTTGTACGCCCACGTGGTCTACCACATGGGCGTACAAATATCAAACATATTGTAATTTATCTAATATGATGAGACAATATATGTTAACTTAAGACCATGTAATATACATACCAACCATGTTCTGACAAATAAAATGATTACGATTATGATTACGGAACCTTAAAAAAGCATTATTTGATGTACTTACAAGGGAAGACGTTTGATTCTGCACCACATCAAGTATCCTATTGACTACTTCTGTCCTGACCTCATTCAGATTCTGGTGATACTTTGCCTCGTTTGGACCTGAAACAAAATTTATATAATTTTAATTATAGTTTTATATAAAACTAAGTTATAACGACGTGCTATAAGACTAGCTATCTAACTACGACTAAACTTGCGACTGGTGAGTGTACGGTCCAGTTTTCGAGTCCCAGGTCAGGCACTTTAATTGGGTTTTTTTCAAAGCTAATTATAAAATAATTTATCATCGATGAAGAAGACACTGTCGACTAAACCTCTTCCTTCTCCCCTGCAAACTTCACATCAAAAATACGTAGCTTCAAGGACCTTATTAGATAGAAGATCAAGTGACGTGAAGAGCTAGTCAAGGAGTCAAGGCTACAGTAATCAGTTGGTTCACACAAGGTGCCAAATCACATAACACTTCACTTTTCGTCAAAGTATAGTATGGATAGTCAGCAAAGTCAGCAAAGTTACATGTAGTCTGTGAAAATGTCAAATGGTTACTAAATTTACTTTAAAAGAAGTAATAGTCGACTTCAAAAACCTAAAACCTTACCTAAAACGAATAAAATAACGTTCATAAAAAAAATAACAGCTTCTGAAGTCGGTGCCAAGCTAAGGTGAATGGAATTTTATTCATTTAAGGTTTTTGAAGTCGGTTTTTACTTTTCCAGTTGTCAATTAGGTAGTACATAATATAGGTACCCAAGACGAACGAAAAGAAAAATCATCAAAATCCGCTCAGAAATGCGGGAGATACAGTATCTACTTACATACTTAACAAAGTGTCGTGCTATAAAAGTGTATTATGGCAACCCCTTGTTCTTAATAACAACCACTACGTCTAATAACCGTTACCCAAACTCTCTAGCTATTTTCCTCCGTATCATAAATGTTGTTTTCCGCACACCTTAAGACATGTGAATAGGGGCTCATAATGCCACACGCTTGACAAAGAATGCGCTCAAAATATAAAAGGTTCGACCCACTGCCCTATATAAGTGCTGCTAGAAATAAGATGAGGAAAACCGGTAAGTTGATACTTAGTTATTTACGGTTAAACGTCTCAGGTAGATTGTCCGATCTCCTTATCATTTTTTTGGGTTTTGTACCTCAAAAGGAAAAAACGGAACCCTTAATGGATCACTTCGTTGTCCGTCTGTCTGTCTGTCAGTCTCTCAATACCCTTTTTCTCAGGAACTCGTAGAGGTATCAAGTTGAAATTAATATCAAATACGTAAGTCTATAGTTTCTTGAAGTTCTAAATAAATCAAGCTTCTTCATAAATTGCCGTATTTTTTTTGCGTTGAGGTGCAAAAAAAATACGGCAATTTATGCGACATAATTATTTTTTACTCGCAAGTAAATCAAAACCGATAGGATATTTCCCGTTGACCTAGAATAATGAAATTTGGCAAGAAGCAAGGTCTCCCAGCACAAGTACAGGAAATGGTCCGAAAATTGTCAATTTGTCATTTTATCACACCATTTTTTTTTGGGATTACAATGTTAACTTTATTTTGGCATAAATTCTATTCAACTACGGAAAAGTGTGCGTGGTCCGACACGCTCTTGGCCGGTTTTTTTTTATTCGTTAATGGCCGCTCTTGACCTCGATCTGGCCTGGCAGAGGTGACAGAGAGTTCCACATGTTGGCTCTACGCATAATATGTATATTAGATTTCAGTTTATAATGTTTATGTAATATTTTAGTGGTTTTTTAACGTTTTGAAGGACACTATACAGAGACAATAGAAGTATTATTGTTATTACTGCTATAGCTGATGGATCTTACGGGTCGATCCATCAGGTTAAGCTACGCTTGCCGGAGTCCGTCCATGGATGGGTGTCCATCTTTACACACCGAGACCCCTCCGTGCCTCGGAAAGCTCTTTAAGCCGTTGGTCCCGGCTGTCATACGTGGATCTTTGACAGTCGTTACGGGTCGTCAGAAGCCCGAAAGTCTGACAACCAGTCTTACCAAGGGGTATCGTATTACCCGTAATTGGGTTGTGGATGTCAGATAAGCAGTCGCTCCATATAAAATACTGATATTCAGCTGCATTCGGTTTGACTGGAAGCTGACCCCAACATAGTTGGGAAAAGGCTTGGCAGGTTGAGTTGACTGCTAAATATTATGTCCTTCAATGCATTAATTGTTTCTGTTCTTACGAATAAACACGTAATAAGTGCGTGGAACTACTTACTAATTATAACTAAGTTACTCTCAGCCAATAACAATGAGAAGATATCTTACTGAATACACCTTAAATTTACGTAAGCATCTGCAATCTTCACCGACACATTGTTTAGTTAACAATGCAACTAAATTGTTAGGCAGGTAGACACTGTAACTGTTGGAACAGAGAACTCTATTGAACGAGATGTTCTGAAATGAATGGGTACATTGTTATCGTGATAAAGGACGTAAATGCTTAAAGGAGTAGCTTCATGCTTCTATTTTGATGGCAAGGAACTAAAACACTAAACGAAAAAGTAATTTAGTTGATTATAATTCAACAAATGTTTTTCTAGAGCAAATAGTTATATATTTTTATAGTCTCCGCTTTTCCATTTATAGTTTGTTGCATACATACACGGAATTAACTGTGTTGAAGTGCAAATTGATACTATTCTTAGTTATAACAAAATATAAGTTACAGTTAAATTGCTTATTAGTATATTAGGCCAGATTGTAATAAATTGTTAAGAACTTTAGTTCTTTTTAATAAAGAAAAAAATTAAAAAATTAAATCTTCATTTTGTCGGTACCTATACTACATTAGCAATAAGATTAGATATTTAAACAACCCTTTTTTACAGTCCATTCAACCGATTTTGACTTCTATTGCGTTGGTGGCATGACAAATGGCAGCTGCAGTAAATAGTTGGTACTATAACCACTTTTTGCCTTTAACCTATTTTGACTTCTATTCTATGCTTAAGGATGGCCCTTTAGCCTAGAATAGAAGTCAAAATAGGTTGAACGGACTGTAAAAAAGGTTTGTTTAAATGTCTAATCTTATAGCAAATGGAGCTATACTTACATACATACTTGTTTTCAATAGAAAGTACTTGTCTAAAGTCTCGTGTTTCACATGCTTTATGACAAAATCAGAGGGGCAATTCTCGTATTTTTAACAACGTTCGCAATATCATCTCAAGACTCAATCTGTCAAAAATTGTATAGCGTTTACCTAAATTTTTGACATTTGATTGACGCTGGCATGAGATTGTGAACGTTTTTAGGTACGATAATTACCCCTCAGATAACCAAATTATACTGAACAAAACTCAATTGTTTGAAACCAGTCAAGGGCTTGATCGGTGTCCAAACTACCCATAGACCTGTCAGAGTACAATCACAAATTCAGAGTTATAGTACGACAACGTTCAAAAGTTCCATCAATCAACGTTTATCTTCGTAAAAACCGAATTTTGCCGAATCAAATGTGACTGGTCCAATAAGGGAGTTACGGAATTAATGCGTTAATCTACTACAATAATTTAGGTGGGAATATAAATCAATTTCTATGGATAGACAGTCACATTGTATTCGGTATTTTTCGGTTTTTCCGAAAATAAACGATGAGACCTTTGAACGCTGTCGAACTGTATCAGATTACCTATGTAACAGACAGGACTCAGCCGACTAACTTTACTGTAAGTATTGCTAAGTAAGGAGAAGATCCAGACAGTATTATACAATAGTATAGAAGTCATAACTGAAATGTCACTAAAAATCTCATAAAAAAACATTTATACATAATACAGGTTGAGTACTGTTAGCGCGAGGAGCAATAAAAAGCGGACTGTAATAAAATAAGGCTGGTATATTGCCGTCTAATATTACAAAATATAAGTTCCCGGACAAACAATTAATTTTTGAGTTCAAGAGAGGAATGTCGTCTGTCGCGGTGGAGTCCGTGGACGCGAGTGGTCATCGGGCCGAGCGGTGTCGCCGCCGCGCCGCGCCTCAGCTTGCCGATGACGCGATGATCACGCTGCCTGCGCGTGTAGACCGCATGCAGAGTGCTTTGTTGGGTTCGATTCCCAACATGCTGCCCGGGTTGAAGCGTAGACTTCAAAAATCTGGAAGGGGGCAAATATGAGTGGTGGTGCCCTCTAAATGGTGCTCTTCGTTGTGTTCACCTCACTGCCAGCGTAAACACTCATGACTCATCGACCATAACGGTGTGCTGTCAAAGCGTTGCAGGTATTTCACGTAGCCATCAGAGACCTGTGGATGAGAGTAGAATTAAGTGGCCGTCCAATGGAAACAGAAGGAGTGAGAGCGGAAGAGTTGAGGGGTTCTGAGGGAAGAGAAATGTGAGGATGGGAGTTTAAACAGCTTTTATTTAAGTGAAGCAGGTCGCCATTTCTCATAGCTAGCAAGCAATACTAATGTATGAATAGGAGAATAAAGAATAAGAAGTTTGGAAGCGTATAATGTGAATTCCGACAAATGATTGAAGAGCGGAAAAGTAAGCTTCACTAAATAACGCAGCAACGAGGTTGAAACGACAGGCTTGTGTTGAACTGCAAATGAAATTGCCAAAAATGATTGATTATAATTGCAATTTCTGCTTCTCCTGTCTGCTAGCATCGCTGGCTCAGCGTAAACAACGCCAAAACAAAAAATGAATACTTTACATCACAAGTACCTAAGGATAAAATGTATGAATGATCTAATTGTATCACCAACACAAAGGTTATTGGATGATAAAAATGAGGAAATAAAACATGAATAAAAATGTATAAATTATGAAATGTTATGCACATTAAGAAACTAAGACCTATGGTTAACTACACTACCTATTGAATCTACTTAAGAAATATTATTAGTATGTAGGTAGGTACAACAGAACAAGAAACCAGTACTGGTAGATCGTGTCTCTCGGTATGATTGGGCATTTTGGGCGAAGTGGAAACAGCCCACGACAAGGATGAACACTGATGGAATCAGTCTTCAGCCCGCGGGAAACAAGATCCGCCGGTTTGCCTCTCGACGGTAGGTAGCTAGCACGCGTGACAGGTATGATTTATGTTTTGTTGAATCTTACTATGAAGACAGCTAGGCAAAGACTCCCTATTTGTGTACCTATATTTGAAGACAGAATCTTTAAGAAATTGCTCATGTGACATGAACCGACACTTTGTATTTTGAAGTGAACCGCCTAAGACTGATGGATTTTCCTTCAGCGGCATGGTTACCACAAAGCGTCCGTCGTCCTTACGAGTGCTATATTTTTTAAAGTTCTGCTTACAGGAACGCTTCTCAGGAGATAAGGAGTGCTTGGCTGCAGTGGTATCTAATACCGGGAAACAAGATAAGACTGGATCGGCGTCCACGTTTAAAAAATGACAAACGGGAGAAGAAGAGTGTGACTTATGACGGGCGACGTACCCTGACACTATCCAACCCAGTTTTGTTTCATATAACTTGGGCTGATTTTTACCCAAGTCAATAGTATTATTGCATAGGACCAAAATATTTCGGCCCCAACTAAGATGTCTATAGCTGACGGTATATTAAAAGAAGGGTCAGCTAGACTTATTCCCATAGGAAGAGGAATGTTGTCGATGTTTATAAAAGAAGACGGTAAAGCTTGAGCGATCTGTGGTAAAATATGGCAGTCTACAGTACATTTATAGTCATCATTATGGATGGACATAATAGTAAGGCTGCAAGACTGTGTGCTATGTGAAGCGTTATTATTTATACCTGTCACGGTGGCGCTCGCACCACGTCGCGACAAACCCAGCTTACCGCAAAATGCCTCGGCAACGAAGTTACCCGTGCTACCGTTGTCGAGCAGTACTCGGGCAGTGTGGATGTCGCCCTTGTTGTCAATCACTCTCACGAGCGCTGTGGAAAGTAAAACATTCGGAGGAGTAGTGTACTGCTGAACATTAGTTGCACCGGCAAAGTTATTGACGGGTGTAAGTGGCTCAAGAGTAGGGGTTGTTTCTACCTCATGTAAATGAAGCAGAGTATTGTGCTTTTTCTTGCAATGTCTGCAAGGAACAAGATTGCACTTTGATTCTACGTGCCCTAGTCGAAGACAATTAAGACAGACCTTTGCTTCTTTGGCCTTTTGTTGACGATCTTCTATAGTCAGGGCTCTAAATGCTTCACAATTAAATAAGAAATGAGGCTGATTGCACATAGGACATGTAAATAGTTTTTTATTATTATTATTGTTTTTTTTATTTATAGTGTTACTGTCATTTTTATTTTCATTTGATTTTGTAGTTAGAATATTTGAATTATGTTTAATAGTGTCTGAGTGGTGTATGTTGTTACTATGTGTTTTATGTTCTTGCAAAGTTTCCAATAAGTCTGCTCTGTTGCTAAGAAACTTAGTAAAAATATCTAAAGAAGGTGGATCGCTAAGCATGTTTCGATGTTCTTCCCATTCCCTACGTGTGACATTGTCGAGTTTTTCTGCCATCATATGAATTATGAGGGTATCCCAATATTCTGTTGATTGACCTAAGGTCTTCAATGCACGTAGATTTTTATTTGTGACATCTATAAGGTTACGAATAGAAGAACACGATTCACATTCCATGTGTGCAACGTTAAACAATGCATGGACATGATTATTTACGAGCAATCTTTTGTTGTCGTACCTACTACACAATAAATTCCAAGCGGACTCATAATTCTGAGCTTTAAAATCTAAATTATCAATAACTAGTAGCGCACTATCTTTAAGAGATGCACGAAGGTAGTGCAATTTATTAATGTTGTCAATGTCCGACCGTGAATGAATAAGTGAAATGTAAGTGTCTCTAAATTCTAGCCAGTGTTGATAGTGACCGTGGAAAACAGGTAAATTAATTTTTGGCAAAGTCACACAATTATATTTGAAGCCACCTGCCTGTACATCCTCGTCACCCGTTACGACACCATCTCGGAGACTGCAAGCTTGAGGGGGACGAGCACCGAGCAGACTCTGCGCCGTCGCCACCAGCTTATAATACTGGTTCTCGAACTGCTCACGCTCCTCGCTCTCGTCATCGGGGTCGTCCAACAACACCTCGATGTCGCACTGTAATTTGTCGAAATCCACATATAAGCTTTCAAATCTACTAAGTCGGGCCTGTAAATCTAAAAGTTGTATGTTGCTATGTTCGGTGCAACTTTGAAGCTTGTGAAGGTGGTTGCTAAAAATGGTGAGCTTAGACTTCATACAGCTGCGTTGTTTAACGAGTTTTTCGTCAGTCATAGCGATGCATACACCAGTAGCTTGCTAGTAAATAAGCTAATGTGTTAACAAACCAGGTTTTTTTTTTTTGTTAAAGCAATAAAATGTACCTTCCTAATGAGTTATGAATGACTCGACGGTGCGAACAAAGAAACAGCTGGCGCAAAGGTAACAAGTAGGTATGTCGCCGAGCGATCAGCTGATGTATAGATAAGAAGCGATGGATTTGCGTAAACAGATGGGATTTTAAATGTTATTATAATGGCTTAATAAATAGAATATTGATTTTAAGAGAAATATAAGGCTATGAATAAGGATGATTGTCTATAAATGACTTAAATTGATGTTCAGTGAATGCACTCACTTAAAAATAGCTATTTAAAATATAAGTTATTAGACAAAGAGAAGGAATGATTAAGGATTAAATTGGAACGAACTCACAAAATGTCTAAACCATCCACTGGATACACGATGATCTGCAAGTCTTCGTCCTTGTTTGTCCTTCAGTATGACTCGTACATTCGACGGGTCCGAAGTCCGACGACGGTTGACCTCTGTATGACTTTTTTTTCTTGACGTGTGCGGGTGCTACGCGAAGTTTCTTGATCAGGATATAGATGACTCCTGCAGGAACTGTCGCCGCTGAAGACCGCAACTGAAGATCTTCGACTTTGAAGATTGTTTCCGAGACCGTTACTTTTCGTTTATGAGACGGCGAGATCCTTGATGGACCAATGTTAGCGCGGGGAGCAATAAAAAGCGGACTGTAATAAAATAAGGCTGGTATATTGCCGTCTAATATTACAAAATATAAGTTCCCGGACAAACAATTAATTTTTGAGTTCAAGAGAGGAATGTCGTCTGTCGCGGTGGAGTCCGTGGACGCGAGTGGTCATCGGGCCGAGCGGTGTCGCCGCCGCGCCGCGCCTCAGCTTGCCGATGACGCGATGATCACGCTGCCTGCGCGTGTAGACCGCATGCAGAGTGCTTTGTTGGGTTCGATTCCCAACAAGTACAAAACCTCCTTTTTTGAAGTCGGTTAAAAAGATTCAGGTAGGTAATTTGCAGCGAGTGTAGTTCACGGGTAAACATTGTAAAGCTTAAATTTTTTTACGGCTCTTAGTTATGAGTACATACATAAAATCTGGAGCGGAAACTTGTGTGTATATTTTTTCTAACCTAAAGCTACGAATATCGTAGCCGAAACTTCTACAAATATTCGTAGCTTAGACCTCTACGAGTTTTCGTAGCAGTGATTACTACATAATATCTTAGCCGAGACTGCTACAATATTCGTAGCTTTGACCTCTACGAATTTTCGTAGCAGAGATTACTACATAATATCGTAGCCGAGACTGCTACAATATTCGTAGCTTAGACCTCTACGAATTTTCGTAGCAGAGTTTACTACGTACTTAAAAATATTCGTAGACGATAACTTTCTTGTCAGTAAGAACCAATACTACCTAAGCGGAATCCTCAAAGTTTATTTTACAGAAACTTATGCACCGCTATGAACTAGAAATTCTATGAATTCATAGTTTAGACTTATACTTATTTCGTAGCTCCTGTACGAATTCTTGTAGCTCCAGATGCTCTACAAATTCTCGTAGCAGTGGCCTCTACGAATTCGTAACAGATACCTTTACGTTTGTTTGATAAAGCTTCAACTGTATTACAAAGTAAATTAATTGTATGTTCCCTCGGGCAACAAATGTAGACCTATACCGAATAGAAAATAGGTAAGTATTAAAAATATTCGTTGTCATGGCGAAATGATGGAAATTGTAAAGATTGTCGCACGATGATGGCACCATTGACTTACTGTTTGTCCACCTCCACCGTCAAATGAACGTCAACGAGAAACGAGATTATTCGAACCGAACGTGCCGACCCGTTGACGGACGTGCGTTGAACACGCGGCCATAGTAAATGTATGTATCGATATTTCAGCGCCGTCATCTCGTTCTCGTTGACGTCCCATTGACGTGGTGGTGTCCAAACGGCCTTACATTGTTTGTCCACCGCACAACGTCAACGGGACGTCAACGAGAAACGAGATTATTTGAATTGAACGTAACGTCCCGGTGGTAGTGTGCGGTGGATACGCGACTATTAGTAAATGTATGTGTCGCTACTTCGGCGCAGTCTCTGGTTCTCGTTGACGTCGCGTTGATGTGGCGGTGGACAAACGGCCTAAACTAGCATGATGCGAAGGGAACCTTCATGGTTACCAAAATTGTATCCTAATCGAAATTCGAAAAGAACCAATCACAAACCTAAAATAAGTTCCCGTTTTCAAATCCCATTTATTAAAAGACATTTTATTGTCATCAAAATATCATGCGACGTATTTTATCGATTGTGATTTTAATCTCTAAAACTCATTGGAGTACAAGGTTTGTCCATTTAGCACAAAAGGAGAAAACTCTCTTTTGTTACCTTTAATGGAGTCTGAAATAATAATTTAAAAATACTGTTTTTATATCTCGAAAATGGTATCCAGAATTGAATGTGTTTTATTTAAAGTGGCTTTTATTGATTCTGACAATATTTTGAATAGCATTTCGTTTTTAATATTGTTATACACCAACCAAGTTTTCTGTGAAATGGCAAGAAAACAGAGTTTTGTTAAAGAGCAATACCACAAATAACTTTTCAAATAAGTTGGTTGAACTAGTTGGTTGGTTGGTTGGTTGTTGGCCGATATTAAACTTTTATTAGACAGAATCTTGAATTTCTGACAAAGTAAAGCGCTTGTTAGGGTTCGAACCCACGACCTAGGTACGACACGTAAGTCGGGGACAAAAAAAAACAATGATGAATGAAATAAAGAATGTGTGCAAAAGAAATATTTTGCTAAAATTTGACTTAAAAAAACGCAAAGTAGACTAACGTTTCCTCTAAAATAGAGCGATTCCTCAATAAACCGCAACCTTGCCATTCGCACGTCATCACAGCAATTGCTATAAGAACCTACAAAACCACAGACAATGTAGAATGTACAATTTAAACCTGTCTCACGTAGGCTGTGATAATAAATGAAGCAATGCTAAAGCCGGCAGCGAATGCATGCGTTCAGCGCGGCTCGGGCGGCAAGTAAGTAAGGACTCGGTCACAATATGGGTAGTCTGTACCCGACGATACATAGAATATCTCCTTTTTTTCGTCGGTTAAAAACTTGTTTTTCTTTTACTAATAGTGCACACAAAGTAGAAGAAAAACAAGTTTTTTACCGACGAAAAAAAGGTGCAGGTTCTCAAGTCGACGCGTATATACTTTTTTTATGTATGACCACGTGTAACTTTTTAAAATATAGTCCGATTTTAACGATTTTTGTTTTATTCGAGAGGGTATACAATGTTTAAGTGTAAATAAATAGTGGCAATCTTTTAAGTGGTCATTGTATTCATCATTATGAACAACTATTACTATCGATATGATAGACAACAGCAAGTTCAAATAAATGGTGTCAATTCACTGTGTTTAAAAGTTAAAATGGGTGTTCCACAAGGCTCGATATTGGGTCCTTTCCTCTTTTTAGTGTATATTAATGATTTACTCCATTTATTAAAAAATCAACCACAAATGGTGCTATTTGCTGATGATACTTCATTAATTTTTAAGGTAGATAGACGTGCTACAAATTTTGACGACGTCAATAACGCCCTACTGCAGATCCAAAATTGGTTCACTGCTAATAATTTAGTATTAAATGGGAAAAAAACTAAGTGCATCAGATTTTCTTTACCAAATGTCAAAAGTAGTGATTGTGAGATAGTATTGAATCAAGAGAAACTAGAATTCGTCGATAAAACCGTTTTCCTGGGGATTACGCTCGACTCAAGGCTACAATGGGGTCCTCATTTAATATCACTTGCAGGACGGCTAAGTTCAGCAGCTTATGCTGTCAGAAAAATCCGTCAATTTACTGATGTAGATACCGCGAGGCTAGTCTATTTTAGTTACTTTCACAGTATCATGTCTTACGGTATTTTACTTTGGGGACGGGCTGCAGATATCGAGTCCATTTTTATTCTGCAAAAACGAGCCATCAGAGCCATATATAATCTTCGCAGGCGCGATTCTCTAAGGGAACTGTTTAAGGATATTAACATCATGACGGTACCTTGTCAATATATCTACGAAAACATCATGTACGTAAGAAAAAATTTACATCTTTTTAATAAAAGAGGTGAAAGGCATAATTATAATACTAGAAATAAGGACCTATTAGCTCAACCAGGTTTCAGGCTGGCTAAAGTAGACTCATCGTTCATGGGGTACTGTTTAAAATGTTACAATAAAATACCTCCACACATACTTGAACTAAATGAGACGAAATTTAAAACTTGTATAAAACGCACACTATGCAGGCAGGCATATTATAAGTTGGGGGATTACATAAATGATAAAAATGCTTGGCTCCATGCTGGTCCTGCTCCACAACCTCAACTAATTAATTAACATTTGAAGATACTGTTAAGCAACTGCTGAAGATTGTAAGAATAGCTTTGCATTGTGTAGACTCAATCACCTTTGTATTGTATAATTGCTTAGTACATGTGTGAGTACTATGTACCTACTCTAAAGCTACCATTTACTGGGTACGTCTTTATTTGACTTGGATGTGCCCTGGCGGCTGAGAGTGTGTCATGCTCACTCTAATGCCTCGCTGATGGTGGCGCGTGTGTTGGATCATTTAACGAATCCATACATCAGGTTTGTGAACGGGCGCTGTTGGTGGAGGCTGGTCATACCTTAGCTGCCACGGCTTATTTTAATTTTAATTTTGAATTGTTTTTTTTTTATTTTTTTATTACGGACGCTTTTAACGTTCATCGTTCTCACATGTATAATTTCAACATGAATGATGTAACCAATATTTTGTAACTATATTTTGATTTAAAAGAGTGTCCGTGGAGTTTCTTGCCCGTTCTTCTCCATAGATCTACGTTTTGGAATGGGCAACTAGCTTCAACTTTCTGACTTACCTACTGACCGACTCTTTGACAGTTCAAAAGTGCCTGTAATTAGTTTAATTGAAATAAATGCTTTGAGTTTGAGTTTGAGTTTGAGTTTATCATATGGGACCCATAGAAATATAAAAAACAGGTGAAGTGGCAAGTGTCACTCGGGATGATGTAAGAACTAAACATACATCGAAATCTGTCCAGGCATTCAAAAATTATGGTGTAATAAAGAAACTCACAAACATACATAAACCCTGAAAACATAACACTCCTTTTGGGACAGTCGTGTAAAAATAAGATCGGACTGCCCAATTTTAACACCTTTATGTAAGTTAAACTTCTGCAATGTTTTAATTGTTGTGTGGTTCAACAGACAGTAGAGCGTTAGACTCATACCGTCTTATTACAAAACGCGATTTAAATATAGTACTGGGATTATTACTAGGTTTAAATCATGACTAAATAAAACGCTATTATAAAATGAAGTTTATCACTAATTCATGAATCTTATTTTTTATTATGGTACTAAAGTTAAACCACAGAGACCCCTAGTTTATCTATTGGACTAACTACGGTACTAATATAATAATAAGAATATAAGAACATCGCGTTAGGTAGTCGAAATAAGATGGTTATTATTTACCTAATAATAATTTAAAATCCATCTTTTACTAACTTTTTCTTCAGATATCCAGTTTTCAACCCGTTTTTTCTTTTGTTGTTTTCCATTTTTTACGATTAGTAGTTCACAATTTAACCAGACACAATAAACTCACGAGCAAACCACATAACAGTAACAGTAATATTAAAAACAATTAGTGAAAATAAGAAGTTCATCCAGGTATTTATTACTATAGGACGCAACAAAAACATTCGTCTCAAGGCTCTCAACTCTCAAATTACACGCGCCTCTCGCCGAATATTTATGTCGCTCCACTTCACGCTAGAGGTGTTAAAAAATATGACAACTTGTTTAAAAAAGCGCGTCAAAAGTACGAATTGTGCTTGTTCAATATATTGTAACTTAAACAAAGAACAATTTTTGACCTATTTTTGTATTGATAAATAATTATTTAAACATTTCAAGTGATACTATTATATCAATATTTAGAGAAACGGAACGTTGCTTCAAATAAATACTGTAGGAACGAATGAAAGAATGCCATTTTTGTTTCTTATCTGTGGATATTTTAAAAGCATGGACCAGCATGGACCTTCATTGGTACTAACCATGGTACTAACTGATCCTCCGATAGTCTTCGTTTTGTAATCGGAACACATTTTGGTCCTTGTACTAGCTTTAATACCGTAACAATCCTAGACCTTTTAGTCTTGGTTTAAACCAGTATGTACGAGCCAATATCGCTCGTACAGCATTTTTACTTATACCTAAGTTTTAATACCTAACCTACGTTAGTCGTAACTTAACAACACAGCGGATCGTACGTCACGCGTGATTGTAAAACGTAGAAATACCTAAGTGCGATTCAATCAATAAATACCTTGTTAACGAATATTGCTGGTTTTGGTGTTATTGACAACATACTTCAACATAATCTACTATCGAGGATATTGCGTTGCGGCTAAACCGGCAGAAATCCCCAACATCTTTTTGGTCCTTCGATCAATTTGGCTGTGCTTTGTGTGGTTCTTTTCGGTTGCGGTAGCAAAATCGGCTTGAGTGGCTTGCCACAAGCGGCATCCCCCATTTAAGTTGAGAAGGTTGCATATATCGTAACGCGAGAGGGCTGCATCGAGCGTCAACTACGAACCTAGCGGAGACCATCTACGTCTACTGCTGCAAACAACTGTGAACCTACGGGAATCACTTCATCTACGTGCCACTCACCAAGAAACAACCTTCAATTGCTACAATGTCGGAAGAATTCTTGGAGCTGTTGAACAAACAACAACAAAGCTACGAGCAAATCAAGACAATCCATACCAACTACAAAAAGGATTCTTTGGGTAGGAAATCCTTAGATTACCTTAACAAACGCTTGGATGCTCTACAATCTCACTGGGATGAGTTTAGAACAAATAACGACATCCTGAATAAATTTGCGTTAACCCAAGGAGGTCATGACTACTTCAAAAACGACGTCTTCAACATAACATTACAAATGTATGAAGAATCTTTCAAATCTATGACTCAGCTACGAGATCAATTAACAACAATGAAATCCGTGGATCCTCAAACTCCGGTAAGCAAAGGATTAGAGGACTTTTCAAAACCTGGACCCTCGAATAAACAGGAAAGTGTGCAGTTCGACACGACGGGGATAAACTTAAACATTCCCGAGGATGCGGACGAGCACTTGTCAACGCTTTTACGTACTCAAACATGCAATTTCAACGCTTTGGAACGCGCAATTTCCAAAGTCCATCTTGATGAGTTGAAAGGCGAATGGCAGCTTCAGGAACAACTTCGCATACTACGCGTGAAATGGGAGTCCATTGACAAAGTCCACTGGCAGTTACACTACTTGCTACAAGGAACTAACGAGGACTACGAACAAACATTCGATCACTGGGAAAATACCTACGATAATATCAAAGACAGCATCAACAAGAAGATGTACGAAACTTCTCATTACGAAAAAACAAACCCAAGAATCGAAGTACCCGAGTTCCACGGTGATTACAAAGACTGGGAATCGTTCAGGGATCTATTCCTCGAAACCATCCACGATAACCCAACTCTCAACAACGCCCAGAAAATGAAGTTTTTGAAGACTAAGCTGAAAGGTGAAGCTGAAAAACTGATAAAACATCTACCCGTGAGTTCTGCCAACTATGAGTCGTGCCTGAATATCATCCAGCATCGCTACGACAACAAGCGCATAATTTTTAAGTCCTATTTGGATACACTTCTCAATCAACCTGCGGTCGATATTCCCACCTTAAACAACTTGAAGAGGCTACACGACACCACGAGAGAGTGCATAAACGGCTTAGAAAACCTCGGCATAGACATTCCTGTGTGGGGACCAATCATCGTGTACTTGCTACAGTCAAAGTTAGATGACGTCACCGACAATGACTATCTCCTGTCGGTCAAACATTCCAGAGAACTACCAGATTTGGAAGAATTCCTCAATTTCCTGGAGGAGAAGTTCATGGCATTAACAGGATCCCGCACTAAGAAAAATCTTCAAAAACAAAATAATTCTGGGAATGTTCAAAACAGAAATAATTATTCGAATTTCAAATCGAACAAAAACAATGCAGAAAAACGCACAAATACCTATCATGCTGCACTTCAAAATTGCCCGCTTTGCAAAAGCGAACACGCGCTGTGGCAATGTCCTACATTTTCAAACATGGATATTACGACACGAAATCAAACTGCAAGTAATCTGAATATTTGCAAGAATTGTCTTGTTAGTCACGAAGAATCGAAATGTACTTCGAAACAAAGATGTCGCACGTGCCGCTATAAGCATCATACTATGCTCCACGACGATAATCTGAAACGAAATCGTCCTAAATCAACTACGTCCACAGCGCCGGAGAGATCATCAAATCACGTAAACGGTGAACAAGAGATCCTTTTAACAACTCTTCAACTTCAAGTAAAGAACAAAGAATGTGATTACATCACACTTCGAGCGTTACTGGATCAAGGTTCTCAAGTGTCTTTGATCACAGAAAACGCCGCTCAGCGATTGAATCTACCGCGGAGCAAAAGCAACGCCACCGTGACAGGTGTCGGCACTACCATGGGTACGAGCAAAGGAGTGATCAAGCTCAACTGCAAATCAATTCACTCAGATTACACATTCCGCACTGAGGCACTGATAATGAGTAAACTGATCAATAACTTGCCGAGCTCCACAATTGACACCAAAAACTGGTCACTACTAGACAACCTCGAATTAGCTGATCCAAGTTTTAACATCTCTGGGCCCACCGATCTGCTTCTGGGTGCAGATATTTACTCAAATGTTATCATGGAGGGAGTACGAAAACAAAGCGACAACTCACTTGTAGCTCAACAGACAAAGTTAGGCTGGATCCTCAGCGGAGCTACAAAAAAGCAGTACAACTGTCTCGTCACTCTCAAAGAGCTGGATACTATATCTCACTTCTGGGAAATAGAGGACATCCCCTCAGAAATCCAAAACACGAAGTCCGATGAATACTGTGAGAAGTATTACTCTCAAACGACAGAGCGATTGGAGAACGGGAGATACGTCGTGAAAATGCCGATGAAACCAAACTTTGAGGAAAACCTAGGCAATTCAAAAACTCAAGCTATCGCCCAATTTCGTCAGCTAGAGAGAAAAATGGCGAAACAAGAACATTTCGCTGCTCTTTACAAACAATTTATACGTGACTATAGCGAATTAGGTCACATGAAAACAGCAACAAAGGCCGAGAATCAACTTCAAGTATACCTACCACATCATGGAATACTGAGGTCTAGTACTACGACGAGCCGACTACGTACCGTCTTTAACAGGTCCATGAAGACTGACTTGATGGAAAAAGGACCTAACCTACGAAAGGATATTTTAACTCTGATCGTAAAATGGAGGAGTTTTAAATATGTACTAACGGCGGACATCGAGAAAATGTACCGGCAAATACTAATCCATCAAGATCTACAAAATCGTCAAAAAATAATTTGGAGAGACTCCGTGAACGAACCTCTGAAAGAGATGCAACTCTTCGTTCGACTCAACGCTCCCGAAAACATATCCGAAGATTGGATAAAAATAAAAACTGATTTATTTAGCTCAAACAAAATCAATTTACTTAGATGGATCAAAAACGCAAGCAGCAAGTTCGAATTACATGCCTTCTGTGACGCCAGCGAGCACGCTTACGCATGCGTCATCTATAGCGTCACGATTTTACCAAACGGCGCATACCTAACAACTCTACTAGCCGCAAACACCAAAGTGGCAACCCTAAACAAGAAAACTACAATCCCAAGGCTCGAGCTTTGCGCTGCAGTCCTGCTATCAAGACTCCTAGATAAGAATCGCAGTGTCCTAGAAGAAGACTACGATCTAACGATATTCTGTTGGACAGACTCTAAAGTCGTCTTGTCATGGATTCAAGGAAGTCGAACAAAATATGAAAAATGTATTACCAATGCAACTGCACTAATAATAAGCGCCGTTCCTGCTAAACATTGGGGTTACGTAAAGAGTAACGAAAACCCCGCCGACTGTGCGACGAGAGGACTCTCACCATCAAAACTTGTCAACTTTTCTCTGTGGTGGGAAGGACCTCAATGGCTTAAGGATCGAGAGCAACAATTATTGGAAACTCAAGAAAATTACACCACCGACGAGGAAAGCCAAATAAATTGTTATGCAATTAACTCGGCGGAACCCATAGTCAATAAAAATGAATTAATCGATTCATTATATGAGGGATATAGCAGCCTGGATCGTGTTACAAGAATACTCGCCTGGGTGATACGTTTCGCTGACACGTTACAACGCAAGAGGTCAATCGAGTACATTTACCTGCATTTCACAGAAATAAATAACGCATTAAGTGTGATTATTAAATCAATTCAATTGACTTACTTTGAGAGCGAGTTGAAATTTCTCAGTAACGGCGGAAAACTTCCTAAGGGCAGCTCTATTCTGAAGCTCAACCCTTTTTTGGATTTGGACGGAATTCTGCGTGTCGGAGGACGTTCAGAACATTCAACCTTACCTGAGGAAGCTAAACACCCCATACTCATCCCATCGGATGGAAGATTGACGAAACTCACTCAGATCGAATCCTGTTTGAGCAGGCGACCACTGAGCCCATTATCAGAAGACGTAGATGACCTTGATTACTTGACACCAGGTCAGTTCTTAACCGGCGGCCCGATACTCTCACTACCTATTAACGAACCTGAAGATATGAGATCAGTCGACATGCGAAACAACTGGAAACTAATTGAACTCATGCGCCGACACTATTGGAATCGCTGGTCAAAAGAATACTTACATCAACTACAAAACAGAGATAAATGGCAACAGCGTAAGGAAAACATACAGAAAGGACAATTGGTTCTTGTGAAGGAAACCAACTTACCTCCAGGCAAATGGGCGATGGGCCGGGTTGTAGAGCTGCACCCGGGCACTGACAGCTTGGTTCGTGTAGTCACGCTCAAAACGCAAAATGGAGAGATAAAGCGACCAATAACTAAATTAGCTCCACTACCTGTAAACGCAGATTGTGAGAGTACAGAAAAACTGAAACCGAGTACTGAAACGGTAACTCAAGGCAAACGTAAGCCTTAGACAAAACCAAAAAATGCGAACAGCCTATCTTACAAATTAATCTATGTCAAAGCCCGTCTCACAGAACAATACCTACTCTTCGAATCGCACATACCTCTACTGAGTGACGACGAATATACTTTGTATAATAGCATACCTATACCTATTCGACGGAGCGTGCATAACCAACGCCCAGTGATCAAGACGATAACAAAGTATATTGGAGTCAACTTTGCAAAAAATACCTACATCCAGATGAGAGAGGCGGATCTTCATCAATGTACAGTCTTGGGGACTAATAACTACATATGCCACGCCTCAACATTGATAAGAAACCTACATGGAGCCACCGCATCTTGCGAGGCCAGAATGCTGAGTCAACATGTAAACTTTAACTGTGATTGGGTACAGCAACCATGCGCCGACCAATGGATAAAGTTACAAAAACCTAACTTATGGCTCTATAATTGCATCGAGGAATGCCCGACACGGATAATGTGTGAGAGTCAGGTTTCAACAATAATATTAACGAAGACGGGCCTCCTAGCAACAGATCAGGATTGTGTACACAACACGACACGACAATTTACTAGCAAAATGTGTTTTGACATCAGCAATTAATTATACAATAAGCTCACTATTGCTGGTGGGAGGAATCGCTGTCACTATTATAATATGGCGATTGCGAAAACTTCTCTGGGTTCCTGCTACCAATCCAGCTTCGACGAAGACTGAGGATATCGAACTACAGGACATGGCCCCCTACGCTGAAGTTAGACGAGGACAATCCGAGAGCGTTCCCGATCTGAAACCAATGACTCACGCGGGGTTCAGACTGTAAACAAAGATACCTACTACTTAATGTAAAATGATACTTTACTTTATTTCTTGTCACTTTATTTTGCTTAATGTTAATTGCTTGAATATTTTTATACTTTACTGTTGTTCCTTTTCCTGTCCCTCGGGAGCATGTACGAGCCAATATCGCTCGTACAGCATTTTTACTTATACCTAAGTTTTAATACCTAACCTACGTTAGTCGTAACTTAACAACACAGCGGATCGTACGTCACGCGTGATTGTAAAACGTAGAAATACCTAAGTGCGATTCAATCAATAAATACCTTGTTAACGAATATTGCTGGTTTTGGTGTTATTGACAACATACTTCAACATAATCTACTATCGAGGATACTGCGTTGCGGCTAAACCGGCAGAAATCCCCAACACAGTACTTAAGCATTTTTTTGTAATAAGACGGTTAATGTTAGTGTTAGAAGTACCTATTATTATCTTATAACCACGTGATCGAGCCCTAACTGCAGCCCTCGCTGGCCCAGATGTAAGCTTCCTGCGCGGCGTCGGAAACATTCGTGGCAGGTATATATATGCAGCGGTAATAACAACGGGATTGCTTATATTTCTGTACCGACAACAATTTTATGGGACTTTCGTGAATAAAGTGTCGTATCATGCTCAACTACTAAACAAAGTCTCCAAAACACAAGACTAATAATAAATTATATTTATTTTTCGCAAGAGTTAAAAAAAAGAGAGAAAAAAAGAAAGAGAGAAAAAAGATAAAAAAGAGAGAAAAAGAAAAAGAGAGAAGAGACAAGCAAAAGAGAAAAAAAAAAAGAAGAAGAGTTAAAAAGTTATATTATTTATTGTAAGGTATACTTATAAGGCCTCATTTACGGAGACGCGGGGCGTCGCGCGGCGCGGTGCGCGGGGCGGGCTGCGGGCCATCAAGTGTAAGAAATCTTAAACGCTTCTCCGTAAACGCTCTCATAGAACGCCCTATGTTTGAATTTAGTGCGGGCCGCGCCGCACAATGCGACGCACGACGCCCCGCGTCTCCGTAAATGAGGCCTAAGGTAAGATAAGTTAATTTTTAAGTTGATAACTACACTGTCGCATTATGTTAAGGCCTGTAATGATAGTTGTAAAAATGATAAATAAATACATTTTAAAAACTATATGATGAGCTAAGATTTGTTTTGGAAGTGGGGTGAACTTTGAATGGGCTCAGTTAGGACTTAACTATAATAAAATTAGTGGACTGTATTAAAATAGGTGTAATGCCAAAAATTACAATGATCAAATTATAGAAAATAGTTTAAACAAAATGTCCGTAGTGGTGAGCTGAGGCATGGAGGGCGAGCGGCCGTCAAGTACGGGTTCGGTACCCGGACATACCGCGCCTGCACCGCGGTCAATCATGCGCATATGTTATGCGCCGACAAACTTTTTGACTATGGCTTATATGCGAGTTTTACAAGCCTTTGGTAAGTTAAGTTATAGTTAAAAGCATACTCGTCCTACCGAAAAGAATATGAAAAATACATAAAGTAATGCAGTATCTGCATTATTCAATTTATCGAAACAATATTCTTCATAGTAACTACAGCCGATATCATGTATTCAGGCAACGCACCGCTCCATGTTTCATATTCTCCAACGAACAAGAACTTATGAAACAACTTGCGTTTTCATCACAATATGGACTGCAATACTTTCTAACAACATGAGTACGGCACGTAGAATGGCTTTATGGAACATTCATATCGGTAGAGTAGAGTCTCTAGTTCTTAAGGTGGAGTTAGGTACTAATCCAATTCAATTTTGTTTCGACGGGTATTTTTCCAAGAAAGAATGCTGAAATCGAAGGGGACGGCCTTCGATCGACAGAGGAACTCTGTATTACTCCAGCCCATAAAACGCAATAAATACTTAGACATAATTATAGAGAGACTCTGAACTCTGAGTTTATTTCAGTCTTTATACTCAGAGTAGTCAGATAGGTAAGTCCTGGAAACTCCGAACTTAATAATATGAATAATATAATATATTTCAACTTGATACCTCGACGCTTTCCTGATTAAAAGCGTCTTGAAAGACTGACAGACAGACAAACAGACGGAGAACAAAGTGGGCCAATAGGGCTTCCATTTTTTTCCTTTTGAGGTACGGAACCCTAAAACAATATTTTCTTTCATTTTAATTCTGTGGTATTTTGAACCCGGTAGTGAGTACCTATTCGTGTTTCTAAAAAAAAAACCTAGCGAGTGCTGCCAGGTTAAGAACTTGAGTAGCCTGCTTAATTTTCTCTAATTGTTTTAAATTCGCTCTCAAATGGCTGCTGATTTATAGACGATGAGTTGCACAAAACCAACATTAGTTTGATGGAGACTAAATTGATGCTGTCACTTTCTTTATGATACATAATGGCATGAATTTAAAGACTAAAGTTCGTTTCTGCAACTGACTGTTAAAGTCCAAAAAAACTTTAGAATAGCACTACTTACTAGATTACTTACTCGACCGATGTGAACGCTCCACGTTGCTTTCACGTACTCGCCCTAATGTAATCAGATAATACGGCATAACGAGGGCCGGTGGAAAAATGGGTGTTATTCACGTAAGTTATGAATGAGCTGAATTAATGTAGAATTTTACTTACATTCGTATCATCACGCCTGTTTTAACTAACGAGGTAAGCAGAGCGTGTATAATGGTGAAACTTTGCAATAAGGAACGAGTCTATTTCAATAGAATACTTGTGCTGGCTCGTATAATATCATTGTAGGGTGCAAATGCAAATACACCCTAACATTAATTGTATAATGTCAGTGCAATTGTAAGTGAGTGCCAACGGGCTAGAATCAGGAAATAAAAATGCAAGTTGCCCGACCCAAAACGAGTCTAATTGAACACTAAATTATAATACCTATTGGTACAGAAAATATCATCCATGCTCTGCATGCTGCTGCTGCCAACGAATTAAGAATGATAGCTGCTGCATGATTTTCATGCTTTCTCATGTAGGTCGCGCGTGCTAATATAGGTGCGCGTAAGTGAAAAGATTTTAGCGTACTACTTACTTACATACACAACTCATTACCTAACACATAATTTTAAAAACCATGTACGTGCACCGTACACTCATCAAACATGAACTTCTAGATAAAAAACAATATTTTAAATGCATGTCAGTCTACAAATTTTTGAGGAAATACCGAAGTTAGTCACACAAAATATGCACAGTTGGATGACATTGCGGAATGGATAGGCATACCGCTGGAAATTCATAAATCTGCAGTGGTATTCCAAAAGTCTGCATATGCAACGGTCGTAAAGTTTGCAGAATAGAATTCTGTTTCCGAAAGATTTGTTATTCTAGCTCTGGTGAGTAAGAATTTTCTGTTAAGGGTGCCCACTGATGCTAAGCTGTGTAGCGGAGCGAGAAGATGTGCTATGAAAATGAGCCACCGCGCCGTGAGGTAGCTGTGCAAGGAAGATGCTCAGCTATGCGAGGTATCGACAGTACGAAAAGCACGGGGAGAAAGGCACCATCACTCGCGACCATCCACAGCACGCATCCTTCCATATAAAAAACGTAGCTTAGTTGAATCAGTTTCCACTATTGCTATACTATGTGAACCAATGAATATGATTGGTGGATATCAAACGCATCCATAGCAACGTAGCATAGCACATGTCTGGTGGCAAAGCAGCCTTAAGGTTGGATTGGAATCAAAGATTTTTGAGATAGTCTGAATAGCCTCTAGCATTGCTATATCATTTCGAGGTACGGTCCGGGTGTTATTGAGATTTTAACAAGGATTGCTGTGACAGCACGCGTATAAGTAATTTATTTGAAACATTTATACATAAAAAAAATACAGTACATAACATCATGCCTGTCAGTAGGTATTCCCCAAAAGGTTAGGCAGAGGTGTACCTATATAGTTTCTGTAAAAAATCATTGCTTCATGGTCATTAACCAGAAAGAAAACAGGCGAGAGCGTTTGTATCTTTTTGTATGGAGAAAAGAGCACCCACGTTTCCTCTTAAGTATTAACATTAATGAATTTAAAAGAAATCTGTTCGAATTGTTAAATAACAAAGTGTATTATTCTGTTGACGAATATTTAAATGACAAATTTTAATTATAATGATAACTGTATTCATGATATTATGTGACACACTAAATAATTTTGTTAAATTTGATTATTGTTGTATTAATGAATTAGTGACATTATTTTTTATTTTTTTGGTTCTTTTTACTTTATTTAATTTGACATTTTTAGTGAAACCGACTTTTGATTTGATATTTTATATGCCTTTTGGCGGGACACAGCTCGGATCCTATGTATTATAACACCTTCTGTATGTACCCTTGTTCACGAAATAAATGAATTTGAATTTGAATTTAAAAAAGCTAGACGACTATATGTCAATCCTAGGTTTAGACTGGACAGTTTTCTTCAATATATTGCCAAAAGCTGTAGGTGTCAAACGAAATAACTTACTTAAAAAAACCGGCCACGTGCATGTCGGACTACGCACAATGAAGGGTTCCATAGTTGGGATTAAATTAATTATCCCAAGAACAAACTTAACATTATAGTTGAAAAACATGTTCTCCCATACATTCCAACAGTAAATGTAAGTTTTTACTCACACTATTGACACATTTGTGTGAAATGTCCAAGGATATTTATATTTATTTATTTATTTATTTATTTACCATGTTATTTTAAGACCACAAACTTCTTATAGGTTTTCCTGTAATCTACAGGTATAGAACTATGAACTATTTTCTGTATTCTTTTTTTCAAAATTTTAGGCTTAGTAGTTTCGGAGATAAGGGTCGGTTCGGGAACGGTAAATTTTCGTGTATTTTCTTAAATAACTTTAAAACTATTTATTTTAAAATTATTAAAAAATATATTTGAGGTCCTCATAGTAAGTCCTTTCATTTGATATGTCACACGGTACAGTTTGCAAAACTTTTTTTTTTTAATTTTCTTATTTGCCCCCTAAAAGTGACCCCCATATTCAAAATTCATTTATTTACTTTAGCTCACAGCAGCAGTTTGGGTCACAGAAATCCATATGTATACCAAATTTCAACTTAATCGGTCCATTAGATTCGGAGCAAATTGGCTGTGACAGACGGACAGACAGACAGACAGACACACGAGTGATCCTATAAGTGTTCCGTTTTTTCCTTTTGAGGTACGGAACCATAAAAAATACTGCTTATTCATCAGTTTGAGTGGCTTGAATCATGTCTGAACCGTGACGTTAGTCGCAAATATTTTCGGTATGAATACGGTAACTACTAAAGTCGCAAAATTGCAGGAAAATAACAACTTCTGAATGGTGAATGTCACAATGGCATATGCAAGTAACTTGCATATTTTGCAAAAGTAACAGGCACGTGTATTACGTGCTCAAAGCCGATATCAGTCACTTCACTTTTTTATTTTTACCTTTCATGCGAAGTAAAACGTCTGAACACTAAATTAATCAAAAGTGATAAATAAATTCACAAGTGAACCGATCCAATTAAGTTGAATTTCAGCACTCGGTATCTTTCACTCGCCTACCAAATGATCGATATAAGTAATGTTGTAGGTGCCGTGTGAACGTGGTATAGAACACAAATGAACCTTCGTCAGGGTAAACCGAATGAAACTTCTGATATCGCCTTAAGAAAAACCTAGGACCTGACACGCTAGTTGAAACGGTATTACCTAATTGTTGCTGTCCACTTACCTCCTTAACTAAGCAACGTTTTTAAAGTTAATTAATGATTAAACATAAGTGTTACTACAAGTTTTTTTGACATTTAAGCTTGTCTTAACATAAAGCAGCGCTTATAATAATTAAAGGCTAGAAACTTTCCAACACGTTTCCTAGAACTTCTATTTGTTTACGCCCAACAATAAAATAAAGAACAATGTTTCAACACTACAATGTTTCGACTACCCGCTGGAACGCGCTGCGAACGCGGTAGTCACAAAATTTGCTCCTGTCGTTTATTTAATTATTTTACCGATTTTTCAACTAGTTTTGTCTTATAAAGTCAAATATACTTCGAAAAAACTCAGTGCTAATATAATTGTGAAACGTTTAGCCTTCTCAAAGCTATAAAAAATAAAGTTAACAAAATAACGAAATACTGTGTGAAAGTGCATATCATCCTGACTCAAACGCATGTGCAACGGATAATCGCCGTTAAGTGCGGGGCATAAATGCTGTTACGCCGTGCATTACATACTCGCGGTGCCGTCGTTGGTGCTACCAACACTCAGCGAAGAATCCTGACATAAGCGTTCCAGATACCTAAATAGAAATAACAAGTTTTCGAGCATTGCTTTGTTATTGTTGTTTGTATACGCTACGTTTGCGCGTCCACACACCCTCTACTCGACTGCAGTACTCCCCGGCCCCCATTTGTATTGTATCAAATATAAATGCCGAAAATGCATCGCACTCCTCCTAAATCTCCGAAGACCCCCATACCAGGACAATCGCAATCTGTTCCTGACATTCCATCGACTTCCATATACGATGCGAAGGATTATAGTGCAAATGTGACCATTAGGGGCAGGCGGCCGAATATCTATGAGTCACCCAACAACTCGGTGATGGACTCACCCTGTGCATGTTTGGAATGGAAGAGTGAGCTCATGCAGCTCTTAACTAAGTGGAGGACTGAACATGACCTAAAGCTGTCTACGTGGAAGGCTGAGCATGACGCAATGCTGTCCACCCTGGTTAAGGACGTCTCTGACATAAAAAATCTATGTGCGGCCATGCAAAAAACTACCATCGAGCTCGAAGTCAGAATGAGGTCAGCTAGTCTTCAAAAAGGAGCAAAGGGGAGGGACTCGGAGAAACGCCATCAGGAAATTCAAGACAAGTCACGGTTGGCAACTTCTCAGCTACTCACTGCTCCATCGACCGATATTGAGGAAGTAGGAGATCTCATATCGATAGCGCCGGAAGGGGTGAAGGCGGTGGATCGAAAAACATGCGAGTTGGACATACGAGACAAACACCACCAAGGTAACCTGGTATCATCAGCCACTCACCAGGCTCCCAAGCACCGTACCTTCTTGCCAGTGCCTGCTGTTGTAGCGGACGTTACGATGGGCGACACTGCCCAGGATCATTTGAAGGATGGTTGGACGGAAGTTCGACATAGGCGCTCCCGACGTTCGCTCGGCAATGTTTTGCGTGGAACAGCGGCACCGGGTACTACCAATTTAGAGGCCTCGGAAAGATGGAGATACCTGCACCTCTTCTACGTGAAGCAGGGTACTTCTGATAACCAGGTTCGTGACCACTTAATTACCATCTGTGGTACTGATGTTTGCACGGTAGAAGCGCTCAAATCCCGTGGAAAATACGCCTCCTTCAAGTTGGGTGTGCCCTCAAAACTGGCTGACCAAGTTATGGCAGCCCAAAACTGGGCAGAGGATATTTGCGTCAAACCGTGGCGTCGTAACTTTCGTGCCCGAAGTAATGAGACTCAGTAAGCACTTCAACGTTCCTGCCTTTCCCGCCTCTACTGCTCGTAATGCCTATCTGCGTTTACTGTACCAGAATGTGCGTGGGCTCAAAACCAAGTTACCTACATGGAGATCAAGCTTGTTACTCTCCGCGCACGACTTAATAGCTGTAACAGAGACAAATCTGGACAATTCAGTTGAGGATTCAGAAATGTCATCCGGAGATTGGAGCATCCTACGCAGAGACAGAGTGACTCTTGGTGGCGGCGTGTTGCTGGCTTCGCGTCCCGGCGTTACTATGAAGAGGCGGCAAGATCTAGAGACTGAGCGTGGCGAAGACTTATGGGCTACGATTACCATCTTCGGCCTTAGCATATCTGTGTGTGTTGTGTACGTAAAGCCCACCGCAACTGATGACGATTACATGACGTGGTTCTGCAAGGTTGAGAGCATAATCTCTAATTTGAACGGAATGGTGATGATTTTAGGTGACCTTAACTTAAAAAGTGCATCTGTCAATTTCAATAATTATTACTGTTATTTCTTAAGCTTTTGTAGTCTGGCTGAGATGAATGAAGTGGTGAATATGCGTGGGAGTAAGTTAGACGTAGTGTTGGCTCGGGAGGGTACCGAAGTAAACTGCGAGCATGTCCAAGGTACGGAGCTGGTTCCAATCGACTTATATTTCCGTCTCTCTTTTGAGTGCGATATCGTCGTTCTTTCCGAATGTTGGCTTCCCTGCTTATCTAACTCCAACTTACCACACCTCCAAAACTTCTCTTGTCACCACACCACTAAACATCAGAATCAAAGTGATGGTGTGGTTGTCTACACAAATTCAAAACTAGATTGCAAAGTTTATCAACCAGAATTTCATGGCTCTGCCTCAGGTTTGATTGTTGAACTAAAGTCAGATGTAGCAATCGTTTGCATTTACAGATCTCCCTCAAATGAGGACATGGACATTTTTCTCAGATCACTTAACGAAATTTTACCCTCTCTAACCAATTTTAGTACAGTTGTCATAACAGGTGATATAAACATAAACATAGATAGCTCTAATTCTCCTTTAGAAAATCGCTCTCATGACTATCTTAACTGTCTCGCATTCCATGGATTTTTACCGACACACTGTCTACCAACAAGAGGAGACAATTGTCTTGACCACACTGTTCTCCATACCAGACTACCGTCTTCTACCTTCATTTTTGATTCCACCATTAGCGATCACTGCTCAACTCTTCTTTGTATAAATTCAAAGCCTCGCCATAACTTCCACATGACCACAACTTCAAAGATCGACTATACGGCCCTGGATCTGGCTATGGAAGAAACAGATTTTTCAAATATATTATCCATGACTGATCCCGACGCAGCAACAAATTCCCTTGTACAATCTCTTTCCCAAAAAATTACCATGTGTACAAAAACCTATATTGTTCCAAAGCGTAATAGGATCCTAAAGCCCTGGATTACCCCAGGGCTTCTGAGGTGCATGAGAAACAGGGATGCCCTGCATAAAAAGCAAAAACAATCTCCTGATAATGAACTGATTAAGATTACCTATGTCAGATACAGAAATTTCTGTAATAAAATCCTTAAAAAAGTTAAGAGACAGTTCGACTCTGAAGAATTGGCCAAAGCTGGACGGAACACCAAACTTTTATGGCAAACAATTAAGCGTACGACGAACACCAACATCACTACTCACATTCCCACAGAATTATTTTCCGCTTCCACATCCCCTCACCAATCTGTTAATGATGTTAATGCTTACTTTGCAAATATTGGTAAGAATCTTGCTGATTCTATTGTTAAAACACAACCATCATCGCGCCTTCTGGGCCCACATACGTGCTCTCCGAACACTAGTAGCCCGAACTCTTTCGGTATGTTGGGAACAAGCCCTGATGAGATAATTTCCGTTATAAAATCTCTCAAACCTAATGCTGCAATAGGACACGATGGTATCTCCACTACATTTTTGAATAGGTATTGCATGCTTCTGTCACCCACCTTATGCCACATTTTTAATCTCTGTTTTGACTCCGGTACTTTTCCTTCCTGCTTCAAATTGGCTATCATTCATCCTATATTCAAAGGGGGTGACCGTGGTGCAATAAATAACTATCGCCCTATCGCGGTACTATCTGCCCTATCTAAGCTCATGGAGAGACTTATAAATAAAAGACTCATCAATTACCTTGAGACTAATAACCTGCTCTCAGCAAACCAGTTCGGATTTAGGAAAAATAAATCGACTTCTGATGCAGCCTTGGAATTGATAACCGGTATTGTTGACAAACTCAATCACCACAAAAAATGTCTTACTGTATTTATTGATCTTGCAAAGGCTTTCGATACCGTTCCTCTCTCTTGCTTACTATCCAAACTCGAACATTTAGGTGTCAGAGATTTGCAACTACGACTCTTTCATTCTTATCTCTCAGGCCGCTCACAGAGGGTCAAAATCGACAAGTATCTAAGTGACGAACTGCCTATTGCCTACGGAGTACCACAGGGCAGTGTCTTAGGTCCCACGTTGTTTTTGGTCTTCATCAATGATCTCTGTAACATGAACTTAAATTCCGGAAACATTGTTTCTTTTGCCGATGACACTGCCATCACTTTCTCCGACAACTCGTGGTCAGGTCTCCAAACTATCGCTCAGAAAGGGTTTGATGACGTACATAGCTGGCTTATGTCTCACTCTCTCACCTTAAATACCTCTAAAACAAAACTCATTACTTTCTCTCTCAAAATCACATCACAACCTTCCACTCCCGTAAGCTTGCAAGCTCACACCTGTCAATTAAATACACCAAACTGTAACTGTCCACATATTACATCTACTGATACAATTAAATACCTTGGTATCACTTTAGACAAGCACCTCAACTTTAAAGCACATATTACTCTTCTGACTGGCCGTGTCCGCAAACTTATTTATTTTTTTAAAACTCTTAGACACATTGCCAACGTACATGTGATACGGACCGTATATTTTGCAATGTGCCAGTCTGTAATCTCTTACTGTATTACAAGTTGGGGTGGTGCTGCTAAGTCAATTCTCAAGCCTCTTGAGATAGCACAGCGAGCAGTCCTGAAGGTAGCCACTTTTCGACCAATACTTTATCCTACCTTTGACCTCTATCAGAAATGTGAGGTCCTTACCGTTCGCCAGTTGTTCATACTCTGCACAATCTTACAACAGCACACAAACACTCCAATTGCATGTCGACCGACAATACCCAGAAGAAGAAACAGGGTATGTACTGTACCTCATCCATACTTTGCTTTTACAAAAAGATTCTTTCTTTATCAAGGCCCATTTCTATATAATAGAATAAACGCAATAATTCCACTGCAAACATGTTGTAAGCTAACATGCAAAAAGCGGATTACCGAATTTCTTTGTACCAAAAACTATGATGATACCGAGTCCCTTCTTACAACAATGAAGTAATTCATTACACACACTCACACACTCACCCCGACACACTCACACTCACACAGACACACTCAAGCGCACACAATCACACACAACACACACGCGCGCGCACCACACATTCTTGTACTGGACTTTTGTTAATTTGTTCTTTTTGATAATAATTATGTAACAGTCTAATCAATACTTTTGTCTTATTTTCGGGAAATGAGCGCTGATTGTCCTTAATACAGGCTACTAAGTAACCTAGCTAGGACGTCAGTTCGTAAACTTGTATTGTTACCTACTCATCTCAGATGTATACTTATCCTAAGTTGTCAACCTACTTGTAACAGACTGTACCCCCAGTAACATTGATCGTAGTAGGGATTGGAACTTTGTCAAAGGGGACTACGCACTTTTAAGTGAACTAATTCGTTCTGCTCCATGGCAAGATGTTATTTGCTGCAATGACGTACCCTCCGCTGCTGGTAAGTTTTACAAAATAATATATGACCTATTTGATTCTTCAATTCCAAAGAAGAAGAGAATGATCGCTGGAAATAGGCGGTATCCAGTCTGGTTTACTAGAGATATAGTAAACGATACTCTACGTAAAAATAAACTGCATAGTAAATGGAAGCTTTCGCGATGTGATCTTATCTATGCAGAGTTTAGTGCTCTGCGAACGGATCTAAAAGCAAGAACCCAGGACGCCTACAGGTTGTACTGTAATACCTTAGAAGATAACATAGGCAAAAATCCGCGACAGTTCTGGCAGCATGTTTCTAACCTGCGATCAAAGGGTGGTTTCGAGCCAAACGTAATACTCAATGGTGAGACTTTTTCGGGTGTCGAAGCGGCCGAGGCATTTGCTAAGTATTTTGCCAGCGTGTTTCTGCCCAATACACCTAAACTGGACCCAAGAAACTTAAGTGTGACTAGTGAGGGGGATAACATTCCTCTTCCCGTTTTAACCCCACCGGATATAGTTAAGGGTATCGCTAAACTCAAACCCTGTAGCTCGGTTGGCCCTGACAACATTCCAGCCTTTATCCTTAAGGGGTGTCACGATATCTTGGCAGCTCCTCTATGTCATGTTTTTAACCTAGCCCTCCAGTCCGGCGTATACCCAGAGCAATGGAAAACTTCGCGAGTCACTCCCATCCCCAAAACCAGTGATAAAACATCTGTAGAGGAACACAGGCCCATCGCTATCTTGCCAACCATTGCCAAGGTTTTCGAGCATATACTCCATACCTTCATTTACAAACGCGTAAATGTGTCTCTTTCTGATGCCCAACACGGTTTTAGGCCGGGTCGCTCTGTAAATTCAAATCTACTGATTCATGTAGACTACATATCCAAAGGCTTGGACATCGGTACGCAGGTTGACGCTCTGTATTTCGATTTCCGGAAGGCATTCGACAAAGTTGACAATGATGTGCTCTTGACAAAACTGGGGGCCATTGGTTTCTCGTCCGGTCTTCTTAACTTCTTTGCCGACTACCTGCGGGATCGCAAGCAGTTTGTCAGGCATGGTTGCTTCGAGTCCAAGCCTTTTAACACACGTTCGGGCGTGAGTCAGGGGTCAGTGTTAGGGCCGCCTCTATTCTTGATCATGATCAATGATCTCATAGCAAATGTTAAGTTTGCCAAGTGCCTTCTATATGCCGACGACCTAAAGCTTGTCGCACACATCAGAACAAGCGAAGATTGCAAACTCCTACAAAAAGATATTGACGCCGTCTTTGAGTGGAGTACTGTGAACAAGTTATTTTTCAATACTAGCAAGTGCTACGTCATGACGTACGGTAGGGGGTTGCGACCAATTCATTATGAATATAGTTTGGGTGGTGAAGTAATTACTCGTGTCACCAACATAAAGGACTTAGGAGTGACTTTCGACCGCTGTCTTACTTTTAGAGATCATGTTTCTACCCTTGCAAAGGAATCTTTCAGGCGCCTGGGGTTTGTTTTGCGAAATGCTCGTGACTTTCACAACCCAAATGTTATTAGGCTGTTGTACACCACTCTGGTTCGAAGCAAACTCGAGTCTAGTGCCTGTGTTTGGCACCCCTATACCGCGACTCAAACTCTGATGCTTGAAAAGGTGCAGAAAACCTTTCTAAGATGCCTATTCCAAAGGTTATATCATTTCTTTCCCTATATGTACCCTTCAAACTATCTTTTAGGGATGTTGGGTTTTAACTCGTTGGAGGTGAGAAGAGGCCTTGATCAGCTCGCGGTAGCCTGTAAAACCTTACGGGGACGTATAGACTGCCCAGAGCTCCATGGCCTTTTCTGTCGACTATTTGTGCCCGACAAATATATCGGGCAGCGTCCGAGCCGCCGGCACAATCTGTTTGCGCAACCTTTGGCCAAAACTGTCGCCAGAGCTGAATCCCCCGTGTGTCGTACTTTGAAGATGCTCAACGCCCTTCTGACTGCCAACCCTGAATGTGATATTTTTGCGGATGAATGGAGTAAAATTATGCGTATATGTCTGGTGTTCTGTGAGAGAAAGTATGCAAGGGAGTCTACTGTACCATGTTAGTTTTTAAGTAAAGTATGTTTCTACGTTAATTAATGTAATTGGTTTGCACCGTTTTAATTAACTATAAATAAATAAATAAATAAATAAAAACACTATACAAAATAATTACGTTTCTCCGAACGGTAATTTGTCTGTACTTAAACATACAATTAAGCAAAAAGATTAGCGAACAACTTAGAAGAGAACGGAAAACAAAAACGTTAACAACTTTAAAAAAGCATATAGAAAAAACAGGAGGAATAAAGAAGGCGCTAAAAGAAATGAATAACAAAAAGGACTGGATTCCAAATATGAAAAAGAAAGATGGTGGGAAGACCAGCAAAAGACCAGAAATACTAGGAATTGCTACGGAATACTACCAAAATCTATACCAAAGTCGTAAAGGGTAACAAGTAATAAAAGAATATAATTCAGTAGATAAAGAGGAGATTAAACCAATTCTAAAGGAAGAAACAATAAAATCTATCGAAACACAAAAACTAGATAGCACGAAGACTTACAGATTTGTTCAATGAAATCCTAGAAACTGAAATCATCCCGGAAGACTGGACTAAATCGACGATCATACTGCTACATAAAAAAGGAGACAAGGGCAATATAGGAAACTACAGACCAATCAGTTTAATGTTCAATATTTATAAAATATTTTCAAAAATCTTACTAAACAGAATTACCAATACACTTGATGAAAACCAACCTAAGGAACAAGCTGGTTTCCGAAGCAAATTCTCAACTATAGATCATATACACACTTTAAGACAAATTCTACAGAAATACAGAGAATATAATAAAACGTATTACATAGGATTCGTTGACTTTAACAAAGCATTCGATACATTGGAACATGAGTATATATGGGAAGCTCTAAAAAGACAAGGGGTGCAAGCAAAATACATACGAATAATTAAAAGCGTATACTCAGCGAGCACAGCACAAGTTAAACTTGAATCTACTGGTAACGAATTTCCTATTAAAAGAGGTGTACGCCAAGGAGATCCTATATCACCTAAACTATTTTCAGCAGTGCTGGAGATGATATTCAGGAATCTAAACTGGAACAAAAATGGCCTCAATATAAATGGCGAAAATCTCAACCATCTACGCTTTGCGGATGATTTGATTTTGTTCTCAGAGGACGCAGGAACTCCGAGACTAATGTTGCAGCAATTATCCGACGAAAGTGTTAAGGCCGGCCTGACAATGAACCTAACTAAAACCAAAATTATGACGAACTCCCAACAAACAGTAACCAACGAACAAATAACAGTAAACAACGAACAAATAGAATATGTAAATGAATATATATATTTGGGCCAACTTATATCTACAGATGATTGCATGAATAAAGAAATAGAACGAAGAATAACTAATACTTGGAAACGGTTTTGGTCTCTTAAGGACATAATGAAGGATAAAGATATGCCAATGAAAGGAAAAAAGAAAGTATACGAAATATGCATTATGCCATGCTTACTATACGGGTGCCAGACATGGGCGCTAACAGAACTACAAGAATGTAAATTAAAAGTTTGCCAAAATTCAATAGAAAGGAGTATTTTAGGTATAAAAAGAAGGGATAGAGTGAAATTACAAGAAATTAAAAAGAAAACAAAATTTAAAAATGCACACACAGCCTACAGACAGCTTAAATGGCGTTGGACGGGACATATGTTAAGAGAAAGTAAAGAGAAATGGACTAAGCTAGTAACAGAATATTATCCAAGAGGTAGCAAAAGAAATAGAGGCAGACAGATCAAAAGATGGGAAGATGACCTCAAGAAAATAGCTGGTCCGGTATGGACCCGTTTAGCAAGAGACAGGAATACGTGGAAATCTTTAGAGGAGGCCTTTGTCGAAAGACAAGCTGTTCCACACAACAAACCAGTTGCCGATCATTCAAGGCAGAAATAATTACAAAATGAATTTAGTTTTTAGTAAATATGAATGTAAGTAAGAAAGAAACAGCAATAAAGGCTATTTTATTTTATTTTATTTAAACATACAATTAACTGAAGCCGATTATTTCGAGCCAACTTTTGCCTGTGGCTTCACCCGCTCAATTACAAGCCTTTTCATAATTGGGGTGCGCTTGCAGACTAGACAGATGTACTATATTAATATCGGAATTTTACATTAAGCGACTGGTATAGTGCGGTTAAATAGCAGTACCTAGCTATTTTATTTACTTATAGGTTCAGGTTTTAGGTGATTAAAATGTTAAGCTGGGCAGTCACGGTCAGTTCATTTGAATGAAATCAAATGGATGGGCGCCGCCAAAATACTAAAATACTTGCGCAGGAAATTGCTTCGTGTTGCCTTGTAAATGAGGTGCATAATCGTATGCTAGGATCGTGATGAGGGCCCACGGTTTTCGCACTCACGGACAAATGGTGCGACGCCAAATGGCGTGAGGCTATGGATTACGGTGCGCACGAAAATCCGTCGATTGACGTCGGGCCAAAATGTGGATTGAAGAATCGACACTCACGATCAAATTATGGATGAACATCACGCCAATGGGCGCCATGGGCTGAACGTGAGTGCCCAGCTTCATAATCTGCCAAGCAGACCAACATGGTTACTAGCATAATAAATTTTAAAAAAAAATACAAAAAAGTAGGAATTTAACCTACAAATATTTTTCATGTCTACATTTACTTCGGATGAAATTGACTTGATAGTATAGACTTGATAAATAGTACTTGAAAATTAATGTCAGGTATTTTCCCACAAAAATATTTTCAAATAAAATAACACGTAGAACACCAGTAAATAAATCTCGTGAATTGGTATTAACTTTTGAAAGGAACGTGACGTGACAAATATTCCTTCGATATTAAATTGCTATATTACAATAGAAAATTGATCGCCTATCAAACTGATTTAGCGGTAAATAAAGACACCTTTTATACAAGTTAATGCCACATCGAAACGTGATTGTATTCTATTCTCAAAGAACGCATCAACTTTTCAAAGAATGCATTAACTTTTCAAAGAGAATATTAAAAGAATAATTTATGTTGTGATGAAGCCGTAAATAAAAAGTTACTTTTGTAATAAGTCAGCGAGTCTAAACTCGATGCCACAAATCAAAACTTGAACAACGTCAACGTGAAAAAATAAGAAAACATTTGTAAAAAAATCCATGGAAGTTGTTTCGCTTTTTAAAATGCCTATATATATGGACTTTGAGTTGAGTTTTACAAAACCCCAATAACAACTTCTTTTTCTTGGTTTTCATAGTAAGGTCTGTTAATATAACTATTTTCTATTTATATTTCAAAACAAAATTGTTTATTGCATTTAAACAAATTCTTAGCTCACATGAGTTGCAGGTCACCTTTTAAGCAAGGAAATGCTTGTGTGCAATCCCTTAATCTGTCTATATAAATAAAAATGAATACCTAAATGTGTTGCTAAGCGCAAAACTCGAGAACGCCTGGACCAATTCGTATTTTTTTTTTAATATTCGTTGAAGTCTGATGAAGGTTCTTATGAAGAAAAATATTGGAAAAAAGCCGGTAAAATTGAAAAATTCGGGAAAACTGAAAGTTCATTTTCAATGGGACTTTAACATGGATTATTTATTGAACGTCTGTCGGGTCAGCTAGTAATCAAAATGAACATACATAATAATAAGTATTCATCTCTAAACCGAAACCCATAGGTACGTATAAGAGGTCCCTTAGTATATAAGAGGTCCCTTCTGTACTAAGGGACCTCTTATATGCTTAGCACTCACTTACAACTCTGTGACATGGGTCATGTGATACCGCGATCTCAGGCTTCGAATTACTAATGCAGAGGCGACCCCTCTGTGCCCCGGAAAGCACGAAGTAGTGTTGTAAGAAACTTGAGTCTTGGAGTCTTATTTATTAAAACTTGAGCTATTTTTGAAGACTCGAGTCTTTTAAATAAAACTTAGAGCTCAAGTACTTCAGAATTTGGAGTCTTTTGTAAAATCACTTGAGTCCTGCCAAAAAGAACTTATAGAGGCATGAGGAACAGGGTGTAAAGTTCACTCATCCTCTATTGAAAGGGAGGAGGGCGACCAGACAGGTGTTATGTCTGGTGGGCAACTGCCCGATGGTTGATGTCGGGACGTTGTATATATGCTAGTCGCGTGGTAAACTCTAATTGCGCGATGCGGGATTGTGTGACGTCATGTCATTGATGCGTAGTTCGTATGTGGCGATGTAGATGCCGCCACATCACTCCCCTCCGGAGACCGGAGGTCAATAGTGGGCTGAGTCGTGTATCTTGCGATGCTTACCAGTGCCAGTTGTGATTCCAGTGAGTCGGAACCGGGTGCCGCATAGTTCACAGTGAGTCGGAACTGTCTGCGGTGATGTCTTGAACGGAACTGTCTGTTTGTGATGCGTAGTTCGTATGTGGCGATGTAGATGCCGCCACAAACTCAAAGACTGAGTCTTCTTTTGTTTAGGTTATTTGAGTTTAATTCAATTTAATTGTTACAAATGTTTATTGTGCGATTTATTTTCAATCAGTAATTAAATAAATATGGATGACGATATAAAATCACCCAGTATTACCTATTATAATACACCAACTCAAGTTCATGACTCAGTCTAGCTCAAAGAACTTAAAAGACTCGAAAGGACTCAGCAGACTCAAAGGACTCACTCGGACTCATGTGACTAACCGAGTCCTAGTCTTGAAACTCTACTCAAGTCTCGAAATGAAGACTAAAAGACTAGAGTTTTTACAACACTAGCACGAAGCCGTAGGTCCCGGTTGTCATTCGTAGATCTTTGACAGTCATTAGGGATAGTCAGAAGCCCAAAAGCTGATTACCAGTCTTACCAAGGGGTATTATCGTGTTACCCAGTAACTGGGTTGTAGAGATCAGTCAGGCAATCATTCCATGTAACATACTGCTATTCAGCTACATTCGGTTATACTGGAAGCCCACCCAAATATAGTTGAGAAAAGGCTAGGCAAATTGATTGAGGCGACTATACAAAGCGCTCTATTGAAAATACAAGAAGCTAAATAAATAATGTACATTATCAAACATATTTATGTAAGTCTACGTAAACTAACACTGAATTAGAACTAACCTATTAACTCGGTAAGAATGCGCACAAACGAGATCATCTGGCTCACATTTCGAAGACTGGACTATTTTGAGTGCGGCGTTAAGTGATTATTAACTGGAGTTTATTAATATTTATAACATATATTTGTATGTTTATGTGGTTGTATAGATGAGGGATATTTGAGTAACCGACACAACGAATGCTAATACAATACTGCCATCTATTACAAAAGAACACAAGTTTATATGGTTTACATTGACATCTCGCTCTCATCTCCTCCCTAAAACTTAAATAAAATAAAAGTTTTTTTTTATTGCATTGTATGGTACCAAAAGCACATTTTTTTAAATTTGTGCTTGCTTGATTGTTACTCTTAGACCAAAACGGGGCAAGTGGTGTCACAATGTAAATTGTAACGAGACCATCTTCGACCGGGACTTATAGCGATCACTGTTCTATTTTGAGGGTATATACTGCGAAAATCACAAAATGGGTACAACTAACTCGAAAGAAGAAGTTATAGTTCCACAAAACGCAGCAGGAGAAGTAACAGCGCTGACATCTCTCTCATCTCGTGGTGCGGTTGTGGTACGTCTGAATAAACTTTAATCTGCTTGTGCTTGTCATCATCTGCTTAGCCTTTTCTCAACTACAAGTATATTGGAATCGGCTTCCAGTCTAAACAGAGGCAGCTGAATACATGGAGCGACTGCCTCTCTAACCTCCAGAACTCAGGTACTGGGTAATACCCAGACTTTAGACCGAAAATCTGAATAGTTTTAAACACCACATATAAAGTGATGAATGATAAAATACCTAACTGCTAAAGCTGGTCTGGAAATCTAGTTTTTTTTTATATACCTAGCAGATTGATCAGAAAAATAATATAAATAGACTCTTACTTACTAGTTAACAATTCATGTAGTAGGTATGTAATTGATCCACTGATCCAAATCGTCTGTAATTTGGGGTAATCTTTTTAAGGGATATATTGAAGCGTGGTTTAGCTCTGTACCTAAGTGATATGGCGTTATGGCTGTCTAGTTTGACACGCGAGATAGAAGACTTTCACGCGCACCGGAATATAAACACGCTTCGTTTAAATGTCGATTTATGACAACATGTTATAATTGAATCAATTTTTAGCTTAGTTAAGTTCTAAACATATTTATATACCTTCGATTTAAAGCAACTTTTACTGCCCAATAAGGAGCTAATCCGCTAAATAAAAAGCGAAGTCCTGACTGACTGACTGACTGATTGACTGACTCATCAACGCCCAGGCCAAACCCTTGAACCTAGAAAGCTGAAATTTTGCACAGAGGTTCCCTTTATTATGTAGACAAGGAATAAGGAAGGGTTTCCCGGTAGTACGTTCCCGTGGGATATTTCCGACATCCACGCGGGCGAAGCTGCGGGCAAAAGCTAGTAAAAAGATAAAACTAAAAACAACTAAATTTAAAATAAGCCGTAGCGGCTAAGAGACGACCAGTCCCAACTGACGGCGCCTGTTCACGAGCATGACGCATGATTGATTGATTGATTGATTTGAAATTTCTTTATTTAAACATAAACAAAACAAACAAAATGACATTTAGATCTTATTCTAAAAGCATTCAACCTTAAGATTGGGTGTTTTGTGCAGACTATGGCGCCTTTATAAAACATTTACGAATACATAAATTATGTAATGTAAACAAAACTTATTATGAATCAGAAGTATCATACTACTTACGGTAATTACATATTGTATAGTTCAGCGCGAAGATTAGACACAGGGCACTTTATAACACATATATTAAACTATTTTATAAAACATTGTAGCAAAGTACATTGATAAAAATTATTATTTTTTCGTTCTAGAGACCTTTAATAACTAAAATGCAAATGATTTTCGTGTACTGGTTGTGATTTGTGATTCGTTGTAAATCTACCTACATTTAAAGCGAACGTACAAAAAGTCCGGTCATCGAGTCGCGTCGCCATTGTTATTCGTATAGTAGTAAGTGATGAGGGAGACGGTATCGATGATATGTGTCGATATATTTTAAGTTTGTTGATCGAGTTCGACCAATGGAAGAAATAAGTGGGTTGTGATGTTTAGGGTTAGTTACCAGATAAAACTTTTTTGAGAGTTTTGTAATGAATTGTTTTAATGTTGGGAAATTTAATTGATTGTGTAACTTTTTAAGGTTTGTCCGTAAGGGTGTATTGAATGAGGTTTTCATTGCTTTGTTTTGCACTACTTGTAGTTTAGTGTAATTACTTTCACATATGCTACTCCAGACCGGTGCAGCGTAGGTAATGCAGGGTCTTACAAGGGTTGTGTAGATTTTTAATTTAGTAATTGAGCTTACTTTAGATCGCCGTTTTAAGATTGGATGTAGGCAGTTTAGAGCTTTTATTCCCTTAACACGGAAGTACTCAGTATTTTTGGTCCAGTTCATTTTGTTGTCCAGCACTAGTCCTAGGTACTTGGTCGATACACGCCATGGCAAAGTACAGTCACCGACTTTTATGCGTTTTTTCGGGAATGATCGCTTTCGTGAGAACATTATGACTTCAGTTTTTGTTGAATTTAATTTTAATTTCCATTGAGTAAAATATGAAACTAGAAGCTGTAATGATAACTGAAGCCGTTCAACGATCAAATCGGTGTCTTTACTTGAAGTAAATGATGCTGTGTCATCCGCAAAACAAGCAAGCTGAGTGTGAGCCTGCTTGGGCATGTCGTTTATAAACAGTATGAATAAATGCGGCCCGAGCAAGGAGCCCTGTGGCACCCCTGCAGGAATAGATCTTGGTTTAGACACACTATCGCCAATATGAACACAGAAAGACCTATTCATCAAATACGATTGGATGATTTTTACAAGTCCGATCGGTACATTACATAATAATAGCTTATGTAAAAGGCCTGCATGCCAAACGGCATCAAAAGCCTTTTCTACGTCAAGCAACATCATGCCCGTAGATTCACCCATGTTTAAATGATGCGTAACATGCTCGGAGACCCTGGCAAGCTGCTGGGTGGTAGAATGAGCCTTTCGGAATCCGAACTGCTCAGGCAGTAGCAGGTGGTTTGTAGCTGTTGCTAAGCGCGATGAAATTACTCCTTCCAGTAACTTTCCCAAGGATGGTAAGAGACTTATAGGTCTATAGCTAGTTGGTGTACTTTCATCTTTTCCCGGTTTCTTGAAAGTTATAATTTTGGCTCTTTTCCAAGCAGAAGGAAAGTAGCCAATTCCCAGACAGCCATTAAAAATTTTGGTTATGAATACTATGCATTTACGTGATAGATTCTTTAGTAAGCAGTTGTGTATACCATCAACGCCCGGAGACTTACGACATTTTAGATTTCTAATTAATTTCGACACTTCTCTGGGACGCACCAGTTTAGGTGGAATAAAATCATCAGCATTTTCAAGTTTATTCAATGATTCTTTGACAGCAGTCTCTGTAAAGTTATCACTAGTCCAGTTCATAGTCAAACCCATATTGTCATAAAAAGTATCAGCAAGCACTTCGCACTGTTCGGCAGGGGATGTAGTTAATTGACCATTTTTACACTTTAACGGTGGAATTACTGCAGGCTTATAAGTCAGAGATTTAACAACCCTCCAGATATCGGTAGATGGATTATCAATTTGAGCCAGCTTATCGTTCCATAATTTGTCATTATAAATTTGGATAAAGTATTTAATTTTATTATTTAGTTTGTTTATATCTTTGTTAATGACGCGCTTAATTGCAGGATTTGATTCACTTAAAGCTGTTTTACGTAGTCTGTTTTTAGTAGAAATTAGGACTCTAATGCGTCTCGGCAAGGTGTAACGCTTAGCAGAGGAAAGGCCTGATGGAACGCTTACTTCACGACTCATTATGATGGCGGTATGTAGTTGGTCAACTGCAGCATCAATGCTAGTTTTAGAATTATAAGTTATTGATGCTAGTGTAATATTCTCATCCAAGTGAGACCTGTACTTAACCCAATTAGCCTCCGAGTATCGGTATTGTTTGAAGCTATGGCGGGCAAAATTACCACCTATTGAAAAGAGAACTGGAAAGTGATTGGATGATAAAGCTGGTAGAGTGTGAAGTTCAGACACGCCTGTAACATTACGGCTGAGTAGTATATCCGGTGTGGAAGGAGTATGTGCGTTATTGTAATGTACCAATGTTGGAGATGTAGGCCCAAATACTTGGTAGTCATGGAGTACCATATGGTCAAACAATACTACTCCACGAGAGTTGTTTAGATAACAATGCCAATATTGATGTTTGGCATTGAAATCACCCATAATTAGTACTTTTGGCCCTAAATCAAATAAAATATCCAAATCATTAGAAGCTAAGGGAAGGTTTGGCGAATTGTATGCAGATACAACAATTATATTGCTCTCAGATGATGTTAAGCGGATACCTACACATTCAAGATTATACGTAGAGGGAATAACTATTGATGTATGAGGAATATCGTTCTTAACTAGAATTGCAACTCCCTGACCAATACCATTCGGTCTCTTATCACATCGGTAACAAGTGTATCCAGGCGTATTTAACGTATAATTTTCGCCTAATCTTGTTTCACATAATGAGATAATGTCGATACAATGTTCGCCAATCAAATTTAAAAATTCTGATAGTTTAGAACGAATCCCGTCAGCATTCCAGTATAAAAAACGAAGCTCACTTGCATTATTACACATGTTGACCAAGATGAGTAAGTATAAGAATAACTTTGTCCATCATGTTATCACAGACACTAAATTGTTCTTTTAGTGATTTTATAGTTTTAAGGATAACCAGCATTTCTGAAGTAGTGTGATCTAGGGGAGCACGGTGCAAAGTTTGAGCTTTATGATCTGCCTTGTCGGTTGTAGACGCAACTGTAGCCCAGGAGCGACCGTCAACTTTGGAGTAGATTTTGTTATGACGCTCCTCTTGCGCTGCTTTGATTTTATCTTGACGAGTTCGTAAAAGTTGTAGATAGTTCTGACGCTCTTTGCAATTGCGGAAGTTAGCCGGGTGATCTTCGCCACAATTACAGCATTTAGCAGGCTCCGTGCGATTACTCTTTGGGCATTCAGAGGTAAGATGAGCTTCAGGACACTTAACGCACCGCGGTGTTAAGTTGCAGTTTTTAGAAGAGTGACCAAATGCTTGACATCGATAGCACTGTGTTCCATACGTATTTTTATTACGAAACTTAACGATGCGAACAGCACAGTTGCTTAAATATTTTATAGATTTAAACTTGGAGACATCGGCACCGGCCTGAAGTTGAACAAGATATGGCGGACATGATCCATCTCTGCCCTCAGCAACTTTCATTTTGCGAACCTTAGTATTTGGGAACCCAATAGATGATAGCTCTTCAGACAGGTGTTCTTCGACAAAATCGGGCAGGCCGAAAATTACGGCCCTAGGCAACCTTTCATCTTTGCGAGAGAAAGTGTGATAAGGAATACTTTCTGAGCAGAGACCCTCCTTTAGTGCTTGATGACCTTCAGCTGAGTGAGGGTTTATAGAATTTTTTTTATTACCCTTGTACTCCAGGTGAAACCCTTTGGTGTAGCGGGAAATCACCGTCTTTATGTATCCATGGGTCCATTCAGGTTTCAGTGTAATAAAAATAGGGGGTATCTTACCCGATTTTTTGGCTTTGGTAGTTGAACTACGGGTGTGCATTTGCAAGGAGTCGCTGGATGCCACATGATCAGTAGATAGGTTACTGAATCTGTTGGTGGTGTTGACAGGTACTTCAGGTTGGAGTCTTGTTGGGCGCGCAGGTCGCTTCGGTAAGTTCCATGCATTGGGATCGCTTACATCACTTTCGATAGGCCGCTTAGTGGCAAGAGAAGGATTTGAAAAACTTCTTACTATAAATCTGTCCATATTGACATTAGGGCAGTCGATACTTTTTTATCGATAGTAAGTGCTCCCATCACTAGCAGCAAAAATGACGTACCGGAGGGGGAGCGTAGATAACGTGCGACGACAACAAGCGCGCGCGCCGAACGACTGATGACGCATGAATCAGCACCAATTAGCTTAATGATCCAATACACACGCCACCACCAGCGAGATGATACGTTAATGCGTAGGCCTTAAGGTGAGCGTCCACTGGTCCGCGCCGGCCGCAACGCACGCACAACACGCAACAGATTTCGGTTTGATTGTATGAATTCATATAGCACTTGACCACTACCGGTACCGCCGCATTTTAATTTCTTCATACAAACAAATTAAAATCCGTTGCGTGCCGTGCGTGCGTTGCTGGCGGCGCGGACCAGTGGACGCTCAGCTTTTCCGTCTATTTAAAAACAACCTTTCTCGCCATTCTACTTCTTTAAACACATATCCTCAATCCGTAGAAAATACAAAACCTCTATCAATTACCACGACATTCTATCTCGTCCAAATGACTAAATACTGTTCCAATGCAGGCTTTGCGCAATCCAGGTGAAAGCCAGCGGTACAAAGCCACCAATGGTTACTCTTTATTTCTTTTCATTCGCTGCATGTAGTGAAGTATTCTGTCAATGTGAAACCTCTACAGACAATTCGGTTGATTGCTCTCCAACTAGCAAAATCCGGATTAAGTGGAAGTTTCTTTTGTGTATGTTGTACAACGTGAATATTCGAAGGGTTCAGGAAAAATGGAACCATTATTAAGATAATTTTTTCGTCTGATAATCCTGATAGATTGAGCTCGAGTCCTCAAATTACTGTTGATCGGATTTTCTCGGATTCGTCATGATAGCACTTGACCGAATCAACGCCAAAATACGAGGTAAGTATATTAGATGCCTTGCATCAGTGTTGCAGCAATAGCTGCCCAGTGGAATCGACCGCAATTCACGAGTCATTGATTCGAACCTAGGCAGGCTCCAAAGATATAAATATAGTCTAGATAAATAGTCAAAGCCGTAAATCATTTCATCACCGCTGCTCTCAAAACGGTGAAGGAAAAAAACTGGAACCAAAAAAAATGGAAGACAATTTACATACACCAACCGGCACTGCTACGGTGGCGGCTTCATTGAAACAAGGACTGTATCCCAACATAAAAACTATTTTACAAAAAAAACACTATAAAGTGAAAAATAACCCACCGACTTCCAAAATTAAAGTTATTTTTTAAACCTGGCTAATTTTTTTTCTAAGTTACTAACGCGACATTTTGCGAAAGCGACATTCTGCGAAAGCGACATTATGAGAAAGCGACATTTTAGTACCAGTAAACATTTTGCGAAAGCGACATTTTGCGCCTGAGCCCTTCAAAATATTTTCTTTATTATTAATTAGGGTATTAAACCATAAATTGCTCTCATTTGTATCAAGACAATCACATTGCCATTAGTTCTGCTCATAATGCTCAAACTAATTTATTCAGACATTCACAATCTAAAATAGCTGTTCCATTTACCAGTTGATTTACAACGACAGACTGCAATCCTAAGTATGTAACACAATTATTTATCTAAACTTTATCTACCGTTTTATTTTCCGTCGGCTGTTTTTACGGTTAGCTAGTGGCGTAACTACAGGGTGGCAAGTCGGCAAAATGCCACGGGCCTCCAGCCGGAAGGGGCCCCCGGTCAGAGGAGAATCCATCTCCCAACATTTATGATTACCCATTTAGTAAAAAACCGATGAATTTGCCACGGGCCTCGAACGGTATAGTTACGGCACTGGTTAGCTAATAGCTTCCTGAACAAACAGGGAAAATATAAAAACAAGCCGAGTCATATACGTGAAAGGGGCAGATATTGGGGGCCAATTGAGAATAGGGATGTGTTGTGCTGAAAAATTATTGGAATGTGTAGGTCGCGGGAATCCGCTGAATGCGGGAATTGCAAGACTGGTCGTTGCGTTGCATCAAACCTTGGAGGAGGTCTAAAGCAGGGCGTCTTTCAGCTAAAATGGTGAAGTTGATTTCGAATATTAAAGCGTGGCACCCTCATGCTTCTTTTTTTTTTTTTTTTTTTTTTTTTTTGAGGGTGGGAAATCATCAAATAACTTCTCCCGCTCTGGGTGGAGCGGGAGGGCGTGTCAGACTTTTACTGACTAAAACCCACCCGTGTTCCTTCAGTTGCCTATGCCAGGGCCGCGGTAACCCTTTCAGACAACCCGCGACCCCAGCGGCGTCGGCCCTATTGGGCCCCGTCACTTGCTGACATCTCTTTGAGGCGCGCGTGGAACACGACGCGCCGTCGACTCGGGCCTGGTCCTTACCGGACGGCGAGCTACCCGCTGCTCACCGTCCGCAGGCCCGCGCCTACGGTGGCCGGAAATCGCCCCGCGATTCCCGCCGCCCAGGGCGTCTCCTGCGGCGACTGAGGGCGTGAGGCTGCCTCTCCCTCACGCGTTCCGCCTCCTCCTTCGCGAGCATCACTGCTTCGCAGAAGGAGGTGACGGCCTCCCATGCACTCTCGCTCCGCACCATGGCCTGGACCAGGCTCGGACGCGAGAGATCGCCGCCGCCGATCGCCTCCGTGAGAACACGGCGGTGCTCTGCCCAAGCCGGGCAGACCTCCACTGTATGCTCCACCGTGTCCTCCGGGCGATCTACACAATGGAAACACCCGGGCGTTTCCTCCCGCCTTATGCGAAACAGGAACCTCCCGAAACAACCGTGTCCGGTGAGGACCTGCGTCAGGCGGAAGGTGAGGACGCCGTGGCGCCTCTCTAACCACTCCTCAAAGAGGGGACTTATCGCCGCTATTGTGGCGTGCCCAGCGCTGGGTTGCGACAGTCGCGCTCTCCATGCCGCCATGAGATCCCGCCGGAGCTCTGTCCGCTGTACCGTGATTTCTCGCGGCAGCGGAGTTACGCCCCGGCGCTTCGCCTCCTCGCGCCACTCCCACACGTGCGCGAGGACCTTTGCCTCCAGATCCCACGGCGGCAATCCGGCAAGGAGGCTCGCCGCCTCCCGGGAGACCGTGCGGTATCCCCGGACTAGCCGGATGGCCATGACCCTCTGGGACGCGTTCAACCTGCCGGCTGGTCCCAGCCTTAGGGAACGCGCCCACACCGGTGCTCCGTAAAGGGCCATGGACCGCACGACCCCCGCGTAGAGCCTCCGGCAGGAGGCGTTTGGACCCCCCAGATTGGGCAGGAGCCGCCTCAAGGCAGCCCCAGCCCGTGCCAGTCTGGGAGCCAAACGTCGGAAGTGCTCCACGAAGTTCCACCGGCTGTCGAGGACGAGTCCCAGGTACTTCATCGTCGACCCGACTCCGATGTGAACCCCTCCCACCGTTATTTCGGAACCCGACGGTGGCGCATTCCGAGGACCATGAAAACACATGGCCTCGGACTTGACACATGGCCTCGGAAATGTGTTATTATTTGAATGTACTTGCAAGATTTTTAAGAGAAAGAGCAGTGGTGGCCCAACAATGGTAACGGTCGTGACTTACGAGTTGTAAGTCGTAGATTTGAACCCAGACAGGCGCTTCACTTTGTGTAAATTATTTCATCACCACTGCTCTCAAAACGTTGAAGGAAAACATCATGAGGAAACCGGCATGCCCTATGACCAAAACTTCGAAGAATGTGACATCTACCAAACCGCGCTGGGCCCGCGTGGTGGATTACAGCCCACTCCCTCTCGAAGAGAGAGGCCTGTGTCACAGTGGGAACATTATAGGCTGATTATATGCTATAATTTTTATTTCCCTGACAAGCCGTGGATGTTCCCATCGGCAAAATATTGAAATTTCTACAAACTTTCATCCCCTATTTAACTCCTTCAGGGGATGAATTTTCAAAAATCCTTCCTCAATGCTCACTTTCATTCAATAGGAACTCTTGTGAATAATTTCATGCTTCTAGACCGTCTGTCAATAAATGAATTCAATATTTTTGTTAAATAGATTATTCAGCGAAACGCAAGATGGCAAAACCGAAAATAAAATTAATTGAATGGGCATCCTCTAGAGAACAGTCCGTGGAGCTTGTTATGGACAGCTTATTGAAAAAAAACCGGTCAAGAGCGAGGCGGACTCGCACGTCGAGGGTTCCGTTCTGACTTCTGAAAAAGTGTGCTATTTAGAGACATCGTTTTATGTTTAAACTTCTATCACAAAGAATAATTTTAGATTTTTTTTTTGTATGCAAACTACGGAGATAAGGGGAAGCGGTATTTTTTTTACATTTTTCATCAAAAGTCGAAAACTAGGCGGCCTCAAAAAAAGAAAAAAAAATTGAGAATGTGCAAACAGCGTTCTTTCAATATGATACCCCACATGCCCCACTCCGAATTTTTAAGACCCCCTATCAGTCCCTGTTGCAAAAAAAAATCTTATTTGCAAAATAGTTGGGCAAACGTCATCTAAAACTGTTCCAAATTTCAAGTTATATTATAGATAGCATTAGAAGTTCTTGAGATATCCAGTATTAGGTGATAATAAGAAAGTGCTGTATTTACCTATAATTGTTTGTTACATTTGGTTCTATATTTTCTGTTGCATCCTGTAATTTATTTAGTGTATGCGAACGTTGGTAAATCTAAATAAATAAATAAATAAATATCGACAGACTCGAGTCGCACCATAAGGGTTCCTTTTTATTTTGGTACGGAACCCTAAAAATTAAAGAGGACCCTCTTCAATTTTTTTCATTATATTTGAAGGGATAGGCTAAGCATCTTGTTATTGCAGATGTCAATGGACGGCGATGACTACTTACTATCTGGAGGACCACTAGCTTACTTGCCACTTTATTATCTATACTTACTCGTATTATAAAAAAAACCGGCCAAGTGCGAGACGGACTCGCACTCAAAGGGTTCCGTACCATATTATATGTTTAACAATCGCAAAGATAACTTTGTATTTCGTAATGATACTGTGAATTACAACGTTATTTTTTGCAGTTGAAGAAAATCGCCCATATTTAAACAAAATACCTTACGAATCGCCGTTTTTAGTATTTCTTGATTAAGTACAGTATAAGGTACATTATATAATAGAGCTCGTAAAAAAATGGTATGAAATTAACAACTTTTACAGCCCCCTATTTCTTCATTTTAGAAGATAAAAAAAATAAAAATATCTTTGTACTCCACTCGACGAGTTCTACACAATAACATCCTCACACACAGGTTTTTTTTTTTTTTCAAAATGAAAACTAAAGTTAAAATTAAAGGGGGCAGCCCCTTTAATTTTAACTTTACTGTATTTTTATTATTTGTTGTTATAGTCGTAATAGAAATACACAATCTGTGAAAATTTCAACTCTCTACCTATTAAGGTTCATGAGATACAGCCCTGTGATAGACGGACGGACGGACAGCGGAGGCTTAGTAAGTTTGTACGCACAATATTGAGATACTAGCTAGACTGCCCGTGGCTTTGCCCGGCGAGGATGTCTGATTTCATAAGTTTTAATTTTCATTATTGTTTACTTTTCAACAAAAGTATAAAATACTGAATACTGAGTTTCAAGTTAATCGGACTGCGTTTTAAAAATCTTCCATACAAACTTTAACAAACACCCTTTGAGGGGTAGTTTTGAAAAACTAATAATGACAAACTTTATTACTTACATAAGCAAGTCTTTGTGCTAAGTTTCAAGTTCATTAACCAAAACAATAAGATTTTTCATATAAACTGTATCCCCGTTTTTACCCCCACAGGGGTAGAATTTCAAAAATCCATAACTTGGGTCAAACATTATTTACACCAATTTTCGAGTTAATCAATCCCCAATAAAATCCTCCGCTGTAAAATTTGCTACCCCTTTTCACCCCTTAGGGGTAGATTTTTGGAAAACCCTGATACTCGTTAGTTAGTCTCTAGTTTTGGTCTCAAGTACAAAAACTGAGTTTTGAGTAAATCGGACCGCGTGTTAAAATTCCTCCATACAAACCTTGACATCCACCAATCCCGTCTTCTGGGGTCGCGGGTTGTTCGAAAGAGATACCGTGGCCCTGCCATAGGCAAATGAAGAAACACGGGTGGGTTTTAGTCAGTAAAAGTATGACACGCCCTTCCGCTCCACCCAGAGCGGGAGAAGTCATTTGATGATTTCCCTTCCACAAAAAAAGGGGGTAGTTTAGGAAAACTAAAAATGATTAATTTTATAATTAACTTAGATGAATATTCGTGCTAAGTTTCAAGTCTAATAACTCAAGAAATAAGATTTTTCATACAAACTTTCATGCCCTATTTTATTCCCTTAGGGATGGAATTTTCAATAATTCTTCCTTAATGGATGTTTACACTATATAATGTATCTATGTGCAAAATTTCATGTCTCTAGGTCCAGTGGTTTGGACTGTGCGTTGATTATAATCAGTCAATGACTCAGTCAGGACTATGAATTTTTTATACATAGATTTACAAGACCACAAACTTCTGATAGGTTTTCCTGTAATCTATAGGTAAAGAACTATTTTCTGTATTTTTTTCAAAATTTTAGGCTCATTAGTTTCAGAGGTAAGGGGGGGGGAATGGTCAATTTTAGTCTATTTTCTTAAATAACTTCAAAACAATTTATTTAAAAATTATAAAAAAAATTTATTTGAGATCCTCACAGTAAGACCTTTAATTTGATATGTCACACGGTACAGTTTGCAAAACTTTTTTTTTAATTGTACTTATTTTTCCCCCAAAAGGGACCCCCCTATTCAAAATTCATTTATTTACGTTACATGTCCGTGGTTGGGTTACCAAAAGACATATGTGTACCAAGTTTCAACTTAATCGGCTCATTAGATTCGGAGAAAATTGGCTGTGACAGACGGACAGACGGACAGACAGACAGACACACGAGTGATCCTATAAGGGTTCCGTTTTTTCCTTTTGAGGTACGGAACCCTAATAAACTCGCTTTTCGTGTCTATCTGTGTGGCCACGTTGTTCTTCTAAACTACGCAACGGATTTTGATGTTTTCACTATCATTTAGAGAATTTATTCCGGAGGCACGGAGGAGTTCGGTATGCAAAGATGGTCACCCATCCACGGACCAACCCCGGCAAATGCAGCTATTATTACTTAGCCACGAGCTCCTCGAGTCTATGATTGTACTTATAATTTTTATTTTAAGTATCTGTTCTTGTTTAATTTAAGCAAAACCAAAGATTAAACGATTTTGCATGTAAAAGTTTATTTTATTTATGTATTTGTAAGTACTGTAGTATTATAATAAATACCTTCTGGATAAATAACTTCGAGTCTTATTTTATTTTATTACTTTTACCGACGAGAGTAGTGAATTATTAGTCAACTGCTAAAAGTAATGAATTTCAATTTTATATTCGTGTATTTACCAAATAATGAGGTAATTATTATTATTGATGGATGATTATTAATAATTTTTAATTAATCATACTTACCGTAACATAATAAATGTATATATTATATAAAAACTAGCTTTTGCCCACGGCTTCGCCCGCGTGGAAGTCGGAAAATATCCCATGGGAACGTACATGTGGAAAACATAGGGCCGTCCGATATAACTGTGCAAACTCAAATCGCTACGATATATCGTTACCGTGTATAGTAGGCATAAAGCTACCAGTCGGCATGATTTTTTCCGACATCTTCAACAGTCGTCGTCATATTTCAGGCAATTTACACAAAACCATAATGAATTACACCGAATCACTCCGTTCATTGGAGAAAACCGTATGAAAATCCGTTCGGTACTTTTTGACATTATCGCATTCAAACAGACACACTTACGCGGCGGGGGGACTTTGTTAATTACTTAAAATTTATTATGCCAGTCACGCTCTAATAACAAATAACTTTTGTCCGAGTGTCCACTCGTTCAAATAATTTGCTCGTAAAAACTTCGAATGAAATAAAGACCAAATGTTACCTCAAGATTCGAACTATGACTACATTTCCAATCCCTTAAATCTCTTAAAAAGAGGTAGTTACACAAACATTTGTCAACCCCTATTGTACCCCCTCAAAAACGCTGTACCACATATTTCTTTATTTCCTACCAAAAGCATAAATTTGAATTTTCATATCCCTACCTTAAGAAATGCTGGATTTCCCATCTTTCATCCCTTATATCATCCCTTGTAGTATTGTTTTTGAAAGTTTCCTGTGTCCTTTCCCAAGATGCTATATAAAGCCTTGCCAAATTTTGTCGAAATCCGTGCAGTATTGTAAATTTTAAAATCAACCCGTATTTTACCCCCTTAGGGGATGATTTTTCAAAAACGCTGAACCGCATATTTCTTTGTTTCCTATCCATACTAATATTATAAATTTGAAAGTAACTCTGTCTGTCTGTCTGTCTGTCTGTCTGTCTGTCTGTCTGTTACCTTTTCACGCCTAAACCACTGAACGGATTTCGATAAAATTTGGCAAGGCTATAGATGGTATCCTGGGGACGGACATAGGCTACTTTTTTTTGCCTATCCTATCAAAAGCATATATTTTAATTTTCACATCCCTAACTTAAGAAATACTGAGTTTCCATACAAACTTTCATCCCCTATATCACCCCCTGTAGGATTATTTTTAAGACAAAAAGTAGTTCATGTCCTTCCCCAGGATGCTATATAAAGCCTTGCCAAATTTTATCGACGTCCGTGCAGTTTTGTAAATTTTAAAATCAACCCCTATTTTACCCCCTTAGGGTATAATATTTCAAAAACGCTGAACCGCATATTTCTTAATTTCCTACCAATAGCATGAATTTGTTATCCCTTACTTTAGAAATACTGGGTTTCCCTTACAAACTTTCATCCCCTATATCACACCCTGTAGTATTGTTTTTGAAAGTATCCTATTTCCTTTCCCAGGATGCTATATAAAGCCTTGCCAAATTTTGTTGAAATCCGTGCAGTTTTGTAAATTTTAAAATCAACCCCTATTTTACCCCCTTAGTGGATGATTTTTCAAAAACGCTGAACCGCATATTTCTTTATTTCCTATCAAAAGCATACATTTTAATTTTCACATCCCTAACTTAAGACATACTGATTTTCTCATACAAACTTTCATCCCCTATATCACCCCCTGTAGGATTATTTTTTAAGACAAAAAGTAGGCCATGTCCTTCCCCAAGATGCTATATAAAGCCTTGCCAAATTTTATCGAAATCCGTGCAGTTTTGTAAATTTTAAAATCAACCCCTATTTTAACCCCTTAGGGGATGATTTTTCAAAAACGCTGAACCGCATATTTCTTTATTTCCTACCAAAAGCATACATTTTAATTTTCACATCCCTAACTGAAGAAATACTGAGTTTCCCATACAAACTTTCATCCCCTATATCACCCCCTGTAGTAATATTTTTGAAAAAAATAGTATGCTATGTCATTTCCCAGGATGCTATATACAGCCTTGCCAAATTTTGTCGAAATCCGTGCAGTTTTGTAAATTTTAAAATCAACCCCTATTTTACTATATTTTACCCTCTTAGGGGATGATTTTTCAAAAACGCTGAACCGCATATTTCTTAATTTCCTATCAAAAGCTTACATTTTAATTTTCACATCCCTAACTTAAGACATACTGATTTTCCCATACAAACTTTCATCCCCTATATCACCCCCTGTAAGATTATTTTTGAAAAAAAAAGTAGCCTATGTCCGTCCCCAGGATACCATCTATAGCCTTGCCAAATTTTATCGAAATCCGTTCAGTGGTTTAGGCGTGAAAAGGTAACAGACAGACAGACAGACAGACAGACAGACAGACAGACAGACAGACAGACAGAGTTACTTTCGAATTTATAATATTAGTATGGATGAATGACTTCCCACTTCCCTTGGTCATCGCATTACGCGTGAACGGATGGAACAATTTCGCTAATTATTTTTTTGTTGTGTTTATTATTGTCAGGAGAAGGTTCTTATGAAAGTAAAAAATAAGAAAATTTCACATAAAACTGGAAAATTTCAGGAAACTTAACGACTATTTTAACTTCACGCGTTTACATTAGAACATTCATAGCCAAGGACAACGTCTGTCGGGTCAGCTAGTTATTATATAATTCTTCTGTACGTGTGTTTGTACCTAACTAATCCTAAACGGCTGGAGCGATTGAGATGAAATTTTGTGTGTATATTTCAATGGATTTCTGAATGGTTTGAAAATCCAATTGGACCCGGTAGGTGGCGCTGCAGTCGGGTTCTAGGATCGTTCAGACAGGACAACGTCTAACGGGTCCGCTAGTGTAATAGAAACCTTCATGTTTTGTCAACTCGTAAAAAACCGTGCGAAGCAGGGCCGCGTCGCTAGTATATTAAGTAAGGTATAGATATGTCCTCATAGGGCGTCCCCTCCCGGCGTTTCCATGTAAATACCTTTTTGTTAGTCGCCTTTCATTCTTTCTCTCAACATGACCAAATCATCTAAGTATACTCTTTTAAATTTGTCTTTTTTTAAGCCACACTGTAGCTTTATTACAACATCATTCCTCATCATTCCTCATTATGTAAATAAACTATGAAATTAAGATAGAAATAACACAACATAACAACTTGTGTGTACCTAAAACTCCCATCGAATTTTGCCCAGCCTATATCATAAGGTTGGAAGGTGGACCAAAAACCTTGTAAAGGCCGCAGGAATCCGCTGGATGCGGGAAGACCAGAACTGGTAGAAGTGGCGGTGCTTGGGAGAGGCCTATGTCCAGCAGTAGACATCTTTCGGCTGAAATGATGATTTATCGTATGGTTTTTCCAGCCGCCAAAGTACAAAAAGTAGTCACACTTAGTAACGTCATCACCCTCATCGATTAAATTTCTCCTTTCCCAACCCTAACGGAGCATGACAGTGATCAATGCCAATGTCAGCCAAGTTCATGTCTTGGAAACATGTCTGATGGCCATAAATCATAAGCGAATAAACACATTTTTGTAGCTTCCTCTGCGTGATCGATATCATTTGCGATGACATGTACCGACTCCACGATATTTAATACTTGTACGCTCGATCAGGAGTTTTATGTTACCCTTGAGGGTTGAGGAAGGTTGTTCGTTGGCAATGAAATTGATGAGCGAGCTTTGGAAAGGGACATACAGGTATGAGAGACAGAAACAACACTTTAATACTAAGTTTTTCTCAAACTCAGTGCGCTTTATTAACGACTGTAATGTAGAATTCGCTTGTTGTGTGTGTTCTTTAAAAGTTGACAACTTTTATGTTTTATAGTAAAACTAGCTATGCCACGCGACTTCGTTCGCGTAGAAGTCGTAAAATACACAATATACTAAAATAGCAGCAACATTTTAATAAAACTCCCTCGTCCCCCGACCCGCCGCTATTTTTTCTGCTATTTATTCTATATGCTATTTTGGGTTTAAGCCTTTAAGTTACTCCTTATAACTTAAGTTATCTGCCAGTGAAAGTCCTGTGAAAATTGGTCCAGCCGTTTCGGAGATTAGCCGGAACAAACAGACAGACAGATAGACAAAAATTTTAAAAACTGTTTTTTTTTTGTTATAAGTAGGCCCGGTAGGTACTGTATATACTTTCATATGTAGTAAACAGCTGTTATTTTGACATTACAGACACTTCAATGTTATTTATTTGTATAGATGTATAGACGCTTGCCGGGGTTGGCCCGTAGATGGGTGACCCTCTTTACATACCGAGACTCCTCCGTGCCTCGGAAAGCACGTTAAGCCGTTGGTCGCGGCTGTCATTCGGGATCCGCGAAAGTTTGACAGCCAGTCTTATCAAGGGGTATCGTATTACCCAGTTACAGGGATGTGGAGGACAGATAGGCAGTCGCTCCATGTAAAATACTGGTATTTAGCTGCATCTGGTTAGACTGGAGCCGACCCCAACATAGTTGGGAAAAGGCTAGGCAGATGATGATAGATACATAAAATCTTTTTTAACCATTCATTTTGGTACCTATCTTATACACATCAGTCATCAGTAGTGAGGTAGCTGTCACTAGTGTCAACTGTCAATGTCACCACGAATGGCGGGAAAAAGTTGAAAGTGAAACGGTGCCTGCACGAGAGGCTTAAGGTTGGTGATGAACCGGTGTAGTGATATAATCAGATTAAATAAGGGAACAACAGGATTCTACAATATTTATAGCCCTTTTCTAAGTACTGACCTTTGACTATTGCCTCCTCACACATCACAAGTATCCTAGAAAACTTAATTATTTTAAAATTTTGCCAATTCTCTTCCAAAACTAAGATGGGGAATAAAAACAAAACAAAAGTAATAATCTGTAGTTAAATGTGTAATTAACTTCTAATACTTATCAGAAAAAAATGCAGACTTGGTTTAAAAAAATCACAAAATTACTAGTAGCAAAAAATTTACAAAACGTAATTGGAATAAACAGCAAAAACCTTTCAGCGGACAACAATAAAACTTCTGTCGACCGTTCTCTAGACATTGGCAACAAAACAGTCAACAGAAGGGACCAAATAATCATGTAACATACCACTTTAAAATGATAAAGTAATTATAGTTCGTAAATATGTATACCTACAACATTTTATATTAAGTAATAATAAGCTATTCATTGTGGTTTCTTAAGGACAGAAAGTGAAACACAAAACACTCGCGCATAGGAGATACACTAACCACATAGAACAGTAAACAAGTTCAGGTATAATTCTGGCCACGCAGTAAAAACAGGAAAGTGTGAAATATTGCAGTCTCTCAGTCCATGAAAACCTCTTCTTGGCTCGCTTACCAAGACAAATATCAAACTCCTCGTAAGCTGAAAAAAATTGAAAAAGGTTGTCAGTACGAGGCTACGAGCCATTTTTTTGGATGACGTAACACGAGTTAAGGCTCTTACAGACAGAGGCGATATCGCGGTCGCGACGCGATATTTCGATATTATATCCGTAGAAAAATATCGCGTCGCGACGCGATATCGCCTCTGTCTGTAAGAGCCTTTATGTGGTCACCGCCGCCTATGGAGATTTAAAATGTTACAGGCATTACAGAAGCGTTGCCCTCTCAGAGACAAGGCTGAAATCTCTCATGACCGGACATCTAAAATGTCAGAGGCATTACAGAAGCGTTGCTCTGTCAGAGACAAGGCTGCAATGTCTCATGACCGGACATCTAAAATGTCAGAGGCATTACAGATGTGTTGCCCTCTCAGAGACAAGGCTGAAATCTCTCATGACCAGACATCTAAAATATCAGAGGCATTACAGATGTATTGGGCTCTGAGAGACAAGGCTGCAATGTCTCATGACCGGACATCAAAAACGTCAGAGGCATTACAGATGTGTTGCTCTCTCAGAGACAAGGTTGCAATGTCTCATGACCGGATATCAAAAACGTCAGAGGCATTACAGATGTGTTGCCCTCTCAGAGACAAGGCCAAAATGTCTCATGACCGGACATTAAAAATATCAGAGGCATTACAGATGCGTTGCCCTCTCAGTGACAAGGCCGAAATGTCTCATGATCGGACATTTAAAATGTCAGAGGCATTACAGATGCGTTGCTCTCTCAGAGACAAGGCTGAAATGTCTCATGACCGGGCATCTTCAATGTCAGAGGCATTACAGATGCGTTTCTCTCTCAGAGACAGGGCTGAAATGTCTCATGACCGGACATCTAAAACGTCAAATGCATTACAGATTTTAGATACACCCTGTAGAAACAAGAAACGAAACTTACTAGGCATTGTTTCAGAAAATTATGGTACAACTCGATGCGAAAATTTGGTCCGTTTTATGAAGTTACTACTTTTAGTTAATTGTTTTCATGCTTTGTGGCTGTTTTGCCACAATTTTGTTTATTGTAAAATGGGTTTCATTATTTTTGTGCTGATTGTCAGTTGTCAGCAGGTTTTTTATCTGCTATTACGTTGCTTAGCAACGTAGCAAGAAGATGTTTTTTTTCTAATCTGTTTTTTTTTCTAATGTGATTATGTGACCTTTTTGTAAAGAAATAGGTCAGATGATGGAATATAAGGTTGCCGGGTTCAAGAGATCCAATGACAAGAACGCAAGAACCTACACAAAATACGGAAAAGCATGGCGCAGAAATGTTAGGAAACCCAAAATAGAATACTAGTACATTTTGATACAAGTGGAGAACGTTTGTTATTGCATTCGAGGCGGAATTAACACCCGAGCCGTAGGCGAGGTTGTTTTTGAGCCGAGAACTGCAATAACAAATGTCCACGAGTATCAAACGGCGTTTTTCAATACACTTTTGAAGAAATAAAATAAAATAACGGAAAATATTTTTGTCATGAATTATTAGGAAACTATGATTAAATTTTTTTACGCAAAATACGCGCATTGTCGTGGAGTTGCGGATACCAGCCCGTATTACCTATTACCTATGATTAAATTTTTTTTTTCGCGATTTGCTTTCGCCAGGTTGAAGGAGAAGCAAAGGTATAAAGCCGACAAACAGCCTAATATGAAAAATACAAAATTCAAATATTTTCGAGTTTAGAACACAAATAAGTGTTAATTTGTTCATAAACGTTTTTTTATTGTAATAATCATAGTTTTTGATGATATTCTATTTATGAACATTATTTAAATATTCAAAAAATATTAACGCCGTAAAGACGCTTAACTCTTTGCCGAAATTTAAAAAAAAACATTCACCTCCGAATAGTTGTGAATAGAGGCATTGAACCAATTTGTACTAAGTAGTATAGGTATAAGTTATCTGTGGCAATTTTTATTCCCACACACGTGGGGGAAAATGAAAAATCGCACGCGTGCGAAATACATTGCATTGTGAACCTAATCGTAGTGCGATATGAATCAGTTTTCGAGGAAGTGTATTGAAAAAACATTGTTAAAATTGTAACTATTAATAACAGTTTTTGCTTCGTAAAAAAGCCTCAAAATGAATACAAAACAAAATCAACTCTAATAATCTCGATCTACCTAGATTTATTTTCTATTTTCCAAGGGATGGATTGACAATCGATCCGTATTTTGAACATCTTTTCAATAAACTAACTGACTAACCAACAGACATTTCCAAACAAACGCATATACTTAATTGAAAATCTCAAAAAAGAAAAACGTTTCCCCTATTATTTTCGTACACATTTCCGTAAAAGCATTCTAAAAAAAACTTAAACTGTTTTAGTCTAAACATCTTCAGTTTAGAGGCCAAACTAATAGTTTAGTTTTAAAAGGCTGACGCATATTGGGGCGGGCAGCACCGCATTACAAACTTGCTCCTACTGCAACACTTTCCTATATCTTGTATGAACCACACGCTACAGAATCAAAATCAAAAGTCATTTATTCAAGCTAGGCTGAGAATCAACACTTTTCGACCGTCAAAATTACATAAGACAGCCCCACAAAACGCCCGCCCTTCACCTTTTCCTAGTGCTTTAGCTGGGAGACAGACCACATCGCGCGTTTTAGGGTTCCGTACGCGAAGGGTGCCATCCGGAACCCTATTACTAAGCCTTCGCTGTCCACCCGTCCGTCTGTCTGTCAGTGGGCTGTATCTCATGAACCGTAGGTAATAGGTAGACAGTTAAAAATTTCACAGATTTTATATTTCAGTTGCCTCTACAGCAAAAAAAAATTATCTCCATAGAAGAAACGAGTTTTATTAAACTTTTTTAAATACTTAAGTAGTGTTAAATAATGTACGGTGATACGGAAACTTTCCAAGTGATTCTCACTTAGCCGGTTTTGTTGGTAGATGTCACATGTCTTCGAATTTTTGGTTCTAGGACATACCGGTTTCCTCACGATGTTTTCCTTTGCAGTTTTGTGATCAGTGCGCGGCCGTTTCCACTGAGCTGTAATGTGTGCTTAGCTTTATGTGTTGTTTAGTTTTAGCAGTCGATGCGTCTGTCAGCATGACAGCATGTGTGCATGTATATTGATCGTGCCCCTCATTTTTAGCTTAGATAATATACATCTAGATCGAGCCACCGCGTGGCCGGTCATGAGACAGCAATATTACCAGTGAAAGTACTTTGTTTGGCAACATTTTTAAATTTTGCCATGCAAAGTACTTTGTTTGGCAACATTTTTAAACCAAAAATACGGCACGCCGTAAGGGACAGAAGATACGATGCTTTGTCTCAATTTTCCTAATTATTTCGTATATATGTGTCTCACTTCCACACTTCACACTGTAATCATGGCAACGTCTAGATGTATAATGTCATTGATTTTTAGGATAGATCGACGACCATGATGTTTGTGTCAGTACAATTTAGGTATAGTACTCAGATGATTGATACTCTATAAAGGTTTTTATTTATTGGTTGATACTCCTATGTGTGCGCTCTTCCAGTTATTTTTCGTATGGAAACCGGTATAGCTTTGGTTTCCTAAGAAAGTAGCCGTAACTGCCGTCACGAAAATCTGTAATTTTAACCAGTATTTGACATTAAGTCAAACCCCGCCCCTCCAAGATTTAAATCGCTAGACTTGCCCTAACCGTAGGTACGCACGGCTATAGATCAAGCTATACATTTCCAGTATAAGCTGATCTCGCATTGTATAGGATTTCCTTACAATGAGAGATCAGTGTAAACTGGAAATGAATAGCTTGATGTGTAGCCGTGTGTACTACACTAGGTCACAAGAAAAAGTGTAGTGGTGTGAAGGCGGAGGACAGAGTTTGTCGTTGTGGCACAGCCTAGCTGAGTTGATTGATTGATTGACCAGGCTTGATAAATCACAAATTTAACGATCCCAGTAAAAAATAATATAGTTTACAAGACAGCACTGAGTCTATAACCTACCTAATGCAATCCATCTCTCAGTAAAAAACTATTTTGATCGCATCCTACGCTTATAATAAGGATCGATGAATATCCAATGGTATTACGGCGATTGATTGACACCCACTGGGGATTTCATAACATATAGCACGATTTTATCCATTAGACTAGTTTGTAGCCCGCGACTCCTGTTTAAAATCTCTGATTGATTGACTGGCAGACAGCGCAAAACCAGAAAACCCGATGGACATACATAATACTTAGATGACCGGTACATGAAATTATTTCAGGGACGTTATGGCAATCCAGAAATCCTGATTTGTTTTATTGCCTCACACGAAATGTATCGTTACCGTGGCAAAACGGACGTAGCGAACGGCAGCGCAGCGAGCCTTCCCCCATTTCACGCGTCGTTCCTTAGAGTATTTCAATATTCATTGGTATTTTTTTTATTTTAGCTGTTTTATTTACATAAATGGAGTGCTGCGTAGAGTGAATGTAATTTTAAATAGGTAACTTAAAAAACGATAAAAAAAATAAAATTTGGGTTGGTGGATGTCACACGTCTTCGAATTTTTAGTTCTAGGACATACTGACTTTCTCACGATGTTTTCCTTCACCGTTTTGTGAGCAGTGGTGGTGGAATTATTTACACAAAGAAAAGCGCTTGCCTGGATTCAAACCCATGGCCTACAACTCGTAAGTACCTGTTACTGCGCCACCACAATTATTCTGAAATGTAAACCAATTTATATAAAACCGCTCGGTGATTAGTAAAAGGCAGAGATCGACAAATCTTCATTACATGAACTGTCAACAGATAGGTACCGAATATATAAAAATAAATCATGTTTCTCGCGAGCCCTGAGAAAATGGTTTATAATAATAAATTGACTACTTACATGAGTCATCTACTTGCAAATATAAAAATCCAGTCAGTTTTCACGAACACACTTCGTCAAAAAGAATGAGTCATTCTAAAACGATGATACCTTATTATTGTTATGTTCGTGACAATGAAACACGGAGATTCAAAGCAGACTGCTTTATTATAAAAGTATTTCTGCATACCCTCACAAGTGTACTTATTACCTATGCGATACAATAATACCGTACATAACACTGTCTCCTCTTAATCCTTAGATATGTATATATCCTAACTATGTTCTTATTCTTAAACATTTAAATCCTTCCTTTACATAATATTATAAAATAATGTGATGTGTATACATACATAATTACATCATACGCAAAGGCAATGTTAGTTACTAATAAGAAGAATATCAAAATGGAAATGCACTTATAACTTATGTAATAACAGAAATACTAGGTACTTAGGGTTCCCTTTTATTATAACAGATTATAAAATTGCTATCAAACTAATTGATATTTTACATAGTCTTTTATTTTGAAGTCTTTAACTTCTTAGCACAATCTATGGCAGCTCTCCGGCGTGAACGAGTATTAATGACCGGCGATGACGTACGCGGCGGCGTACTTTTAGCTGCCGTGACTACTTGTTCGGTAGGCTCATCCCTCGAGCATTTCCCTTTACTCTCGTAAGATGTATTAAGAGGGGAGTCTACCGATGAAGTGTTTTGTGTTTGTTCAATGGATGCATTGGCTTCTAGTTCGACAGACTCCGTATTCGCACTAGGACTCGGACCCGTGATAGAACGTCTAGCTCTAGACTTCGTGACGTCTTTTGTCAACAACTGATCAATATGACGTTTATGAAGATGTCCGTCATTGGTTTTAATCGCGTACGTAACCGGCCCCGACCGTCGCACCACTACGCCCTCTGCCCATTTTGGCCTATGTTTCGAATAATCCCGCATGATTACGGCGTCCCCGATGTCTGCTTGCCGCAGCGGCGGACGCGCCGCAGCCGCGCGCTGCTCGTGCGCCAGCTGCGAGCCGCGCACCAGCTCGCCCGTGTCCGGCCGCAGCAGGTCTAGTCGGCCGCGCAGTCGGCGCCCGAACATCGCCACTGCCGGCTCGCGCCCCGTGGTGCTATGCTCCGTATTACGATACGTAAACAAGAACTTACTTAAAGCAGTGTTGTCATTAACGTTTTCTAGTGATGCCTTCTTTAAAACCCGTTTTATAGTGCGTACTGCGTTCTCGGCGGCTCCATTACTAGCGGGATGATATGGTGCGATGGGCAAATGTTTTATGCCGTTACGCTTAAAATACATACCTAATTCCGCAGATGAAAACGGCGGTCCATTATCGCTTATTATTTTTTTAGGAATACCAAAACGAGCAAAAAGCCTTCTAAAACTATCAATAACGACAGCGGCTGAAGTGGTGCTCACTCGCTCCACCTCAATCCACTTAGAGTGAGCATCGACTATTACTAAATAATATCGATTTTGTAGGGGACCTAAAAAATCAACGTTTAATCGTGACCACGGCTCCGCGGGCCACGGCCATGAGTGCAGCGGCGCTGGCGCAGGCTGAGCGCGCTGCGACACGCACGCCGCGCACTCACTACTAATGCGCTCAATATCACCATCTAATGTCTCCCACCACACATAGTTGCGGGCTATCTGTTTCATTTTAACTATACCGGGATGACCCTCGTGAATTTCTTGCAATATTGTCTGTCGTAACACTTTAGGTATAACAATCCTGTAACCCCACACTAAACATCCGTGATCTAAGTGCAATGAATCTCTCCTATTAAAATAAGGTTTTTCTTGATCTATGCAAACCTGTAATGGCCACCCAAACATTGTATAACCAACAATTTTATTAAGAAGAGAATCCTTATCCGTCTCTGTTTTAATTTGTTTAAAAGTGAGAGGAAAGTTTTCTTCAACAAAGTTTAGGTAACTACATTCTTCGTCATCTTCTCGTACTCGTTCTCTAGTCGAGCTAAGAGGGAGGCGTGACAGGGCATCAGCAAAACAATTCCTTTCCGATCTTACAAATTCTATTTTAAAATTATATGCTGCTAATTTAACGGCGTATCGCTGAATCCTGCTTGCAGCAGTTACAGGTATGCCTTTACTGTCACCTAATATGTAACTTAGGGCACGATGATCACTCCTAAGAATAAAATGTCGACCATATAAATACTGGTGATGTTTAGTTACGCCGAAAACGATCGCTAAAGCCTCCTTATCCAACTGTGAATAGTTGGACTCTGCAGAATTCAAGGTACGCGAGGCACAACAAAGCGGCCGCTCGCTGCCGTCATCGTAACGTTGTAACAACACTGCACCCACCCCGTACGGGCTGCTGTCTACTGCCAATATAAGTTGCAAATTTGGATTGTAATGTGCGAGCACCGGAGAGCTACTTAAGACGTTTTTAATTTTAATAAAAGCATTTTCACATTTATTATCCCAATTCCATTTAACATTTTTTTTTAACAAATCATATAAGGGTTTCAAAACATCGCTCATATTTACGCAAAACTTCGAATAAAAATTAACAAGTCCTAAAAAACTCCTTAACTGCGTAATATTACAAGGTGATGGAGCAGCTACAATCGCCTTAATTTTTTTATCATCAGTATGTAGACCTTGTTTATCAATTCTATAACCTAAATATGTTACTGATTCTTTAAAAAATTGGCATTTACCATAATTAATCCTTAAGCCATTCTCCTTCAATCTCTGCAATACGGCTTTTAAATTTGACAAATGTGATGACCTACATTTACCGCTAATACAAATATCGTCCGCAAACACAGCCGTAAACGGCAAGCCACTCAAAGTCTCTTCCATTATTTTCTGAAAATTTTCGGGAATGCACTTAATACCAAACGGCACACGATTATAAACAAAAGTACCGACATGAGTGGTGATTGCCGTCATCGGCCTTGAAGCTTCATCGAGTAAACATTGTTGAAAAGCATTCGATAAATCCAGCTTAGTGAACAATTCACCTCCACCCAATGTTGCGAACAGGTCCTCGATCCGTGGCAGCGGGTAATGAAAGTCTTTCAATCGCGGATTAATTGTCACTTTGTAGTCTCCGCAAATACGGATATCACCGTTTGATTTGACTACAGGCACTATTGGCGTACCATAATCTGACCTATCAACTTTGTATATAACTCCTTCCCCCTGTAACCGACCGAGTTCCCGTTCGACACGTGCGCGCAGAGCCATAGGCAACGGCCGCGCCTTCACAAACACTGGAGTCGTATCATTTAAGTGAAGTCGTATTTGCGACTTGAATGTACCCAGACCCTCAGCGAACACTTCAGGATATTCATGCTTGAGTGTTTTCGCCAACGAATTCTCATCTGATACATAATGGTGGCTATTAAGTGCATCGAAACTTGACAATTTTAACTGTTTTATCCATGTACGTCCCATTAACGGAGGCCCCCCATTAGTAATAACGTATAATTTTAATGAAAGTTGTTTTTTGTTGTATGTAATTGTCACCAGTATATATCCGAGTGTTTGAATGACGTCTCCAGTATATGACTTAAAAGTTAATATTTTATTAATTATCGGTAGCTTAGAAAACATTTTATCGTAAAACTTTTTTGATATAGCCGATATCTTACTTCCCGTATCTACTTCAAACATTACAAATATACCTTCGACATTCAACTTAATGTAATAAGGACCGTCATCCTCGCACTCATTTAAATTTCTACTATGATTGGTGTGACCCATGTTAAAGAAATTACAATCGTTATCAGTATCGGAGTCGGTAACAGAATTGTCAAGATAAAACTGACCTTTGTTTGTCTTCTTAGCGGAATTATCATCCTTCGCACTACGAGTGCACACTGATTTTAAATGTCCTTTTACACCACACTTATCACACGAATAATGCTTGTAACGACACCTGCCCTCCAAGTGACCGGCCTTGCCGCATCTCGCGCACGGGCGCCGCTCGGCTGCCGCCGCCGGCGCGGACGCCGCCGCCGAAGCCGCGCGGGCGCTGCGCGGGTGCGCGCCTCCGCCGCCAACTCGATGCAGGCCGTCGCTAGCGCCGGCGCTGGAGCCCGCGCTCGCGGCCTCCGCGGCCGGGGCGCTCGCCACGCTTGCGTGCCGCTCCGCCGCTTCGAGAGCCATCGCCAACTCCACACCGCGCTTGTAGTCCACATTCTTTTCGGCGAATAACCTGGATCGCATCTCCTCGCTGTACAGACCTGATACGAACTGGTCACGCAGATTTACCTCCAGTGAGGCACCGAAATTGCAGGTTTTAGCCAGATGTTTCAAACCTTGTAGGTACGAACGAACGCTTTCACCCTGCTGCTGCTTCCTCTGCCTGAAAATATGCCTCTCGGCTATTTCTGACCTCTCGGGTTCCAAATGATCTTTCACCAGTTTAACGAGCACATCGAAAGTCTTATCCTCTGGCTGTTCCGGTGAACATAAATCGCACATTAAGTCGTAACACTCCGAACCGACCAACGTCACCAGCGTCGCCACGTGTAAATTACTATCGATGTCGTTCAACATTATAAACTGCTTAATTCGACGAACATAAGTGTCCCAATTTTGGGTTCCGACTTGAAAACCTTCGACTTTTCCGATCGGCATATTAAAACTTTAAACACACGCGTTGCAATGTTTAATTAGTAATTTTCTCGTCGCCAATGTTATGTTCGTGACAATGAAACACGGAGATTCAAAGCAGACTGCTTTATTATAAAAGTATTTCTGCATACCCTCACAAGTGTACTTATTACCTATGCGATACAATAATACCGTACATAACAATTATAAATTAATATAAGCCTACTTTTAACATAACATCACGCTTGTAATCCCCGAAGGGTTAGGCAGAGATATACCCGTAGTACACCCACACTTCGCCAGCTGTAAGGGGGTGACCCTATTGCCATCAACCGGGCACAAATCCAGACTCCAGGCCGCTACTAAGAAATTTTTGATGGAAAAATCACGTGTGTGTGAACTGAGGGTCCAGACTGGAATCCGAAAAATTTTAATCCTATGATTTAGTAGAAGTCTTAAAACAATTGTAGAACGAATCTGGGAATTTGTAAACAAATAGATTAAAAACTACAGCTCATAAAGTGTGGTCCCTCAATCCTCACACTGCTCACAGAACATCAGACAGATCTCGGAGAGTATCTTAAAAATGAAGGTTTTGTGATTACAGACATTTAATAAAAAATTTGTAAAGATATTTACTAAATTACAGACCCCAGAGCATTAAAGATAAAAAAAATATAACGACTAAACTGTGGTCCCTCAGTCCACACAACAAAGGTAATTATTTTAGTGAATATTACCGAATTTAATAAATGAAACCGTTCTTTTTCTACCTAACGATTTAGTAAAAGTCTTAAAACGTTCTGTAAGAAAGAAATGGAACAGAAATATCGACGCAATTTGGAAAATAGCGATTATTAAAACTGGTCCCTCAATCCTCACACCTCTACTGACATATGCGTGTGCAACTGCTTAACGAAAGAAATATCACAAAGTCTAGTGTACTTAACTTTTAGTAAAAAAAATCTACGAAATACCAGAAAACTCTAATTGTGAATTGCTTTCCTCTTAGCTGAGATAATGTTATTTTAGTAATCCTATGAAAATAGATAGAGTAGTGTCACCACACAATTAAAGAAAATGTAGACAGTACTATTAAACTTTTTTTAATACTAGCTATTGCCCGCGACTTCGCCTGTGATCCAGGATAAAAAGTAGCCTATGTCACAGAATAAATAATAGTCTTATGCCTATGTCCTTCTCCAGGTCATGGCCTACTCATGTGCCAAATTTCATCCAAATACGTTGAGCCGTTTTACCGTGAAAGCGAAACAAACAAACAACTTTCGCATTTATACCGCTTTTGACCGCGGCTTCGCCCGAATGGAAATATCCCACGGGAACGTTCTACCGTGATAAAAAGGTATCCTATGTTTGTAACTCAGGTGTAGGTCTACCCATGTACACCCATGACGAAAAATTAGGAAATGTTAGCAGCCGCCATCTTTTTTTTCATTTTGACATCAGTATCGTTTTCAGCACCCTCTAAAATCCTGGAAACGACACCCATGACGAAAAATTAGGAAATTTTAGCAGCCACCATCTTGGATTTTCATTTTGACATCAGTATCGTTTTCAGCACCTTCTAAAACCATGGAAACGACACCCATGACGAAAAATTAGGAAATTTTAGCAGCCGCCATCTTGGATTTTCATTTTGACATCAGTATCGTTTTCAGCGACCTCAAAAAGCATGGAAACGACACCCATGACGAAAAATTAGGAAATTTTAGCAGCCGCCATCTTGGATTTTCATTTTGACATTAGTATCGTTTTCAGCACCTTCTAAAACCATGGAAACGACACCCATGACGAAAAATTAGGAAATTTTCGCAGCCGCCATCTTGGATTTTCATTTCGGCCTCAGTATCCGTATAGGTAATAGTGTTCTGTGCTCAGTATCGTTTTCAGCACCCTCTACAAGTTCCATTATTTTCATATTCATTCAAAATGGAACTAGTGGCAATAAAAAAATATCACTAGTTCCATCATGGAACAATTAATGGAATTAGTGGCAATGAAGCGAAGGACTACAATTCATTCTATTTATTTTTTTAATTTTGACGTGCTTTTTAAATAAATGATTTGATTTTGATTTTGACTTTGACAAGTACTTTATTAGTAGATGATGTCTATGGTCTGATGATGAAGGCGGAAGGAGGCCACGTGAACTCTGTAATAAAACAACGCAACCTCATCAAGTTGTGGTTCGTTTGATTTGTCACTATAAAGTCAATAATGTAAATAGTGTAAATAATCTTAATGGTCTGAATAATGTAAAAAGTGTAGGAAAGTTTACGGTATAAATAATGAAAATGCTTTATTATAGCATTTTTATTAAACAAAAGCGCGCCATCTAGTGAAACTTATTCAGGAAAAGTGTTAAGTACAGACGCCAGCAGGTCAAGCCACCCGAAACTGTCAAATTTTCACTATCAACCTTGAACCTAATGCTTTAGCGATAAAGATGAAAATCTATTAAAGAAATTTGACAGATTGTAGTAGCTTGATGTGCTGGCGTATGTACATAAGTCTTTAAAAGATTCAATTTTTCAATTTTTTCGGTGTTGTGTAGTATGTCAATATAAACTCGTTTTGAAGTTTATACTTAATTCGAATTTTACGTTAGGACAGTAGCTATTTTTTTTACTTTTATTTAATCTACTTTTTCATTCTTTAACAATACACATACCTACTTACGTCATGTATTATAATATATCTAATAATAATTTAACCATACAAACTTTTTTCATTCCATCTTATGTCATCCTAACTAAAAGTGAGTTTGTTTATTACGCTTTCACTCTAAAACGGCTGAACTTATTTGGATGAAATTTGGCTTATGGGTAGACCTACACCTGAGTTACAAACATAGGATACCTTTTTATCACGGTAGAACGTTCCCGTGGGATATTTCCATTCGGGCGAAGCCGCGGTCAAAAGCGGTATAAATGCGAAAGTGACTGTTTGTTTGTTTCGCTTTCAAGGTAAAACGGCTCAACGTATTTGGATGAAATTTGGCACGTGAGTAGGCCATGACCTGGAGAAGGACATAGGCATAAGACTATTATTTATTCGGCTACTTTTTATCCTGCATCACAGACGAAGTCGCGGGCAACAGCTAGTATTAAAAAAAAGTTTAATAGTACTGTCTACAATTTGTTTAATTGTGTGGTGACACTACTCTATCTATTTTCATAGGATTATTAAAATAACATTATCTCAGCTAAGAGGAAAGCAATTCACAATTAGAGTTTTCTGGTATTTAGTAGAATTTTTTTACTAAAAGTTAAGTACACTAGACTTTGTGATATTTCTTTCGTTAAGCAGCTACACACACATATGTCAGTAGAGGTGTGAGGATTCTCACCAGTTTTAATAATCGCTATTTTCCAAATTGCGTCGATATTTCTGTTCCATTTCTGTCTTACAAAACGTTTTAAGACTTTTACTAAATCGTTAGGTAGAAAAAGAACGGTTTCATTCATTAAATTCGGTAATATTCACTAAAATAATTACCTTTGTTGTGTGGACTGAGGGACCACAGTTCAGTCGTTATATTTTTTTTATCTTTAATGCTCTGGGGTCTGTAATTTAGTAAATATCTTTACAATTTTTTTACTAAATGTCTGTAATCACAAAACCTTCATTTTTAAGATACTCTCCGAGATCTGGCTGATGTTCTGTGAGCAGTGTGAGGATTGAGGGACCACACTTTATGAGCTGTAGTTTTTAATCTATTTGTTTACAAATTCCCAGATTCGTGCTACAATTGTTTTAAGACTTCTACTAAATCATAGGATTCAAATTTTTCGGATTCCAGTCTGGACCCTCAGTTCACACACACGTGAAAAATCCAGTATCACTTTGCCCGAGTTGGGAATCTAAACAGGCCCTCATACTCGGCAGTAGCGTTTGCTTCCACTAGCCCAAGAGCCCTAAATGGAGATTAAAATAGGTCTTAAACATACAGGCCCTCATACTCATCAGTAACATTTGTTTCACTAGCCCAAGAGCCCTAAATGGAGATTAAAATAGGACTTAAACATACAGGCCCTCATACTCATCAGTAACATTTGTTTCATTAGCCCAAGAGCCCTAAATGGAGATTAAAATAGGACTTAAACATACAGGCCCTCATACTCATCAGTAACATTTGTTTCACTAGCCCAAAAGCCCTAAATGGAGATTCAAATAGGACTTAAACATACAGGCCCTCATACTCATCAGTAACATTTGTTTCACTAGCCCAAGAGCCCTAAATGGAGATTCAAATAGGACTTAAACATACAGGCCCTCATACTCATCAGTAACATTTGTTTCACTAGCCCAAGAGCCCTAAATGGAGATTCAAATAGGACTTAAACATACAGGCCCTCATACTCATCAGTAACATTTGTTTCACTAGCCCAAGAGCCGTAAATGGAGATTAAAATAGGACTTAAACATACAGGCCCTCATACTCATCAGTAACATTTGTTTCACTAGCCCAAGAGCCCTAAATGGAGATTAAAATAGGACTTAAACATACAGGCCCTCATACTCATCAGTAACATATTTTAATCTCCATTTAGGGCTCTTGGGCTAGTGAAACAATTTGTTTCACTAGCCCAAGAGCCCTAAATGGAAATTAAAATAGGACTTAAACATACAGGCCCTCATACTCATCAGTAACATTTGTTTCACTAGCCCAAGAGCCCTAAATGGAAATTAAAATGGGACTTACACATAACAAGTGAAAGGGCTACAGCCACACGGGTCGATCCAACCGCAGTTGGTCCGTGGATGGGCACATACTTATACACATGCCTCGGAAAGCACGTTAAGCCGTTGGTCCCGGCTGTCATTTGTGGATCTTTGACAGTCGTTACGGGTCGTCAGAAGCCTGAAAATCTGACAACCAGTCTTACCAAGGGGTATCGTATTACCCAGTAACTAAGTTGTGGAGATCAGATAGGCAGTCCATGTAAAATACTGGTATTCAGCTGTACCCGGTTACTGGAAGCCGACCCCAACATAGTTAGGAAAAGGCTAATAGGCAGATGATGATTAAACATACTTAGCAGGCGAAATATAGGTACCTCTGCTTACTCTACCTCTTATAATCTTACAGAGAAGAAACGGACATAGATAATGGTTTTCTCAAGACATTTTCTCCACCGTAAGTGTTGTTGTCTGTCAAGCAAGATGTCGTTTAAAACCGAGTAAGAAGTGTTGTCCTAACTTGGAAAGTTGGGAGAAAACTGATTATTTATGTAGGGCAGGAGTCACCAAATAGCGGACCGCAGTCCGGATCCGGACCGTTGACCTATTTTAGGCGCACCTTATGTAAAATTTTTAAGTGAAATATTAAAACGTTGTTTTATCTCACGAAAGCGGGTGAGCCATACTTGTAGATGTAATGCGTATAGACACGTGCTCTTGTGTGCGTACCTGCGAGCTTACGCACACACAGACAATGTGCATGTAACATTTACACATACAAGTATGGCTCGCCCGCTTTCGTGAGATAAAACAACTATAATTTAATTTAGCACTCGCTTTTGTTCTGCCGTCGACACGACAACTTTACTCCAGAATTCAGACAGTCTAGTCGGGGCCATTACCACTGGGCCACCTCTTTAGTAGATTATGAGCTCACAAACATTGCGTAGGACACATAAATCACGATTACTGACTTCTATATAAAAATAAAGACTAACTCCATCCGTTTTCTTGTTTTTCTGTCTTCGTTATAACTAGAATGTCTGTATGAGAACGTCGTATTTTAGCCAACGAATTAAGATTTTAGCATGTTTTTATAGAGACGTTAAATCGGAAACTTTAAATCTTCGACACTTTTAAAATGTTCATTTTTACGAGACTATACTCTATACTTTATCGACCTGTAACTTAAGACTCGCGGCACAGAATAAATAATAGTACTAACCTCGCGGTGCCTTTGTGTCGCGTACGAGTCACGTTGTTTGTCGCACCTGTTTGTAGGAGCCTTTAATGTCCTAATACCACAGAATAAATAACTAATACCAACACGCCCCCCGCGCGCGCCTCTCGTTCCGCAAACTGATTTTCAACCACAGACTAACTTTGTTCGTACTACCGATACAACCTCACGGCTTTTGGAAAAAATATACCGTATCTAACCACCTTTTCAAAGAACCTAGAACGCAAGGGGTAGGTTCACAAACAAAATTACAAAAAATAAAAAAGTAGGAGCCGGAAGTTCAGGTACAGTTTCGTGTAGTCGGACAGTCCTCGCTTTTCGTTCGGGTACAGTTTCGTACATTTGTCGCACGAGTGGATATATAGAAAATAAATGATTCAATGAAAAAAAAATGAAGACGGAAAGCAAGTTAATTTGCGGTAAACATTACGCAAAAAAGAACACAAACACGAAAAGAACAAGTTGGGGGAAAATATGTGTCACATCCACGCAAAACGGCCATCGCTCAGCATAATGCTGCGACCTGCGACCCTATGCGAGACAGAGCCCCAGCGCTGGTTTTCAGCGACAGCCAATTTCAGCAACATTTTGCGTCTTACCAATTAAACCCGAGTAAAGGTTTAGGTTATGCCAAACCTCGAACTGGTGGTAAAAGTCCAGCCGGTCTCAATCTGCCTAGTCTTTTCCCAACTATATTGGGGTTGACTTTCAGAAGTTCCAGACCAGTATTTTACATGGAGCGACTGCCTATCTGACCTCCACAACAAGTAACTGGGTAATACGATAAAATACGGCGATTAAATCCATCAAGGGAACTGTTCGTCTACTCATTTACATAACACACCTAACAAGTTTACGTAACAAGTACATAACATTTTCACTGTTGGGCATTACACCCCAACACACTGTTTATAGATTTCCAGTAGGTACGTCTCCCTCAGTTTTAGGAGGAATTTTGTATTTATAATTCTATCGTTTTCCCGGCCTGTTGCCAAACTCCACTTTGCTTGATGGGCGCTCATTTATGCAAGTGCATGATCATTTCCTTCTTGAATAATTTGGCAAGCTACAGATTTTTACTCGGAACTACACCCATTAAACGTACCAACTTTTAAACAAAAACATTACAAAATTTTGTGTCATTCAAAATTAGAATGCTGCTGTTACTTACTTGTGTTGCTAAAATGGCCAGTGATGTCGTGGGTTCAAAGACCCATTATTTATATAAAATGATGGACCTTAGACCTTAGTACATAGGTACTGTGGTGGCTTTTCATTTGACAATCATCCCCTGTATGAGTATAGACACATAAAGGGGTTGTGGTTGTGGCTAAGTAATAACAGCCACACGGGTCGATCAATCAGTTTAAGCTACGCTTGCCGCGGTTGGTCCGTGGATGGGTGACCATCTTTATGTACCAAGACCCCCTCCATGCCTCAGAAAGCTCGCTAAGCCGTTTGTCCCAGATGTCATTCGTGGATGTTTGACCGTCGTTACGGGTCCTCAGAAGCCCGAAAGTCTTACAACCAGTGTTACCGAAGGGTATCGTATTACCCAGTAACTGGGTTGTGGAGGTCAGATAGGCAGTCGCTTCATGTAAAATACTGGTATTCAGCTGCAATCGGTTAGAATGGAAGCCGACCCCAACATAGTTGGGACAGGCTAGGCAGATGGTCACATACAGGGGTTGAATGGTCTAACGTAAATCCTTTATGTACTAGTCGGATAACTTTAGTCGAAGAAATTACCGGTTACATCGGATAATTAATTACTAAAACCACAGTGTTCATAGAGCCGGTTACAGTTAATTTATTTTCACAGTCTGACACAATACATCGATTATGAAATCGAATTGTTTTCTTAAAGACATAAATAAATACCTATCATTCAATGTCGTTTCATTTTCAAGATCGCGTTACCTACGCGGCGTTTTTACAGTGGCATTGAATAATCTATTTGTAGGGCAAGGGAAAATGAGAAAAATTATTGTAGTTATACGACAGTGTACAATGTACATATTTACAGTCGAGTTCATTAATATATTGGCCCCTTTAGGCTTCAAAAATATATGAACGTCAAAAAAGTTCTTAATAATGTGACAACTATAAATTAAATTGTGGTCAAGATTTAGATTAATTATTTAATCATTCCATTTATTCAATAAACAAAATAAATAAAACATTCAGACACAATGTAAATACATTGTGTCTGAATGTTTTACAAAATTAGATACCTACTCAAATAATTAAAAGAATAACAAGTTGAATAAATAAATTAAATTAGCTCAATACAATTTAAAACAATGTCAACGAAAAAAAAATACATCTCACTAATTACCATTATTCATTAATATGTGACTGCTTTTGTTTTTGCTTTTTCGATTTTTCCTTTGGCTGTATAATGTTACTGAGGAAAAGCAAAATCTTGACCACAATTTAATGATGTTATAGTTGTCACAATATTATGAACTGTTTTGACGTTCATATATTTTTGAAGCCTGTAAGGGTCAGTATATTAATGAACTCGACTGTACAACAAAAATACTAAGGCAGCAATATCCGTTCCGTTAGACATTACTGGTGAAATGTGTACTATAAGGCTGCCTAATCCTTCGGGGATAACAAGTATCATGTTATTAAAACTCAAAACTCAAATCATATATTTCAAATAAACCAATTACAGGCGCTTTTGAATTGTCAAGGGGTCGGTCAGTCAGAAAGATGAAGCTAGTTGCATACCAGGTACCTACCTGCTTTTTTGCTGACAAATATTAAAATTATGTACCTACGGAAAATCTTGCTTAACTTTTCTAATAAATAATTTGTTTAAATAAAAGAAACCATACTGTTTTTTTTTTTTCATTGAGACCCTAGGCTGGTATTCTCAAAATTGAGATTCCTTTTATGAATCGGCCGTAATAATCGAGATAAATAAACCGATGTCCCGTTTTGAGTCAAAAAATAAATGGTCACGTTATACCTACCCTACATAAATTCGAATACCACTACCTGCTATGTTCGTTACAGTGACAGGTTATAACATCATCCACATAGATTAAGTGGGAAAATACGTATTATTGAAGCTAACTCAAAAACTACTCCAGCAAAGTTAATATGGGACCACATTGGAACCCTTTCAACCAAAAAATAAATTTTCCAAATCAGTCTAGCCATAGATATAAGAAAAATGTTTTTTTATATTTCTATTGGACCAGCCGTCTTCGAGTAATCGGGGAACGTACATACCTACATAAAAATAAAAGTTTTCGATGAACTGAGGACCTCCCCCTTTTTTTGAAATCGATTAAAAATTAAAATGATATTCGATGATAATAAACGGCTGCTGCGGTTTATTATTGTTTTAAAATGTTCGTAATAGTCCGAATCAGGTTCTCACACTAATTTAATTCTAATAATTAATCATAATAAAATTCTAATTTAATTAAGTAAATCTAAAAACTAATTTATGTAATTAAAAACCAAAAAGTGATAATTTGTCAGAGTTAGAATAATACAGTGCAATGATATTATATTAAATTTGTATGGGTCTAAACGTAATATTTTTAAATTTTAATAATAACTAACTTCAGGGGGCCTAAAACGGCCACACTAAGCAATTCCTCTAAAAGCGATTCATTTCCTGAATTCCCAGCAATTTATTATGATTGTGCTATTTGACATTAAACTTCAATAAAGCAATTCATAATTTGTGAACCATTTTAGGAATCTGCATAAAAAACTGAATTAAAAAAAAAAAAAAAAAAAAAAAAAAAAAAAAGATAATAATATATATAATAAAATATAAAATTCATTTAAAATCGCCTCGTCATTTAAAATTTTCTAAGGGGCCTCTGCGAGTTGGCTTTGGCCCCTCGTACGCCTTCCAAAGGTCCGGGACCCCAGGGTCCCGAGATATGTCAAAGACAAAAAAAAAATAATAATAATATATATATATTTTAATAATAATATTTTTAAATTATGAATTGTCAGTTTGTGACCGTTTTACGAATTCAAATAATGATTCATGATTTATATATTATCCTATTATGATTCTGCCAAAGTGGCCGTTTTAGCCCCCAGAGCTGTAATTATTTTTTTATTTTATTTTGGCAGTATTAATTATCAACAATTATCTAAAATTATAAACAAATGTTTAAAAAAATGACGTAGTTAATATTAATTAACCTTCAAAAGTAATTAGTATTTTACATAGAGCGACTGCATCCTTCGGGGATAACAAGTATCATGTTATTAAAACTCAAAACTCAAATCATATATTTCAAATAAACCAATTACAGGCGCTTTTGAATTGTCAAGGGGTCGGTCAGTCAGAAAGATGAAGCTAGTTGCATACCAGGTAGGTACCTATGAAGAAGAACGGGCAAGAAACTCCACGGACACTCAAATCAAAATCATCATCATCATCTGCCTAGCCTTTTCACAACTATGTTGGGGTCGGCTTCCAGTCTAACTAGATGCAGCTGAATACCAATATTTTACATGGAGCGACTGCCTATCTGACCTCCACAACCCAGTTACTGGGTAATATAAATACCCCTTGGTAAGACTGGTTGTCAGACTTTCGGGCTTCTGACGACCCGCAACGACTGTCAAAGATCCAAGAATGACAGCCGGTACCACAGATAATATAATACTACGTGCCGGACCAACGGCTTTCCGCGTGCGTGCTTTCCGAGGCACGGTGGAGTCTTGGTATGTAAAGATGGTCAACCATCCACGGACCAACCCCGGCAAGCGTAGCTTAACCTGATCGATCGACCCGTGCGGCTGTTATTACTCTTAGTCACAAGCCCCTCTATAAATATAAACTCATATACTTAAATCAAAATATTGTTACAAAATATTGGTTACATCATTCATGTTGAAATTATACATGTGAGAACAATGTAAAAAGACGTGCACGTTAAAAGCGTCCGTAAAAAGATAAAAATTAAAAATAATTTAACAATTATACTAAAGTTAAATAAGCATCTAGAGATGAACAGTCCCTACTGACGGCGTCCGTTCACGAATATGATGCATGGATCAGCACTATTCAGCTCAACCATATTGAAGGTAACTTACTTACAATCAATACTCAAGCATTACTTAAAACTAGATTCAAGCCATTTGATTGGTTGAAACTAGTTTTAAACTAAATTTAAACAAAGATCAGTGCTTGAGTTTCGTTCTGTAATACGGACCTTAATGATCCAACACACGCCACCAACAGCGAGACATTTGAGTGATCATGACATTACTCTCAGAAGCCAGAGCACATTCAAGTCAATGAAAGACGTACCCAGTAAACGGTAGCTCTATAGTAGCTAGATAGTGCTCTGTGCTATACAATTAAACATTATATATTAATAAGTACTATGAAGTGCAAAGATAGTTTTAACAATGATCAGCAGCTCCAACTTTATTTTCCAATGATAACCAATTAGTTTATACAATTAAATATCTTATTTTAATCTTTGTTGCCTAATCCAAAATTCGAATAAGAATCATCACAATTGCCCATTTCTAAGAATACCTACAAGTATTAATTATTGATTTGATGTTTTTTTTTAATAGTTATGCTTTTGGCATTCTGCCTTCAAGACAAGTAGATACATAAACCAAGTTTAGACTTAAGTATAAGCTTAGCATCAAAGTAATGGCCAAACGTGCTTTCAGTTAAGTGAAATTACTGCTCCTACGTGACCTGTCTTTAATAACTACAGAATGTTGAGAGTTAGGAAGCCGACTTAGTTTAAACCTTCATCATAGTTTTAATAGAGGGACAGCCTGAGCAGCATTTAAGCAGGAAAATTCCGTTAATTATAAATCTTTGGGTGACCTACTGCCAGTTACTGTGGACTATACCATAAAGTTTGACGACTATCCAGACGCTAGGGAAATTTAAATAATTATACGGAACCAAAATAATATATTATATCATTTTTTATTAAACTTTTAAATGCCACGGGAAGAGTCACGATATTTTATTTTTATTTTTACCCGACTTTTCCAGAATGAGGGTAATGTTTTCGAGTGCATGTATTTTTCGGAGAAAGCCATTTTTAATAAGTAGGCTAAGTTACAATTATTATAAAAAACCCGGCCAAGTGCGTGTCGGACCACGTACAATGAAGGGTTTCACAGTTGAAAAGAATTTATCCCAAAAACAAACTTTTTTGTGATAAAATTACAAATCAACAATTTTCGGTCATTTTCCTTTACTTGTGCTGTGATACCTTGCTTATATTGCCAAATTTAATTACTCTAGCTAGGTCAACGGGAAGTGCCAAGGTTTTGATTTACTTGCGAGTATCATAAATAGCATAAAATGGCCGTACTTTTTTATTGTGTTGACTTAGAAGCTTGATTTTTTCCAAGGGACTATAGATCCATCCTTATCTTTCCAAAACAGATCGACGAAACAAAACAACCCCTATCAACAAGAGGGTTAACGAAATCGTAGGCATCATCAAGCGTATTACCCTCTACGCGTTCCTGAGATAAACGATTCTTGACAGGCTGACAGACAGACAAACGGACAGCGAAGTAATCCTGTAAGGGTTTTCAGCAAAAATATGAAAAATTGCTAATGTTTTTTATTAAGACGGGACTTGCTTTTTTGTGTAGGTACCTAACCTTTTAAAATAATAATAAAATCATCAAAGCGCAGATTCATTTCAATTCTTAGAATTAAATGAACTATTCATAATAAAATGAATTATGTGAATAACCCTGTGAACATTTCGTAGAAAAAAGTGCTTAGTAACTTCTGTGACCGTGATTCGCCCACGTTGTAATAAAAGTATTGGCATTAGATACTGGTTTAAAGATAGTATCGTATTTTTAACTGTTTATTAATAAATATCTAATGATTACTGAGTCACGATGCTTGACAAACATATGTGAAAAAAAAAATCGTTTTTATTTTATTTACTCCAGATTTAAAATTAAAATACGGTCATTCATCCCCGGGCGGTGTAGACAGCTGAATGTTGTAGAAAACACGTCATTCTAATATCGCATTTACATAAGAAAGCTTTTCAGATTTGTACGCAATTAGATTATACATTATCTCTCCACAAACTATGCGTATACATACTCATGCGTCATTAATGTTATTACCTATACTTATTTCTATAATTACCAGAATTTTCTTTGTCCCACAAAATGAACATGTGTCATAATTCAAGGGTGTGGTACAGACCATTAAACTGAACAACTTTTTCTATGGGACCAACATCGCGAATCGCCAATTGCGAATACATTTGGGTCGAGTAGGTTATGACATTTTGTATGAGACAACCAACAAATATTTTGTATGAGCAACCCACTGATAAGGCCTCTATACGAAAGTAAACTACATACCATGTTACGATACCTACCTATAATCACAGCTCTAGTAATAACTTTGTTTATGTTATCGATAAACTAATGCCAGGCCAATATCTAAAGCTTTTAGGCAATTAATGACAGCGCGATAATATAACCTACTTATGTATTTATAGCAAGTTGAACGATAAACTGTAATTTTTATGAACTTGCATCTGAAATGCATAGAAACATTACCTCAATCAATCTGCCTAGCCTTTTCCCAACTATGTTGGGGTCGGCTTCCAGTCTAACCGGATGCAGCTGAATACCAGTATTTTACATGGAGCGACTGCCTATCTGACCTCCACAACCCAGTAACTGGGTAATGCGATACCCCTTGGTAAGACTGGTCGTCAGACTTTCGGGCTTCTGACGACCAGTAACGACTGTCAACGATCCACGAATGACAGCCGGGACCAACGGCTTAACGTGCTTTCCGAGGCACGGAGAAGTCTCGGTATGTAAAGATAGGTCACCCATCCACGGACCAACCCCGGCAAGCGTAGCTTAACCTGATGGATCGACCCGTGCGGCTGTTATTACTTAGCCACGAGCTCATAGAAACATTACCTATTTTTATAAATTTTTGGATACAGGGTCAAAATAAATTAATCAGCGAGACTCCGCAGAAAAGGAAAATAGTGTTGTTACTTGACTGTTGTACTCGTATGATTCGATAAATCTGTTTTTTTTTTTTGTTTTATCGTGTTTAGAATTAGATATCGTTACCCGTCATGTCTGTGAAGCTTACACGAAAAAATACTGATTTTTTAAGTAATATTTCAAATACACTGCGGTTGATAACTTCAAAAAAAATTATCAAATTAATTTATTTTTTGCTCTATCATGTTTTGATAATCAATACCCACCACATCTGCGGAGTTTCGTGCTAATTTAATTTGACCCTATACAGAGTGTAAGTGTAAACAGTGGCAACCTTTGAAGGTGTCATTGTACTCATCATTATGAACAACTTTTACTATGGGACCTGAAATTGCCAAAAAAAAATCAGCTGTTCCATACATTTATGTTCGCATAATTCGTCAAAATGTAGGGAAAAGCTGATTTTTTTTCGCGATTTCAGTTTTGGTCCCATAGTAAAAGTTGTTCATAATGATGAGTACCAGTGACACCTTGAAAGGTTGCTACTGTTTACACTTACAACCTGTATAATATGTCTGAAAAGGGTAGAGGTACCGTACGGCAGTGCGATTCTGTAACCATCTCACCGTGAAAACTTAGGTGAAGTGAGCGTGGAGTGAGCTGTCAATAGTGTCAATTCCTAGCAAAAACAAACTCACTTCACCCAAGTTTTCACGGTGAGATTTTTACAGAATCGACCGGCGGATCCGGAACGACAAGTCAGTAGTGACATTTGAACATTGAACAGAGCTGTAAAAGTCAAATTGTAACCTCAATTTATTATTATTACTGACCTGACTGACAGAGTAATCTAATGTTTTCCACTAGCCCCATTTACATGGTGCAAGTTTATTGCTGTGGCATACCATTAAATTGAAGCAACAATTGACTGGCACAGTCAAATCAACACGTACAATTATTTCTCAGCACGGGAAAGTTAAGCTGCAAGATTATTGCTGTGGCATACCATTAAATTGAAGCAATAATTGACTGGCACTGGCACACTCTAATCGACACGTACAATAAAATTGTTGTTCAATACGGGAAAGTTACCGTTCAAAATCGGTATTTGTGTAAACAGCACGTATAAAAAAATGAAATAGTACAATAAGGTATGCAATTCTGGCATGAACATTTTTATCACACCCTACAGTTAGTAATTGTCAAGACAATTAATCTAATTAACCCAATCACAACGGGCCTATCTTGCATAGACCATAGTTAAGGAATTCTCACGGCCACCTTCTGGCTGCATCATCAGACCAGCTCCATGGTACAAATTATTACAATGTCACCGAAGTTACATAGGTATGCCAAGTTTCAGCTCAATTGGATGCCAGAAAGCGCTTGTAAACACACATAATAAAATCTTGGAAAGACGATGAATAAAATTGAATGAAATATTTGGCAGCGCAAATACGAGTAATACTTGAATCAAACGTCATGAAATGGTACAATCCCGTAAAAATCTGTGTTTAGACGAGGCAAAACGTGATTGGAATAATCGCCTTGCAATAATGGTGTAAACAGAAGCCGCATTCAATTATTGAATGGCAAAAGTTGCGTTCATTTATTGTATGCCATTTTATGGAAATTGCAAGCGTGCATGCAATATTCTTGAATGGCAATAATTGAATAATTGCTGTATGGCATGCGATTACTACTCTTGGACTTTCAAGAAACATTGTACTGTGTAAAATTATTTAGTGTAATTTTTTTCGTAGCGTACTTGCCCCATGTCGGTATTTAGATAACAAGATTATAACCAAACAGGCGGCTGTAAGTTTTCCCGAATGAAAATTCACGACCTCGCGTCGTAAATTCAGTCAGAATCAGAAAGAATACACTCTGAGTCAGAAAGAATACACTCTGGCCAACAAAAATGTCGCCCGTTATTTTTTCCTTGTTTTTAGGGCTCCGTACCTCAAAAGGAAAAAACGGGACCCTTATAGGATCACTCGTGTGTCTGCCTGTCTGTCTGTCCGTCTGTCCGTCTGTCACAGCCACTTTGCTCCGAAGTTAATGAACCGATAAGTTGAAATTTGGTACACATATGAATTTCTGTGACCCAAACACGGACGAGTTAATAAAAAAATTAATTTTGAATATGGGGGTCACTTTTGGGAGCAAATAAGAAAATTTAAAAAAAAAGTTTCGCAAACTGTACCGTATGATGTATCAAATGAAAGGGCTTACTGTGGGGGTCTCAAATATATTTTTTTTTATAATTTTAAAATAAATTGTTTTAAAGTTATTTAAGAAAATAGACGAAAATTGACCATTAACCCCCCCCCCCCCCTTATATACGAAACTACTGAACCTAAAATTTTGAAAAAAATACAGAAAATAGTTCTTGACTTGTAGATTACAGGAAAATCGATAAGAAGTCTGTGGTCTCAAAATAACAGGGTAAATCTCTCAATATTGTGACCACAAACTTACATTTCCAGTTGGAATGTATGGGAGAACATGTATTTCAACTACAATGTTAAGTTTGTTATTGGGATAAATACATCCCAACTACGGAACCCTTCATTGTGCGTGGTCTGACACGCACTTGGCTGGTTTTTTTTTTTACTCGTTTTGTCACTTGTCAACTATCCGAGTTCGTGCAGATACTCCCATGACCAAAGTAACATAGTTTACAAAACGTATAAAAATAACAACTATAGACAAGGTAAGGTGATGTAACTACTGACTAATTCAGTAGGCGTTAGCCAAAAGGGAAAATAATTTATTAGCACAAAAATGTCAGCGTCTCCAGTTTATTTTTAAACTAAGTATCTAAAAAGAATGTCGAAAAACTATTAATACCTACAAAACTGTACGAAGAGACGAAAAATGGTTTGTTTTAACTGAATGCTTTTAAGATGTAAGAAATTCCTTCAGTAAAAAAGGAGAGTAAGTATCTACATCTTCCGACGTGCCCCAATTTCAAAATAACAAAATAATTAGAGGAATACTGTAACATCACCCTCAAAACATTTTAAAAAAACACCTGCATTCAATGCCTGCATTTCAAAATTAACCACTTTAAAAAGAAAATTTGACACTGACAGAAGAATTAGCGCGAAAAATAAAATGACAATGAGGTTGACGTTTTACCTTCTCGCGCTTTTGGAAAACATTCGTCATTCATTCACTTCTTGGAATGAGTCTGATTATTCAGACTCATTCCAAGAAGTGAATGAATGACGCCGCTTATGCGGTTTTGACAGATGATCTTTATGTCTCACGAAGTTAAATGGAGTTCATGAACTTGAACGTTGAAGATTCAGCAATAAATTGCGAATTCTATTAACTGTACCCACGTAAAGTTTAGAGCATAAAAAGAACAGTCTTGAGCAATCTATAGTATTAATAAAACGTTTGTAAAGTTTTGAAGCTGTTAACACATTGAATCGGCGTACTAAGAGGCTTTCGATATTAAAAGTTTATTATATGAACAGAAAATGGCGTGAACGAATTAAACTTTGGACGTAAGTTTAACGTTCGTGTCTATATCGTACTTGTTAGAAAGTTTTGAGAATACAGACTCTTTCGCTGAGCGAGAACGATGTTGGTTGCACACTCGCATGAAACACGTATGTTACGAGTAACAAGGATCTCTAGAGTTTCATGTACGGAACTGCAATTGAAATGACAACAGTTTCCAGACTATTACTATCGCTGTCTCGCTTACGCAAAGGGAGAGTTGTAAACTTAGAGGCAATTATGAACAGGGACAGTACCGTGAACAAGAACTTGTTTCGAAGAACCTACACGCTAGACGATATCATGTCGCCCAGTAAAAATGCTTGTGTAGGTATTTAGCATAGCATACTCAACCTATAATGTTCCCACTGCTGGGATACAGTTCTCCTCTCTCTAAGAGGGAGTGGGCCGTAACCTAAAACGCGGGCCCAGTGCGAGTTGATAGATGTCACATGTCTTCGAAATTTTGGGTCTAGGGCATGCCAGTTTCCGCACGATGTTTTCCTTCACCGTTTCACACAAAGTAAAACGCCTGTCTGGGTTCGAACCTACGACATACAACTCGTAAGTCGCGGCCGTTATCACTGGGCCAACACTGCCCCAATTTATAGCGAATTTTTTTGCTAGAATTTATAGCGAAGCGTTACAAATATTGGACAAAAAAGCTTTGGTATTGAAATCGGGAAGCAAAGAAAAAGATTGTTATTGAGAGTGATGTGTATACTCGACACTGTAACTTTACGTTATAGCTTAAAGTTCGAGGTACATCAGACTTATTGCGAAAAACTCAGTAAAAACACTGAACAACAAAACATTGGACACCAATAAATGTATTTGTTGGCTCCTTTTTTATTACAATTTACGAACACAAACTTTTACGATGACTATTCCACATTTTGCGGCCATAACGTCCGCCTCATCAAAGGCTGTGGTTTCCGGCGATCACCGCAAGCCTGAATAATTTCCACATTTAAATTTTCATCGGAATTGTGATTCGTGTATTGTATTATTTTGGTTTCGCTTTTTTTGTGGCCACACGTTTAGGTACTTCGAAGTTTAAGTCTCGTCTCGCATCATGTGGTCGGGGTATAAAAACTTTTTAAATATCGGTTCGGATAAAATGCAGGCAACCGAATAATTATGCGTACGTAACGACTACAAGCCTTTGCTTGAGGGCTAAGGAGAGAGAGGGAGATACTTATACAAGGTATTCATGTATGTTCGATACTTTCATACAATCTCTTCTGGTTTTGTGTTTATTTTATACTAGCTTTCGCCCGCGGCTTCGCCCGCGTGGATGTCGGAAAATTTCCCACGGGAACGAAAACCCTCCCTTATTCCTTGTCTACATTATAAAGAGAACCTCTGTGCAAAATTTCAGCATTGTGTATATAGGTCCAAGGGTTTGGGCTGGGCGTTGATGAGACGCAGTCAGTCAGGACTTTTCTTTTTATACATTGAGAAGATTATTTTTATACAGGGTGATTGGAAGATGGGTGCAAAGCTTTAAGACGAAGATAGTACAGACAATTTACAACCATTTAAGCTATGGTTGTTTTAGACGAAGTCTTACTATTTTTTAACCTAATTTTTATGATTTATACCGAAAATTCCCAAAATTTTAACTAAAATGCTTATTTATGGGCAAATTGAGTGATACTGATAAATGGTTAATTTTTATTTAATTTAATTAAAGTAATGTATAAGCAATCTAGGAAAACATGTTTTATTTATACGCGTGTCGAATTAATGTCGCCATTGCAGCGGTACTTTGTATATTTTTTATTTAATTTTCTTATGTCAGTAATTCAGTCGAGCCCCCCCATGTTATCAAGTAAAATATTAAAAATAATTCCATATCTTCAGAACCAGAGGTAGTCTTTAGTTCTCAAGTACTCTCTACCTCTTTAGATTTAGTGAGTAGTTCAAATTCTATGGCTTTCAGAACGTTAAAACTGAAGTGCTCTGAAGAAGTTTGTGCTTCTTGAACTACTATAAAGTTTAATCTAGTGCACACAATGGCTTAGTACGAATTGTGAAGAACTTTCGTTCGTGAAGATCTTTCAAATGGGAGGAAGGAATAAAAATGAGTTATTTTTTTTTGCTGTGTTGTTCGTTGTTGGTTTCGTTTTCAAGAAACTTTAAAATACTACGAAGCAAAAGGAGTGTGTAAGATCATAACAGGTGGCGTTCTATAGTTTCTGCCTATCCCCCATGGGCAGAAGGCGTGAGTTTATTTTTATAGATGTGTTTGTTTTAAAAAAAGTAGGTACTTATTACCAGCAAGCAATAGTGCTAAAAAAATATTTTCAATACCCTTCCTCGAAAACTGGTTCATATCGCATTACGATTAGGTTCACAATGTAATGTATTTCACACGCGTGCAATTTTTCATTTTCCAACACGTGTGCGGGAATAAAAATTGCCACAGATAACTTATACCTATACTTAGTCCAAATTCGTCCAAATTGGTTCAATGCCTCTATTCACAACTCTCTATTCGGAGGTGAATGTTTTTTTTAATCTCGGCAAAGAGATAAGCGTCTTTACGGCGTTAATATTTTTTGAATACTTATTTAAATAATGTTTATATAAAAAAACGTTTATTAACAAATTAATATTTATTTGTGTTCTAAACTCAAAAATATTTGAATTTTCTTTTTCTCATATTAGGCTGTTTAACGGCTTTATACCTTTGCTTCTCCTTCAACCTGGCGAAAGCAAAGCGCGGAAAAAAAAGAAAATTTAAATCATAGTTTCATAATAATTCATAACAAAAATATTTTTCGTTCTTTTATTTTATTTCTTCAAAAGTGTATTGAAAAAGTCGTTTGATACACGTGGACATTTTGTTATTGCAGTTCTCGGCTCAAAAACAACCTCGCCTACGGCTGAGGTGTTAATTCCGTCTCGAATGCAATAAAAAATGTTCTCCACTTGTATTAAAATGTACTATTCTATATAAAATCAAAGTCGTAAAGCTAATTTAATTCAGTTTCAATTGCAGCAAAGTTAAAGCTTTTGTATGCATCAATCTAAGTATAAATGATCGCTTCAAATATAGGCATTTTTTTCTAAATTTAGACCAACTTGTTTGTTACAAAAAAACAAACACAAGCAAAGAAATTACAAAAATCGTTTACAACTTACTGCAGCTTTCCTGGTTTTGAGTCCAAATTGATTATTGTCAATCAGGGGGTTGTGGACTTGGCCCCAAAACTGCCAGTTCTCCAAATTTTTACTTTCCAAATACTCAGATCTCCAACATAAACAAACAAGTTCAAGCTGAAATCACGACAACTTTTAATCCGATTCCAACAACAGCAAACCAAATGGAGCGAATGTGTGACCACTTTTTAAACCCGACCTATCCTATGTCATGCTAACCTTGTAATCCTCTGCCTACGATTCGATTTTTACACAGAATATCAGGGGGGCTAAAACGGCCACTTTGGCAGAATCATAATAGGATAATATTATGAATAATATTTGAATTCGTAAAACGGCCACAAACTGACAATTCATAATATATTGTCAGTTTGTGACCGTTTTACGATTTCAAATATTATTCATAATATTATCCTATTATGATTCTGCCAAAGTGGCCGTTTTAGCCCCACAGTTCGCTATTCGAAAATTTTGTCACGCTGCATTTTTTAAACTTTGTTTTTTTTTTGTCTATATTAGAACTAAGATATTTGAATTTGGATTTATGTGAGAATAATGTTTTTATAAACTAATAAAACTCTTCCAAAATATCAAATCAGATAATAAACAGACATGATTTGCTGAAGTGATCTAAAACTGAAATCATTCTGGACCCAAGTATTCCAGACGTTTTATTCTCTAGGTAATAAATTAGGTCGTAAAACACATCGCATTCCGGAAAACATTACTTTTTCTAAGCACTGCGGTAGTTAGTAAAGAATTAAACAGATTAAATGTTATTGAACTTTAGTATTGAACACACAAATTGAATTGGTTGTGGAGGTCAGATAGGCAGTCGCTCCATGTAAAATACTGGTATTCAGCTGCATGCGGTTAGACTGGAAGTCAGCCCCAACATAGTTGGGAAAAGGCTAGGCAGATGTTATAAGAAGAAGAAGTAGAAGATATAAAAAACTTTTTAACAAAAAAAAAAACCGACTGCCAAAAATCACTACAAAGTGAAAAATAACTTTGATTTCGGAAGTCGGTGTCTTTCGTTTTTTATTTACTTCCTTTTTTTTTGCCACCGACTTCCGAAATCAAAGTTATTTTTCACTTTGTAGTGATTTTTGGAAGTCGGTTTTTTTTTGTTTTTTTTTTCGCTTTTTAGTGGGTCTGTTTATAATTTGTATAAGTTACAATAGTCTAATGTCAATTGCTCATCACATGTTACAAAATATTGCTTTTCCCGACGCTGGGACGTTAATTGTTGAGGAGTTCTGCTGGTAAGAACCAGGAGAACTCCTCAACAACCACTCACCACACGCATTGTGTGACGAGCGGAAATTGCTTAGCAACCATATTAAAGTAATCGAATCGCAACACGTGAAATATTTATCATTCCGGTGCCCATCTGTGGTCTTCATCATCAGTTCCACTTCACTAAGTGGTGCTTTCCGAGAGCAAATGCACGAGCTACTATAAAAAATACCCAAATCGCTATAGGTGTGCCTATAATATTTGAAGAGTTCCTTCGATTTCTCCAGGATTCCATCATCAAAACTGGATTTTGACAAAAATGGGACCATTTGGGAAACGGGACCCTTTCCAACAAAAAAATTATTTTGCAAATCGGTTGGCAAGCGAGGGAGTTATGCGCGAACAAACATAAAAAAAAAAAAAAATACAAACAACCGAATTGAGAATCTCCTCCTTTTTTAGAAGTCGGTTAAAAATAAACTTTACTTGAGTAAGGTCTATTAAAAAATGGCACGTGCCTTCTCAAAGTAATATTCCACGAAACAGTAGCAAATCAATTTGTAGACCCTATTGACAGATCGAAAGCTGTTCAACATAGTTACCAAGTCCAAGTATCTATTAGTTTCAGAACTAAGATCGTGAGTTTCCAAAATGTCCTGGCATTAAGTTGTATTAATTTATCTGTTCAATCAATTTTGACCTTTAGGTTTCTGCCCCACTATTCAGCTAGAGGCTTTCGATAATGAATCGAGTTGGTTTTGATATTATTATTGTGGTAAAGATAGATCAGTGAACCCGAAATTGTAATTTTAAATTACCTTAAAGATGTTTATCATTTAAAAATAATTAAATAATAATTTTAATTTTATAACCTCTATTTTCGTCGTTATTTTTACATTGAACCCCAATGTTAATTTTTTAAATTATTATAATTTAAAAAAACCGGTCAAGAGCGAGTCCGACTCGCGCACCTAGGGTTCCGTTCCGATTTTTGAAAAAGTGTGCTATTTAGAGACATCGTTTTATTTTTCCTGTAATCTTTACATAAACTTCTATCACATAGAATAATTTCACATTTTTCTCTATGCAAACTTCTGAGAGTGGGGGGGAACGGTATTTTTTTTATATTTTACATCAAAAGTCGAAAACTATGCGGCCTAAAAAAAAATGTTTGTGAATGTGCAAACAGCGCTCTTTCACATGATACCCTACATACCCTAGTAGCTCCACTTTGAATTTTTAAGACCCCCTTTCAGTCTCTGTTGCAAAAAAAAATATTTCTTTCTTATTTGCAAAATAGTTGGGTAAACGTCCATCCAAATTTCAAGTTGATAGCAGTAGCAATTCTTGAGATATCCAGCTGTGACAGACCGACAGACATTCTGAGTCGCACCATAAGGGTTCCTTTTTTACCATTTTGGTATGGAACCCTAAGAAGATGTTATTCCACAGTATTATGCAAACAATGGCGGGATATAAAGTTGAAACCTTCTAAATACTTACAGATGAATGTGTTACTAATTTCCCATTAGTGAGTGATTACGTAAGAATTTAACCTGAACAAGGTTTGTTTACACTTTCTTCAGGCATTTTTGTACAGACCATACTATTATACTACGGAAATGATACTTTGTTGCCCACACTGAACGCGCGTGGTGGACAATGGCTCACTAGCCCACTACACTACCTCTCCCAGATAGAAGGTTTGAGTCCCAGCAGGCAGTGCGAACATTACAGGCGGAATAATGCTTCATTTGTATTAAATGGAGGGGTCAGTCAAGTATCTCCCGGGTCCCCAACTCTTGGGAACCGTGGGGTTTTATTCGAGTCCAATATAATCTTCCGTTCTACTCTGATGGCGGATATTCATGAGGATTTCCCCACGAAAAAAAAGGTGTATTGTGGGTTTTTAAAATATTAGGTGACACTGATCTAACGTTTGCAATATGTGTGTGCTATCTTTCTGATCTTATATGGTTTTTGGAGTTTTGTAACCAAATCATGTTAAAATATTTGATTATAATCGGAAAATTGGAAAGTTTTTAATGTAAAAGTATCAGAATATATTTTTGATTATTTTTTTCTGAGAAAAAACTTTCTAAGTAGGTAAAAGCTGAATCAGTTCAAGTTTCAAAATTATGTGAAATTATGCTGCAATCATGTTGACATTTTGTGTTGCATTAATCCGGCCACAAACCACAAATTAATTTGTAAATGGTGCTAATCCAAACAGATTACTATCGCTGTCATATTTTGCATGAAAACAACTATTTTATTATAACTGACCAATCATTAAATTAACACCTACATAAATTACGAGTACCTAAGTCCTATAACAATTAAAATATTTTGCGTGTAGTTGCACAATTAACAGTTACAATTGACCGATATTTAATGAATCCTACTGTTAAACTATTAGAAATAATCTATTACTCACCCTCTATAGCCATAAATGCAGCAGCACCAACAAAACTGTACAACACCAAACACAAACTCAAGAAGAGATGAGTGAACCACTTCCTTGAGAGCAGCTTCAACCTATTGTAGAACCAGAATGCGGTCTTTTCACCAGCACTTAGTCCATGCTTCGTCGTATTTATAGTAAAGTCTTTAAACCCTTCGAACTGTTTGAACATGAACTCCGAAGCTTTGTTATGATACATGTGCATGAATGGGTTGAAGTAAGGGTTTCCATGGGGGTCCGAAATGTGAGAAGCAGGGGTCCCTGGAGGCTTCCCATGATACCTCGTCTGCCCCCAATAAACTGAGGTTCCTGTCGTAGGCCCCCTAGGTGCCATCAGAAGAGTTGAGTCAGGTATCTGCAGCGTGATTTTGGGCCGCACTGGCCTCGACGGTGGAGGCGGCGGCGGGTAACTAGGCGGAACGTCCAAACTGACCATCTTCAATGTTTATAGAGCTTTTAATAACACTACACTGTTTATTGACTGCAGCGGTGCGCGTGCGATCTCGCGCAATGTTTGTTTTAGCGCCGGCGCGTCCAAATTGTAACTTTCATTGACATTAGGTACTGAATATTTTTCGCGGCGTGAGGTTTTGGCTGTAGTCGTGCTCGGGCCCGAACTGACTGGACACTGATTTTATAAATAAAACGGGAGTTAGCGAGTGCTTCCCGTTGTGTCATCGGCGCTTGTCTGTCTGTTATCTCTGAGTTACAATCATTGCCAATACGATTTGGTTCCGTGAACTTTTCATGCGTAACGCACTGAATTCGCTTTCCCCGAATGAGGCTGGTGGATTCTGATGAAAGAGTTCGCTTCACTTCATTCGGTATAAGTTTAATATCACTCACTTCCATTTCAATTAGATTTAAGCGTGCGTTTTCCGGCACTTCAAACTCGTATTCAGCCATGCTTCATTGAAAAAAAAACGTAGAATATTTATTAAAAATGTCTGCAGTTAATATTAGGGTGTACCAGAAAGGTCTGGTCTTTAAGGGTGTGGTATTAGACCATCAAACTGAACAACTTTCTCCATGGGACCAACACCGTAATCGCGAAAAAATAATCAGCCGTCCCATACATTTGCGTCGAGTAGGTATTAAAGTTTTTTAAGGGACAGTTGATAATTTTTTCACGATTACGACGTTGGTCTCATGGAGAAAGTTGTTCAGTGTGATTGTTTGTACCACAATCTTAAATTTTACCACATCTTTTTGGTACACCCTGTATTATAACCACGCTGCAGCTACTGACTCTTTCCGTTAATAGAAGTGATAAAAAGAGCTATAAAAAGTTTCTTTATGAACTGCTTATCTACGATAGGTACCTATGACCAAAAGGGGCTAATTTAATTATATTTCTACTTTTCTTACAGTTTCAAAACGTTCTTACTTCGGTAATCGGTGGTGAGTGATGTGAAGCGTTAAAGTAAAAAAAAAAAATGCCAAATTGGTCATGTAGACATCAAACAATCTGCCTAGCCTTCTCCCAACTACATATTTTGGGGTCGGCTTCCAGTCTAAATGGATGCAGCTGTATACTAGTATTTTACGTGGAGCGACTGCCTATCTGACCCCCACAGCTCACTTAGGTACTGGGTAACACGATATCCCTTGGTAAGACTGATTGTCAGTCTTTCGGGCTTCTGAAGACCCGTAACGACTGTCAAAGATCCGCGAATGACAGCCGGGATCAACGACTTAACGTGCTTTCCGAGGCACGGAGGGGTCTCGGTATGTAAAGATGGTCACCCATCCACGGATCATCCGCGGCAAGCGTAGCTTAACCTGATCGGTCGACCCGTGCGGCTGTTATTACTTAGTCACGAGCCTCTGGCTTACATATACCTTCATCCCTAAAGGCGCATGACAGAACTTTATAAAGATGCCAAACTACCTACATAAAATATCAAAGTTTAAAATAAAATGAAAAAACTATAAAGTCTTGGTATCTAGATCGCCAGAAACCTATCCACTATGTTTTATTACGTAAAACTCTCTTATGTCCTGTGAAGTCCTTTCCTTTATTGATAGATCTAGTGTATTCTATGCCTATACCGATATCTTGAGTGACGTAATACATATGGTCTGTTCCAATAGTATCTGATAAAAATGTATACAAATAAATCAGAAATGTACCTATGGAAATAAAATTAGAAGTGCCCCTTAAAATTTGAGTGCTTTGATTTGATTATTTGGATAGGTATTTATTTATTTATTTATTTATTTATAGGCACTCCAACGACTTATTCACTAATACATATTATATTTAAAAAAAAACTTATAAGTATATCTAATAATATTAGGGTGAATTTGTCACAAGAAGTACACAGCCTATGTATGTTACTACACAAATTATTAAAAAAAGTTTTAATTTTTTTTTTTTTTATATTTTAACTCGAAATTCAAATTTTAAATCACCTCCAACTACCTCAAGAGGTTTTTCATTTCACAATTAAGCTTAATTTTATAACCTCAGTATTCATCAATGATTCATCCATGATTTCTCAATAATACAATTTAATCTGGGGGCACCGGAGTGCCCCCGCCAAGACGAGCCAAGCGAAGCGCAAGGGCACTACCTACCTTTTCTCGAAGCACTTCGTCGTATTTTTGAACCTTCTTAACTTGGGTTTGGATTATACCAGATAAACAAAATTTTCGGGAAATGATGTCAGTGGTTGACTTATTAAACCTATAAAGTTTCAATTGCATAGCTCTTATACTCTAGATTTTATTGATATCTAAAATACCCCGATTTCGTCACTGACTCACTGACTCACTGATGATCAGAAACATTTTCATGTAAAATGTTGCCAAGACAAGACCACATATAGCTCGCACTGACAAAAATTTTTTACAAAAAAAAACAACCGACTCCCAAAAAAACACTACAAAGTGAAGAATAACTGAATAACAAGTGCTCATAGTTTTTTTCAAAATCAAAATCAAAATCAAAAGTCCTTTATTCAAATTAGGCTGAGAATCAGCACTTTTTGAACGTCAAAATTACAGTAAGACAGTCCCCACAAAACGTCCGCCCTTCACCACTTCCTAGTGCTTTAGCTGGAAAGAAGAAGTAGCGGAACAAACTCCCCAGCAGCACAGCTGTCTGTTCAGTTAGAAGAACTAGATTGTATACAATAGTACCTATGCAAAAATAATTTACGCAACACAATACATTAAATTATATTTTTGTCAAATAAAATAAACAATTTTAGTACTTAACTCATGTAACCTGTCATTAAGTAAGCTGATCCTGGAGAAAGAACATAACATAAACATTGTCTTGAGTTAATCACAGCGACCAACTATTCTTATCGTTTAAGTAATCGTTGATAGAATAGTATGCCTTTGAACAAAGATTGGATTTAACTTTAATTTTAAACGCATTAAAAGGCAAATCTAGCAAAGAAGAAGGTAGCTTGTTATAAAAAGCTATACCAAGACCAACAAATGAGTTATGAACCTTATGAACCCGATGAAATGGAGCACGTAATTTGTCCTTATTTCTGGTGTTAATATTGTGAATATCACTGTTTTTACTGTACAAGTTTGTTTAAGGAAATCTCCAAACGGCTTGTTGACACTTCCCGTGACCCAAGGGCTGGCTTTTACCTTGGCCAGAGGCTTAGCATTGCCATACAACGTGGCAATGCCGCCAGTCTCTTGGGTACTCTACCAGTCGACAGCGATGCGGAGGAATTTTTCGACGACATATTTTAGTTTTTTATTAGTTTTAGTTTAAGATATTATATTTTTAAGTTATTTTAGGTTATTTTTAAGTATATTGTAATATTATATCATTAAATATTTAAATTTAAAAAAAAGTAGAATAACTTTAATTTCGGAAGTCGGTGAATTTGGTTTTTTATTTACTTTCGTTTTTTTTTTGCCACCGACTTCCGAAATTAAAGTTACTCTTCACTTTGTAGTGTTTTTTTGGGAGTCGGTTGTTTTTTTTTTTGTAATTTTTTTTTATTTTTCGCTTTTTAGTGGTGCATAGCCCACACAAATCTGAATACCACTCTGCAAAATAAATTAGAGCATCATCCACATAGACTAGGTAAATGGGAAAAATACGTATTAAATTATTGAAGCTAACTCAAAAGTCACTCATCAGAACTTGAAGATATTTATGCGACCATCTCAGGAGTATACCATTTCAATTAAAAACTTTGCAAAAAGAAAATACGTCGCGTTAAGTCGTGTCAGAAGTTTGGTAGGCGTAGTTTTAGTTGACAGAGATAACGAGGCTACGAAATCTGCCTTCTGACAATCAAGGCCACAACTAACATACAACTCAAGTACCTACCGCAATTTGAATCATTTATATCCAGAGTGCACATCATTACGATTCCAATAAGCCCAAACACGGCAAGGATACATTGTTTTATTTATTTTATTTATTTATTTGGGGATCTCCAACAAAGGATACACATATACAATATTAATTACAATAATTAGAAAGTTTCTTTCAAGTGTGCTCCTTCAATTATAGGAGACCACAGCATGCACATATAACTAGGTCTGACAATGAGGTATTATAGTACATCATTGAGGTCTAAACAGAAATAGCAATAGATAATTAAGTGATTAAAGTTGAGAAAAAAATAAATAAAAATTACATGTCAAGATTAAGCATTCATGAATATTAGATACAAATGGTTATTATACTTAATGATAATTATTTCACATTTATTGGAGGGAAGAATATTAGTTGAATCAAATGAAAAAAATAAAATAAATTAAATTAACATGTCAAAATTGAGCATTCGTTTAGTTTAAAATAATTAATTATGTCAGTCACATTTATTGAATATTCAGACGGAAGAAACATAGTTTTTATTTTGCGGTGGTTAAAAATTTTATTACTGAGTTCCGATGCCTACCTTCCGGCTTCTTCATCAGATCGTTTCGATGGTACCATTTTTATCAGAACCATTTATTTAAAGCTTCGTCATAGTCGCTTAACTATTAATCGAGATATCTTATCGCCACCCGTGAAATAGTTATCATCGTTGAGGAGTTCCCGTGGCTTTCTGTGGTCTTCTTCATCAGTTCCACTTCACCAGATGATACTTTCTAAATGCAAACGCTTGATTTGTTGATGAAAATACCAAAATTATGCCTATAATATTTGAGGAGATCCCTCGATTCCTCATGGATCCCATCAGAACTGGATTTTGATAAAAATGGGACCAATCTGGAATTATACCCTTTCAAATAAAAAAAGAATTTTCCGAATCGGTTCAAAAAAAAAAAAAAACATACAACCGAATTGAGAACCTCCTCCTTTTTTTGAAGTCCGTTAAAAAAGCTATCAGATCTCATGTAGAGCCAAGCTTCTAACTCTATATACGCCATAACTCTCCAAGCCCTAACTTCACAAACTCTACACCTTAGTCAAAATATGTGGCTTGGCCGTTTCGCTACCATCACATGGGCGCAAAGTGAAAAATGTATTCACTGTTCATTACTTTTCTGTTATACAATAGTTCTTGTAGTAACGAAACGGCCAAGCCTCATATTTTGACTAAGGTGTAGAGTTTGTGAAGTTAGGGCTTGGAGAGTTAGGGCGTGTAGAGTTAGAAGCTTGGCTCTACATGAGATCTGATAGCTTTTTGTCAGTGCGAGCTATATGTTGTCTCGTCTTGGCAACATTTTACATGAAAATGTTTTTGGTGGGATAATGTTATTCAAACAATCAAGCTGAAAGCAAGCTGAAGTGTCAAGGGCCCAGCCATATAAAGGCTCTTACAGACAGAGGCGATATTGCGTCGTTTATGTGTGTATGGTCGCGCGCGATTCCATATAAATTGTTCTACGGATATAATATCGCAATATCGCGTCGCGACGCGATATCGCCTCTGTCTGTAAGAGCCTTAAGCCGTAGAACCAATGACCGTTGGGGTAGACGTGTTCTTGAGTGTAGATCGCGAATCAGCAGACGTAAGGTATCTCGCAGTATGGCTGGTAGCGGCTGTATGAGAGTTGCCGAGAATCGAGCTGAATGGCGTGCAATTGGTCCAGCAGTGGACTGCTATAGGCTGATGATGATGATGATGATGATGATTCAAACAATAATTGTTGGAAATAGTGGTGAGATATAAAGTTGAAACCCTCTAAATACAGTTGAATGTGTTATTGATTCGCTTTAGTGAGTGATTTCGTAAGAATTTAACACGAACAGGGTTTGTTTACACTTTTGTTAGATGAAAACTGTACAGCACTTTTGAAACAGACGTAGTAGGGAAAGATTTTCATTTCTTTAGTGCCAATTTCTTACACACTGTACCTACAATATGATGTTGTCAACGGCCTCTGATGTAAATTGGATGACTCACTGACTACCGAGATTTGCTCTTTATGTTTTTCTTTTTTACGCCCCATGTCTTATGTGATTTTTCGTGGAAATCTTGGCTACTTATAATAATTTTCAATGGTTGCCCCTTGTATCCCTTTTTATATAATTTCGTGGAAATCCTCAAGTTAAAGAGATTTCTTTGTTCTTGAAGGCTCGCGAAGTAATTCGTAAGAATCTGTTTTAACAATAGGTATAATACGTATGTTAAGTGGGAAAATTAATTGTTAATGCAAAATGGTATCGTAACGGAGTTTGGAGCATTCCAAACGGAAACATAATATTATGCTTAGAATTTTAAAAATATTTCTTTTTTAAATTCTATAAAATAAACCCATATTCCTCTTTGTCGAAATTTTATTGAAATAGCTTTATACAATCGAATAAAACAGATTTTTCCGATGAAAAATGCTAATTTTGAGGAAATTTTGCGATTTTTTGTATCGAGCTAAATTGTGTCAATCGTGTTTTGGCCCTCATAATTTACCAAAGAATATCTTAAATTTTTATAATCATGAAAAAGAATAAGCCAAATTTGTAGTTTTTGAGGACAATAATAGATTTTACGTGCAGCCGAAATGCGTCAAAATATCTTCTTTGGGACATATTTCGCCTTTGCAAAGTGATAAAAAAACATGAACTTAAATTTTCCGTATATTCAAATCACAATTGTTATTTTTTAACAGTTGTATATATGCATAACAATGAATTTTCCTGAAATGTGAAGAAGTTTTTCACTGTCAACAATGTTATTCAAACTTTCTCATAACGAAATAAAATCATTTCTAAACTAAGATATACCAAGAAGATGGTCTATTCTTGGAGATTTGTCACCAACATTTCGATGACAAACCAAATTCTGTAATATTATTTTTGGCGTGGCGCCTGAATTTTGTCACGATATTCCATTCTCCTTTAATTTCAACGGTGTACCGTTATTTTCTCTTAAATAATGTCTGAATCATGTGAAGATGAACTGGATTTTATAACATAACATCACGTCGTTTTTCTCCGAAAGTTTAGGCAGGAGAGAACCTACCTATTGCCATCAATCGGTCATAAAACTCCGGGCTGCTACTGAGAAATTCGTGATGGAAAACCCAATAACACTTTGCTCGAGCTGGGAACCGAACCCGACCATCGAGGCAACTTGATTTCTTTTATAACGCGACCGGCCCCCCCGCGTTACGTCATCACGAATGTTCGAGACTTTTTTGTCGGCGCGCGACGGAGTGCCTAGCACTTATACACAGCTTGTACACAAAACATTTGTATGAATGGATGTGAAACCAATTACTGTTTCTTAAAGTGTAAACTAGGCTAGATTACGAATTTTGTTTTAGAACAATAGATTACTTACTTAGTTTTTTTTTTTCAATAAAAAAATAAAAAACTGTTTGCTTATATTACCGCCACTAAAAAACAGTTAAAATTTTATTTCAAAATCTAAAGCGCATAACCCTATTTTGGATCTTTGACAGTCGTTACGGATCGTCAGAAGCCCGTCTGACAAATAGTCTTACCAAGGGGTATTGTATTACCCAGTAACTGGGTTGTGGAGTTCAGATAGGCAATCACTCTATTTACAATACTGCAGGTACTCAGTTGTATTCGGACTGGAAGCTGACCCCAACATAGTTGGGAAAAGGCTAGGCAGATGATGATGGCAAAGTGTCTAAGTAGATACTACTTATAACCGTTGTTTGTAAACTAACACATCATTCACACAGGTTTCGACAGTGGGTATAATAGGCACTCGATCACGTTTGTATGTTCAAAAAATGTAGCCACACGAAATAAAAACATACATTCAGGCAAATGAGATACCTACATCGCATGTTATAAGTAATTCCGATGAATCCATCATTTGTTTCATTCGATCGACGCTAAAAAAATATTTACATTTAAAAAGTGGCAACACACTTAAAAATTACATGAGCTCTTAAAACAAAATCTATGAGTAACAATTAACTAAAGAAAACACTTCACTCATAGTCAATGATTTGGCAACATCGTAGTAAGAATGAGAAATTAAATTGAGATAGATAAACATAATTTTTCCCGCTCACACGAGTCGTTACGTCAAACAAACTCTCATGATAATAGGGATGATGACTAAAAATTTATTTTTTGTCCGTCATACAGATTATTAAAAGGTAGGACACGTATTTTATTTTTTTCGTAATCAAAAAATTACGGCGATACATTGAGTTAAAATATAGCATGACGTCACGCGTAGCTAGGTTTTATACGTACAAGTGACGTAGCGAGCCCCCACTCCCCAACTTTAATGCGTGATAGGTTTTTTTTATTAATATATGATAAACCAAAAAATGCGTGTCTAATGTTTTTTTATTGTCTGACTGACGGACTAAATAGAATATCTTTTTTTTTTACCCAGGCATCATCCCTATTGTACTGTTATCATCTTGGCAACGAATTTCATAATTGGTTCATTGATTCATCCATACAAAAGAAGTTGCTAAAGTGATTTTAGAACTATCCAAATTGGTAATTGATAGACTTAACATAGGATAGCAAAAGATCGTAACTAAAATACCTAATGACCTAGCACTTAACAAATACTTAATACAAGTTTTCATGAAAATAGAACATAAAAATATAACAGCTTAGCCTAACTAAAACTATTAAAAAACTAAAATAAGGCATCGAAAAATTCTTCCGCAACGCTGTCGACTGGTAAAGTACCCAAGAGACTGCCGGCAATGCCACTTTGTATGATAATGCTTAGCCTCTGGCCAAGGTAAAAGCCAGCCCTGCTTGGGAGAAGTCTTTGTCCAGCAGTGGACGTCTTAAGGCTGCTATGATGATGATGATGAAGTTATTAGGTAGAGGTACCAAATTGGTACCAAAATGAATGGTTAAAATAGTATATTATGCAATTAGTGAATAAAGGACGGATTTAAAGCGAGGGCCATAGATGAATCACGAGCTAGTGAAGGATTCTAACGATTGAATCACGACCTCAGGGAGTGATTCATGATGATTGAATCACGAGCGTAGCGAGTGATTCAAGTGTTAGAATCCTGAGCGACGCGAGTGATTCATGGCCCTCGATATAAATCCGTTTTATTCAAGAGTTGCATACTATACTTTATACCATGACTACGAGAAAAAGAAAGATTTAAGTAAAAATAGACATAACAATAATGAAGAAAAAGGAAAGCTAAATTAGCTTTGATGTAAACCAGCCGTGATTTTTTGGGTAGCAAGTTTTCCACTATATCGGCCGCCCTCTCTTTCATAAACTCAGGTGTTAACACATCTTCATCACTAGAATGCATTTTTAATCGATTAGAACAACACTAAACAAACACAAAATTAAAGATTAAAGTTACACTAAACTTTGTGTTCGTACAGTATTCAAAATAGCGTCAATTTACTAAGGACAGCAAAGAACACAAAACAGTTTTTATTCTAATGCTGAACTCCTTGTCGAAAATGTTGACCAATCAAATTGAATTTAGAACACATCAATATAGGTCGAATACAAAGATTACACTTACACTAGATACGGCAAGCCACGACCAAGCGTGCCCTGCATGTTCGACTGTTCGTACTAAAAAAAAGTCTGTTAGCTCAGTGACGCTTAGCGATTGAAACAATTCTGTTTACGTTGAGCACATCACTAAATGGCTGGGCTGAAGTTATCGTAGGTATAAAAAAGATGACACGTTCGGTTTTCATACTATCTAATAACATGCCGTATCTAGCCTAGGTACTCTAAATCTGTGGTCGAATACATTGATGTGTTCCATTTTCAAACATCAAAACAGTGAGTAAAAGTGCTTTTTATTCACTGTTTTCAGTGAATAAAATAAGCTTTTTAGAAAGGGAATGGTATAAATGATTTTATGTATCTATCATCATCTGCCTAGCCTTTTACCAACTATTTTGGTATCAGCTCCCTGGATTCAGCTGAATACTAGTATTTTATACTAGCTTTTGCCCGCGGCTTCGCCCGCGTTGATGTCGGAGAATATCCCACGGGAACACCCTACCGGGAATTCTTTCCTTATTCCTTGTCTACATTATAAAGGGAACCTCTGTGCAAAATTTCAGCTTTCTAGGTCTAAGGGTTTGGGCTGGGCGTTGATGAGTCGGTCAATCAGTCAGTCAGTCAGGACTTCTCTTTTTATTTATATAGATGAAGCAACTGCTTATCTGACGTCCACAACCCAGTCAATGGGTAATACCATACTCTGAAGCTGCCTGTAATCTAATCATGCAAGTTTTTGACCCACTTCGCGGTTATTTTTATGATCCATGATCTGTACAAGGCAGCAGGTAAGTATTATCATTGTTTTATACTTAGACTATAATACGTTAGAGATTAAATTTTATACTTACGTCTTTTCAATTTATTCGATTTATTCAGTTTATTCTTTCAATTTAGTTAATTTAATTTTCTTATCTATTTATAATCATTATAATTTTATTCATAAACTAATTAATCAATTGTAATTTAATCAATTTATAATTTGATCAGTCATTTTCTAATTCTGTATTAGTTAATTTTAAATTTTAAGTTTTTTAAATTCATTATTATTGTATAATTTCTAGTTCAACTAATATTATGAATAATTATGTTAGTAGAAAGCCTTTTTTGTGCATGTGGTGTTAACCTATAGTTAATTGTTGCACGTGCAAATGTTACCCTAGTCATTAAGTCAGAAATGTATGTAGTGTAAACATTTGTTGGTTAACCTAAATAAATAAATAAATAATTATACACGGCTATTGAATAGTCTAAATAATCATCGCTTTTATTTAAAACTCGGTAATAAACGTTATCCAACAGTTCAAACGAGTGTTAGTTGGGTGTTTGCCTTCGCAAACTGTCCTTTACTTCTTCAAACATGGCGCCGCGCCAAAATTATTGACATCGATCCAGCTGAAAATATTTTGGAATGTGAAAGCGCTTTTGGAACGTGTCTATGAATGCTGTTATTTAAACTAATTAGTTATTTATGAATAGTCTTATTTGTTGGGTGTTAAGAATAGTTCTGTTATGCAAAGATGATGGAAAAAAGTCTCTTTTTAGGGTTCCGTACCTATCTCAAAAGGAAAAAACGGAATCCTTATAGGATAGGATCACTTCGTTGTCCGTCTGTCTGTCTGTCTGTCTGTATGTCAGTCTGTCAAGGACCTTTTTCCCAGGAACGCGTGGAGGTATCAAGTTAAAATTAATATCAAACTAGAAAAAACCAAGCTTCTAAGTCAACGCAGTAAAAAAATATTGCCATATATGCGACATATTTTGATACTCGCAAAAGCAAAATCGCAACCGCAAGTACTTAAAGGAAAAATGCCGAAACAATATTTTTTTTGGGATTTCTACTTTATCAACTTTGAGATAAATTATTTTCAACTACGGAACCCTTCATTATGCGTGTTCCGACTCGCACTTGACCAGTTTTTTTTCCATGTTGCACTGACCCTAAGTAAATTGGGATAAGGGCGAGAGAATGACGATGCAAAGGTCTCCACAATAATCTGCCTGCAGTCTTCTTAACTGCATACCTATCTGGATCTGAACAAGACCTCTTTATAACCTGCAACGATGGCTCTTTGTGACGCAACATTGCCCTACTACGGTTGGTAGGTATATGAAACTGTGATTTCAAATTGTGTATTCCGTGTTCCTGGTGTCGATTTTCGGCACTCACGCTGAATGAGACGTAAAAAATCTTTTTTTTTTGTAAACAACAAGTTCTTACTTTATGTATGTTCCCACTGCTGGGACACAGGCTTCCTCTCGGTGAGAGGGAGTGGATCCCGCGGAATTTTAACTCTTTAAACGTCGATTCACACCCAGGTGTTCAGATAACAATAAAAAATCTATTGTGTCTGCTAATTGGCGTGCGACGGGTTATAATCCACCACGCGGGCACAGTACGGGTTGGTAGATGTCACATGTCTTTGTATTTTTGGTTCTAGGACATAGACGGTTTCCTCACGATGTTTTCCTTCACCGTTTTAAGAGCACACGAAAAAAAATATAAATAATAAATATTTATACAAGGTAAAGCATCTGCCCGAGTTCGAACCCACGACTTACAACTCGGTAAGTCGGAGCCGTTACCACTGGGCCACCACTGCTCTCACTCTAAGTATGGTCACTGCTCAATTATTATTTAAGTAAAATGTATCTACCTACTGGAATCCTACGTCCTAATGCCTGTTGAAACACAATTAACTTCTTTGTTGCGAGACCCCTCGGGGTCAGGTTTCAGCTGAAGCCCTTTAGCCCAATTTCCCATACAAAGTCCGCCTTCCCTGACCTACAGTAAATTGGGGGCGTCAGAATTACAAGAAGTTCCGATGTTTAATCAACGATTCACGTGATTGCTGTTTGAGGTGCCAACTATCTCATTGACATACCTATGACATAAGCAGTGCCCAATGTGGGGATTACCTAATGTACGCGTACTAACGACAAAAAATATTAATTCGGTTAATTTTGTAGCTCCGTGGGTTGCGTGGGTTGGGGCAATAAGCGTCCTTTGAAAAATAAACTCATAAAGAGAGGAGCCTAAAATCGGGACCGTCATTATTAGGTAATAGGTTGTCCCTAAGTTTGAATGCCCATTGCACGATAAGGGATTCCTAAAAGACCGTGAAAGTGACTGATTTTAAAAGAAATTTTCTATAATTACTGTGCGTAATTAGGCTTTACACGGGTCAAAAAATACCGTAGAGCTAGGTATTAATTTATACAGATATAGCCACAGCTTGAGGTACCAATTTTAAAACATGTCCGTAAGGATTGAGTCGCCACATTTCGTATCTTAATGAAATTTAATACTTATTTAGTAGTAAGTTTAAAAATTTTGTAGGTTCGATCCTCGATTTTGTAGGTATAATACTTCAAAAGATATATGAACATAAAGGTGGCACCTCAATCTAAATATTTGGATTGAGTCGCCACGTCAGAACTAGGTACGTCATGGATGAATGTTTATCATTATTTGGTATGATTTAGTAGTAATTGTGTATAGTACCTACTAAAAATCTGAGTCCTGTACTGTTGATATTGAAGAATATACAATACTTTTAATGTGGCTCCTCAATCCATCAATCAATCAATCATAAGAACGTGAATTTCCATGAAATTAATTGGTCAATTTATATTCCACTCCAAAGAACATTTAGTAGTAAGTGTGTTCGAATTTGTAGTATATAGAGAAAGTAGTAAAACTGAGTGAATTTAGTAAATAAACGCATTTTATTTGGCTCCTCAGTCCTGACGTTCTGCAAATAAATAATTGATTGTATCTACCTGAGATCACAACGGAATCAATAACCAGAGACACTAACATTTAGTATAAATGTCTACTAAATACTTATGTACAAATCAACATTGTATATATTCGGTATCTGAAAAAAAAAATACTTTTCGATATTCATTAAGAATTCGCTATTGAGGGTGACCATGTTGTGTGTGTACCTGGGACAAACGGTCAAACTAGGTAAGTCCAACTTCGTTAAGTTAGGGAAGCTACGGAAGATCTTCTCGTCCAAAATATCGCAGTGTCTCGAAACAAAAGTCTTTGACCAGTGTGTGTTGCCAATTATGATTTACGGCACTAAGACGTAGCGTTTTACAATGGGCCTCATAAGAAAGCTCAAGGTCACCCAAAAGCCAAAGAAGAGGGTTATGCTCGGTGTTTTTCTGCGAGATCGAGTTAAGAATGAGGTCCCTTTTGGGGGGAGCAGTGGACGTCTTTCGGCTGAAATGATGATGATGATGATGTTAAATGAAACCAGGATGACTAGTTTTTGAAATTTATTTTTTTAATAAAATCCCTACTTATTTCTAACAGAATTTAGAATTGAATTGAATTGAATTCACTTCGTAAAGGAGAAAAATAATAAAGTGTTCATCCTAAACGTTCTAAATAATTGCCACTTAAATACTAACTTACCTAATAAAGAAACACATTATTACTAATTGTAAAAAACTATTCATACTGCCCATTGATACCTCTGATGTTATGGTAAGCGTTTATAACTACGATTTTGTATCGAAGCGCTTTTGTGTTTTAAAACAAATCACAATTGAAATCAAGATGTGCCAACAAAGATAATTATGCAAATTACGTATAATAACAATGTTACAAAACCGGTCAAGAGCGAGTCGGACTCGCACACCGAGGGTTCCGTTCTGATTTCTGAAAAAGTGTGCTATTTAGAGACATCGTTTTATTTTTCCTGTAATCTTTACACAAACTTCTATCATATAGAATATTTGCAGATTTTTCGCTTCGCAAACTTCGGAGATAAGGGGGGGGGGGGGGGGACGGTATTTTTTTTTACATTTTTTTTTTAATGTTTGAGAATGTGCAAATAGCGCTCTTTCATATGATACCCAATATACCATAGTAAACCCACTTTGAATTTTTAAGACCCCCTTTCAGTCAATGTTGCAAAAAAAGTATAAATATTTCTATTTCTTTCTTATTTGCAAAATAGTTGGGTAAACATCATCTAAAACTGTTCCTAATTTCAAGTTGATAGCATTAGTAGTTCTTGAGATATCCAGCTGTGACAGACAGACAGACAGACAGACTGAGTCACACCATAAGGGTTCCTTTTTTACCATTTTGGTACGGAACCCTAAAAAGGAACTATACCTATACTATATGTTTTAAAAAACAGCACATAATAAGTGGTAGGTCCACTAATCGAATCGCAACCCGCGAAATACAATAATTGAGTACTCCCGATGCCCATCTGTGGTCTCCGAGAGTAAATGCGCGAGTTAGGGTCAGCTCACACCGAGACGCGACGCAACGCGACGCTGCGCGCACATTTTAAAAGAGCGACTCAAAATATAACTTTATTTTCTACACGAAAATATACACATTTCATTGTGAGAATTTAGAATACGTTGCACCATGCAGCGCTGCGCCTCGTGATGCCTCGCAGCGTATAGCGATGCATCGCGACACAACGGTGCTTCGCCGGTACGCGCGTTGTGCAAGAGCGGTGCTGCGCCTCACGAAGCCGCGCGACTACTCTACTACAGTCTCTACTATTTCCGTCCAGACTTCGTGTAGAATTGAAGCAGTTTGGTCGAGTGCTCGAGTGAAATTATAATGATAGACTGGGATCTTGTTATAATCGGACTTCTTGCAGAAGAGGAAGAGGAAGAAGAATACAAAAATAAAATTAATAAGACGCAGGGCGGGGCGGGAGCACGTGGCGAATGTAGACACGTTCCGCTGCGCCGCGCGGCGTCGGCTTGAAATGGCGGCTGCGAAAATTTTTGCAGCCGCCATCTTGGATTTCCATTTTGACCTCATTATCGTTTTAGGTGTTTTTTTTTTTACCTCTAGTGTTTTACACCCTTAAAAAATTTCACAAGTTCCATGATGAAACTATGATGATAATGAAGTTTGCTGTGTTGACTGTACAATATAATCCAAAAAAAATAGGCTTGGTAGTGTCGTTAATTGGAAACGACACTACTGGTAGTGCGGCTGATAGTGTCGTTGCCAATAAACGAAAATTTAAGGGATTCCCTCGATTCCCATGGGATCTCCTCATCAGATTCTGATTTGGTGACAGTGGGACCACCTCGAGAGCATAACCTTTCAAACAAAAAAATAATTGTGCAAATCCGACTATACAGGCTGACTTTGAAAACATGCGACAAAATAGATTTTGTTTCTATAAGCCACGAAACGTACATTTTCTTTTTAAATCACGTATTCATGGTCACCCTACAAAAAAAATTCATACAAAATTAAAGAATAGCTAATAACTTCGTAAATATGTACTTTTTTTTGTATTTTTTTATACCTACATTTTGTAGAAATTTATACAAAATATTGGCGTTTTTTGTTCCAAATTTCGTCACATGATTATGTAGATTAGAGGCAAATCTATTTACCGAAGCATCTGAATTGAGGAGCCACATTAAATATGCTATATCTCCCATTTCTTTCTTTTGTGATTGCCGACTCTTATCCTACAAATCTAATATACTTACTACTAAATGATGTTGAAATTGCGCATTAAATTGAACTACTGCTTCTTTGAAAAATGACCAGTCGTATGTGTATGGTCTGAGGAGCCACACATAATATATTGTAACTTTTTTAATTTTAACACTACTGAGCTCTGATTTTGTCTACTAAATACTCTCAAATACTACTAAATCATACCAAATTATGATAAACATTCATCCATGATGTTCTTAGTTCTGACGTGGCGACTCAGTCCAAACATTTAGATTGAGTTGCCACCTATAAGTTCATATATCTTTTGAAGTATTATACCTACAAAATCGAGGATCGAACCTACAAAATTTTTAAACTTACTACTAAATAAGTATTAAATTTCATTAAGATACGAAATTTGGCGACTCAATCCTTACGGACATTTTTAAAACAACTTTGCTTGCCAATGCTTTGTGCCGTTCCAACTGTCTATTGTTGGACGCGAACAAAGAACCATAGGGGCAGGGTTTCTTCAATGTATCAGTGTACCTATATAAAAAGCAAGTTTAAGGTATAAAGGCATACGTTTTGTCAATAGTACCGACTGCACAATCGCGGGACACATTGCCCTTGGGACGAAATATGTCGTTGGAAGTCATGAGAAAAGGCCCTTGGCCTGCAGTGGAATGATGCAGATAACAGGAGCCAAACCCCACTACTCATAATCAAGAGAATCAAATAGCACTCAAATTAAACAAAATAATAATTGTTTACCATTCTACGAATGACGTAACAACTCTAGACAAATTCCTATGCCACCATTAAAATTCTAACACACCTAAAAATAAGTGCAATAAATTATTTGTTCTAATAATGTCTTCCTCGGTTCCAATAGTGATATTACCTGTGAATAACACATAATTCACACGTCTTGCCAAGCTGTGTGTAGAATAGGTATTAAGGCACTACCCCGAGCAAAACCTTGCGATAGTGCGTTATTCAGAAGCTATTAACTCATTAATTAATAGTAATAAACTACCAACCTACATCTAAAGGCACATTATTAATGTTCGATATTTTAAAATTACTTTGCATTTTTTTATTTTTTTTATTAAATACATTTAAAATCTCCTTGTATAAAAGTGAGTAAAATTATTGATGCAATGCATCTTATGCTAAAGTTGACGTTAAAATCATTTCAGGATTACAGTAATGGATAGATAATTTAAAAGTCTAAATAATTCTAGTTTTATTTCAGATCTATGATAAAGGGGCGTGCGCAGGGAGCAGCACAGAGCGAGACTGAGCGCCGAGACTGAGCGGCGAGACAGAGAACGACCGAACGCTCTAGGTCGTTCGGTCGGGGAAGCGCCTTAACGCAGGTATTATTATTGTAATGGATCTATTATCTACTTACTTCAATGGAATTGGAATATTTTAGCGTAAATAATGATTATGTAACTGTCACGTACCTAGTTTACGTTACGTTTCTCATTTTTTTTTTTTCAAAAAGATTTTTTTTAGTTACATATCATACTAGCTTTTGCCCGCGGCTTCGCCCGCGTGAATGTCGGAAAATATGCCACAGGAACAAAAATATTGAGATAGCTTCTGCCCACAACTTCTTCCGCGTAAAATTTCATGTTCCCCCAACCCACCCTGTCGCATCGCATTGCCTTCCCGGGGTATTACATCGTTTTCGATTAGCGTTCCTTCTCACTTTTTTTTTTGCTCGGCATTTAAGAGTTCTAGTGTGATGTTAAATACGCCTATAGCCTTCCTTAAGAACTGGGCTATGAAATGCAAAAATAATTTATTAAAGTCCGACTGGTAGTTCCAGAGATTAGCGCGTTCAAACAAATAAAAAAAGCGTGTGTGTCAGCTCCGTCGCACGACTGGAGTTTACTCCTGTTTTTTGTGTCGTTCCGAGTTTCCGACTTTCTATTCTATTCAGTAATTTCTGTAGGGCTGGGTTTTTTTAATGAATCAGTGCTATACAAAAAGCAACTTTAATGTTTAAAGGCACTGCTCCCTCTTTCCCCTAATCTCCCTTTCACCCCTCCTCTCTCTCTAACCCCTCCCCTTCCCACCCTTTCACCCTCCCCTCACTGCACCGTTTCACCCCCCTCACCCTCTCCATCCCCCTCTCTCTATCACCCCCTCACCACATCCCTTTCCCGCTAACCTCCCCGCCCCCTCACACCTCTTCCCCGCGCCCTCTTCCCTTCTCCACACCCTCCCCCTCACTATGCTCTCCTATCCCTCGCCCCACCATTAAGCTCTCCCCTTCCCTTTTCCCTCCTCACCACCCCCTCCCATTCCCACCTTCCCCTCTAACCTTCCCTCTGGGAAAAAAACTATTAATGACCAACTTTATTACTTGCTTAGGCAAGTATTTGTGCCAAGTTTCAACTTAATTAAGCAAATGAATAAGATTTTTCATATAAACTATATTCCTTGTTTTCGCCCACAGGGATACAATTTTAAAAAATCGTTTGGGAGATTTCCGTAACTTAAAAGAAAGATTATTTACACCAATTTTCGAGTTAAGCCCCGCAGTAAAACCTTTGCGCGAGAATTGCCTTCCGACCTGTAAAATTGACTACCCCACACGTTATTCGTAATTTTTGGTTTCAAGTATAAGAGTTTTGAGTAAACTGGAACGCGCGTTAAAATTCCTACATACAAACTTTGAGACCCCCCAATCCCTCCTGGGGGGGTAGTTTAGAAAAACTAAAAACACAAACTTTATAGTTTACTTAGATAAATATTTATGCCAGGTTTCAAGTCTATTAACTCAAGGAATAAGATTTTTCATACAAACTTTGGACCCCCGTTTCACCCCCTAAAGGGTTGAATTTTGAAAAATCCTTTCTTAGTGCACCTTTAGACCTCATAAGGAACCTACTTGCCAAATTTGGAATCTCTAGGCGCAGCGATTTGGGCGGTGCGTTGATACAAACTTTGACACATCCCCATACCTCCTGAGCGGGTAGTTTAAAAAAACTAAAAATGTCAAACTTTATAATTTACTTAGATAAATATTCATGCCAAGTTTTAAGTCTATTAACTGAAGGAATAAGATTTTTCATACAAACTTGGGACCCCCGTTTCACCCCTTTAGAGGGTGAATTTTGAAAAATCCTTTCTGAATGCACCCTTACACCTCATAAGGAACCTACGTTCCAAATTTGGAATCTCTAGACCCAGCGCTTTGGCCTTTGCGTTGATATATCACCCAGTCAGTCAGTCAGTTTATCATTTTAAAATTCCTATATTGAGATAGCTTCTGCCCACAACTTCTTCCGCGTAAAATTTCATGTTCCCCCAACCCACCCTGTCGCATCGCATTGCCTTCCCGGGCTTTTACATCGTTTTCGCTTAGCGTTCCTTCTCACTTTTTTTTTGCTCGGCACTTAAGAGTTCTAGTGGGATGTTAAATACGCCTATGCCTTCCTTAAGAACTGGGCTATGAAATGCAAAAATAATTATTAAAGTCCGACTGGTAGTTCCAGAGATTAGCGCGTTCAAACAAATAAAAAAAAGCGTGTGTGTCAGCTCCGTCACACGACTGGAGTTTACTCCTGTTTTTTGTGTCGTTCCGAGTTTCCGACTTTCTATTCTAGTCAGTAATTTCTGTCGGGCTGGGTTTCTTTAATGAATCAGTGCTATACAAAAAGCAACTTTAATGTGTAAAGGCACTGCCCCCCCCCCTCACTGTCACCGCACCCCCCCGCACTGTCCCTCTTCCTCCTAATCTCCCTTTCACCCCTCCTCTCTCTCTAACCCCTCCCCTTCCCACCCTCTCACCCTCCCCCTCACTGTACCGTTTCACCCCCCTCACCCTCTCCATCCCCCTCTCTCTATCACGCCCTCACCACATCCCTTCCCCGCTAACCTCCCCGCCCCCTCACACCTCTTCCCCGCCCCCTCTTCCCTTCTCCACACCTTCCCCCTCACTATACTCTCCTATCCCTCGCCCCCCCATCATCCTCCCCCTCAGCCTCCTCCTCACAACCCCTTCCCTCCCTCTCTCACCACACCCTCCTCTTCCCGCCTTCCCTCCTCACCACCCTCTCCCCTTCCCCTTTCCCTCCTCACCACCCTCTCCCATTCCCACCTTCCCCTCTAACCTTCCCTCTGGGGAAAAAACTATTAATGACAAACTTTATTACTTGCTTAGGCAAGTATTTGTGCCAAGTTTCAACTTAATTAAGCAAATGAATAAGATTTTTCATATTTAAAACTATATTCCTTGTTTTCGCCCACAGGGATACAATTTTAAAAAATCGTTTGGGAGATTTCCGTAACTTAAAAGAAAGATTATTTACACCAATTTTCGAGTTAAGCCCCGCAGTAAAACCTTTGCGCGAGAATTGCCTTCCGACCTGTAAAATTGACTACCCCACACGTTATTCGTAATTTTTGGTTTCAAGTATAAATACTGAGTTTTGAGTAAACCGGAACGCGCGTTAAAATTCCTACATACAAACTTTGAGACCCCCCAATCCCTCCTGTGGGGGTAGTTTAGAAAAACTAAAAACACAAACTTTATAGTTTACTTAGATAAATATTCATGCCAAGTTCTATTAACTCAAGGAATAAGATTTTTCATACAAACTTTGGACCCCCGTTTCACCCCCTTAGGGGTTGAATTTTGAAAAATCCTTTCTTAGTGCACCCTTAGACCTCATAAGGAACCTACGTGCCAAATTTGGAATCTCTAGGCGCAGCAATTTGGGCGGTGCGTTGATACAAACTTTGACAACCCCCAATCCCTCCTGAGCGGGTAGTTTAAAAAAACTAAAAATGTCAAACTTTATAATTTACTTAGATAAATATTCATGCCAAGTTTTAAGTCTATTGACTCAAGGAATAAGATTTTTCATACAAACTTTGGACCCCGTTTCACCCCTTTAGAGGGTGAATTTTGAAAAATCCTTTCTTAATGCACCCTTACACTTCATAAGGAACCTATTTTCCAAATTTGGAATCTCTAGACCCAGCGGTTTGGCCTGTGCGTTGATATATCACCCAGTCAGTCAGTCAGTTTATCATTTTAAAATTCCTACATACAAACTTTGAGACCCCCCAATCCTTCCTGAGGGGGTATAGTTTAGAAAAACTAAAAATGCCAAGTTTCAAGTCTATTAACTCAAGGACTAAGATTTTTCATACAAACTTTGGACCCCTGTTTCACACCTTTAGGGGTTGAATTTTGAAAAATCCTTTTTTAGTGCACCCTTACACCTCACAAGGAACATACGTGCCAAATTTGGAATCTCTAGACACAGGCGGTTTGGGCTGTGCGTTGATACAAACTTTGACACCCCCAATCCCTCCTGAGGGGGTAGTTTAGGAAAACTAAAAATGACAATCTTTATAATTTATGTAGATAAATAGTCATGCCAAGTTTCAAGTTTATTACCTCAAGGAATAAGATTTTTCATACAAACTTCCATCCCTTATTTTACCCCTTTAGGGATGGAATTTCCAAAAATCCTTCCTTAGTGGATGCCTACATTGTATAAGGTATCTGTGAGCAAAATTTCAAGTCTCTAGGTCCAGCGGTTTCGGCTGTGCGTTGATATATCAGTCAGTCAGTCAATCAGTCAGTCAGGACTTTGAATTTTATATATATAGATAGATAATAAATAACATCTTGTCTAAAAACCTTTAAAGGTTTATGTGACAAGGTGGAGGTACCGAGCATTATAAAGGTATTTGATGAAACAAAACATAATATGAGGCTTGTGTTCTCGCAGTACCAGGCAGGTATATGGCACCGCTTTTCGCCAGTTATGTTCAAAACCCATAGGACCTATTTAGAAGGCGGGCCTATTGCTATCCGGGTACATATCCAGACGACGAGAATCTGGACTGATAATGAGAATTTCAGAATTTCCTAATCTAAAAAATCAAAAATCACTTTGTCCGACCCGAGAATCAATATCCGGACCCCACGCACTGCAGTCGCACTCTTGCGAACACTAAACCAAGAAGGCAGTCTATTGATTACCTGCCATAAAATTATTTATTACCTTTGCGTTTGAAGCTCTAGGCTATGGCAGTAAGTAAGTTTGTGGCATCATAGTTAATTTACAAGTGGAAGGGACATCAGCGCACAATGGATTCAATAGATGATTCTGAAGCCTCTAGGTGTTGGAATTTTTCAACGGTTATAAAAAAAAAAATAGCTGTTCCATACATGTTGACCGCGTATTGCACTTTTGTAGAAAATAGCAGATTTTTTTTTATAACCATCAAAAAATGCTCATGGAGGGTCCAGAATCATATGTACTGAATCCATGGTAACAGGTTGTGCGTTGATGCCACCATGTATGTCCAACATTATTGAAAGCTTGGCCGAATTTAAATGGCGAACCGGAACAACACATACTTTGTTTACAATTCGGATGCGGAGTTCGTCTGCAGTAGACCGGAGTGTCGTAGGTATGTCCCTTCGCCTTCCCCTGACAGGGAATTTCAACACGTGACAGAATCTATACGAAATTCAACATTCGTCAATGCCTAGGTATATGGTTAACACTCTTCCCGGGACCATGACCTGTGTTTCTTATCTGTTCTACTGGCTGGTGAAGATTAAGATCACCTTGCTACTCGCTGACGTCTGAGTCAGTCAGCCTGATTTCACTGCTTAGGACACCGATTAGCAATGATTTAACAACTGTTGCACTCAAGTTGCACTCGGTACTCCTTCCACATCCAGTCTGCCCAAGCCACTTGTATGATGGTCGGCTCATCTAGCTTGCTCAACTCAACACAAATAATTAATACACGAACGCGATACATATCCAAGTCAGTCCGAGCGCCATCCGACCGATAGTTTCCGTACCGCAGTGCATACTACTTGAATTACAATTTATTTATTTATTTATTTATTTATTTATTTTTATTCATTAACACATACATTTGTTTTAACAGGTAATACCCAAGTTAACAAAAGTAGTCATAAAATTATTGCTAATTGTCCCAAGTAACGGGGCTGGGTAGAAGCACAAGTTACGCAGTGGACAACATACTAAGTGTCACCCTCTGGAATTCCGCCAAAGAGCAAGAAAATATGTCCAAACGCCGAGAGACACTATTGAGTATTCTTACTGCACGAATCACCGGTGCAAACTTTAATAAGTTTGTACGGGTAGCTGGAACTTTAAAAAGTTCCTCCCTCGGACCCAACCGTAACCTCCTGTCTGGAACGAGTAATCCCAACGATTCCAATATTTGTGGATTATTCAGTATCCCACGAAAAACCATAAAAACATATTTTACCAAAGCAAGGTTGCGCCTTACTTCCAACTTATAGTATCCAACCATCCCTATAACAAAGAGAGTTGGATACATAAGCGGGTAGAAAGGGTAGACACCATACTGCCTGAAGTATAAGTATCGGGTAAATTTGTTTTGCATCTTTTCCAACATTTGAGAATACTTCACTTCATAAGGATTCCAGATGATAGCAATTTACAACTAACTACTGTAATCTATTCTATTAGTGTTTGTTACAGGATTACAATAGGTATTATAAGTAGGTGATAAACCAAACGTGTCGTTAGCGTGGATAATGTAAATAAGTGGTGATATATGGCTACCTATACATATGATAATCAGCCTATAGTAGTACCTACCTAGTAAGCTAAGAAAAATGTAAATAAACAATCCCAGTTCAGGTTAAATACTTACGCAACCATTCATTAAGGCGAGTAGTAATAATGCCAACTATCGCCACCATTGAGAAAAAAATCATAGGTCTGGAGATATGAAACATTTTCTTCCTCTGTTCACATTTCAGTCAGTTGAGGTGGAATGTTATGTTTTGTATCAAAAAAATCAACACTAAACCTCCTAGGTTCGAAGATTAGTAACACATTCATGTGTACGTAAGTAGGTTTCAACCTTATATCTCACCTCTTTGCCTAGTCTATCCACTTTAAGAAACAGTCAATATTTTCCTATCAGTTCATAGAAATATTTTGTGTACAAGCCGTGTATAAGTGGCTAGGCGGCCCGTCGCGCGCCGACAAAAAATGTACGGGGACAATCGTGTACTCGAGCAAAAAACTGCGGGAGAAAGCCCCTTCCGCGAATCGTGTCAGTGGATATCCTAAAATGCCCAGGCCTCCAATAGATTAAAGACGACCCTATCTACTCCCACCTCGGGAAGTTCTTTTCTTCACAAAAACCATAGTCTTTATCCCAAATCTAGTTCCAGGAGTCTCATAGACTAAACCTACATATTACTCACAACAATGTTGTCATTTTGTCAATACAGTGGATCAAGATCACAGACTGATGTGTTTTACGACAGCCATCTGGATTTAGTGAGCGATCAATCTATAGTTAACTGACTGTTTATGGTACTATTAATAATTATTACCGTGAAGTACTGCTTGTTAGCTTCGCTGCGTTGATCTCGTGGTTGCAAGAGCGCGACAGCTGAGCGTGGGGTCCTGGGTTTGATTTCGGGTTGGGCAAAGTGTTATTGGGGTTTTTCCATTAGGAATTTCTTAGTAAAAGCCCGGAGTTTGAGAGTTGGCGATGTGATACTCCCGTACCTCGGAAAGCACGTTAAGCCGTTGGACCTGCACCTGGGGGCTTACTATGAGCTCTTATCTCTTCTCTCTCTTAGTAGTTTATCAGCCATCTCGTTACCATACCACAAGCATTAGGTTGCTTAGCTTGGGACTAGATAGCGTTGTGTGAAATGTCCAAGGATATTTATTTATTTCTTATAGCAGGGCAGAAGTTGAATATTTCCAGTGAAAGAGAGATACGGTGCAATAGATCGTATATAGCTCCGTCTCTCTCTCTCTCTCTCACTGGAAACGTTCAACTTCTGCCCTGCTATATGAACTCATAGTAAGCCCCCTGATCTCTCTCCGGTTGTGTCGGATTGCCGTCCCATCGGACTATGAGAGTATGGGAAAATTGCGCATACACTTGTGCACTATAATATCTCCGGCGCCGAAGGCAGAAGGCCAATTCTCGTACTTACTTATATAAAACGTTCAAATTCAAGTCGCAGTCTTGTCTCAGCGACAGTGGGCGCTTTTCCACTGGCGGGACGTCGTCGCCGGCATTGTGCCGGCACCGATATCGGCCCGGCAGTCGGGGAAGCAAAAATGTATGAAATTATATGGCACGTTTTTCCGTGGCGTGATGACTCCCAACGATGCCAGCGCCGATATCGGTGCTGGCAAGCCGGCGACGTCCCGGACAGTGAAAAAACGCCCATTCAATGCTACTATTGAAGAGAAATTAGAGGGTTTTTTGACAGATTGCGACTGAGATTAGAATGCGGAGGTTCTTAAAATTACGAGAATTGCCCCTCTGGTCTCCAATGAGATTGGTCGCATTGGCCGAAATTCAGTCTGGAGGATTATTATTTGTTAGGTTCGTAGCTTATTGACAGATATTTCATCACACATTGTGGGCTCGCAAAATTTAGATACACCTCTGCCTTAAAGGGATAGGAGAGTCTATTCAAAAGAGGATAACTGCATATTATCTTATTTTTAACCGACTTCAAAAAAAGGAGGAGGTTCTCAATTCGGTTGTATGTTTTTTTTTTTTTGTATGTTTGTTACCTCAGTACTCCGTCATTTATGAACCGATTCGGAAAATTATTTTTTTATTTGAAAGGGTATACTTCCAGATTGGTCCCATTTTTATCAAAATCCAGTTCTGATGATGGAATCCATGAGGAATCGAGGGAACTCTTCAAATATTATAGGCATACCTATTTTGGTATTTTCATCAACAAATCAAGCGTTTGCATTCAGAAAGTATCATCTGGTGAAGTGGAACTGATGAAGAAGACCACAGAAAGCCACGAGAACTCCTCAACGATGATAAGTATTTCACGGGTGGCGATAAGATATCTCGATTAATAGTTAAGCGACTATGACGAAGCTTTAAATAAATGGTTCTGATAAAAATGGTACCATCGAACCGATCTGATGAAGAAGCCGGAAGGTAGGCATCGGAACTCAGTAATAAAACAATGTATCCTTGACGTGTTTGGGCTTATTGGAATCGACATGATGTGCACTCTGGCTATAAATGATTCAAATTGCGCTAGGTACTTGAGTTGTATGTTACTTGTGGCCTTGATTGTCAGAATGCAGATTTCGTAGCCTCGTTATCTCTGTCAACTAAAACTACGCCTACCAAACTTCTGACACGACGTAACGCGACGTATTTTCTTTTTGCAAAGTTTTTATTTGAAATGGTATACTCCTGAGATGGTCGCATAAAAATATCTTCAAGTTTTGATGAGTGGCTTTTGAGTTAGCTTCAATAATTTAATACGTATTTTTCCCAATTTACCTAGTCTATGTGGATGCTGCTCTAATTTAATTGCAGAGTGGTATTCAGATTTGTGTGGGGTAGGTAGGCACCACTAAAAAGTGAAAAATATTTTTTTTTTTACAAAATAAAACAACCGATTCCCAAAAAAACACTACAAAGTGAAAAATAACTTTAATTTCGGAAGTCGGTGGCAAAAAAAAATGAAAGTAAATAAAAAACCAAAGACACCGACTTCCGAAATTAAAGTTATTTTTCACTTTGTAGTGTTTTTTTGGGAGTCGGTTGTTTTTTTTTTTTAAGAAAATGTGTTACGAAATCAACAGATCGTGAACATATTGTCATTCATCTTTGAGTAAATAATTATCCTGTTTAGTTTGGATCATGATTTTTCAAGTCCAATTTGTTAGTTAGAATATCCTTTTTGCATTCGTTCAAGATGTAATAATGATGTATTTTAGCATAAACAAGAAGACCTCGTATTCAGTTGAAAGAAATTAAAAATTGAAGATAACCCCTTTTGAAACGAGACTACTCCAGTTACAGGTAATTATTGTAGTAGGTACCTACACATTGGTAAGAGGCTCTTCATAGGATAAGGTTTGGCCTTTCCAATTTGTAGGACAAACAAAGGACCATAAGGGCAAGGGGAACCAGTTCATTCAAAAAGCAACTTTATGGTGTAAAACTTAGAAGTTTTTATTTTTGACTTTTTATTTGTTGTACCTACTAAATTACAGTGACAGGAAGCAACATCCACATAGACTGAGAAAAAAAATATGTATTATTGAAGCTAACTCAAACACCACCGAAACAAAGTTATAGTACATTATGATATAAGTGCGGTAAGTTGAAAATTACAGCCGAGGCGATATTGCTACCCAGACCCTTTACGAGCAAATGTGTTATAAATAAATTTTATAACACATTTGCTCGTAAAGGGTCTCTTATTTCACGAATTTCAATATCGTAATGTATGTCATTACGTACTTGTGCGTAATTGTAATGCAAAACGCACGGGTTTCTTTTTAATAAGGTAAAACGTAAGGTTTATCAAGATGCTCCGTCTAAAACGTTCGGTACTTTTTAAATCTTAGCAAAGAGTTTTTATGTCAGAAAAGTGGTCAACATTTTATGAATAAAATTAACTTTGGGAGATAAAATATAAAAAATAAACATTAATTAAATTAAAGAATTAATTCTTTAATTTAATTTAATTAAAGAATTAATTCTTTAATTTAATTAATTTTTAATGCCTTATGATGGGAAATCATGGGGCATCGAAAAATTCTCCTTTTTGTATTATACTTGTACATATTAATTTTTTTAAGTCTGTTAGATTTTAGCAAGTATTTTTATTCCTAAGACCAATTGAATAAATAAATATTTTAGATTATGTATAATAATATTACTTTTGACAATAAATTGCAACAACAAAAACAAAAAAATATAAATTTACTTTATTAGTAATACTGGCTGTTTTTGTGCCTTTGCAATAAAAAAAAAAGCGCCTAATTTGTGAACAAGTAAAAATTATTCCGCGCGCTTTTTCTTTTCGCTGTATTGTTTTTATATGAAAATGTCGTCAAGTAATGATGAATTTATTAATTCGACACCGCCAGAAGTCTCAGAGGCAGCGAAAAAGGCAACTCTAAGCCTCTATGCCTGAAAAATCGACCGATAGATCAAGCGTATCAAAATTTTATCTTATGGAAAACAAGCAAAGATCCAAATTCATTTTCAGAAAGTGTGTTTTTAAAGATTTATTCGTTTAAGAAAGTCCGAGTTTTATTTATTTCCTCGCAAATATGTTATAAAACGTCGTATGACATACGTGCGCTTTGATAATTACAGCCTCTGCTTTCTTGTAGCCCTCGCCTACGGCTCGGGCTAGCAATATCGCCTCGGTTGTAATTTTCAACTTACCGCACTTATATCATAATGTACTATTACATAGGACCAACTTCCAGGTATAACCTCCCGAATAAAACAAGAATCGTTCAAATAGGACTATTTCGTAAAAAGTTACTTAGGTGTGGTCATAATAACACAAAATATATATAGGTAAGTATAGGTACACGTAGACTTGAGAACCCCCTCCTTTCTTTTTCGTCGGTTAAAAAATGTGACTGTTATTTTATTATAGGTTGTGGTGTCTTGCAAACACACGGTCGAAGTCGCGGGCAGAACCTAGTAATGTTAATAAAATACCTGCCACTAAAAGTTAACGGTGTGCGGCCATCAAACCGGAAGCGGAAAGAGCTAAATGGCACATGTGTGTGGGTAGGTAATGTTTTACAATTTGCGGTCTGTAAAAGCCCTAATAAAAATGTACAATATTCTTCACATGTTGTGCATGTAAAAGGTAGAAAGATTACATTTTAAATTATCACTTTTCCTGTACACCATTATCCGCTTTTCAGCAGGAAGGTTATACAAAGGTGATGAGATGTGGTCGTCAAAGGTGTGAACAATTACCTCATAAGTACCTAGTTACAAAATGTATGTAAGTACAAAAAACAACCGACTTCCAAAGAAAATACTAAGGAAGTAGGTACCTACTTACCTACACTACAGTGAAAAATAACTTTAATAAGTACTTATCGGAAGTTGGTGGCAAAAAACGAAAATAAAAAACCAAAGAAACCGACTTCCGCTATTAAAGTTATTTTTCACTTTGTAGTGATTTTTTTTTGGAAGTCGGTTGTATTTTTTTATTTATATAAGTAATTTAAAAAAATATATAAAATTTAAAAAAAAATAAAAAAATATTTGGGACCTTGACGGCTAACCAAGGCCAAGGGCATTCAAGACACAATTTAATTAGCCATTCAACAATAATAACAGCGCCACCTATCTTATTTTATTATGCACTAGCTTTTGCCCGCGACTTCGTCCGCGTTTCCGTCGTTTTTCGTAAAAAAGTACCATATGTCCTTCCTCACGGTTCAGTGGTTTTGATGTAACAGACAGATTAACTTTCGTATTTTAGTAGGGAAATATAATATGTCAATCCACAATACTGTTGAAAAATATCGCAATAAGGAACCGCAGATAGCTGTGCCCGCGACTCCGTCAGCGTGTAACTCCTTGTATGTTATTAAGTTAATGTATTGGACTGCTAAGCTATCGGGAGTTACACGTGTTATTGTGAGTCAACCATAAAGGATAGACATATGCTGTTGTGGCATATTTTTTAGATAATTTTATGTAGAACATTTCCGTCATAAATGATTTCTATGTAGCTTTAACCATTAAGGCTGCACACGCGTCGGAAGCTTAAAAAATGGAACAACTTCTCCCGTTTTCCCAACATTTCCCTTCACTGCTCTGCTCCTATTGATTGTAGCGTGATGAAAAGTATACTATAACCTCCCCAGGAGTATAAAGAATAATTGTATCAAGTTTCGTTAAAATCCGTTGAGTAGTTTTTGTTTCTATAAGGAACATACAGACAGACAGACAAAAATTTTACTGATTGCATTTTTGGCATCAGTATCGATCACTAATTACCCCCTGATAGTTATTTTGAAAATATATATCATGTACAGAATTGACCTCTCTACAGATTTATTATAAGTATAGATGAACCTATCTGTATCAGCGCGTAGCGCTATAGCTGTGGCGCACGGTGCTACACCGTGTTGTCGTGTGTTGTGGCCAACAAACTTTTAAATGTCTATAGACCAACAACATGTTGGTATATAGACATTTAAAAGTTTAAAAGTATGTTTATGTGTGCCTACGTGGCTAATATTAACAAAAACTCGGAAGCCAAAATAATAAATACCTAGTATTAAAATGTTGTGAATCCGGAACGCCTCTCTGGATCTTCTCACTAGGATTCAAAGAGTTGATGTTAACGGAAAAAGATCACCCGGATCTGTAGTAACAATGGGGGTCCCCCAGGGCTCAATTCTTGGCCCATTTTTGTTTCTTATTTATATTAATGACTTGCCTTACCTCATAAATAGAGATCGGATAATCGGATGCATATTAACCTAAAGTTGAGGTGTTGGCTAAGTATGGAGTGGGCTTTTGGATTAAAAAATCCCAGAATTCCGGTATCGGCCAATTTTGACTTCTGATTATAGAATCGAATGTATAATATACCTACTTAAGTTCAGATGTTAGTTAATATAGATTGCACTTAAAAAAAAAAGAAACCCGGGATTCTGGAAAGAAAATTTTTAAGTTCTGATTTTGGAATCGAATGTTTTAGTTAAGTACTTGCGTTCAGGTGTTGGCTAATATGGATTGTACTTTTGTATTTAAAAAAATACCAGGACTCCGGGAATAGAATCGAATGTATATTTACTTTAGGTTTTGGCTATTAAGGAATGCACTTTTGTGTCGATCGTCAAAATATCGCGATTCCGGAATTGATAAATGAAGTATTTTTTGAAAGGGTAACTTTTTTATCACAAAATTTTCATAGGGTGTTCTACTCATGAGCAACTTTCACTATGGGATCAACCCGTAAATCACGAAACATAAGTCAGCTGTTTCTTACATTTTTTTTTTCAGTGAAAACTTCTGAAAATGTAAATCCAAGATGGCGGCTTCAAATATTTTCAGATTTTTCGTAATGGGTGTCGTTTTATTGGTTTTTGAGGGTGTTAAAGCCGATAGTGACACTAAAATGTAAATCCAAGATGGCGGATGCGAATATTTTTAATTTTTCGTCATGTGTGTCGATTTCATGGTTTTCGGGGTTGTTAAAGCTGATAGTGACATTAAAATGTAAATCCAAGATGGCGGCTGCGAACATTTTCTAATTTTTCGTCATGGGTGTCGTTTTATTGGTTTTCGAGGGTGTTAAAGCTGATAGTGACATTAAAATGTAAATCCAAGATGGCGGCTGCGAATATTTTCTAATTTTCGTCATGGGTGTCGTTTTATTGGTTTTCGTGGGTGCTAAAGCCGATAGTGACACCAAAATGTAAATCCAAGATGGCGGATGCGAATATTTTTAATTTTTCGTCATGTGTGTCGATTTCATGGTTTTCGGGGGTGTTAAAGCTGATAGTGACATTAAAATGTAAATCCAAGATGGCGGCTGCGAACATTTTCTAATTTTTCGTCATGGGTGTCGTTTTATTGGTTTTCGAGGGTGTTAAAGCTGATAGTGACATTAAAATGTAAATCCAAGATGGCGACTGCGAATATTTTCTAATTTTCGTCATGGGTGTCGTTTTATTGGTTTTCGAGGGTGCTAAAGCCGACAGTGACACCAAAATGTAAATCCAAGATGGCGGATGCGAATATTTTTTAATTTTTCGTCATGGGTGTCGATTTCATGGTTTTGGGGGGTGTTAAAGCTGATAGTGACATTAAAATGTAAATCCAAGATGGTGGCTGCGAACATTTTCTAATTTTTCGTCATGGGTGTCGTTTTATTGGTTTTCGAGGGTGCTAAAGCCGATAGTGACACTAAAATGTAAATCCGAGATGGCGGATGCGAATATTTTTAATTTTTCGTCATGGGTGTCGATTTCATGGTTTTCGGGGGTGTTAAAGCTGATAGTGACATTAAAATGTAAATCCAAGATGGCGGCTGCGAACATTTTCTAATTTTTCGTCATGGGTGTCGTTTTATTGGTTTTCGAGGGTGTTAAAGCTGATAGTGACATTAAAATGTAAATCCAAGGTGGCGGCTGCGAACATTTTCTAATTTTCGTCATTAGTGTCGTTTTATTGGTATTCGAGGGTGTTAAAGCCGATAGTGACACTAAATTGTAAATCCAAGATAGCGGATGCAAATATTTTTTTATTTTTCGTCATGGGTGTCGTTTTCATGGTTTTCGAGGGTTGTAAAACCGACCGAAATTTTTGCAGCCGCCATCTTGGATTTACATTTTAATGTCACTAGCAGCTTTAGTACCCATCGAAAACCATGAAAACGACACCCATCACAATTTTTTTTTTAAATTTTCGCAGCCGCCATCTTGGATTTACATTTTAACGCCATTATCGGCTTTAAAACTCTCAAAAACCAATAAAACGACACTCATGACGAAAAATTAGAAAATTTTCGCAGCCGCCATCTTGGACTTACATTTTAACGCCACTATCGGCTTTAAAACTCTCAAAAACTATGAAAATGACACCCATGACGAAAAGTTAGAAAATTTAGCAGCCGCCATCTTGGATTTACATTTTAACGCCACTATCGGTTTTACAACCCTCGAAAACCATGAAAACGTCACACATGATAAAAAAAATTAAAATGTTGGCAGCCGCCATCTTGGATTTACATTTTAACGCCACTATCGGTTTTACAACCCTCGAAAACCATGAAAACGTCACACATGATAAAAAAAATTAAAATGTTGGCAGCCGCCATCTTGGATTTACATTTTAACATCACTATCGGCTTTAACACCCTCGAAAGGCATGAAAACGACAACCATGACGAAAAATTTTAAAATTTTGCAGCCGCCATCTTGGATTTACATTTTAACATCACTATCGGCTTTAACTCCCTCGAAAAGCATGAAAACGACACCCATGACGAAAAATTTGAAAATGTTCGCAGCCGCCATTTTGGATTTACATTTTAACATCACTATCGGCTTTAAAACCCCCGAAAACCATGAAAACGACACCCATGACGAAAAATTCGAAAATGTTCGCAGCCGCCATCTTGGATTTACATTTTAACGTCAGTATCAGCTTTAACATTCTCGAAACCCATAAAAACAACCCCACCGATATAGTGACGGTACCTTCCAGTGACAACTATTTTAATTCGGCAGCTTTGTATTTCTCGCGGGGATCACGTGTAACAAACGGAATATTTATGTGATCCCGATTTCCCGGTATTTCCAAATAAATAAAACCACGTTATTTATGAAGTCGTTTCCATACCATGTATCCGATTAGTTGTGCATTCCCACATTTTCTAGAATCCCGGGATTTATAGTAAGAAAAAAAATGCTAAGAAGCCGCTTCCATACTTTGTTAGCGAAATATTAAGTTTAGGTTAATATGCATCCGATTATCCGATCTCTACTCATAAAGGATAATCATGATATAGTGTTATTTGCAGATCACACTTCACTTTTATTTAAACTCAAACGTCAGCAGCTGGTTACTGATAATGTAAACAGCGCCCTCGCAAAAGTAGTTAACTGGTTTAATGTTAATAACCTACTCTACTTCTTAACGAGAAGAAAACTTAGTGTATTAAGTTTACGATACCTCATGTTAGACAAGTAAAAACTAGTGTTCTCATAAAGGGTGAAGAGTTGATTCCCGAAGATACCACAGTGTTCCTGGGCATAACTTTAGACGCCAAACTTCAATGGGGCCCCCATATAGGTAAATTGTCGAAAAAGCTTAGCTCTGCAGCATACGCCGTTAGGAAAATTCGTGATTTAACTTGTTTAGAGACAGCCCGTTTAGTATAGGTACTTTAGTTATTTTCATAGTGTGATGTCGTACGGTATTCTGTTGTGGGGAAATGCCGCCGATATTCAGACAATTTTTGTTTTACAAAAAAGCGCAATTCGTTCAATTTACAAATTAAGTCCCAGACACTCCCTCAGAGACAAATTTAAAGAAATTAATGTGCCTTTGCAGTATATTTATAAAAATCTTTTGTATGCTCATAAAAATATCAATCTGTTTAAAAAATACAGTGACGTCCATAATGTAAATACCAGGAACAAACACGTTGTACCTACAACCAGGCTTAAGAAAATAGGTGGTTCGTTTAGATGCCAATACGTATACGTTTTTATAATAAACTACCTAGCCACATTCAAGAACTAAGCCTTAATAAATTCAAAAATTGTATAAAGCGGAAACTTTGTCAGAAAGCCTTTTATACTGTCAAAGACTATATTGAGGACAAAAAGGCTTGGGATTGAGCTGCTCCAATAAATTTACACAATTAATGTTGATTTATATACCTTTTTACATATTATATACAACAAAATGAATATTTATTTTGTAAAGTATTACTTATATTATTTTTATTTATTGTGAATGTGAAGTGCGTGCGTGCTACGTGGATCATTGTTTTTATTTATTTTATTTTATCCTTTTCTCAGTTTTAGTCATAGTCTGGCAGTTTGAATAATTTATGCGGCCTACCCAAATGTCTTTTCTTTGGTATTGTTCGTCGAATCGTTAAGCTCCTTAAGTTTTGAGTTGAGCTGCACGATTACTGACAAATGCGTGCACTGACTGGATAGGTCCACTCAATCTGTGTGGTTCTTTCCTCCAAAGACCATTTCAGACAGCAATCTACATGGTCTTCACATGATCTGACCAAGATTATGTCTGGACTTTAGACTGTGACCTCTGAGTTTGTTTCGGCGTTTCTTCTCAGAGTAGTCAGATATGAAACGTTGACCTCATCTAGTTTTAAAAAATATGATTGACGTGTAAAAGTGTTTGTACAAACCTACTTACAGAAAATAAATCATTTATCATTTATCATCAGTGGTTGTCTTAGAGCATTTAACCTAGTGGTTGTAGAGGGTTGGATCTAGAATCGTTTGGCAGGAGGAGGGGGGTGAATGGGGTGAAAGTTGGTAGGGGTTGGGTCCCTGATTATAACGCTACCACTCTCATTACAAGGTAATGCATATTTTTTGAGAAATTAATAAAAATTATTTCTAACCTCAAATCAGATAAACAGTGAAACGAAATGTCAAAATGGGCGATTGACAACCAAATTTGTATCAATATATTGTCTGCGGTGTAAAATGTCGTGTAAAATACGTGAAACGAAACGCAAAAAAAAAAAGTCAGTGTCATTCAACCTAGAAATTCTGCTCAGAAGGAAGTTAGTGTGCACCCCACTTTATAGTTAAAATAGGTCGAATCTGTCCCAAAACCGAATCGGGGCACCCCGACTTTACGTAGTCTTTTGGCTGGCATACTAGAGTGTATATAAAAACCCGGAGGCGCGGAGGGAGAGCAGCCCCCGCCCGCTGTAACAAAGGTTAGGCACCCATGCGAGCCGCAGCGGCTGAGGTTGGTCGCCGGAGGCGACCAGCAAACCGAAGCTGCGGAGGTGAGCATGGGTGCCTGTCCTTTGCTAAGTAAGGGCGAAGGGGCTGCACTTCCCGCAGCGCCGGAGACGTTGCAGAAGCAACTTAAGTGTTTAGAGGTTAGGTTGCAATAATTAGTTTTTTTTTCAAGAATGGTGCTTATCTTTACATGGGAGTTGTGGGGGAGGGTGCGTTAGGGTACCCCCCACCCACCCTCAACCCCTACTTCTGCCATACGATACTAAAAGTAGGTAACTTTAAAGTGTTTTGAGGTTAGGTTACAATAATTAGTTTTTCTCAAGAACGGTGCATTACCTTTTCATGGGAGTGGTGGGGGGGGCTCAGGGTACCCCCCTCCACCCCCCCACACCGCCCCCACCCCCCTCCTCCTGCCAAACGATTCTAGATTTTAACCGTTGTAGACCTTAGACTTCATCATCTAAGTTGTAGACTAAAATATTTTACTATCTTTCGAAAACTGGTTAAAATCTAGAATCGTTTGGCAGGAGGAGGGGGGTGGGGGCGGTGTGGGGGGGTGGAGGGGCCCTTAACGCGCGACGGCGAGCGAGCGAAGCGAGCGGTGCCGCGGCAGCGGCCGCCGAGCGCCATATTCCCTCTATTTTTGGTGAATCATTTGGGTTAGGTGAGGCGGTGAATGTCTCGTATATTAGACGATGAAAGCCTCAGGGTCATTGACCTTGATGTCAAGGTCAATGGTACTCGTACTGTAAATTTTTTTTTTTTTTCGGCGTCTATTATTTTGCGCACTTTGTTGTTTTCAATAATACACACTAAAAAAGGTCTATTGTACCCAAAAAAAAATAGCTAGTATATAAAATCGCCGGGTGCGTTTGTACAGTGGTTCCCACGTATTTTACACGACATTTTACACCGCAGACAATATATTGATACAAATTTGGTTGTCAATCGCCCATTTTGACATTTCGTTTCACTGTTTATCTGATTTGAGGTTAGAAATATTTTTTATTAATTTCTCAAAAAATATGCATTACCTTGTAATGAGAGTGGTAGCGTTATAATCAGGGACCCAACCCCTACCAACTTTCACCCCATTCACCCCCCTCCTCCTGCCAAACGATTCTAGCTCTTGCTAGATCCAACCCCATGCAATTGTTGTGTTTTAGTCGATTTTTCATAATATTTTTCTCATTTTATTATCTGTTGCAGCAAAAATATTTTGACAGCTGCTGTCTTTTGACTTTTCAAGATTTCGAACTTGGTGTACGAAGTTCCCAACAGTTCCCATTTCCCAAGTTTTTCATAAATATTATTGATTTTGCCAAGCATTTAAAATTCAGAGAACAAAGGAGACGCATATTATGAAACGAGTGTACGTTTACAGAAATAAGTCTGAACAAAATGGAAAAGTTCTGGCCGTGGAAAACACGATTGAAGCACTAAAATCGGAAATATCAAAACAGTTCGAAGAGAGTCAAGAAAACTTGAGGTTGTATTCGTCAAATGGCTGTGAAATTGTAGATTTGAGAGTACTTAGGGATGATGACAAGTTATATTTATGTGTTGACGGCGACGGGGAGTCGAAAAATTGTGATATTATAGCAAATTCAATGCAAAATTTGGGCCTGGGAGATGGCATAAAACCAGGCAAGGCTGTAGCTGATTGGATAACTCTGAATGTTGGTGGCAAGCATTTTACTACATCTCGGTCGACACTGTTGGCCAAAGAGCCTTTGTCAATGTTGGCGCGAATGTTTGCTGATGACCATAATGTGTACTTAATGACCCCAAGTGCTACAGATTCTGTTGGAGCGTATTTAATAGACCGTAGCCCGGAGTACTTTGAGCCTATTCTGAATTATTTGAGGCACGGCGATGTGATAATAGATAAGCATGTTAACCCGAAAGGTGTGATGGAAGAGGCTGTGTTTTATGGTGCGTATGTTTTATTACTTGTGTAGTAATTGGGTTGTGGAGATCCGGTAGGAAGTCGCTCCGTGTAAAATACAGGTATTCAGCTGCGCATCGGGTTAGACTGGAAGCCGACCCCAACATAGTTGGGAAAAGGCTATGCAGAAGACAATGTTTTATTAAGTACTTGTGACTCTCAAAATATTTTGACCTCTTTCTTTGAAAGATGTTCTATGTTTGTTTATAATTATATTCTTGAGAGTAGTTTTTTGTTAGGAGAAATACTGGGCTTTATTGGTTTCGGTAAAATGTTGATGTTGACTTTAAATTTCAAGTATCCTTTATTCCCTATAAATTAATATTCCTACTAATATTTGTTTAAAAACAACATTGAGTCTACATTAGCACCCACACCGCACCGCTGGAAATTCCAAGGACAGGAAACTATGGTTCCTTTTATTAATTAGTATTGTTGGTCACAATGATATTTAATTCATATTTTCCTCATTGAAGTAGCCACTACATACTTACTCATACATTATCATAAAAGTTTTAATATTAAATAAGTTAGTACATAACATAAATAACTGCATGATACGGGGTTTGGCGCTAATAGTGGTTCAACTTTAAGGGGTCAATACACCATTTATTCAGCTATCACAAACCACAACTTGAACCACTTTTTGTTTTCATAGGTCTTGGAGTAAAATATATTTTTATTCTTTTTTTTTCATTTACACTTTGCTTAACTAATTTGGCTGTAATTTATATGTATAAATGACACAATTTTTTATTTAAGTAATTTTTTTGTTTATAAATATCACTACATAGTATAAAACAAAATCGCTTCCCTCTGTCTGTCTGTCCCTCCGTATGTATACTTAGATCTTTAAAACTATGCAACGGATTTTGATGCGGAGTGATTCAAGAGGAACGTTTATATGTATAATAAACGCAGGCAAAGCTGCGGGCAAAAGCTAGTTATATATACAAAAAACAAACAATGTAACTTAAATAACGCACAACCTCTTAAGGAGAGGAAAACTGAAATTGCGAAAAAAAAATCAACTAAGTAAGTATTCCCTATATTTTGCCAAGTTATGTGAACATAAATGTAGGGAACAGCTGATTTTTTTCGCGTATATTTCTGCCTGTGTGTACTGTAGGTGTTCTGGCAAGGCCTTAACCTTTGGTGAACACAGGAGCGATGTTATGTTATTTCTGCCCCAACAAAGCAAAGACTTTCTAAAAATGTACGCAGGGTGGGTGCTAAGCTGGGTGCTTAGGGTTCTAAATAAGTCAATGCACTTTGAAATTAATATTTATTTAAAACTAATTCCGCTGGATCTGCTGGATCACAGAGCCAGTTAATGTAGCGACGCTTGGAGAACCACACGTCAAGTAGCAGATGTCTTTCAGCTGATGATTTTATTATTATTATTATTTTTTATTATTATTATTTTGGTTAAACACACTAGCAGCTAATTAGCTGATGCGTGTGTATCAAATAGCTTGGAGATATTTAATCTGTCCAGTCGATTCTTGAAGCAGTTCAGTGAGGGAGCCGTCACAACATGATGATGATCATGATGATGAAAACTTCATCCACATTTTATCTGATTCCAGGTATAGACTCGATGATACCACAATTAAACCTTCTAATTGAGGAGTCGCAGAGCAGTTGTGGTATCAACCATGCCCTGACACGGATGGATGTTGTTCGCTCCATAATAATGACACCTAATACTTGGGAGTTAAGGTTCCAAGGTGTTAATCTGTCGGGAGCTGACCTTAATAGGTTGGACCTTAGGTACATTAATTTTAAGGTATGTTTATGTTTTATTTTTAACGTAAATATACTACTGCATTTTTGTGACAGCGTTTAATTTAAAAACTGATGCTAAATCCCATGTCAGGTTTTTTTATTGGCTGTTTTTTATTGTTATTATTTTGATCAAAAAAGCACAAGTTAATTCCAAATTCGATACTTAGGCCCAATGAGGTAATATAATACTAGAGGCGCATCGTCCTACTAAAAAATCTCAGAAAAACGTACCCACTCACGAGTTATAAAGACGTAGCTTTGAAACGGATACATATAATGTCAATCTGTTAAAATAAACTATGTTTGTCTCACTTCTTCTACCGTCAAACTAATTACGTTGGAATGAGACAAGACATTGTTACCCGAAAAATGGCCAGAGTTGCCAATGATTAACATAATTTCCCCAGAATTTAATTAAGGTTTTTATTGAATCAATTATTATGAAAGGTTGTATTATGGAACTTTCACTAGATTAAAGATTTAAAGAAATTGACAAGGATTAGGTACATATAAGAAGAAAAAATGCGTAGTCGGTTTCTTTACGTAAGTCTTATATTTTTATCCACTCCTGCTGCATGCGCTTCTGATCTTTATGTACCCTGGAAAACAAATAAGAGATCACTCTGTCACCACTGTGTGTCTGTACTGCACCTATTGACGTTTTTATGATGAATGTAATGTACAGACGCCAGCAGCTCAAATTTTCCCAATCAACCTTCAAGGTTGATTGGGAAAATTTAACAGTTTTGCGATAAAGATGAAAATCTATTAATTAAATTTGACAGATTGTAGTAGCTTACAAGTATGTGTCAAAATCACTTGTACGAGAAAATTGATAAAGACTATTTAATGAAAAAAGAAATAATAAAACCAACTACAACAAAAAATATAGGTAACACCTACATGTATTAGTGCTTTTTACTTTGCGATTGTCAGTTGAATGGAAAAGTAGGTAGTAAAAAAAAATCTGACAACACAAATACTTTTGTTGCGCTTTTTGTACCATATCAGAACTTCCCAACTAATATACTAAACTAATAGACTTTTATTTTAAATAGGCAATATTATTTAAAATAAAAGTAATAATTTTATTAAAAAATAAAAATATATTACTTATATAACATTGTTTCTAAGAAACAAATAAGTATAGGATAATCATGATAACAGTTGATTACTTTACGCAGTCAAAATATAAAATAAAATTAATAAACATTTTTTTTTTTTTTTTTTTTTTGAAATTTCCCATATTGCAATCTATCCAGACGATATTCAGCAATAGTTTCGTAATTGATTGTATCAGGCTTGTGCGGTACATATCCAATGATAAGTCCGCTTTGTCTCAGTCACAGTCTACAGTAATAATAGATCCTGCGGGTTTTTCCGTTTAAGTCTTCGTGGCATGGTTGAATCGCTCATAAGACCTTTTGCAAGTGCGTTAGGATGGTGTGTGATCCTCGATTTATAAGCTTCCATTCTGATTTTTATTTCTTGCTTAACTGTCCTCATGTTAAGGTCGTGGTGCAATCTATCATTGCTTATTTACCATGGTGCATTTGCTATCATTCGTAGCATTTTAGACTGAAATCTTTGAAGGATTTCAACATTTGAATTTGCAGATGTGCCCCATAACTGTAAACCGTAACACCATATGGGTTTGATTATGGCTTTATAGAGTAGAAGTTTGTTTGCCAGTGATAGATGTGACTTTTTGTTTAGCATCCAGTACATTTTTCGTACCTGTTGTCCCATTGCCAGGCGTTTGGTAAAGATATGCTTTCTCCATGTAAGTCTTTTATCCAGGTACATACCTAAGTATTTTGCCTCATCAGCTTGTGGGACTTGGACTCCATTTATTTTGACTGGAGGGCAAATTTGGCGTCGAAGAGTGAAATTTACCTGCACAGATTTCGATTCATTAGCCTTAATGCGCCAATCTCTTAGCCATCTTTCAATGTCATCAAGACTATTTTGGAGCTTCTGGGAGGCATTTTCCGGGAGCATATCCGAAGACAGTACTGCTGTATCGTCGGCGAAGGTACCCGTTATGGTTACTTCTGAAATAGGTAGGTCTGCAGTATATAGGAGATACAGAATGGGCCCCATAACGCTACCTTGCGGCACACCCGCGTGGATTTTGTATAATGACGTTGCTTCTTCGCCTTGCTTCACAAAGAAGTGTCTGTTTTCCAGATAGGATCGGATGAATTGGTAGAATTGTATTGGAAGATTTTTTTTAATTTTGTACAAAAGTCCATCGTGCCACACACGGTCAAAGGCTTGGGATATGTCTAAAAATGCAGCTGTACAATATTGCTTTTGTTCAAAGGCGGTGTGAATAGCGTTGACGAGCCTATGTACTTGTTCAACAGTACCATGCTTTTGCCTGAAACCAAACTGGTGATCAGGGATTAAGTTTCTCTCCTTAATGATTGGCATTAATCTGTTTAGAAATAGAATCTCCATTACTTTTGATGGTATTGGGAGCAAACTGATAGGTCTGTAGGACTTAACATCTTCTGGGCTTTTACCCGGTTTAGGAACCATAATGATCTGTGCTACCTTCCATTGCCGCGGCACCGCTGATCTTCTCAAGATGGAATTGTAAATGTATGTTAAAAAAAGTACACCTTCTTCGGGCAATTCGAGTAGTATTCTCGCAGTTATCAAATCATATCCTGGAGCTTTGTTTTGATCAAGTTTACTTATTGCTTCTTTAACTTCTTGCTTGGAAAAGCCATTTATTGGAAGATCTAATTGGTGCGTTTGATTAAGGAGCTTAGATACTGAATTAATCTGTACTGATCCTTGATCAGGATTTGGTAGGAATACCTGTTTTAAATGATCAGCGAAAGTTTGTGCTTTTTCAGAGTCTTTTGTTGCCCAACTGTTATCTGTTTTGCGTATAGGAGGACGAGTTACTGTGGGGCACTTCAGTTTTTTTGTCGCCTTCCAAAGCGAATAGTCAGTCGCAGCACTAGGACTCAAATCCGTAAGATATGCCTGCACATTCTGATTTTGATCTTCACTTAATAATTGTGTCAGTTGAGATGTGAGTGAATTTAGTTTAGTTTTGTGTGCAGGATATCGAGTAATCTGCCACAATTTTCGAGCCTTGCGTTTCTGAGCGATCATTTCCCTGATGTTGACTGGGTATCTTTTTGTACTAGGGACTGTATTCGAGTTTTCTGGTGTAGCAAGCCAAGCAGCATTCTGGATGCAATGGTTAAAGTGCTCAACAGCTTCTTCTATGTCTTGATCGGTTTTAAGTGATAATTTCATATTTAGAGATGCTGACACCGACTCTCGGAAGTAACTCCAGTCTGTTTTTCTATTATGTAGGCTACATGGTTTTGTAATTAGCGTTATTTTTCTCTTCAGCAAAATTTCGACAGGGGAGTGATCTGATGAAAGTTCAGAATTATTAGAGTTGCATGTGAAGTATGTGTTAGCTATACCCTTTACTATCAGGAAATCTAATAGGTCCGGCATTTTTCTAACATCTGTGGGCCAATAGGTTGGTTCCCCGGATGAGATACAACTAAGTTTCAGATTTTCAACAGCCCTAAGCAATTGCCGGCCTTTCGGTGTTACTGTTCTTGAGCCCCAGTATGTGTGTTTAGCGTTATAGTCACCGCCAGCTACAAAACGTTGTCCTAAAGTGGAGAAGAACTTTTCGTATTCATCCTGCTTTATATTATGTTTTGGCGGGCTGTACACTGATGAAACTGTGAGTGGTCCAGCCCAGTCCTCGACCACTATATTAGTTGCTTGAATCTCAGGTGTGCAGTAATTTATGGCCTCGTGATGTCTAATTTTGTTTCTTATAAGTATAGCGCTTCCTCCATGTGCGGTGCCGTCAGGGTGCATCGTATGATATAATTTATAAGACTGTATATTAAAATGACTCTTCTTGGTGAAGTGAGTCTCCGTTACCAAGAGTATGTCTACTTGGTGCAACTCTAAAAACGCTTTCACCTCTAGGGTGTGTTGGGACAGCCCATTGGCATTCCAGATGACAATTTTTATGGAGTTGAATTTGTCAGTCTTGTCGTGATTAATAAACATGTATCTATTATTATTTTTCTGTGTTCCAGTATGCTTGCTTGTCCCGCTGCAACTTGAATGGTGCTAACTTATCCCACTGCTGTTTGGAGCGTGCAGACTTATCACATGCCAACTTAGAGGGAGCCCAGCTTTTAGGTGTTAAAGCTTTATGTGCCAATATGGAAGGTTAGTCTGTTTGTCAGTGTTTTGAATTTTACTAGCCAGGCACGGTAAGGCTCGCTCTGATCTACTAAGAAAGAATAGCTCTAGAAGATTAGAACTAGGAATGATTTCGCTCCCACAGGTAGATCATACAATCGTTATTAAAATCTGACATATTATATTCCATCGAGGGCTTGTAGCTAAATCATAACAGCCGGAAGGGTCGATTTCTTACATTTTATCTTGCACAATATTTGAGTAGTAAAGTAACAGAGAAATTGAAGTACTTTAAAGGAGAATGGGCGGGTCCGTCCCCGGTGGTGTATCAAGATGTGATATACGTAATTTTAAAGATCATAACAATGGCTTTATTTTATTGTATGACACCAACAACGAAACTCGTGCAGAGAAGGAACCATGAATAATTTTAATTTTATTTTTAATAATATTATTTCTAGTTTCTGCAGTAACGTAGTAAGTATAACCATGTGCACAAAATGCTAGAGGCGTCATCGCATCAGGCTGAAGAACGTCAGAGGGCGGGTGAACCCGAACGAGATAACAATTACGGAGGCGAGAGGGATAAAGACAATGAACAATTTTTTTACAGCTGACTATTGTATTGTACTCGTTTGTTTTCACTTAAACGCCGACAAGTGTCCAGGCGTACTTTTTTAACCAAACCTTTTTAAACCGTATTGCTTTAGTTTGAGGTAGTACTTTCCAAATGCCATGCTTTATTTTTGTTCATTACCAAATTCCTCTCACTTTGATACACTTTGATATATGACAATACTAGCAGTGTTTGGTCTGTGATTTTATTTTTTCATTCTGTCAGTTGTCAATGGTTTGTATTGTAATGATAGTTCGGTTAATTAATTGATATTGCCCTACGATACGCACGTCGCATGCATAATTTCCTCCTTCATCGGTTCGACACTGTATATTTTGACTTCGGCACGCTAAATGGACTTGATTCCTCTGCTTTTACTTTGATTTTGGCTAGCTTGAATGGTTGCAAAGGTATTGGATACGTTGTATTATGATGGAACGTGTACGAGGGGACAAAGTCAACTTGCAGAGGCCCCTTAGACAATTTTAAATTATGAGGAGATACCAACCAACGATTATCCCTGTATGCACTATGTAAGTGCACCCAAGAACAACCCCTGGTTAGTGCAGGACTATTGCAGAACATGGAAACAAAATGTATTTGGGCTTTGGGTTTGGGTGGCTGTGGAATGGTTACCTAGAACTATGGAAATACTATGGCCCCTGCCTAACCAATGTTTTTTATACAATACACAGATGAGATGGCAGGTGGTGACTTGCACACTCAATAATGGGCCCCCGGAAACTGTCGCTAGCACATAGTGACGTAGCGACAAGGGGGCAATATGTCCTGAGGTGCTTGAGGAGTGGAGAGGTATTCCATGGCTCTCAGAATAATCCCAGAGCCCGGATGGTCAAGATCCCTACAAGCACTTACTGGAATACTTCCTTCCTCCGAGCACGTTGGCTCTTGCGAATCTCCACTCAAGCCGGCCAATAACGGCAAGAATGAGGTGGGAGCTCTGTTCCCGTCAGTGTTCACTCCAGCCGGTCAATAAAGGCAAGCCAGAGGTGAGGAACAAGACTTCTCCCGGGAGGTGGGGTCGCTACTTCCGAACAGCTCGCCACACGCTGCCCTGCGGTTTTTTGTATCTCTCTTGGTCTGGCTGCTCACCCTAGACCTGTTTCGGCAAAGTAAACTCTACCGGCACAGACTTGGAGTTCGGAGCGCGCAAGCCCCACCATGACGTCAACGTAGAGATATGGAGGTGGAGAAAAGTTAAAAAGTCAAGTGTGGCGATAAAGGCGCAACACAAGACTAGTAGCTGCATCGCAAAGAACGCTATATAAAATAATAGGTATATACGAAAAACTGTTTATGCTAAACATAATATTATTAAGAAAAAAAAAAGATTCATAGTATCTTCTTTGCACGAGTTTCGTTGTTGATGCCATAAGCTAACTGTCATAACCTCGAGGACACATATGTTAAGACTTCGATCATATCTCGCTCCATCGCACTTTGAATAGATAGAATAGTCTAGGCATACCCCAGGATATCTGCAAGACAAGAGGTGGACGATGGTAAAATAAGCGAAAATCACATGTTTTTGAAAAAAAATATGTAATCATTCGTAGGTCTTCTCCTGCAAGAGTGCGGTGGTTGGTGTTATAGAATAAAATAAAGCCATCTTAATAAGCTTTAAAATGACGTATCGCTCAATTTGAAACAGTCTGGGGGGACGGAGCCCATAAAAAAGCGCCCATTCTCCTTTAGGCATTTTCAACAGTGAGGCTTTGGCAAAAAAAAAGGTACAGAGCATAATAATATTATGAATTTTATTATGTTCAAAAGATGTTTTTGTGTTACAACTGCTTTCTTTAGTGAATAAAATGTTAATAAAAATTGTTGGAATTAAAAACTTTCTACACCTTCGACCATAGTAGTTAAATAATAAGTGGGCATTACAAATACTCTATGTTATTGATCCTTTAATAATTTAAACCCTTATTAATACTTTCTACGTTTATTATTGTTTTTAAATTAAGTATGTCAGTTTGCTTGATGCTTTATTTTGTCAAGTAGCTTTATTTTTGTTAAATTCTCGTTTGATTTGCGCGCATAGATGAATAGAATTTTCGGTGTATTCCTCAAAGCGCACCAACTTTGAACCGCACCAAATGAAGTGCACCAAAAGTATTTCTCGAAACGCACCGTTCAGGTGTGCTAAGTAAATCAATTAAAAATGTTATCATTTTATTCCTCGAAACGCACCAACGACGAAACATAGAAAAGAACATGAACGATTCGTAATAAATGATATCGATAGACGTTTTAAAATTCAACTGTCCTAATTGTTAATTTATTAACACTAGGTACCAGGATAGCAGAAATGAACTGAAATTAGGTGCTGCGACTTAGTACTTTGCTCAATATTGGTAAAAATACAGGTTTTGAAATTGAATCATGTTGTCAAAAGTACCACCGATCAACGATCGGTGATACGTAGTATCAACGATCTCACTAAGTGCACTAACGATTAAATCGTTGGTGCAGAACTTAGTGAGATCGTTTAGGCAACTGTTTTCTGTTCATTTCTGTCATCCTGGTACTTTTCAAAACAACAAATGATTCAATTTTAAAACCTGTATTTTTACCATTATTGAGCTAAGTACTAAGTCGCTTAAGCACCTAGTTCCAGTTCATTTCTGCTTTCCTCGTAGGTAGTTTTAATAAATAAACTCAAACTCAAAGCATTTATTTCAAATAAACCAATTACAGGCACTTTTGAATTGTCAAAGGGTCGGTCTTGGGTCGGTCAGTCAGAAAAATGAAGCTAGATTGCCCACTCCAAAGCGTTGATCCTATGGAGAAGAACGGGCAAGAAACTCCACGGACACTCTTTTAAAATCAAATATTTTACAAAATATTGGTTACATCGTTCATATTGAAAATATACATGTGAGAACAATGTAGAAAGACGTGCACGTTAAAAGCGTCCGTAATAAAAAATACAAATAAGCCGTGGCAGCTAAGAGATGACCAGTCCCAACTGACGGCGCCCGTTCACGAACATGACGCATGGATCAGCACCAATTAGCTCAACCATTTTGAAGGGAACTTAATGATCCAACACACACGCCACCACCAGCGAGACATTTGAGTGAGCATGACATACTCTCAACCGCCAGGGCACATTCAAGTCAGTGAAAGACGAACCCAGTAAAAGGTAGCTTTATATTAGCTACATAGTGCTCACACATGTGATTAGCTACATAGTGCAAACAATTAGCACAGTTGAATTTTAAAACGTCTATCGATACAATTTATTATGAATCCTTCATGCTCTTCCCTATTTTTAATCGCTGGTGCGTTTCGAGGAATACTTTTGGTGCGCTTCATTTGGTACGGTTCAAAGTTGGTGCGCTTCGAGGAATACCCCGAATTTTCTTGGCCATAATTGTCAGAATAAAATAAGCAGATTACATTGCTTAAAAATTGTTTATGATTACAGGTGCCAATTTAAAAGGTTGTAACATGGATGATCCATCTGGATCAAAAGCATTGATGGAAGGTGTCAACTTAAAAGGTAAATTAATAAGTCCTCATCATTATGCACAACTTTTACTATGGGAATACCAAAATGGATGGTTACCCAAAAACGCAAAAAAAAAAGGTATTTTTTACATTTTCACGAATGCGAACATAATGGAGAACAGCTGATGTTTTTTCGCGATTAGAGGTTTGATCCCGTTGTTCATAATGATGAGTACAATGACCCGTTAAGAGGTTGTGCGGACTTGTGCGTTATTTTTACACCTTGTTTATTCCAAGAATACTTCAAATTTGTGTGGCCGCGTTGTTCTTCTAAACTACACAACGGATTTTGATGCGGTTGTCACTATCATTTAGAGAATTTATTCCGGAAGGTTTATTATGTATAATAATTAAGGATGATGCGCAGTGGTAGCCCGTGAAATTCAATTTTTTTTTTAGTCGTTACATTTCATTCGTTTGACGACTCTGCACGAAATCTAGAGAGAGATGTATTAATGATTTTTATGGTTAAAATTATATAAATACATGTGTTTTTATTTCCGCGTATCATACATTGATCAAGATACAACCTGACACGGATCTGCAACATGCAAAAAACCCAAAAAACATCGAATTTCGTGGGCTACACAGCGCAATCACCTTAATATCCGTGCGAAGCAAGACCGGATCAATAGTATAAATTATTTTTGCCAAATTGTTTTCAGGTGCAAACCTAGAAGGAAGCAACATGACGGGCGTCAACTTACGGGTGGCAACACTGAAAAATGCCAACCTACAGAATTGTGATTTAAGGGCTGCCGTCCTTGCGGGGGCTGATTTAGAGGTATTGTATAGATAAATAAATAATATATTATCTGTACTGTCGTTTGTTGCGCCGATCCCAAATAAATTGGGCAGGAGACTGATGATGATGATTATAGTTTTTTTGCGTATGCGCAACAACGAATTAAGAATGATATAGAATCATAACTCCCTTACGAAGGTGTGCGTCTATCTGACAGGCCCCAACGAGATTCATCAACAGGTGATAGCTTGTCATAAAGACATTATTTTGTACCTAAAGAAAATAAATAAGATATATTTTGTACCTCGACAGTTTTTGATTAAATGACGTTTTTATGAAGTGTCTTGCTAGCGGGCCCTTTATGGTTATTTTTATTGTTATTATACTTTCAGATCGCACAATAGTGTTAGGAGCTTCATACTATTATGTACCTTACAAATCCAAAATCTCGACTTTCTGTGAGCTACACTTCAGAAGATATTCGTTATTTAAACAAGCGTCCAGCCAGCGGGCCCCTTTTTAAATACTACTATTTTATATCATACAATAGTGTTAGGAGCTTGATACTATTATGTACCTTACAAATCCAAAATTTCGACTTTCTGTGAGCTATACTTCAGAAGATATTCGTTATTTAAACAAGCGTCTAAAAAAAAAGTATATAAGTAGTTTATCAGCCATCTCGTTACCATAACACAAGCATTAGGTTGCTTAGCTTGGGACTAGATGGCGTTGTGTGAAATGTCCAAGGATATTATTATTATTATTATTTTTTTGTCTTTGACATATCTCGGGACCCTGGGGTCCCGGACCTTTGGAAGGCGTACGAGGGGCCAAAGCCAACTCGCAGAGGCCCCTTAGACAATTTTAAATGACGAGGCGGCACCAACCGACGATTATCCCTGTATGCACTATGCAAGTGCACCCAAGGACAACCGCCGGTTGGTGCAGGACTATTGCAGAACATGGAAACAAAATATATTGGGCTATGGGTTTGGGTGGCTATAGTGGATCGGATACATTAAACTATGGAAGAACTATGTCCCCTGCCTTACCAATGTTATATAATATACACAGTTAAAATGGCAGGGGGTGACTTGCACACTCATTAATGGGCCCCCGGAAACGGTCGCTAGCACATAGTGTCGTAGCGGCAAGGGGGCAACATGTCCTGAGGCGCTTGTGAGGAGTGGAGAGGCATCCCACGGCTATCAGGACAATCCCGGAAGTACGGTCAAGATCCCTACCAACATCTTACTGAAATACTTCCTTCCTCCGAGCACGTTTGCTCTTGCGAATCTCCAATCAATCCGGCCAATAAAGGCAAGAAAGAGGTGGGAGCTCTGTTCCTCGTCAGTGTTCACTCCAGCCGGCCAATAAAGGCAAGCGAGAGGTGAGGAACAAGACTACTCCCGGGAGATAGGGTCCGTGGGGTCGCTACTGCCCAACAGCTCGCCACATGCTGCCCTGCGGGTTCCTGTATCTCTCTTGGTCTGGCTCCTCATCCTAGATCTGTTCCGGCAAAGTAAACTCTACCGGCACAGACCTAAAATTCGGAGCGCGCAAGCCCCACCACGACGTCAACGTAGAGATACTGCGGTGGGGTTATTATTATTATTATTTTTAAAGTGTCTTTGACGTATCTCGGGACCCTGGGGTCCCGGACTTTTGGAAGGCGTACGAGGGGCCGAAGCCAACTCGCAGAGGCCCCTTAGACAATTTTAAATTATGAGGAGGCACCAACCGACGATTATCCCTGTACTATGCAAGTGCACCCAAGGGCAACCCCCGGTTGGTGCAGGACTATTGCAGAACATGGAAACAAAACATATTGGGCTATGGGTTTGGGTGGCTGTGGACTGGTTACCTAGAACTATGAAAGGACTATGGCCCCTGCCTGATCAATGTTTTATTATTATACACGGAAAAAAAATGGCAGGGGGTGACTTGCACACTCAATAATGGGCCCCCGCAAACGGTCGCTAGCACATAGTGTCGTAGCGGCAAGGGAGCAACATGTCCTGAGGTGCTTGTGAGGAGTGGAGAGGTATTCCACGGTTCTCAGAACAATCCCAGAGCCTGGAAGATGGTCAAGATCCCTACAAACACTTACTGGAATACTTCCTTCCTCCGAGCACGTTTGCTCTTGCGAATCTCCACTCAAGCCAGCCAATAAAGGCAAGAATGATGTGGGAGCTCTGTTCCCGTCATTGTTCACTCCAGCCGGCCAATAAAGGCAAGCGAGAGGTGAGGAACAAGACTTCTCCCGGGAGATAGGGTCCGTGGGGTCGCTACTGCCCAACAGCTCGCCACATGCTGCCCTGCGGGTTTCTGTATCTCTCTTGGTCTGGCTTCTCATCCTAGACCTGTTCCGGCAGAGTAAACTCTACAGGAACAGACCTAGAATTCGGAGCGCGCAAGCCCCACCACGACGTCAACGTAGAGATACTGCGGTGGGGTTATTATTATTATTATTAGTATCAAGCTCCTAACACTATTGTATGATATAAAATAGTTGTATTTAAAAGGGGCCCGCTGGCTGGACGCTTGTTTAAATAACGAATATCTTCTGAAGTATAGCTCACAGAAAGTCGAAATTTTGGATTTGTAAGGTACATAATAGTATCAAGCTCCTAACACTATTGTATGATATAAAATAGTAGTATTTAAAAAGGGGCCCGCTGGCTGGACGCTTGTTTAAATAACGAATATCTTCTGAAGTGTAGCTCACAGAAAGTCACGATTTTGGATTTGTAAGGTACATAATAGTATCAAGCTCCTAACACTATTGTGCGATCTGTAAGTATCATAACAATAAAAATAACCATAAAGGGCCCGCTAGCAAGACACTTCATAAAAACGTCATTTAATCAAAAACTGTCGAGGTACAAAATATATCTTATTTATTTTCTTTAGGTACAAAACAATGTCTTTATGAAAAGCTATCACCCGTTGATGAATCTCGTTGGGGCCTGTCAGATAGAAGCACACCTTACGAAGCCCGCTAAAACATGGTACCAAACTCATACTACTAAACTGACAATACTAACGCAACACACGCACAGACAAAACATAATACTTTGCTAAATTTATTTTCCGTGCATGAATTCGCCCAACCATTCATTTGGGGCGCAATTTTATTTAGTAAGATAATTTTAGAGTGCACCGGAAATATCGAAGCCAGGGAGTGGGTACGAGATGGATTATTGAGTAACCATGGTAACATCACAGTATAAAAACATAATACGGTGACATTGAGCATCGAGGATGGTGTAATGCAGTATAAAGTAGAAGTCAGTAATTTATTATGAACTCAATTATTGTGAATTAATATGACACCTCTTTACCTTTAGTTTCCAATATTCCATTCTTTAAAAAAAGAAAGTAAATAGTTATTTTATTACTCACCAAATATCTATTTTAATTGTAGAGAGGAAATCATTATTTCCATCTTAGTACAGGATCTATCGAATTTCGTCGAAGTAGGTAGCATAAGAAATGCAATTTCCTTGATGTTTAATAGTTTTTTTCTTGATAAGTAATCGTATGATTGAAGGTCATTTATTGGCAAACGCCATCAGAAGTATGAGCCAAAATTTAAGGGGTGATTGTACCCGTGCTACTCAAAAACTTTAGGGACAACCAGGGAACCCGTTTCCGGAAACGTGTTTTTTTTTTTATATCCCAGCCCTCCAATATATACACATTGCAATCAGCAGATTGAACACAGTTAGTTTTTAATCATAGCCTGAGTGGTAATTTAATGCGGCCTACCCAAATGCCTTTTCTTTGGTATTGTTCGGCGAATCTTTGAGGTCCTTAAGTTTTAAGTTGAGGTGCACGATTATTGACAAATGCGTGCACTGACTGGACAGGTCCACTCATTCTGTGTGTGTGTCTTTTCCTCAAAAGACCATTTCAGACACCAATCTACAAGGTCTTCACATGATCTGACCAAGATTATGTCTGGACTTTAAGTGCCTGCGCGCACTGCCGTGCGGTGGAATGCGTTGCGTTACTTCTGCCGCAAAGACATTCCATACTTCACAGATTATGCGTTAGAAAAACGCACGTTAGTGCGCGCTTAGGCTAAAAGAGACTGTGACCTCTGAGTTTAATTCTCGTTCTGTATTCTACGGTAAAATACCTTTTTCGTTCCACGGAAAATCACTAATTAATTTAGTTTATGACGATTTGAATTCAATATAGATAAATTTTTGCCATGTAATGCAAACAAATTAATGAATGAATACTTTAATACTTTTTCTAATCAAAATTTAAATCAAATCAACTCAAATCAGTTTATTGCAAACATGTGTTGTACAGAGGTTGGGATAAGATTGGTTGGACCTTAAATATTAACAGCACTAACCGTACAAATAGGTACAGTAGATTTTTTTAACATATACGATTGCCTGTGCGTGACGAACATAAATGTCTTCATTCCGAAAATGTATACAGTATACCCTACTAGCACTAGTTGGTTACCACTCCAGTCATCCTCTCTTCTTTCAAAGCGGACTGCTGTAATCCACTGTAATCATTGAATCTCTTTTTTGGGAGTGCTCTAAACTGAAGGATAAGGAACACTAACAGGAAACCCCATCCATCTAATTTATAAAAACTCTGTAGGTAGTAGGTACATACAAAATATTATATTATAGTTACGTATTAAAAACTGGCTGGTTCTCTGGTTGCATAATGCAGACAACAATATTTTTACTCGAGGTTGTCTATACGCAAACAAAACACGAAATTATGTCACTTTCCTGTGATAAGGTTATCCCGGTTTGTTTTTTACTTCCTTCTTTCCGTCTTTTACACCACTTTCCCACACAGGAGGTCATTTTTGTCCTTGAGAAACTAGTTGTTTCTTAGATTTTTCACTGATCGAAACGATGTAGGCGTCTGTCACTGAGCGCGCGACAGACTGAGCGGCGAGTGGGTTGTAGTTTTTCGCCCCGCCCATTTTGTTGGAGTTTGCGTGGAACCATTTTTGAGCGGAATTCGTATTCTATATCATTCTTAATTCGTTGATGCGCAATCAATTTGAGCATACGCAAAAAACGATAGTACGGTGTCATTTGAGAAACGGATGGGGCGCGGGGGCGCGTTTTTATACAATTCAGAGAGTAGGAAACCTGCGGGCGCCATTTTGGTTGTTCAAGATATTTGCTATCCTGAACAACCAAAATGGCGCCCGCAGATTTCCCCCTCTGAATTGTATCTGTTTTATTGCACTCCCAGACATGACAGACAAGTGCATTATAGGAGCATACACAACCCGAAAGACGAAAGTTTGTGTGGAGTACCAATAGTTCAATTTATGGCATAATAAAGGTAGTGCTGCCTTAAACCTTCCTTGGAACACTTCTTACGCATGTTGCAAGCACCATGGTACTTGATACTCCATTACACCTTCAGCATAGACCTATAAAAAAGGAAAACTCCGCGCCACGCATATCGAAAGTGAAGCACAGTAAGCATGCCAGACCGTTTGTACAAACACGCCTCACGCACACATTTACATCATAGTATGCCGACCGGCCGCCATTACTATGCGTGCCAAATAAGAATAGGATCGCGCTTGCTGCCAACTTCACACGATAGCTGTCAAATTAGTACGCATTGGTAATGAAGTTCGGGAGTATTGCCATCAATGACATTATACATCTAGACGTTGCCATGATTACAGTGTGAAGTGTGGAAGTGAGACACATATATATACAGTGAAAGTACTTTGTTTGGCAACATTTTTAAATTTTGCCATGCAAAGTACTTTGTTTATTATAAAAAATATTATTATAAAAATTATTGCAAAAATATTATTATAAATATTATTATTGCTTTAAAAATGTTGCCAAACAAAGTACTTTGCATGGCAAAATTTAAAAATGTTGCCAAACAAAGTACTTTCACTGTTAATATTGCTGTCTCATGACCGGCCACGCGGTGGCTCGATCTAGATGTATTATCTAAGATTGCCATAGTATTGCGGAACAAAATGGCGTCTTGACAGTACTATTCTTATTTGGCACGCATAGTACGTGACACGAGCGACGGCGTCGCAGATACTCAAATCACGCACACATAGATCGGTACGGTGCTTCACTTTCGATATGCGTGGCGCGGAGTCCTCCTTTTTTATACGTATATGACCTTCAGCAACTTTTTCTGTTAGTAGAAACCGCTAAGTATAGTTTCGATGTGCAATTTGAACTGCGCCACACTTTACTACAGTCGTCCCTGCATTTGTTTTAAAATTAGAGATTAACCTCAAATTTTTTTTCCAGTGTTGTGACTTATCGGGCAGTGATCTTCATGAAGCGAATCTCCGTGGTGCCAATCTTAAAGACGCGGCTTTCGAGCTGATGCTCACACCGCTTCATATGTCCCAAACTATCAGATAATTTATTCATTCTACGCTTTTAATAAATGTTTACGTTGACGATCTATTTTTATTATAAACCTCACCTCAACAGTTTAAGCAAAGTTAAATGAATCGATAAAAATACTTACTTTAATTTAGATACAGACCTACCTAATGGGAGAATTATGGGGCAACAGCTGTTAGAAGTCTTTCTCGTAAATTATGTGAGTTAACTCAGACGAAAAATAACGTGTTTGTAAACGATATTTATAAAGGTTAGTAACCTTTTATTAAGTAAGTACCTTATATAAAAACCCGTCAAGAGCGAGTCGGACTCGCGCACCGAGGGTACCCGTACCATAATTTATTTGTAATTTTTGGTGGTGATTTCTGAAAAACTGCTATTTAGAGACAGTGGCGGCCTCAGATTATTAAATGTCCAGATTCCGTGTTCAGTACAAAACGTAACATAAAACGTGAAGCCAATTTTTATACGTGTGTGAGTGAGCGCCGTGTACTACATAACGCATTTGCGTATGTGTGCAACACGGGAGTAATACCAGCGCATAGAGATTACCCTAAAATAGTGGGAAAATTTAATGAAATTGCCGTTCTGCAGTACTGGCCATTTCAAATCAAAATAATTTTTGTTTGGCTAAGAATTCTAATTTCAAATTAATTTTATTTTAAAAACATGGATTTTTTTTTCAAAAGTAGTCATTTGTTTATTGATTAGTGTTACATTTTCATCGCATTTCAATCTTTTTCGTCATCATGGATACGTTAAAAATTCGAGTAATTATGGAATATGAGTACCGTCATGGCAGCAACGCGGCACAAGCGGCACGCAACATCAATGACGTTTACGGAGCTAACACTACAAACCAACGCACCACCTGTTATTGGTTTGCTCGCATCCGCTCTGGAAATTTCGACCTGAAAAATGAACCTCGCGGTCGTCCGAAGACTGGTCGAAAATTACGAATTAAAGGCGATTGTGAAAGCTGATGATACACAATCTACGGCTGAATTAGCAGCAGCTTTCGACGTTAGCGTCAAAACAATATTGGTCCATTTGCGTCAAATTGGCAAGGTAAAAAAGCTTGACAAATGGTGCCCCACGAACATAGACTTATAAAAAAAGATGGACTCCGCGCCACGCATATCGAAAGTGAAGCACAGTAAGTATGCCGGACCGTTTGTACAAACACGCCTCGCGCACACATTTACATCATAGTATGCCGACCGGCCGCCATTACGTGACACGAGCATCGTTTTTTATAAGTCTATGCCCACGAACTCAATGATCGCCAGCGCGAAGTACGCGTCGAGACGTGCCTTGCACTGCTCAACAGACACACAAATGAAGGAATTTTGAACCGCATTGTTACCTGCGATGAAAAATGGATTCTGTTTGATAACCGCAAGCGCTCAGCAAGACTACTTAGTTACGTCTTGTACTTATATTTTCTTTCTTATAAAATTTGCAAAATAGTTGGAACTGTTCCAAATTTCAAGTTGATATCATTAGTTTAAGTAGGTACTTCTTGAGATATCCAGCTGTGACAGACAGACTGAGTCACACCTTAAGTGTTCCTTTTTACCATTTTGGTACGGAACCCTAAAAATGAGCACGACTGAAGCCCTGTTTTTATGGTTTCAACTAGTATTGAAACTGGTTGGAAACCAATACACAATACGTTAGCATGAGCGTGTATGAAGTCCTAGAAAGAAGTATGTTTTGCATTATTGAAGAATAAAGAATGGAAGAGTTGCATTCGCACAACGCACATCCAGATAGACAAAGAGTGTAAAAAAAATTACATTCATCACATTGTTTTCATTTGATTCTTTCGTTTTAGATTTTGTTTCATCTTCTACTATTTGCTATTGAGAACATACTTGCTATTGTGCCCAAGATTGTGCCTATTGTGTTATAAGGTTGGTTAACCTGTGAATAGAGATGGACTTGGAAGAGTGAAAACGCTTGTATTTTGTTTCCCTCAGGGCGCCAGAGGTCTATTTATCAAATAGCCAATTTCTCATTCCGACTACTTCTCTATGTGACTACTTCGCTATCGCAAACAGCCTATTTCGCATTCTGTCTAATTCTCCTAATGACTACTTCGCAGACTGCCTACTTTTAAAAAAAAATACATTTTCGGACAGTTAGCATCAAAATCAATGTCTTAAGTACGGGTAAGTAATATAATATGATATAATTACAAAATCTCTAATATTTACAAGATATAATAACTGATTCTATAATTTTATTTTATATAAGTAAGGATCATAAAAAAATAGTTACTTTAAAATTATATCAATCATTTACTTATTATATTAACATAATAAGTAAATGATTGATATAATTTTAAAGTAACTAATTTTTTTAAACATAACATACATTTTATATAAAATCGTTTGATATACCACTCAAAAGACATAAAACCTATTTAGTCTAGTATAATAAAAGCATAACATGCATCTTCTTCTATATATATAAAATTCAAAGTCATGACTGACTGATTGACTGACTGATATATCAACGCACAGCCCAAACCGCTGGACCTAGAGACTTGAAATTTTGCACATAGGTACCTTATACAGTGTAGGCATCCACTAAGGAAGGATTTTTGGAAATTCCATCCCTAAGGGGTGCAAATAGGGGATAAAAGTTTGTATGAAAAATCTTATTCCTTGAGTTAAACTTGGCATGAATATTTATCTAAGTAAATTATAAAGTTTGTCATTTTTAGTTTTCCTAAACTACCCCCTCGGGAGGGATGGGGGGTGTCAAAGTTTGTATAGAGGAATTTTAACTCTCGATTAACTCGAAACTCAGTATATAAACTTGATCAAAAATAAAGAATAATGTGTATCAGGGTTTTTCGAAATTCTACCCCTACAGGGAAAGGGAATAGTAAATTTTACTGGGCAGGTTTTACTGCTGGGCTTCGAAAATTGATGTAAAATCTTTCAGTCAACTTACGAAAATGTCTCAAACGATTTTTTTTAAATTCCATCCCTGTGGGTGTGAAAACAGGGAATATAGTTTATATGAAAAATCTTATTAATTTGGTTAAAAAATTAACTTGAAACTTGACACAAATACTTGCCTAAGCAAGTAATTATTATTATTATTAGTTATTTTATTTCAGATAAGTCAAACAATCCATAAAATTACAAATTATCAAAATACAAAATACAGACAATAAAAAAAAAAAAAAAAAAAAAAAATACAGAGAAGTCAATCAATTATTACAATTACAAATAACTATTGTGTTAGTAAAATCTTATGCACTAAGTTAGTCAACAATCAACACCCATCATGATACGCATCCATTTGTTCTGGATAGGGCAATCCACACGAGTTACAACCATCTGCAGGATACTGTTGCTACTGCCTCGCACACGCTGCAACAAGGAGGCCACTTTCTTCCTTATAACCGCATGAAAGCCGTCCGTTCGCGCCTCCGCAAACATTCCGGACGCACTACAATAGCGAGGCAGCCGCATCAGCATCCTGAAGATGTTGTTGTATTGGACACGCAGAGCACTAGCAGCCCGGCGCGTGAAGCTCACCCACAGACTGCTCGAGTATAACGATTGGCAGTACGCCTTAAAAAGAGTAATTTTCACTGCCCTCGAGCAGCGAGAAAACCTGCGGGCAACCATATTCCCCCTGACTGCCAATGCTCTGCGCTCCCTCTCTATGTCTGCGTCATCTTGCAACTCTTCTGTCACAATGTGCCCCAGATACTTGAAGCTGCTCACCACCCGCAAAGCCGCACCATTAAGCATAATAGGCGGAACATGCACTGGACCACGCTTTCCACTCTTGAAAACGAGCACTTCGCTCTTCTTGGAGTTATACCTCAGTCCATGTGTCCATGTCCAATAAAGTCAGTAATATTTTTTCTCCCGAGGGAAAGGTAGAGGGAGAGGGGAGTGGGGTAGGGGAGGGGTGTGAGGAGGGAAAGGGGGAATGGGGGCTGGTGAGTAGAGAAAGGGGGAATAGGAGGGTGTGGTAAGAGGGAGAGGGAGGGGAGGAGTGGTCAAACTCAAACTCAAAGCATTTATTTCAAATAAACCAATTACAGGCACTTTTGAATTGTCAAAGGGTCGGTCTTGGGTCGGTCAGTCAGAAAAATGAAGCTAGTTGCCCATTCCAAAGCGTAGATCCTGGAGAAGAACGGGCAAGAAACTCCACGGACACTCTTTTAAATCAAATATTTTACATAATATTGGTTACATCGTTCATACTGAAAATATAGATGTGAGAACAATGTAGAAAGACGTGCACGTTAAAAGCGTCCGTAATGAAAAAGATAAAAACTAAAAACAACTAAATTAAAAATAAGCCGTGGCAGCTAAGAGACGACCAGCCCCAACTGACGGCGCCCGCTCACGAACATGACGCATGGATCAGCACCAATTAGCTCAACCATTTTGAAGGGAACTTAATGATCCAACACACACGCCACCCTGGTGAGGAGGGAGAGAGGTTGGATGATGGAGGGAGAGGAGAGGGTGGAGAGGGATAGGAGGGTGTAGTGAGGAGGAGGGTGTGGAGAAGGAAAGAGGGGGAGGGGAGGAGTGGGTGAGGCTAGAGGGAGAGGGGAAAGCGGTGAAGGGCGTGTGAGAGGGTGTTGGGGAGGTTAGCAGGGAGGTGAGGTGAGGCACAAAAACAGAAGTAAACTCCAGTCGTGCGTCGGAGCTGACACACACTTTTTTTGTTTGTTTGAACGCGCTAATCTCTGGAACTACCAGTCGGACTTTAATAATTATTTTTGCGGTAGGCTATAGGCGCGTGGGTGGATAAAAAGAAAAGTCCTGACTGACTGACTGACTCATCAACGCCCAGCCCAAACCCTTGGACTTATAAAGCTGAAATTTTGCACAGAGGTTTCCTTTATAAGGTAGACAAGAAATAAGGAAGGATTTTTGTTCCCGTGGGATATTTTCCGACATCCACGCGGGCGGAACCGCGGGCAAAAGCTAGTTGAATATAAAATCACTAACTAATATAATTATATAATATATTACCTATATAATAAAAACCGGCCAAGTGCGTGTCGGATTACGCACAATGAAGGGTTCCGTAGTTGGGATGAAATTATCCCAAAAACATACATACATTACAGAACATACATTCCAACAGTAAATGTAAGTTTGTACTCACAATATTGAGAGATTTACCAGTTATTTTAAGACCAGAATCTACTTATAGGTTTTCCTGTAATCTACAGGTATAGAACTATTTTCTGTATTCTTTTCATAATTGTAGGCTCAGTAGTTTCGTATATAAGGGGGGGAGAATGGTCAATTTGCGTCTGTTTTCTTAAATTACTTTAAAATGATTTGTTTTAAAATTATAAAAAAATATATATATTGGAGACCCTCATAGTATGTCCTTTCATTTGATATGTCACACGGTACAGTTTACAATTTTTTTTTTTAATTTTCTTATCTACAGTACAAAAATATTTTCCGTTATTTTATTTTATTTCTTCAAAAGTGTATTGAAAAACGTTGTTTGATACACGTGGACATTTGTTATTGCAGTTCGCAGCTCAAAAAAAACAATGCAATGCATGCTCGAATGCAATTACAAACGTTCTCCACTAAAAAAACTACAAAAAAAAATGTACTATTATTATCTTATACTATTATATTATTACTGGGAGAGAGAGATAAGAAGTTATGTTTTAAACGAGAGTTAACTTTTGTCTCCATCTGTACTTCAGTCGTTGTTTGACATGTAGATGGTTTGCGGAGTAGTCACTATGAGAATTAGACAGAATGCGAAATAGGCTGTTTGCCAAGTGGGCCGATAGCGAAGTAGTCACATAGAGAAGTAGACGGAATGAGTAACCATCAATTTTTATTTATTTTATTGAATACTCGCAAACAAAATTATACAAAGCTATTAATTTATCGTTCTTAAGTTCACATTGGCACCACAGTTTCCATATTTGAGATTATAGACAACGCCTACGATTTTTACAAAGAATGTGTTTAGTCGATTTAACTGTTTAAAAAGTTTTTAGTAATATACGCGCAACTCTAAAACGTTTTTGTTGGCAGGTTGGTGGCATTTGTTTTTTCGCGACTTCGCGTTCTATTTTTGTGTGTGACGGTTCCGTTCGGCGGAGAAAGACTTAATTTTGCAAATAATTTTGATGGTTTTCGTTTAGATCATCGAAATCCCTGCAGAAGAGCTCCAGATTGCGGTAAATTATCAAAATGCAGAACGGAGACGATACGCCAACGGCCGCGGATAACAGTAAGTTTTCCATTTTGTTGTTAAAAATAATGGAATAACAATCATTATTCCACTGTTTTATTTACTAATCTAGAGAAAATTCTATTTGAAATGCGTGTAAAAATGCATGAAAAATGTTTTCGTTGCAAAGCAGCTCATGTATTTCGAAATACCCGCATACAATCGATGAAAACTGCGAAGTTTCTTCGACGCTGCCGCGCTGCTGTTAAAAAATATAGTAGAATTGGATTGCAGCTGTAATTTCACTTGCGTTTGAGTGTTTCGTGCATCGATTACCACGATTTGGGTTGTTACCTCGGCTTGTAATTATTGATACTGTGGGTAGCTTAATTATTGGAGTGTGAAGTATGACTCACATTCTTCTGGTCTGCCCACCTCTTTTGTAAAAATGCAACTGATTTATTAGGTAGTAGATTATCGCGGAGTACATTGTACTCGCAATTGGCGGCGGCGTCATTTTAAAAAAAGCAAGAAAGTTGGACCGCTGCAGTACCTAATTAATATAAAATTTAATTAACCTAGGTACCTTTGCTGTGTTCATGTGTGAGGTCATTTTAGATTTTCTATTTGCATTGAATCATCAGTTTGAAGGTCTGCTTATGCAGGTAGTTGCCTCATCTATCTTTATAGATATGAGTGTGCAATTAAGGCATTCTTTACTGCAGTAAATCTTTTTAGCATATTTTTTTGTATCTACCTACGTCTTATGGATTATCGGGGACAATTTATTTGAAGTGTGGGCTGCATAGGTCATGGTTGAATTATTTATCAGTTTGTCAGCTTGCCTGATTATTTATTTAGTTGTTATATTTTTTGGGTATGTATATTGTTAAGCATTTATCTTAATGTGTGTACAAACTTATGTTATAAACGATAAGTCTTTGCACTCCGTATAATGTGTTCTGATTGTAGTAATATATACTACCCAGAATTTACATACAATAAAATTTGATGATGCTCTTCAACATCGGAATCAAACTTATGACTGCATATTATATCATAAGTTCATAACACGAGGTTTTCTTTGTTTTGCTAAACAAACACTGGATTTTGAATAAATCATATTGCAACTTTTGTTCAATAATTTTAGCGGGAAGCAGATGTACCAAAAAAAAAAATACAGGTTGATGAAAAAACCCATTAAAAACACACCATAGCTTTATAAACAATGCAGTAAGCAAAACAAATCCTAATCCTTATCACATTCCAAGTTTGTACAAGAATTTCAATCTTGGTAACAAAACTCTATTATAATAAACATGTTCTGTGTGTGTGTCACAGGTGTTGTATTTCATCCATGTAATGTTAATGTCCTCACCTTGGCTAACACTAAGTTTTCTATGCCAGTTGTTTACTGAGCATACAATATAGTCATCAGGCGTATTGCTTGTTTAACTTGCTTTGATTTTCATAGTTTGAGAATATAAGTACATTGAACATTTGGTAGTTCTTGTATTTTTATTGGTATTATTTGGGTAGAAAAAATAATAATTTTAGAGTTCATACAAGGTGCAATTTAAATAACACACAACGTCTTGAGCGGTCCTTGCACTCATCATTATGAACAACTTTTATTATGGGACCAAACCTAAAGTTGCGAAAAAAAAAATCTGCTAAGTATTCCCTACATTGTTCGCTTATCTCGTCAAAATGTAGGGAATAATTGATTTTGTTTTTCGCGATTTCAGGTTTGGTCCCATAGTAAACGTAGTTCATAATGATGGGTACAATGACCCCTTAGGTTGCGCGTTATTTAAACTACACCTTGTATAAATAAATGTACGTCAAGCACACTGCTTGGGAATTAGCTTCAACCTAGCTGAATTGCTAAATACGAGAATGTAGTAGATTATTCTGACGAAAATAAATGAAAAACTGCCTGAACAATATGTAGGTACATACTATGTTTTACCTACGGGGTGCTTTTATTTATTTTCGACATTTTCTTTTTCAAATCATTTTATTATATGTACAGGTGATTAAATTTTTTTGGGTAGAGTAATTTTATTTAAAATAAATAACCTATTTTTTGTCTGACAGTCAAAGGGCTATAACTCATTTAGATTGTGACATGGCGTCTTGTTTTTGCACTTTGACTTCGACTGAACTGTGCCGCAGTTCATATGCGGCACGAGTAGAGATGGGTCGAGGGCAAAAACAAATATGGACAAAATGGGCATAAACTTGGCATATTGGGCATAAATGAGTTAACGCCCAAATAAATGCCCGATCACTGGGCATAAAAATGAATAACTTTGTTTTGTAAAAAATAAAGCAGGAACTTAACTTAAACTGAAACTTAATGTCAGTAGGTATTTTGTAAATTAAAATTTTAATGAAATATTCAGTCATAGGATAATTAGTCTTGTTAAAAAAATCACAGTTGAAAATTCGAATACGTAATTATAGAAAATAAATTTTAACTCTCGTAAAATGAAAAATGAAGTGAAATTTTGTAATTGCCTTTGATACTACAATAATCATAAGTAAGTAATATAGTATGTATGTTCGTAAGCTGTAAGACTTCCGAATAAAATAAAATAAATGTTTGTCAATTTATACCATCATCGTGGTCCTAATTATAATTTTGGCTTGATTTTGATGTCTATTACGTAAACTAATAATAGGTAATGAAATCGCTCAATACAATGTAGATAGCTTCAGTCATCATCATCATCACTAAAGTTGATATTAGATGCAACATCAACAAATTCTAGGTTTCGGTTTGTTGAAGTGGATGTTGATGGGCGGGAATCAAAATCCTTAGGTGTATTGAATTGAATCGAGTTAGATTCATCTTGACTGTCATAATCATCGCTTAAAAAATCGTCGATTTCCGTATCAAAATCGTTAACATTGGACAATTGGATACTTTTAGATGGATCATTATTTTCCTTTAAGGCGCAGATTCCCTGAAATGATCAAACAGGTGGCTTTTTAAAGCTGTGTATCTCATAAACCGTAAATAATTTTGACATGTAAAAAAAATATAATACATATTTTCAAGTCTTTTTCGCATACAGTGATGGAAGCCAAAACATAATTAAACATACTTTAATGCACCAAAAAAATCTTTAAACATACCTCCTAATAATCTTTAAAAGCTATTTATCCCTTCATTAGCAATTATAATTATAATTAAAAATATACCATGAAATGTCAAATTCCAAACTGCATCCAGTGATGGATTACTTTTTATTAAATAGTTAATTTCTAATTTTATACGATTTTATCTGCACTTTTACGACATAATTCCGGTGCGCGTGAGAATCTTCTATCTCGTGCGTCAAACTAGAGAGCCATAAGCTATTTCACTTACACACCGAGCTAAACCAAGCTTGGAACCAGGGCCTTAAATTCCAATTGTATGCCAAAGATGTGATTTGAGCTGCTCTTTTTGTAGTAAGGCGATTTCGTTTAGCACTGTGAATGAAACGCTCGCTTAAGATGATTGCGCTTTGTAGCTCGCGAATTTTTTTTGGGTTTTTTGCAATTTGCAGGTCCGTGTCAGGTTGTATCTTGATCAAAGTATGATACGCGGAAATAAAACATATGTATTTATATAATTTTAACCACAAAAATCATCAATTACATCTCTCTAAGTTAGATTTCGTGCAGAGTCGTCAAACGAACGAAATCTAACGACTCATACATTGATCAAGATACAACCTGACACAGACCTGTAAATTGCAAAAAACCCAAAAAAAAATTGAATTTCGCGGGCTACCACTGCGTATCATCTTTAACAGGTAAAGCATACTCTTAACCTTATTATATCAATTTCGGGTGTATTGCAATATATTAGCTAATTAGCTATAATCCAATATGTTTTTGTGAATTTTCCTTTTCCGCACACTAAAATATAACTATTTGAATGAAAAATTAAATTAAAGTTCTGTTAAAGTTTTTGCCCAGGCAAAAGGCATTTATTGGGCGCTTATGGGCATTTCTCCGGCGTTTATTCAATGCGCCCAATATGCCAGGGCATTAACCCATCTCTAGGCACGAGCGATATTCTATGATCAATAAAACTTTCTATGTACTTACCTACTTACTTAAAACATGGCTTTAATTTTATAGGGACGTAAAAAATACTAGTTTTATTATATTTTATCATTATGTACAAAGTTGCCGTATTGTGGGTAGGTATTTATTTGCTTTAATCGCGACCGCAACTTATAGACCGAGAGGTGACAGGATTTTTCATTACAATCATGGATACGGTTAGATTTACTTCGATGGGTTGTAGAGTAGTCCCCTAATGCAAATGACGTCGGTCTGCCTGCTCTGAGTGGTTGTAACTTCGAGTTATAGCGCTTATTATAGGCGTCATAGTTGCGAAAAAAAAACGATCAGAGAAATGGTCAGTTTTGGTAAACATTGAAAGTATGGCGTCTCCGCAGATGAAACAAGTTGGTCTGCCGGCTCTGAGTGGTTGCATTTCAGAGCTATGATGCGCGCAACATTGTTGGAAAAAAAAACGATAAGAGAAATGGTCAGTTTTAGTACCCATTCGAAGTATGGTGTCTCCACAGGTGAAACGAGTTGGTCTGCCGGCTCTCAGTGGTTGTATTTCAGAGCAATCGTTGTGTATGCAAGACGCTTTTATTTGTGGAGAAAGCCTAAAAAATGCATCGAAAAAGGGGACAATAGGCGAATTTTTCAAGTGCACGCCGGCCGGTGTCGTACCCCCACCCTACACCTGCGCCGAGCAACACCCGCTGCGCGACCGGCCCCCCTGTAAAGGAATAGGGAAAAAGCTAGAGGTGTCAAGAGGTGTCAATAAGAGAAATTGTCAGTTTTAGTTCCTATTCAAAGTATGTCTCCACAGGTGAAACGAGTTGGTCTGCCGGCTCTTAGTCGTTGTATTTCAGAGCATTGTTATACGCAAAGCGCTTAGATATAGAAAAAATCAACTTAACGGTAATCAATAAAATTAAGAATGTAATCGAACAAATCCAATATTTAATCATTCAACTTATTACTGTGGGTAAATCACAGATTAATAATTTTGTAGATTATAGCTAAGACTTAGAGTTAAATATTTACTTATTTCTAACATTCTATATTTTTTGAGTTGTTTCATTAGTTATATTCTACAAAATTATTAATCTGTGATTTACCCAAAGTAATAAGTTGAATTGTTAAAAATTGGATTTGTTCGATTTCAGTCTTTATTTTATTGATTACCGTTAAGTTGAATTTTGCTATAACTAAGCGCTTTGCGTATAACAATTTTATTTTATTTATTTTATTTTATTTATTCGGAAGAACAAACAATTACACATTACATATTACAAATAAATAGAAAATAAGAAGTTATACAAATGTGCAACCAACAACGTTCTCCACAGATACACAAAAGACAAAGACAATATTGATATAGTAAAAGTCGGACAGAATAGAAGAAAAAAAAAATACACATAAATTACAGCAGCAAGGAACACTATAGAGATTTACAATACATTTTTGATTGTGTCAAGCAAGATCGTTCTAAATTTTCCAACGGATAAAGCAAATAGATCCAAGTTAGAGAAAAGCTTATTAAAATTGCCTGTGAGGCGACGTAGAGGTGCCCGCAAGCCTGCATTCGTACGACTAGGAGTGACGGCGAAAACAGGTCGTGCGCGCACCCCACGTCCCTGAATGGTTCAGGGACAACATAGCACAACTTGTTACAAATATCCATACAATCATATGTGTTGTTACACAGATCGTATAGAAACATAGTTTCTAGAAAGGTACGTCTAGACTTCAAAGAGAGCAAGTTGTATTTTTCCAGTAAATTGGTATAGGGATAGTAAATACGACTTCTAGAACAGCGGTAATGCATCGTTTTCAAGAACTTACGTTGTATACGCTCGATACTGTCAGTATATTTATTATAATAGGGACTCCACACCGGCACCGCATATTCTAGTTGAGACCGGATTAATGATCGATACAAATGTAAATAAGTACTCGGGTGGACGAATTCCGTGGCTGATCTTATTACGAATCCATACATACGATAAGCCTGACTCACGATTTTATCGACATGTGCGTCCAGGTGCAGTTTATCATCGAGCAGTATTCCCAGATCACGAATTGTGTTAACTCTGGCCAAGACTTCAGTTTGTAGCGCATAAGGGTGTTTAAATTGGTTTTTGTTTTTAGTAAAGCTGATACAGCAACATTTGGGAATACTAAGTTGGAGTTTGTTTTTATTACAATATTCTACTAGGCGATTGAGGTCTTGTTGAAGTAAATGACAGTCTAGTATTGATCTAACCGGTCTAAAAATTTTAAGGTCGTCCGCGTAAAGTAAGAACTTAGTGTTCAGAAAACACACATCGATATCGTTAATAAACATCACAAACAACAGAGGTCCGAGAATTGAGCCCTGAGGCACCCCTGACGTCACGGTTATAGTAGCGGAATGGAAACCATTGACAGCTACTTTTTGTGTTCTATTTGTCACATAAGAAATAAACCAACGTAACAAATCCCCGCGGATACCGTTAAAGGCTAGCTTCTTCAAAAGCAATTCATGATCAACCTTATCAAAGGCTTTTCGAAAGTCGGTGTATACAGCGTCCACTTGCACACGAGAGTCCATACTGTTAAATAAATAGTCAGTGAAAGTTATCATATTAGTTGTTGTAGATCTTCTTTTTACGAAACCGTGTGTGCAATGCTCTGAAATACAACGACTAAGAGCCGGCAGACCAACTCGTTTCACCTGTGGAGACACCATACTTCGAATAGGTACTAAAACTGACCATTTCTCTTATTGACACCTCTTGACACCTCTAGCTTTTTCCCTATTCCTTTACAAGGGGGGACGGTCGCGCAGCGGGTGGTTCTCAGCGCAGGTGTAGGGTGGGGGTACGACACCGGCCGGCGTGCACTTGAAAAATTCGCCTATTGTCCCCTTTTTCGATGTATTTTTTAGGCTTTCTCCACAAATAAGCGTCTTGCATATACAACGATTGCTCTGAAATACAACCACTGAGAGCCGGCAGACCAACTCGTTTCACCTGTGGAGACACCATACTTCGAATGGGTCCTAAAACTGGCCATTTCTCTTATCGTTTTTTTTTTTTCGCAACAATGTTGCGCGCAACCACTCAGAGCCGGCAGACCAACTTGTTTCATCTGCGGAGACGCCATACTTTCAATGTGTACCAAAACTGACCATTTCTCTGATCGTTTTTTTTTTCGCAACAATGACGCCTCTTGTAAGCGCTATAACTCGAAGTTGCAACCACTCAGAGCAGGCAGACCGACGTCATTCGCATTAGGGGACTACTCTACAACCCATCGAAGTAAATCTAACCGTATCCATGATCGTTATGAAAAATCCTGTGACCTCTTAGTCTATTAGAGTATGAGTGGCTTTGACAAAAAACGTTTTGTTTGCTTCGTCGTCGTCTATTTGTCTGTGACGTTGACAAGAACTTTGGGTTTGGGTAAGCAGTGTTTGAAATGGCAATGGCCTTCACTTTTCTGGGCATAAACATTGGTTATATTTCGCCAAGTATCTCTATAATATTGAACACATGAAAGGGAATGAAAAAAAAATAGAGCTTACCTACTTAGAAATTCTAAAAAAAAAAATTGAGCTGTGAGTACCTACTTACAAATTCTAAGTTTTTTTTTTATTCTAAAATCAATCAAATTTAAATTTTTGACAGTTTTTCATACAAAAACAGTCAAGACGTCAATTTTATTTCACGGATACCTATGTCACCGTATAATTAATTAATTATGAACTTCGTTAGTTTATAATCTAACTCGTGAGTTTGTAAACCGTCGATAAATTGTGACAGTACCATAAAGCTTACACTAAAGTAACGTATTAATTTTCGATAGTTTATAATCTATCCAAGTCACACCGTCAAATTGTGAACTGGCATCACACAAATAATTGCGACGGAACTCACCTTGCGCGCTGATTGGTTGAACGTCATGAGCCCCGGTCCGAAATCTGTCATTCGTTCGTTTGTCGCCAAATTAAACAAGCAGAAGTTTTTGTGGTTTTTAAAAATTTTCGTGATGAAAATAATTAAAAGTTATAATAGAGTTACTTACATTTAATAGTTAAATTTCAGTGCTAAATAACTGTTAGTCGCTGAACATAACCTAAGTTTATACCACATTGATTATTAATATTGCTTATAATAGTTATTTATGCAACTGACGTATAATAAGGGGTATTAAAACACGAATGTGGGTTTGATAATAGTATCACATGAGTGTTTTAATACCTAATTATGTACAGTTTCATACTAGACTTTGTCTACATCCATGTTATCAATCCTCTATAAAAGGTTCTGAAACAGTTTTTTGTAATACTAATACTCGTATCGAACATGGCGGCCGGCGTCATAGTCGTATACGACGTGAATTCGAATAAGTTCTTTTTTAAAATTACGGCGCTGTTGTAGTGAAACGCGCGTGCATTACAATGTTCTTTTTTTGAAAACGAGTTGCATTATGAAATTCAGTACAACATTAAAGCTCCCATTTGGATGCTATTATGGTTACCATGGTTACTATGACACTGGCTGTTTTAATGTTGGCAATAAGCTGTTTCAGAAACTTTTATAGAGAATTTATAGCATGGGTGTAGATAAAATATATATTATATTCATTGACACACTTGATCTCAAACAATTAAATGTGCGTTTTTAACCAGTGTTATTTGACTCCAGTTTGTTTTCACTCTATGGCCTGTCGGTAAGTGCAGTATTCGTTTACAATTTGACGGTTTGACATGGATATATTATAAACTATCGAAAATTAGTGCCAAAGTTAGATTGTTGTATTAGAGCGCTAGCAAATCGGTCCACGTCACATTCACGCAGCGAAAAGGTGACTGTCCACCTGTACATCTACATAATGTCACACTACCTCGCCAAGACAGCGTAAGATACCCAGGGCTACATCTCGACCGACGTCTAACGTGGAAGAAACACCTTAAGACCAAGAGACACGAGCTTAACATCCGCTATAAGAACTCATCATGATCATGGGGCGAAACAGTAAACTGAGTACCGACAGCAAACTTTTAATAAGTATATAAAGTGATCTTGAAGCCAGTGTGGCTTTATGGAATTCAACTCTGGGGCAGCGCCTGTAACTCGAGCATTAGCATCATAAAGATAATGCAAAATTATATTTTGAGGTCAATTAGTGGCGTTCCTTGACTTGTCACAAACGCTGAAATACACAAGGAGTTATCAACGAATACCGCCATGGACGAGATCAAAAATATTACAAAAAAATACCAGGAACGACTGGAGAGGCACCCTAACGATCTGGCCGCTGCACTGAAAACAAGAAGTTACAGGAAAAGACTTAAAAGAAAAGACATCGTGTAGTCCACCCATACCTGTGTGTGGAACCAAGCACGAATACGGAGTAGATGGGTCGCTAGAGTACCTACAACTCATCCCCTAAAAGTACCAAACTAATCTCGGATTGCCACAGAAGAAAAAAAAAAGTTATATTGTAAACAGTATGGTACAGTCACATTTTATCAATAGTTTACAATCTCACGAGATAGATTATAAGTTAACTAACGAAGTTCATAATTATACGGTGACAGATAAAAGATATCTTTGAAAAAACTTGACTGGGAAAATCAGTCTTTACAAGTTGTTTTGTTTATCTACGGTCCGCTTTATTGAGATCATGTCAAGTCTGAGCCGTATAATACCGCACTGTCCATTCACAGACTGCAGGGTGACGCATTATTCCGCATTAATCAATTTGACGGCCACAGGTCGGCGGCGCGTAAGCATATTTGTGCTGGCCAGTCACAACCTAATAAATCTAGACTACTATTATACCTTACCAACACGAGAAAATCTGCTCATAAAAAAATATTCTAAAGACATTTAAACCGACCATGACGCGACCACAAAAAATAAATAACTAAGTATGACAAATAAAATAAAATATCATGGTCAACAAATATTTTTTTGGCATCAACAAGCATTATAAAATTATAATGTACAAATTATTCCTATTTCGATTTCGAACTTCAACAAATTCGCCGTTCACAACGTTTTACTGGGTGTCACCTTTGCCAGTTTGCCACTCACGCGCACGTTTGGGATCTATAGTGCGACACGGATCGCAATGAACGTGATGAAATATAGAACTAACATGAAATGTACGTCATTTGACAGATTATTGACATCTGCCCTTGACAAGCAGCGCTGCCATTATATTTACAAATAATGTTGGTCAGACTATTGGTTTAACGTCTCTTCCTGTGACTTCCTTATATGGGACAACGCCATTCCCAAGAGTGGTCATGAGCTAATTAAAAATGTATGTGATCGACATTCGACAATGAGCTAGCCAAACGTCTTGAGAAAGTATTTTGTCGTGATTCGAGCTGTGAACAATAACTATCGATATAAAATTAATCAGTAGCATTGCTTTATAAACATCGATACGTCTTAAATTCACTTCAAATAAGTAGGTATACTATCAGTAATTCACTGCCCATTATTATGTCGTACATAAAGCTTATGCACCGGTACAATAACGTTTATATTACTACAAAACGCGTCTAAGCAATTTACAGTTTTACTACTCGACGTATAACATACCAACTGTTGAATATAACGGTCATTTACCTTAGTTTATACATTGGTTTTAAAATATACTATTATAATTGGTGTTTCATTTACTTAGCGTAGTGACCTAATATTGAAATCGCGATTTATTCGTTGATGGAAAATTTAATTGAAAACTTATGAAGGACCTGTATCTACATTCATAATTTTGCAACAGCACTGGCCACCACTTAGGCCAAAGCCTGAAGGCCAAGACCAGGAGGCTAGTTCCCGTACTTAAAAACGTACAACCAATCAATCAATCAACAACAAATCAATGTTACAAATAACAAACACACAACCAATGGACAATCAATGTTAGAAACATGTCAAAAATTTCAGATTGAGACAGGTTAGAATGCGAAAGTTCTTAAAAATACGGGAATTGCCCCCTTGGATCAGATTGGCGTTAAATTGTCTATTATTTAACGCCGCTCGTCTTTTCCACAAACTACTAGTCATCTTGCCAACAATCATCCTACGCTCCGTGTCCACTCACTAGCAAAACAAAATAAAAAAGGTTCAATGACCCGCAATAAAAATACTGTCTACCAACTTTCAGCCAAGAAAGCGGTGCTGGAGGAGATAACGAAGCATTCGTTCCGGCTGAAGGTATGGCGTCATCTGGAGACCAATGGGCTGGCCATGTTCCCGCGCCCCGTGTACAATCGCATCCCCAACTTCAAGGGGGCTCCGGAGGCTGCCGCCAAACTGGCTGAGCTGGATGTTTTCAAGAATGCTAGCACCGTGAAAGTCAACCCTGATAAGCCGCAGGAGGCTGTGAGGTAAGTGACTATCGTAGAACTTTATAACAGGGAATGGTGCCTTGTCTTTGACAAGAGCACAGACACCAAAAGCTTCCGACCTATTACTTATACTCGACTTCAAGGGATTCTCTCCGTAAACTGTCTCTCATTTTGACCATTCAGCAGCCGTTGATTGACAATGTTCTAAGATATACGATAGAATTAGCATCAAATTAGCCTTTAATTAGCGCTCTTAACATCATTACGTCTAGTCTAGGTACCGAAGTATACGAGATTTTATCGTCATGTTGACAAGGTCAGCTACAGCTGCATTCGGTTAGACTGGAAGTCGATCCCAACAGAGCTGGGAAGAGGCTAGGCGAATTAATTGATATTGTTGAAAAAGTCTGACTATGAAACTCAAGTTGGAACTGTTGGAACATTTAAGTAAATCAAAAGCAAACTGAAATGTCGGCCTTGAAAAGCGACTGAATAAATTATGCAGTTTGTTTAATTGACAATTTCCAAGAAAGTGACGATTGTAGGTTCAGGGGCATCAGATAATCACAAGAGATTGATCGATACTTCGATAGATTGCTGAATAATTGATGTTTTATCGATGTTCCAAGAAAGGTTCTTTACCGTTTCAACTGAAATATAATTTATTATAAACTAATTGTGACATCGAGAAAGTAAAATATAAGTTTTTAAACGCGAAGAAAGTCAAGCACGAGACGAATTAGAGTGTACATAGCGCTCTCATTTATAACTCTTATATCATCCTTTCGTGCAGTTGGTGCGTTCCGCGCCGCTAGCTGATTGACGGCTCACAGCTTAGTATCTCACCAGTCTCGCGAATTTAAAAAGATACCTTTATCTCGCGTCGAGCACAGTTGATTCGAGTTAGCCCGCGAGCACGGGACACATTCCAGAACTCGTATAATACAGGGCTAATTTTAGATTATAGCATAGAGGTGTCTCACCGAAACGCCTAAATAGTCGTAACAGAAAGAATTACATTCAGTTTTCAGCTGGTTGTACAGTTTTAATTGGCAGAAAGTGATTAAAAGAAATTATTTAAAAAAATACTGACATTAGCATGCTATTTACTTTTATAGTCGCTATGAAGAAGCGTAATATTTCATAATATATCAGTTATTAGTTTATTACTGTATGTTTCTTCAATCAGTCAACGCCTTCTACGTTGGTAACGTAAGGGGTTGGGGAATGGGTGCGTTGAACATTTTAGTACAATACAACCATTGATGTATAAAATTACGATACAACACATGAATTAGAAGACGTCCAGTATAAAACTGGTTCGGATTTGTTTTGGTGTAGTGCATAGATCTGTGGAATTTGGAGTTCAAACTGCTCTAAAATGTTTTCTTTGTTTCCCAACTAGGTACACATAACTAACGTTTAAAATCCCAAGCCGAAAGTTCTGATTGGATTTCTCTAATAGCCAATAAATTTCTCAATTCGAGCGCGAGATTGAAACTCGGCTTCAAATAATGGTGACAGGCGGCGAACTAGCTGTTTATTATATCCGATGGAATAGTCTAATTCCTCGCCATCGACACTATTCATTTTCCAAGCAACGGTTTTCTTTACATGTTCTAGTACTATGAGAATAAGAGAGAAAAAATGGCGGTGATTGTCGGAAAATATCATGCCGATTGGGAGTTTTACTGACGTGCGCGCTACGGTTAGTACCTACGTTTTTCCGCGGGATAATTTCCGACCTACACGCGGTCGAAGCCGCGGGCAAAAGGTAGTAGGATACATATCCATTACATTTTAATTGTACCAACATTGTAATGTTGTTTGTGTTATTAAATACAAAGCAAGTAGAAAACCAGAGTGCCCAAGTACATTGATTACTTAGTTTACGCAACCCATGACCGATATCTTGGGTAACGCATTCCATACCGACTAACTGTTTTATAACTTTCTGCTTTATTACATAAATCGATTCAGGCCGCTGAAAAGTATGTGTTCTGCTAACTTTAATTTAATTTTCTTTTAATGAGCATGTTACGGTATTCCGTACCTATTCGTGTGACTTACGATTATCTTTTTCAATTATAATTAGTTCGTTACATATTATTTTATTGGAAAACGGAAAATATTAGATAGGCCTTAATAACGCAACAGTATATTTTTTGCTGCTGCTTTGTTGGATGGTCGCAAGCGCTGGTGAGCATGAGCTCCTGATGGGTGCGATTCCCGGGTCGGGCAGTGTTGTTGGGTTTTTCCATCTGGAATTTCTCAGTAGTCGCCGGAGTCTGGATCTGAGCCCGGTTGATGGCAATAGGCTCGTCCCCTATTACATGGGACTTAACATAACTGGCAAAATGTGGGTGTACTTAGATACACAGATACACCCACATTTCGTCTAACCCTTCGGGGAACACAGGCGTTACGTTGTTCTACTTACGAATATAAAAAAAAAAATTCAAATGCACTTTTACTCTAGCTTGAATTATCGTAAATTATTATAAAAGAAGCGTTATTTTTTCATAAATTGTAGATAACATAATTCGGCTTGAATGAAAAATCATTATTGGTTTCCAAACAACACATTTTTATTATCCTGAAAAAATCGCAGCAATATATTTTCTGCGTACGCGCCGGTCACAACAATTATAAATACGCAATGGAAAAGAAGTGAATTGATAAGTTAAAGAAATAATATTATTATGTTTCTAGTATAAGATTAGAACTTTAAATTGAATAATTTCGTTCGAAAACTGAATTTCAGAGCCAACCTATTCATAATACCTACCTCTTGAATTAAATGCAAACAATTTTTACTGAAACCTAATGATAAGCGGTATCAATAAGTTTCAAAGTTCTAGGAATTCTGTGAATGTTGCTTTGGTTGATCTGATTAGGTACTACATAATCATGTAAGTACTTAAGTACTTACCTAATTAATTTCTTGTATAATTTGACCCTGTAATCACTGTGATAAATAACTCATTTCCGAATATGTAAGCTGCACTCATTAAATGTAACAATGAAAGACATTTTTGAGGTATAGTGAGAAAATGTTTTTTTTTAAACAACCCTTTATTAGTCAGGATGTCATCTAGGGCAGAGTCCTTGTCACGACGAATCAAACGAGCCCACACTCGTTGGGGTTGCATCGTTTTATTACTGAGTTCCCATGGCCGCTCCATCATCAGATCAGCTCCATGTCATAATAATATTGCATTGTCATTCGATTTACATATGCATGTAAAATTTCAGCTCAATCGGGAACCGTGAAGTGGGTCAAATTTAACTTGCAAGATTAGATTACAGACAGACAAAACGACCGGGACAGGTTAAGCCAATGATATTATGAAGGAAAGATATGCTACGTTCATACTGAGCGGCGGCGTTCCGATATTGTTGCGTTGTTATTACAAATGTACTTACATATTATAGGTGTATAGTAGTTTTGCAATGGATAATACGTAACGTATGATACAGAAAGAGATAGCTTGGCATCTTAGATATATTGTCACGCCACGGACACGCTTTGTTTCGATCAGATTAATCGACTAAATCAAATGACAACAATTGTCTGAATTTGTCTGCAACAATTTTCGCGCGCTAGTGCCTTAGCTACCTCTTTATTTATATAATATCATTGGGCGAAACTAAATAAAAGTTTGTAAAACACTCATTTTAGGTACTGTTTTAAATAATAAGTAGGTTCTTACCTGGTTCTTTGTTTTGGCTTCACTCCTAAATGTGTCTACAGGTGAGATCGTTTACGTTAATCGCTCACCAACCAACCTCGCTCTCGATTCTTTGTATCTTGATCGAAAAGTTTCTTGAACATTTTGGATCGTCACAAAAGGTGTAGTGGTAGGTAGCACTTGCACTGAGAAAATCAGCCTTACTGCTACGACATAAAGGCGATGTGAATGTCAAATTGTTATCACTGATGAGCGGGTTGACTGTACTTACGTCTAAAGTTTAAAATAAAAGAAGTCGGGAGGTGTCGTGGGATACCCGGTTCGAAAGAAGTTCAATTCGTTCTATTTTTTGTTTTAATACAGAGCCATCTAGTATAAGTTTTTAGAAACTAAAAACAAATACTAGATGGCTCCGTGTTAAAAAACAAAATCTTTTGACACTGATTTTTTCGGGCATAACGCTTTTTCGTTACGTGACGATTTCTACCAGTTTACTCCTACCGCAAGCCGCGTTATAGAACTTCGTTCCAATAAGTTGAAAAAAAAGCTTGAATTTTATTGTCAAGCAAAGCGCGAATTAGACAGAATAGAATGGAGAAAATCATTTGGCATGTCGCTGTTTTTTATTAACCATTCTGAAACCATTTATAATCGTAAATCAACAGCTGGAAGGTACAATAATTTCGTATGTTTGTTAATACGATAGTTAATCCTACTCAACAAGGCGTATCCACTTTCACGTAATTACTAGTTATATCCAGTACGATACAGCGGGGTTTGCATCATGAAACTAGTGTCGTGAAATAGTAGCTTGAATATTTACTTGACTGGCAGCTATAACTAGCACCCGATTTCTGAAAGACAACTCAAGACAATTTTCTAAAGCTGCGTTTTTGTTCAGTGATGATCGGTTGGACTCGGCGAACGAATCCTCGCTCGCTCATCCTGTCAGTCAAAACGACGTCACGACGAGCGAGCAGAACAGCAAACATTTGCTCTGAACAAATGTTCGCTCGGCAGGTTATAGTGACACAGATTTTTTTTCTGTTTTGACTTTGAGTAAACATCGGCAGAACAGCAAACATTTGCTCTGAACAAAATTTTCGCTCGGCAGGGCAGTGAAAAGGCGGCTTTAGACGCTGTCAAATCCTGTTGTTATTGATGGTTGACTGATTAACAAAAGCAGTCACATCAATATACTTCAGATATTTTGGCAACATATTCAATTCAGTAGGCTTCCGCGGGTTACGCTTCTGAAATCTGAGAAGTATCGTACCACGCTGCAAGTTTGGTCTCCAGGTTGTTGAAAGCCTATTTAACGTTTCGGTTGTCAAATCCGTACATTGCTACAAGGATCTTTAGGCGCTCAAATGACGTTGACAGGGGGCGCTGTTGGTGAACATTCGTGCTGATTGTTTTGTGAAATGTATTGACAAAACAAGATTCCGGCGTTAGTTCCGATTTTGGCCACGCGCCAAAAGAACCTTGTAGCGCTATATGTATTTCTAGATATTAAGGGCCTATACTACCTCAAACGGCTTAGCATGATCCTCCGATATGTTGAAACTATTGCAGCATTAATTTTGAAATAAATATATGGTAAAGTTGAGGATTGATGTCAAGTACTATGTTAGCCGAAAACACGATTCTATAAAATTTTCTCGATAGAAAAAAAATCCAAAGTTACCTCTAAACCGAACAATAAACCGCTGGTATTCAAAAAGTATTTCAAATTAGATCATGAAACTTTGCATACTAACTGAACTAACTATAAAGCAGGTCTTATGTTTTTTATTTTTTTTAAATTCCCATTATTTTCACCGTAAAAAGCAATTACCTAAACTATCGGCGCCCAGCACCGCACTCAGTCTCGCTCTCACTTAGTGTGCGCGCAGAATCGCGCGAGCGAGATAAAAACCTGAGGTAGTATAGGCTCTTAATGGTGTTATAAGGGTCAACCAACCAACATGGAGCTTGACTTTGGAGTCATCGTTGGGTAACTTGATCACAGGCTTTCAGAAAACGTTGGAGAGCCTCTCAACTGTCGATCGTCCTCCTAGAGGTCGGTAACAATAGAAATTTTATTGTCTCATAACATGACAGCTAACCATCTGCCTAGCCTTTTCAAAACTATATTGGGGTCGGCTTCCAGTCTAACCGGATACAGCTGAATACCAGTATTTTACATGGAGCGACTGACCTCCACAACCCAGTTTCTGGGTAATACGATACCCCTTGGTAAGACTAGTTGTCAGACTTTCGGGTTTCCGACGACCCGTAACGACTGTCAAAGGTCAAAGAATAACAGTTAAAGGTTTAAAACTTTAAAAGAACGATTTTGTGAGCTCGCATGAGGTGTTGAGGCAATCACAGTTCCTATTTAAAAGTTGCTGTTAAATGGTAACTTCTCGTTTACACAATCGGTATTTAACTATATCCTGATGATTGCTTTATCATTGATCGACTGCATGAATATGTAACGCGTTGGTTAATCGGTAGTGCTATGTGTGTCAAATAAGAATAGGACTGTCAAGACGCCATTTTGTTCCGCAATACTCGCGCACTTCATTACCAATGCGTACTAATTTGACAGCTATCGTGTATTTGACAGCTATCGTCAGTACTAATTTGACTGCTATCGTGTGATGTTGGCAGCAAACGCGATCCTATTCTTATTTGGCACGCATAGTACTGTAAAAATTTACCTTATACTTTTTGTATTACACCTGTGATACAACGTCTTAGTTAGACTGGGCAAGACGTACATAGCTACCTACTGGTTTTATTTTTTCTGTAACACTAATAAACTAAATAGATAATGTTAGATAATCGAAAGACCCGAATTCGTTGAAAATAGATAATGTTAATCGAAAAACCCGAAGGCGAATTGAGAACCTCCTCCTTTTTTACCGTCGGTTAAAAAGGGAAAGAATTGTTATAGAGCTATCATTGGTCAATAAAGTGATAAAAACATCGAATAGAAAACTCCTTGGTCGATCCGAAGTGTACTTTAATTAATAGAAACAATAGTATATTATGCAATTAGTGAATAAAGGACGGATTTAAAGCGAGGGCCACAAATGAATCACGAGCTAGTGAAGGATTGTAACGATTGAATCACGACCGTAGGGAGTGATTCATGATGATTGAATCACGAGCGTAGCGAGTGATTCAAGTGTTAGAATCCTGAGCGACGCGAGTGATTCATGGCCCTCGATATAAATCCGTTTTATTCAAGAGTTGCATACTATACTTTATACCATGACTACGAGAAAAAGAAAGATTTAAGTGAAAATAGACAAAATTATTATGAAGAAAAAGGAAAGTTAAATTGGCTTTGATGTAAACCAGCCGCGATTTTTTGGGTTGCAAGTTTTCCACTATATCGGCCGCCCTCTCTTTCATAAACTCAGGTGTTAACACATCTTCATCACTATAATGCATTTTTAATCGATTAGAACAACACTAAACAAACACAAAATTAAAGATTAAAGTAACACTAAACTTTGTGTTCGTACAACTTACAGTACTTATTCAAAATAGCGCTAATTTACTAAGGACAGCAAAGAACACAAAACAGTTTGTATTCTAATGCTAAACTCCTTGTCGAAAATGTCGACCAATCAAATTGAATTTAGAACACATCAATATAGGTCGAATACACAGATTACACTTACACTAGATACGGCAAGCCACGACCAAGCGTGCCCTGCATGTTCGACTGTTCGTACTAAAAAAAAGTCTGTTAGCTCAGTGACGCTTAGCGATTGAAACAATTCTGTTTACGTTGAGCACATCACTGAATGGCTGGGGTGAAGTTGTCGTAGGTATAAAAAAGATGACACGTTCGGTTTTCATACTATCTAATAACATGCCGTATCTAGCCTAGGTACACTAAATCTGTGGTCGAATACATTGGTGTGTTCCATTTTCAAACATCAAAACAGTGAGTAAAAGTGCTTTTTATTCACTGTTTTCAGTGAATAAAATAAGCTTTTTAGAGGGGGAATGGTATAAAGTTATTTATAGCATTATCTTGTTATGAAATCTGTATAATTACTTTAATAGAAACAAAGTTATTTTATTGAATTATCTTATTATGAAATCTGTATCATAATAAAACTTTTTAATTTTATTTCATTTGTGCATAAAATCTGTCATTAAGGTACTATTTTTGAATTCTTATTCAGAACTTTACGGTAGGAGTATAAATAAAGATCATTATAGTTCACCTGCAGACCTAGACATGCTTATCACTCGAGACAGACCTATTAGCTATTTCAATCTAGATAAATACAATACATTATATTAACATGATTCACGGACGACTTTCACTCGTAGATCAGGCGCTGCTTGCTCTAGGTAACAGTTGTTTAATAATCTCTATTTTATATTCACGCGACACGATAATATTAAAGTACTTACCTAATGTATGCAGTTTTGAGTCGTGATCGTGACTCTATTAATGATATTCATGTACTTGTTAGTTAAATAAAAAATTGCATCAAAAAGGGCTCAATGTGTTTCATTTTGTGAAATAGTTATTTGAATAAAGGCTGCTTCAAACGGGCGCGATTCGCGTCGCGTTTCGCGGCTGTTTGTAGGAGCCTTAAAAATCGAAACAATCAAGACGACAATAATCGATCGGTAGAAGCGTAGCGAACCACCCTTATAGAAGACTCGGTGACCAGACTAGAGTGGGACCCAGTTGTAAACAGTTCATTTAATTCTCGATAACTTTGTTTGTCTAGATTCCATTCTCATCAATATATCTCTCAATACTTTGTCATAAATAGTTCAATTTGTTAGATGCAATTATTCATTTAACCTAGTTCCTCCTTCGATTAGTTTTGCTCGATAACGGATTCATTTATATTAATGTAATAACTAGTGGACCCGACCGACGTTGTCCTGTCTGAACGATCCTAGAACCGACTGCAGCGCCACCTATCAGGTCCAATTGTGTTTTCAAACCATCCCGGAACCCATTGAAATATACACACAACATTTCATTTAAATCGGTCCACGCTTACTCCGAAATTGGATTCCATTTCCCGAGAGACCCTAAAATTAGAAGATTATGGATTAAAGCTATTCGTAAAGATAAAAAAAAAATTATACAGAGTTCGAAACATTTTGGAGAAAGTGATTACGAGGAAATATTTAAGGTTTTAAATTCCGACACTTTCCACGTCAAATACTTGATTAAAAATCAAAGGCTTCAGGGACCTATATAGCTATGATCACGCCATCTACAATTAGCTTTGCGCGACCGTTCCCATTGTATTGTTAAAACAAGACGACGACGGCGTTAGTTCCGATTTTGGCCACGGGCCAAAAGAACCTTGTAGCGTTGTACTATGCTGTGGCCGTGCAAAATTTAAAAAGTACCTGTAATCCCCAGGGTGCTGTGCCTGGAGCAACAAAAGACCCTCTACGTGCCGGTGCCTCGTCTGCAGAAGGGGTTCCTCAACCGCCTCGAGCTGCCTGAAGGAGAGACCGGCCCGGCAGCCATCAGGAAGGCCGTCTCGCGTAACGGAATGGAGTCTTATGGAAAACCAATTGGTGAGTCCATGCCTTGAAAACATTTATGTATAGGATCACTGGTAATTAGTGACTAATACTTAAACACATTGAAAAAAAAAGCTGTTCCCTGCAGGGAACCGTTTTTGTTTTTTTTTTTTCGCGATTTCAGGTTTGGTACCATAGTAAAAGTTATTAGTTATCACGGTAGTCGGATAAACAAAGCAGTCTGAAAAGAGGATTTTGCTTTCTCCTCATACGCCTTCGTCTTCAAGGGAAGGCGAGCACCTCTCTTTTCGATAAAACCACATAAATCTTAAAGATTGCCCTATACTCAGACATGCCAACACAGTCTTATTGTAATACTAATATGACATCATCGTAAACAGGTGCGTAGTAACGACTGGTCTTTTGTTCAGGCTTGACCTTGCACCAGCAAAAAATGTCTGTTTATTGGTCCTTTTATCGAAGACTCATAAGTATACTATACCCCATGTCTATTAATCAATTATATTAATATTGACAAAAGAAGAACAATTCTTTTCGTATGAAAATTTATTTTGTTATTACTATTGTGTATGAAATAGCTTACATTCTCTTGTAAATGTGTGTGGGACTTGAAAAGATTTGACCTTCCAAGAAAGGTTTCAGAACTACTTTTTTACGCATAGTTCTTTGGCGATATTTCGAGATGGCGACCTTGATAAATGCATTATTTATAACACCTACCTTACTCATATCCGGAGACTAAAGAAAAGGCAAATGGAGCTTTGCACAGTATTACATAAGCGCACTAGTGTTTATGGAAACTGACCTTAAATCAATTGGCATCTTTCCAGAGGGTGAAAGTTCTCATGAATACGTACGCCTTATATATACTATGCGACAAACATAGCGGAAAACTGTCAAAAATTCGCTGTTTTGATATAAAAATTAAATATCTACCGAATCAGAATCTTATCAAATAGATGTTTGTATCATACTATTTCTGTGTTAGACCCATAGTAACTACAACAGCAATGTTTGCGAGTTCTTTCACCTCCTAGCTGATGCTCATAAAATCTGTTGGTATAGTGGAAACTATAACATCAAATTAGACTACATTAGTAAGTTCATAATCTCTTGAAGAAGTGTTGAAGTTAGTTAGTGCCCTAATTCGCTTCGCAGTACATTTATGAAGACTGACTTATTGTGTTTTTTTATCAGGCATAGAAGATTCCGTTTCGCTTGACCTGGTCGTCATGGGATCAGTCGCCGTGTCCAAGGAGGGATACCGCATCGGCAAAGGAAGAGGTAATTGCGATTTTTTAAAACGGCGACATACATTATTTTCAATTTTGTTTCAATATTTGTATGTTTGTATCCTAAAACTATTTATTATATCAAATCACTATTTATTGTCGTATTTATGTATTTTACTAAAGGTGAAATCCTCAATAATCATGTCAATTGTGGAAAGCAATGTGGATGCCCGAGCCAAAATCCAAATGAAAAGGACAAAGTGGCAGATTCACTCATAATTTTTGCACTGTAAAATCAACCAAGAGTCAGAAATTAATGTTCTTTCCCCCGATGTTATGCCTGCCTTTACGGAGTGTATCTTATGATATGTATTGTATAGGCTATGGCGACCTGGAGTTCGGTCTGATGATGCACATGAAAGCCATCAAGCCTAACACAGTGGTCGCCACTACTGTGCACGATTGCCAGGTAAAAAAACACATTATGGAGAAGTTTATACACTCAATACTAAACAGCTGTTTTGCACAAACCAAATTTGATCAAAATAATGCTTGTAAAGGGGCCATAACAGACACGATACTCATTACCCCGTGATTACACCAAGGTATAAAACATGTATTCTACATAATTGTGGTGAATGTGGTGTCTACTGTTTTGTTAATTGTTTACACCTAAAATAAGTCTTACAGATTAGCTGTGTACAAAAACTTCAAAAAAAACTTGTCAAAAAGGTGAATGAAGTAGTTAACAAGATAATTTCTGAAACAACGTCTAAACATGTATTATCAACATGTTTTTGATAAACTTGAAACTTAAAATCTGTGAGACCTATTGAAAACTAGTATCACAACTCGTATATGGGTGTAAACGCGGAGTTAGCATCTAATTATGCATTCATCTGCAGAATACGGCTCGGTGCTCAATTTTCTTGCAGAGTTTATAGAACGCGATGCAGTATTCATGCAGTCACCAAATATCAAATAGCATCTAATTATGCATTCATCTGCAGAATACGGCTCGGTGCTCAATTTTCTTGCAAAGAGTTTATAGAACGCGATGCAGCATTCATGCAGTCACCAAATAACAAATCGCTGATGCTAAAAGTTTCGTGTCTGCAATGGTTCAAACTGATCTATTTATATCTATGATAAACTTCTCCATGGTGTAGGGTGTGTGTGTTGTGTGATTTGGTTAGTTGCACCGGAAGGCGTCGTATTCAGATAACATTTTTTTATCTTTGGTATATTACTACATTATTAATTAACACGAACCTAGATAATTAATAACGCCCTTTAGAACGTGCACTCCTAATATATTCCTCTTAACACGGCTTTTTAATTTGTTGGCGAAACTTGTAGGCGTGATTGTATCAAGTAGCAATAAAATCAAAACTATCAAGACATAGTACTTACTCATAATTTGCTTAGCGGATATTGGGGTCAACGTCCACAAGTCGCCAGAACTGCGGTTACAATACGATTTTAGAAATTCTTTCTTTTTGTATTGTGGATTTAATACCGATAAACATAAGGTCTGTGAAGTTTCGCCAAGTAATTCAAAAAGGCCCTGTATATTAATGAAATGCCCGTTTTCAGTTACACTAGGGGACCCCATAAATGTAATGCCAAAGAATTATTGCACGATTGGAGTATGTAAGGATCGTAGTAGGTAGTAGTAGTAGAACGCCATCTGTAGTTTCTGCCTACCCGCATGAGAAGAAGGCGTGAGTTTATATGTATATGTGTCGAAGTAAGATGGCTGTAGTCGTGATATAGTTATATCCCTAGGGTTATAGTTATCTGAAAACTGTCGGAGTGCCCTAATTTTGTTACTGCGACCAATTTTCGATTTCTCGCTTCTCTCGCTCGGCTCTCGCGTTGTTGGTCACAATTCTAACCTAACCTTTTTGTTCGGAGTGCCCTAATATGTACTTATATTACAAATAGGTTTATAGCTATATCCCTTGGGATATAACTATATCACGGCTACAACCACCTTACTGTGACATATGTATATTGGATTTTCAACTCTCGGCACTAAGCCGAGCTAAGCGTGATAGTCTAACACAGATAGACTAAGAGGTCACAGGATTTTTCATAACGATCATGAATAGGGTTAGATTTACTTCGATGGGTGGTAGAGTAGTCCCCTAATGCGAATGACGTCGGTCTGCCTGCTCTGAGTGGTTGCAATTTCGAGTTATAGCGCTTACAAGAGGCGTCATTGTTGCGAAAAAAAACGATCAGAGAAATGGTCAGTTTTGGTACACATTGAAAGTATGGCGTCTCCGCAGATGAAACAAGTTGGTCTGCCGGCTCTGAGTGGTTGCATTTCAGAGCTATGATGCGCGCAACATTGTTGCGAAAAAAAAAACGATAAGAGAAATGGTCAGTTTTAGGACCCATTCGAAGTATGGTGTCTCCACAGGTGAAACGAGTTGGTCTGCCGGCTCTCAGTGGTTGAATTTCAGAGCAATCGTTGTATATGCAAGACGCTTATTTGTGGAGAAAGCCTAAAAAATACATCGATAAAGGGGATAATAGGCGAATTTTTCAAGTGCACGCCGGCCGGTGGCGTACCCCCACCCTACACCTGCGCCGAGAACCACCCTCTGCGCGACCGTCCCCCTGTAAAGGAATAGGGAAAAAGCTAGAGGTGTCAATAAGAGAAATGGTCAGTTTTAGTAAATATTCGAAGTATGGTGTCTCCACAGGTGAAAAGAGTTGGTCTGCCGGCTCTTAGTGGTTGTATTTCAGAGCTTTGTTACACGCAAGGAGCTTAGTTATAGCAAAATTCAACTTAACGGTAATCAATAAAATAAAGAATGAAATCGAACAAATCCAATTTTTTACAATTCAACTTATTACTTTGGGTAAATCACAGATTAATAATTTTGTAGAATATAGCTAATGAAACAACGAAATAAAAAAATATTAGAAATAAGTAAATATTTAACTCTAAGTCTTAGCTATAATCTACAAAATTATTAATCTGTGATTTACCCACAGTAATAAGTTGAATTATTAAATATTGGATTTGTTCGATTTCATTCTTTATTTTATTGATTACCGTTAAGTTGAATTTTTCTATAACTAAGCGCTTTGCGTATAACAATGCTCTGAAATACAACGACTAAGAGCCGGCAGACCAACTCGATTCACCTGTGGAGACACCATACTTTGAATAGGAACTAAAACTGTCCATTTCTCTTATTGACACCTCTTGACACCTCTAGCTTTTTCCCTATTCCTTTACATGGGGGCCGGTCGCGCAGCGGGTGGTGCTCGGCGCAGGTGTAGGGTGGGGTTACGACACCGGCCGGCGTGCACTTGAAAAATTCGCCTATTGTCCCCTTTTTCGATGTATTTTTTAGGCTTTCTCCACAAATAAACGTCTTGCATACACAACGATTGCTCTGAAATACAACCACCGAGAGCCGGCAGACCAACTCGTTTCACCTGTGGAGACACCATACTTCGAATGGGTCCTAAAACTGACCATTTCTCTTATCGTTTTTTTTTCGCAACAATGTTGCGCGCATCATAGCTCTGAAATGCAACCACTCAGAGCCGGCAGACCAACTTGTTTCATCTGCGGAGACGCCATACTTTCAATGTGTACCAAAACTGACCATTTCTCTGATCGTTTTTTTTTCGCAACAATGACGCCTCTTGTAAGCGCTATAACTCGAAGTTGCAACACCTCAGAGCAGGCAGACCGACGTCATTTGCATTAGGGGACTACTCTACAACCCATCGAAGTAAATCTAACCGTATCCATGATCGTTATGAAAAATCCTGTCACCTCTCGGTCTAAGAGGTTTTATTTTGCCATTGTATTTACATAGGTGTCACCTAGTGTTAGTGTAAACAGGTGTAAATGTGTACCGCTCATAGTTTTTGCCGTCATAGTAATTTGTATTGTTCTGTTATAGGTGTTCGATACACTGCCGGCCGATCTGTTTGGGCCGCATGATGTCCCCATCGATATCATTATCACACCAACTCAGGTAAGTCAGTTTAATATTATTATCATGTATTTTGGTTTAAAAATTCACTAGAATTTCTTATCTATTTATTTATTTCTTTCATATTATGGACCTCGTCAAATGAACAAAGTAATCTCTGTGTGTTTTGTACACAGTTGAGCGGATAATAAATAATAACATTACCAAAACATTAACTTACCTATAATTGTAACTTTTGAATTTAAATATTTATTAGTAAGTAGTCCGTTCCGCATATTTTATACTTATCCCAGTTATACAGCGAAACCTATTATTAGCCATGCAACTCTGTAATCCACATACTCTGTAATACAATAGGTCTGTTTTATAATCGGAGATCGGAGACTAAATTGACAAGTGAAAATGTTAAAATGACCTTTATGATAATGATTGTAATGTAAGCAAGTTTGACATTTGCACTTTTCAATTTAGTCTCCGAGATTAAAAAATGCATTTTATGTTATCGCTGTTGGTTGCCTAAAGAAAATTAAAATAAATAACATCACGACTGTATTCTCCGAAGGGTTGGGCAGAGCTTCTGCCCAAAAAATGCTACAACCGGCACTGGGCAGAGGTGTACCTATGTCACCCACATTTTTCGCGAGTTATGTTTAGTCCATGTAATCGGGAGCGAGTATAATATTTAATAATACGCAAAATACGCGCATTGACGTGGAGTTGCGGATACCAGCCCGTATTACCTGTAATATTCAATAGAAATCCATGTATAAACTCAATTATGCAAAACATTGAGTCAGTAACAAGGTACTATGGAGTTTTCCATTGTAATCTACCGGCTTTAAAATCTTTAATTATCTGAGTAAATTAATGCTTCTTTTACAAAACAATGATTTAACTGAATGAAAAAAAAAACTAAGAACAGAACGTAAACCCAATTTTGTTAAAAAAAAAAACGTAAAATCCACAAAAAGCTCTCTTCCAGTTATTATTTTAGCACAAAATATTACTACTTAAATTCTCTTTTACTATCAAATAAAAACCAAAACTACCAGGCTCGCAGAACAATAACGAAAGTGTTTTTACCCAGGTGATATCAACTCAACGCATGAGCCAGCGGCCGGTGGGCATTCTGTGGCATCTGCTGTCCAACCGCCGTCTCGAACTCATGCCTATATTGGGACAGCTGCGTGAGATTGAGATGCTGTAAGTACATCCTAACTAATATTATACTAAATGCGAAAGTGAGTTCGTTTGTTTCGATTAACTGCAACGCTAAGTGTGAGGCCAGACTGCAAACGCGGGCGCGGGGCGGGCGCGGCGCGACGTACTCAAACATAAGAACTTTATTTGAGCGTCCATAGTGGGCACGCGGGCGCGGGGCGGACGCGGGGAGCGGCGGGGGCTACTTGGCGCGGGGAGCGCGCGGGCAACTCGCGCCATAGCTCGTTCATACAAGTGGCTGCAGTGAGTGCGCGGCGCAAAATTCAAAATTGCGAGTTATCGCTCGAAGTTGACATTCGTTGGCCTAATACATTCTGAGGCCTCCAATCATATATTACACGGTTTATTAGTCGATTCCTTAATAAAGATCTGGACAGGGTTTAAGCATCTTTTGATCAACAAATCTCATTTTTCATTTTTGATTGGATTGCAAAAATAACAACGGTGAATCTAATAACAAACAAATTATTAGATTTGATGGTAATGTAACCCTTTAAAAAAAAAACCACTGAAGATACTCGCGCAAATCAAACTTGATTACATTTATTATTCAACACGATAATCGCTCATTTGTCCCCAATATTATGTATACCGTGTCTTATTGTTCTGTTTATTCCACAGTGCTGGTCGTGCATGCGTCCTGAAGGAAGTGGACACGGACGTGGAGGAGCGAGCAGCGCAGCGCCCGCGCCGCCTGCGTAGACGCACGCGCTCGCACAAGAGTCATAGCGAGGGAGAGGTGACTATACATAGCGCTTTATTATTATACTAGCGACCCGCCCCTGCTTCGCACGGTTCTTATGACTTGTCAAAACATGGAGATTTATTTATGATATGTTTATATAAGTATTAAGTATACTCATAAACCTTCTGAAATAATTTCTTTAATTGATAGTTTTCAAGCTGCATCAAAATCCGTTGCGCAGTTTAGAATATCAACGCGGTCACTCATACGGACACGAAAAGCGACTTTATATGCTCTGTTCCAAAAGTATTGGATGAAAGTGGACTGTATATGCATAGTGCCTGGTTTATATCCGGCTCGAAGGACCATGTACGACGTTATCATAAATGAAATTTCGGTACAGGCAAAATATTCTTGAAATCTTAAAACATCTTTTTTCTTATCTGACGTTTTGACAATCGTCTGACGTCTTAATTACCATAGAAACCACATACTTAGACACATTTCTAATCAAATAGTATTGATATATTAAATTAAATACAAACCCTGTTCAGGTTAAATTCTCACTCAATCACTGTAATAGGATTTAGTACTTAATCACACTAATGTTGTAAAGGCGAAAGTTTGTGAGTGTGGGGGTGCGAGGGTGTGTGTATGTTTGTTTGTTACTTCACGCTCAAACGGCTGGACCAATTTGTATGAAATTTGGTATGTCGACAGCTTATACCCTGGATTAACACATAGGCTACTTTTTATAACGGTCTACGCGGGTGAAACCGCGGGGCGCAGCTAGTTCATTAATATGTAGAAGGTTGCAACTTAATATCTCACCACTTTTTCCAACAAGTTTGAATAATGACAAAAGTTGAGGTTATAAAATTAAACTCAATTATTGTCAAACGAAAAACATCTTTAAGCTGTTTTAAAATTAGAATTCCGGCTTTAACAAACAAATCAAATCACTCAATTTGTAAGTGGCACTACAAATCGTCATCCACAGGTACATTTTCTGATCCATTTGTTTATATTTTCATCAGATATTTTTGGAACAGGCAGCAATTCAATTTTTTTTTGCTGGTAACTCCTATAACTTACCATTAGTAGACACATAATAATCGCATCTTATCCTCCAGGGAAACACGACAGAGGGCGAGGAGGGCAAGGGCGGCGGCAAGGCACGTCGCTCGGCGCGCCGGCGCAACAGTCACAAGTCTGCCAGCAAGGACAAAGACGACAAGCCGCGCCGCCCCAAGCGGCAGAGGCCCGACATCGACTTCTCTGTCAAGGTACACTATGTCCTCTCCTTACAAACTGATAGAGGGCGAGGAGGGCAAGGCAAGGAAAAGGAGTTGTATATGAGAGCATCCATCACGTCAGTCTGTGGACCTGAACCAATCGTACCCATCCCCTTCAACCAGCTACGCAGGTGGCTACAGGAGTTCACCCATACACAAGCGGAGAGTTGGTGGTCTTCGACACCGGGCTTATGGCAGTCCAGCGAGTCCAGTCTGGCGAGGTGGGTGGTTGGAATAACCCCCGACGGTCGCCATGGCCCACGCACTATGGTCCACATGAACGACTAAGTTCGGAAACCAAATCCTCTAACACATGACATAGGAGTTGTTTTAGCGCTAGAAGGTTCTTTTGACGCGTGGCCAAAATCGGAACTAACGGCCGCCATATTGTTTTTTCACTAAAATGTCAATAGTATTATTTCTTTCTATTTTTTCACTGTTTCTATGTCAAAAATTAAACTTAAATATTTTGTTTTGTTCCAGATATCCAACATCAGCCCGAATACAAGAGTGCGTGATCTGAAGCAGGCGCTGTCTGAACGCGGAGTCAAGCCACAGATCATGGTCTGGAAGGTAAGTGTTTCCCATAATGAACTTAACGTAGACAAAGTACAGTAGACTTCACGTCTGTCGTAACTGAGGAATCCAATCCCGCTTCAAAATCCCAATACTGCAAGCCTGCGGGATTTGCGGGACTGCAAAAACATTGCGAATCCCGCATGTGTAGTCAACAGCTTTACTGGACCCGAAAAAATGGTGCCGGTTCCCGTATTTGCGGGATTGGATGCCCTAGTCTTAACACTGGCCTTGAGCTGGCCTAACGTAGTGCGTGGTTTCAATAGAATGCTAGGCCAACTTATACTGGTTTTGTTACCACGGATAATATTGATAACATAACATCACGCCTGTAATCCCCGAAGGGTTAAGCAGAGGTGTACCCATAGTACACCCACATTCCGCCAGTTATGTTTAAGTCCCATGTAATAGGGAGTGGCCTATTGCCATGAACCGGGCACAAATCCAGACTCTGGACTGCTACTGAGAAATTCCTGATTGAAAAACCCAATAACACTGCCAGAACCGGGAATCTAACCCAGGACCTCACGCTCAGCTATAGCGCTTGCGACTACTAGACCAACGAGGCAGTCCAAGATATTGTTTAGGCTTTAATGTACCAATTTTAATTTTTCTTTTTACTTTTCAGGGATTCCGTGGCTTTTGTTATTTACATTTCTTCAAGCCTAGTCCGCAAAAGGTGAGTTGAAGATTCTTTGCTAATGTTGTTGCTTTAATGAGCGAGTTCAGGGGCATGCGCAGTGGTAGCCCCCGAAATTAAATCTTTTTTTTTTTGCGTTTTTTGCAATTTGCAGGTCCGTGTCAGGTTGTATCTTGATCAAAATATGATACGCGGAAATAAAACAATATGTATTTACATAATTTTTTAACCATAAAAATCATCATTAGGGTTCCATACTCAAATGGTAAAAAGGAACCCTTATGGTGTGACTCAGTCTGTCTGTCTGTCACAGTTGGATATCTCAAGAACTACTAATGCTATCAAGTTGAAATTTGGAACAGTTTTAGATGACGTTTGCCCAACTATTTTGCAAATAAGAAAGAAATAAAAAATATATTGTTTTTTTTTGCAACAAGGACTGAAAGGGGGTCTTAAAAAATTGAAGTGGGGCTACTAGGGCATGTGAGGTATCATATGAAAGAACGCTGTTTGCACATTCTCAAACATATTTTTTCTTTTTTTTTTAGGCAGCATAGTTTTCCAGTTTTGATGAAAAATGTTAAAAAAAAATACTGTTCCCCTTATCTCCGAAGTTTGCATAGAGAAAAATCAGAAATTATTCAATGTTATAGGAGTTTATGTATAGATTACAGAAAAAAATAAAACGATGTCTCTAAATAGTACAGTTTTTCAGAAATCATCAACAAACATTACATATAAATGAGGCTACGGAAGCCTCGGTGCGCGAGTCTGACTCGCTCTTTTTTTTGTTTAAACTTTCTCTTAGTTTGGTTTTGTTAACTTTTGTTTTGTTAAAAAATGTACATTGTATCGTCCAGGGCGAGGGTGACAGCGGTTCCGCTGTGAGCATGGACAGCGTCCTCACCGCTCTGGCGGAGATGTCGCTGGGAGGCAGCGGCGGGGCCGCGCCCGGTGAGGAGCCGCGCGACGACAAGCCGCGCTTGCTGTGCGTCGAGCCCGCGCCGCCGCGCACCGCGCCCGCTGCCGCCGAGGTAATAGCTTCACTATCACTACATAGTATAAAACAAAGTCGCTTCCCGCTGTCTCTCCCTATGTATGCTTAGATCTTTAAAACTACGTAACTGATTTTGATGCGGTTTATTTAATAGATAGTGATTCAAGAGGAAGGTTTATATGTATAATACGCGGGCAAAAGCTAGTGTCAAATAAACAGCTTTTTACTAAATGCATATGAAAGGTAGGTACGTATATACTTACGGTAGGTACTATATCAAAAAACCCACTTTTGTCTTTCTGTCTGTCTGTTTGTTCCAGTAAATCTCCGAAACGGCTGGACCGATTTTGACGGGATTTTCCTAAAATCCATTCAATTGTGAACAAATACACAACGTTCCGCTATTCGAATCGCGATTTGAGTAGCGGAGCATCAATTTAAGACATTGTCAGCTATCGGATATTAGGGGTGCCGACTTCTGATGTCGCCTCTGACATAAATACATGGCATAGCTTCGTCGCATCGTCACGAACTCGCAAATAATCTTAACTATGTTATATAACAGAGCAAAATCCAAAATAACGCTCGCTTTAAACATATAATTAAGTAACAATAAACATTCTCTTTGCAGGTTCATTGACTTCCCAAATGCGATGGACATCAACCTATATCTCTCGATATTTTGTTAACGACTACCTTATAATTATTTCTAAAACACGCATATATCGTTGATTGCTTGGTTGCACACGGACTGACGGGTTCCCTGTCGCATTCCGACACTAATTTGTTTAATGTTAAGGTACATTTTTCTTTGCGCCGGCCCGAGTTAACGCTAGCGGGCGCACTGCATACTGCATTTTTCGTATAGTTGCATCCATCACTATGGAATGTTTCGCCGCAGTGTCTTCTTGGAGTGTATACTTTGTTTTCAAGTAATGTGCTACAAAACGTTTGTTAATGTTGCCTCTTCATGAGATCACACTTGTAGTATTTCCTCTTGTTATGTTAGTTGTAATGGTGCAGTAAGCAGCGCGTTCGCTGTAACCACAGAATAATAATTTTTCAGTAGTTTATCTTAATAGAAAACGGCCGAAACGCCGCGCTTCGAAATCTCAGTAGGCAACTGCTAAAGTGCGCGGCAGTTTGCACGGACGGACGCGTATTTATCTACCGAGCTCCCGTAAGTAATTATTTCAAGGTCACTGCCCACATAAACTACTGGTGGCTTTATTATTCTGTGCTGTAACGGAAGTGGAAGCGAGAAGGTTCGATTTTAGTTGGTCGATTGCTCGAACGTGTGTTCGCTCGATGGTTTTTTGTTCTTCTTTATAACACATTTGCTCGTAAAGGGTCTCTTATTTCACGAATTTCAATATCGTAATGTATGTCATTACGTACTTGTGCGTAATTGTAATGTAAAACGCACGGGTTTCTTTTTAATAAGGTAAAACGTAAGGTTTATCAAGATACTCCGTCTAAAGCGAACGGTACTTTTTAAATCTTAGCAAAGAGTTTTTATGTCAGAAAAGTCGTCAACATTTTGTGAATAAAATTAATTTGGGAGATAAAATATAAAAAATAAACATTAATTAAATTAAAGAATTAATTCTATAATTCAATTAATTTTGACGATAAATTGCAACAACAACAAACAAAAAAATATTAATTTACTTTATTAGTAATACTGGCTGTTTTGTGTCTTTGCTTTAAAAAAAAAAAGCGCTGATGCGCGCGCATCGCTAATTTGTGAACAAGTAAAAATTATTCCGCGCGCTTTTTCTTTTCGCTGTATTGTTTTTATTTGAAAATGTCGTCAAGTAATGATGAATTTATTAATTTCACACCGCCAGAAGTCTCAGAGGCAGCGAAAAAGGCTACTCTAAGCCTCTTGCCCGACAAATCTACCGATAGATACTTACAAGCGTATCAAAATTTCATCTTATGGAAAACAAGCAAAGATCCAAATTCATTTTCAAAAGTGTGTTTTTAAAGATTTATTCGTTTAAGAAAGTCCGAGTTTTATTTATTTCCTCGCAAATATGTTATAAAACGTCGTATGACATACGTGCGCTTTAATAATTACAGCCTCTGCTTTCTTGTAGCCCTCGCCTACGGCTCGGGCTAGCAATATCGCCTCGGTTGTAATTTTCAACTTACCGCACTTATATCATAATGTACTATTGTATGGGCCGGCCACTAGAGTGAGCTATATTTATACACTTAACGAAAATTATATCTCTATGAATGTTTTAGTTGTCCTCTAGTCTAATGTTAGCATGTAATTGAACGTTGTTGCTATAAATGTTTATGGTTCCACGTTTTTTGAATGCAGATACATTTTAAGAATTCTTCCATAATTATATTACGAGAAAAAGAAGCTATATTTTTAGTATATAATATAGAATGAACTAAAACTAAAAAGTTTATATTTAATATTGTAAGGTGCTTGTAAGAACGGAGTCCCGAACTTTGTTTAGAAATTAGTTTGGAAGGATTTGATTAGTGTTAAGAGTATTTATTTTATTACGAATTTTGGGGCTCTGTTCTTTTATCTAGTTGTATATTTGTGCCAACTTTGTTTGAATTGAATCCAACTTGTTATATAAAATTTGGCGTAATTTTGATCTGTAGGCTGCACTTCGCAGCATTTTAACGTTTGTCTCGAAAATAATATATTTACATTTAACATATCGAGTGAGCGGAAGTTGGTATAAATATTTTGATCCCTCTGTGGATGTCAAAGTTACTTTTTCAGTGTTAGGTTATCTGTAATTTAAGACTTGAAAAGTAATATATTATTGACATAATAAGATGTATTTAAACTATATTTCTATTAGAGTTAGCGAACTAGACGTTCGCGCCGCATTGGTCTCCTTTAGCGTAAAAGAAATGTATTTTATATAGAAAAGAGGAACTTTATTGATGTATTTTTCGAAATTTTTTGTTATATCGGGTTGCATAATATTAAAAGACTTTGTTGATTACATTTACAAGCATTTCTCGTAACCGTTAGCGTCTGTACACTTACGCGCACAAGTGTTTGTGTGCTTACGTTATTGTTACTCCTCACTTTGCAAGTTAAAAATATATATAATATGTATATAACTTGTTATTAACACAACGCTATTTACTAGTTTATTTTGTAATTTTATTACGTTGGGTAGCGAGCATGGACGAGCGTTTTTTTGTTTTGTATTTTTTTTTTAAATAAATTTATTAAACACTTTATTTTTGGCTTTTTATTTTTATTTTGCAACGCTTGTGGAGTTTATTCCTGTTATTACCATAATGGATCCTGGTAGCTAGATATTATATGAATATAATTCATTAATAGTCTTTTACATTCGAAAACTTTAATGTTGTGATTGTATGTACTTTAACATTTCGCCGCTTAGAGGTTGACGATAAATTAAATTCTATTTTTCTAGCCGATTTACTGTTTTATTGATAGCCTTTTCTGTACAAAATAAACCTTTTCAGCCAACCTTAGATAATTATACGTTACCACAACATACTCTACTTAATTAACAACATAAAACATGTTTAAAAAACACTTCCCGTGTGATCGTATCGCGACATACAAATAAAGGGACATGTCCGTCCATATCTGATGGTGCACGCGATTTTAGCAATATATTAAATATAGCAAGGGACTAATACAGCTCATTTTGTATTGCAAGATATTGATGAGCAGTCATAATGATTCCTGTTATACTGATTTATTTGCTTCGGTTTTGTGGTGCGCAAAAGCCTGAAGTGGTAAGTAGTATTTTGTATATTTATTATTTTCATGAAAACTGCCTCGTTGGTCCAGTCGTTGCAACTGCTGAGCGCGGGCTCTTATGCACAATACATAATATCGACTGTTTCCGCTACAAAGGGCGTAAAGACCATTTTGGCCAAATTCACTTTTTGATGCAGTCTTCTATCTATCAGTCAACAAAGTAAGACTGCATCAAAAAGTGAATTTGACCAAAATGGTCTTTACGCCCTTTGTAGTGGAAAGAGTCGATATTACTAAGTATAGAAGATTCACTCCGCAAAATCATTTAAATAAATAGCGACTCTTGCTACTACACAATAACTTGCAATTCAGGTCGCAGAGCGTTAATTACCTACAGTTATATTCACCTAGAAGTTGCCTCTCTTTTTATAGCGTAACTCTTAAACCTTTTGACTCGTTAGGGTTGTCTTTCACGACTCGGCGCGCGAGTATCAAACTATAAAGTGCGAGCCGGCCGGTGCGCGGCAGCATAGAATTGGGCCGACAAGTCGAGCCAGCCGAAAACTTGCTGCTTTATACCTCAAATGCGGAGTGCGCCAAGCCTGCCTAGGTTAGATCCCTTGGAAATCATCAAATAACTTCTCCCGCTCTGGGTGGAGCGGAAGGGCGTGTCAGACTTTTATTTATTTATTTTAGAACATGGAGGACTTACAGCTAATAAAAACAAACAAAAAAGGAAACAATAGTACCAAAAAGCCAATTACAAGTCCTCACAACAATAATAATTAATTAAAATAATAATATAATTTTAATAATAATAATAATAACCCCACCGCAGTATCTCTACGTTGACGTCGTGGTGGGGCTTGCGCGCTCCGAATTTTAGGTCTGTGCCGGTAGAGTTTACTTTGCCGGAACAGGTCTAGGATGAGGAGCCAGACCAAGAGAGATACAGAAACCCGCAGGGCAGCATGTGGCGAGCTGTTGGGCAGTAGCGACCCCACGGACCCTATCTCCCGGGAGAAGTCTTGTTCCTCACACCACATACTATCGCTTGCCTTTATTGGCCGGCTTGAGTGAACACTGACGAGGAACAGAGCTCCCACCTCTTTCTTGCCTTTATTGGCCGGTTTGAGTGGAGATTCGCAAGAGCAAACGTGCTCGGAGGAAGGAAGTATTTCAGTAAGATGCTGGTAGGGATCTTGACCGTACTTCCGGGATTGTCCTGATAGCCGTGGGATGCCTCTCCACTCCTCACAAGCGCCTCAGGACATGTTGCCCCCTTGCCGTTACGACACTATGTGCTAGCGACCGTTTCGGGGGGCCCATTATTGAGTGTGCAAGTCACCCCCTGCCATTTTAACTGTGTATATTATATAACATTGGTAAGGCAGGGGACATAGTTCTCCCATAGTTTAAGGTACCCGATCCACTATAGCCACCCAAACCCATAGCTCAATATGTTTTGATTCCATGTTCTGCAATAGTCCTGCACAAACCGGGGGTTGTCCTTGAGTGCACTTGCATAGTGCATACAGGGATAATCGTCGGCTGGTGCCGCCTCGTCATTTAAAATTGTCTAAGGGGCCTCTGCGAGTTGGCTTCGGCCCCTCGTACGCCTTCCAAAGGTCCGGGACCCCAGGGTCCCGAGATATGTCAAAGACAAATAAATAATAATAATAATACTATTTTTTATATTTTTAAATGTTTTCTTTATTTTTGTTTTTATAAAAATATTTAAAAATGTAAATGATATGTACATAAATGAAATAAAGGAAATAATAATAATATAATAATAATATTTTTTTTTAATAATAATATAATATAATTTTTTATTATTTTTTTAATTTACAATAATAATTTATGGTGTGAGCACAAAAACAAAACACACATCGCCCAAATAGTAATAACCAATTTAAATACTTGGTTCACAATTAAATGACTGAGAAAATTATAAGTTACTAAAAAAAAAACAAATAATATAACCTATCGCTACTTGAAAAATGTAAGGCTTAAGCACCTTCTGGCCGAATTCACACTAATTGTAAATGGATCAAAATCATATTCCTTGCATATATCATTGAAATCTCTGCTTGCGCGCACGATATAACTATTCTGCCTATAATTCGTAGATGTGTGAGGTATACGTAAGGGTGGATTAAAACGAAGTGCTTTATTGGCACATTAAAATAAAATTTTGACAATAACTCGGGGCTATCAATATTATTATTGAGGATTTTCAAAAGGAATAGACAGTCTGCAATTTTACGTCGATCTACCGATGGTAGCAGGTTTACTGACTAAAACCCACCCGTGTTCCTTCAGTTGCCTATGCCAGGGCCGCGGTATCTTCTTCAAACAATCCAATACTCAATACTCAATACTTTATTTGCATTCCACAATGTGTATAGGATGGTAATTTAAAAATATGTGATCATTATGGACCCTCCGCGACCCCAGCGACGTCGGCCCTATTGGACCCCATCACTTGCTGACATCTCTTTGAGGCGCGCGTGGAACACAACGCGCCGTCGACTCGGGCCTGGTCCTTACCGGACGGCGAGCTACCCGCTACTCACCGTCCGCAGGCCCGCGCCTACGGTGGCTGGAAACCGCCTCGCGATTCCCGCCGCCCAGGGCGTCTCCTGCGGCGACTGAGGGCGTGAGGCTGCCTCTCCCTCACGCGTTCCGCCTCCTCCTTCGCAAGTATCACTGCTTCGCAGAAGGAGGTGACGGCCTCCCATGCACTCTCGCTCCGCACCATGGCCTTAACCAGGCTCGGACGCGAGAGATCGCCGCCGCCGATCGCCTCCGTGAGAACGCGGCGGTGCTCTGCCCAAGCCGGGCAGACCTCCACTGTATGCTCCACCATGTCCTCCGGGCGATCCACACAATGGTGACACCCGGGCGTTTCCTCCCGCCTTATGCGAAACAGGAACCTCCCGAAACAGCCGTGTCCGGTGAGGACCTGCGTCAGGCGGAAGGTGAGGACGCCGTGGCGCCGCTCTAACCACTCCTCAAAGAGGGGACTTATCGCCGCAATTGTGGCGTGCCCAGCGCTGGGTTGCGACAGTCGCGCTCTCCATGTCGCCATGAGATCCCGCCGGAGCTCTGTCCGCTGTACCGTGATTTCTCGCGGCAGCCGAGTTACGCCCCGGCGTTTCGCCTCCTCGCGCCACTCCCACACGTGCGCGACGACCTTTGCCTCCAGATCCCACTGCGGCAATCCGGCAAGGAGGCTCGCCGCCTCCCGGGAGACCGTGCGGTATCCCCGGACTAGCCGGATGGCCATGACCCTCTGGGACGCGTTCAACCGTTGGGCTGGCCGCAGCCTTAGGGAACGCGCCCACACCGGTGCCCCGTAAAGGGCCATGGACCGCACGACCCCCGCGTAGAGCCTCCGGCAGGAGGCGTTTGGACCCCCCAGATTGGGCAGGAGCCGCCTCAAAGCAGCCCCAGCCCGCTCCAGTCTGGGAGCCAAACGTCGGAAATGCTCCACGAAGTTCCACCGGCTGTCGAGGACGAGTCCCAGGTACTTCATCGTCGACCCGACTCCGATGTGAACCCCTCCTACCGTTATTTGGGAACCCGACGGTGGCGCATTCCGAGGACCATGAAAACACATGGCCTCGGACTTGTGCAGGGCCACCTCGAGTCCCAACTGCCGGATCCTTTCCACGACTATCGCAACCCCGCGTGTCACTAATTCGGCCGCCGCCTGGTGCGACCTCCCCTGCGCCAGGACCAGCGTGTCGTTAGCGTAACATACCACGCTGACGCCGCTAGGGAGGTCGGCGCGCAGCACCCAGTCGTAACCAGTGTCCTACAAATGCGGCCCCAGGACCGATCCCTGTGGGACACCGCACGACATTTCTCGCCGGTTCCACTCTCCTTGATGACCGGGGTAGATGACGGCCCTGTCCGTCAGATAGGCCTCGACCACTCGACAGAGGTAGGTCGGCATCCGGTGATACCGGAGTGCCTCCCAGATGCAACTCCAGGGCAGGGTATTGAAGGCGTTGGCGATGTCTAGGGACACCGCCAAGACGACCCCACCCCCGGGGCACCGCATCCGCCGTCGTGAGGGCTCGCACGCGCATGATGGCGTCCACCGTAGAGCGCCCCCCCGCGGAAACCAAACTGGCTCTCCGCCAAATCCGGCCCCTCCTGCACCAGCCACCCGACGAGGCGGTCTGCAATAACTCTTTCAAAGAGCTTGCCCACCTCGTCGAGCAGCACGATGGGTCGGTAAGCGGACGGAGAGTCCGCACGGCGCCCCGGCTTCTTAATGAGGACCAGTTTCCCCGTCTTCCAACGAAGTGGGAACTGGCCCCTCTCCAAGCATGCGCTTAGGAGCCCCCCTAGTCGAGGCCCGAGAGCCCCAAAGGCCAGAACCCAGGCTCTTCCAGGTAAGCCGTCGGGTCCTGGGGCGGTATTTTTGGCACTCAGCCTACGTACCGCCGCTCTCAACTCTACCTCGGTCACTTCCGGAGCATCGTCGTCGGTTTTGTGGTCCGCAACGGGCACCGCATGAAGCGGAGCCGTAGACGGGGGAGTATGTTCCCCTCGCGAAGGGAACAGAGCGCTCACCACGTCCTCCACGAGCTGGGGCCGGAGACTGCGTCAGCGGGGGCGCCCATGGGCGGAGTTTCTCCCGCACCATCTTATAGGGGCGCCCCCATGGGTCTCTGTTCAGAGTCTCCAGCGACTCCTCGCGGCCCAGATCCCTAGACCGCAAGATCTCCGCTCGGAGGGCGGTCTTCGCCGCTCTGTACCCCTCGTACAGCTCCGCCTGAATGGCTTCCGTATCCGGAGGGCGGATACGGAGCCTGCGGTGCCTGGTGTACAGGTGCTCTCGCGCAGAGCCATCAGCTCCGGCGACCACCAATACACCTGGCGCCAGGCGCGACCGGGCTGGACCCGGGGCATTGCCACGTCACACACTTCAGACATGGCCTCCCGGAACCACTCCGCCTCGTCGTTGATGTCGGCAGGCCTGTCCGGTGGTGACACCCAGGCCTGCACGATCGAGGCTTCCAGGAGGAGCTCCCGGTCCAGCTTCCTCAGCGCCCACCGCGGACCACTCGGGGCCTGTCGGACCGGCGCGCTCGAGGTATGGGCGGAGACATCAAACCGGATGTACCGGTGGTCGGAATAGGTCTCCACTCCCTCCATGACGCGACAGTCAGCAACATGTGGCAACAGAGCGGGGCTGGCGAACGAGATGTCCACCACCGATTCGCCCCGCATCCGCACACATGTGGGGACAGAACCACGATTTAGGACGACCCGGCCTGTCTCCAGAGCCCAGTCCTCCACCATCCTGCCCCGCGTGTCCGTATACCGAGAACCCCAAGCCACATTCTTGGCGTTGAAGTCCCCGAGAACAAGCACGGGAAGGGAACGATACCCGACGACGACGGTTTTCAACTCCGCAAGGGAGTTGTGGAACTCGGCGAGAGTTCGGTTCGGGGAGAAGTATGTCCCCACCACGACAATCCCCCCGAACCGTGCTGCAACGCAACCCTGTCCCCTCTTGACGGTTTCAAGGGACAGGGTACCGGCGGCGGCCGACGAAATGAGGGTTACTGAGCCGCTCAGGTCCTCCACCCAGTAATCACTGGGCGGGACAAAGTACGGCTCAGCGACCACGGCGATGTTAATCGACCACTGCACCATGCTCTGGAGCAACAGATCCTGAGCGGCGGCGCAGTGGTTGATGTTCGCCTGGAGGAGGCGTAATGGGGCCACTACTGGCATTCCATGTCAGCCCCCTCCTGAGCCCCCTGTGAAGGCTCTGCCGCAGTTAGGTTAGATCCCTGGGTTTGACAAACTTTTACTGGGTTTAGCAACATCGTGAAACATCAAGCCTGTATTCGTCGCGTAGTCACAAGTTTATACCCTGTGTAAAAGTGGGCCTATTGCTATTAACCCCTCAAGTGTCGAATGCACCCCATGTGTGCATAAGAAAAACCCTTTTTTTGTTCGGTACATAAGCTTATATCACATATACAATAAATGTAAAAAAACATCATCCGATGGAAAACCAATCAAATCATTAGTTGTGAACTTATGGAGTTCGCAGCTAACCTCCCCTCCCCCCCCGCGTGTCAAATGCACCCCAAGTGTGCAAAAGGACAAAACTTTACATAATAGGTATATAAGCTTAGATCACGTATATATAAACGTAAAAAAACATCATCCGATGGAAAACATATCATTATCAGTAGTTGTGAACCTATGGGGTTCACAACTAACCCCAAACCCTCCCCACTCGCTGGGGTTTTGGGTCTAAAATCAGCCAAACTCAGACACTTGAGGGGTTAACCTGAGGCCTTAGTGCGAGTTTTGACACTTACTCGATCACCTTAACGTAAACCTCAATTAATATGAATAAGCGCCGTCTGGTGACTATTAATAGGAAACACAATTATTTTATACATTGACGTACCTACGTTAACGTAAACGCGATCGAGTACCTAAGTATAAAAACTCGCACTAAGCCCTATGGTCTTAATTTATTCGGGCTGCAAAAACTGCCCTCTCCGTGGATAACCCATACAAAAGCACAATTAAATGTTATCTACTAAGTTAGGTACCTATATGAGGAAATACAAGGTGATTATTAAAAAAAACCGGACAACTACGTGTCGGCTTCGCACATTTAGGGTTCCGTACCAAATCTGATTGATCAATATATTGGTATTTCTAGAATATACGTAATAACAAACATTATCACCAAATTTCTAGTTTATAGCTCAATGGGAAGTTAAAATTTTTCGGAAAAAAATTTTGTAAAAAAAAGCTAACTTTGGTGGGTTTTCATTCCTTTGTTTTCCAATATTTTTTTAAAACAAAAACCTACTCAACAAGCTCTAAACAACTATACCCCACTCGATGGGGTAGGTCAAAATTTTTTTTGCCCCCCCCCCCCCTTTAACTGTAGCTATGGGAGCCCCCCTTAAAACCTTTAAAAATATTTTTGAACAATTTCTATGGCTTTGGATCAACAAGATGCTTATAGGTACTTACTGTGAAACTTTGAAGACTAGCTCCAACTGTTTGGCTGTACAACCTGTGTTACAGACGACGAACAGACGGACACGTCAGTGATAGCAATAGGGCTCCGTTTGGACTCTTCGGGTACGGAACCCTAAAAAGAAACATTAAGAAGAAAAAAAGTGACGCCATGACTGGCACGCTTTGATTAAATTATACAGGATGTACCTGTCAGAAAGGTGTGGCCATCCACCAAACGGAACAACTTTCCCCGTGGGAGCAACATCGTAATCGAGAAAAAATTATTAGTCGTCCAATACATTTGGGCCGAGTAACTAGGTATTGAAGCTTTGTACGGGACAGATAATAATTTTTTCTCGATTACGATGTTGGTCCCATGGAGAAAGTTGTTCAGATTAATGGTCTGTACCATACCCTTGATTTGACCACATCTTTCTGATACCGCCTGTAAAGTGCGGTGTGCGTTCATGATGATTTCCGAAGCACAATCGTTTTCTGGTGGTTCTGTAGGTGTTACGCTAAATTGTTTTAAAGCAAAACATTTTCCTTCCCAAGAATTACATAGTGAACATGGACTCTCAAATGCAGTGCTGTGACGAAGAGAGCGAAGCATTCGTGGACACTTCGGGAATTACCGTGGGACGCTACAACGAGTCCATTGCCTATATGGACGGAAAGATCAACTTCCTGAAAGACGTCGGACCTGATACGATGGTGAGAATTTATTATTATGTTAATGTGCCTACACCGCTGCGCCCCATATCAAAACCCATTAAGTGCTTCAAACAATTTTACCTGGAAATCGCAAAATAGGTTTTTACCCGACTGCAGTGAAGACAAAAAAGGAGGGTTATGTTTTGACCTGTATGTATGTTTGTGACCTGTAGCCTAAACGGCTTGACCGATTTTGATGAGTGATATGTCGTTAGATTCGTCTATAATAATGAGCAAGTGTCGCCGGGTATATCAAAATTTAAAAAAAAACAAAATGGCCGATTTGTGGCGCCAAAATGTATGTTTTCAAAAAAAAAAAAAACAATCGAGTGGTGTATCAAAATGAAGGGTTTTAAAAGGTGATTACAAAATTATATTCAAATTATGTTTAAATGTAATTTGGACTGAGAAATTATAAAAAAAACGTGTGCGGTCGGGTTACCGTCGGGAAAGAAGTTTGTTCCCACGTATGATAAAAAAAAATCGAGTGACAAACCCAAAACTTTATTGCTTTCATTGAATGAATGATATTTTTATTTGCAAGAATTTAGGTACAAAGATATTATTGACGACCGTTACCTAACAGTGAGAGAAAAATAATCCTTCCTAACTAAAAAGTGTAAAATAAAAAAGTAAATTTAAAAAATCAAAATATAAAAGTTCGAAACAAGATGACTTGTCTCCAAATAATCTTTGACGACACGGTTGGCGCAGTGGTTGAGTGATTGACTGCTGCGCAGCATGTCGCGGGTTCGATTCCCGCACGGAACAAATATTTGTACGACTTACAAGTATTTGTTCCGAGTCTGGGTGTTTTTCTATCTATAATATGTATGTATTTACAAAAAAAAAAAAGTATATAAGTAGTTTATCAGCCATCTCGTTACCATAACACAAACATTAGGTTGCTTAGCTTGTGACTAGATGGCGTTGTGTGAAATGTCCAAGGATATTATTATTTTCTTTATTTTACTTTTCACACATTTGTTACATTTTTAAATATTAGTATAAAAAGAATAATAAAAACATTTAAAAATATAAAAATAGTAGCCCACCGGTATCGGGAACAGGGTCCAAGCTACCAGCGGTCAGGGCTCCAGAGAGAGGAACCTCCTAACAAAGCGGGCCGTGTCCAGAAGCACCGCTTTCTGAATCAAGCCCTTGATCCAGCTGCCCAACGAGAGCCTCCTTAGGTGTTGGTCGAGGCTCTTGGCAATTAAGCCATTGGCTGATACGACTATCGGCACAATGACTGCTGAGTCCACATCCCACATGTCGACAACCTCGCGAGCCAAGTCAATATACTTGATTTGTTTATCTTTCTCGGCTTTCACGAGGTTCCCGTCATGCGGGACTGTTATGTCAACAATCATTGCGCGCCGCTCTGTTCGATCCACCACCACTATATCAGGCTTATTGGCAACAATAGTCCTGTCAGTGATGATGGATCGGTCCCAGTACAATGTGATATGTCCATTTTCGAGAACTGGGTCGGGCACGTACCTATAGTACGGCACTTCCTTATTATTATTATTTTTAAGTGTCTTGACAATTCTCGGGACCCTGGGGTCCCGGACCTTTAGAAGGCATACGCGGGGCTAAAGCCAACTCGCAGAGGCCCGTTAGACGCTTTCAATGAAATGAGGCACCAACCGACGATTATCCCTGTACGCACTATGCAAGTGCACCCAAGGACAACCCCCGGTTGGTGTAGGACTATTGCAGTATATGGAAATAAAGATATCGGACTATGGATTTGAGTGGCTAAAGTGGACTGGTTGCCTAGAACTATGAAAGGACTATGGCCCCTGCCTTACTAATGTTTTGTATACAATACACAGATAAAATGGCAGGGGCTGACTTGCACACTCAATAATGGGCCCCCAAAAACGGTCGCTAGCACACAGTGTCGTAGCGGCAAGGGGGCAACATGTCCTGAGGTGCTTGTGAGGAGTGGAGAGGTATCCCACGGTTCTCAGAACAATCCCGGAGCCCGGAAGATGGTCAAGATCCCTACAAACACTTACTGGAATACTTCCTTCCTCCGAGCACGTTTGCTCTTGCGAATCTCCACTCAAGCCAGCCAATAAAGGCAAGAATGAGGTGGGAGCTCTGTTCCCGTCAGTATTCACTCCAGCCGACCAATAAAGGCAAGCCAGAAATGTGGAACAGGACTACTCCCGGGAGATAGGGTCCGTGGGGTCGCTACTGCCCAACAGCTCGCCACATGCTGCCCTGCGGGTTTCTGTATCTCTCTTGGTCTGGCTCCTCACCCTAGACCTGTTTCGGCAAAGTGAACTCTACTGGCACAGGCCCAGAGTTCGGAGCGCGCAAGCCCCACCACGACGTCAACGTAGAGATACGGCGCGGCGGTGGGGTTATTATTATTATTATTAATCATCGACTGCATGAGTCGGAGGCACCTTCACTATCGACCTATTGCCTCCATAGACATACTTACCTATACCTTCTAGAAAGGTTTAGGTAGTAATATAAAGGTAAACAATCTTGATGTGACTTTTTAAACAAACACATAAGTATTAAACAAATAGACTACAGCTTAAACTAATGGTTCAATTGATTTAGTAATCATTATTGTTGTATTTACATTGGTTTTTAGTTGCATTTTATTTTTAAACTGAGGTTTTAAAATAAAAAAAGATAAAAGACACATCAAGATTGTTCACCTTTTTTTCACTACCTAAACCTTTCCAGTATTTAATGGACTGGAAATACGTACAAAAAAAGGTGCATCAGTACCTATAACTAAAGTTAAATTGCTGTTTTCTAACATTTACATGCACTTTTAAAGGTAAACTCCTCGTAATTTTCTCGCAAGTACGCACGGCTACCAGATCAAGCTATATTTTCCTTTATAAGCTGATCTCGCACTGTATAGGATTTCCTTACAATGAGAGGTCAGTGTAAACTGGAAATGTATAGCTTGATGTGTACCCGTGTGTACAATAACACCTCATGAGGATGCCCATGAATTCAATTTTACCCAGTAGGTATAGCATGCCAGAAATATTTATGGTTTGGGCATAGAAAATTACCTATTTCCTCATCAAAACGTCATGACTGGATTGATAGAAAACCTAGGTACCAACTTTGGGACTCTGATATTATGTCTATGTAGGTACCAAAATGTTGTAATAGATACCTATTACCCTCCACCAACTACATATTACCAAAGGACATAAAAGTATTGCCAGCAACACGTTCGGTTTAGTGTTACCAGTAGGTACAAGATATTCTATTTCACGAAGTCCGTTCGGCTTTGATTGTAGTAGTGACGTATCCCGACAAGCGCGCTTGTGTGTGTAAAAGTGGGTAACGTTAGCAAAGAAATAAATATATTCAAGTCGAGATTTAATAATCGAAATAAAATTTTGGTTTTAAAAGTATATACTTTTTGTAAATAAATTAGATTAGGTTTCAATAAATACAAAATATTAAGAAGATTTAGGCATTTAATTAAGCATTGGTATTACAGAATGGAAACGAAACAAGTAGGACTATTCAGTATTTTCAATCACTATCAGATAAATTTTCGATTTCCGATTCCGTTTTGCTGTCGCATGTCGTCAGAATCATCTTGTACATTGATTATCAATTCAAAATCGAGATCAAAATATTTCAAGTAGTCTTTTTCAATTTTTTCAACATGATCACAAGTTTTCTGCCACGTTTCACTGCAAACTTGGCCCAAACTTTCATTGATCAGTCTTTCCGTATTCGTCATGATTTTGTAAATTCATATTCTTCTCGCAGAAAATGATAAACACTAGCTATCATGTTTCGACCCTAAAACAAAATGTAATCAAAATAATTAAGAAATATAAACATTTTATAACACAAAAAAACATTCATTTTATAAATGCTTCTATTGCTATAATAAGTATCTTTGTATAAAATTTTAATTGAAAACGTATAAATAAATATTACTCACTATGGACAACTCTTCTTCGTTTTGTTGCCATGCTGACCTTACTCCGTGAAACAATTTGGCACGAACTAAAAACACTACTGATCCGGATCAAGTACTCTGTGATCCGGACCGTGTCCCGATCTACACTGAGCGCCAGTGTTGCCAGATGCATTGAACCTTTTATCTGTAGTGGAAACTGCTAAAATCTGTATTAAGTCGTCCTTTTTATCATGAAGTCTTTAGAAAATCTGTGAAAATTAAGGGAAAAGATTAGGTGGGATTAAATAAAAATTGACGCAAATTAATAAAATTGTCATATATGTACTCAAAAGATAATTAAAACAAAAAACAAATTATCAAATCAAAAATTAAACTTACAACGACCGAACAAATAATTACTTTATACCTAATTTCCATTAATCAGTCACACATATTTTTGTTAAGGTGATTGCGCTGTGTAGCCCGCGAAATTCATTTTTTTTTTGGGTTTTTTTCAATTTGCAGGGCTGTGTCAGGTTGTATCTTGATCAAAGTATGATACGCGGCAATAAAACATATGTATTTATATAAATTTAACCATAAAAAACATCAATACATTTCTCTAAGTTAGATTTCGTGCAGATTCGTTACATTTCGTTCGTTTGAGGAATCTGCATGTCATGTCAATCTGCTACATTGATCAAGATACAACCTGAAACGGACCTGCAAATTGCAAAAACTCAAAAAAAAAATTGAATTTCACGGGCTACCACTGCGCATCCCCCTTAACAAAAACGCAAATTACGGCAATTTGTGTAGAATGTGAAAATTCTGTATAAAAATCTGTATCCAATGCTAATCTGTATCGCAAATCGAAAATCTGTATAAATACGGAGAAATCTGTATATATGGCAACGCTGTGAGCGCTCTCGAGGTTACGCACACAAAAACAATGTGCATGTGCACGCTTGACAACATTCATAGCCAAACGGACTTCGTGACATAGAACATCTTGTACAAGATTATTTTGTTTTTCAGGTAGAAATAATTCTGCAAAAGGAAGCATTTGGAAAGTTCGAAACAGTGTTTACTCACGAGATATGCGACCTCTGCGCTGAGATTGCATTGGGCCCAGATAGCGACTACTATAATTATATGAAATACTTTGGAATCCCCGAGGAGTGTCCTTTTGTAGCGGTACGTACACAGTCAAGCTTCATATCCTTCCATACCTCGCAACATATTTGTTTCCAAAAGGCTGTAGATACGTATCCTACTACTTAAGTACAGTAGTACCCAACTGATAAGGCGCGTCGTGAATCTTCGTTAGCACAGAAAAGAAAGTAAGGGCCCCGAAGATTAACGATAATGCTTAAAACTTACAATCAACCTTAGATCACTACTATAAGGTTCATAATACACTGCAGCTGTCAGTTCCGTCTCACTCGCAAGTATGGCGGCTGTCAAACGGCGCGCGCTAACATGGCGGCACCTACCGACCAATAGCGGTACAGGAAAAAGCGTGGAGCGTGCCGATTCGTCAATAGCATTTCTCGCGCTTTGAAAATTCATCTTCTGCGCAGGTACATCGATAAGCCCTATTAGTTGGGTACTATATTGTACCTATTACATAGGATATAAATCCTACCTACTAATGTAATCAATCACGCCTTAGTGTTCTTACACACGAGCGACGCGTCAACGGCAGCGGTACAGTTATATCGTGTCGCGTCCGCCATCTTGTCAGTGGACTGCAAATAGTTCAGGGGGCCTAGACAAAACCCCATTTCTGTAACGGAAAGATCAAATTAATCAGTTGACATTAGCTTCAAGAGATGTCACGTGACTGCAGCTGTCAACTACATACAAGCAGGGGGCTTAGCTCAGAAGTTGAACGTTTCCAGTGAGAAAGAGTGACGGTGCTATAGGTCGTATATAGCTCCGTCTCTCTCTCTCTCTCTCACTGGAAACGTTCAACTTGTGCCCTGCTATAAGAGCTCATAGTAAGCCCCTGGGCTCCCAGGAGTGACAAAATAGCGGACTCGACACGCTACAACACTGCAAGCATCGCATTAGGTCGACGCGTGTTGCCTCTGCCGTTGACGACGCGTACCTATCGCTCGTATGTGAGAACACTTAACTGGCTGAATGGATTTGGATGAAATTGGCATAAGACCTGGGCAGGAACAATAATTATTATACTTTTAACCCGGTAGTATTTTTCCGTGCGAAAATAATTTTCGCCAGCAGATCCAAGCCGCGGGCAAATGCTAGTCTACTATGGGCATCTCTTTTAGACTTTTATAGTTATGTTTTTGTACAGATTCGGTTGCACTTGTCTTTGTACAGTCTGAGATATTAATTGATTATCAAATTGACACAACAAAATTGTGTTGTTACTAAATAGTATTTCAGTTGTGATTTGAATACAGGTACGGTGGTAGTTTTGATTTTACGTTACCAAACCTTCATAACAATATTAATTATTTTGTATCTTCAAAACTACCGTCATTTAAATCGGTTCTCATTTACACAGGGCGAATACCCAATCAAGGAGTTCATATTGGATACCGACGACTTTCCGCGGAACAGCAACACAGCAGGCAGATACGAAGCATTTTTGACTCTTTACAAGAATCCAGAGAAAGATTGCAAGATTGTCAAGGAATTCATGTGCTGCCTCTCTCTCAAGTTACTTATTGAAATCGATTAAGTAATTTAAAAAGAAGTCTTCTAACGGGGTATAAAAATGTACCTACTTTTGTGATTTTGAAGTTAGGATTTTTTGACAACAATAAAAATTAAATACAATAAAATTTCCATACAAGAACAAATGTGTATTAATCCGATTCTCTCTATATCCAGTGCCATATCCCTTAAGAAGCTGTAACACAGCAGCCCACGGCTAACCTATGTGTAGATACTTTGCGTCACTTTGTATGAAAATGTAGGCAATGTCGTCCGCTGCGAGCTGCGACCCGAGGGTGGGAAATCATCAAATAACTTCTCCCGCTCTGGGTGGAGCGGAAGGGCGTGTCAGACTTTTACTGACTAAAACCCACCCGTGTTCCTTCAGTTGCCTATGCCCGGGCCGCGGTATCTTCTTCAAACAACCCGCGACCCCAGCGGCGTCGGCCCAACGCCAACGAAAGTATATACGGTAGGAACTCATAACAACAAAACAGTTTTAAAAATTTCTGTCTGTCTGTTTGTTCCGGTTAATCTCCGAAACCGCTGGACCCATTTTGACGGGAATATCACTGGCAGGTAGCTGATGTTATTCGGAGACAAAGGCTACTTTTATTTTGGAAAAAGAATTAGGGTTCCGCGCAAAAAAATAAAACACATGAAATTGTAAACACAAAGTCGGATTTAAAAAATTCTTTTTGCATTTGGTAGCCCAATTCTAGAGGATGGTTATAGGGCTATTTTAACAGTACGCTACGATCCTTAGGAGCCGAGATTCGTATACGCAGTTCAGACATGTGCTGTGTCACACAGTGATCTATGATGAGGATTCTGACCGCTTAATAGGCGGAGAGTAGGAACAAGTTTTATACTGCCCATCTGCTGTGTTTTCTCGCTTATTCGTTCGTATATTTAGGCTGATTTCGAGTAACTAATAGGGGAAATAACTACGTAACTATACCGGATGACTTTTTTTACCGTCTCAAAAAAAATTGGGCGTATTAGGTGAGCAGAGTAGAAGCCTATGGCATACTTACCTAGTTTTTTTTTTAATAGCTTAGACAGAAAATATTTTCAAAGTACCAAGAAATACTACAAATTCGATGTACCTAAACTTTTCATTTTTGTACCATAAAAACAGAAATTTTGAAAAAAAATAATATATCGTTTAAGATTATCGAAATTTAAATCATATGCACCCTGCATATGATTAGAATTGTTGATCTTTTTAATTTATTTTTTTGAAAAAAAAAAAAAAAAAACGATAGGTATACCATAGGCTTCTACTCCGTTCACCTAATATACCCAATTTTTTTCGAGACGGTAAAAAAAGTCATCCGGTATAGGCATATAAAAATCATATTACTGAGATATCTTGATCTTATCTGCAATCTTCACGGAACTCGTTTTCCATAAGAAACGTAGGTAACTTAGGTTTCGCGAAATTCCGGTTAGAATATCAATCAAAATATTCACAATACAACATTTTTTTCATGATTTTATTTTACCACTTTGTCGGCGTGATGAATAAGTATATTCATGCCAAATTATAGCTTTCTAATACTAAGAGTCTCTGAGCTAAGCTGCGGACGGACAGACAGAGACGGACGGACATAGCGAAACTATAAGGGTTCCTTGTTGACTACGGAACCCTAAAAAGGACATCTTACGCGTGTGGCTGACACTGGCTTGGCCACCATCAGGGATTTTACTTTTGATAACACAAAGATTTAGTCGTTAATTAGTCGAAATTTGTCGCCAAATATCAGAATTTGTCGGTCACTGGTTCAAAAGTTATAAGGGGTCATTGGTGGCCGATCTGGAGAGAGTCTCCCCAGCTTGGCCACCTTTATATCTCAAAAACTAGGGCACCTAGCGAAGATCTGTTTTCTCCCAGATTTAGTCGCTAATTAGTCGGTATTAGTCGCCAAATATCAGAATCTGTCGATCACTGGTTCAAAAGTTATAAGCGTTTCCAGGTTGCCGATCTGGAGAAAATGTCCCAATCTATATCACTAAAACTAGGGCACTTAGCGAAGATCTGTTTTCTCCCAAATTTAGTGTGTGCGTTACTGCAGCGGAATGTTGTCGCTTTTCAGGATTTCGTCTTGACAGGAATTAGTACCCAATCTCGTGTAAATGTGCCCGAAATTTAGAATTTGTGCGTCCAGCCGATCCAAAGATATTCACGAAAAACAGATTCCGCTGGAGTAACGTTACTGCAGCGGCATGTTTTTTTACCAGTGGTCGTAGCTGAATACAAACTAGCTACTTAGATAGATATAATTTGTGCCTAATTGTGCCCAAAAAACAGAATTTGTGCGTCTTGAGGTTTCAGAGTTATTCAAGATGCCGCTGCGGTAACGTTTAGCAAATTGCTGTATCTCTTAAACGGCATGACATACAACTACGATTTTTTTTACTACGGCGGGTCTTAATTTGTGCTTAATTTGTGCAATTTTATTTTTTCTATAATCGCCACCATTGGAAAACTAGAATTTTTTTTTCAAAAACCCTAAAATCGATCCTCGCGCTTCAATGAGAAACCCTGGAAACTTACCAATTATGGTGATTTGTACCTTTCATGAACTCAAAGCATCATGTGAAATTCGATGTTTATATTCCAACTCCTTAGAGAGTTATTCCATTTTAATTAAAATCTGGCCATGATATAATGTAACGCTCCAATACATGAGGTATTATTAAGTGACTGATATTATGATTATACTAATAATTAGTACCCTTATTAAATTGTTTATCCTTAAAGTTTCAGCTGAAAAAACCTTCTAACTACTTAGATATAAGAAAAAAACGATAGGAAAGGAAATCACGCGATTAACCGAACAAATTCGAATTACTACATAAAAGCGGGCTCACAGTACATTGTGCCAACCTTCTTAAATATGTAGTACAACATTTCGTTTTTTGAAACAGTCTCGCACAAAAGTGTTACTTATAATTTATTGTTTTGTAAAACACGTAGGTATAACGTAAGTACGTAGTACATTATAACTCAACTCAAAGGTTTATTTGACGAGAAAGTGTATTTTTATTGCCAAAAAAATAAAAGAAAAAATACCGTTTATAGATTTAGTTTTGAATTGAAATAAAATAGCATGATTGATACCTCTGTAAAATTTTGTTTTATTATTTAGTTACCTATTGATCAAATTGAGGAAAGTGGATTTCTATATTGTCTAGATCTCAGCCAATTCGTCAATCGGGACTATTACACTCATACATATATAAAATACATCTACCTTAGGCTATGCCGTCAGAACGACCGGGATAATAAAATATTACTTGGGGGGAATCCCCAGAGCTTGTCGTTGCTTCATTCGAAGTTGCCGTATGGAATGGTTTTTTGTAAACATTCTTCAATGAAAAACAATGGTACCAACATTCGTGAAACGCACTTTTAGTTCGGTTCGGTGTTAACTTTGTTTGACACGAGTAACTGGCCGCCAATCTCGTGTGTGGAGAGCGTGTGCGCATTATCTTCTTCCCAGTAATTCAAGGAATTGTGTGTATAATTACGACGCGTGTAATTTCGGCTGGACAATACGCATTGGTTTTGTGGTACATTATGCTTATGGTGAAATAAATTAACTGTTCAGTGATAAAGAAGATTGAAACACATGTATTTTCTGTGCGTTAGAGTAGAGCGGTTTTCCGGAACTATTATGTTATTTTAATATTTGTACCTAGTTCTGATTTTAAGGTAAGTTTATAATTTTTATCATTTCGCAATATACGTTGGAAACCCGCACTTCAGCCCGACCTCGGTACTATAGTAACGGTGCGAGACCGGGATGATGCACTGTGGTAGCCCACGAAATTCATTTTTTTTTAGTTATTTGCAATTTGCAGGTCCGTGTCAGGTTGTATCTTGATCAAAGTATGATACGCGGCAATAAAACATAATTAAGTATGTATTTATATAATTTTAACCATCAAAATCATAAATACATCTCTCTAAGTTAGATTTCGTGCAGATTCGTTAGATTTCGTTCGTTTGAGGAATCTGCACAAAATCTAACTTAGAGAGATGTATTGATGATACCTGTTGTTTTTACTTATAAAGATTATGATATGATTCGCGACCGTAACAAATATGTATTTACAAAATTATTAATTAGAATCAATAATATAACTCCTTAAGTTAGTAGGTACCTATAATGCTCAAATGTCAAGATTTCTTGAAATAGTAATTGAATAGGCCTTCAATGATTATAATTCTGTAATCATATTTTGATCAACATACAACCCATTACTGACTTGAAAATTGCTAAAAACGTAGGTAAGAAAATTTTAATTTCGCAAGCGCAGCAACGGGAGCCGGGTGCTTCACTTTCGATATGCGTGGCGCGGAGTCCTCCTTTTTTCATAAGTCTATGGTGGTAAAAGTGCATATTCATACATAATAATTTAAGGCAAGTGACGTCATCAGGCCATACGAACCAATATCGGTATGGAGGTATTAATATTTTTAGAATCTACTAAGTATCAAACTTTCGAAACATTATGTTTGTAACACAGACCAAGAAAAAAAGATAGACGGCGCGCCGCGAACATCAAAAGTGAAGCCATAAAACCGTGCTCCTGCAAGTAAACATACACGCTCACGCACACACCTACACTAAAACCATGCTCATCGCTCTTAGTACGTCACGAGTTGTCGTCAAGTAAACTTAAATTAAAAAAATAGAATTATGCCTTCCTGTGTAGTGAAAAGTTGCAAAAACAACAGCAAATCACATAAAAAGTCTCACGGAATCACTTTACACTTGTAAGGTACTTGAAATAACATGGTTTCTCTATTATTAAACTGTGAATTTTAGGTTACTTGGAACAAAAAATCTCAACAAACGAAAGCAGTGACGTAAAGTATGGGTGTTGCCATAATACGATTTAAAATTTCCCATTCGATTAATATATTTTAAATAAATATGATTTATTATTTTCAGTTATATTCCTATTTTCTTTTAATATTTTAAGTATTCTTTCTTTTGGTATTTTTATTTAATATTTTAGGTTTCCAACTAATAATGAAATAAAAAATAAATGGATAGTAGCTATAAGAAATAGTCGGAATGATCCGGAATGGTTGCCATCGAAAACCAGCGTGGTTTGTTCTGATCATTTTGATGATAACGATCTCTATAGGAAAGAGATAGATGTATGGATGAATAGGCAAATTTAGGCAGTTAATGGACAGTCCATCCTCTATGTCTATGGTCATATTAGTATCTAAGTTCATTGTATACATGTCAATAGTTGTTTTTCTCTCTTTCTAGATAGTGGACAATTTCATACAGGTATCGCAGTCCATCCTCTATGTCTACTTTCCTACCCACACAAATATCCCCAAATTATAGGGAAAAAATTTAACAAATGACAACCCTTCGATGCACACATAGAAAAAAAAGTGGCTTCAGTTTTAATGTTCGCGGCGCGCTGTCTATCTTTTTTTCTTGGTCTGAGGTTTGTAATAAACTCGACAATAAGCGGCCGAGCGCGCACTGAAGTGCGTTTACGTTAGTTCTGCCGCACTGGGCGGGGCCTACAGTAACAAAACGCATGACCGCAGTGCGCGCACTTCAAAGACATTCCATACTTCACAGATTATGCGTTGCAAAAACGCACCGCAGTGCGCGCTCGCCCTTAGGTCACTTCCTACTCTCTGATAACTCTCTACGTCACATATTTATGTAAAAGTAAATAAATAGTTACCTAATTAAACCATTTGTACGCACCTGTACCCATCAAAATTCAATTATAATACTACCAATTTAAGAAGGTGGGCATAATGTACCGTGAGCCCGCTTTTATGTAGTCATTCGAATTTGTTCGGTTAATCGTGTGATTTCTTTCCCTATTGTTTTTTTCTCATATCTAAGTAGTTAGAAGGTTTTTTCAGCTGAAACTTTAAGAATAAACAATTTAATAAGGGTACTAATTATTAGTATAATCATAATATCAGTCACTTAATAATAACTCATGTATTGGAGCGTTACATTATATCATGGCCAGATTTTAATTAAAATGGAATAACTCTCTAAGGAGTTGGAATATAAACATCGAATTTCACATGATGCTTTGAGTTCATGAAAGGTACAAATCACCATAATTGGTAAGTTTCTAGGGTTTCTCATTGAAGCGCGAGGATCGATTTTAGGGTTTTTGAAAAAAAAAATCTAGTTTTCCAATGGTGTCGATTATAGAAAAAATAAAATTGCACAAATTAAGCACAAATTAAGACCCGCCGTAGTAAAAAAAATCGTAGTTGTATGTCATGCCGTTTAAGAGATAAAGCAATTTGCTAAACGTTACCGCAGCGGCATCTTGAATAACTCTGAAACCTCAAGACGCACAAATTCTATTTTTTGGGCACAATTAGGCACAAATTATATCTATCTAAGTAGCTAGTTTGTATTCAGCTACGACCACTGGTAAAAAAACATGCCGCTGCAGTAACGTTACTCCAGCGGAATCTGTTTTTCGTGAATATCTTTGGATCGGCTGGACGCACAAATTCTAAATTTCGGGCACATTTACACGAGATTGGGTACTAATTCCTGTCAAACCGAAATCCTGAAAAGCGACAACATTCCGCTGCAGTAACGCACACAATTTAGTCGCTAATTAGTCGCAATTTGTCGCCAACTCACAGATTTAGTTGGTGTGTAATTAAAAAGATATTAAAGAATTCAATTTCTCCATACATTGGTACAACCAAGTACAAAATATTTTAAGTAGTTTCTAGAAAGTATCTATGATGTTCTATAAGGTGGAATGTTTGTTTCGATTTATATTAATATGAAGTTATTCTATATATAATTAAAATTTAAATCCACCAAAGGAAAGCTGTATCATTACCTAGAAACAGATCTACAATAAATAGATTTTTCTAAAGGTACGATAATTTTAACGTATTAGGGTAAATCATATTCTTATTTCGGCAACAGAAGTTTTATTATTCTAACGTAAATTAGAGCCTAACGTCATAATTTGGTAAAACAGTTGCATGCGACTGTACATCTTGACACCAAATAGACCAAGAGCAAGGTTTAATGTTTTCAAAGAAATTTAAGTCACTCCAACCTAGTAATTTATAAAACATAAAAACATGTATTTAATTGAGAATTTGTCTCTCTCAGACATTTCTAAGGAGTTTAGACCAATATAACTAGAATTATATTACACATTATTGATAGAAATATTTTTTCTTAGCAATTTTTCGTAAATTCTTCGATCTAGCTCTTGGACTATACCTTAAAAATTTAACTCATTATATCTTCTAAACTAAGACCCGACGAAATCTGTGACTTGGCGACAAATTGCGACTAATTAGCGACTAAATTTTGGAGAAAACAGATCTTCGCTAGGTGTCCTAGTTTTTGTGATATAAATGGGGAGATTCTCTCCAGATCGGCTACCTGGAAACGCTTATAACTTTTGAACCAGTGACCGACGGATTCTGATATTTGGCGACTAATTTCGACTAATTAGCGACTAAATCTGGGAGAAAACAGATCTTCGCTAGGTGCCCTAGTTTTTGAGATATAAAGGTGGCCAAGCTGGGGAGACTCTCTCCAGATCGGCCACCAATGACCCCTTATAACTTTTGAACCATTGACCGACAAATTCTGATATTTGGCGACAAATTTCGACTAATTAACGACTAAATCTTTGTGTTATCAAAAGTAAAATCCCTGATGGTGGCCAAGCCAGTGTCAGCCACACATCTTACGCCGACCCCAAATAGATTGGGATAAGGGCAGGAGAATGATGAATTCTCAACAAACAGTCACTAGTTTTACTTATTCCAAAAAATCCTGCTGTGTGGTCACCTCTATCTCAGTATTTCTTCCCAGGACTTTGATTATTATTTGCAATAAAACGGTAAATATTTTGATGCTGTTTAGTAAAGTAATCGTTAGTAAAAATTTTTACTAAAGGATAGACTGTAGCATTCGTCAATTTAACTTCCGAATGCTACGTAAATTGATTTTTCTTATAATAAAACGTTTCAATTGAGGGACCACCTTAAATCGATTGTAACTTTTGAATGGCTTCTTTTACAAACTACAGGTTGAATTCACAATCGTTCAAGTACGCGTACTTCAAGTACAAGTACTAACGCTAGACTCATGTAAATTTCAAATTCCATTGTGTTCTCCACTCAAAGTGAACCTTATGGTGATCGATTGAGGGACCACCTTCCGCATGCTAGTTCTTTTTATTCTGTGAAAAGGGAGGGTTGATATTCAATAAATTAGTTTTACAAATCTTTTACTAAGAGTAGTAATTTATAGCAGTTGTAAATTTTAACTAGGTTTTGAGATATGGATGCCTCTCAGTCACGACTGAAGGACCACCTTTGACCGTTTGTAACTTTTGAGTGGCTACTTTTACAAACTAAAGGCTGAATTTACAATAGTTTGAGAAAAAAGCTGACGCATTCAAAAACTCAAAATTCAAATGTGGTCCCTCAATGGGAACGCCAACTATACTTTCATAGGCATTTAGTAAAGAGCTGTTATTTTGACATTATAAATGAAAAGAGAAGTCCTGACTGACTGACGAGTCAAGATTTCTATATCCATAAGTAGATACTCTTAAATATTTTTTTTTGTAATGTCAAAATAACAGCTCTTCGCTCTAAAAATCAACGCCCAGCCCAAAAACTTGGACCTAGAAAGCTGAAATTTTGCACAGAGGTTTCCTTTGTAATGTAGACAAGGCATAAGGAAGGAATTGCCGGTAGTAGGTATGTTCCCGTGGGATATTTTCCGACACCCAAGCGGGCGAAGGCGCTGGCAAAAGCTAGTGAAATTAGAAATGTAAAAGAAAAGTAGTGTATTACTTATTTTGTTACTTCTTGCAAGAAATCAAAGGCTTTATTATTTTTATTTTATTATATCGCTTTTGAGAACTAAGCTATTTCTAAAATAAAACACCATTCTTATTATTTATCTTACATGATATATTGACCCAGGATCTATTCGTTGTCTGGATCGTTTACATTTTCATCTTTACTGGACTCATAGGAAACAGGGTCCTTTTTGCCTCTAGCTTGGGGTTCACCCGAACTGTCATCACCTTTAGCCTTCTGACTACTTTCTGCTTTCTCTTCTTTGGCTTTATATTTCTTGGACTTGGTCTTCTTCTTGTGTTTTCCTGCTTTTTCTTTCTTTGGTTTTTCGGTGGTTGTTTTGTCATCTTCTTCTGGCTCTGAACCTGACTCTTTTTCGTCTTCTACATCTTTTTCTTTTTTCTCCTTGTCTGACCTTGTATTGGCTTTATCATCGCTGTAATAAATATTATGATTACTTACTTAAAAAAATATCTTTACTTAATTACAAAGTGGTTTATAGTTCATTAAATAAAATATGTCATGTTTGCTCAGGTTCTCTCAGGGCGTCTTTTTCTTCCTTTGTATTTTGTATTTTCTGGTTTTTTTTAATGAAAAATGTTGCGTTAAGGTCATAGCACACATATCAACTCGGAAAGGGATCGTCACCGTATCAATTCGAGCCGTGCAGTTTTCTTTGTACGAAACTCTCTACGAGTACTGCAACGCACACTAATCGGAATCATAACGTAATCGCCTCGCCTCGGGGCAAGCTCACGAATCGAGGCGATACAGTGACGATCTGCCAGTCCTCCTCCCGAGTTGATATGTGTGCTTTGCACCTCTGTCACCGTAACTAACCTCTCGTCCGATGACTTATCATCAACACTGCAATCAGAGAAAACTATTATTGATATCGGTTATAGCTTAAAGGACTTCTAAACATAATAAACCAATAATTTTATTCAAACCCTTCTGCCGCTGCAGCTGTTTTGGGTTTCTCGTCTCTGAAAAAATATGAAAAATAATGAAATAATGAAATTCATCTCCTAGTAACCTATTAAGCTAGGTACATGAAAATATACAAATCTTATTCACCTATTATCAGCATCGGTTTTAGTTTCGCCGCTGTCGCTGAAAAACAATATCAATAGATTCAATAGGTACCTACTGAATTTCATAGAAACTATAATAACAAATTTGATTTATACTTACTCCACATTTTCCCAAGAAACCGACCATTCTTCGTGAGTTATACCTGACCGGAACACTCGTCTGCAGTTTTCCCTGAACACAGCAAAATATTATGCATATTTATTTAACTATCAAGTGCAGAATACATGTATTTAACAAAAAACAAAAGTTGCACAATTTTGTTTCAGCTTCATGTTTATGTGATTTGGGAACCATGCAGTGTCGCTGGCAACACAAAACAATTGATAAACATTGTTTCCAGCGTTGATATTGCGGAAACAATGTTTCGAAACTGTTTCAGAACTAACTGTAGGTACCTAGGTACTGTATACGGGGCTAAACTGAATAAATGTGTAATACTTACTCAACATCCTTATGAATAGCACAAGAGATAAACTGACGGTTTCTATAGATTGAGGTATACAAGAAGGGTCCATGACAGCTGTGAGTTTTGGGGTCAATTTTACAAGCTGATATGACACCAATAACCCGTTCTTTGCCTTGGTATCGCACTATCAAGGGTCCACCGTGGTCATTCTGAAAATAACCAATAATTTTGTTTACCTACATTGCCTATAAACCGGTTAAGGTCATCATCATCTGCCTAGCCTTTTCCCAACTATGTTGAGATCGGCTTCCAGTCTAAACGGACGCAGCTTAATACCAGTACTTTACATGTAGCGACTGCCTATCTGACCTCCACAACCAAGTTACTGTACTGGGTAATACGATACGCCTTGGTAAGGCTGGTTGTCATACTTTCGGGCTTCTGACGACCCGTAACGACTGTCAAAGATCCACATGAATGACAGCCGGGTCCAACGGCTTAACGTGCTTTCCGATGCACGGAGGGGCATGTAAAGACGGTCACCTATCCACGGACCAACCCTGGCAAGCCTGATCGATCGACCCGTGCGGATGTTATTACTTAGCCACAAGCTGGGAACCTACAGTTGTAGGTACCTACAAGTATAATGTCTCTAATAGTCTTTCGCTCACACTTAATTGGTTGTCTGGTAGTATCGCTATTAGCGGATAGATCGTTGTTTCATAAAATTTTGATGTAAGTACCTGCAATAAAGCATATTATATCCAACTCCTTAACTCCTTAGAACTCTATCCGATCTTCTAAAATTGAATAAACTTAAGTACCTACTGTCTCTTTCATTACCATTGACCTGTCCTGATAGGCACTAAAATAGAATTTGTATGAAACATCTGCCATACAAATTACTCGATATTGTAAGGCAGGTGGAGTACTATAATTAGAAATAGTTCACTAACCTCACAGAAACCTCCTTGCATAGAAGATCTTCTCGCTGTGTAGTCATTAGGGTCCTTCAAATGTCTACCCAAGTCAACATTGTATGTCTTAGTTGGAACTTCTACATCTGTTTGGCGTCTGGATTCTACATCCGTGCAGTTAGCGTATTTTTTCTATAAATAATGAAGTAGATATTGGTAACACATCTCTGATTTCTCTGTGAGAGGGAGTGGGCTAAAATGTAATCCACCACGCGGGTCCAGTGCGGATTTACAGTAGCAGTTTATTGGATTACTTATAAAGAATTCTACCTTATTTCAAAGAAACCCTATTAAAATGCGACTGAATTCTGTAAAAGTAGTTTATAACACATTTGCTCGTAAAGGGTCTCTTATTTCACCAATATCAATATCGTAATGTATGTCATTACGTACTTGTGCGTTATTGTAATGTAAAACGCACGAGTTTCTTTAAAACGTAGGGTTTATCAAGATGCTCCGTCTAAAAAGACCGGTACTTTTTAAATCTTAGCAAAGAGTTTTTATGTCAGAAAAGTGGTCAACATTTTATGAATAAAATTAGCTTTGGGAGATAAAATATAAAAATTAACATTTAATTCTTTAATTTAATTAATTTTAATTAATTTATCTGTAACGAAACAAAAAAATATTAATTTACTTTATTAGTAATACTGGCTGTTTTTGTGCCTTTGCCTTAAAAAAAAAGCGCTGATGCGCGCGCATCGCTAATTTGTGAACAAGTAAAAATTATTCCGCGCGCTTTTTCTTTGCGCTGTATTGTTTTTATTTGAAAATGTCGTCAAGTAATGATGAATTTATTAATTCGACACCGCCAGAAGTCTCAGAGGCAGCGAAAACGGCTACTCTAAGCCTCTTGCCTGAAAAATCGAAATTCCGATACGCTTGTTTAGTAAGTAAGTACCTATTACTTACTTACTAAACAAGCGTATCAACATTTAATCTTATGGAAAGCAAGCAAGATGCAAATTCATTTTCAGAAAGTGTGTTTTAGCCTATTTCATAGAACTTTCTCAAAAATATAACTCAAGCATTGTGGTCCTACTATTCAATGCTAAAAAGCACTGTGAAAACAAAACATGGTATTGATGTCAAGTAATACTCCAACTTGCTGGCATTTCTAAAAAGACGCTCAAGTGGCCATGTGAGTAAAAATTCGAAAGTATTTTCGGTTTTCTCTCGCAAATATGTTATAAAATGTCGTATGACATACGTGCGCTTTGATAATTACAGGCTCTGCTTTCTTGTAGCCCTCGCCTTCGGCTCGGGCTAGCAATAGCGCCTCGGCTATAATTTTCAACTTACCGCACTTATATCATAATGTACTACACAATGCTTCTAAGAATATTTGCAAAAAAAAAAAACGATGAAGATCATGAGGAACTAGGTACAAGCTTTCGAAGGATTCAAATGTTGGTATGGAACTAGAAAGTACTTTTACCAAGGTGAGATGTCAAAATAAGTTATAAATATGCGACTACTAGCTGTAACTACTTACCTCGCAAAGTTCACTAAGCCTCTTCATGACATCTTTGGTGCAGATCATATACTGGGTGATAATTTCCCGGAACCTCTGTGCCCATTTCTTAGCGCATTGTTCGTTGTCCATAATGCACACTTTGGCTTCTTGGAGGCATTTGCTGTTTTTGGGTATATGCTGTCCTTGACGACGGTATACACCCTACGAAAAGTTGAAAAGATGTAGGTAGGTACGAGGTAGGTACCCAAGTTTTTTTTTGTCAGTTTTGTCCAGCCCGAGTGAACGGTTATGACTCTATACGTTGTAAAACTAGGTACCCGACAGTGTATCTCAATTAATCTTACTTGAAAATTAAATTTTCATTATTTAAAACTTGAATTAATTTATTATTGTTTAAAAGCCTTCGATCAATAATAGCACAAAAGCCACTGGAAACTCATACCGTCTTATTAAAAAACAAGGTTCATCTTCAAACCCAGGTTTAAACCATGGACCCTTTTTTGAATTTTGAACTTTATTCCAACACATTCAGTTGTCAGTTTTACAAAACTGACAACTTAGTACCGGACTAAATTGTCAGTTTTGTATAAAGAACTGTATTTCTATCACAGCTAGGTTGGTATTACAAAAACTGGCTCGATTGGGCTCGATGATTTAAACCATGACAGAAGAAAAACCTCGTTTTGTAATAAGGCCGTTAATGTTTTTATGACAAAAAAAGAACTAAATTCTCTGGTTGTAACTTAATATTTACGGCTTAAATCCTTACCTCTCTGAAGTTATTGCCGCTTCCCCACCCAGCGATCCATCCCTTAGTTCCTGCCTTCTCCATGTCCCTACTAACGTTGTTATACTGAATGCTCTCAGCGGCGAATTCGCATCCCTTCTCCTGGACTCCGAGTTTGAAAGCTTTGTTTACTTTAACTATTGCGATATCGTTCGATGACCATTTGATGCTGTCTTGGAAGTCGAATTTGTAGTCTAGAAAATTTTAGAAAATATAGGTACTTTTGTAGTGCGTCTTTCGTGTAAAAACAGACAGATATTAATCGAAAAACAATTTAGAAGATCATTTGAAACAAAGTTCTCAGGTGTTTATTATTTGTTAGCAAATGCCGGTAGTCAGAAAAAACTTACTCTTAGGAATACATTTCCATACAACTTTGCGGCGATGTTTACAGACACAATCGTCGGTCTTATAATCGAAGCTGTCAACGAATTTGGTGGTGCCAGAGACAATGTAGAATCTGTCAGCATCTTCGACGCACGCTGCTGATGTCAGCACGTAATAAGGATCAACGATGACCCCACCGCATAACCAGCCGCGGTATTTGTGGGCTTTGGCAGATTCTTTCGTCAGTTGGAGGTACACCTGCGTAATGGAAATAACGTCAGTCTGACTTTACTTGGAATTTCCTGATTTTTTTCTAAATAATGTAAATTATACTCAAAGCGTTACCATTTCAAAACTTAAAAAGTCCTGACAAAAAGCCTAACATTTGCAAAACAATCCAGACATTTTAAAAACATTTGCAAAACAATCCAGACATTTTACTTTTTAATCTTTATTTTTTCAGTATAGGTCCTGCTAGTCTTTAGCTTTTTGAGTCTAAAAGCCCGGAAAAAGCCAGACATGTCCGGACAAATCCGGACGGATGGTAATCCTACCCCACCGACACCTGACAGTCTATTTGAGCAAACAGGCGCCCCTTAAAGGATCATTGATCGTACGACACCCGCGTAGAGACGGCGAACTTCTTCTCGAGGTCCACCGAGAATAGGCAACAGTTTGTCAAAGCACCCACTGCCATTCCTGCACGGGTAACCGTGCACTCGAAGTGCTCTTCGAAGCCCCACCGACAGTCCAGGGTTAGACACAGATACTTAATGTAATGACCCACCCGGACTTGTACACGTCCAACTTTACCGCTTTCAGTGCTCCGAGCCACGAGATAAAAAAAACATAACCCGCGCAGTCAGGTAATAATGAGGCAACGGGATTTGGACTAAATGGCAGCACCAAAGAAAGCTTGACCATAATAATATTCTTGATACGGTATTCCGTAACGTGATTTTTAGAAGCACCAGTTTCAGCTTTTAAAAATTATTATAGGAAAGTGTTTTTAATTTGTTCAAAGACCAAACTCAATGTCCCATGGTAACCGATGATGACACATGGCAGTATATTGTTTGGTACCTATGGCACGATGACGTCATCGATATTTTAAATTCCACGATATGCGAGTACCTAATGTATTTTTGATGTCAAATAATTTACTTTTGCATTTTAATACCTTCTACCATGTTCACCAGCACGATTTCGTCAAATTCGAATGACATCTCATTTAGGCACGCAACTATTTTCTGATCATACAGAATTGTGTTCTTATTCAAAAAGTGAATTAAAGATGTTTAAGGCACGAGATACAAATAAAGGAGAGGATTCAAATAAATATAGATAGTTCAGCGGTAATAAAAGTATGATCATAAATTATTGATACGATATTTCGTACATAACACGATTTTTGAGAAGCCGGGTTCCAGTCATTAAAATTTTAATAGGGCTTTTTTTTTTTTTTTTTGAGGGTGGGAAATCATCAAATAACTTCTCCCGCTCTGGGTGGAGCGGGAGGGCCTGTCAGACTTTTACTGACTAAAACCCACCCGTGTTCCTTCAGTTGCCTATGCCAGGGCCGCGGTAACCCTTTCAGACAACCCGCGACCCCAGCGGCGTCGGCCCTATTGGGCCCCGTCACTTGCTGACATCTCTTTGAGGCGCGCGTGGAACACAACGCGCCGTCGACTCGGGCCTGGTCCTTACCGGACGGCGAGCTACCCGCTGCTCACCGTCCGCAGGCCCGCGCCTACGGTGGCCGGAAATCGCCCCGCGATTCCCGCCGCCCAGGGCGTCTCCTGCGGCGACTGAGGGCGTGAGGCTGCCTCTCCCTCACGCGTTCCGCCTCCTCCTTCGCTAGCATCACTGCTTCGCAGAAGGAGGTGACGGCCTCCCATGCACTCTCGCTCCGCACCATGGCCTGGACCAGGCTCGGACGCGAGAGATCGCCGCCGCCGATCGCCTCCGTGAGAACACGGCGGTGCTCTGCCCAAGCCGGGCAGACCTCCACTGTATGCTCCACCGTGTCCTCCGGGCGATCCACACAGTGGAAACACCCGGGCGTTTCCTCCCGCCTTATGCGAAACAGGAACCTCCCGAAACAACCGTGTCCGGTGAGGACCTGCGTCAGGCGGAAGGTGAGGACGCCGTGGCGCCTCTCTAGCCACTCCTCAAAGAGGGGACTTATCGCCGCTATTGTGGCGTGCCCAGCGCTGGGTTGCGACAGTCGCGCTCTCCATGCCGCCATGAGATCCCGCCGGAGCTCTGTCCGCTGTACCGTGATTTCTCGCGGCAGCGGAGTTACGCCCCGGCGTTTCGCCTCCTCGCGCCACTCCCACACGTGCGCGAGGACCTTTGCCTCCAGATCCCACGGCGGCAATCCGGCAAGGAGGCTCGCCGCCTCCCGGGAGACCGTGCGGTATCCCCGGACTAGCCGGATGGCCATGACCCTCTGGGACGCGTTCAACCTGCCGGCTGGTCCCAGCCTTAGGGAACGCGCCCACACCGGTGCTCCGTAAAGGGCCATGGACCGCACGACCCCCGCGTAGAGCCTCCGGCAGGAGGCGTTTGGACCCCCCAGATTGGGCAGGAGCCGCCTCAAGGCAGCCCCAGCCCGTGCCAGTCTGGGAGCCAAACGTCGAAAGTGCTCCACGAAGTTCCACCGGCTGTCGAGGACGAGTCCCAGGTACTTCATCGTCGACCCGACTCCGATGTGAACCCCTCCCACCGTTATTTCGGAACCCGACGGTGGCGCATTCCGAGGACCATGAAAACACATGGCCTCGGACTTGTGCAAGGCCACCTCGAGTCCCAACTGCCGGATCCTCTCCACGACTATCGCAACCCCGCGTGTCGCTAAGTCCGCCGCCGCCTGGTGCGACCTCCCTTGCGCCAGGACCAGCGTGTCGTCAGCGTAACATACTACGCTGACGCCGCCAGGGAGGTCGGCGCGCAGCACCCAGTCGTAGCCGATGTCCCACAAATGCGGCCCCAAGACCGATCCCTGTGGGACACCGCACGACATCTCTCGCCGGTTCCACTCTCCCTGATGACCGGGGTAGATGACGGCCCTGTCCGTCAGATAGGCCTCGACCACTCGACAGAGGTAGGTCGGCATCCGGTGATACCGCAATGCCTCCCTGATGCAACTCCAGGGCAGGGTATTGAAGGCGTTGGCGATGTCTAGGGACACCGCCAAGACGACCCCACCCCGGGCCACTGCATCCCCCGTCGTGAGGGCTCGCACGCGCATGATGGCGTCCACCGTAGAGCGCCCCTTGCGGAAACCAAACTGGGTCTCCGCCAAATCCGGCCCCTCCTGCACCAGCCACCCGACGAGGCGGTCTGCAATTGCTCTTTCAAAGAGCTTGCCCACCTCGTCGAGCAGCACGATGGGCCGGTAAGCGGACGGAGAGTCCGCAGGGCGCCCCGGCTTCTTAATGAGGACCAGTTTCCCCGTCTTCCAGCGAAGTGGGAACTGGCCCCTCTCCAAGCATGCGCTTAGGAGCCCCCCTAGTCGAGGCCCGAGAGCCCCAAAGGCCAGAACCCAGGCTCTTCCAGGTAAGCCGTCGGGTCCTGGGGCGGTATTTTTGGCACTGAGCCTACGTACCGCCGCTCTCAACTCTACCTCGGTCACTTCCGGAGCATCAACGTCGTCGTCGGTGTCGTGGTCCGCAGCGGGCACCGCATGAGGCGGAGCCATAGGCGGGGGAGTATGTTCCCCTCGCGAAGGGAACAGAGCGCTCACCACGTCCTCCACGAGCTCGGGCCGGAGACTCTGCGTCAGCGGGGGCGCCCATGGGCGGAGTTTCTCCCGCACCAACTTGTAGGGGCGCCCCCATGGGTCTCTGTTCAGAGTCTCCAGCGACTCCTCGCGGCCCAGATCCCTGGACCGCAAGATCTCCGCTCGGAGGGCGGTCTTCGCCGCTCTGTACCCCTCGTACAGCTCCGCCTGAATGGCTTCCGTATCCGGAGGGCGGATACGGAGCCTGCGGTGCCTGGTGTACAGGCGGGCTGACATTGTTAATTTGTTCAAAGACCAATCTCAATGCCCCATGGTAACCGATGTTGACACGTGTCGCGGTGACGTCATCGATATTTTAAATTCCACGATACCGGAGTTATTCTTTTTAATAATTGCTTTAGCAATGTATTCCATTCTCCCATATTACGATTCAAAAAATGTCATTTATTTCATCGTTTTGCAATGTTCTCGTCGTCGATGTATACTTACCATATACGGCCGTTTCCCCTTCTCAGTTCTCTTACTGAACAGGATCCTCCTGGAGTCTACGTGTGTGGTGTTCTCGTAGTTCCAACCTTCATCTGCTATTTCATCCTCGTCGATAGACGTGTCGTTACTTTTTGCATGGTGCTTCGAATGGTGTGGTTTCGGAGTCGTGTCTTCATCCTCTTTTTCTTTTTTTGATGAGTGCGCTAATACAGGACCTGAATAAAAAAAACCGGTCAAGAGCGAGTCGGACTCGCGCACCGAGGGTTCCGTTCCGATTTCTGAAAAAGTGCTATTTAGAGACATCATTTTATTTTAACTGTAATCTTTACATAAACTTCTATGACATAGAATAATTTCAGATTTTTCTCTTTGCAAACTTCGGAGATAAGGGGGGGGGGGGGAACGGTAATTTTTTTACATTTTTGATCAAAAGTCAAAAACTATACGACCTAAAAAAAAGAAAAAATGTTTGAGAATGTGCAAACAGCGTTCTTTCATATGATATCCCACATGCCTTAGTAGCCCCACTTTGAATTTTGAAGACCCCCTTTCAGTCCCTGTTGAAAAAAATATATAAATATTTTTAATACTTTCTTATTTTCAAAATAGTTGGGTAAACGTCATCTAAAAGTGTTCCAAATTTCAAGTTGATAGCATTAGTAGTTCTTGAGATATCCAGCTGTGACAGACAGACAGACAGACAGACAGACAGACTGAGTCACACCATACGGGTTCCTTTTTTACCATTTTGGTACGGAACCCTAAAAAGATGAAAATCATTTAAATCCATCCATCCATTGTTAACGTAGTAATATTCATTCATAACGTAGTAATCCATCCATCCATTGTTAACGTAGTAATATTGACAAGATCTTACCTAAAAGGACAAAACTCGTCGCCAGAAGCAGGCAAAAATTCGTCATTTTTAGTCACGGCCCGATCCAAGAAGGATCGAAAATTTTATTTGTTCGGTCTCAAAATGAGATTGAGGATGTTAATTTTTTGGTCAATTTCCAAAAGATACGCTTTGTTGAAGCCAATTAATTATACGTTATCCGGAAATCGCAAGTTACGTGCCTACACTGTAATTAATTTTGTTCAAGTTAATTGAATGAGCAAAGAAATTGTTTTTGTCTTTTGAGTAAACTTTATGTAATTACTTTGAGATTTTTATTTATTTGTTCCAAATGCATAGGGTAAGTCCAGGATAGGTGCCACACTTTTCGATAGGGAGCCATAATTTATTAATTAAAGATCTATTGGCAATACGTCTTTTGCATATGGTAACTTTGATCTTTAATCTATGATAGTACCTCTTTAGTTTTTACATAAGTTTCATAGATTTTGAGGAAATTGCGTCTTTTTAGGGTTCCGTACCTCAAAAGGAAAAAACGGAACCCTTATAGGATCACTCGTGTGTCTGTCTGTCTGTCTGTCCGTCTGTCCGTCTGTCCGTCTGTCACAGCCAATTTCCTCCGAATCTAATGGACCGATAAAGTTAAAATTTGGAACACATATGGATTTCTGTGACCCAAACACGTACAGCTAAAGTAAATATATGAATTTTGAATATGAGTCACTTTTATGGGGAAAATAAGAAAATTAAAAAAAAAAGTTTCGTAAACTGTACCGAGTGACATATCAAATGAAAGGGCTTTTAGTATGAGGGTCTCAAATTATATTTTTTTTATAATTTTTAAATTTATTGGTTTAAAGTTATTTAAGAAAATAGACGAAAATTGACCATTCCCCCCCCCCCCCCCCCTTTTCTCAGAAACTGCTGAGCCGAAAATTTTGAAAAAAATATAGAAATGTAGTTCTATACCTGTAGATTACAGGAAAACCTATAAGAAGTCTGTGGTCTTAAAATAACATGGTAAATCTATATATATAAAAAAATCAAAGTCCTGACTGAGTCACTGACTAATATACAAACGCACAGCCCAAACCAATGGACCTAGAGACTTGAAATTTTGCACATAGATACCTTATATAGTGTAAACATCCACTAATGAAGGATTTTTGGAAATTCCATCCCTAGGGGGGTAAAACAGGGGATGAAAGTTTGTATTAAAAATCCTATCCCTTGAGTTAATAGACTTGAAACTTAGCACGAATATTCATCTTAGTAAATTATAAAGTTTATCATTTTTAGTTTTCCTAAAATAAGTAGGGATTGGGGGTGTCAAAGTTTGTATGGAGGAACTTTAACACGCGGTCCCATTAACTCAAAACTCAGTTTTTATACTTGAGACCAAAAATTAAGACTAACGTGTATTAGGGTTTTCCAAAAATGTACCCCTAAGGGGTGAAAAGTTAATTTTATAGCGGAGGATTTTATTGGGGGCTTGATTAACTCTAAAATTGGTGTAAATAATGTTTCAGTCAAGTTATGGAAACATACCAGACGATTTTTGAAATTCTTTAGGGTATCTGTGTTCGTGAAAACAGAGATACAGTTTATATGAAAAATCTTATTAATTTGGTTAATGAACTTGAAACTTAGCACAAATACTTGCATAAGTAAGTAATAATGTTTGTCATTATTAGTTTTTCAAAACTACGCCTGAAATGAGGTTTAGGGATGTTAAAGTTTGTATAGAAGAATTTTAAAGCGCAGTCCGATTTAAAAAATGGTACTTTGAATCAAGTTAGGAAACTTGCCAAACGAATTTTCACCGATTTTGACGGCATATAGCTGATGTTTTAAGGAGTAACTTAGGCTATTTTTATTTTAGAAAAATAATTAGGGTTCCGCGCAAGAAAATTAAAATCCATGAAATCAGACAACCACGTACAGCCCAGTACAAACTTACTAAGCCTCCGCTATCTATTACGACTATAACAACAAATAATAAAAATAAAGCAAAGTTAAAAATTTAAGGGGTCGGTCCCCATACAATAACTTTTCATTTTGAAAAAAAAAAAAAATTTTAATCTAGCATGTGGGGTGTCATGTCATTATTTCATCACAGCTGCTCTCAAAACGGTGAAGGAAAACATCGTGAGGAAACCGGCATGTCCTAGAACCAAAAATTCGAAGACGTGATATCTACCAACCCGCACTGGGCCCGCGTGGTGGATTACGGCCCACTCCCTCTCACCGAGAGGAGGCCTGGGTCCCAGCAGTGGGAACATTATAGGCTGATTATGTGTTATGTGGGGTGTCATCGTCTAGAACTCATTGAGTAGAGTACAAACATATTTTTTTTAATCTTTTAAAATTAAGAAATAGGGGCCCGTAAAAGTTGTTAATTTTAGACAATTCAACAAATTAGGAATTTGAAACTTCTTTATACCATGTAAGTACCATGAATACTGTATTTAATCAACAATACTGAAAACGGCGATTCATAAGGTGTTTTGTTTAAACATGGGTGATTTTCTGCAACTGCAAAAAATAACCTTGCAATTCACAGTATCATTATAAAATAAGTAAAAAGTCTTTGCTATTGTTAAACATATAACATGGTACGGAACCCTTCGTGCGCGAGTCCGACTCGCATTTAACCGGTTTTTTAACCTGTCAAAAGTACGATAGCTGCCAATCGTGAGGGATAGAAGACTCGTAGTAGAAATGCTTCAAGGGATAGATGCCTAACGTGAGAGATGGAAGACTCGCTGTATATGAATGCTTCAATATTAGATGCTAATTGAAATATAACATACTAGTTTCAATAAGCAATAATAAATTAAATTCAATGATTTCAATTCAATCAATAAATTCAATGCAAATCAATAATAAATTAATCTATTATATCACATTAATATTATTAAAAAATAAAGTGTCCGTGATACCCTCTTTGAATTCCGATGAATGATTTCCGTAAGTTCTAGCTATTTCATTTACACCTTTCTCATTTTTGGTCATTTCTTGGAAAGCCTTTTCCAAGGTTTCTTCAGTCCAATTAATGTGACGGGGGGGGACCAGCCCCGGTTTCCTTTTATATTTTCGATGCATTTCTTCCACCTGTTTATAGAAATAGTTAAGGATAAGATGCCCGTAAGGGCATCTATCCCGGACAGCAGATGGGGCAACTATACTTTTAGCACAGGATAGATGCCTTTTTTAATTAAAAAAAGCTAAAAAGAAAACTATAATTTATAGCATTATTTCGTGTACTTTAAAGTGTAATATCAGCAAATAAATTTTTAAAATATAGAATTTATAACAGAGTGAAAAGTTATTCGATAGTAAGTACTTACGATTATAATTTGAACGCTTGTTCTTACGATTATAATGGTCTCGCCGCGGAAGGTTTTTATACTCACGGGCAAAACGCTTGCGCTCTCGCGTGCGCTTGGCGTGGCATTGGGGTCTGCGAGGGGAACGCTTCCTATTTAGTAGTACGATTTTAGCCTAAGACATTTCTAACATAGAGTATTCAAAGCCGCGGCACCTATCCCATTGGGGCACCTATCCTGGAATTACCCAACACAGGGTTATTTGTAGTATGTCGGCAATCCATTAAGGGGATGTAGGTGAGGTCATTTGCAACAAAATTACCTCTATGCAAATGTCAACTGAGATTTTTTTTCATTTGTTCCAATTGAAAAAAACAAACAGGACAGGAACAGGATTATTGGTAATATGTCGGCAATCCATTAATGTGGATGTAGGAGAGGTCATTTGCTGCCAAATTACCCCTTATCATACATTTGCAAATTTTAACCATTTTCGATTAATTTGACTTAAGTACTTATTACATTTTTTCAAGATATTATCTGCGGTACAACAACTTTGAAAATTTATAGAATAACGAAAATGCTTGACATTTGCATAGTTTGGTATAGGGGGGTTTGGTTGCAAATGACATTTCCTACATCCCTTTAATGGATTGCCGACATATTACCACCCTGTATACCGCTTTCGAACGAGCACGATTACATCAATCAAGAATTCATGATAGAATCTCAATTTTTGAACTATTTGCTGAACATAGTCTTCTTTTTTTTAAAATTCACATTAGGTGCGTACCTACGCGGCTTTTAATATGGTACAGTCGATCGCACGTCGGTGGTAATGCTTTGACCTTGAGCTGGCCTAACGTAGTACGAAGTTTCAATAGAATAAGAGACCCGCTTATACTAATAATAATATATATTCTAAACTTAATGGTCTCAAAACCCTTGCCACTTCACTAAGTAATGACGCCGCTGACGAACTAGCCAGAAAAGCATCCGCGTCAGTCTGTGGACCCGAACCAATCATATCCATCCCCTTCAACCAGCTACGCAGGTTGCTACAGGAGTTCACTACAAACAAGACGGAGACGGAGAACAAAGAAACGGAGAGTTGGTGGTCCTCGACACCGGGCTGCAGGCAGTCCAGGGAGGCTATGACATCTCTAATCTCCAGATGGTAGGCAAACCAGGTGTTTATTACGCCTGGGCAGGAACGGTTGATGACGGGTATCATCACAGGACACGTTGCTCACTAAACAAACACTTTCACACAATAGGCATAACGGACTCTGTGCAGGGCTTGCATGGAGGCTGAGGAAACCGTTGCGCATGTGCTCTTTAAATGCACATGGCAGGCGTCACCCAGATTAGGACAGAAACCCTCGGGACACCCAGATCTTTCACAGATGTTCTCAACAGACCTGCAGACCTGATCAACGTCTGGAGGGAGGTGGGCTGGTTGGAATAACCACCGATGTCCGCCATGGCCCACGCACAATGGTCCACTTGGAGGACTAAATGCGGAAACCAAACCTTCTAACATAGAACATAGAACGTGGCGTATGTCAAAGGCAGCGCAGAGGTTGTTGTGGAGGCACAAAGGACAGGATAGACATGGTTTGTGAATAAGCACCACATCCGCACCCCGTAGCCGTTTGGTCAATACACCCCCTCTTGCCCAGGACTAGGCAAGAGGGGATCTCTTCCTAAGTAGGACCAACCTTAAAAATAATTACTTAAAATACAACAACACAAAAGTTATCCCAAATCATCATTTATTTTATTCACAAGTAATCAATTTGTGATTTTATTTGTTAACTTTAATTTGTAGTTTGGTGTAGAAAGAAGCCCAGTTTTCGAGAAGACTTGTAGTCTATTTTGTCTGTTTTTTTAAAGGCAACATCGTAGAAGGCGATGCCACCGGCATTGCTTTCTTTGCTTGGATGTCTACCGACACTCCTACTCCATCTCCTCGTGCCTCCTTCCCTGGTGCTATTTCTTTCTTTTCTTCTCTAGAAACGAAATATTTGAAACATGAATATAGTATGTACATATACAGGGTTACTGGTAACTCGACCACTTCCTTGCAGGACGCCATAGTAGGGTTCAAATGCATCAAATTAAGCCACCAAATGTTCTACCGAAATTCAGTAGTTTTTGAGTTACTTCGATTTTTAGTTTTTATTGAAAAATCCAATTTAAAAATGATTTACGGCGGAACTATACCGGAATTTAAGTTAGTAATATTAGCTGATACAGTAGCAGATCTTTGCTAATAATTAAAAGTTTGAAAATGCCCAAAACTTTGACAAAAATCACTAATTAAACATTTTATTTTTTGTAGAGTGTTGAGTATTTTTGGTCTAATTATTTTGGGAAGATTTAGTTGACTCTAAAGATAATTAATATGCAGATAAATAAATGTCTTGAATGATTTGTTTGTCTGGTAGGTAGATAAAAGAAATAATTTACACAAATTGAAGTGCCTGCCTGGGTTCCTAACCTACGACCTACAACTCGTAAGTCGTGGCCGTTTCCATTGGGCCACCAGTCCACCACTGAAACTACTTTAAATCTTTGCCAGCACATCAATCTACTACAATCTGTCAAATTTCTTTAATAGATTTTCATCTTTATCGCTAAAGCATTAGGTTCAAAGTTGATTGGGAAAATTTGACGGTTTCGGGTGGCTTGACCTGCTGGCGTCTATAGATACAATAGGTCGCACGTCAGTGGTAACGAAACCCAGTATAAGCTGGCCTAGCATTATAGTGCTAGGCCAGCCATGCCAGCTCAAGACCAAATTGTTCCCACCGACGCGACGACCCGCGGTCGATAGTTGGCTATTATACAGGGTGTAAGGGACAGCCCTCCGCAAACTAACGGGGTGCATTCAGCTCCTCATTTTCAATCATATTCCACCGGAAAATTTCTCAGGAAAATTTTCATTTTTTTAATAATTTTTTCAGGTACATTTTCTTTGTTGCAATGTAAAATTACATTGTGCTCGCAGCACTTCATTTATGTAAAAAAAACAGCAAAAAAAAACCAGCAATGGATGTTAAAACGAACGACGCGTGAAATCAGCAGTTCACTTTCTGTCTAGCTACAGAGTTCATCGAACTCACCGCATACGTATTAACTACCCCTCCCAACCCGTGGCAGACGCTCCGGTTTGAGCACAAAAACACAAACAAATCAGGTTTATTGGATTCCCATAACGTTCCTGAAATAATTTCAAGTACCGGTCATCGATATACTGAATTCACGCCATCAATCTGCGGATGGCTGTCCCTTACACCCTGTATTCAAGATCGTGATGAGTTGTATTTTGAGAATAAATTTAGATGGGTAAAAGGATGGGGGAAGACCCAACGATGGATGGACTGTGTGAAAGATGACATCGGTAAAAAGGCGATGAATTCCGAGATGACGATTAATAGAGAAGTATGGAAGCATAAGACATGTTGCGCCGACCACAAATAAATTGGGTTAAGGGCAGGAGAATAATGATGATGGGTTGTATTTTGAAAGTAACTTACCCGAATGCACGTTTTTGGTTATCTTCATGGTTGGACCAATCAAAATCAGTTTCAACCATTGGAGTCTTAGATGTCCGTAACAACTTTCTGCATGCAGACCTGTGATTGAACGAGTATATTTTATTTCTAGTTATTGTTGTCTTAAATAAGTCTTACGATATGTTAAATAAGTGATTTTCGTTTGCAGTTTCGTGTACATTCCTCAGAAGATACATTTCCTTTAATATTTGTAGATAATAAATCTCGCTTTTAGCAACGTAATCTTTGTGTCTACCAATGTCCCGGTAGGTACCTACCTACAAAGAGTACAAAGGAATTATTAAAAAGGCTATCTGCTATCTTCATTTTCTCTATAAACACTAGTTCTTCGCAATCCTCTGCTGAACATGGACCTCTCACACTTGGTTCTTCCCTTTCCGCATCCCGTAGGTATGTCTCAGCTTTTAAGGTCGTCAGACCATCTTTTTTTTCTATCCATAATATGTATGTATTTACAAAAAATAAATGTATATAAGTAGTTCATCAGCCATCTCGTTACCATAACACAAGCGTTAGGTTGCTTAGCTTGGGACTAGATGGCGTTGTGTGAAATGTCCAAGGATATTTATTATTATTTATTTATTTATCTAGCTGGGATTTGTCCCATGCTACGCTAGCTGATACCTAGGTACCTAGTTGATTTCCACTCGAGGATTCGTCTGCTCCAATGGATAGTGGTCCCTCGACAGTCATGCCCGACCCTATACCACTTCAGTTTACTAAATCTGTAAGCTATGTTAGTAACCGTTCAGTATGACTCACTAATCAAGAAAGTGATGTCTGGTCAAAGTATCTGATGAAAATGTAAATAATTGGATCAGAAAATGTACCTTTGGATGCCAACTTCAAGTTGTCTAGGAATGCGGTTCCGTCATATTACAACGGCCTTTTAGAATTCCCTTCCCTAAAAAATCCCTTTAAGAATTTAACCTGATTAGAGTTTGTTTACATTTCAATCAGATAGTTTTAGAACAGACCATAAATAGCACTCACCCAAGGTCTTTGTCAATGGCACAGGTGATCAGGTTCCTGTAGCGGTAAACGCTGGTGAAGAGGAAGGGACCGTAGCATTTCCTGCTGATATCTCTAGTGAGAGCAGCAGACATTACTCCTATAATCACAGAGCTCTTGCCTTGCCCGACGATCAGAGGCCCTCCGTGGTCGTTCTAAAAGAAATTAGGTAATGAATTCTTGAAGTACGTATGACGTGTAAAGCGAGATACAGTATAACCTATCCATATACATAATTATAACCTAATCTAACTAGCTTTTAACTTTTGCCCGCAGCTTTGACCGTCGAAAATTATCTCAAGGGAACGTACCACCGGGATAAAAAATATCCTATGTTCTAAACCAGCTCCCTAATTGCGTAACAAACTATCGATCGGAATCTGAATCATTTTGAAGCAAATTGCTAATCCCTTGCTTATGTTTGAAAAATTTGTCTGCTCAACAACGTAAATGACGTAATTAATGTTGTTACTGTCAAAATGAAACCGATTCCGATTGATAGTAAGTTACGTAAATAAGTTACTGGTAAGGTAAATAAGTTTGGCACAAAGATAGACCATGTAGGTCTATCCTTGTGCCAAATTTCATTCAAGGTAGGTAATACAGACAGGCAGACAGACTATTATTATTTACTTCCGCATTTATAGTATAAGAAAGTACCTATGTATGTATGTACGGAAGTATGGATTTTACTCTTGATATAGTGGTCACAATCGCAACTGCTGTTGTGTAACACACAGTTGCAATTGGTTTTATTTTGACAGTTCAACAACATTCATTGTGTTATTTACGTTGTTGAGCAGACAAATTTTTCGAACATAATATGAAGCAATATGCTTCAAAATCGTTCATATTCCGATCAACATTTTGTTACGCAATTAGGGTGCTGAGCCTGAGTTTGTGTCTTTACTCTAACAATTTGACAGACGTTGAGTAGGTACAGACGCCAGCACATCAAGCTACTACAATCTGTCAAAATTCTTTAATAGATTTTCATCTCTATCGCTAAAGCAGTAGGTTCAAGGTTGATTGGGATAATTTGACAGTTTCGGGTGGCTTGACAGACTGGCGTCTGTACCTACCTAAAGTTCCTTTGAGGAAGCCCAAAAAACTGTTTTTCAACTTCTTTTCAATTAAGCTTCATCTTGAATATCTAATACTTAATAGCATTACAATATTACTTACAAATAATTTTGAAATACCTCACAAAACCCGCCAGTAGGAACTTTATTATTTCTTCGGGCATCGCGGTAGTTGACACCGGTGTGAACCTGCAGCTGTCCTGGCTCTGCCACCATTCTTCTAGAAGCACGTGCAGCAGGCTTGGGCGCATCGGGCTCTTCATCATCATAATCGTCATCGGAATCACTGTATTGCAACTCCATGCAGTTGACTTCGCGGTCCTATAATTGATAAAAAATATTTTAATTTTTTCATTGCCTTCAAAACGGAAGGCACGATTCCCATAAAATTGTGAGAGTGACGACAGATCGTCAAAAAGTTGCTTTAAATGCGGTAATACAAAAGATTGTAAATAAATGTTCTTGTGCGCTCATTTTGCCTTATTTTGGCATACAAATAATAATATCTAAACCCTCTCCTGCGCGTTGTTTTGCGAAACATTACACAAACAACCTTACACATAATCATTAAGTTTTCTTAGGCAAGCTGTCTCTTACGTATTCAAATATATTTAAGACACGCCTCTTTGTTTCGATGTTTCTGTGTACCTAATGTTTCGCAAAAAGACGCGCAGGAGACCCGGCTTGGGTAAGGTCACAGATTAATCATTTCAATTAACAATTATCTGCAGCTTAGAAGTCGTCGTCCTGTTAGTGTAATGCCTGCTCTTCACAGTCGATTAAATTATTGAGTATTGAGTATTGAGTATCGGCGATCATAGACGATTACCTGAAAAATTAAACTAAACCACTGAACGGATTTCTATAAAATTTGGCATGGAGATAGATGGCATCTTGGGGAAGGAACTTTTTGTCTCAAAAATAATCCTTATGATCGCCGATTGTGAAAAGGCGCCATAAGTTTATTAAAATGGAGCTGTTGACATAGGTTAGTAGGTAGGTACCTACTTACCACAGTACGATTTAAAACTGCTGTCCGCGTTAAGGGGATACATCGATAATTTTGTGTTTTTAAAATTCCAAAAAAAGTGTCGTGATACCAAGTTTGTGCAGTTTCATACACTAACTATATCTAAACGCATGCAATTTCATCAAAAATATGGTGCCCAAATCCAACATTCTGGTTCAGGGGTAGGTACCTACGCTCAGCCTCCACAACACATAACACCAAAATCATTGAAAAGAAAAAAGTTATTTTAAAGTAGGTAATATTTTGTTAGGGAAAGTGAGTTCTAATAAAACTTTTTAATCTCATGTGGTCATTTGCTGTGTGTGTGTGTGTGTGTGTGTATTAGTTTGTGTGTGTTTGTCATTTCTTGTGGTATACTAAGTATATGTAGTTCATCTGCCTAACCCTTCGGGGAATGCAGGCGTGTTGATAGGTTAGGTTAATTTTTTTTTTAAAACAATAAATTCTAATGTAAGTAAAACAATTATTAAATGTTTATGCTTAGAAATAAAGTTTAAAAGATATAAAAAAAAAACTGACCAAACACAGGCTACTCATAGCCTCTCCATCAGCGACATCTTTGGTGCAGACCATGTGTTCGTCTATTACGAAGTGGTAGCGAGGGTCCCAGCGTTTCTTGCAGTTCTTACCGGCGATCAGCTGCACATCTGTTTCCATCAGCTCCGGTGAGTTCTTTGAGGTTCGTAACATCTATTAGGACAAGCATAATGAGAGAAAGGGAGCACACCGGGGCCAAGTCTGTTCTTTTCAATGATTGGTCTTTAGGACAGCCGAATTGTTCACTTTACGTCGAGTATCCTACGTCGTAATTCATAATGGCGTATATGGTCAAAAGACATGTCAAAATAATAGTATAAATGTAAATATAACTAAATTTATTAGGTACAAATTCCATGAGGAGATTAGACAATTGAGGACTTGTTCAGATTATCAAATATTGGATCTTTTGGCACTCGAACGACGTTGAAATGGGGCGCTGTTGGTAAACATCTGTGCAATTGTTTTGTTAAATGTATTGAAACCACAACATAGCGGCGCTAGTTCCGATTTTGGACACGCGCCATAAGATCCATATACTTACGAACAAGTTTTTCAATGGACTGCCTTTCAATTAGTAGGTTACAGACCTTTCACAGTTATTTTACATCTGTTGGATCACTGACAAAATTACAGTGATCTTTCATTTCATTACAATAAGGTTGCTGTTGGATTGCTGTTCACTTTTTTGCGTGACTAAGTACGGTGAGGGCAAATCTAGCGATTTCAATCTTTGGGTGGTGTTTGAAAATGACAGATTTTCATGACGGTTTTCCTAGGAAAGCGTCATGAAAATCTGTCATTTTCGGCTTAAGTAGTTAGATACTTACGGCCGGATCTTGGACTACCTAAAAATTAGACACAACAATTAGTTAGATCATTAAGATTTAAATTAAGAAAAAAAAAATTTATGTGACTGGTTAGCGTTGTGGGTCGACCGCAGACCACCATCCAAAATGGACATTGTTAAGTTTTCTTCATTCCATCAGCAAGCCCGGAGCCTGGATTTTGTACCCGATAACGCTTTGAAGGACACTAACTAGACACAAACACAATAGAAGTGTTATTACTGTTATAGCCGTATAGTGTCCTTCAAAGCGTTAATGGGAATACGTTGCCATGAGACTTAATAAATAACTGGCTAAATATGAGTAGATAGGTAGGTATGTGTTGAGGAGTTCGTGAATAAGGAGGAGCTCGTGGCTAAGTTATAACAGCCGCAAGGGTCGATCCATCAGGTTAAGCTACGCTTGCTGGGGTTGGTTCGTGCATGGGTGACCATCTTTACATACCAAGACTCCTCCTTGCCTCGGAAAGCACGTTAAGCCGTTGGTCCGGCTGTCATTCGTGGATCTTTGACAGTCGTTACGAGTCGTCAGAAGCCCGAAAGTCTGACAACCAGTCTTACCAAGGGGTATCGAATTACCCAGTTACTGGGTTGTGGAGGTCAGATAAGCAGTCGCTCCTTGTAAAATACTGGTATTCAGGTGTATCCAGTTATACTGGAAGCCGACCCCAACATAGTTGGGAAAAGGCAAGGCAGATTGATTGAGATAGGTATGTGTCATATACCACAGGTTATATACACAGGCAAAGGCCTACCCCTAATACTCGTATGTACAGGACACAATACGCAAGGCGCTCCGGTGGAGTCCAGTCCACCAAAGCGGAGATGTGCGGAGATATCCGGAGCGGAGGAAGAGATATTTTCACATAGGGTGTATCCGCCGAAGCTGTGGATGCATAATGGCTAGACTGGGGCGGAGATGTGTGCTGGCTAAAGCGGAACTGAGCTGCGTGGGGCGAGCGTTGGATGTTGACATGAACGCACAGTTAGAGCGCCGTCGCCAGCTTGATGTGAGGCACAACAACTCACCGGACACGGTTGTTTACCGGACACGGTTGTTTCGGGAGGTTCCTGTTTCGCATAAGGCGGGAGGAAACGCCCGGGTGTTACCATTGTGCGGATCGCCCGGAGGACACGGTGGAGCATACAGTGGAGGTCTGCCCGGCTTGGGCAGAGCACCGCCGTGTTCTCACGGAGGCGATCGGCGGCGGCGATCTCTCGCGTCCGAGCCTGGTCCAGGCCATGGTGCGGAGCGAGAGTGCATGGGAGGCCGTCACCTCCTTCTGCGAAGCAGTGATGCTCGCGAAGGAGGAGGCGGAACGCGTGAGGGAGAGGCAGCCTCACGCCCTCAGTCGCCGCAGGAGACGCCCTGGGCGGCGGGAATCGCGGGGCGATTTCCGGCCACCGTAGGCGCGGGCCTGCGGACGGTGAGCAGCGGGTAGCTCGCCGTCTGGTAAGGACCAGGCCCGAGTCGACGGCGCGTTGTGTTCCACGCGCGCCTCAAAGAGATGTCAGCAAGTGACGGGGTCCAATAGGGCCGACGCCGCTGGGGTCGCGGATTGTCCGAAGGGGTTACCGCGGCCCTGGCATAGGCAACTGAAGGAACACGGGTGGGTTTTAGTCAGTAAAAGTCTGACACGCCCTTCCGCTCCACCCAGAGCGGGAGAAGTTATTTGATGATTTCCCACCCTCAAAAAAAAAAAAAAAAAAAAAGGCACAACAACTCACATCTCCGCTACGATCGCGCCATACACATGGTACATCTCCGCTAAGTGGTATCCACTGAATCTGAGTGGAGTCGATATAATATGTGAATATCGAAATTCTATTGGTTGTTTAAAACACATCTCTTCTGGTCTCGTCTCCGCTTTGCTGGAGTCCGGGCCAAGCCTATACAACATACCTACATCCATTTCCATCATTCATTCATTTTTTTCCATTTTACACGAGTGATTAAAAATTACAATTGTGATTTTGAAGAAGTATAGGTACCTAACGACAATTTAATTTGCCAAACAATCTATCTCCCTAACTAGAAACGTGACTTTCTTACATCTCCAAATGTATCGGTTGATCCCCAACCAGCAATGGATCCGAAACTACGATGCTTCTCGAGGTCAGCGGAGCGGTTGTTATAGTCCACCTTCTTTGGAATGAAGTCGCAGCCCCTGACACGCTTCTCGAAGTTGAAGTCATCTTCCACTTTTACAACAGCTATGTCACCCATCATCCAGCGAATGTTGTCGAATTCGTCGCCGTCGTAGACGTAACCTTGTTTGAAAGGTCTATTATACTTACAATACTTATGCCCTATTTCTAGGGTTTTAAACGGAGTTTATCTATTCGATAGTGATTATTTCGTTCGATAATGTGTTTCTGCACATTTCGCCAAGGAAGAATTTAGCTTAAAAGTCGAGTATATTACTATCCAGGGTTTGTCTGAGGACCTCAAAAACCGAGCATAAGGAATTTGTAAAATCAATAGCTATTAAGAGTTATCTGAGGATCTCAGACACCGGGCGTCCAATCTAAAGGATAAAATAAGATTTATCCATTACTAGCTTTTGCCACCGGCTTCGCTCGCGTGGATGTCGGAAAATATCCCATGGGAACGTTAATGTGGAAAATATAGGGCCGTCCGATGTAACTGTGCAAACTCAAATTGCTACGATATATCGTTACGTGTATAGTAGGCATAAAGCTACCAGTTGGCATGATTTTTTCCGACATCTTCAACAGTCGTCGTCGTATTTCAGCCAATTTACACAAAACCATTATGAATTACACTGAATCACTCCGTTCATTGGAGAAAACCGTATGAAAATCCGTTCGGTACTTTTTGACATTATCGCATTCAAACAGACAGATTTACGCGGCGGGGACTTTGTTAATTACTTAAAATTTATTATGTCACGTCACGCTCTAATAACAAATAACTTTTGTCCGAGTGTCCACTCGTTCAAATAATTTCCTCGTAAAGAGGTAGGTACACAAACATTTGTCAACCCCTATTGTACCCCTTAGGGGACGATTTTTAAAAAAACGCTGTACCATATATTTCTTTATTTCCTACCAAAAGCATAAATTTGAATTTTCATATCCCTAACTTAAGAAATGCTGGGTTTCCCATACAAACTTTCATCCCTTATATCACCCCTTGTAGGATTATGTTTTAAGACAAAAAGTAGCCCATGTCCTTTCCCAGGATGCTATCTATAGCCTTGCCAAATTTTATCGAAATCCGTGCAGTTTTGTAAATTTTAAAATAAACCCTTATTTTACCCACTTAGGGGATGATTTTTAAAAAACGCTGAACCGCATATTTCTTAATTTCCTACCAATAGCATAAATTCGTTATCCCTAACTCAAGAAATATGTACTGGGTTTCCGTTACAAACTTTCATCCCCTGTATCACCCCCTGTAGTATTATTTTTGAAAAAATAGTATCCTATGTCCTTTCCCAGGATGCTATTTAAGGCCTTGCCAAATTTTGTCGAAATCCGTGCAGTTTTGTAAATTTTAAAATCAACCCATATTGTACGCCCTTAGGGGATGATTTTTTAAAAACGCTGAACCGCATATTTCTTTATTTCCTATCAAAAGCATACATTTTAATTTTCACATCCCTAACTTAAGAAATACTGAGTTTCCCATACAAACTTTCATCCCCTATATCACCCCCTGTAGGATTATTTTTAAGACAAAAAGTGGCCTATGTCCTTTCTCAGGATGCTATTTAAAGCCTTGCCAAATTTTATCAAAATCCGTGCAGTTTTGTAAATTTTAAAATCAACCCCTATTTTACGCCTTTAGGGTATGATTTTTCAGGAGGAGGAGGTTCAGAGGAGCTCGTGGCTAAATAATAACAGCCGCACGGGTCGATCCGTCAGGTTAAGCTACGCTTGCCGGGGTTGGTCAGTGGATGGGTGACCATCTTTACATACCGAGATTCCTCCGTGCCTCGGAAAGCACGTTAAGCCGTTGGTCCCGGCTGTTATTCGTGGATCTTTGACAGTCGTTACGGGTCGTCAGAAGCCCGAAAGTCTGACAACCAGTCTTACCAAGGGGTATCGTATTACCCAGTAACTGGGTTGTGGAGGTCAGATAGGCAGTCGCTCCATGTAAAATACTGGTATTCAGCTGCATCCGGTTAGACTGGAAGCCGACCCCAACATAGTTGGGAAAAGGCTAGGCAGATTGATTGAGGGTATGATTTTTCAAAAACGCTGAATTGCATATTTCTTAATTTCCTACCAATAGCATAAATTTGTTATCCCTAACTTAAGAAATACTGGGTTTCCCTTACAAACTTTCATCCCCTATATCACCCCCTGTAGTATTATTTTTGAAAAAAATAGTATCCTATGTACTTCCCCAGGATGCTATATGAAGCCTTGCCAAATTTTGTAGAAATCCGTCCAGTTTTGTAAATTTTAAAATCAACCCCTATTGTACCCCCTTACGGGATGATTTATCAAAAACGCTGAATCGCATATTTCTTAATTTCTTACCAATAGCATAATTTGTTATCCCTAACTTAAGAAATACTGGGTTTCCCTTACAAACTTTCATCCCCTATATCATCCCCTGTAGTATTATTTTTGAAAAAAATAGTATCCTATGTCCTTAACAAAATTTGGCACGGCTTCATATAGCATCCTGGGGGGATGCTATATGAAGCCGTGCCAAATTTTGTAGAAATCCGTGCAGTTTTGTAAATTTTAAAATCAACCCCCATTTAACCCCTTAGGGGATGATTTTTCAAAAACGCTGAACCGCATATTTCTTTATTTCCTATCAAAAGCATACATTTTAATTTTCACATCCCTAACTTAAGAAATACTGAGTTTCCCATACAAACTTTCATCCCCTATATCACGCCCCCTAGGGTTATTTTTGAAAAAAAAAGTATCCTATGTCCATCCCCAGGATACCATCTATAGCCTTGCCAAATTTTATCGAAATCCGTTCGGTGGTTTAGGCGTGAAAAGGTAACAGACAGACAGACAGACAGACAGACAGACAGACAGAGTTACTTTCGAATTTATAATATTAGTATGGATAGCCCGGAATTTTGAACTCTATTCCGACTACTTTAAGGGTACCTATGAATACAAAAGCGAACGTGGTCTCAGTTGTCAATTATTTATGATTATTTATGAGAACTTGACGTCATCTATCTTTAAGTACTATACTTCTATTAAAATCGTGGCGAAATCAAAACTGTACATTGGATTTTTTTTAAAGTAATTTTTGCGAGGTCTGGCAACGATTCTAATGCCGAAAATATATTTTTTGGAATTTATGTCTATCTGTTTGTCTGAATGTATGTTCCAGCATCACGCAAATACTACCGGATAGATTTTGTTGAAATTTTGCATAGCTATTCCCTATAAGTCTGGTCAGTCTATAGGCTATAAATTATCACGCTATTTGCTTTAGGGATGAGCAACATTGCTTTACGTTCGTATTCCAATATAATTTATCGCAAATTGAAAAGATGAACCAAAAAGTTAGAGTACTGCAGATCTACGAATAAGTTCTTATAACTTATTCGTAGCTGCAGATAGTTACAGATTTAACCGGAACTAAGCAGTCAATCTTGATATATGTCAAGATTGACTGCTTAGTTCGTTGTGGATTTTTTGTGTGTTGTGTTCTCCATAGGAATCTACTACGCTTTGGAATGGGCTTCATCTTTCTGACTGACCGACCCCTTGACAATTCAAAAGTGGTATTTGATTTATTTGAAATATCTAAATAAATGCTTTGAGTTTGACAAAAATAAAATTTAGTTGACAATTTCACACATGTTTACCAGCAACATCTCGCTGGTCCCTGGTAGGGAGGCGTCCCTGGTCAATATCACTCGGCCGCCAAAAGATTCTTATAGCACTCTACTTACTTTTCGGCACACATTTCCATACGGCCTTCTTGGCACCATTTTTAATGCACTCATTATCTTTTTCTGATAACGGGACCCATCTGCAAGTTCACAACACATTAAACCGTCAGCAGCTCGAAGTCTAAATTAAGGGTGCATTTGTACTAATGCGGATCTGGGCGGAGCGGAGCGGAGAAGAATAGTGAAAAGTGTTCCGTTCTGTCCGGCTCGGGACAGAGTGTTCATATATTTTATTTGAGAAGTCGGCTCAACTCCGCTCCGCTCCACTTACACTGTTTCCACTGACGTGGGGTGGTTTCGAGCACTTTAATTGGTCAATTCACGGTGTACTCCTCTCCACTCCGCCCAACTCCGCGTCAGTGCAAATTAAGGCACCCTTAAGCCCTTTTATGGGCAATAGGCCCCATACTAACAAATTAACCGGCGAAATTCATTCTTCGGTGTGTAGGTGTACCTGTAAATATTTTTTTTACCTACAGACAAGCCGTGTGCTCACTTTCGCTATACAAGTAACTGCAAGGTATGACATAAATAACGCACAACCTCTTAAAAGTTGTTCATAATAATGAGTACAATGACCCCATTGTACTCATTATTATGAACAACTTTTACTATGGACTATGGAACCGAATCTGAAATCATGAAAAAAAAACAGCTGTTCCCTCATAATGATGAGTAGAATGACCCCTTAAGAGGTTGTAAGTTATTTAAGTTATACCTTGTTGTAGCCTTACATACTTGTGTGTTCCAGAGACAACGTAGAAATGTTTAGCGTCCTCAATGCAGGCTGCAGACGTAAGGATGTATCTCTCATGGATGATCGCTCCTCCACAGATCCAATCTGATCTCGAAAACTTGGGGTCCGTGTTCGGAGCTGATCTTAAATACACCTGCACACAACATTTTACTAATTATCCGGAAGTTTTCCGAAGGAGGAAAAAAGAGGAGCTCGTGGCTGAGTAAAAACAACCGCACGGGTCCATCCATCAGGTTAAGCTACGCTTGCCGGGGTTGGTCCTTGGATGGGTGACGATCTTTACAAACGGAGTCTCCTCCGTGCCTCGGAAAGCACGTTAAGCCGTTGGTCCCGGCTATCATTCGTGGATCTCTGACAGTCGTTACGGGTCGTCAGAAGCCCGAAAGTCTGACAACCAGGCCAAGGGGTATCGTATTACCCAGTTACTGGGTTGTGGAGGTCAGATAAGCAGTCGCTCTATGTAAAATACTGGTATTCAGCTGCATCCGGTTAGACTGGAAGCCGACCCCAAACATAGTTGGGAAAAGGCTAGGCAGATTGATCCGGAAGTTTTCCGAAATGTTTTGAACTTAAAATCGACCGTCCAAGGAAACGTAAGATCTGCAGGGCACCGACATCTTGCCACGTTAGCTGGGCGGTTCAATTGTTTTTCAGTTATTCGTGCAAAGCTTGCCGGGGGTAGCGGTTATAGGCGAAGACGATCCAGCACACATACTATGTTGTTCACGTGTGTGCAACTGAGTTTGCATTCAAACAGTGTGTAGTTACAGTCATTTCACAGGTTAGGTAAGTACTCTGATTTTGCATCATTGTCAAAATCGCAGTGATCTTTATTCTCGTTACAATACGGTCGTTGTTGGGTTACCCACCTAGTCTTGGAGTAAGGTTCGAAACCTTTCGAAACGAACTTTATAGAATATCACTAGAGCTTAAGAGGCTACCGAGCGTGCAGTGGCGCCCTCATCGTTTGTTTGGTTATTTATTTTATTTTAGAATGAAAATGCAGAAAATAAGCACGTTAAGTTGTGCTCCACAAGACTATACGTTATTATTATTACAAATAGTAGTTTTACATTGTTAAGTTTTATTACAATCGTTAAAACGGAGCGTAGTGGCCACTGCGCGCTCGGTAGCCTCTTAAACCAGCAGTTTAATAAAAAGGAGACCTACCATATATGGTCTAGTGTCTCCTACTGGACGTCCCTGTAATATTCTTCTTGTAGGCTTTAAGGTCTTATTCACATTGTAAGGTATTGTGTCTATGCTTTCTACAGGACCTGGAAAGTTTGGAGAGGAAAATAATGTATTTAACAAGTGTTACTTATCGACAACCTAGCGCGTATCCCCATACTGTTGGTTGTTGGCTTCATCCTCATTATTATCGATAAACTAGCGCGTATCCCCATACTATTGGTTGTCGGCTGTTGGGTTCATCCTCATCGTTTAGACGAAAGCATTGCTAGCGTCTGCTGGAAATAAACGTGCTCAAGCATCGTCACTAAACAGCATCCAGCTGATTCCTAAGACCGAACCTAGCAAAGGTCGTGACCTTTGCTAGGTTTGGTCCACCTTGTGGATAAAGTCAGGGCAGCTTAGTTAGGTTGGTTATCATAAATTGCATTCCTTTGATGTCTAACAACTAAAGATTTACGGTTAAGCAGATTCTCCAAAACATGGCCTTAGATCCCTACTAAGGGTACAATCTAAGACTGAATCGGAAAGTGTAGAAAACTCGCAGAATGATCTACTTGAATGGTGGTTATTCATCATCAAGTCCCATAAACCACATTGGTATTGATTAGGTAGATACTGTTGAGGATTTAATATTATGTGGTCTATCATACAACCTTCATGGGTTAAAGGTTAGATCACGAGACAAACTTTGATGGTTTGTCTCAACTGGATAAAATGGACACTACGTTGACCCTATTTTATCCAGTAGGGTCGTAGATAATACAGAGGCTTTAATATTATGTGGTTTAGTATCAACTTTCATAAAAGGTTAGATTACGAGACAAACTTTGTTGGTTTGTCTCAAATGGATAAAATTGGACCCCGCGGTAGCCTTATTTTATCCAGTAGGGGCGTGGATGATGTAGAGGCTTTAATATGTGGATTAGCATACAACCTTCATGGCTTAAAGGTTAGATTACGAGACAAACTTTGATGTAAAACTAAAGAGATTTTTTGATTTGTCAGTTAGACGGCAATGAGATGTTTTTTCTATGACATGAAACAAATATAATAGAGTTATATCCAACTCTCGTTTTTACTGTAGATCCCAAGGAAGTGAGGGTCCTTCTGATTCTCACAGTACTTACACTTAAATTGTAAATCATCCAGTGTTACATTTCTTATTGCATTACACAAATTAGGACGGCTAATTTGTGTTGCATTTCATGTTACGTTTCACCAATATGTACCCGGCATTACGGTGAGTTGCAGAAACGAACTTTGGAGACTTTAAATTGAGGCTGTCACTTTCTTTTTGATACATAAAATAAGGGATGTAATGAATTTAAAATCTCCATTAAACTAAAGTTCGTTTTTGCAACTGGCTGTTAGAGTGGGGTGACGCGAGGGGCTATTTAACGAGCTGCAGTAATGTTATTAAAGCTTGGGTTACTTCTAAAGAAACCTTTCTAACAAGTCAACTTGTTACTAGTAGATAATTCAAAAAACTTACCGCCTACAGCCGTGGTCATGACGCACATTATTAAATTAATTAAAAACAACATTTTATAGCCAATGACTTCCTGACATTACATAATAATTTGTTTACTTAGTTAGTTTTTTTTAACTTCGTCAATTTACAAGGAACACGCACGTGCTCTTATACTAACTTGAGGCTAAGAGCTGTAGCAAACTAAACCACTAACAGCAACCACCAGTCGCCGCCACTAGTGGTGGTCACTTTTTATCCATTTTCCCTCAGACAGTAGTGTTGACATGGTGACTAGAAGTGGCTTTTCCACTGCTGCTCTCGCTTGGAACTCAAACAAGTCGAGCGGAAAGTAAGCCGTAGTCATCACCCTTGCAACATTTATTTTTCCATACATTTCTAGCAGTTGATCTCTGTAGTCATCTCCCCCTTTCTAACCATATTTATCTGCTACTGCCACACATAATCCGTTCATTATTTAATTGGTATTCAATCATCCTCATTCAAAGACTAAACTTTCCTCATGATATTTCCGACTTTCCGACCTTCTATAAAATATACGGACCATTCATTGAACAACAAAATAATCATAAATCAATCAAAACAGACAACGCACAGCCTAAACCTCTGGCTCTAGAAGCTTGAAATTTCTTATATAGGAAGGTCTCTCTTCGAAGGAGGACTAAGGAAGGATTTTTGAAAAGTCTTCCCCTAAAGGGGTAAAAAAATGGGATAATAGTTTGTATGGAACTTCGTCATTTATGCCGATGGGAAATCCCATCAGACGCATGGCTTGTAATGTTCCTAAAAATGTTGACTGCTGCTTGTGGCGAGTCGCCTAGTGTGCGGCGTCACTAATAATATGCAATTCGATAACATGCCTGATTGACTTTATGGGCGGTTTTTAAATGATAAGAAACGAAGTCGAAAGATTTGACTTTTGTGCTACCATACCTTGATATACCTACAACACGTCCCGGAATTAACGCACAACTTCCTAAGGGATCATTATGAACAACTTTTAATATTTATTTAATATTTATTAATATGGGACGAAACTAAAAAAAATCTGCTGTTCCCTACATTTTGACGAGTTTGAACATAAATGTAGGGAACAATTGATTTTTTTTCGTGATTTCAGGTTTGGTCCCATAGTAAAAGTTGTTCATAATGATGAGGACAATGATCCCTTAAGAGTTTGTGCGTTGTTTCTGGAACATATTGTTTAGCAACAGGCTTAGCATACCTACTCTGCGAGAGGGAGTGGGCTGTAATTTAATATGCGGCCCCACTAAGGGTTAGTGGATGTCACATAATGTCTTTCAAACTCAAACTCAAAACAATTTAAATTAGGTAAATAAATTACAGGCACTTTTGACTTGTCAAGGGGTCCTGTCAGTCCAAAAGATGAAGCTAGTTGCCCATTGCAAGCGTAGTAGGTTCCTATGGAGAAGAAGGGGCAAGAAACTCCTTGAAATTTTTTGACTTCGAATCATTGATCCTAAGATATGCCAAATTTGTTTCGGCTCGTGCAGACAGGCGCGTCGCGACGGCGCGAATCCGGTAGAACAATTTATTTTCATGACGTGACGTGCACACGTAAATATTCATCCTAACTACAGAACACTTCACTGAGCGTGTTCGACACGCACTTGGCAGGTTTTTTAATTAGATATTAAAAAATGTTTGATAAAAAAAACAATAAGGCCCCCGTAATGTGGAGCATTTCAACTACTCGCACTTAGATGGCGCTGTGCCCGGACGTATTTACAAAATTCGCTACTCAACACTAGATGGCGCTGCAATTCAGAATAGCGTGTATTTTCGTAGTAATTTTTTTTATACTGTATTTTCTGTTATGGACATATTTCAAGAAAATTAAATAAGTACCCACGTAACACTTAAATACATACTCCGCATATTCGCGCCTTTTTCCCATAGGAGTAGGCAGAATTTACAGAACGCCATTTGCTACGATCCTAAACATACTCCTTTTACTTCAAAACTCAAAACTCAAAGCATTTATTTCAATGAAACCAATTACAGGCACTTTTGAATTGACAAATAGTTGGTCAGTTAGCCGGAAAGTTGAAGATAGTTGCCCATTCCAAAACGTAGATCTCTAGGGAGAAAAACGGGCAAGAAACTCCACGGATCTCCACTCCTTCGTTTTGGTTCATACATCTGGTCATACACGCACGCCGGTTGCGAGTACTACGCACCTGACCTTTCTGAAGAACATTACCAACAGGGTCACTATATCCTAATTCTAGGGCGTCCCCTCACTGCATTTCCACTCACTACCTCACCATGGAAACCACCATATTTCACCTTATTAATAAAACCTTTTGTTAGTCGCCTTTCATTCATAAGTAGGTACATACGTAACATCACGCGTACTCGTATTTTCTCTTAAGTCTCACATTTTGCATTAGTTACCTACGTTACAAGCCTTATGTGATAGGAAGCGAGTCTAAGGTCCGTACCTATTAGGTACAGAAGAAAACTCAATACTCAAGCATTACTTAAAACTAGAGACGTTTGATTGGTTAAAACTAGTTTTAAGTAATGCTTGAGTATGCTTGCAGTGACGTTCTGTAATACGTGCCTAAATGCCTAGTGCTATACTAAGCTCGCACAAATCTGGACTTCGAGGTGCTACTCAGAATTTGCTAAAGACAAAACCCAGTAAATCTTTGCCTCACCTTGGGATCAGACCACTAGAGGTTTCGGTCTAATTAGCTGGACCATCAAGGCAGTCAGCAGTTAACGAAGCATTTCATTTTAATAAATTTAACGTAGTAACTCATTGCCTGTAAGGTATGTACTACTTACAATTCAAATCAAAAATAACTTAATTTTGATGACAAGCTAAGAATGGAAACTCATGTCATGACATTGCGAAACTAATTTCGTTTAAAATGTCTTGTAAATACTCACATAAATATAATTATCATCATCATCATTAATATTTATTTTGGGCAATATAGGTAAGAACTTGTTATGGTAAACATGATTATTATAATGTATTTATAATACAGATGGGTACTTACCTTCTAGCTTTTTAAGTTTTCCCTCAGAGTTCATAATTATACCTGTACCTGCCTAAGTAATATTAAATCACCTCTTATAACCGAACAGCGATTCAAGTTAGCGAGAAAATCAAATGAAAATCAGCAGTACTTTCAGATTCGCTGTCTGAAAGTACTGAACTGATTTTCATTTGATAACTGAATTATTGAGGTTTTCACACGTACCTATTTAGACAGATTTTGGCACAAAGTATCTTTTGTACTTTAATTAAAATACATTTAAAAAAATAATTAATAAATCTTTAAAAAACTAAGTACCTAATAAAATTTCCTCACCACAACTGCTCTCAAAACGGTCGCGGTGAAGGAAACCGGCATGTCCTAAACCCAAAAATTCGAAGACATGTGACATCTACCAACCCGCATTGGAGCCGCGTGGTGGATTACGGCCCACTCAATCTACCGAGAGGAGGATTGTGTCACAGCATTGGGAACATTATATGCCGATTATGAATACATGAATCTACGATAAATATTTTCGACAGATAAATATTTTGTAGGAAGTTATTACAATGTTAGATGCTTGTACTGGTACTAGGATAATCCTATCGTAGGTGGCAGGAGCTCTAACAACACCTATACTACTAGTACATCAACAGAATTTATAACAGTAAGAACTTCATTAGAAATCATAAGAAATAGTGACAAAATGATATTAATTTGTCATGCTAAACCTAATTTACTTGAACACTAACTAAGATGTCTACTATCTGAACTATGGTAATAATCTTTTTTGAAACTTTTCAACCAAATTATTTTGTAACAACTACATCATTCTTTACTTACAGACTGACTAATAAATAGTCAATGCAGTGTCCATTCATAGAAACTGTAACAAATCTACTAGCCTAATGGAATAAAAGGGGGCTAAGGTAACATTTGAAACATATATATTGAAAACTAAAAGATAAAAAATACAGACCAGTTTTTTTAAAAACACATCCTACCTAACACACACACTTATTTAGGAAGGTAGAGGTAAGCTTAAAGTAGTAATTTGAGTAAGTCCAGGTTAGGCAAACACGCACGAATAGTATGGAAGATGAAGATTTGGTATTGAATCGCTCCGTTAAATTAAATGGTTATTTTCTATAACCCTCCTTTAGGGATCAACCGCAGTCGGGTAAGTTTAAGTCGCTGAGTAAGTTTTCCAGGTTGACGAATAATAATTTTAGTTAGGAGATGTTTCGTTTATAGTTTCCGGAGCAGAACTCACTCGTCCCCGAGTCTTCCATGCATCGATTCATCAGCGTTTTTCAAAATCGTCTTCCAATTTCAGATCCTTTCCACATTTGAAGCTTTGCGTCATCAGAATGCCAAACGCCACAGTCAATGCTTGAATCTGCCAGTAATATACGTTGAAAAACCTCTAACCTCTTCGATGAATTCCGAGTGTGTGTGGATTAATTTTATAAAATTAAAGATACAGCCATTCAATAATAAATCAAAATTATCTATAAAATACAATATTGACCTAACATATTGATAAAAAGAATTTAGATTACATTAATCAAAAGAAACGTTCATAGTCTATGCCATTATGAAACTCTATGAGAGATAGTTAGATAGAAAAAGCAAAGTCAGCTTGACAGCCTGACGTAAGTGTCATAACAATGAAAAATACCTATAGGTGTTTTTATTTCAGATTTTAAAGAAAACGAATTGTTTTGGACCAATTCACAAATTGCAATGTAAAAAACAAGGATATAATAAAATGGATGCAAAGTGTAAGTGTAGTAATGTAGTAAGTGATGTAGTGTAATTAATAGATACTATAAAACACACACAATATTTTTTTCAAAACAAGAAAGTACCTACCTAAAGGGTTTCGTATACTTTAATCGTCAAACCGGAAGCTAATCACATATGCCCGTCAAGGAATCATATTTTCCTATGTAAACAACGTTTCCAAAATCCAAGCAGAGGAAGTCTCTAGCTAGCCCATGAACGTTCTCTCTCAGGTAAGCATGAACCAGTACTATGAGATCATACATTACTGCGGCTGTGAAGAGAGACTGGATAACCTGCACCATTTTTGACAATCTGCCGTCTATTCTGCAAAAATACCCCACCGACCACCACACGAACCCCACCACTGCCACCGTGAATACTTAGAAACAGTGAGCTTGAAGTGAACTGTCATTCAACCTGATGCTAGGGTTTGACATTATTGACAGCTTACTTCAAGATCACTTTATCTAAGTGTTAACGATGAGATTTTTACAGGACAGGTCAGCTGATTTGAATTATAATGTTAACGCACGGAAATATATTGTTTCCCATTGATGCAAAATTATTTAATTAACCTCCTGTAACCTGTAGGCGTCTTGGAAATGGAGGCCTTAACTTAAGCGATGAGGTGTTCTTTACCCTAAGCAATGGGACTGTAGGGGGTTAAAGCACGCTTAAGATATAGGTAAACGTTTTTTTTACACAGTATACACTATACACCCCTGCCTAACCCAGCGGAGAATACAGGTGCGATATTATGTTATATAGTTATGTAATATGTAATTTTAAGTTTTTACCGTTTCATAACATCAAACAGGGTTGACAAAATATTCCATATTCCATGCTCTTAGAAAGATCTTGATTGGTCCTAATATACCAGTGCAATGGGCAAAATCGATAATACCAGTGGCGTTAATAACGTTGATTAAGATTAGAGAATCGTCGTCATCAAGCTTTTTAAATCAGTCCTCGTGGACTCCTTTTAAGATAGAAATGGTTTTACTAAATATTTAGACTTAGTATCAGCCTTTGATTATTTAGGTAAGGTTAATTTAAGACATTGAAATAATTCTTAAAGTCGTTTTTCCCCATTCCTACCGTTGCTTCTTAGCAGCTTGAAAGAGTATTTCCGAACTCTTATAGATGCTAGATGTAGGAGAAAGATTTCTTATAGATACAGAATGTTGAGGGTAGAGTTCCACAAGGGTCTGTCATAGGACCAGGGCAAAACTCGTGATCAGTCGTAATCAGTCAAACCCCAAATACAAAGAGTGTGTGTGTGGGAGAGTGTGTGTGTGAGAGTGTGTGTGTGAGTGTGTGTATGTGTGAGTGTGTGTGTGTGTGTGTGATTTTGGAACGGCGAAGATTATTAATGCATAACGGTTATTGTTAATCAAACAGAAATTCAAGAACAAACTTCTACAAAGTTACGATTTAAGTAAGTTTCAAGAGAAGAAAAGTATTAAGAGGGAAAAGGCCGCAATCTACAGAACAGAAAATCGATTAGGTACTTAATCAATTTGATTAAATTCTTGTTTATTGATTTGTAGGTATAACATTAATTATTATGTATTGCTAGTTTATGATCACTATGCGAAATCACGTTGATGTTTTATTCAAAACGGTTCTAAAAACCGTCCGTACCACAAAAAACACAACTCAAATATTTATGAAATTGCGAATTCAATACACATTCCATTACGTCATCCCTTTTACCGTGATCAACCATAACAGCAAAAGGAATAAGCATTCCCGTATCATACAAAACCATAATCTAACACCCTTTACCACTCCAACTGTCGGATACAATACTATAAAGTAGCTATCTTCAGCAATACATTATCCTTACTTATCTATGGCCATAACATGAAACTTGGGATCTATTTTATTATAAAGTGCATTGTCTACTATAGAGGAGGTCGGTCGACCGCCGAACGTAAATAATTTAACTGTCTTAAAAGATTCAAAAATAGTTTCCTAACATTGCCCCCCTTAATATGTACACCATTTGTCAGGCCATAACTGGATTTAAACGACGCGTTACAAGAAAAAGGCCACGCCCTCTGACAGACATATCGCCCGCCCACTCTAATGCACTGAAAGGCTTCGCTAAAGTTTCTATCCGTCTCTATCGCACGAATATTCTTGGTGGTATTTACCTTGTTACAAGACCGATAAAAATGTGCCAAAGACCAACTCTTGCCACAAGATTATAAGCCTTATGGAGCTAGGGTTAAAGTCAATAACGCTTTGTTAATGGTATCATGGGGGGACTCAATTGAAGCGAGACGAGCCACGAAAGGGACGCAGCGAATCGTTCTGTTTAAGTTAGTGAGTCCAAACGAGTTTTTATGTTTGGAAATCGTATTAAGCTTTTGTTGGAAACTGTTCCACTCAACGGGCATAGTTGAGGCGTTTGTGCGGTCAAACTATCGCGTTTGAATTTCGAAAAGCGGTGGGGATACTGCTGATTGGCTCGTTTTGGCCGATACACTGTGTAACGATTCGGTCGCGTGCGGTCGAGCGTAGCGCGCCAACTGAGCATTTTTCCAATAAGAAACTCGAGTTCGTATGTTCCATTCTTATTTCGGATTTCAAATAGCATTGGTCTAAATTAAATTGGTGTTTCCTAAAAAAATGTTTGCTGCGAAAAGTATCGGTGAAGACTAAAATCTAGTGTCAGTGTTTTGATAAACTGTTCCAAAATCTTTGTAAAAATGTCTTCGGTGCACTCTGATGATGACCAAGAGGAGATCAACGTGGACTCTGACAGCCGACTATCAGGCCATTGCGACAGAAGCATAGCATCAGAGGATCGAGACTCAGAACACAGTTACCATGACAGATATCGTGATTCACCGCACGAGCATATGACTGACACCCAGCCGAGGGTGAACCTACCTTTCAGCATATCTCGGCTTTTAGGGAAACAATTCGAGGATATAGATAAGCGTCGAAATTCCGGGGAAAGTGATGACAGAAGTGATCAGGACACTGAATCTGAGAGTGCTAAAGATGACGGGAAGGACAATTCTGGTTTGCCTTTGAACTTTTCACATACGCCAGGTTTATATCCAAATTCGGGACTGTTATTGAGACCTGGGCTGGGTATCGGTGGCGGGTACGGGTTCTCGAGTAACCCCGGGGTTGTAAGAGTGCCAGCTCATAGGGCTCTGGGTGCGTTGGGTGCCTGGGGAGTCACAATGGACCCGATGCGACAGGCAGCAGCGGCAGCATTCGCACATCAAATTGTTAAGGATAGATTGAACGGTAAGAATTTTGACATTTATTAAATCAAGCTTCTTTTTTATAGAGACAATTTAATCAGTTTATTTTATTCTATTAAAGCCATTTCAAGGTCTTTCACCTAGTTCGGCTGCGGATGCTCCCATATTATTTTCATTAGGTATAGCCTTTTTTTACGCAATACGGTTGTTGTATTAACATTTTTGAAGTCAATGATATCATTATTATACCCAGTATTTAAACGTTGTTGACAGTTTTGAAATATTCCTATCCATTAGGATATGACATTTTAAATTAAGATCGGGTACGGTGCGAACATTGATAGCAATATCTTGTCTATTTAATGGTCCTCAGATATCTGACTGACGTAACACTAGCGTTAGTCAATTATAATCTATAATAGACGAGATGTCAAATGTCAGATCAGTTAAAAGGGTTAATGAGACTGGCAGAAATAAATTGACTTGTCGCCTATAATTATTCCCTGTAATATATAAGTTGTAATAAATATTAGATTCTTAGTTAATTAATATGCTACTGTTTATCAATAATGTTGACCTGGATCGATTAATAACTGCCGTTAGTAATACTTACTAATTACTGTTGTTATTATTTAATTAATCGTAACACTATTTTTTAGTTCGGTAATTGGTTGCTCTTTAGCAGCTTACGTATTTACCTACCTTTGTTTATCCTTTAGCGTTTCCGATGTATCGTGATCTAGTGACAAAATATGATTATTAATATTTTTTGCTTTTTTGATAAGTATATGTTAATATTTTTTTCCAAATAATTATCTACTTTATTTCAAATATGCATTACACATACCTACAACTTAAGGGGACTATAGGACCTAAACGCAGGTTTTATAATGCCTAAAAGTTTATGATCCATTGCAATAAACAAAATCAGAAAAATATATGATATTCTTCTTCTTTATATATTCTAGTAAAATAGTGTGTTGAAAACATAATAAGTGCAAGTAATTTGATACGATAGAAAAAATCACGAAAATACCTCTTAAAAACTTTAACGATTCAAAACCTAAAATAAACTACTAAATTAAAGTTATACATGCGATTCATTCTGATTTTTTGTCAGACTATTCTACAAGCAAATTTTAATATTAACGTAAAAGTGTTTCAATTGTTTAGTCCAATCAATAGATTTTTTGTAAACAGATAATTGCTTCATATTTTGAAATCAATTACCAGCGTTGTGTCATCGCGCTTTTCTTTCTTTCCGTCCGACAGTGACCGCGCTTTAGGCCCTGTAATCTCCTTATGAATAAGTCGAAGCTAAACAGATCACCGTACAAACGTACAGTTTTCTCCGACCAAACAAGATCTAAAATTCCCCAAAAAAAAAAAAACAAATACGCATCGAAAATTGTAATATTTGAGACACGACTTTTTCCTTCTTTGTTTTATAAAAAAGGGTCCAAATCGGGTGCCAACGTCCTCTGAGCCAATTACTCTCGCGTGCGAACCGATGACACACCTAGAGAACTATTTCTTTTTCCCTTTTTTTTTGGTCCTTCGAGGCGAGATTGAAGGCGCCCGTTCTGTAATTTGTCGCGTCGGCCGCCGGTAAGGTTGGGGACACTGCTTTTTTTTGTTATATTACTCATCCTGACAGAAAATTGGTTGTTAAGTTGCACGTTTGGTGTCTCTGTAATTGGAGTTGGGAACTTTTTCTTATTGAACCGGATGCTTTGGTGATTTGCTTTTTTATGCGAGTTAATACAGATTGGGATTACGAAAAAGTTTGTCATGTTTGTCGTTGTGTTTATTTAATAGCTTTAAAATAAAAAATTTGCAATATCCAAGAGAACTAACAAGAAACAAACTAAGTAGGTATTAGGCATACAGCGCCGAGATTTTCAATTTTGGCGAAAAATATTTTCACTCACTCATTTCATATTTTTATGAACTTTTTTTTTGGAAGATTGTGGCAAAAATCAACAATATCTCCTATAACCAGTAAAACCAAAACTATAATACCACTTTCATTTTTTCACCTCATCTTGGTCAATTCGTTCAAAACAAATTCACAAAAAAGCGATCCACCACCAACCGACGCGTGCAGGACCCTCAGCTTTTTGCGACCACCGGCAAAGAGGAAGCGGTTACAAGGTTACGCTATATGTATAATTGAGACAATAGCTACTCGGAATCCTCAGATCCGTACGTGCATCGGAAATACTTAAGGAGTGACGAAAAAAAAACCAAAAAAAAACGTCGGCGCCGACGAGTTTTTTTTATTACACTATTAAAATTTTTTATGTCTTTTTAAAACACTGAAACACTTTGGCTGTTATACCATTTGAGTATTATAGGGTCGTTAAACGGTGATTAACATAATCTTTGATTAACTGTATAGGTAAATAGTTTGCGGTTGATTAATCAGTGATATAGATTTGCATTTGACAATGTCAAAGTAGAGCGATTTTCTGTCTTGTGTAGTTTTCAAAGAGTTTAATATACTGTGAAGCAAATTTATGGAAATGGTAATTAAAACTATAAAAAACCGGCCAAGTGCGTGTCTGACCACGCACAATGAAGGGTTCCGTAGTTGAAAAGAATTTATCCCATAGAAAAACTTAACATTGAGTTGAAAAACATGTTCTCCCATACATTGATATACGTCACGGACAATTCTCCAACTGCATATTTAAGTTTGTATTCGGAAAAAACTATTCTTAAACATAACATCACGCCTTGTTTCCCCGAAGGGTTGGGCAGAGGTGTACCTATAGTACCTACACCCACATTTTGCCAGAAAAAGAAAATTAAAACTATTTTTATAATGTGATAAAACTACAAATAATCAATTTTCAGACTTTTTACTTTACTTGTGCTGTAAGACCTTGCTTCTTGCCAAATTTCATGATTCTAGGTCAACGGAAAGTATCCCATAGGTTTTGATTTACTTGCGAGTATCAAAATATGTTGCATAAATGGCCGTATTGTTTTATTGCGTTGACTTAAGAAGCTTGATTTTTTTATAAATCTAAGGGATCATAGACTTACGTATTTCATATTAATTTCAACTTAATACCTCCACGCGTTCCTGAGAAAAAAGGCCTTGATAGATGACATACTTAAAAATATTTTTTTATGTGATAAAATTATAAATTACCAACTTTCGGACTTTTTCCATTACTTGTGCTGTAAGACCTTGCTTCTTACCAAATTTCATGATCCTAGGTCAACGGCAAGTACCATATAGGTTTTGATTTACTTGCGAGTATCAAAATATGTCGCATAAATGGCATATTTTTTATTGTGTTGATCTAGAAGCTTCATTTTTTTAGAACTCTTAGGAACCATAGACTTACGTATTTCATATTAATTTCAACTTGTTACCTTTACACGTTCTTGAGAAAAAGGGCCTTGACAGATGACATAGTTAAAAATATTTTTTTATGTGATAAAATTATAAATTAACCATTTTTGGACTTTTTCCATTATTATTCCACAAGTTTTTTATGTGATAAAATTATAAATTACCAACTTTCGGACTTTTTCCATTACTTGTGCTGTAAGACCTTGCTTCTTGCCAAATTTCATGATTCTAATCATGAAATTTGGCAAGAAGCAAGGTCTTACAGCACAAGTTTTTTATGTGATAAAATTATAAATTACCAACTTTCGGACTTTTTCCATTACTTGTGCTGTAAGACCTTGCTTCTTACCAAATTTCATGATCCTAGGTCAACGGGAAGTACCCTATAGGTTTTGATTTACTTGCGAGCATCAAAATATGTCGCATAAATGGCCGTATTTTTTTATTGGGTTGACTTAGAAGCTTGATTTTTTTAGAACTCCAAGGGACCATAAACTTACGTATTTGATATCAATTTCAACTTGAAACCTCCACGCGTTCCTGAGAAAAAGGGTCTTGACAGACAGACAGACAGACAGACAGACAGACGGACCACGAAGTGATCCTATAAGGGTTCCGTTTTTTCTTTTTGAGGTACGGAACCCTAAAAAGCGATTGTTTTTACGTGTTAAAAGTTTTATTTGCAGTTTTAATAGGTATACGTATAAGTTGCTATAGGAATAATATGAATATTCACATACCTACCTACTTATACATCAAAAACCTTGAAACAGATTGCTGTTTTTTTTTTTTATAAATAAATAAATAATAAATATAACTTTATTTCCCAATTTACAATTTTACCTATGACAATAACTTGATTTTAGGACAATATTCTTTAAAATTGCATAAATAAATCAATGATTACTCCACTGGCACCCAAGCTAAGATTAAACTTGTGTTATGGGTGCCAGGGTTCTCTCTGTTAATACTGTTAATAATTTGCACGATTAGGAAGATATAATATCTATATAGCTATATAGATATTATAACGCTTTCCTCACATCATCATAACATTTTATGTTAATCACTTCTGCCATCACGTTGGTTTTTGTTACATAGCGCCTTCTGCTGCACACAACGTTTTCCTTAAACATAGTCGTCAATATTTTCTTCAAATCATAAGTACAGTTCTTATAACTGTTGGTGTGATTATGACATAGTTATGTGTTTTAGCGTAGCTGTATAATAGTTGTATAACCGAGCTATTTGAAGCGTGTCGTCTGGAACAGTTTCCGTCGATTTGCGGTTATTACTCTTTGCTTTACCGTCGCTGACGGCGCGGCGGCGCGGCGCTAGAGGATTTGACATCGGGTTTTTATACCAAGGGCCTGTTTCACCACCTACGATTAAGTTCTCATTAACTTTCTTGGCAGATAATTTCATACAAATTTTGTTCCATTTTTGAATTTAATTGATAAGTAGTAGCTATTCGGACATCGTGAAATAGGCCTTCAATCTCTATTCTTCAAAGTTTGAAACATAGTCAATTAGGTAGGTATAATGTTAGAAATACATACCTATTAGGTATTTATCAGATTACTATAAAACAAGTTATTGTACAATAGTGTGTAAAACACATGAGATCTCAAAACTCCAGTTTCTTCAAGAAAAAAATAATTGCCAACCGCCTAAAACACTTGAACAACGGTTATTTAACGGCATCATTACACAAAAACAAAAAAAGAACGCGTTTTTTTTTCTGAAGCAACAACCTTAGTTGATTGTCAACCGTTTAGAAAGGCAAGCCAGTTACCTTAACAAAAACGGTGATCGCTTTGCGAAATCAATAGAGAGAGTAATCAGTCTCTCCGCGGTCTTTCTAGTACCTATCTATCTAATGGTGGTTATCCATTTCCGCTATAGTTCTCATTATTTTACCGCACAATTTTACCTAATCCAACTTTTTGCATCTATTAGTGACCGTCGAACTGTTTTATTATAGCTTTTTATATTTACCAGCCGTTTTGACTGTTCCTTGCAATAGTTTTTTTTCGTTTTTAGGGTTCCGTACCTCAAAAGGAAAAAATATTTTTTAGAATCAAGGTTTTCACAAAAATGATTTACAGTTTTTTAATTGCTTCTGTTCAAAGTTTTCTATTTAGTCCCACTATAGGAAAACTATAGGAAAAGCATAAAAATAGAATAGGAATACCATTTATGAGTTATCCATAATGCTATACACCACTAATTTTTAATTAGTACAAATACTTAAAGGGCTTATTAGAGAAGGTCTTATTATTATATATGTAAAGTTTCAATAAATAATATTCATAAACAGCAAAGTTATTGGCGTTTGTTTATATCCCAAAATGTCACTCAATGTATGGAAATATTATACAGACTATTCATAGTTGTATTCATTCTCTCGCTCTCGCATTCGCGTGCTCTCGCTCGAACATGCCCTGTCTCCAACAGCTGTTATCGTATCATAATCATGAATTTACCAATTATGACAAATTTTCGTGGACAATTTTGGTATTTCGTTTTTTTTACTTTTGACTACACAAATATGATCAGTAACGGGTACGGAGAGAGCCCCATTTTTTTTTGTACTAATTAAAAAATAGCGGTGTATATTTAATACCTATCCAAAAAAAAAAAACCAAGGGTCTGAAACTTGTTTTAGAACCTTATTTATTTTATTTATTTATTTAACAATTTATGTAGGTACACACAAATAAACAGACAAACATAAAGGAACAGAAAAATACGTACAAAGGTGATGCTTATTTCAAAAGAAATCTCTTCCAGCATACCTGCGATAGGACAGAGGATAAAAAGAGATGTAGACAAAGTGTGTAAGAGTAGAAGAGAAAATAAAATCCAAAATAAAACATATAATATATACTTAAATACATACATACTTCTAAAATAAATATCACTAAAATAACTAATAACTATGACGAAGTGGAAAGATAGTGTTCTTTCACTCTTCTTTTAAATACTGCAATAGTTTGGCAGTCCCTAATGTCAGGCGGAAGTGAATTCCACAACCGAACCGCGTGCACAGTGAAGGAGTAGGAGTAGAAGTCGGTGGAATGGGGAGGAGATTTAAGGAGGTTTCTAAGATGCGACCTGCAAGGCACATCAAAAGGACGGGCGTAGGAAAAGCGTTCCCGCAGATAGGAAGGTGTTTTAGGGTTGTGAAGGATGTTAAATAGCAAACATAATATCCGAGAGTTCCTGCGAAGTCGAATAGGGAGCCACTTGAGTATCCTGCGAAAGTTAGAAACGTGATCATACTTTTTAAGGTTAAAAACAAAACGAATACAAATATTTTGCAAACGCTCAAGTTTATTCAAAAGCTCCTCAGTGGCATCCAGATAACAGGCCTTGTTTTTTTTCAAATAATTATTTTCTTAGGTATATTGTTTTTTTTCTTAACACACGTGGGAAATTCATAAAACTGTTAGACATAATCTATACTAGAGCAAGTTAATCGTTGATAGAACTGGTTTTATTTATTTTATATTTAAGTAAGATACGGAGGTGAGCTTACTCTTAAATATCAATCTACTGATAGTCTTGCTAGCCAGCGTTACTTGTTGTAACATATTTATATTCTGAGAAGCTGCTTAACTTGTTAGTTTGGGTTAAAAGGACCTGGGAAAAGTATTATGAAGTTAACAACTTGACGTGTTGATGTCGAGGCGATTAAGATTAAACCAAATTAAACTGAGAAAAGTAATAATGGTTGAAAATTATCGAAGCAGCTCAAATGTTTCTTTGTAAACACTTCTTTTGGTACCTAACATATGTACTTATTTTAAATTATAGTCGCTTTTCGTGTCTGTTTGTGTGGCCGCGTTGTTATTCTTTTAAACTACGCAACGGATTGTGATGCGGTTTTCACTATTATTTAGTGATTTTTTTCCGGAAGGTTTATGTCTATAAAACATCAATATCAAACTTACATTTTACTAAAGACATTTTGATGTTTTGTCAAGGCATAAAAACCGTGCAAAGCAGGGGCGGGTTGCTAGTATTACATAATTAAATCAAGAAACATTATTATGAGACAGTGAAATGTTAAATCGTCAAAACTAAGAAAATGGTTTTCTCTTTAAAAAAAATCCGTTTCTATGATGCATATGAAAATTAAAATATAATAATTTAATTAATTAGCCTCGATCAACATCTCTTGAGCCTTTCGTTAGGCGGTTGGATCAAGGGCCTGATTCAAAAGGCAGTAGGTATTACTCGATACGGCTCGCATTGTGAGAAGGTTCCTGTCTCTGCAGCCGTAACCACCGGTAACTTGGACCCTGCTCCCGCCATCGGCGGACCTTTTAATATTTTTAAATGTTTTTTTTACATCTTTTTATTTTAAGAAATATTTAAAAAATGTAATTAGATGAGAAAGAAAATTAAGTAACGACAAGATATTATCGCTACAATAAGAAATATGTATTTACATAATTTCGTAAGTTTCTCCATAAAATTAAATTTTAATGAAAAAATAAATTGATGTACTTTTACTACTCCTATACGAAAGACATCAACGACCGCTTCCGTGATTTTTGTTTCTTTAGGCCTAGATAGAACGCGAGTAAGCGACGCTCTTTTACTGCTCTTTTACTAACTCAATCAGATTATGGGAAGTGGGTAAAAATCTATCACAAGACTCCTCTTAATAAGATGGCACCGCACCGTAATAACTATGGTGCCGAATTTGAAGTTGTTATTACCACTGCTATTATTTACTAATAATTCGTAATGGCAATGCCTTTGTGTGTTTACAAACACGTGTTCAAGGTGTCAACGCAAAAAAGTCGTTGAACTGTCAAAATGAAAGAGACTATAAAGCTTTGGTTTCCTAAGAAACCGTTGGTGAAAGATCACAGAATAGCGACTGGTCTAAATACAAAGCGTTTTTTGACACAGAAAGTGATTGCGCTGTGGTAGCCCGCGAAATTAATTTTTTTGCGTTTTTTGCAGGTCAGTGTAAGGTTGTATCTTGATCAAAATATGATTCGCTACAATAAGAAATATGTATTTACATAATTTTGACCATAAAAATCATCAATACATATATCTAAGTTAGATTTCTTCCGGATTCATCTCATCAGACCAATCCGAAGACCAATCTGTCCAATATTTTTTAATAATCTAAATGACGGACAAAAAAAAATTTTTTGCCACTATCCCTAGATGACGTTACTCATCTTCCCTATTATGCTGCAATCCTTGAAAGCAACAAAAATATAGACTTGCCATCATGAATCAGACACTAGTTTTAACCGACGGACACTAAACCACAGACTCGACCTTCCAAAAGTCTAAAACATTAATTCATAGTAATTTTGCCCAGTTGTTGTGTCGGCACGAATTTGCTTGATTCCATTATTTTGTTTAATGAACGCTGTGCCTTAAATTAGGCCAAGGCATCCAAAGTGATTGCTAAGATGATGGGATAATGATTCGTCATTATTTTATAAAATTATGTAAGTAGCTAGTTGCTTGAATCCGTGAGAATGAGGTCTTTTTAGTTTCAGGAGTTAGTCTGATTTGAGAAGCTCGTGGCTAAGTAATAACAGCCGCACGGGTTAATCTATCAGGTTAAGCTACGCTTGCTGGGGTCGGTCAGTGGATGGGTGACCAATATCTTTACATACCGAGACTCCTCCGGGCCTCGGAAAGCACGTTAAGCCGTTGGTCCCGGCTGTCATTTGTGGATCTTTGACAGTCGTTACGGGTCGTCAGAAGCCCGAAAGTCTGACAACCAGTCTTACCAAGGGGTACCGTATTACCCAGTTACTGGGTTGTGGAGGTCAGATAGGCAGTCGCTCTATGTAAAATACTGGTATTCAGCTGCATCCGGTTAGACTGGAAGCCGACCCCAACATAGTTGGGAAAAGGCTAAGCAGATTGATTGAGTTACCCTAATTTGATAACTCTGGAGTTCGCAGACCAATACCAAAAACGATGTGAGGAGATGAACGCCATTGAAGGCACTGTAGGAACAACCCACAGTAGGTACTTCGACGTTTAAACTATCTGACATATAAAAAAATCCTTCATTCTTTTAGTCCTTTAGATATAGAAGAAGGATAAGGCATCCAAAGTGATTGCTAAGATGATTATGATTCGTCATTATTTTATAAGATTACTAGCTTTTGCCCGGGGCTTCGCCTGCGTGGATTTCGGAAAACATCCTACGGAAACGTTAATACTACGCGGAAATCCTTCCTTATACCTTGTCTACATTATAAACGGAACCTCTGTGCAAAATTTTAGCTTTCTAGGTTCAAGGGCTGAGCGTTGATGAGTCAGTCAGTCACGACTTCCTTTTTCTCAACCTGGGAATCGAACACAAAACCTCATGCTCAGCAGTAGCGCTTACGACCACTAGATCAACGAGGCAAAGACTATAAAATCGTTTTTGATTGAATTATATGTAATTAGCTATTGCCCGCGACTTCGTCTGCGATAGCTGCGCCCCGCGGTTTCAGCCGCGTAGACCGGGATAAAAAGTAGCCTATGGGGCCACCTCCACGGGCGTGAAAATCGCGGCGATAATCTCGTCGTGCCACCAAATTCAATAGAAACTCTATGAATCAATCTCCACACGGCGATATCATCAATTTGTAGGCACAGCGTGACTATCGCCACGATTCTCTCGCTCGTGGAGGCGGCCCCTATGTGTTAATCTAGGGTATAAGCTATCTACATACAAAATTTCATCCAAATCGGTCCAGCCGTTTGAGCGTGAAGAAGTAACAAACACACACACACACTCACAAACTTTCACCTTTATAATATTAGTGTAAGATTAGTATAAGGTTGTAAGATTAGTTAGGACCTATTTAAACCCCACAGCAAGCCACAATTACTTACAGAAGTCAGCTTGTTTAGCATCTTAGCCACCATTCTCAAGAGAAAATAAATAGATAACTACGTTTTAAACACATTTTTATCTTGATATCAAAGACGTAAAGATAAGTCTGTACTTATCGAGGCATAAAAATAAAATAAAACTTAGATAAGTGCTTGTTGTGAGTGTTTGTCAATGTTTTTAGTTTTATAGCTGTGTTAATTGCTTAATTTTAATTGTGAATTAGGTAATATTATGTTATCAGTTTACTTATAGGAAACCTGCAAGGTTCTACTAGTTTATGTGGCATAATTTCAATCAATAGGTATTTATGTGGATATGGGTGCTTTTAATATTTACCCATTTCCTACATAAACAGATGTTTATGGCCGTAAGTATATAGGAGGTACAGTTCACAGCTGTATTTCTATTTCTAACTAAAGACTTTAAAAAATATTCTAGGTATGTAACTGTCAAAACGTAGGTAAGTAAAAACCTCTATAAATAACGCTTTATACGCATATGCTTAATTTACTTGTGAAATACTGTACTGAATGGACAGGTCCACTCAATCTGTGTGGTTCTTTCCTCAAAAGACCATTTCAGACAGCGATCTACATGGTCTTCACATGATCTGACCAAGATTAGGTATGTCTGGATTTTAAAAGAGACTGTGACCTCTGAGTATGTTTCGGCCTTTCTTCTCAGAGTAGTCAGATAGGAAACGCTGACCTCATCTAGTTTTTATTAAAAATATGATTGACGTGTAAAAGTGTTTGTACAAACCTACTTACAGAAATAAACCATTTATCATTTACTGCTAAAATAAAACTTGTAATACCCTGAAATTCAGTTATCTAATGACATAAACAAATAACGCTTCACAGCTGCACTTACAATTTACCTGAAACATAACGTTTGACGACACGTCACCACAATTTTATTTCGTCGTCACTCCACCCGAACTTTATCGCACCATTCTTACCTCTCAAACGTGCCACAAAATCATCGATACACTAATACACATGTCTAATATCCCCCAACCTCCCCTAGAAAGCCTCTTCGCCCGCATTTCCCGCGGGGAGACGCGGGATCGTTGGCGTTATGAAAATTTGACGTCAACCAATATGCGATGATACGTTCAGGGGTTATGTTACGAATATTATTTTACATGTGTGTGAAATTGGCCGACCTCCCCTCGTGGGTGAGATGGGGTTTTCTTAATCGGTTGGATTTAGTTCAGCAATTGTTTATGGCGCGTTGAAATTATTGCGGTCGGTAAGGATCTCGTAACGTTTTGCATATTAATTTGGGCTTAACAGTTGTAATACCTGTTATGAATAAACTAAGAATAGTAGGTAATACACTACATTACATGCAATTAAAAGTAGAAATAGGTATGATCGAATGAAAAAAAAAAGTTCAAAAAGCAAAGTAAGTACCTATTTGCGGTTAAACGTAGATAGAAGGGTAAACAATTCAACGGCTTTCCAGGAGATTATATTATTATTATTTTATGTAAAATTTTCCCATCTAAATTCAAGATCTTTCGAGTAAAACCATTCAATAATCAAAAAAAAAAACATTCAGTATTCATTCATTTATTTCTTTCCACAATGTGAACTTAGGTGGTAGGTTTTACAAAGACATAATGATCATTGTGGACCCTGACAGGCACAGCAAAGTAGGAGAGAGGAAGAGAACTTTAATATTTGCTGATCAACACAAGACTACTCCATAACCATAGTAAAACGCCAAAAAAAGTCCACACAAGATCCATATACTTAAGTATAAGTAAGCCTCAAGTTGATATGTTTTATCGCCAATCCATAACGCGCGATGCTATAAACCCGGCCATATTTCAAATGTGTAAATATATGTGAGCGAACACCCCGCGCCTCCCCCCGAGACGTGGACCCGAGTACATAAAATATTATATTGCCATTCATATTTTTCGCTTCAGAAAGATTAGAAGAATCCCCGTTTATGTTAAGTGGTATTGCATGTATGTTTATGTGTTTTTGCAATGTTTTTTATGTTACTTTAATCAATCATCGTCATGACGAATCGGTTTGAAACTTCTTTTATCAAGATTATAGAACAATAGACTACATTGCAGCACTACAGTAGGTAATTTGTCTTTGTTGGGATTGTTCTGATTTTCTTGATCACCACTTTTGGTTGGTTTTCTAAGACCTTCGTCTTAGAAAATGATTTAATTTAACTTATTTCTCACGTAAAGAATATAAACTTGGATAATAAAATAATGTTGTTTAATGTTGTTGTTGTTGTAATGTTGTTGTGTTGTTGTTGTATGTTGTTGTTGTTGTTGTTGTTGTGTTGATATGGCATGCATTTCAAGAAGAGGATAATTTTATTCGAGCCATAAATGTATGAAATGCACCGACCCTGTATTCCTTTTTGAAGGGTAATTAGGGGTCAGGGGTCTCTGATGGGAACGCACATCTTACGCTTCTGGTTTTGCAGATGTCCATAAGCCGCGATGACCACATACGAAAGAGACTACTGAAACCGTTGTGAATTAGAGGAATAAGACTGTTTATCCATCCACCAACCCGGGAGCGGGACGTCAACGAGAAAAGAGCCTAGATAAAAGAAAAAAAAGACAGAAATAAAATACGTTTATTTGCGGTAAACATGACGCAAAGAACAACAAAATAAAATATTTGACGATAAAAAAATTAAATTAAAAAAAAAAGAAAAAAAAAAAAAAGAAAAAAATAAAAAAAAAATAAAAAGAAAAAAAATAAACAGAAAAGAAAAATAAAAAGTGAAGAAAAGAAATAGATGACGGTGCCGAAGTAGCGACAGTTTACTATGGCGCCGTTGTCTGTTTTCTCGTTGACGTCCCGTTCCCGTTGCGGTGGACAAACAGTGTTAGAGCCGCCCGCTTGTTTGGAACCATAAAAAACCAGAACTGTACATGACCGACATCTATATATCATTAATTTCTTGATCATATCAAAATATTATACTTGAGCAATCATTAGGTGTGTCACACACGATTTTTCGTGACTGAAAAGTAACATTTGTAATGTAATATATTATGACTAGCTTTTGCCCGCGGCTTCGCCCGCGTGGATGTCGGAAAATATCCCATGGGAACGTTCATGTGGAACACATAGGGCATATCCCTAACTTAAGAAATGCTGGGTTTCCCATACAAACTTTCATCCCTTTTATCACCTCTTGTAGGATTATGTTTTAAGACAAAAAGTAGCCCATGTCCTTTCCCAGGATGCTATCTATATAGCCTTGCCAAATTTTATCGAAATCCGTGCAGTTTTGTAAATTTTAAAATAAACTCCTATTTTACCCACTTAGGGTATGATTTTTAAAAAACGCTGACCCGCAAATTTCTTACCAATAGCATAAATTTGTTATCCCTAACTTAAGAAATACTGGGTTTCCCTTACAAACTTTCATCCCCTATATCACCCCCCGTAGTATTATTTTTGAAAAAAATAGTATCCTATGTCCTTTCCCAGGATGCTATATAAAGCCTTGCCAAATTTTGTCGAAATCCGTGCAGTTTTGTAAATTTTAAAATCAACCCCTATTTAACCCCCTTAGGGGATGAAAAACGCTGAACCGCATATTTCTTTATTTCCTATCAAAAGCATACATTTTAATTTTCACATCCCTAACTTAAGAAATACTGAGATTCCTATACAAACTTTCATCCCCTTTAACACCCCCTGTAGGAATAATTTAAAAAAAAGTAGCCTATGTCCGTCCCCAGGATACCATCTATAGCCTTGCCAAATTTTATCGAAATCCGTTCAGTGGTTCTGGGTTTCCCATACAAACTTTCATCCACTATATCACCCCCTGTAGGATTATTTATTAAGACAAAAAGTAGCCTATATCCTTCCCCAGGATGCTATATAAAGGCTTGCCAAATTTTATCGAAATCCGTGCAGTTTTGTAAATTTTAAAATCAACCCGTATTTTACCCCCTTAGGGGATGATTTTTCAAAAACGCTGAACCGCATCTTTCTTTATTTCCTACCAATAGCATAAATTTGTTATCCCTAACTTAAGAAATATTGGGTTTCCCTTACAAAATTTCATCCCCCATATCACCCCCTTGTAGTATTGTTTTTGAAAGTATCCTATGTCCTTTCCCCAGGATGCTATATAAAGTCTTGCCAAATTTTGTCGAAATCCGTGCAGTTTTGTAAATTTTAACATCAACGCCTATTTTACCCCCTTGGGGGATGATTTTTCAAAAACACTGAACCGCATATTTCTTTATTTCCTATCAAAAGCATACATTTTAATTTTCACATCCCTAACTTAAGAAATACCACTGAGTTTCCCATACAAACTTTCATCCCCTATATCACCCCCTGTTGGATTATTTTTTAAGACCAAAAGTAGCCTGTGTCCTTCCCCAGGATGCTATATAAAGCCTTGCCAAATTTTATCCAAATCCGTGCAGTTTTGTAAATTTTAAAATCAACCCCTATTTACCCCCTTAGGGGATGATTTTTCAAAAACGCTGAACCGCATATTTCTTAATTTCCTACCAATAGCATAAATTTGTTATCCCTAACTTAAGAAATACTGGGTTTCCCTTGCAAACTTTCATCCCCTATATAACCCCCTGTGGTATTATTTTGGAAAAAATAGTATCCTATGTCCTTCCCCAGGATGCTATATAAAGCCTTGCCAAATTTTGTCGAAATCCGTGCAGTTTTGTAAATTTTAAAATCAACCCCTATTTTACCCCCTAAGGGGATGATTTTTCAAAAACGCTGAACCGCATATTTCTTTATTTCCTATCAAAAGCATACATTTTAATTTTCACATCCCTAACTTAAGAATTACTGAGTTTCCCATACAAACTTTCATCCCCTATATCACCCCCTGTAGGATTATTTTTGAAAAAAAAAGTAGCCTATGTCCGTCCCCAGGATACCATCTATAGCCTTGCCAAATTTTATAGAAATCCGTTCAGTGGTTTAGGCGTGAAAAGGTAACAGACAGACAGACAGACAGACAGACAGACAGACAGACAGACAGACAGACAGACAGACAGACAGACAGACAGAGTTACTTTCGAATTTATAATATTAGTATGGATGATTAATGTTCGTATCGACGGAACCGGAAAGTCTGACTACTTGGTATCTGTATCGAAATTTACTAATCTACACGTTTTCTGATGTTAGTGGCGGTATAGTAATGCAAGTCCAGCCAGGATCAGGGTCTTGGTAGCCAAGAGTTGACAAATTTTTGGTATTAAATACCTGGAAGTTTTTAGCTTCTCTGTCTTACACTGTTTGTCCACCGCACCGGGAACGGGACGTCAAAGAGAAAACAAATGACGGCGCCATAGTAATAGTACATTTTGATACAAGTGGAGAACGTTTGTTATTGCGTTCGAGGCGGAATTAAAACACCCGAGCCGTAGGCGAGGTTGTTTTTGAGCCGAGAACTGCAATAACAAATGTCCACGAATATCAAACGACGTTTTTCAATACACTTTTGAAGAAATAAAATAAAAAACACATAAAATAACTGAAAATAATTTTGTCATGAATTAATAGGGAACTATGATTTAAATTTTCTTTTTTTTTCGCGCTTTGCTTTCACCAGATTGAAAGAGAAGCAAAGGTATGAAGCCGATAAACAGCCTAATATGAAAAATAGAAAATTCAAATATTTTTGAGTTTAGAACACAAATAAATGTTAATTTGTTCATAAACGTTTTTTTTATTCTAATAATCATGGTTTTTGATAATATTCTATATAGAAACATTATTTAAATATTAACTCCTTATAGACGCATATCTCTTTGCCGAGATTAAAAAAAAACCATTCACCTCCGAATAGAGAGTTGTGAATAGAGGCATTGAACCAATTTTGACTAAGTATAGGTATTAGTTATCTGTGGCATTCCCGCACACGTGCGGGGAAAATAAAAAATCGCACGCGTGCGACATACATTGCATTGTGAACCTAATCGTAGTGCGATATGAACCAGTTTTCGAGGAAGTGTATTGAAAATGTACTTTCGCTACTTCGGCGCCGTCATCTGTTTTCTCGTTGACGTCCCGTTCCCGGTGCGGTGGACAAATAGTCTAACGGTGATTTTGGAATAAAGATATAATACATACAGTAGATATAGATACACATATATGTATATAGGATATAGATATAGGTACAGTAGATGTAGTAGTAGATATAGTGTACATTAAGTACACTTAGTATACCTAGGGTAAAGTTTGTTCGGCTTTTAATTCTTAATCTTAAAATTTTCAAATAACATAACATCACCCCGTTTACCCCGAAGAGTTAGACAGAGGTATCCATAAATGTAAAAATATTAGCCACTCAGTTGCCAAAGGTTTGCCTGATCTAAAACTAATCATAAGTAGCCACTCGTGCAGGTTATTTTAATGCACATCTAACAATTTACTTCAAGCTCTGCTGAACCGAGAATGTCTTTCTTTACATAAACTGTAGTTAAAGTTACTGTTAACCACATGAAATTAACCTATAAATGACTTCTTCAACAGCTTAAAAAATTATGTCGAGCAAACGTTTATAAGCTTTTAATGCGTTTACGGGCCGAATCACAAATTACTTTATACACATAGTTTACCCGAAAACCATTCTTTGTTACGATGAGTAATATTACCTAACGTTGAATAAATGAATACTTCTTCGGAACAATCGAGAATGTTATGTGCCAGAATTGTCATATACATGTCTGACATTCGATAAATACAATCATTTGGAACACACAATGAATCATTCATTTGTTACCAGCTTTTCATTGTCTTACTGCAACGCAAGGGCCTATTATCTTACTGCAACGCAAGGGCCTACTATCTTACTGAAATGCAAGGGCCTATTATCTTACTGCAACGCAAGGGCCTATTATCTTACTGAAACGCAAGGGCCTATTATCTTACTGCAAGGCAAGGGCCTATTATCTTACTGAAACGTAAGGGCCTATTATCTTACTGAAACGCAAGGGCCTATTATCTTACTGAAACGCAAGGGCCTATTATCTTACTAAAACGCAAGGGCCTATTATCTTACTGCAACGCAAGGGCCTATATGTTAGTGCAACGCAAGGGCCTATTATCTTACTGCAACGCAAGGCCCTATTATCCTACTGCAACTCAAGGGCCTATTTTCATAAATGGCCAACAATCATTGATCGCTTTTTCACTGTCTGTTGACAATTTGAATTTATATTTTCTAGTTTTCCTACACCGTAAGTCGGTCATTTATTTATTTATTTTAAATAGAACGGTCGAAACCAATTACACTATTTAAACATATTACATATACATAATTTATTTAACACAGTCATGCATTCTTCTCACAAAAAGCCATCATCGTCATCTGCCAAGCCTTTTCCCAACCATGTTGGCGTCAGCTTCCAGTCTAACCAGATGCAGCTGAATAACAGTATTTTACATGGAGCGACTGCCTATCTAACCTCCACACCCAGTATATAACTGGATAATATGACACCCCTTGGTAAGACTGGTTGCCTGACTTTCAGGCTTCTAACAGCTGGGACCAACGGCTTAACGTGCTTTCCGGTACGGAGGAATATCAGTATTAAAAGATGTCACCCATCCACGGACCTACCCCGGCAAGCGTAGCTTGACCTGATGGATCGACCCGTGCGGCTGTTATTACTTAGCCACGAGCTCATCGTACCTACACCGTAAGTCAGTGGTGTTCATAATTATCTCAGGTGTAAGGACATCATCTTTCTGCTCTCATTTCAATTTATCACGATATTTTTCTTCCATATATCTACGTCTCTTTCAGCCAGTATTCTTGGTCTTCCCCATTTCCAACTCTATCCATTCGCATAACATTCGTCTTAAAATTCCAATGTCAGTTGTATGCAATTGCCTTTCTTAATATGACCAATACTACCGAATTACCTTACGTCTATTTTGACTACCGACCTTTAGCTTTAATTTGTTCGTACCACATTTCCACTACTAAGATCCAAGTATAAAATTCCCACAGACTGACCAACGGATGCTAGATTATCCGCAATTAGGCTGTGACACGTACCCCAGTGGTCCAAGCAACGACAGCGGAGACAAAATTTTAATGAGCAGAATGAGCGAGCGTGCGTGTAATCACACAGTGGGCTATGTGACGGTCCCACGAACGTGGGAGCGTGTGTCGAGGTATTTCCTTGTGTTACATTACAAATCATAGTGAGGTCGTGGAAAAAATAAGGCCGCTATGAAAATGTTGTGACGTGCTTTTTTTTGTAGGTGTCTACGTAAGGGATGATATAATAATATATTTCGGTGAAGAGTTGGTTTTTAGGGTTCCGTACCAGAAGGGTCCAAACGGAGCCCGCACGTTAAACCGTTGCTGGCCCTGCGCCTGATCTCTCTCCGGTCGTGTCGGATCGCTGCTGAGATTAGCCATCATGGCCGAAATTCGGTCTGGAGGACTATTATAATATACAAGGTGGAATTTTAATTGTTGTTTTCCTCTTAAAGGGTACTCATCATTATGAACAACTTTTACTATGGGACCAAACCTGAAACCGCGAAAAAAATCAGCTGCTCCCTACATTTTGACAAGTTTGATGTAGATAAATGTACTGAACCCTTTAAGAGGAAAACAACCATTAAAATTTCACCCTGTATAGTTAATTGTAAATTACCTTCTTTAAATCTCTATGTCTTTAACAATACTTGCTTAGCTTAATAAAAGGCACATTAGGATAAATATTTATTTATAGATTCTACAAAAGTCAACTACCATTTACATCATGTAATTTATAATATCGCCAATACGTAGGCAACTAAATATAGTGTGAAGTTAACTTTGCATATCTTAATGCATGTAAGATGATAATATTATGATTAAATAAGGTATGATTTGCATTGAAATTGTAATGTACTTTGAGCAATAATACTATAATATAACCGTAGAACCATGGCTAAGTAATAACAGCCGCACGGGTCGATCCGTCAGGTTAAGCTACGCTTGCCGGGGTTGGTCAGTGGATGGGTGACCATCTTTACATATCGAGATTCCTCCGTGCCTCGGAAAGCACGTTAAGCCGTTGGTCCCGGCTGTTATTCGTGGATCTTTGACAGTCGTTACGGGTCGTCAGAAGCCCGAAAGTCTGACAACCAGTCTTACCAAGGGGTATCGTATTACCCAGTTACTGGGTTGTGGAGGTCAGACAGGCAGTCGCTCCATGTAAAATACTGGTATTCAGCTGCATCCGGTTAGACTGGAAGCCGACCCCAACATAGTTGGGAAAAGGCTAGGCAGATTGATAACCGTAGAACCAATTTACGCTAATAACATAGAGGGATTTCTCGCAAATATATATAAAATTAGTTGAATTAGGGATATCATTGTTGGGAAATTACGATAATGCAATAGGTACTGCATATGTTCAATGATTTTATCACACAAAATTTCTAATCAATTATTTACTTTATAATTGAATGTTTTAAAATAATTTAATTGACATTGGGTCAATTTAAAAATGCAGTGGATTTTTTCGATTTTAGTTCGTTTATGGTTTTAGTCAAGTTAGGAAATTATACATAATTTTTTTTTTTTTAGTTAAGTATGTATAAAAAAATCAAAACCATTTAACCCTTCGTGTGCCGGAACGTGGATCCACACGAGACACAACGGCTTTTTAAATGTGTCAATTACAGCATTCAACCAGTTAAAAAACAAACTTTTTATAAATGACTTACTAGCTTGATACAAAGTTGGGATGACTTCTAACATAAAATGGCTAAGCATTCAGGCCACCACATAAAACAAAACAAAAACTGCAAAAAACAAAGTTCCAAACACATCGAACACGTATCGTACACGGAATACGACACACGAACAAAGGCACTAAAGGCACAACATCATAAAGCCTGCCTTTTGTTCGGGCCAAACGAGTGCAACGTTTGAAAATGCAACCTAAACCTGCTTTCCTGTTTCCCGATTGCATTTCAACCCATGAATTTTCTATGAGGTCGTACCTCCCCGATTCCCGTCCGTAACAACGTAACTAGTGGGAATTGGTATTCGCTTGCTGCGTACAATATATATGAGATTTTGTCCGCCAATTTTTTCGCTTCGCACCACTGTCCGGTGTAATTGAGAAATGTACTCTCGGTGCACATTGTCGGTACTGCAGTGGACCGGATAATTGCATATTTATGATCGCAATGCAAATTGATTTGCAAAAAATTGCCGAAAAATTTGAGCTTTTTATTTTTTTGTTTCAGTAGTTACATTTGGTATGCAGATGGCGGGAACATTTCAATCAGTGAATAATTGATGCTGTTAAATTTTTTCGTTGTCTACTTGAATTTTTGGTGCACAGTGTGTTAAAATGGTGGAGGCGCGGACAAATGCGAGTGTAGGAGTGATGGAGTGACTCCATGTAATCCCTCGTGACGGCTGCGTCCAATTAGGCGTCAGGCATTCGTCTTCCCGTCCTTACTTTTTCACTTCCCTCACTTGGGGGCGGATTTGTAGGAAAATATGAGCGAGAATTTGTCTCACTTTAAGTGAAAGCAACGCTCTGAGGTGTTGTGTGTACAGCAGTATGTAGTTACATACATCTTAAAGTACTTCTTATTCTCAGATTTATGGGTAAAAACACTAACTGCCTTATTACAAAACAAGGTTCATCTTCAAACCCAGGTTTAAACCATAGACCCTTTTTTGAATTTTGAACTTTGTTTCGACACATTCAGTTGTCAGTTTTACAAAACTGACAACTTAGTACCGGACTAAATTGTCAGTTTTGTATAAAGAACTTTATTTCAATCACAGCTAGGTTCTTATTACAAAAACTGGCTCGATGGTTTAAACCATGACATAAGAAAAACCTCGTTTTGTAATAAGACCGTAATAGCCTGCTTCACCACCTCACTTTGGCAGATAATTTCATACAAATTCTGTTCTATTTTTGAATTTATTCGGTGAGTAGTGGCTATCCGGACATCGTGAAACAGGCCCTAAGTGAATTGTAAGCTTTTCTTTGGCACTAGGTTAGAGTATACGTCAAATCAATTTTAACCAATACTTATCTTAATAACCTTTTCTCAATATTATGTTAGGTTAGGTTTGACGTTTGAACTTTCACCTTTCAACCCAACTGATTGGTTATTCCCATTATACAAGTATTCTATGAGCCAGGCTTAAATATTTAAATATTACTAGCTTTTGCCAGCGACTTCGCTCGCGTTAATTTAGAATTTGACAATCAATTCGGGTTGTACTCTGCTTGCAATAATATCATTCAATCATGATTTGAAAGACACGTATAGCGCCATCTATTATCATAAGAACGTTATTTTTGTTTTCCTCGGGAACAGTACTTTTTGAGGGTTCCGTACCAAAACAGTCTGTCTGTGTGTCTGTCTGTCTGTCACAGCTGGATATCTCAAAAAGTACTGATGCTATCAACTTGAAATTTAGAATAGTTTTAGATGACGTTTACCCAACTATTTTGCAAATAAGAAAAAAATAAAAATATTTATATTTTTTTTACAACAGGGACTGAAAGGGGGTCTTAAAAATTTAAAGTGGGGCTACTAGGGCATGTGGGGTATCATATGAAAGAACGCTGTTTGCACATTTTCAAACTAATTTTCATTTTTTTTTTACGCCGCATAGTTTTCGACTTTTGATGAAAAATGTAAAAAAAATACCGTTCCCCCCCCCCCCTTATCTCCAAAGTTTGCAAGAGAAAAATCTGATATTATTCTATGTGATAGAAGTTTATGTAAAAATTACAGGAAAAATAAAACGATGTCTCTAAGTGGCACACTTTTTCAGAAATCGGAACGGAACCCTCGGTGCGTGAGTCCGACTCGCTCTTGACCGGTTTTTTTTCAGGATGACACCTGTACACCTGACAACGTAAGCATTACGCAAAATTGTAGGATGATCGGTTCAGTGGTTTACGTGAAAAGGTAACAAACAAACTTATTTTCGCATAACTTATAATATTAGTTAGGATTAAACCTCGGGTCGCGGCATTATGCTGAGCGGTGGCCGTTTTGCGTAGATGTGACGCATATTTTCCCCCAAATTGTATTTAAATAGTTATTTTATTTTATTGTAGTTTGTGTCATGTTTACCGCAAATTAACGTTTTTTCTTTCTTTCTTCTTTCTTTCTTTAAACCTAAAACGCAAAAGTTTCAAACACCTTTTTCACTTAACATCAGTAACAAAACTGTAGGTTTCAATAAAACGTCATAAATAAATTTGATTCACGGTGAGTGGGCTGCCCGGCGCGCGTAGGGTTGGGTTACACGGTTATATCATAAAGGGTTCGCCCCAGACGGTTAAACGCTTCAAAGTTAATTTGTTTGTTAATTTTTCTGTGCCTTTATAACTGACGTAATTAGGGTTTTCGTTTTAAAATTAAGGGTTATCATTTTTTTATCGTATTGTCTTGATGAGGAAAATTATGGTGGAAATCTTTATGACTCTGAAAAATGTTTTTCACTTTCCTTTAAATATTAATTTGTTTAGAAAATGGGGGAAAGCTCGCTTGAGCGTTATTGAAAATCCCAAGAATATACATCTGTAGGTACTTATAGTTTAAATTTCTCTCTCAGTAAAATAAAAATGTTTGCTTGGATACTGCAGCCACAGTTACAGAGTTTTTACAGCTAGTAGCTATATAACACTGTATGTAGATACGCATATGGTTGCAATGCGGGTATCTGGTGAAACAGTAAAGGGGCCATCTGGGGACAGCAGTTTGTACAAGGTTCAACAAAAGAAGAGTCTTATGGAGTAAAACAACACCGACATACGTAATTCACTTAACTTAATTTTACTGTAGCAAAATAAGCAAACCAGTTTGTACCTACAATACATGCACAGTACTGGCTTACTGTGACGAAAGACATAGTGAGGATAGAGGATACAGGGTTTGATGATTTGAAATCGCCATCGAGCAATGAGGAAGAGATGGTGATTATGTAGGTAAATTTAAGAAGCGGTCTTTGCTCTATACTTTTAACACGACCATTAAAGTATTATAAGGGAAACCCTACCAAACCACCACCACCGACCACTAATATTAACTTTATATAAAAAAAACGAAAATTTTATCAATTCAGGAACCGGTGACTCAATTGGCAAAATATTATGTACAGGTTAGTAATTATGAGTTGTAGCACGGAGAGGTCTTTTGGTATGTAAAGTTGGATGGGTGACCATCTTTACATACAGTTAAGATTTCTCCGTGCCTCGGAAAGCACGTTAAGCCGTTGGTCCCGGCTGTTATTCGTGGATCTTTGACAGGCGTTACGGGTCGTCGGAAGCCCGAAAGTCTGACAACCAGTCTTACAAAGGGGAATCGTATTAACCAGTAACTGGGTTGTGGAGGTCAGATAGACAGTCGCTCAATGTAAAATACTGGTATACAGCTGCATTCGGTTAGACTGGAAGCTGACCCCAACATAGTTGGAAAAAGGCTAAGTAGCAGATGATGAGTGATTATGAGTGTAGCATGAAATTTTCTTTGACGCAAAGTATCGAGTTTTACGAAGTTATGCTATTACGTTATTAAGACACGTTACTGAGAAACCAACACCAAAAATTAGTCTGAGAATCAGCATTTTGAACTTCTAAATTAGCAACATAAGACTGTCCCCCAAAACGCCTACCCTTCACCACTTCCTAGTGTTTTAGCTGGAAATACCTAACGTTCTAAAGATCAATGAAATTGCAGTAAAACAAATACAGGTATGTATTATTATAAGCACAAAATGGTATCCCTTAAGTCATGTACTTTATTGATTAAACTGACAGTTGACACACCAATGCATTAGCAATTTGTACTGCGTAGGAGTTGACAGCCATAATAACATGGAGTTTATTGAAACAAGTTGTCATAACTACAGTAATGTCATTTAAAACGTGATGAAACTATACTAATACATAGATTTTATTTCAATGCTTAGTAATGTCACTTATGATAAGTATAATAAAATTGGATATGAACCATCATTCCTAAGAATAAAAGATTATTCAACCACATTATTAATTATTATTCTAAGGACCTATTTCACGATGTTCGAATAGTCACTGCTTACCGAATAAATCCAAAAATGGAATAGATTTTTTTTGGAATTATCTGCCAAGTAAGTTAATAGGAACTCTATCGTAGGTGGTGAAGCAAGTCCTAAACGTCTTATTACAAAACAAGGTTCATCTTCAAACCCAATGTATGTACTTACCCTTTTTTTAATTTTTAATTTTATTTCGACCTTTTACAAAATTGACAACTTATTACCGGACTAAGTTATCAGTTTTGTTAGAACTGTATTTATATCACAGCTAGGTTCTTATTACAAAACTGGCTCGATGGTTCAAACCATGACAGAAGAAAAAACTCGTTTTGTAATAAGGCCGAATGTTAAAAAAAATCTTACTCTGTAACACGTTACAAGCTGAAAGCTTTCCGTAAAGAAAGTATAATTTACTATGTAAAATCTCATAAACTAGAAAGTCGGTTAACATTATGACACGAGCGCAGGCTTTAAGAAATAAATAAAGCTATGTGTACATTTTAATCATAACGCTACAAATGTGCACCCGCCTCAAACCGTCCTTATTCTGCAACTCTCACGTAACACAAACCACGCCATTTCGGGCACACGCATGAATCATACCGCCCTTAACCGGATTACGACCCGCGGAATCTTGTTACCGCACCCTTTTCCACCCTGATACCGACGGACGGGAAATTCGTTTTACTATGTAGCTAATCGTTTTTATATAGTTCTGTGGCGGCTGTGGGTCATATTGTTAGGTCGTACTGAATATTGAAAACGGTTTTAAGATGGATGGGTTTTTTAAAGGTATTGGCAGTGTTAAAGATATTTTGTGTTATAAATAACAGCTTCATTTTTGGCGATGATCCTATAAAGTTTCGTAGCAAAGTGCTACGAGATCCCTGCTACGTGTTTTTAAAATCTCTATACCCTCAAAAGTTTGAGGTATTTCATGTCATTGACAACATCAACACTATTTGTTTAGTATTTAGTTATCGTGTAAACATAGTAACTAAAACAACAAAGAAAGAGCTTACCAAAACCTATAAAAATACGTTCTAAAATTCAAAACGTAAGCACAAGTACCTACTTCGTGCACTGAGAAATGAATAAACCGAAAGCCTTACCTTTAAACTTAAATTGCAGGGGGAACAAAAGTCACTAACAATCTTAAACTACGACCAAGTTACTCCCCAGCAATTGCTACATAATTTGCGGTCACGTGAGGCGGCCATTACGCTGTCGACCGACCAATGAGAGCGCGTCATTTAATACGTTTCCATATTTGAAAAGAATTTATGAATGTATTTTTAATTCAGAATAGGGCAGTAGTGATATATTGCTTAGTGCAATGAATTTATCGCGATGTGTCTCTAGGTGTTTAAATGCCGCAAAAAGTGATAAAACCTTGACAGGATTGAATTTAGTGGCCAATTAATTAAAGGTCAGTAAAGGTTTAAAATTCTTAGAAAAAAACGTTGATAACCTAAAATAAATGGCCACTAATACCTTGTATGATTCCCAATACTTTATTACTCACAATCAAGACTGTATTTTTGTACGAATAATTTAACAGCAACTCAATTGCGACTAATGCTCGAAATTAAACTTGTTTTTTTTATGATAAATGCCCAGCTTATTTACGGTCTAGTAAATAGACAAACAGATAGATTACTACGAAATTATAGAAGTAAATGGACATAAATATGCTATTACGTTGATTGTACTATAATATGGACATGACATTGAAAACAATATAGTTATAAACAACATGATCTCATCTCACGGATCATTTAATGCAAATCGATCTATTACGGAAAACACCGGCTATTACCGACCGCCCGACCAATAGCAACGCGCCATTTAAATAGTAATTTATTGAGTTTCGAATTTTTAAAACGTGATTACGCCGGCCATCTTGGATGTAATTTTGAAAAGAGAACGTGCAACAGCTACTTTGAAACGATTTGAAGTAACGATTACCGCTTCCTTTTTTAAAAGTAATATAGCTTGCGGTTTGTGTATGGTCAATCTTTTAAGGTGTGTTTCCATGAATGATCATGAACATGTAATTTTACTTTGATTATGCGATGTAATCAAAACTTATAGACCTATGAACGCGTGTTTTAATGAGATTTTTATTTATTCATAATGTATTTTTTTCATAATTCTTGATTTGTATTGTTCCTATGGATTAAATCGTGATTTCAATTACAAAGATAAGATGTAAACGTACGTTAAGAGTTGTAATCGGTGTAATTGCTTGATGGTTTCATTCTGATATTCGTTACGTAGCAGAATTTGAATAAAGCCTATTACGGAGGCAGTTTAACCTAGTTCTTGAGGTATTGTTTTTAATAAACATTGAGTCATAAAAGGAACAATGAATGGAAGTAATAATAAGCTTCTCAAATTACTTTTCATTCATTTGATTTTTATTGTTTCATTATAAAAATGATTCAAGGTTTCGTAACCTCATTATTTTAGCATTTTGATTGCTTATTTCTTGAAATAAGCCTAGTATTATAAAATATAGTTTTAGAAAAATAAATAAATTGTGGTTAGTCTGAACCACAATTAAATTATTATTAAAGCTAGGTATTTTTCAGGGGCATGTTTTTCATACTAGAATAAAACAATGTTATACTAGGTACAGTCAGCAACAAAAGTCGATTAACACTTCAGTTTTCTTTAAAACAATTTTTGTAGGTACAAGCGAATTAAAAATATGGACAGTTGTTAAATTTCGATAGTAAAAACTCTTAGCCATGTTACATATAATATTGAAAAGTAGTGTAATGTGTGTTTGTGTGTGTGTGTGTGTGTGTGTAATTTAGGGTGTATTAATTTCACATGTAAAATTAATAGTGTTAATCTACTTGTGTTGCTGACCGTACCTACTACTTTTGACAAAAAAATATCTTTTCATGTTAAATTCCTGACCAATTCTTCCAGTTTTTAGAGAAACATTGAAGATTAAATTATAGGAGCTCGTGGCTAAGTACTAGCAGCCGCACGGGTCGATCCATCATGACCATCTTATCGAGAATCCTCCGTGCCTCGGGTCATTCGTGGATCTTTGACAGTCGTTACGGATCGTCAAAAGCCCGAAAGTCTGACAACCAGTATAACCAAAGGGTATCGTATTACTTGTTACTGGGTTGTGGAGGTCAGATAAGCGGTCGCTCAATGTACTGGTATTGAGCAGCTGCATCCGGTTAGACTGGAAGCTGACCCCAACATAGTTGGGAAAAGGCTAGGCAGATTAATTTTTGAAGATTCAATTATGGATTTCAATAGTCCTGAAGAGTTTTTCTTTAAAAAGATAGTATTAGATGTCATTGCAACCAGATCACACCTTAAAAACTCCCACATTCTTTTCTAAAAACCTAACAATTTTCAAACCTTCTCTTTCCAGCATCATTCCCGATCACGAGGCGGATTGGTCACCCCTACCAAAACCGAACACCCCCGAAGCGGAAGAAGCCCCGAACATCCTTCACTCGGTTACAAATCGCCGAGCTGGAGAAGCGGTTCCACAAACAGAAGTACTTGGCGTCTGCTGAGAGGGCGAGCCTGGCGAAGACCTTGAAGATGACTGACGCGCAGGTCAAGACGTGGTTCCAGAATAGACGAACGAAGTGGAGGTGAGTGAGATGATGTTCTTTTGTTTATTGATGATCAGTGGCAACTTGGTAAAGGGAACTACAGGACCTATACGCAGGTTTTATAATGCCTAAAAGTATATGATCCACTGCAGTAAACAAAATCAGAAAAATATATGATATTCTTCAGGATATGGTCTAACTAGATAGTGTTTTGAAAACAAATCGAAAAAAAATCACGAAGGCACCTCTAAAAAAATCTTTGAACGATTAAAAACCATTCAATCAATCAATCATTCATTATACTATTCATTTCGATTCATGCAATCATTTTAATTTTTTGTCAGAATATTCTACAAGCAACCTATTAACGAGGTTCGAACCCAGGCAGGCGCTTTACTTTGTGTAAATTATTTCATCACCACTGCTCTCAAAACGGTGAAGGAAAACATCGTGAGGAATCCAGCATGTCCTAGAACCAAAAATTCGAAAACATGTCGTGACGTCTACCAGCCCGCAATAGGCCCGCGTGGTGGATTCCAGCCCACTCCCTCTCACCGAGAGGAGGCCTGTGTCCCAGCAGTTGGAACATTATAGGCTGATGATTAAATGTAAATAGCGTACCTACTTTCTTATCTGCTAAGTTGTAGTAACACAATGTTTATTTCGCTTATCAATACTTCCAATATATTTAAGTAATTTACATGAAAATAGCTTCATTTTCCCTAAAGTGCATGTTCTCAACATTTATTCAATCGATTTTGTTGATAACAAAATACATGTACAGTCGATTACAATATTTATCTACACTTAAAATACTTATAATTATTTTAGTGGAGGCGTCAACATTCTTTAGCTTGCTTGTTCTCATTAAGATAACCAAAGACAAGTTTCTAAAGTCCAAACGACTTGACCCCTGGTTTCTTATATGCCCTTAAGATTTGAGGGTCTTTAAAAACTGGTGTTTTGGTATACCTTAATAGTGTTGGATAGTAAAAACTTAAGTAGAGGAGAATGATACGGTCAGTTGAGTATTTGTTTTAATTACAAATCGTAAAACTAAATGGCATGTTTAACGTCAAATGTTACTTTATAAAAACGTTTTAGAGTCTTAAAAGGAATTATTTCATGAAGGCAAATTGGTATGTAGTAAAATTTTACGTATTTAGCGTTATTTATTTTTAATTATTTAACTTTGCGATTAAAGGAAAACATACTTAGACAGTAATGGCTGGTTTACAGAGTGCGAGCTGCTGACTAGACAGTAGACAGCTGCTCGCACTGTGTACTCGCATGTCAGTAGCTCGGCTTGGTGCGTGTTGCTGCCCTGCAGCTACTCGGTAGGCCGACGCGCACGCTAGCTCGCACGAAAACAAAAAAAAAATTGAAGTTATTCGGCTGCGAGCTACTATCCAACTCGCAAGTGCGAGTAACTCGTATGATACGTCCACACAGTGCTAGTTGCTGCACAGCAGCTACTGCTGACTAACTCGCTCGCTACCTCGCACTGTGTAGGTATACTAGCCATAACTGTCTATGATTTCCTTTAATGGCAAAGTGCTTTTAACTTTTGTTAAAGCACGTTGACACACATAGGTACTGTAAATTATAATGTATTATATTGACTCAATGTAAAATTTCTATTTCTCAATAATTTAATGTACTATGTAATTAATAATGTAGGATAATTTAATGTCATGCATGCAATATTAAATCTAGCTGTACCTGCAAATATGTTGCTGTGCCCTAGCAGGGTTCATGTTTGAAACAGAAACTATGTACCTAACATCTTGTAGACAACATGAATGCAATAAATAAATAAATAAAATAAAAATAAAATAAATATCCTTGGAAATAAATAAATTAATTAAATAATTAGGTTCGCGCAGCTACTTTTCAATCAATCGACCAATACTTAATTCTTTAAATTCCCATTTTATTAAGAAACTGACTGTACAATTTTTTTTTCGAATAGTGTAGGTTAGCATTCAGTCAACAATGAGTAACAACAGTTCTACAACATTTTGTATAGAAAATACATTTGACACAGATTACGGACTAAGGTTTGGACAATATATAAGAACAAACTGTACCACTTTATATATCCAATAACCTTCATTTAATACTGTCTATCTGGTTACAAGCAGGAAACAAGTCTAACGATAATTTTAATCAATTCCCATGCCATCTTATATTGAAATCAACGATAAACATAAATTAATTAAAACCATTCAATCAATAGAACAATTTACACGTGTTTTGTAAGTGCTTTTAGCTAGCAACACTGTCATTTAATTTATGGCAACATTAGCTTGACCATAAATTTGGAAGTTATTCTTTACCATAGATAATGTTGAGATTCTTATTTGAATATTGACCGATTGAAGCTCGATTTAAATAAATAATTGTGTTAGGTACGTAGGTCCAAGTTTCGTAACATTAATCATCACGGTATTTTCACCTATATTGCCCCAATCCGAGCTCCTGCGAGAGATTTGGAATCTCTTAATGTTGAACGATTAAATTATTTCGTTAGGGAATATCCTCCGTAAAAAGCGCGGTCACTGTCGGACTGCTTATAAAAGAAAGAGAAGCACGATGATACAACGCTGGTAATTTCTTGCTTGTTTAAGACCTTTTCTTGTGTACCCATTTCCGCAAATTAATAAATGAAATGAAATGAAAATATGACGCAATTATTTATTTACAAAAAATCTATTGATTGGACTAAGTAATGACATGAAATCATTCCCTATTATTTTGTAGAGAACTGTATAAAATGAACACTTTTAATGAAAATTGTAGGAGTAATATGGTAAAAACTAGAAAATATAGACATGGATTTTTTTTCTTTCGATCTATAAACTAAAATAGATTTCATTACAAATGAAATCACTTCTTATGTATTGTAGATTACTACCTATTTTTTCCTACCAAAAATATATTTGCTATAGTTACTGTAAAAGATGGAAAGTTACTTAGTTTCGCCGTAATTTACGGAGCACAAGCCTTAAGAATAATAAACCGTTACAATTAGTCTCCTTCGTGCGAGTAATTTAAGGGCTAATGGAAAGCCCAGTAACACTTTGTTCGACTAATCCTGGATCAATAGGGTATTACACACATTTTTTTAAAGTGTCTCAATTAGTTTCTATAGGGCTAATAAGCCACTAAAAAACACACAAAATTTTTATTCAATCGATAAGTGCCATAAAAATGCATTTAAATTTTACATTTTCAAATTTCGCGCGAAAATGCTCGACGCAATGGATGCCATATTGATCTGTGGTCATGATGTCAGTTGGCTGTGTAAACAAACACTTTATAAATACTTACTCTGATAAAAACTTACATTGACACTTTTTAATTTACACAGCCGCCATGTCATTACGTCATACGTAATGACATGGCGGCTACTTTCATGGTGTTAGAAAACAGATTTAAAAAACTCAAAACTTTGTACTTATTGAATTTTAAAATTTATATTTTTATTTTATGAACTGAAAACTAACATTTTCCGACTGATTTTTGCCTAAGCTATATAAATAATATATTCTGCGATTTTTTCTCATATAGAGTAAAATACCGTATTCAAGACTTAATTTACACAGATCAGTATAGCGCTTATGACCACCATACTGTTTTATGTTTTCTCTATGAAGCGGAGCTACTGACACTAAACTGAAATAATACTGATTTTGAGTTATATTATACTAGCTTTTGCCCGCGGCTTCGCCCGCGTGGATGTCGGAAAATATCCCATGGGAACGTTCATGTGGAAAACATAGGGCATATCCCTAACTTAAGAAATGCTGGGCTTCCCATACAAACTTTCATCCCTTTTATCAACCCTTGTAGGATTATGTTTTAAGACAAAAAGTAGCCCATGTCCGTTCCCAGGATGCTATCTTCTATAGCCTTGCAAATTTCATCGAAATCCGTACAGTTTTGTAAATTTTAAAGTCAACCCCTATTTTACACCCTTAGGAGATGATTTTTCAAAAACGGTGAACCGCATATTTCTATATTTCCTATCAAAAGCATACATTTTAATTTTCACATCCGTAAATTAAGAAATACTGAGTTTCCCATACAAACTTTTATCCCCTATATCACCCCCCGTAGGATTATTTTTTAAGACCAAAAGTAGCCTGTGTCCTTCCCCAGGATGCTATATAAAGCCTTGCCAAATTTCATCGAAATCCGTAGGTACAGTTTTGTAAATTTTAAAGTCAACCCCTATTTTACACCCTTAGGGGATGATTTTTCAAAAATGCTTAGCTGCATATTTCTTAATTTCCTACCAATAGCATTTTGTTATCCCTAACTTAAGAAATACTGGGTTTCCCTTACAAACTTTCATCCCCTATATCACCCCCTGTGGTTTTGTTTTTAAAAGTATCCTATGTCCTTTCCCAGGATGCTATATAAAGCCTTGCCGCCAAATTTCATCGAAATCCGTGCAGTTTTGTAAATTTTAAAATCAACCCCTATTTTACCCCCTTAGGGGATGATTTTTCAAAAACGCTGAACCGCATATTTCGTAATTTCCTACCCATAGCATAAATTTGTTATCCCTAACTTAAGAAATACTGGGTTTCCCTTACAAACTTTCATCCCCTATATCACCCCCCGTAGTATTATTTTTGAAAAAAATAGTATCCTATGGCCTTCCCCAGAACGCTATATAAAGCCTTGCCAAATTTTGTCGAAATCCATGCAGTTTTGTAAATTTTAAAATCAACCCCTATTTTAACCCCTTAGGGGATGATTTTTCAAAAATGCTTGACTGCATATTTCTTAATTTCCTACCAATAGCATAAATTTGTTATCCCTAACTTAAGAAATACTGGGTTTCCCTTACAAACTTTCATCCCCTATATCACCCCCTGTAGTTTTGTTTTTAAAAGTATCCTATGTCCTTTCCCAGGATGCTATATAAAGCCTTGCCAAATTTCATCGAAATCCGTGCAGTTTTGTAAATTTTAAAATCAACCCCTATTTTACCCCCTTAGGGGATGATTTTTCAAAAACGCTGAACCGCATATTTCTTAATTTCCTACCAATAGCATAAATTTGTTATCCCTAACTTAAGAAATACTGGGTTTCCCTTACAAACTTTCATCCCCTATATCACCCCCTGTAGTATTATTTTTGAAAAAAATAGTATCCTATGGCCTTCCCCAGGACGCTATATAAAGCCTTGCCAAATTTTGTCGAAATCCATGCAGTTTTGTAAATTTTAAAATCAACCCCTATTTTACCCACTTAGGGGATGATTTTTCAAAAACGGTGAACCGCATATTTCTTTATTTCCTATCAAAAGCATAAATTTTAATTTTCACATCCCTAACTTAAGAAATACTGAGTTTCCCATACAAACTTTCATCCCCTATATCACCCCCCGTAGGATTATTTTTGAAAAAAAAAGTAGCCTATGTCCGTCCCCAGGATACCATCTATAGCCTTGCCAAATTTTATCGAAATCCGTTCAGTGGTTTAGGCGTGAAAAGGTAACAGACAGACAGACAGACAGACAGACAGACAGACAGACAGACAGACAGACAGACAGACAGACAGAGTTACTTTCGAATTTATAATATTAGTATGGATACATAGAGAATGGACTGAGCGTTCCGTATTCAGCTATGCAGTGAATACAAACCGAAAAGTACGAAAGAGACAAAGCGAATTTGCGGTCAGTAGTTGTCTCTTTAGTGCAATACGTGCCACTAAAGATGAAACTTGACACACCACGTGGTTGAACTTGCGCAGTGGACGATTTATAGGTCTCATTAGCGGTATAAGGTCTGAGCGAGTGACGGGACGGGCGTCATCGAGGCGGCAGAAAGAGCGCGGCAACCGCGATCAAGTATAATCTTTCGTGGCGCGTCATAAACTAGAATAGGTACTGGTATTGGCCGCAAATTCGCTTTGTCTCTTTGTAGAGAGTGGTCACTTTTGTGAGGCTCGCTCAGTTCTTAGCTTATTTCATTAATGCACATAGACAGTCCGTTGTTTATAAAGGTAATAAAATATAAAGGCATTGAAGCATGACATTATTCCTACCACAAACATAAACAATAATAATATCTTAGTGCTCGAATGTAGTCTAGAAAATAGACTCATGTCTGACCACAATACGCTTACGCCGCAGTAGATGTAAAGAAAATGCGCAATTACGGTTGAAATACAAATGATTTTGAGATTTTCTCCTTTGAATGATGCAACGTACAACGAACGTAACATACGTAAAGTACGTAACGTACCTGAACGAACGTAATGATACGTAGGTGCAATATTCTATCTCATCATCATTTCAACCGAAAGACGTCCACTGCTGGACATAGGACTCCCCCAAGCATTGCCACTTCGAACGGTCCGGCGCTTCTCCCTTCCAGCGGATTCCTGCGGCCTTCACAAGGTCATCTGTCCACCTTGTGGGGAGACCTTCCAACACATTTTCCCTCTATAATATTTAAATCTTACAGGCTAAAGGCAACTGGGTGGCACCAAAACACACGATAAATAAAGAAATTGAGAGAAGAATAGCAAACAACTGAAAGAGATACCTACTGGGGCCTGAGAGAGATAATGAAAGACAAAAACCACTATAACAATTATGTCAACAAAAAGTAAACTGCTTAACGCCAGAATATTACCGGTATTAAAATATACCCGGTAGTACCGCTATGGAAGTCAAAAATGGGTTCTAACAAAAAGCTCAACAAATAAACTTGCTACATGCCAAATCGCAACGGAGAGAAGTATGCTAGGAGCCAAAACAGCTGACAAAATAAGAAACAAAACCATCACAAGACTATCAACAGACACAAGACTAAGGTTCATAACATAACCTTAAAAAATCGGACGACTAATGTGGAAATAGTCTGGACACATTACTATAGGGACGGACAAATAGAGCAAAATAGTTACCCCGTGATATCCAAGGAAAGGAAAAGTAGAATGATGACATCCAACAGGTCGCTGCAACGACATGGGGCAGTGCGGCCAAAGAGAGACAGGAATGGAGTAGGTTGGAGGAGGCCTTTGCCGATTGGCAAACGGATATAGCTAAATTAATTAATTAATTAAACAAACGCAAAATACGAGACTGAAGACTACAATTTGTTTGTCCGATTAAAAAGGCTAATGATAAAAAAGGCAACTGTGGTAGCTAGGTATTGACTCCATTGAGTATAGATAATCGCTGGTTTCGGTAAACCGGCAATTTTTGCAAAAGCAGAAAACGACGAATTCAGATATAGAATAGCACAAAAGGGAGAAGGCCTATACCATACAGTTTACTTTACAAATGAATAAACATTAATTTGTTCTTTTCTGCATTCCTTATTAGAAACATGAGGAACAAAAGGAGGTGTAAAGTTCACTCATCCTCCATTGAAAAGGGAGGATCCTCCTACCAAACGGGTGTTGTGTCTGATGGGCTACTGCCCGACGGTTGATGTCGGGCGGGACGTTGTATATATGCTAGTCGCGTAGTAAACTCTAATTGCGCGATGTAGGATTTCGTGACGTCATGTCATTGTGATGCGTAGTTCGTATGTGGCGATGTAGATGCCGCCACATCACTCCCCTCCGGAGACCGGAGGTCGATAGTGGGCTGAGTCGTGTATCTTGCGATGCTTGCCAGTGCCAGTTGTGGTTCTAGTGAGTTGGAACCAGGTGCCGCATAGTTCACGGTGAGTCGGAACTGTCTGCGATGATACCCCAGTGAGTCGGGGTGGCACTGCGTTATGCTCCAGTGAGTCGGAGTGTACAGCGCTGGGTTGAGGTTAAGGCTGAAGGTGATGACCAGGAATGCGCGTCCGCTGCATGCTGTGGTCAGGATACCCGTTGAAGCCGTAGATGCTGGCTGGCTGTGTGACTCGCCGCTCGAAAGCTTGAGGAAGTGATGCTGATGACGTCACGCTGATGTAGTTGCACGAAGGCTGCGCTGACGTTCATGCTCGGGGTCACCAGTTTAGAAACATGAGGAACAGGGTGTAAAGTTCACTCATACTCCATTGAAAAGCGAGGATCCTCCGACCAGACGGGTGTTGTGTCTGGTGGGCTACTGCCCGACGGTTGATGTCGGGACGTTGTATATATGCTAGTCGCGTAGTAAACTCTAATTGCGCGATGCAGGATTTCGTGACGTCATGTCATTGTGATGCGTAGTTCGTATGTGGCGATGTAGATGCCGCCACACCTTAAAAAACTTAGTGAGTATATCACAAAACTCTTACTTTATAAAATAGTCCTGTGCCTCATTTTTTTTCTGGGCAAAAATACGTTCCATCTCAGACATTTTCGGTAAACGACTTTTCGACCTTATTACCAAAGTTATATGGTTGAAAAGAAGTTCACCGCAAATGTCCGCGATGATTCCTATCAGCCCATAACTTAACCCTAACCCAGTTTTAAAATATATTGAGAGCCTCTTAATAAATCGAAAGTACTTTATTCTAATCTTTTAAATGAGTCTTTTATTTCAAATGTCCGTTCGGAAACACGGTAAAGTGCGGCTGAACCCAAAATTCCTTTACCCAGTTTACATCGTATTTATATGTTGGTATTTTAAAACAATATCGTTTCTTTGTGGTATTGTTTCAAATATTTTAAAACACTACATTCCTTTTTCGAATCTTAAATAAGATTTATTTGAATACATGTCATACTTAGCGATCGTAAGTTGTTTTACATTATGTAAACACGTCTTAAAATGTAATTTATTGCAAAAGACCAGAAAAGCACACTAAAAAGCTTTTTTCATTTAAATTCAGCCGCAAAACTAGTTCACAGAATCTTCTGAATAATTATTCTAAAGATGCCGTAAACTACTTAAAACGTAGCTCTTTAAACTTTATCATAATTTATGTTTAAATCGCTTTTGGCTAAACCTGTCGGTTACTTACTCCGTCAAAAACATTAGGCGGTAAATTAATCAAGAACTGGAAACAAGTCCTATCATCATTGGTCCTAGCCACGTCGCCCCTCGTTAGCAGATAACCCCACATTTAATAATACACAACAGGACAAAAACAAGGAGCTGGAGATAAGAGACCATTAACTTAGCCGGTTAATACAAAGAGACGTCGGTTAAATCGACCGAATCCGAATACTAATGCCCTTTGTACGGCACATTTCAAAATAGGACTGGATTCTTAATCCGTTCTTTTTAGGCGCCATTCTTCAGAGCGTGTTCGAATTTCGAAGGCTTCAGAAACTGTCTCAAAAAGTGAGAACCCTGTAAAAGTTCTATCAATATAATAAAATACTATCCAGGTCGTTTTTGGCACTGATAATATTTTTCGGCTACGCAGGTTACCAACGTTGCACGCAGGCAATAGCTTTGAACTTACAAAAGGAGACCCTGCCGTTTACGATGTTATAAATTATAGGAGTAACTATTTACCAAACACCTTTGTTGCCTACATTGAATCTTTAGTTGTATCTAGTCTGATAGCCTTTATTCGAAATTCAAACCAACTATGCTAAGCTACCAACTTAACAAACATACGTTCTGAAACACAATCAAAGTACGATTACAAAGGCGAAATAAAATCCTGTATCAGACAGTAGATCACGAACATCGGCTGTGAGTGCCTGGCCAATAGTCTTTTTTGTTTTATTATAATAAAATCAGTGGCATGGCGCCGCGCGTATCGAGCATGCGTTATCAGTATCGAACACAAACACCGCTTGTCCATTAGAACGTAATCGGTTGTGATGCCACCAACACAACTTCGGAACGCACCTCGTGCATTGTCTCGCAGTTTTGAATATAGAATTTCTTGTTTTGTGCCTGTGTTTATTGTTTTAAAAAGGATTTGTGGAATGAGTTTCAATAAATTATACATATATTGTAGTAGCGTATCTTCAATGGTTCTCTATGTTGGTCTAAGAATGCCATTTTGTTTGTCCTGTACAAATCTTTATGTTCAGGGAAATGGTTATTACTGACTATGCGTCGGGCGTCGAAAGTACTTAGTTTTATTCGTTGCTACTTCTATCTTGTGTCTGTACGGTTTAGCAATCTTGCATTTTAACGTTTTGTATCAAGAACTATTTATTTGCATAATACAAAATGATGGGTTCTTTATACGAAAAACATTTTAGTTAAGAACAAATTCCATATACGTAGATACAGTACGACAACGTTCCATCGTTCATCTTCGGAAAAACCGAAATATAGCGAATAGAATGTGACTGGTCCAATAAGGAAGTGACGGAATTAGTGCGTCAAGTTATAATAATTTAGGTGGGAATATAAATCAATTTCTATTGGTCGACATATAGTCACATTTTATGCGCTATATTTCGGTTTTTCTGAAGGTAAACGATGGAATCTTTGAACGTTGTCGTACTGTACCTTCTGCGGTCATATTTAGAGAAGTATGAGACTTAATGATGCTCTTAAATCATCTAAATCACTATAATTTCAACTTAATATCCTTTTAACTGATATAGGAGACATAAATTAAATGAAGTGGCATTTTATCTATGACAAATGGGTTTGTATTATCTGTGGCTTCGTCGGAGGATGCTGATCATTAATACAAATACTGGGCTACCGTACAGAATCCCATCATAATTAGATATTATTTGACAATGATTAAAGATGAAACCTGGAAAAGTTCCTTTATTGAGCGATACGATATGTTAAAAGTTCCTTTTTCCTGGTCCTGGTCTTAATAAGAAACACGCCTGTAAGACAGGAGTCTTATATATGCAAGTAGTTTTAATGAATACATATAATTAGAGCTTACAGCGCTAATATGTATTGTATAAAATAAATAAAACCTGTTAACGTTTTCTTGCTATTTTGCGTTGATAACCGCTGTGGAATTCCAAATTCAAATATTTGGCATTAGCTTATGCTTAGCCTATAATGTTCCCACTGCTGTAATCAAACACGCGGACCCAGTGCGGGTTGGTAGATGTCACATGTCTTCGAATTTTTGTGCATCATATATATTTAATTCGATTCAGAAATATTTGACAGCAAGAACATGTCAGCAATTTTCACCAAACATTCTGAAACGTCGATGACAAATAACATTTTAATTTCACCGATTCATAAACTAAACGTGTGCTAAATAAAACATGCAATCATTAATATACATGCAATCAGCGTTCATCTGTCAACAATGAAAACAATACATGAATGAAACACAATAAATTACACCTCTCGCGTAAGTAATAGTTTAAACTCATCCATAAACAATGGCTCCATGCATTATGATCTCTGCCTTCATTGATTATAAATTATCTGTGTATACAGATAAGGATGTGACAAACGAATATATTTAAACTATCGATTTTATTGACAGTCGATTCTTGTGTAACGATTTCTATATTTGAAATTAATTGTAATTGTATAGTTGTTCCGTTACCGCAACGTTTTTCTAGACGTATCCATAGTTCAATTTCTCGCAAGATGGCAGCACCGGAAGCAGCCTAACTAGCTGCCATTGCACACACGTATTCGTTATCTTTGGAGCGAAGGAAAAGGTCGTGTGGGTGAAAGCCTGGCGCGCGCGCGTGTTCTAAATCGGTCGATATCCTAAGGGAGATCGAAGCATCCCCTATTTCGCGTGTGCTAAACACGAAAGCGTGAAACCCTGAAGCTAGCTGAAGGACAATCGAAGGTGGAAGCTCAACGAACGCCGGAGCAGACCAAGGTACGTGAGTGCATTTTGTCCGCTGCGGCTTGTGTCGAGTTTTTGAACATCGGAATATACGAAAACGTTATTTTCCCAGTGTAGTATCAAAGCCACCCCTATTTCGGTTTGGTGCGTATGCTACATCTTTATGGTGCCGAAACCAGGGACCTTCCATCTTACTTCAAGTCCATCATTTTGCGTATGGTATTTCTGGTCAAAACCGTTCTGTTTTAATTTAGAATACATAAATCCATCGTTAATAACATTCTACTGCATTCTAAGTTATTGCATCATCTTGTAATCTTACAAATATCGGACCTATCATACCTACATGTTGCAACGGCGTCCATAAGTAATCACCATTGAACAGGGTTTTAATTCAAATATTCATTTCACACGAATCGGGAGTTATTGTGAGATCTAGTTATGCAATCACTAACAATCATCGGTGCTTAATTCCATCGGCTTGCAATAATTCTATTATTCAAATCATCAATCACATTCATAATCGTTTCTTGTAACTAAATATCTAGCATACCTAAGTAAATTCATCTACCTACCTAAGTAAAATCGTAAAATTGCAAATGTACAAAACTTTTCTCAATAAAAAATATTGTAGGGTAGACGCGTGAACCAACGCCCAAGCGGGCGAACGTACCCATCGGTTTGCTGTAGGTATAGTTTTACCGCGCAAGTTATATAAGTAAATCACGTAACGAGGTGAACAATCCTTATCGCTGTAGAAATAAGATCGTAAATTCTGTGCGCGTTCTTTCCATTCAGTGAACGAGATCGAAGTTATAAGTTCTAACATTTTATTGTGTTATCAACATATCATTATAAAATTATTTAGGTACATTTTTAACTTTTAATTTTAACTATCCTGACACATTTTACACTACAAGACATTAACTTATAGGGAAGAATGTCACCTATAGGTGGATATTCCACTAAACTAAGTGGTAAAAGAGCCATGCTAAAGAAATCAAAATCTAAATCTGTTAACGATGAGTTCACGGTTATGGACTTGCCGTCCTTGCGCAGAAAGCGAACTATTGCGTATAAACGCTTAGCTAAGGCGTTAGAGATAGGTGCCTCGGCGTCAAGTGATACTAGTCAGCGCGACTTGTTTTTATCGTATCATCAAGACTTAAAGCAAATTGCATCGGGTTTTGAGGACGCGCATTTCACGATTCTAGGACTCATCACCGACCCGAGTAGTGAAGATGATCAAATACAAGAAAATTTTGATGACATGTACTATCGAGTGTTATCAATTCACCGTAGTTTGGTAAACAATGAATCGATTAAATCGCACAACGTCTCGTCATCGAATAATATTCGGCTACCGAAAATCGTACTACCAACTTTCGCTGGAAATATTAAATTATGGCCAGAGTATTTTGATACTTTTAACGCGTTAATACACAACTCCACTTTTATTACCGATACGGAGAAGTTTCATTATCTGATATCTTCTCTCAGCGGCGATGCGTTATCAGTAGTCAAAGCGTTTCCTATGACCCACGAATATTATGATGACGCGTACCAAGCGCTCGTTGCTCGCTACAAGAGTAAACGCACCCTAGCTTTCACATGTTGGCGGGACATTTTAAACATCGAATTTCAAAGTAATAATGCGCACGAGTTTCAAAAATCGCTTGACCTTTTCGAAGAGAATTTGAGTATATTAAAAACAATCGACTTGCCGATCGCACACTGGGATTTTGTTTTAGTTTATCACATTTTATCGAAACTTAACAAAGATTTACGCCGCGGGTTTGAGGAAAGTTACTCAAATGTCGAGTTACCGTCTTACGAACAACTCAAGGGTTTTCTAAGGTCTAAATGCGAAGCGTTATTACGTGATTCTCATTTTTCCGAGTCGTCCAAGGCAACTAAGCCTGCCACCAATCCTGTGCCCAAGCGTTCAAACAATCCGCACACACTAGTAGCTGCAACCGAAAATGAAGCTCCTGCTGCAAGTGTCAGTGATAATAAAATCGGTTCCTACTCGAGTAAATGTTCCCATTGTAACGAGTCACATTCGATAACATCGTGTGAAGATTTTCTTAAAAAATCGATTGACGAGCGAATGACAATCGCTAAAGATAAAAATTGGTGCTTTAACTGTTTGAAGCCATCACATCAACTGAAGAATTGCAATTCAATATTTTCGTGCCGCACATGCAAACGTAAACATCATACCTTACTCCATCGCGATAATTCTAATAACGCATCAAACCAAATCGGATCGTCGTTGGTTTCAAGGTCTCAATCGAACGTTACCGTGTTGCTGGCAACTGCGATCGTGCAAATTCAGGATGCTTCAGGCAATATGCAATCGTTTCGCGCTTTATTTGACACCGGAAGTCAAAGCAATTTCATCACTGCTTCCGCAGTAAAGCGTTTGAATCTTAAACCAGCTACAACAAATTCAAACGTTAGCGGACTGGGAGAAGCTGCCGCTCCGATCATCGGTGACGTCACTTGCTCCGTTGGCACAAATAATCGGATTTTATACAAACTCGACATGCACGTCATAGCTAAAATATGTGGCGATCAACCCCTTGCGCAGTTAAACACATCGGGATGGTCACATATTGAATCACTACCGTTGGCGGACCCTGGCTTCGACATTCCAGGTCCGATCGATCTATTATTCGCTGCAGATGTCTTCGCCGACTCTGTACTCAATCATTATATCAAAGGAGGTGCCAACCAACCTACCGCGTTTAATTCAACATTCGGTTGGCTTCTCTTAGGCAAAACTTGCCTCTCGGCTAGTGCTTTATTGCATACGCTGCCCGACATCGACAATGAGTTAAACTCTTTGGTTCAACGCTTCTGGGAATTAGATTCTTTACCGAATTCATCGAGGTTGACTCCAGATGAATTGCTATGCGAGCAAAAGTTCAGTACCGATCATTATCGCGATCAATCTGGACGATACGTAGTTCGCATTCCCTTCAAAGACGAATCAGAACCCACCTTCGAAGGCTCGCGCGACCTCGCGTTACGAAGGTTCCACGCTACCGAACGAAGGCTGACACGTGACTCATCTTTACAAAGCCAATACGTAGACTTCATGAATGACTATATCGAAAGCGGCCACATGTCCTTGGTTCCTATAGACGAGATGAGCACGGGTAAATACTATATTCCCCATCACTGCGTATTACGCCCTGACTCTGCAAGCACGCGTCTACGCGTTGTTTTTGATGGATCAGCAAAGGATTTAAGCTCTCAATCACTTAACGATACGCAACTTATCGGACCAAAATTACAACCCAATATTTTGGAAATTCTCTTGCGTTTTCGTGAACACAATATCGTATTCATGGCTGATGCTCGTCAGATGTACCGTCAAATTCTAATAGCACCCGAACATCGTGACTATCAGCGCATTTTCTGGAGGACCTCGCCCAGCGAGCCCCTTCAAGAATATCGCCTGAACACCGTAACTTATGGCTTGGCTTCGAGTGCATATCTCGCTTGTCGTGCTCTGAAACAGCTTGCTGAAGACGAAGGAGACTCTTATCCACTTGCCAAACAAATTCTCCTATCGGACGTGTATATCGATGACGTCACCACCGGCTTTCCATCCTTAGAAGTCGCTCAGGAAGCTAAATCGCAAACTATAGCTCTTTTCGACCGCGGATGTTTCCAACTCAGAAAATGGGCCAGTAATAATCCTCAGCTATTGACCGACCTTCCCCGCGAACATTGTCTAACAGGTTCTGTATCGCTCGACAATACCGAGACACAAACTTTGAAAGTTCTAGGACTCAAGTGGGATCCTACCTCAGATGCGTTCCTATTCGAAATCAAGTCATCAGAGCGGGCATGTACTAAACGCTCCATACTAAGCGAGATTGCTAGAATATTCGATCCTTTAGGGCTACTTTCCGCCATCACAATTCAAGCGAAGTGCTTAATCCAAAAACTTTGGATACTCGGTGTTGGTTGGGATCAGACCCCCCCTGATGAGGTCATCCGTACATGGAACACTTACCAAGAACAATTACCGTCACTAACTGAACTAAGAATACCGCGGCAACTTACATGCAAAAATACGTATCGTATGTACGAAATACACGGATTCTGCGATAGTTCGGAAATCGCGTTCGGCGCAGTGATTTATCTGCGCGCTATCGATTCGGAGGGTAATATCCATACCTCTCTAGTCTGCTCTAAAGCACGGGTAGTACCTCTTAAACGTACCTCTCTGCCTCGACTCGAACTATGCGCTGCTGTGCTTCTATCGGACTTGTACAAATTTGTGCGCGATACTTACCTCTCTCGTATCAAAATCGACGCTGTTTATTTGTGGTCAGACTCCACCGTGGTCCTTTCATGGTTAAGGTCTCACTCCTCTCGTTGGGCTACGTTTGTTGCGAACCGTGTCAGCCACATACAAGACATTGCACCTACCGAATGTTGGCATCATGTTTCTTCAGGCGATAACCCTGCTGATATTTGCAGTCGTGGTCTGTTCCCCAGTGAAATCGTTCACAATACGCTATGGTGGGCGGGGCCATGTTGGCTATCTGAAGATCGTGAATCTTGGCCTATAAGTTCAGCAAACCTATCGCACGAGGAGGAGGTAATCGTAGACGCCGAAGTACGGAAATCAGCAGCCTTGAACTCCACGGACGTTAACAAAACCGAACCCACCATTTTCGAAAATCTAATTAATCGTTTCTCGTCATTGTCAAAGATCGTAAACGTATTAAGCTACATTTATCGTTTCATAAACAACTGTCGCAATCGGAATCAAGCTAATCGTAACAAGTATCTCAACAATGTTGAAAGACACAACTCATTGATGCAAATCGTAAAAAATGTACAAAGCAGTGCTTTCGCTGAGGAACTTAGTAATCTAAAATCAAACAAACCGCTAACGAAACCGTTCCGCAAACTTAACCCGTTTATCGATGGTCTAGGTATCCTCAGGGTGGGCGGCAGGATCTCTCGATCAGGTTTAGAATACGAACAAAAGCACCCAGCCTTCTTGCCGTCTGAACATCCACTCACACTTTTAATCATCGCAGCTATTTGCATCCCGGTATCAATACCACTCACTTTCTGCTACTACAACAATTTTGGATCGTTTCTGCCAAACGCACAATTCGTCGTCGCCTTGCTAAATGCGTACAATGCTATCGGACTAATCCCCAACCATTACAACCTTTCATGAGCGATCTCCCGTCGTACCGCGTCAATCAGGTAAAGCCTTTTTCAATCGTAGGTGTGGATTTCGGCGGGCCCTTCCGTATCAAACTCGGCCCTCATCGCGGCGCTAAAATCGACAAAGCGTACCTATGCTTGTTCGTGTGTCTCACGACCAAAGCGGTTCACCTCGAAGTGGTTTCAACTCTTTCAACAGACGGATTTATCGCAGCTCTACGACGCTTCGTGGCACGTCGCGGTCGTTGCAACGAGATACACGCGGATTGTGGTACAAATTTTACGGGCGCACGGAATCAACTATCATCACTCATGCAAGAAGCTTCTAACGCGGAGAGGATTAATTTCAAATTCAACACCCCATCGGCTCCCCATTTTGGCGGTGTGTGGGAAATCCAAATACGTGCTTCAAAATCGTTCTTACTTCATGCAGTAGGCAACCAAGTACTGACGTTCGAAGAACTCACGACACTCTTCGTACAAATCGAAGCTATTCTAAATTCGCGACCTCTCTGTCCAATCAGTTCTGATCCCAACGATCTATCAGCACTAACTCCCGGTCACTTCCTCACTTTAGAGCCTCTGACAGCCGTCCCCGATCAAGATCTATCCAATGTTAACGTAAATCGGCTTAATCGGTGGCAGCTGATACAGGCATTCCAACAGAACTTCTGGTCCAGATGGAAACACGAATATCTCAACTCTTTAACGCAACGCGCCAAATGGACCAAAGATTCGAAACCGCTGCAGATAGGCTCAATGGTGATTATCAAAGACGACAATCGCGCTCCACTTCAATGGCCCCTCGCTAGAGTCGTGGAACTTTTACCCGGTGCTGATGGGATAGCTCGGATTGCAGTAGTTAGAACCGCAACAAATCATACCATTCAAAGACCGTTGGTTAAGTTATGCCCTCTCCCGCTTGAGGACTAGCTTAAATCGTATCTAATTTCCTAACGTTATTATCAAATTATTATTGTATCAAATAGAAATCGTTTCAAATTTCCTATCGTTAGTATCAAATCTTTATCGTATCGTATCTAAATCTTAACAAATTTCTATCGTTAGTATCGGATCTAAATCGTATCAAACTTCTTATCGCCAGTATCAAATCTTTATCGTATCGAATCTAAATCTTATCAAATCTTTATTGTATCGAATCTCTATCGTATTGAATCCAAACTTTTATTGCATCAAATCTATATCGTATCTAACCCAAGTATCACATTTTATCGTTAGCTAAGCAAATATTTATCGTACTCTACATGCATATCGATCTTTGGCCTCCAAATACCTTTTATCGTTCGACCAGAAAATACCATAGGCATTTTGGTGGGCGGGATGTTCCGTTACCGCAACGTTTTTCTAGACGTATCCATAGTTCAATTTCTCGCAAGATGGCAGCACCGGAAGCAGCCTAACTAGCTGCCATTGCACACACGTATTCGTTATCTTTGGAGCGAAGGAAAAGGTCGTGTGGGTGAAAGCCTGGCGCGCGCGCGTGTTCTAAATCGGTCGATATCCTAAGGGAGATCGAAGCATCCCCTATTTCGCGTGTGCTTAACACGAAAGCGTGAAACCCTGAAGCTAGCTGAAGGACAATCGAAGGTGGAAGCTCAACGAACGCCGGAGCAGACCAAGGTACGTGAGTGCATTTTGTCCGCTGCGGCTTGTGTCGAGTTTTTGAACATCGGAATATACGAAAACGTTATTTTCCCAGTGTAGTATCAAAGCCACCCCTATTTCGGTTTGGTGCGTATGCTACAATAGTCGTGTAGGTTTTTTTCAATACATGAATGATGTATCAGTTTGAACTATCGATACCTAATAAAGTTTTGGTATTGTAATTTGTCATTATTTTTAAAGTGTAGAAAGCGTTGCTTATATGGAAGAAACAACTTTTCACGCATACTTAAATAATATAATATTGATTTAATGAGACTCTCATTAAATCTTCATAATATAACATATATCGAAAATACAAAAGAATGCAGATAATTCTTTTAAAATAATGGTGTCGGTTAGACTCTTATGCATTTTATGACATTAATAATTAGAAGCGCTTTTATAAAACAATATTATTACTAATAAAAATCACGTTGTACCGCATCCAAATCCACCTACACAATAAATTACAAGCGTAACAATATATCCCCGCGTACACCCAATCAATTCGTTCCCCAAACCGATCCAAATTGCTATAACAAAGGTTAGAGAGAAGCAGTTAAGTGGACGTACTAACTATACATATGCTATGTACACAACATCAAGCAGGCGGTAACATGGGGTAGCTAGGGACATACATTTTGTATGAGCAACACAACTCGGCAGTTTGAGGCATCAATTATTAACTGCGGTGGAAAAGACGAACGCTCGACTTTTTACATGTATTGTACCCGTTTATTTGGTTTATGGCCTATTTTTGTGACTTTTACCGTCGTTTTAACGTTATTTTTATGCGCATCTCGTCTTGGATAAGCGTACTACTAGTTATTGTACAATTAATGATACCGCGTAGCTTTTTAATTATTTTTTCGACGATTTTTATCTTGTTTACTCTTCGTGTTAAGTAGTTTTATGGAGATGTAATGGAATATCAGCATATGAGTAGTTTGCAACAGTATTCATGAATATTGATAGTGTCATTACGAAGCATTAAATTTTAACTACATATTAAAATAAATTATTTCCCTGTTGTGAACTACTTTACAAGTACTTAATATGCTGTTTTACATCTTAATCTTTTTGTAGCTATCCATTTAGTCGATATCGGTATACTTATCTATAATTTGCGGGTACAGCACTAAAGTTAATTTTACTTCTCAGCATTCAAAAGTCGGTTGCAATTGGAACCATTATTACGTAGTTTTCTTTCTATTACAAGTTAAGCATGGTAAGCCAATTTCCTCAAACTATTTACACATTCTAAAGGTCGATGGTCATTTCCCTGAAATCGTGTTCGACTATCGACAAATCGAATTGGAATCGTTGCACGATCTAACACGTAATGTTACCCACGTAGCAACATGGCCGCCCTAGGCATCTCGTTTTCTTTATTTATTTACTCACCCTGTTTCATTTTCTTCCTGTAATTCTTTTCCCTTGTATAAGTGAATATTAAAACTCCCCGAATTAGGGTGTTTAGAGCTGTTTCTTGAAATAACGTCTTTTCTCAACCGCTAAGAGTATGTTTTCCTATAACAATATACTCTGCGATTTAATTTCGCGAATACATTATTTGCAAAGGATAATGAGGTGTATTTTTCTTCGCATACAGTTCTGAATGGCTTGTGTTTCTTTCGGGTGCGTTCCTTCGAAGCTAAGTCTGTTGTCTCTTGTATAATTGCTGCTTGTAGGTTGTCTCCTTAGGAATTAGGAAACAAATCCGTTTGCCGATTGATACGAGGGTTCCAAGAGAGGGAGTGATGTGTTCCATAGTCAGTCGTTAATTTTTATTGCACATCGTCTTTTCTAATATTCCCGTACGATTAGGGGAGGAAGAAGATGTATTGATGCTGTCAAATTATGCAAATGACTGTCACCTGCTAAATATGCAGGCTACCTACCTAGGCTACCTTATTGTCATAGACTTATAAAAAAAGATGGACTCCGCGCCACGCATATCGAAAGTGAAGCACAGTAAGTTTGTAGAAACACGCCTCGCGCACACATTTACATCATAGTATGCCGACCGGCCGCCATTACGTGACACGAGCGACAGCGTCTTTGCGGGTACTCAAATCACGCACACATAGATCGGTACGGTGCTTCGCTTTCGATATGCGCGGCGCGGAGTCCATCTTTTTTTATAAGTCTATGCTTATTGTGCTCGTATTTAGTTGCTATATTTCAATAACAGACAAGTTATTAGTAATTAGATAAGTAGAGTAAAGAACATATAATGTTAGACACAAATAAATATCTTATCTGACGAGAGGTAATATATCTTTAACAAAAAAAAAAAATGAAGTCATCCATGTAAAACTACCAGTATTATGTCTGACAATGTAGGTAAATATCTTTTCTTAGACATAATAATTAATGTTTACTACAAATATAGTAAATGTATTTACAATACCAAAACATAAAGTTTTCTTACTTCATACAAACAAGTTAGAAAACTTAACAAAGTCACTTCCATCTGCAAAAAACCATGATTACGATACAAAGAATTTAAGGAACGAAATAATAACAAATTCAAAAGCCTATACATTATGCAAGGTGTTTTTACGAGAACATCTTGAAGTTTTAAAGCGCTCCCTGGATTTATTTGACTGTTTTGATAACTGCTGAGGGCAAAGTTGTAAAGTTTTATCGTTAGAACATTTTTATTGTCCGTGTGTTTTGAGATTAGCGAATTTTGGAGGCATATTTTGACGTACTGAAAATTTCAGTAATTGATTTATAAAATTGAAGTACGCCTTTATATTAAAGTCTTAGCTCGTTTTAAAGTAAAATATTTTTGTTATAATGGACGATTTAGTAAGTAAGTAACATGTAATTAAGACTAAATGTGTTAATAAAGAGAATGTTTAAAGGATGAGACATAATGGACAAAAGAAATAGATTGTGAATATCTTAGTTTATTTAATACTTTAAGCATAAAAATGTACAGAGGCAGGAATACCATAGGCATTTTCTATCAGTCAACCTTTAAGTGATCAGAGACAAACAGTGGTATGGGCAATAGTGAGAATTGAAGAATAAATATATCATTAAATATGAAGACATACATAAATACCTACCTATTAAAACTAGTTTTATCGACTGCTATCCAAGAATCAGTAAGTAAGGTAACCTCTCCTATATGATTATTACTACAATAGGTGCAATGAATAAAGAGGCGATCAAGTACCTTGTGATCTACGTGATTCAAGAGAACTTGAAAAGAAGGACGGCCAAATCGTACCTGACTACGAGGCGGTGGTGTACAGATATCCCATATATATGAAAAAATCTAGTATTTTTTAAGGTCTTAAAAAACATAAGAAATAGATATTTAAGTGGCCAGAAAAAAAAGCACTAACACTTTTTTTAATAGCATAATTTGCAAATTATTTAGAATAACATGTTCAGAACGCACCTTTGACGATTCATTTTGCTTAAGAAATGATTTAGTACTCAAAGATTATAATTATTCACGTTATTAGATGTAATTCAATTCTATATACTTGTGTATCAAACCAACTAGTGCTGTTTTTATTATGTATTGGATTCTTGTCATAAAAATAATTATGTGGGTTCATAGTAAGTATCAGCATTTTGTTCAATTGTGTACAACGGAACGTCATAATATGTCATCGTTGCGCGCCATGGATTGACAATGTCAATACTGTCAATTACAACGGGTGTCAATTTGACACTAATATACTGTAGTGTGTAGTCTTTGCACCCGGCGATCTCGCATTGTTGTGTTGTTGTTGTTAGTGTGAATATTGTGATACGTACTGTACTGTTTTGGATTTCCTTCTGTTTTTTGACCTTGGCATTGTTTTACAGACTGATAACTAGGTACCGCTTGTGACGATTGTTCTGTGCTTTTGAGTTCCGGACACCGATAACCTCAAAAGTAGTTTTTGCATTATTGAAAATCTTGGCTATTTAGATATTATTTTCGAAAAGGATGGTGTTTACTACATAAAACAATCAAATCCCACTATAATTTGCTTCTGTACACTGAAAATAAAACTCAGGTCCAGCTTCTATAGAAATTTAGCCGATGTTCTTTACCGATAAAACTTAGCGCCCAAATCACCGAACATAAAATTACTCCAAACCTTTCGCAACAAAACAGCTAAAAGTAACGTTAAATCAGCTTATTTAACCCCAAAAATTCATAGCCGCTAAACAGATTATTAGACACGATTTTAGGAGAGAGAAAAAAGGAAAAACTGTAGAGAGTTGGCCAAAGTAATTAATAAAGCAGATCTTAATTAGCTAGCATAAGTTTGTTAGAACCGACCGCGCTGGCGGGATAAGATAACACGAATGTAGATGTGAAACTGGAAGAGCTTATAGAGAAGAAAAATATTTACGCTTTTAAAGGCTACACTTATACGCTTTCTATTCTGGTATCCTGATCTTTGTAGTTGTTTAGAAAGCTGTTTATGAAGCAATTTTTGGCGAAGTTAAATAACGGAAAATGTTAGTCAGCTAGAGGTTTATAAACGTACTATTTGACTTGATGTTGATAGTGAATGCATACTAAAATAACCCGTTGTTTCTTCAGTAGTAAATATTCACGGGTTGCTAAGATGACTTTGATGATATTTGACCATATTTATAGCAATTCTTCTTTTGAACACATTCCTATTTTAATTTGCCAAACGCAAACATAGTCATAATTATTATTACCGTTGCCGCATCCAGTAAATGCACCATCCTTGTTATGCTTATAAAATAATCAGCCTGAAAATGCTAATTGCTACCCTCCACGTTTGGCTTATTTAAGGGAAGTTTAATTGTTACCCGCTTTATCTAATTATAAAGATGCAGACTCAACTCGAGGCGCGGTAACTAGTGGTGTTCCAAGGCGATAAAATTTTACTCGATAATATTAATTACAATATTGTGTCGTTTTAATTACTTTTAAAATGTTATATTTTATCTTTGAGATTAATGCAGAATGGAAAAGTGGTTTTAATTAAATTAGTTGGTTGATTCTTTTTTACATTGAAATATGAACAGAAAAGAATGAGACAGTTATTTTCTGATATTATAAAGCATTTACGTTTTATTTTTTAGGCTACATTAATAAGGCTAATTACGTAAAACTACAATTGCAAGGATTGTTTAGTGAAAATAATGTGCACAGGTTCTTGTAACGATATTAGTTGTCCCTGTATCAGAATTATTCAAATTATATTCCAAAACATCGACAAAAACTTATCGATATCGCAGCACCTCCCTTCGCCTCGTACATTAACCGTTCTAATAAAGTTCTTGCAACGTTATAATAGACTTAACGCTTTGTTCAATCATTCATTATCGTGCTACACACAGACCAGGATAATAAGAACCCTCCAAACATCCCAGATCTCCCCTTTCCTCATTAGAATCTTCATAACTGAAGGCGGTGGGGGAGATCTGGCAAAATTGGATGTTAGAAGTTCCACTTCAGGGTGGTCATATATCAGTCTAAAGTTTGAATTCAACGAATGAATTAACTTTATATTCATTTGAACGTCAGTTTTAATGAAACGTGAATTATTGTGGTACTTTCTGCGCTTATAAGTTAAAATGTGGTTTCGTGTGTGTTTGATATATAGTATCTTTTATCCTTTTTGGTAATTAAACACCTTAATTAATTCGCTAATGAATCCTACTGTAGCCTGTTCCACCAAAAGCCTCCTTTTTCAGATCGTGATATAGAGATTCAGTACTAGATTAACTGTAAATTTAAATCTATTGCTAGCTTAATCTTGGTCAAAATTAACAATAGGCATGAAAGTTCACGCCACAATTTGGCGCCACTTTGACAAGAAGGCTTCCATTTCGACAATGAATATAAAATATATGATGACGATCATCATTCGTTACATTCACGACACGGTTGGCGCAGTGGTTGAGCGATTGACTGATGCGCAGCATGTCGCGGGTTCGATTCCCGCACGGAACAAATATTTGTACGACCTACAAGTATTTGTTCCGAGTCTGGGTGTTTTTCTATCTATAATATGTATGTATTTACAAAAAAAAAAAATTATATAAGTAGTTTATCAGCCATCTCGTTACCATAACACAAGCATTAGGTTGCTTAGCTTGGGACTAGATGGCGTTGTGTGAAATGTCCAAGGATATTTATTTATTTATTTATTATTATTATTATTATTCATTCGTTCGTCATTTAGTCACGAATAAAGAAAATATAGGCACTTTGACACTTTTGACAGATGCCCGGAACCTTAGATAATAGATCTAGATCGAGCCACCGCGTGGCCGGTCATGAGACAGCAATATAATACTTTTTCTAGGTTATGTGGTATGACAAATGAAGTTTAACGTAAGAAATCTTCCATATTTTGGACTGAAATACATGTCAATATATATACGCACAATGCAAAAACACTCCAAAAAAGTTAAATTAATCAGCGCAAGATAAATTGTGACACAGTGAAAGTACTTTGTTTGGCTAACATTTGAAAGTTCGTCAAGCAAAAATACGGCACGCCGTAAGAGACAGAAGTTACGATGCTTTGTTTCAATTTTCCTATTAATTTCGTACATATTGTAGCATTAATAAATGAAAGATAAACATTTGCCACAATAATACGTATAATTTTAAAATAAGAAAAATCCGAGAATTAATAAAAATATAAAAAATACAAAATTAAAGTAAAAAATAGGTACTCCGCTTTTTAGGTTTAAATGTAAATAAAATGACAAAGATTTATAAGGAAATTTTGGGTTTCTTTTTAAAAATAAGTAAATTATGGTTATGGTGATTTATCAGTTTGTGGCGGCATCTACATCGCCACATATGAACTACGCATCAATGACATGACGTCACGCAATCCTGCATCGCGCAATTAGAGTTTACCACGCGATTAGCATATATACAACGTCCCGACATCAACCGTCGGGCAGTAGCCCACCAGACACAACACCCGTCTGGTCGGAGGATCCTCCCTTTTCAATAGAGGATGAGTGAACTTTACACCCTGTTCCTCATGCCTCTAAACTGGTGACCCCGAGCATGAACGTCAGCGCAGCCTTCGTGCAACTCCTTCAGCGTGACGTCATCAGCATCACTTCCTCAAGCTTTCGAGCGGCGAGTCACACAGCCAGCCAGCATCCACGGCTTCAACGGGTATCCTGACCACAGCATGCAGCGGACGCGCATTCCTGGTCATCACCTTCAGCCTCAACCTCAACCCAGCGCTGTACACTCCGACTCACTGGAGCATAACGCAGCGCCACCCCGACTCACGGGGGTATCACCGCAGACAGTTCCGACTCACCGTGAACTATGCGGCACCCGGTTCCGACTCACTGGAACCACAACTGGCACTAGCAAGCATCGCAAGATACACGACTCAGCCCACTATCGACCTCCGGTCTCCGGAGGGGAGTGATGTGGCGGCATCTACATCGCCACATATGAACTACGCATCAATGACATGACGTCACGCAATCCTGCATCGCGCAATTAGAGTTTACCACGCGATTAGCATATATACAACGTCCCGACATCAACCGTCGGGCAGTAGCCCACCAGACACAACACCCGTCTGGTCGGAGAATCCTCCCTTTTCAATAGAGGATGAGTGTACACCCTGTTCCTCATGCCTCTAAAAGTTCAAGTAAACGAGAAGAAACTTGGTCAAAAATAAAAAAAAGTCTGTCCTATAAAGGGTTGCAACGCTCGTAGGTTCGACTTATAGTACTATTCGACAATTTGATATGCAAATTTAGTTAAATCGCTATAATAATTTGAGGAGTAACAAATAAATCAATCAGACGTTAAATTATAAAAAAAATGCTAGGCTACATAGAAAATTAAACTACTAAGTAAAAAAATAATTAAAATTATCTGAAGTTGGTCACTCCGATTCCCGTTGCCATACTAATCCCATGATTTTTGTGAAATATTAATTTCTGTGAACTCATCAGGCTTTTGGTATAAGCCCTATTGTCTATTTATTGTTGATCCGTGATATACGTTAATACATTTTAATTCGAAAGAAACTACGTAAACGCGCATAGCGTCTTTTGATATACCAAACCAGATAGAACTGGTTCCACCCACGGGGCAGCGAATTTTCCGTACAGTACGTGCAAGCTGATGTGTGGTTTAACACCTTTTTTTGGCGTGGTGTGCTTTTAAGCCAACTTGCCAGGGCCGGTAGTCTCGACATTGTTAACGATTTTCGTTACGACATTCGTTAACTAATTACATGCTCTGTGGTCCTAATGGGCTCCCCTCGACCCTCGAGACGGGCAAATGGTAATAGTTCGATTTTATTAAAGACACACAGATGACACAGACACATCTTCGAGCCCGTTCCTTAAAATTTATCAGACCACAGAGCAACGTAACGATCGTTAGGGCAACGTTAATAATGTCGAGACTACCGGCCCAGCTCCGCTAAGAGATATGCAGCTACGAAATTATTTTTCCTGAATCCTTGGACCAACTTCAGATAATTTTAATTATTTATTTACTTAGTAGTTTAATTTTCTATGTAGCCTAGCATTTCTTTTATAATTTAACTGTCTGATTGATTTATTTGTTACTCCTCAAATTATTATAGCGATTTAACTAAATTTGCATATCAAATTGTCGAATAGTACTATAAGTCGAACCTACGAGCGTTGCAACCCTTTATAGGACAGACTTTTTTTATTTTTAACCAAGTTTCTTCTCGTTTACTTGAACTGATAAATCACTATAACCATAATTTACTTATTTTTAAAAAGAAACCCAAAATTTCCTTATAAATCTTTGTCATTTTATTTACATTTAAACCTAAAAAGCGGAGTACCTATTTTTTACTTTAATTTTGTATTTTTTATATTTTTATTAATTCTCGGATTTTTCTTATTTTAATACGTATAATTGTGGCAAATGTTTATCTTTCATTTATTAATGCTACAATATGTGTCTCACTTCTACACTTCACACTGTAATCATGGCAACGTGTAGAGGTTCAATGTCTTTGCCCGGACCAAACATCACAGTTACTGCCACCTAGTGAACGTCTTTTCAGAAAACCTTCAGTGATAAAAAGAAACGTCAATATGACTTATTTCTAATTAACATGGCTATTTACTATGAAGTAGGCTTATAATCCATTAATTTCCATATACAATTTCTTATAGAAACCACTGAAATCGAAGGCAGTAGGTACTGTTAGTTCTACGTCCTCCTACATAAAATAAATCTTCCCAACTTTGCCCTGCACATTATTAGAGAAGATATAAATTTGATACTGGCCACCATTAAATAAGCACCAACCTCCTTGTATCGACTAATTAAGATACCATTAAACTTTTTCAATGCACCCAACATGAATTTGCATGTAAAGGAACCAAGTAACACAAATACCAAACATCACCTTTGTAACAATGATGATAAAGTATATTTTCATTTGGATATTTGAGAAGGGTATGTTTTATAGATGAATAAAGCTTTTAAGCGGAGTCCACACGATATCGCGAACGCTGTTAAGTTAAGAGTCTCAATTATGTAAGGGCTTTATCGTAATTGAAAATTTTTCGTCCCGATATTCTTGTCTGCGTACTTAATAACGATTACGTTTTAAGTGTTCATTAGTGTGCACCAGGCTTTATGTTATGGTTGAATGGTTAACCAGCGTTTTTAAGAGTATTTAATGTTATGCGCTTAAGTAAAATGAAGATTACGGTAATCGGAATCGACAGTTCGCGAGTTAGCTTGAAAGAGTCATAATCTTAAGCGGAGTTTTAAAAACTTTTTTTTTTTTTGTTTTTTTGGCATTTCAAATATTTTCAAGGAATTTGATACGGTATTTTCTTATCGAAATCTTTTAGATACTTACCATTAAATTCGGTAGCACCGCCAAAAGACTGAACAAAAGTTTCGTTAAATAAAACTAAATATTGACTGTTAAACACTCTTAGGTTTAAAGTCGAGGAATTCCCATTTCGGAAAATTATTTACTTTCTTCAAATGCTGATTTAACTTCAAATTGACTGATTTCATTTTGGTAGCAGACATAATTATGTGATATATAGGATATCACATAATTGTTTTGTTTCTTACAATTATTACTGAAGACGTAGATATATGCCAATGACCTTGAGTGGTTAGCTTGCGTGTTCTGTGCTGAGCTCCCGCATCGCGTCGTACGTCCACCCATTAATAGGACTCGCATATCAAGGAGCGCTGTTCCAAATTAGACGCATTATTAATTTATTATACACAAAACAAAAGATATTATATTAAAACACGTACACTAAAAGATAAATAATTAAAGTATCTTTAAAATGGTGAAGTTTTCATAAAAATACGCTTGATATTTTTTGCGTGATTCTCAGTTTTTTTATCCGCGTTAGTCATAACTTTACAAATTAATTACACTATGTAATGTAAACATAATCTAAATTATTTACATATTAAGTTATTAGAAAAATACTCTAATTTGACGTATATTTTTTTAAATCACTATCACTTCTTGTTTAGATGTGATCTCCAATTTAAAATAATTAATAATCGGTTATCGTCGCCCTGACGTCAATAACCAGTAGATACTTCAATATATTATGTAGTAAATAAGAATGTTCGCTATTTTCAGTTAGGATTTCTTTATTCCAGTTTCTGACTGCTTCATAAATACTCAAAACCGCCAAACTCTCAAGTTCAAGAAGTCTCATATTCAGCCTTATAAATATTTTAAAAGCGTCGTATCGTTAACGCTAAAGTGTGTTCACCCCTTTTAAGTAAAGGCCGCTAAGAGTTAAGTTGTGGCTGTATTATCTAAGTACTTGTCTACTTATTACATCGATATAGTTTCATGGAGACGGTAGAAGTGCTGCGGAGAAGATTTGTGTGTCAAAACATATGTGCGTAGTTTCACAAAAACTTCGGGAACTTTTTTTTATTGACAGATAAAAAATTGTAGTTTTTCTTAAACTAAATACCTAACAAAAATAGGAAGTTGTTTATTTTCTAAGACTATGCTTTGTAAGACTTGGATGGAGGGAGCTAGTGGCTAAGTACCTAATAACAGCCGCACGGGGCGATCGATCAGGTTGGCCACGGTTGGTCAGTGGATCTTTACATGCCAAAACCCCTCCGTGCCTTGGAAAGCACGTTAAACCGTTTTGGTCCCGGCTGTCATTTGTGGATCTTTGACAGTCGTTACAGGTCGTCAGTAGCTCGAAAGTCTGAAAACCAGTCTTACCAAGGGGTATCGTATTACCCAGTAGCTGGTTTGTGGAGGTCAGATAGGTAGTCGCTCTATGTAAAATACTGGTATTCAGCTGCATCCGGTTAGACTGGAAGCCGACCCCCAAAATAGTCGGGAAAAAACTAGGCAGATTGTTGATTGCTTTGTATGACGTCCGCTTAATATGACGAGTTTGTAACTTCCCTTCAATTTCATTATAAACGGATTCTGCTATACCTACCTACTTAGTTCGCTGAAAGAAAACAAAGACATAGACAAATGTCTATGTCCATACCGATAAAATGCTATAATAAAGACAAAAACACTAAAGTTAACCCTCACCACAGTACCTAAATAAACAACAAAAGCCGTGTCGTTTCCAGCAAACCTTAATCTCTCTTTAAGGATGTTCTAAAATTACGACGACCCGATCGGTTGCTCAACCCATCCAAAGTTTGGGTTGTGGTTGCAGGCTGCGGTGGTATTCGTCATTACTCGCTGGTTCAAGGAGAAAATATGGTGACTTATAGTTTTTTGTTAAACAAATGAACGTAATAGTGTTGAGGTTGAAATGTACTTGGACAAACGAACTATGAGACATTGTCAAAAATTTCAAAAATCTGCGATCTGGCTCATGTTGCTTTTCTTTGATTCTAAACTGTGTTTATTACAATTAAAACCTTTAAAATTTTTCTTATTATTGGCAATTTAATATATTCTTGAATCTGTAAATAAGTAAGGTACCTATTGGTACTGCGCGGGATACAAAGCAAGTCCAAAATTGTCAGATCATATTCTTTCCTTAGATGAATATTGATTGATTCTTCTTTTTGATAGGCCATCAGTTCTGAATATTCGTTTCTATTTATTGGTCGACAGACCAAAATTAAATTAGTGGTCTATTTACTCAGCTCCTAAATATTAACACGAAATCTATCTTTATACGCAGTCCTCTAACGAATCACTAGTTTCAAATCTCCTTACAAAATGAAACGATAATAATCACAATCAATAACTACGGAACCCGACTAATCGTCCAACTAGTCACCCCAACAAATCACTCGACTAGTCGCCCCAACAAATACAGCGACAAGTCGACGAATAAATTATGCAAATGCAAGGCTCCGTGTTAAGAGGGTTGGCTTGGAAGTTATCAGACGGTGTACTTGACTCTGGAGATCAACTGCTCACTCAGAGAGCTCGGTGAAGCCGTTGGAACTGCTAATGAGATTGTATGCGACTTGGTAAAGATATGAGCTAAGTTATTTGAAGGAGGCAAATGTGTAGGCGGGGTAAAGCATGGGCTAGATGATTGTTGATTTTAGTTAAAAGTAAAGCATAACTTTGGATATCGTTTTATTGTTAATATAGAGTCGTTAAAGCTTAATTTTCTATTTTGCCTGCTTTCTAAAGTGGATTATGATTCATCAAAGTTATGGATGGTCAGTACATACCTGAGCATAGATATAAAAAAAATCTGTGGTATCAGCCACACAGCCATCAGTCCACTGCTAGATATAGGCATCTCCAATTATACGCCATTGTAATGAGCTCGATCCTAAACAAAACCAGTGGACACACTCAGGCTAGGTGAAGCGACACAGTGCTGTGGTTGATAATACGAAGATTTTTAACAAAAGAGCATCTGTTATCAATGTACTTGATTTATACTGTTTACTAGGAGAGCTCAGTGAAACCATTGGAGCTGCTAATGAGAATGTATGCGACTTGCCAAAGATATATGAGTAGAGTTGTTTGGAGGAGAAAGCGTGGTGAAGCATATATGGTACTGTTTTTGTGATTTTAGTTCTTCGATCAATAATAGCAACAGTGCTATTATTGATCGAAGTTTTAGTTAGATTAACATTGGTAATAGTTATTTGATGATAATGTCCTCTGGCCAGAGATCGCACAAGACATAGGTTTGGGATGAAAAAGGGGACGCCTTTGCCCAACAGTGGGACACAATGTAGTATAACAAAAACAAAATGTCTTTGTGCTTTATTTAAACTAAATTTTTTTCGTCATGCATATGTAACTTTAACCTGTCGATCGATCAGGTGAAGCTACGCTTGCCGTGGTTAGTCCGTGGATGGGTGATCATCTTTACACACCAAGACCCCTCCGTGCCTCGGAAAGCACGCTAAGCCGGGCTGTCATTCGTAATTCTTCGACAGTCTTTAAGGGTAGTCTAACGACCAGTGTTACCAAGAGGTATCGTATTACCCAGTTTCTGGGTTGTGGAGTTCAGATAAGCAGTAGCTCCATGTAAAAAACTGGTATTCAGCTGCATCCGATTAGACTGGAAGCCGACCCCAACATAGTTGGGAAAAGGCTAGGCAGTTTTGTACAAAATACATAAGGCAAAATTGTTCAGGTACACAGATGACACTCAAAGCACGGTTTACCAAGCTTTGCGATGTGGTTGTGTGATACCCAAACAAAGGATTAACTTTGACTCGAGGTCTCATGAGGTTCATTTTCGTGATTAAAATTATGTTGGAGTAACCCTTTCAAAGAATAGAAATAACCTCTACAATACGGTTTGTTAGCAACTGAAAGGAGAATTACCGATTTGTTGAAAACGTGACAACTAATAATATCAAGGTAATTGACAAAATAATTGCTTATAGCATGAATCTTTTTATCATATATCGAATTTTGCTGTTAATAGCTACAGTTTTTGTAGATCCATTATTAACTTTTATGTTACCTTTACGGATCAGCAGCTCTGCCAGGATCGCGGGTTATTCGAAAGAGTTACCCTGGCTCTGGCACAGGCAACTGAAGGAACACGGGTGGGTTTTAGTCAGTAAAAGTCTGACACGCCCTGCCGCTCCACCCAGAGCGGGAGAAGTCATTTGATGATTTCGCATCCACAAAAAAAATATGGGGTCAGCAGCTATACCGGTCACTGAAAAGTCTTTTGGTTCTTCCGGTATCTCAGTTCATAATCATCCTATAATGTTCCCACTGCTGGGACACAGGCCTCCTCTCTGTAAGAGGGAGTGGGCCGTAATCCACCACGCTGGACCTGTGCGGGTTGGTAGATGTCACCTGTCTTCGAAATTTTTGGTTCTAGGACATGCCGGTTCTCACGATCTTTTCCTTCACCGTTTTGAGAGCAGTGGTGATGAAATAATCTACAAAGTAAAGCGCCTGGCTGGGTTCGAACCTACGACCTGCAAGTTGAGGCCTTTACCACTTGGCCACAGGTACTGAAAAGACCGAAAATACGATCAAAAGATCATAATTATTTCTCATTGAATCGACATTACCGAAACGGACTTAGCTTATTAAAACCCTTTAAACCTACATCTATTTGAAGCAGTAGTTACTCTAAACTAATCCCTCCCACTAACTTAAGCGTAAAACTAATTCGCCTGTCGCCATTTAGATAGTCGTATTTAATTGACAGCGCTGACGTCACGGCCCTCGTCGTCAGATCTAACTCATGTATTATTTGTGTGGGCGCTGAAAGCTGTGGGCGGTAACCATAATTAGTTTGTGTTGGTGATATTTTGTGTCTATGTATTTAATTAATTTCGAGAATCATCCCTATATTTTTTTTTTTATATATTATAACCTTAAATCTATCTTTACAAGTTGCCCTAATGCGATAGTTAAGTACAAATCAGCTTAGTTCATTTTAATGTTGTCTCGGACCTTAATAGAAAAGTTTATTTTTGTTCACAAAATGTTTAAAACCTCGCCATATAGGCATTTTTTTAAAGATCTTAATTTATTTATATATTATGAGCACACCAACAGCACGGTCACTTACAATTCTTATTAAAATAACAAATAAAAATGGCAGTTTAGTAACCATGCATAACAGGTATGCATGACTTTCACATACGAAACATTAGAGACAATGGAGAACATTAAAAAGTTTGTCTATTAGAACTAAATGTAAACATCAATCATGTAAACATTAAATAAAATAATACTGTTCAATAAAATTCCTGATTTCTATTTCAACTTCACCTATTTTTTCAATATTTAAGTTTTAATTATGCCGGCTCTTATTTACCGCAGATACCTTAATTTTAAAAAGGATTTACGTCTGCCAACAAACTGCTATGCAGTTTGGTAAAGCTAATATTTGTTGTAAAAAAATATTTCTATGAATAATCACTTTTTAATTCTTTTTCACACCACACCTTACCTCATTCTCATAGTCCGACGGTACGGCAATCCGACACGACCAGAGAGAGATCTGGTGCAGGACCGGAACGCGACGGCAACGTGCTTTCCAAGACACTTCCGAACTCCGGACTGTTACTAAGAAATTCCTAATGGAAAAACCCAATATAACACTTTGCCCAACCCGGGAATCGAATCCATGACCTCACACTCAGCAGTCGCGCGTCCGACGGCATACGAAGGGTTTTAAATCTCCAACAAACATGACATCAACATGACATTACTATTCAACCATAAGTCATGCAAAGCAATAACAATAACTCCAGTACAGAATCCCCAATATTCAAACACTACAAAACAGTCTTATTGCCCTGTGATATCTACACGGATCTTATTATCACAATAATATATTATTTAATATCTACTACATAAAATAGTTAGCTGTGGACCGAGCCGTGATTCGTGAATTATTCTACCTGCCCATTAGTGTTCTGACTATTGACCGAGCTGGGCTGTTTACATGTGGTACTACTGTAATTAAACTGACTTATTGATGGTATGGGTAAAAATAGTTAATTGTATTAATAAAGTAGGTAACTATTACGAAAGCTCGAGAGGCGATTTGATTAATGGTTTAAATTTGTTTCTGCTGCGGATTTTTTTATAGACTTTGATGTTTGTCAAAGTTTTTTATAACCCTACTATAAGTGTATTTTTATTTTAAACTAGCGTTGCCTCCGGCTTCGCCCGCATGGATGCCAATCTATATAAAAAGCAAAAGTGATTGACTGATGTATCAACGCACAGCTCAAACCGCTGGGTCTATAGATTCCAAATTTGGCACGTAGGTTCCTTATGTGGTCTAGGGGTGCACTAAGAAAGGATTTTTCAAGATTCAAGTTGGGACATCCACGCGGGCGAAGCTGCGGGAAAAAGCTAGTACTTTACTATATGAATCGGATTTTGTTCACAATTTTACGAGTTTTAATTTTTTTGCGCGGAGCCCTTTTTCTTTTTGTAAAATAAAAGTAGCCTCAGGTACTCCTTATAAGATCAGCTATCTGCTAGTACCACTCCTGTCAAAATCGGTCCAGCCGTTTTCGAGATTAACCGGAACAAACAGGCAGACAAACAAAAATTTTAAAAATTGTTTTTTGTTATTGTACCGTACATACTTCCATAATTATGAACTTAGTAAAAAGCTGTTATTTTGACATTACAAACAGACACTTTAATTATTTTATTTATTTGTATATTTATTTGATTTACTGTAAGCTGTACTGAGCCGTGATTCGTGAATTATGCTACCTGCCCATTAGTGTGCTGTATATTGACCGAACTGGGCAGTTTACATGTGCTACTTCTGTAATTAAACTGACTTATTGATGGAATGGGTAAAAACCGTTAACTGTATTAATACCACAGAGATGTATTGTTGGGTTGGATCAGGCGATATCATTAATCGTTTAAATTAGCTTCTTCTGAGAATTAAGGATTACACTGTACCTAATCAATTGGGCATGGTACAATGACCCAAGTTTGGGTTTAAGAGTGTCGTGTGTATTTTTATCTCTTGGGACCATTAAAATCATTCAAATTGTATCGTGAAAATATCCCTGAATGCTTTGTAATGAATGATGGCGTATAATGACGACCCTGGTACACCAGGGTCGTCATTGTATCTAACCAGATTGTAAGGTATTTTATCACCATCATCCACAGTCCCACTTCACACCACTGCTGGACATAGGCCTCTCTTTTCTTGTGCCAATCCCCACCTTCCTATGTCAGTCTCATCCAGGTTTTGCCCGCGATGACAACAATGTCGTGCGCCCATCTTGCCGCCGGCCGACCGACATCTCGCCAAGTTTTTTTAAACCTTAAAAAAATTTATCAAATAAATAATGAAAATTTCATTATGTCACCAGCACCTTAATTCCCCTAACCTGTACACTCATCAACAAAACCCCTAACCCAAAATCTCTTGTTACAGACGCCAAACAGCAGAAGAGCGTGAAGCAGAGCGACAAGCAGCGAACCGCTTGATGCTCTCCCTTCAAGCCGAAGCCCTAAGCAAGGGCTACATGCCCGATGCACCACCGGGTTCAGCACAACTCTCCGCTTTACACTATCAGAACTCTGCAAATGCAGCGCAAGGACAGCCGTCAAATACCGCGTTAAGCGCTTTACAAAACCTCCAGCCATGGGCAGGCAATCAAAGTAACTTTATGAATGCGCAAGCGGCGACCGCCCCGCCCCCTCACCCCCCACCAGTCGCCTCGCCTATATGTTGATCGGAATTAGATGAGATTTTTTGTGAATGAATTATGTACTAGGAGTGTAAAGTGCTTTTTGAACTAGAGATGTTAAACACAGTGTTGAAAGTTGTAAGCTTGATAAAGCATCTGCAAGCTTATTGATCTAGAAAATATTTTGTAATGTTCATAATCTTAAACCAGTTGTCCATTTTATTTCCCAGGTATAAATTACAGGTCGAAATAAAGCTCTTTAAGAAATAAAAGTACAGTAAAGGCGTTGCCAAAAGTGCAATTGAAATAAAATTTGAAAATGCATTATAAATTCTAAAAGTTTACCGTTCTACTATCCCACTGAAATTTATTATAATCAACCTTGAAACTTCAAGACAAATGATTCATGCAATACATCAATTATTATGATATAATGAGCTTGCTTTTCCAAGTCTGTCTGGAACTAGTTTTGCATGTTGATAAGCATCAAATGTAATAAAATTATCATACATATAAATTCTTATAGCTATACTCGTATTTACTCAATTTGTTATTGAAATTCGCCTCTAGTCCATATTAATTACAATAAAAAATACCGAACTACTGTTATGTGAAGCTCATTGTATAATAAGTAGCAATAAATAAATAAAATTCTTTGTAAATAAACTTTATCAGTATTATAACTATAGTTATTTCTATGATAAATATTGTGTAATAGAATATGTTCTTTAAGTCTGCTTATTCGAAATGTAGCAAAAAATTTGTAAATTAATAATAGATTTAAAACAACGCATAATTAAATAGTTAAAGAAGTTTTTGTACAACATAACATTAATTTACTGGAAGAGTTTTTAAATTTCGTATTTATAACATGCATTTAAACCACGCAGTTTTGAAAATGGTGATTTGTCGTAAAAATTGACTGTGTGCACGATTGTATTTAAACCAATCATAATATTGTACAGACGCTAGCACGTCAAGCCAGCTGAAACTGTCAAATTTTCCCAATCAACCTTGAACCTAATACTTTAGCAATAAAGATGAAAATCTATTAAAGAATTTTGACAGATTGTAGTAGCTTGATGTGCTGGCGTCTGTACAAGAGGTTTGTAAAAATTCCCGGAAATTATTCAATAATTTCATCGTCTTTTTCGTGGATTTCAGTCGTAATATCTGAATTTATTCAGCCTTTAATTATGAAAAATGATAATGGCTCAGTCAATTCCTTATTCTATTAATGTTAGCAATATTAGAAAGATATGTTGTAAAAATATTGTAAATATTTAAGTAAGTTTATACATACAAAATACTCTTCGTATTTTATTTTTATTTTTCACTCGGATCTCAATATCTAACTTTTCCATTAAAAAATAAAAGTAAGAAAATATGTACTCTATAAAAAAAAGTTTCATCAAATAATCAAGACGCCTTATTTTTTATCTTATTTGTATTTTACACCTTTTTATAAACATCTCGTTTTATTTTAAAATACGGTTTTTAAATTTAAGAAAATTAACCGCTTTTAGATGTAAGTTAAAATGTGCATTCCAAGTAAACATTTGTAAATATTAAAATGTAATGTTATTAAAATAAGTGATAGTTTGTAAAGTAGCTCAATTCACTGTGAAATCTGTCTTAAATTGCGTCAATGTATTAGAAATGTAAATTATTGTATAATTGTCGAATTTTCATTGCGTTGGCTACATACACAAGGTGGACGTTTTAATAAAATATTGAGATATCCCTATGTTTTTTGTTTGATTTTATATTCTTCCCTGAGGTAACGTCAAATCTATTCATTCAATCTAGAAAGATTTTCGCGTAGCAGTTTGCTACGACGTAGCTCGTACACACGGCTACACATCAAGCTATATATTTCCAGTTTACACTGACCTCTCACTGTAAGGAAATCCTATACAATGCGAGATCAGCTTATACTGGAAATGTATAGCTTGATCTGTAGCCGTGCGTACACAAAATTACGGTATGTCATCGTATTGCGAAAAAAATGTCAACTGTCCTTATATAACATACATAACTTTAATACCTACTCGAGCCAAATGTATGGGACGGCTGATTATTTTTTGGCTATTGTGATGTTGGTCCTATGGAGAAAGTTGTTCAGTTTGATGGTCTGTACCACAACCAAAAAATATGACCACTCCTTTCTGTTACATGCAGTATATCAATCTGCCTAGACTTTTAGGACTGCCTATCAACACAACCCAGTAACTGGGAAATATGATACCCTTTGATAAAACTGGTTGTCAGACTACTCACTTAGTTTTAAGACTTTATTAATATTTATGTGTGATATAAATACTAACGAAGGGGAGCTCGTGGCTAAGTAATTACCTACTCCTGCACGGATCGATCCTACAGGTCTACGGAAGATGGTATAAGTAAGGTACTAAGGGAGGTCTGGTTCCTATTAGTGTGGCTGACACTAGCTTGGCCACCATGGGGGATTTTACTTTTGATAACACAAAAATTTAGTCGTTAATTAGTCGAAATTTGTCGCCAAATATCAGAATTTGTCGGTCACTGGTTCAAAAGTTATAAGGGGTCATTGGTGGCCGATCTGGAGAGAGTCTCCCCAGCTTGGCCACGTTTATATCTCAAAAACTAGGGCACCTAGCGAAGATTTGTTTTCTCCCAGATTTAGTCGCTAATTAGTCGAAATTAGTCGCCAAGTCACAGATTTTTAGTCGGGTCTTAGTTTAGAAGGTATAATGAGTTCAATTTTTAAGTATAGTTCAAGAGCTAGATTGAAGAGTTTACGATAAAATCTTTGATCTAGCTCTTGGTCTATACTTAAAAATTGAACTCATTATATCTTCTAAACTAAGACCCGACTAAATCTGTGACTTGGCTACTAATTTCGACTAATTAGCGACTAAATCTGGGAGAAAACAGATCTTCGGCTAGGTGCCCTAGTTTTTGAGATATAAAGGTGGCCAAGCTGGGGAGACTCTCTCCAGATCGGCCACCAATGACCCCTTATAACTTTTGAACCAGTGACCGACAAATTCTGATATTTGGCGACAAATTTCGACTAATTAACGACTAAATCTTTGTGTTATCAAAAGTAAAATCCCTGATGGTGGCCAAGCCAGTGTCAGCCACACTTCCTATTATGCAACTCCATAATTATTTTTGAAGAAGTTGAGATGGTAAAATATTTACTCGACGTTCCACCAATATGATGTGATCATAAAATTATAGCATAGCATAAGCATAATCAGCTTATAATGTTCCCACTGCTGGGACACAGGCCTCCTCTCGGTGAGAGGGAGCGCGCTGTAATTCACCACGCGAGCCCCGTGCGGGTTGGCAGATGTCATATGTCTTCGAATTTTTGGTTCTAAAGACATGCCGGTTTCCTCACGGTTTTGAGAGCAGTGGTGATGAAATAATTTACACAAAGTAATTCCCCTAATAAAACAATGGTTAGACCTGCTGTCGTGTATGGATCAGAATGTTGGGCCACAAAAGGGATGAATGAAAAGCAACTGCATGCAGCTGAGATGAATGTGTGGTGTTACACGAATGGATAGAATAAAAAATGATTACCTACATAAGAGGCAGTTTGAAAGTGGCACCGGTGACTGAAAAGTTTTGCGGAAATCGGTTGTCATGGTATGGGCATGTGATGCGGAGGAATGAGGAAAATGTCGTGAGGAAAGTTTTGAGTATGAATGTCGATGGCTATAAGAGTAGGGGAAGACCAAAGAAACGATGGATGGATTGTGTGAAAGATGGCATGGCTACAAAAGGGGATGACTACCGAGATGACGAATAATAGAGAAGTATGGAAAAAAGGAAATGTTGCGCCGACGCCAAATAGATTGGAATAAGGGCAGGAGAATGATGAAAAAGTAAAGCGCCTATCTGGGTTCGAACCTACGACCTACAACTCGTAATTCGCGGCCGTTACCACTACTGTGTCACCACTGCTCTCATCATAAAATTAATGTCTATCTACCTGCCCTACATATGAGTATCGTGAGTCAGCAATAACAGTCTGATGATGTAGTTAGTACATGTTACGATTACCTAAATAAAAAAAAAAAACAAAAAAAACATAGTCAGAAAACAAAGTTGTTAATATTTTTCATCGCATTTCTACAATATACTCGTAACGTACCTAAAAGCACTATGTAAGTATTTGTCTCTTAGAGGTATGAGAAATAAATAACCACATTAAATCAGCGAACCCACATCGTGAGATTATATTGATTGCCTTGTAAGGAAAACCCATATTGCTACAATCGCCAGGAGATCCACCTAGTTACAAAATAAATAATAGACTCTCAAAACATCTATAGTTTTCCTCATACTTCTCAAACGTACTAATATAGATGAGGCCTGTAATCATAAAATCATTGCCAGACTTAAAAGAAACCGACCAATAAAACAAAATACAGTAGGTATTACTCGTCATGTTTGAAGTATAAAAAAGCGGCGCCCCACCAAATTACACACTGCAAACGGAAAACAATTGTCCACAAAACTACTAAACGAAATCGATTTTAAACAAAAAATGCCCACATTTCCGTCCTCAAACGAACGATTTAACGACAATTAGACCTCCATTTTGAAAAATTTAATACAATTTTAATACCAAGAAGGTTTGATATAATAACAAAACATTATATGGAACGTGACTCCTGTGCTATTATTATGACGTTTTGTTTTATGAAGCGGAAAAAAAACTAAACTGATTGTTTTTGTTAACCCTAATAATCTTTTACCACGAAATGTTCAACTGTACCCAAGATCACTTTGCTCCAAATCCATTGCCGCTTCAGTATTGACGCAAATAAAACGACCCTGAACATAAGCAGCAATGGTCATTGAACCATTCGGAACCGCAGTTTCAATTGAAGAGTTACAAAGTATTGGGTGCATATCAAGGTTAGTCCAAATGATATTTTAAAGGATGTCTCCATATAATCGATGTTTAGCGATGAAAATGATTCGGCGTCGATTATAAGTCACCTTATTGTCGATATGATCATAATGATGTATCATTATTTTCATTAAAGGTTGCACGAATATCTTCGTTTAACTATTGAAGTTAAAGTTCTATGTAAAATGACAGTGGTTTTGTTAGGTGATTATGATGGAAAGTGTTCTAGAAGAAAAAAGTATTATCGTCATCATTTCAACGAAAAGACGTCCACTGTTAGACATAGGTCTGGACCAAGCATCATCAAGCACCGCCACTTCAACCGGTTCTGTAATTTTCTCATCCAGCAGATTTTTATTACCTAAATACGTTTGGTCGCGTATGGTCAAATTCGCAATCAGTCAAATTCATGAAAATCGTAATCCGTCAAAATAGCAAAACCGTCAAAACCTTTAGGCGCGATTGGTCCAATTCGCGGTTGGTCCAATATTAACCTTGGGGTGCCCTTCACTCAACATGCTGAGGATGCAAGAGCAAGCCGAGGTTAGGTTTGGTAAGGTTCGACCGGTTAATTTGACCGTTCGTTATTAGAAAATTCTGTAAATTCGACCATTCGCGATTTAGACCAATCGCTATTTTGACAGTTCGAGATATGGACCAATCGCTATGTTGACCGATCGCGATTTTGACGGTTTTTCAGTCACATGACCGTTTGCGAATTTGACCATACGTGACGAACTTCATTTCTACTGGCGCCTTCACCGAACTCCGTCAGTTCAAAGCAAGTTAGACATCTTCTAATCACACTCGTTCCATTGAACACCTATATCTCATCCAACACGTTAATAAGCCCAAAACGTTGAAGTCTATTTGGTGTCACTGCCTTCACCGTTGACTCCACTGCCTTGTAGTACATCAATTTCAGTGGGCTCGTGGCCAACAAGAAAACGCCCGTCAAAGTCAAAGTCAAAGTCATTTATTTGCTATAAATGCGGTAATACAAAGGTGGTATAAATATTCTTGTGCGATGACACATTTTGTCATATTTTGGCATGCAAATATTAATGGTAGGTAAAGTGCATAATTATATAAGCAATATCTAAACAAACAGTTGAATAAAATAACAATTCGGAACATGAAAATAAGTTTTCAAAGTACAACTTACACAACCAATAAAAAAGAAGAAAATACACGTTTGGCACAACATAAAAATTAACAATAAAATTATATCTACAATCACGAATTTCAATAATAGGTATTCAATAATCTACGCATTCGTACAAAGCATTCGTCGTTGTATTATGCTGCATTTACTGTTACGAGAACCTATTACGAGATTATAGTTAAACCTCTTATTTCCATACAAATAAGACCACAATCTCCTACAGGCATCATTGTATTATGAACAAGAAAATCTCGAACAACAGTCAAGTTCTACAATTTTGTCTCCAAATACAAATTGCCGGTATCCATCTAAAACAGCCATATTAAAATAATGGACCCTCAAAAAAGCTTTAAAACTGTTTTTTTTCTCCATCGCGTGACGTTTTGTCTCAAATTAGTTTACAAAAGTCGCAAGGGCACCGCTGACGGGAATCGAAGCAGGGACCATTATAATAGGTGTAGCGTGCAAACTGTGCTACTAGAGAATGTAGTGATGGTGGATTGGAATGGCGTGGTTTTGATCATCATTTGTTTTATTTATTTGAAAGAAGAATACATTTGAAAGAAGAATGAAACAAAAGAAAATCGTTTTATCACTAATGCTTAAAAGTTAGCAGACACAAGGCATGTCTTACTGTCTTACTGGGTGTTACTGCTTGAGAAAACTGAGGGATATTTATAAGTTTTTGGGTTGTCCCAAACAGTAACCCAATCGTGGCAGACCGTTGCAGCACCCAAAGCTTCAGTTTACGTTCTCATTACTTGTTAAACTCCTTTTCATTTTTAACTTCAATTGAGTCAGTAATTCAAACTCAAACTCAAAGCATAGATATTTCAAGTAAACCATTTACACGCACTTTTGTAAAGTCAAGGAGTCGGTCAGTCAGAAATATGAAGCTAGTTGCCCATTCAAAAGCAGTTACTCGGCAAACCCCGACAGCATAATTAGAACCGTAGGTAATCATTACAAACTATTGAATATGATTGTCCGTTATGCTACTGAAAAGCTATTTTTTTTTAAATATTATATTTTGGATAAGTTACAACAATCTACAACACCCCTGCTATACAAATGAACGCGACAGTTTGACATGCGCTTCTTTGCGACTCGCAGCTAATTCGCTGTCATATCGTAACACGACAACATAATTTGACTAGTTCCATTAACTACCGATAGTTGGTTATATTAAGTTTTTTTTTAAATTAGTAGGTATAAGCCGTGTTATGTAAGATGACATTGGTAGAAAGTCCGAATCAGGGTAGTCACTGATGTAGCTGCTGGAATACGTTCTTGGGAGACTTGAGGCTTTCGGGAGTAAATAATCATTTTTAGGGTCCCTACCCTACGATACATTAATAATAATACCAGTACACAACAAAAATTTTCAAATCTACAATTCATCAAAATTGTTAAATTGTAGAAAAAATTGCGTAACACAGAAATTACAAATATTATGTAAAGTTACAACATACAATCTACAAGTCACTACAATTTACATAACATTATGTTTGTAAGGTTTTTCGTCGCTTAGAGTATTGTGGTACAGACACTTGTAAGATTTACAAATTTGGAAATTGTAATTGTTAAGTTTTTTGGTATAGTTGGGGCCCAGGTGCGGTACATTGTTGATATTTAATTTTTTCACGAAACATATTTTGTGATTTCTTTGATTTTTTTTTTACTTTGAATTTCACAATCACCTGCATAAGGCAGGTAGGTTGGCATAGACCGATAGACGACTCCCGAGAAGACTCTTCAGTGTTTGTGTAGACAAATCATCGAGATCAAACTTACACTTTAATTAAATTAGGTATAACTATATTTTAGCATTAGTATAACTATATTTTTGTAAATTCTATACATAACTTTATATAAGTGGAAACTTGTAATTGGCCTTCTTCTACATATTTATTCTGATTACTTGAATGTTTTAGCTGTAAGTTTTCTTAAAATTAATAAAATAAAATAAAATAAAACTCTCCAAAGAAGAAGAATGAGAATCTCGTAAGACTACTTAGAGCCCTCATTTCCACAAAAATAAGGAATCAACCCAAACCAATTAAAACATTATAAAATTATCCGTTTCAAAAGCTTAATTATTACCGTCCTTAAGTAGGCGAGGCCCGTACTCACATATTTAGTAATTTAGCACAATAGTGGAAAGCAATTAGCCAGTAAGTGAGACTGATTAGGACTGCATCAAATATAATCTCGGGCTGGCGTGCAATTTGAGGTGAGGGGAGCATGGAGCTAGGATTCGGTTAGAGTGGGTATTTTTGGACCTATTATTATGGAGCTGGTTAAGCTACGCTTGCCGCGGTCGGTTCGTGAATGGGTGACCATCCTTACATCCCCCCGTGCCTCGGAAAGCATGATAAGTCGTTGGTTCCTGCTGTCATTCATAGATCTTTGACAGTTGTTACGGGTAGTTAGAAGCCCAAATAAGGGTTATATCACCATGTTACAAACTAACTGGGTTGTAGATGTCAGATAGGCAGTCGCTCCATGTAAAGTATTGGTATCCAGCTGCACCCGGTTAGACTGGAAGCCGACCCCAACATAGTTGGGAAAAGGCCAGATTGATTTGTATTGAGAAGTACCTTCTGTTTATTACAATTATGTTGATGAACAGGAAGGCTTGATAGAAAATGTATGTACTATTTGTCGGTGGCCGATGTGTTGCCTTACATGTGGATATACAATAGCACTCAGGAACACTGCAACACCGCTTGGATTTTAGTATCGATATATTCAGCTGATGAGATTCATTTAAAACACTAGAAGAAGTGCAGCTGATGATTTAATTGCTCTGATGGTTTGTCTGTCCATGTCATATAACATTTTCTTCTTAATGCGTAGTGCATTTACACACTATTTTAATGACTGCTAGGCGAAAGCGCCTTACGGTTTCTGCAATTTGCAAGACAATATTATGATATGTTGATCTAAATATTTATTTATAGAATTATATTCATAAATATTATCAATACAACTCTCTAAGTTCATATTACCCTATTAAATGACTATTTCATGAATTCCAATTCTAACATATGGAGTTGTATTGCTGATTCTAATGATTATAATTCTGTAAAGCCATATTAGTGTCTGTTACGGCCGCGAATCATATTTTAATCAACATACAACCTGACAGTGACCTGCAAATTGCAAAAAATGTAAGCTCATCCGCCTTAAGGCTTGTCCGCCGTAAAAAGCGTGGTCACTGTCGGACTGCATAGAAAAGAAAGAGAAGCGCGATGACACAACGCTTGCAAAATATGAAGTAATTACCGATTTACAAAAAATCTAGGGATTGGACTAAAAAAGTAATCACATGAAATCATTCCTTATTTTGTAAAGAACTGTACAAATTTATGAACACTTTTAATGAAAACTGTAGGAGTAATATGGTAAAAACTCGAAAAAATAGACAGAAATAGACCTGGGTTTAGGCTTTTTTTTCTTAAGTTCTACAAACTAAAATAGATTTTAAGACATATGAAATCATTTCTTATGTATTCTAGATTATTGTGTATTTTTTTCTATCAAAAAGGTGCTACAGTTACTGTAAAAAATGGAAACAAAGTTACTTATTTTGGCCGTATTTTAGGTAGGACAAGCCTTAATGAACTTCCTCAGTAGTAGCCCGTATCCTGCTTCTATGCCCGATTGAATGCAATAGGCACGCACTATATTACACGTCACGGAGCTGAGCCATGCAACACACCTCTGAAAATACAGATGTGATGTTATGTTATCAACTTATCTCAAAGTTTAAATCAACCAAAATAAGTTTAATATTTACTCCTTCTATATACCTTACTAGTTCCACACACAATTTGTCGCTTGACACGAGCTCATTACCAAACCACAGTGCACAGCCTTGCACTGTGTGACCGACACTGTTAATTCATACGACACTGCGACACAATCAATTTAGAACGAATGTAGGTAGTGAGAACTGTGTTGCTGGGAGGTAAAATGTGTAGGTGATTAATATTGATTTTAATCATGTTCGTTCTTTCTATTTCCCTTAGTAGCTCAGCACACAATTTGTCGCTTGACACGAGCTCATTACCAAACCACAGTACACAGCCTTACACTGTGTGACCGACGACGCTGTTAATTCATAAAACACTGCGACACAATCAATTTAGAACGAATATAGGTAATGAGAACTGTGTTGTTGGGAGTTAAAATGTGTAGGTGATTAATATTGATTTTAATCATGTTCGTTCTTTCTATTTCCCTTAGTAGCTCAGCACACAATTTGTCGCTTGACACGAGCTCATTACCAAACCACAGTACACAGCCTTACACTGTGTGACCGACGACGCTGTTAATTCATAAAACACTGCGACACAATCAATTTAGAACGAATGTAGGTAATGAGAACTGTGTTGCTGGGAGGTAAAATGTGTAGGTGATTAATATTGATTTTAATCATGTTCGTTCTTTCTATTTCCCTTAGTAGCTCAGCACACAATTTGTCGCTTGACACGAGCTCATTACCAAACCACAGTACACAGCCTTACACTGTGTGACCGACGACGCTGTTAATTCATAAAACACTGCGACACAATCAATTTAGAACGAATATAGGTAATGAGAACTGTGTTGTTGGGAGTTAAAATGTGTAGGTGATTAATATTGATTTTAATCATTTTAATTCTCGTTCCTTCTATTTCCCTTAGTAGCTCAGCACACAATTTGTCGCTTGACACGAGCTCATTACCAAACCACAGTGCACAGCCTTGCACTGTGTGACCGACACTGTATACGACAATGTGATACAATCAATTTTAGAACGAATGTAGGTAATGAGAACTGTGTTGTTGGGAGTTAAAATGTGTAGGTGATTAATATTGATTTTAATCATTTTAATTCTCGTTCCTTCTATTTCCCTTAGTAGCTCAGCACACAATTTGTCGCTTGACACGAGCTCATTACCAAACCACAGTACACAGCCTTACACTGTGTGACCGACGACGCTGTTAATTCATAAAACACTGCGACACAATCAATTTAGAACGAATATAGGTAATGAGAACTGTGTTGTTGGGAGTTAAAATGTGTAGGTGATTAATATTGATTTTAATCATTTTAATTCTCGTTCCTTCTATTTCCCTTAGTAGCTCAGCACACAATTTGTCGCTTGACACGAGCTCATTACCAAACCACAGTGCACAGCCTTGCACTGTGTGACCGACACTGTATACGACAATGTGATACAATCAATTTTAGAACGAATGTAGGTAATGAGAACTGTGTTGTTGGGAGTTAAAATGTGTACGTGATTAATATTGATTTTAATATGTGTTACTGTCGTATCTACATAATTTATTATGATAGTCTCATAAGCATAAGTAGCCTATCACCACTGGCAGAATGTTTTTTCGCGATTTCAGGTTTTGTCCCAAAGTAAAAATTGTTCATAATGATGAGTACAATGACCTCTGAAGAGGTTGTGCGTTACACCATGTAAGTAGGGACAAAACACTCAAAAATACTATTCATTGCATTAACAATTTAACCGCAATCTGAAATCGCTTAAAAACAGAACACACATACAAAGCCTAGACTCAAAGCAAAGTACAGTCTAAACGAAAACCATTTAATATTTCATCAGGCAACTTTTCAATGTTAAAAATTCTACGTCCCCCCTATTATTTTCAACACCCTTACTCGATAACGCTTTTATGTTCCCCCTGAAAGAAAAAAATGAAATAAAGAGTAAATTTTAAGTTAAAATGGACTTTGACGGATGATGGCTGACCCGCACCGTCTTGTGCTACAATATTCACGACGTGTCAACGGTGATAGAGTTCGGTACACTTGTGGACGAGACTGTACGTAGATGTTCAGTTGTTAAGATATAAGGGCTCCACTGCATTGTCCGTTTTTGGTCTTGTCAATATTGTTGCTTGAAGTTAATTTAACAATTGGTATCAAATGTTAAATTAACTCCAATTCTTTGTTTTAGGTTCTAAGAAGCCGTTAAAATTGTTGTGCTTAAAGATAGGTAAAGAGCAATTCTTATTATAAAACTACTCATCATCATCTGCCTAGCCTTTTCCCAATAATGTTGGGGTCGACTTCCAGTCTAACCAGATGCAGCTGAATACCAGCATTTTACATGAAGGGGCAGCCTAATCTGACCTAAAAAACCGGTCAAGTGCGTGTCGGACTACGCACAATGAAGGGTTCCGTAGTTGGGATGAAATTATCCCAAGAACAAACTTAACATTATAGTTGAAAAACATGTTCTCCCGTACATTCCAACAGTAAATGTAACTTTGTACTCACAATATTCAGAGATTTACAATGTTATTTTAAGAAGATAAACTTCTCATAGGTTTTCCTGTAGTCTACAGGTAAAGAACTATTTTCGGTATTTTTTTCAAAATTTTAGGTTAAGTAGTTTCGGAGATAAGGGGGGGAATGGTAAATTTTCGTCTATTTTCTTAAATAACTTTAAAACGATTTATTTAAAAAATATATTTGAGACCCTCATAGTAAGCCCTTTCATTTAATATATCACACGATACAGTTTACAAAACTTTTTTTTTTTAATTTTCTTATTTGCCCCCTAAAAGTGACACCTATATTCAAAATTCATTTATTTACTTTAACCGTACGTGTTTGGGTCATAGAAATCCATATGTGTACCAAATTTCAACTTAATCGGTCGTTGTGGGCTGCAAATCTGCAATATTGTCTATAAGTTTTGTGTATTTCCTTTTCTATGTTTTATATTGTAGCTGTTAGTTGTTCCTTATAAATAAAATAAAATAAAACAAAAATAAACATAAAATTAGATTCGGAGCAAATTGGCTGTGACAGACGGACAGACAGACAGACGGGTTCCATTTTTTCTTTTTGAGGTACGGAACCCTAAAAAAACACCATCAACCGATAGAAGATTCACCTCGTGACTTGACCTTTTGAAGATCGCACGATAGTCGAAAATTATGGAAGGGTAATATTGCCTTGTGAGCCTCTTTTTAACCGACTTTTCAAAAACAAAAAGGAGCAGGTTATCAATTCGTCGCGTATATATTTTAAATTATCACTCAGCACTGACTGACACTCGGACTGATGGTATCCATCAGTCCACTGCTCGACTTAGGCCACTTCAGCCAATTAACCGCCCAAAGACGTTTTAACAATAAAACTTCTCGTTCTTGTCCCTGAATGGGTTAACTTGATTCCTATTCGTTACTTGCAAACTTATAATAAGAGTAAATAAGGTGAAACTAAATGTTTCACCTATCAATTCAATTCAATTCAAACATTTGTTTCGGAAGATTTCCATATCATGTTAGTATTAGTACTTACAAAAACTATATTAGTAACTTAGTACTTAGATCTAAACTCCAAAACAAAAATCAAAATTAAAATCAAAATTAAAATCAAAATTAAAATTAAAATCAAAATACTAATCAAGATCAAAATCAAAATTAAAAATAAATCAACAAATGCACAATAAAAAACAAAATCAAAATTAAAATCAAATTAAAAATCAAAATTAGAATTGGAAATAAAAATAATCAAAACAAAATTAAATTCCCGGTGTGTCTGTCTGTAATCTAATCATGCAAATTTTTGAGCCACTTCCCGATTTCCGATTAATTTGAAATTTTATGTAAATCGGTCTGGTCCTAGATGATATCCAGACTAATAAAAGCTTGTTTCAATTTTTTTTTTAACTGTTTTCTCGTTGAACGACAAATCGAGCATGTGTACGTATAACCCTAAAGGTCACTGTTTATTATGTTTATATATTGATGTTCTTCTATATCAGTATGTGTCATTAGAAAGTTGTATTTGTGCCTCTCATAGAGAAAAGGTGAAAAGGTTAATGATGTGAGTATGGTATTTTGTTTTATAACCGGACTAGCTTTTGCCCGCGGCTTCGCCAGCGTGGATGTCGGAAAATATCCCATGGGAACGTTCATGTGGAAAACATAGGGCATATCCCTAACTTAAGAAATGCTTGTTTTCCCCTACAAACTTTCATCCCTTTTATCACCCCTTGTAGGATTATGTTTTAAGACAAAAAGTAGCCCATGTCCTTCCCAGGATGCTATCTATAGCCTTGCCAAATTTTATCGAAATCCGTGCAGTTTTGTAAATTTTAAAATCAACCCCTATTTTACCCACTTAGAGGATGATTTTTAAAAAACGCTGACCCGCATATTTCTTAACTTCTTACCAATAGCATAAATTTGTTATCCCTAACTTAAGGAATACTGGGTTTCCCTTACAAACTTTCATCCCCTATATCACCCCCCATAGTTATATTTTTGAAAAACATAGTATCCTATGTCCTTTCCCAGGATGCTATATAAAGCCTTGCCAAATTTTGTCGAAATCCGTGCAGTTTTGTAAATTTTAAAATCAACCCCGATTTTACCCCCCTAGGGAATGATTTTTCAAAAAATCTGAACCGCATATTTCTTTATTTCCTATCAAAAGCATACATTTTCATTTTCACATTCCTAACTTAAGAAATACTGAGTTTCCCATACAAACTTTCATCCCCTATATCACCCCCTGTAGGATTATTTTTTAAGACCAAAAGTAGCCTGTGTCCTTCCCCAGGATGCTATATAAAGCCTTGCCAAATTTTATCGAAATCCGTGCAGTTTTGTAAATTTTAAAATAAACCCCTATTTTACCCCTTAGGGGATGATTTTTCAAAAATGCTGAACCGCATACTTCTTAATTTCCTACCAATAACATAAATTTGTTATCCCTAACTTAAGAAATACTGGGTTTCCCTTACAAACTTTCATCCCCTATATCACCCCCTGTAGTATTGTTTTTGAAAGTATCCTATGTCCTTTCCCAGGATGCTATATAAAGCCTTGCCAAAGTTTGTCGAAATCCGTGCAGTTTTGTAAATATTAAAATCAACCCCGATTTTACCCCCTTAGGGGATGATTTTTCAAAAACGCTGAACCGCATATTTCTTTATTTCCTATCAAAAGCATTCATTTTAATTTTCACATCCCTAACTTAAGAAATACTGAGTTTCCCATACAAACTTTCATCCCCTATATCACCCCCTATAGTATTATTTATGAAAAAAATAGTATCCTAGGGCCTTCCCCAGGATGCTATATAAAGCCTTGCCAAATTTTGTCGAAATCCATGCAGTTTTGTAAATTTTAAAATCAACCCCTATTTTACACCCTTAGGGGATGATTTTTCAAAAACGCTGCACCGCATATTTCTTTCTTCCTATCAAAAGCATACATTTTAATTTTCACATCCCTAACTTAAGAAATACTGAGTTTCCCATACAAACTTTCATCCCCTATATCACCCCCTGTAGGATTATTTTTGAAGAAAAAAGTAGCCTATGTCCGTCCCCAGGATACCATTTATAGCCCTGCCAAATTTTATCGAAATCCGTTCAGTGGTTTAGGCGTGAAAAGGTAACAGACAGACAGACAGACAGACAGACAGACAGAGTTACTTTCGAATTTATAATATTAGTATGGATATATTATGACTTGTACACACCTCAGGATAGATACTACTTATTCTTTGAAAAGATTTTTTTTACTAACTTGGTCTTCAAAAGATAAACTTTTTTTTAAATAATTAGACATGCTAAATGGAAATTCAATATCTAGGCTAATAGCGCAAAGTTATTTCTTCCGGGAAAGCAAATAATACATTTTTTTAAAAATTACTTTAGAGAAAATATGATTGAATCGAGGTCGCTATGGAAAAGGATGCCTGGAACTTGGGAGATTTGGGGGCGGCATGTGTTTAGCAGTGAGACAGGGTTAGATAGGTAACTAAAAAAAAACAAAAGAAAAAAATATTTTAATAACAAATTATAGTCACACAATTACTCTAAGTTCAAACAGATTCTTATCAAACAAAGAGATACAAAAATATTATTTGACCCTATATAACATCACAAAATTTCCTCTCAATTATTTAATCCTGTAATCGCAAACCCGTGCGAATTCAACTAGCCGAACCAAAATAAATTGTCCAATATAAGATGACTCCTCCCTGTAAAACATTTATCCCTGATACTCCCATTAATGTAGGAGAAGAGAAGGGAGAGGTAGGTCAAGTTATGGGGGACAAAACAGCCCCAACTAATGATATTCTCAAGAGAGAAGTTATAAATGTTTGGAGATCGTCACACGAATTTGATACAGTCCCACGCTTCAGTGATGATAGTGATCTAATATTTGATGGACATGATATTTAGTGACAGATTAATGAAACTTTAAATATGTAGGATGTGCTAAAATGATTTGGAGAATCTGATAATGCTTATGTGAGTGTGAATTGACATTCAGTTAATCCTATAATTGTCAATGTAGATTGTTGTATTATTGATTTTCTTTTTGCTTCAAATTATACATTAACTGGGTTGAAAAAGCCAGCCACTGTCGACAATCTTAATGTTACTAGATTAGATAGAGCCGATAACATCAATAACATTCCATTTTAAAGTATAACAAGTAACAAGCTTTACAAGCAATGCATATCTAGCGATAACAGCCAAATTCATATTGATAAATAAGTAGTAGGTACTTACTATAAAAGATGAATAAACCAATCAAACAACATTCAAATCCACCAGAAACATCAAACAAAGCACTCCCATTTATCACTCAAACGTTAGATAAGAGAATCACAATTCAGACGCCAATTTCCACTCACTTTTTATTAACACATAAAATCTCCCAGCCCTCCATATAAAACAATAACACGGTTTTTGTAATTCCCTTGGCTAACAAGTGCGCCTTCATAAACTTTCCATCTGTACCCCGCAAAGCTTTGGGGTTTGTTGTACCCCATGGGGATTAACCGTGTTAACTGGCATTTGATATTGATATAGCAAAACATTCTAAAACAGACCCTAACGTTCGAGAAATAGAATTAGAAATTGAAGAGAATGCAAATTTGATTTACGATGTTTGTTATTTAGATGAAGTAATTGCTGTAACACATCTCATTTTCAATGCAAATTCAACTGTAATACTCTCAGATTAAAACAAACATTAGCATACAGCTGTTGGAAGTCCTAAAGGCGATTTAACATTGAAACCAAGGCGTGATTCCCATAATATGTAACGCGTTAGTGCAGTAGCGAATTTTGCACTTGACTCTAGTACAGAATGTATGGATAACATCTTGTTCACCATACAAAGGGTGATGGTGATGGTCCCACAGCGTCAACTCCTCTGATGCCTGTATCATATTTGTGAATTTCTCACGGTAGGTACGTTAATTTTGTTAGATTAAAAGTTAATGCGTCGTGAAATTTAATTTGGTTTGGTGGAGTTTATTTGTATCTGCTTTCAATTTAAACTTTGGCGATTGGTGTTATAAATCTTAATTGAAATTCAAACTGGGTGAATATTTTAGTATGAGAGGTTACTTGAAACTTTTGAAATAACAGACTAATGATCATACGTCCAGTATCAGAAGGCGTATGCTCATATGTCGGGGTTTGCGATATCAAGATATTACCGAAGTAGACTTTGGTTATGTAGGCTGTGATATTTTGATAGTACGGACCGTTAAATTATGGAAGTTTGACACGAGTAAGATAAGTTATCAAGATATTATTTTCAGTTTTTTATGTTATCAAGTTGATTTAACTGTTCCATTATAGATTTCTCTTCGGTCCCTAATACTGGTGTAGGTACTTATTTTCTGGAGTTGTTTTCAAATTGATATTTCTATAACTCCCATTCAATCTTTAACAAACAATTTATTCAGCTTACTAGTAACTAAACATTTTCAACTGTTTACAACTAACTCTACAGTTATACAGGATGTAATGGTAACCACCGTTATCATCTTAACGATCATTGTACTACTAGAGGACCAAACCTAAAATCGCGAATAAAAACCAGCTGTTCCCACATTTTGACGAGACGAGGAAACAGCCGATTGTTTTTCGCGATTTCAGGTTTGGTCCCATGTAAAAGTTGTTCATAATAATGAGTACAGTGACCTCTTAAGAGGATAACGGTGATTATAATAACACTCTGTAGGACTTATAACTTAAAGTAGCGTCACCAAAACAAACCAATCCATAACGCATAAATAATAAATATAATAAAATTCTGTTACTACCCTCACAATGATATCAGATGGTCCTTGCATATCGCGCCTATTATATAATGGGATAATTTGATCACTGCGCTCGCGCTCACGGCACATGCCCCTTCGCAGTTTTTATTGTCCTGGGCTATGAGTGGTGTAGGGCGGTGCTGCTGGGTGCTAGGGTTGTACGGAGTATAAATGATAACAATTATTTATTTTATTTTTGTTTTAGGTATTATGACAATTCTTAGGTAGTTGGTAATTTTGGACTTTGTCATATTAAAACAAAATTAAAATGTAAAAAAAAATCTTTAATAAAAATTCTATTATATTGCAAAAAACTTTTTTTATCAGCTTATTACTGTCCCACTAAAGGGAAAAAGGCCTCTTCAACACCCTTGATTGATCAGCACCCTTTTTTGGTCCGCGAGGTAGCGTTGCAAATACGAGTACAGAAGCCATAGTAAGCTGGCTGATGTTGACATCGATATTTGATCTTAAATAACTTATACTTAAGTGAAAGGACCGTCAGCTGCCCAAGCAGCGATGGGTGTGGGTGTGGGAGGTTACGAAAGAGGTAAAAACAAAAAAAAGGTACGCCGGCTGATATTTTTTTCATAAATAGTTGACATCATACTGAGCTGAAGAAATAAATAACACCAAAAATATATTTAATTCTCCCTATTCGCACTTTTGACAACCCTGGCAGCTTACTTTTTTTAATTCATCACACAGCGACAGCCCTGGTTACAGTTGTTTGTTTAGACAACAGATTGTTTTACAAGCAAGTGCTTCACTATTCGCTGTGTTCACGTCTCATTGATTTACAAATAAATATTAAAACGAAACGGTATTGTTGTTAACAATATTTGTTGTTACAATAAAATAACACATTGTGATGTTTTATTTTTGTGTTTTTGTTGGAAAGAATAAGAATGAAATGAACTGTTACTTATAAGTAAGGGGGCGTTCATTAATTACGTGAGGTGATTTGGGTGATTTTTTGATCCCCCACCTCCCCTGATGAGACGTCGTGAGATTTTTCAAAATGTTTATTTTAGTGTAAATACTTAAGTAATATGTGCTTGATTGCGTTGGATTTATTTAAATAAACATAATTTGTTTAATTATTTTTCATAATGTGCTACATAGTTATATTTTTTTTTAATTACGTGATATTGGGTGAAACTCGGCTCGACCCACTCCCCCCTCTAAACGCTTCACGTAATTAATGACCGCGTCCTAGGCCCTGCGCGCACTGCCGTGCGTTTTTCTAACGCATAACCTGTGAAGTATGGAATGTCTTTGAAGTGCGCGCACTGCGGTGAGAAAACCGCATGCGTTTTAGTCACCGTATTCACCGGCCGGTGCGGCAGAACTAACGCAACGCATTCCATCGCACGGCAGTGCGCACAGGGCCAGAAATGATCGCTACGAATGAACCTTCAAAATTGTAGCAGAGGGTAACCTGGCAACAGTTTTACAACGAATTCTGATAATTATGTATTCTGGCATTCATTTAATAAGTTTGGAATGAACAAAAATAAGAACTCTATAAAATGAATCCAATCTGTCTTTACTACAGGTTTTCAACAGACTGTTGTAGACACTTATAAGACTCTTATTGTTTTATTATATTAGGCAAATTCGACCACACCATATTACAACACTGATATCTAAAGTGCGAAAACGTGTTTTCATTACACGCCAAAATTAATCAAACTAAAATAATTTTTGTGACTATTTCATAACATAACTTCATAAGACCCCACTCATTAATAAAATAATAAATAAATCTAATTATAAGAAGATTATTTTCCAGAGCAATCACTTAACAACAAAACCGCAATAATTCCAAATAAGATGCTTATCTTTTGATCGATTATAATCCAATCACAAACAAATAAATTTTATCCCCATCACCATTTTACTTTGACCTCTCACTATTAAAGGTACTCAAAGAAAAAGTTTGGTTATTATGGGTCGGGATAAAGTGGGCACATTATTTAACCCTCAAAAGCGCGTTAAAACTCAATAGGGCGGTATCTGACAGTGTCTGTCCGTAAACTTGTGATTAACTGTAAATTAAACAGAGGGTACGGAAGGCAAAATACTGTTCAGTAAAATTGAACAACTGGAATTCTTTGAATTTGAATGACTTTTTTTTTAAATAATGTAATCAACCATTTTTTATTCAATCGATAAGGGTTTTTTTTATTACAAGTAAAAATTTTGGTATATAAAAAAGGAAGGGAAAGGATCATAGGGCATCAAAAAATTCGTCCGCATCGCTGGCAACAGGAAAAGTGCCCAAAAGGCTGGCAGCATTGCCACATTGTATGGCAATTTAACCATGGCATGGCTTCGAATGGCACGTCAATGTATTTCATCACTAAACACTAACTACAATTAAAAATAAGAACTATTCTATTTACTTTCTTTCTTCATGTCTTATTTTATTGTATGCGCAATTATTTATTTATTTATTATATGGTTTTATAAATAAATAACACTCTCGTAATCATAGTTAAATGTGAATGTGTGTGTGTGTGTGTGTGCATAAATGTGGGTCTAGCGGTAGTAAGGGTACACCTCTGCCTAACCCTTTGGGGTTTACAGGCGTGATGTTGACGTTGTTGTTGTTGTAATCTTAGTTGTAAAAGAAAAACAAAAAAAGGAAAGTTTTCGCAATTAAATCACATCAGCATTAATATTTTAACAATTTTGCGAGGACAATATCAAATCAAATCAGCTCCCACAAAAGACTGTCACATCTATAGCTAACAAACTTACTCTCCATGTAACCCCCCAAGTGTTGCAATAAGTTAATTGTTAGCAAAGGGGCGAGGGTTACGACCATCCAGTTATATTGTTATCGGGATATCGTTAAGTACGGTTTTGTTTTAGTGTCCCACTTATTACGGTTATTGCGACCGGGTGCTGCATTTGCAGGGTTACGGCTTATAGATTATAGTTGTATGATTATTTTATGATGAGCGGTATTTAATGTTGGTAGGAGTTACAAGGGTAAGTTGCTTAGTATGGTAGAAAAAAAATCTACCGCTGCCAAATGTAAGGTTCTTGGAACATTAATTTTTGCTTTCAGTAATTTGTCAATAGTTATACGATTATATTATGTTATAATTTAGTAATACTGACAATGGTCAAGTGTGAAATTTGTGTGAGAAATAAAACAGAAAAGTACCTATAATACTGGACTGATTTTACAGGGAGCGACTGCCTATCTGACCTCCACAACCCAGTTACTGGATAATAACGCCTTGGTAAGAGACTGGTTGAATGGTAGCCGGGTTTCTGAGGCACAGGGGGATTTCAGTATGTAAAGATAGCCACCCACCCACGGACCAACCGCGGCAAGAGTAGCTTTCACTGATCGATCGACTCGTGCGGCTGTTATTACTTAGCCACGAGCCCTCAACACTTTTGCTCCTGTTCAGAGAATACAAATCCCATGAAAACTCCAATCAAAAAAACTTAGAGACCCACAGATAATTTTAACTCACCCAACTCCCTAGTGACAATGCGACAAAAAAATCGCATCAGTAATTGAGTTAATACTGCGAGAGGGGGCGAGCGGCTTTATCGGTGTCTGACTTATGTTTGACGAATTAAAAAGGGGCCGGACATGAATGTCTGGCCTGTGAGAGATTGGTCGCGTGTAGCCAGCCAGTGTGCCTCTTCTAGAATAGATGTGCCTTTGTACACACGGCTACAAAGCTATAAGCTGACTTCTCATTGTACGGAAATCATATACAATGCGAGATCAGCTTATACTGGAAATGTATAGCTTGATATGTAGCCGTGTCTACGTGTGGAAAGGCTGTGAAGTAGATTAGTTCATTTCTATTGTTACTGTGGGCAAAGTCGTCATCATTCTTTTGGCTTTATAACAATCTACGTATTTGAGGTAGGTAGGTTCAGCATGTCTTCCATACTTCTCTATTAGTCGTCATCTCAGTTTTCACCCCCTTTCTAAACATCATTTACCTAGATTTTTCCCAACTCTGTGGAGGTCGGCTTCCAGTCTAATCGGATGCAGCTGAATACCAGTATTTTACATGGAGCAACTGCCTATACCCCAGTGACTGGGTAATTCGATACCTCTTGGTAGACTGACACGAATGACAGCTGGGGCCAACGGCTTAACGTCATTCCGAGGTACGGAGGGATCTTGGCAGTGGCGAAAGCACCATATAACACGATTCCTACCGGCTTCCCTTCGGAGGTTCGCAGCAGCAACTCTTGCGCTATTGAAAAATGGCACAGTCAATATTGTCTACTATTGCCAAAAAATATAATTACCTACGCTACGGGTATTCAATTCACCATAACATTCAAACAACAAAAACGCCTATTAGTTTTGAATTACAACAACAACAAAAAATGTTCCACAATAAAATAATAAATAAATAAATAAATAATCATTTATTTCAGATTCATCACAATAACCCGACGCCGAAACGGCATTATCGGGAACTAAAAATTCATAATAATAGCGATTCCGTAATTACGTCACTTTCGGTCACGTGGCACCGCTTGATATGGACGAGAGCAAGCCGCTATACAACGGGTTACGATAGAGACAGATATAGAAAAAATGCGTCAGCGAGAACAAGATGGAGAAATATAGCACATTTTATTTAGTTTTCACCTTTTCAACTGTATTGTATTCGTTTCTTCATATTCCTATAATAATTGTAGAATGGTAGTACCTACTTAATTTAGTTGCGTTTAATTCTCTAACTAAAACATTGAAAGTTTTATTTGTGTAGAGATAACATCTTTTGGTTCAGTTATTGGTTCTGTTATTTTGACGACACGGTTGGCGCAGTGGTTGAGCGATTGACTGCTGCGCAGCATGTCGCGGGTTCGATTCCCGCACGGAACAAATATTTGTACGACCTACAATTATTTGTTCCGAGTCTGGGTGTTTTTCTATCTATAATATGTATGTATTTACAAAAAAAAATGTATATAAGTAGTTTATCAGCCATCTCGTTACCATAACACAAGCATTAGGTTGCTTAGCTTGGGACTAGATGGCGTTGTGTGAAATGTCCAAGGATATTTATTTATTTATTTGACGATAGATTGCCTTAAATTCAGTAAAGTTTTATTTTAATGTTAGCAAATTAATTTTTACTTTATTGATAAGTAAGTTCAGATCAGCTTCTCTTACAAAAATTCACACCTCCCATGGGCTGTCCCCGGCAAGCGCAGCTTAACTTAATCGATCAACCCGAGCGGATATTCTTACTTAGCCACAAGCCCCTTTTCTCCCTCTCTTTACGAAAAATAAGCGGCATATAATTCGTCGAACGTCACTGATCAATATAAAAAATATACAAACATCTAAGGCAAAAGAAAAATTATGTACCGTGTATGTGTAAGTATGTGTGTGTGTATTTATGTGTGTTATGTGTTGTGTAATTATGTGTGTATGTTATGTTTTGACAGCGGTTTCGCCAGCGTGTTTGTCGGAAACTATCCCACGGGAACTGTACATTTTTCCGGGATAAAAAGTCTATGTGCAATTCCAGACTATAATCTATCTCTGTGCCAAATTTCATCCAGATCTGTTCAGTAGTTCCAGCGTGATTGAGTAACAAACATCCATCCACACTTTCGCATTTATAATGTAGGTAGTAAGAAGTAAGATTCTCACACACACACACTCATATTCAAATTTTAATTGTACAGTCAGCAACAAAAGTCGATTAACACTTCAGTTTTTTAAATCTTAATTATTGAGCAAGATATTTAATTATTTTACTTCTGTTATTATTTATTCGATATTTTAAATAAGTAATTATTTATTTTAGGAAAAAAGGAGATAATCAAATCATTTTGTACTAATTTACATGATATGTAAAAGTAGCAGTAATCGACTTATGTTGCTGACCGTACGACAAAATTCAAAGGTATCTTTTATCTTCGAAAAAACTGAACAAAATGTGACTATTGACCAATAGAAATAGATTTATATTCCCACCTAAATTATTATAGATTGACGCTCTAACTCCCTCACTCCCGTATTGGACCCGTCATTTAATTCGGCAAAGTTCGGTTTTTCTGAAAATAAACGATGGAACCTTTGAACATTGTCGTACTGTAACTTATATAACCCCTCGACAGAAAGACGTACCATACAGGCATCTAAATCGAGATAAATATTTAATTCTGTCCAATATCCACTTTGCCCAATTATCGAGTTTAGCCGGCGATTGCTCGCAAATAGCTCAACAGCCCTATTGGGTAACTGTAAGACAAAGTTCATTAATCGATAGTTTGTGGTGACTAGACGGTTCAGAATTGTTTATTTTGGATTTTCGTTTAGGAACTAAAATAACTGTCTGGTGTTTGGCTGTTTAACTCGGTGGTGGTATGAAATTTTATATTATAAGTATTTTAGAGGCATGAGGAACAGGGTGTAAAGTTCACTCATCCTCCACAAGTGCTTACGAGGATTCTTAGGAAGTTATCTAAAATACTAGGTGTTTTTAGAATGCCTAATGCTAAATAAAACTGCTATGCTAATTATGAAAATGACTAAATAGGTAGCAATAGCAGTGATTTTAAGTTCCTCGCAAAGCACGCTAAGCCGCTGGTCAGGTGTCATTCGTGGATCTTTGACAGTCGTTACGGGTAGCGTAAATAGAAATGCTAATTCAGTACGTCCCCTCAGGTAGAGACGAATAGAGTTAGCATTTCCAGGCGTTAAGCACACTTATATGCTATTAAATGCTAATTCAATACGTCACAGATGGTGACGTACTACAGTAGGGTTTCTAAGTTAAGGCAGCGAAAGGTACTAGAAACCCTCACTCCATTCGTCAAGCTCGAGTATATAAAACACATTTTTCAGTTATAATACAAACTAACTGCGAAGATATCTGAAGTTGGAACTGTATCAGATGGCCAATTCTCGTACCTAAAAACGTTCACAATCTCATGCCAGCGTCAATCAAATGTCAAAAATGTAGGTAAACGCTATACAATTTTTGACAGATTGAGACTGAGATGAGATTGCGAACGTTGTTAAAAATACGAGAATTGCCCCTCTGGTGATTGTAAAGGACGCCTTAACTTAACATGCAAATTAATCCACTCCGAATATACTTTCAACAACTGAAGAACATGTCAAGTGCGACCTGACAGACTTGTCGAAACAAGGAAACGACTGAAAAGCAAGATGTGGTCAACGCGGCTCATAACCAACATTCATCACCGAGAATCGAGATCCCAGATTTTTCAGGACATTACAGCAAATGGATATCTTTCAAAGATCTGTTCCTGGAACCGTACACAAAAACCAGATATTGAATAAAGCTCAAAAAATGCAGCATTTGAAGACCAGGCTGAAAGGTGAAGCAGAAAGACTAGTGCAACACTTGAGCATCAGCGCCGACAGCTACATTTCGTGTTGGAATATTATACTGAACCAACGGTACAACAGCCGTCCTTCGTCGCGTCGCGCGTCGGTACAGTTCTCATCATACATGAACACATGTATACAGGGTTACCTACTTGTAATTCGACGTATTCCTTGAAGGGCGTCATAGTAAGGTTGAAATGCAACAAATTAAGCCACCAAATGTTCTACCGAAATTCAATAGTTTTTGAGTTCGTTAGATTTTTTGTTTTTTTATGAAAAATAAAATTCTAAAATAATTTACGGCGCGACTTTACTGGAATTTAAGTTATTGTCATAGCTGATGCCGTAGCAAATCTTTAAAAAAAAAATTAAAAATGCCTAAAAGTTTGGCAAAGATCACTAATTAAACATTTTATTTTTCGTAATTTATATTTATCTTAGGCAAAAATTAAGAAAAAAACTGAATTTCGGTAGAACATTTGGTGGCTTAATTTGTTGCATTTTAACCTTACTATGACGTCATGCAAGGAATACGTCGAATTACAAGTAACCCTGTATACATGCTTAAAAAATGTTAGGCATATAAAATGGCACAAAAAACAAAATTATATTTAAAAAAAAAAAAAAAAAAAAAATATGTTTATTTTGACAACTTTGTAATTTACATAGCTTTAAGTTTGGAGGCACCTTTTAAGCAAACATTATATATATTTACTGAATTAAATTATTATTATAATTAAATAAAAAAAAAAATAAAAAAAAAAATTATTATTATTTTATTATTATTATTTTTTTATTTATTAGTTATTTATATTATTTAATTTTTTATTTAATTGAATTATTATTATTGATTATTATTTATTTACTTTATTATGTATATTTACTGAATGAAAAATCTAGGCATCACAATCTCAGAATATTTTAAAACTCAAACGCTACAAACTATTAAAATGACGTCATATAAATAATTCTGTTCACACCGCGATCGTGCGACAGGTGTTATCAGCTCATTATGCGACAGATGAAGCGATTAATTAGTCGTACGCTATCGATGCCGTGTTTGACGATTGTAACGATTAATCGATTGTGTGGCGATTGACGGGTTACATGATGTGAGTTTGAGATTTATACAAGAACGGGATTTTTGGATTTTAATTTATCTTTTTTTTATCAAGAAATAATTTGATTTGTTTTTTAATATTTCCGTTAAGTTTATGTTGAATAAGATCTAGATTAGCGGAAACTAATCGTACTCCCTTTGATTAATCTATTAATCGATTGTGTGGCGATTGACGGGTTACAATGTGAGTTTGAGATTTATACAAGAACTGTATTTTTTATATGAATAATAAGTTTATGTTCTGTTTTCGACGGATTTTAATAATGCGGATACCTAGTCGTCCGAGTTACGGGAGATTACATTGATAGCCATATTGTCTCTTGAAAACTATATCGTGTCTCTTATGAGTAAGTCTGCCAGGTACACTCATATTTACAATTTAGTACCAGGTAGTTTATTTCCACAAAACGGCACGAGGAGTGCATTTTTCGAAGGCACAAACATCAGAGGCGTCGTCGGTACGCCGCGCCATCGTCGACGGAGACACCATGGCTTGTCTGGGCGAAGTAGCGCAACTCATGTGCTGGGTAATACGATACTCCTTGTTAGGACTGGTTGTCAGATTTTTGGGCTTCTGTGGTTACGTAACGCCTTCCAAAGATCCACGAGTGAAAGCCGGGACATAGCTAAATATGCTTTCAGAGGCACGGAGGAGTCTTGGTATGTAAAGATGGTCACTCATTCACGGACCAACCCCGGCAAGCGTAGCTTAACCTGATCAATCGACCCGTGCAGCTGTTATTAATTAGCCACAAGCCCCTTTTCTTGTAAAGCCTAATTTTCTTCTTAATAACAATCCTAGTGTATAGTATCGTTACGTTATACAAGGTGTAATTTAAGTTAGTGTCAACCTCGTAAGGGGTCATTGTACTCATCATTATGAACAACTTTTATTATGGGAAAAAACTCTTCCCTACATTATGTTCGCATAACTCGTCAAAATGTAGGGAACAGCTGATTTTCTTTCGCGATTTCATGTTTGGCCCCATAGTAAAAGTGGTTCATAATGATGAGTACAGTGACCCCTTAAGAGGTTATCACTTATTAAAATTACACCTTTTATGTCATTGCGTCTGACTGAACCATTCTGTCGCGATCTACGGCGTAGCTACGTAGTACTAATTGCTACGAGATGCTACGCGAGTAGAACTTTTCTAAAACGTGCATTTATTTCGCACATTTAAACGTTATGAGGTAAAAATAAATTGAAATATGTCTATATATGGATTTACCACTTTTAACTTCTTAGCATAATTTTTTATACCTGCCCAATATCTTCCAAAAATCAATCAGTCTGCCTAGCCTTTTTCCAACGGGTGTATTTAATTATAATTCTAAAATTAATTTAATTTATGGAAATTATATTATTATAAACTAACACCAATATATTTACACATTATGTACAAGTATATAATAAAAAATAAAAATGGGAATAGCTCATAGGGCATCAAAAAATTCGTCTACATCGCTGTCAATGGGAACGGGAATTTTCCCAACTATGTTGGGGTCGGCTTCCAGTCTAACCGGATGCAGCTGAATACCTGTATTTTACATGGAGCGACTGCCTGTCTGACCTCCAACACGCAGTAACTGGGTAATACGATACCCCTTGGTAAGACTGGTTGTCAGACTTCCGGGCTTCTGACGACTCGTAACGACTGTCAAAGATCCACGAATGTCAGCCGGGACCAACGGCTTAACGTGCTTTCGGAGGAATCTCGGTATGTAAAGATGGTCACCCATCCACTGACCAACCCCGCCAAGCGTAGCTTAACCTGACGCATCGACCCGTGCGGCTGTTATTACTTAGCCAAGAGCTCCCCCTGCCCATATCTTTTACTACCTATAAATATGTACCTATAATTATACTTATACATAGTATTAACGAGTGGCGATAAGGTTATCACATAATTGAAACCACGTATTCAGTACATGATTCTAGACAACCTTGCGTTGAAATTTTTCAATGGTAATTTTAAAAAAATTTGGTACTGTTCCATACATTTTGACCGCGTAGGTAAGTATTGCACTTTTGTAGAAAACAGCAGATTTTTAGGGTTCCGTACCTCAAAAGGAAAAAACGGAACCCTTATAGGATCACTTGTTTGTCCGTCTGTCTGTCTGTCAGTCTGTCAAGACCGTTTATCTCAGGAACGCGTGAAGGTATCCAGCTGAAATTAATATCAAATACGTAGGTCTTTGGTCCCTTGGAGTTCTAAAAAGATCAAACTTCTAAGTCAACGCAATAAAAAAATACGCCCATTTATGCGACATTTTTTGATACTCGCAAGTAAATCAAAACCTATTAGGCTACTTTCCGTCGTCCTAGAATCATGAAATTTGGCAAGAAGCAAGGTCTCACAACAAAAATATAGGAAAAAGTCCGAAAATTGTTAATTTGTAATTCTATCACATAAAAAATATTTTGAAAGTTGTCAGTGTGTCAAGACCCTTTTTCTGTTGAACGCATAAAGGTATCAAGTTGAAATTAATATCAAATACGTAGGTCTATGGTCTCTTGAAGTCTAAAAAACTCAAGTTTCTATGTCAACGCAATAAAAAAATACGGCCATTTTGCGACACTTTTTGATACTCGCAACTGTCGCAAGTAAATTAAAACCTATAGGGTACTTACCGTTGCCTTAGAATAATGAAATTTGGCAAGAAGCAAGGTCTCCCAGCACTAGTAAAGGAAAAAGTCCGAAATTGTGGATTTGTAATTTTATGAAATCATTTTTTTGTTTGTTTGATATCCAATGTTAAGTTTGTTTTTGGGATAAATTCTTTTCAACTAACGGAACCCTTCATTGTGCGTGGTCCGACAAGCACTTGCCCGCTTTTTTTTTTTTAATAACCGATGAAAAATTACAACGCAGTTAGGTCCAGAATCATGTATTGAATACGTGGTTTAAATTATTGTGATAACCTAATCGCCACTTTGTATACCCCCTTTTAATTAAACAAATTCAAAACCAAACAACCCATCATCTTTAACCACTGACTCAAAAATCAATAATTCTGCAACATTTAATCTCGTTAGAGGCGTATGCGGCGGTTGTATCCATGTTGTGCCGCTATTGTGCGACACGCGCCAAATTGCGCGGTAATTGTGTTCGGATCATGTGACGTTGTTAGCTAGATGAGTGGGCTGTATAGGTGGACGAATTTGAATTGAGCACGTCAAGCAAGGGGTGACGATTGTTGGGTGACTGATACGAAAACTTACGAATGCCGTCAGAGTTTAGCCATTTTGAGATAGCATACTTTGAATATTAGAAATCCATATTATAAATTAATAAGCAGTAATTTGTTAAAGAACCATTAATAACTGGCAAAGTAAGTTAAGAAATGGTTAGCTAGAGGTGTGTGTACCTCTGCCTATCCATTCGGCGAAAATCGGGGTGACTATTATTAGATAATTTCTTCGTTATTTTTTTACAAAGAAAAAAATGACTGACTGACTGTCTTGGTAAGACGACTACCCATAACGACTGTCAAAGATCTATGAATGACAGCTGAGAAAAACGGCTTAACGTGCTTTTCGAGGCACGGAGAGGCCGTGCCTCGAAAAGCACGTTAAGCCGTTTTTCTCGATACGTAGGGGATTGTCACCCATGCACGAACCGACCGCGGCAAACGTAGCTTAACCTTCGATCAACCCGTGCGGCTGTTATTATTTAGCCACGAGCCCCTGCTAAAATCCGTTAAGTAAATAAACATTAACTTTACCTTCTAAATAAGTCCAAAAAGTAAGTACTTACTAACATCAATTAACAAAAGCACCTACATTCTATTTTTAACACACCACTACCAATTCGGGCAGCGTCGTACGTGATGCTGTACAGTAATACAGCTAAATTTAATACAGCTATTAATAGAAACCACTATAGTTAATTACTTAGCGGGACATTGGACATTGGTATTGTATCACCGAATGTCCCGCAGTTTGGCGAACTATTGCATTAACTGTTTGGGTTATGTATTATTGTGTTAGGTGAAATTTATTATTTAAAAAGTTTTTTTGTAATTGGAATTAAATAATAGGTCTCTTTACCTATGAAATTGCAGTTTTGTATGAAAAAATTTAAACGAATTTTTTTCATGTATTTTTTATTTGTATTAATCGAAGTAATCACCCATGCAATCAATGCATCTTTGCCAACGCAGTGGCAGTTTATTGATGCCCTTCTTAAAGAAATCAGCTGGTCGGGAGGCAACAAATTCTTCAAAGGCATTTTGTACTGCCTCTCGGGTATTGAATTTTTTTCCCGCCAAGAAGTTATCCAAATTCTGGAAAAAGTAGTAGTCTGTAGGCGCAAGGTCTGGTGAATAGGGCGGATGACGGAGAGCTTCCAACCTCAGTTCTTGCAACTTGGAGACCGTCTGCTGTGCAGTATGAGGTCGCGCGTTGTCGTGCAGGAGCAGCGGAGACGAGCGATTGACCAATGCTGGTTGGAGATGTGCCAGCTTCTCCATCATTGTGTTCAATTCTTCACAGTACACATCTGCAGTAATGCTCACCCCGTTTGGTAAGAAGCTGTGATGAATCACACCGGCGCTAGACTACCAAACAGTTACCATCACTTTTCTAGGGGTAAGTTTTCGTTTAGTGCATTGTTTAGGTGCTGAACCAGGATCCAACCAACTTGCTGAGCGCTTGCGGTTATCAAACAGAATCCATTTTTCATCGCAGGTAACAATGCGGTTCAAAATTCCTTCATTTGTGTGTCTGTTGAGCAGTGCAAGGCACGTCTCGACGCGTACTTCGCGCTGGCGATCACTGAGTTCGTGGGGCACCCATTTGTCAAGCTTTTTTACCTTGCCAATATGACGCAAATGGACCAATATTGTTTTGACGCTAACGTCGAAAGCTGCTGCTAATTCAGCCGTAGATTGTGTATCATCAGCTTCCACAATCGCCTTTAATTCGTAATTGTCGACCAAAGTCTTCGGACGACCGCGAGGTTCATTTTTCAGGTCGAAATTTCCAGAACGGAAGCGAGCAAACCAATAACAGGTGGTGCGTTGGTTTGTAGTGTTAGCTCCGTAAACGTCGTTGATGTTGCGTGCCGCTTGTGCCGCGTTGCTGCCACGACGGTACTCATATTCCATAATTACTCGAATTTTTAACGTATCCATGATGACGAAAAAGATTGAAATGCGATGAAAATGTAACACTAATCAATAAACAAATGACTACTTTTGGAAAAAAAAATCCATGTTTTTAAAATAAAATTAATTTGAAATTAGAATTCTTAGCCAAACAAAAATTATTTTGATTTGAAATGGCCAGTACTGCAGAACGGCAATTTCATAGGTAAAGACCTAATATTATGCCGATTATGTATTCTTAGTTTGTTTGATTTTTTTTTTTTTCAATTTACAAATGATGAAATTTTAGTTACCTATATTATAATTAAATTAAAATTTCAAAAACCCTACACATTTATTCAAAATGTTTAAGTTCTTACTTCTCTCAGCAGTCCCCATGACTGCCAGTTTTTTTTGTTGAATTTGAAATAAAATAGTTAAATTAAATACTTACTTTGAGCTTTTTACACACAAAAACGCGTTTTTATAACCGTTGTTTGAAGTATTAAACAATTAAATTAAAATCTAGGGAAATATATTGGTATTATTGGGAATATATACTAGGCAGTATACACGATGGAAACACGATTTGATAAAGTTGGCTCGATAGAATAAATTCACAAAGATAGCTCTAAAAAATACAATAAACGCTTATTACGGCGTAATTACTTCACGGAAGGTCATAATTTTTTTTATAATAACAAAACTACATGTTTTCTATAACGTATACACTTTACATTTTTTAAATGTGTATTTGTTTAAAAATACGAAGGGAATACCTAAAATTCGCGCGAGTACTGCCCATCCTAGCCAGAGCCGCCTCGCCTTCCCCCTGTCCGCTTTAGTCCTGCGTCGGCCATCGGACGGGGAGCTTGTGTCGCTTGCGCTTACGCACGGATTTAATAACGTAACGAAGAAAATTGTGTTAAAATTCATTATAAGTAGGTATTTTAAATGGGGAACAAAGTAAACAAATCAAGGGAGAGAAGGGGTTGGAGAAAAACCAATGCTAAACGCTTGCATAAAGAGATGAAGTAAGTAAAACTCGTGTACCTACTTATTTACTAATTGCTTTACTAGGTGGTATGTTATTTTTTTAAATGGAATTGTTTCTAGAGCAAGACAACAGCTACAGGCCGAGAATGTTGAAGACAAAGAGAATACTCCTGTTGCTTCGTAAGTATACCTACTCAGAGTCCTTGACCTTGTTTTTACGATCTTACTACTTTTTCCTACTTTTTCCTAATACGAGTATGTACGTATGTACACGGCTACATATCAAGCTATACATTTCCAGTTTACACTGACCTCTCATTGTAAGGAAATCCTGTACAATGCGAGATCAGCTTATACTGGAAATAGCTATAGCTGGTTATAGCTTGATCTGTAGCCGTGCGTAGGTACCTACTACCTACCCAGAATAGCTACAGAGTAATTGAGTATTTACGATATTTCAGCAATAATTACCTACAAAGTTTGGGTAAAATTCACTATTCTACTATGATTTGAGTGAATCTCTGTATTTTTTTTTCTATTTTTAGGGTAAATGTACCAGTTGTTGACATTTCACTGCAAAATAAATTTGAATCATTTGATGATGAGAGAGAAAAACAACTTCAGATAGAATATTTTGAAGACAAAGAGAATACTGTGGCTTCGTAAGTATAATCCTAATACCTACCTAGTTATTAAAAGTACTTAGTTGGCACTTACCTACCTACTTACGATATTTCAACAGATAGGTCCATTGGAAACTATTTATATTTTTCTATTTAGGGTAAATAGGGTAAATGTACCAGTTGTTGGCACTTCACTACAAAACAAAGAGTCATCTGATGAACTGGTGAGACATGAGCAATAATTATAGGATGAGTCTAAAAACCATTTTAGTAAATTAAGTGGGAATTACTACATTTTCTTTATATTTTTCAATTTCCAGGATAAACTTGGATAATACCGATTCTATAATTTATCAAACTCTGGAATCTCTCTATGGTCTTTCTTTTGTTTTGAATTTTTTTACTGTTAAATTATTTTTATTATAACTGTGTATTTGCATGCCTTATGGTAGGTTATGGTTAGTAAACTCTATTGCTTGTTTATGACCTTTTCTTGTGTACCCATTTCGGCAAATTAATAAATGATTTGATTTGATTTGATTTTTTGGAATTGTAAGTTCAAGAACTAATTATTTTTGAAATTATTCTTACAGATTTCATCCAAAAAACCGTTTTGTTGATAAATAAAGTATGTAATTATAATTGAATCAAATGTTCTGTCTTATTATAGGATGCCAATTACACCGGAACAAAATTCTTGCCTTCCAGTGGATGGAGAAATACACAATGTCATGACTTACTCACACAGAGAAAACAATACTACCATGAAGTTAGTCCGATAATTATTATTATTGTTTCTTATGTCCTCATTTTTTTTTTTTTTCTATAAGATATATCCGTACATTAGTGGACATAATAATCACAGAAGGATTTGCGGGTATAAAAATAATGTATGGGAGTTTGATTGGTGAGTGGAGTATGGGAAAATTACCAGTAGCGCTATTCTGTAAATGTCTCACCGAGAAAACTTAGGTGAAGTGATCTTAAAGTGAGCGGTCATTATTGATAGGTGGGGGCGCTAAAACTAATGTCATACAAGACGATACGGGATAACTGTCGGATACGAAAAAAATACAAAATTTGTCAACCAAAGCCCCGCTCTAGTTTATATTAGAAATCCTTCGAAAAATATTGATTGCTAACATAAATCTCTCTTTTTTTATTTTAGTCTTCCGTTTGATGGAATACAGAAATTACAGAGGCTTGCTGCTGTAACCAGGACGCAAGATAATCCCAATGTAAGTAGTAAAATTATGAATTTATCAAGGTGTCCTGAACCTAGTCGTTAGAAAAATAGGATAAATCATTTATTTGATTAAATGTCATACTTTGTTTACCTTTTAGCATTCTACACATCATTTGCCAGCTGATTCAGATTCCGATTCAGATTCAGAAGAAGATTATTATACAATAGAACCAGAAGAAAAAGTGGAAGAGATCAGAATAAATGGAAATAGAGTTGTAGATTTTATGTATTTTTTTGAACAGTTGCAAGAAATTTCACATCATAACTCTCCATTAGGTTGTAACTTCAATTATTTGAAATTAGTCAGGGAAAAAAGAAAAGGATTTGTGTCAAAATTCAAGTTTGTTTGCAAAATGTGCAACGCTAAATTGAGTTTACAGAATTTTAAAAAATCCAAGGATAAAAAAGAACTTGATCTCAACGAAAATGTGGTAAGTAGTTTCATGTCTATAGGTTCAGGATACGCGGGTTTAGAGCAAGTGTCTGCTTCACTTGAAATACCTTCTATGTCGGATCATTATTATGCCAAGTGTCATTCAAAAGTCTGTGAACTTTGGGAAACGGCAAAAGAAAAATGTATGGAAGAAGCAGCAAAAGAAGAATACGATTTAGCTGTTCGAGATGGTAATGTTAATGCAGATGGAGTACCTATGATTACCGTGGTTGCTGATGGATGTTGGTCAAAACGATCATATAAAAAGAATTACAACGCTCTTTCGGGTGCTGCGGTAATTATTGGTTACAAAACAAAAAAAGTTCTTTACATGGCAGTAAAAAACAAGTATTGTATGATTTGTGCACGGTCAGAGAACAAAAAAATGTCAGCTCCCGATCACAGGTGTTATAAAAATTATATTGGATCCTCAAGTGGTATGGAATCCGTTGCGATAGTAGAAGGGTTTAAAAATTCGTTACCAAATCAGGGCTTGATCTACTCAAAGTTAATTGCTGATGGGGACTCCAGCACTTACAAGAGCATACTAGAAGCAAAACCTTACGCAAACTTGTTGGTGGAAAAAATTGAATGCACAAATCACCTTTTGAGAAACTTTTGCACGAAACTTGAAGAGTTAACCAAGAACACTTGCTATCCTATAAAATATCGAAAACTGCTTGGCAAAAATATACTGCGCTTACGTAGGTCAGTTAAAGGGGCTGTCAAACATATTAATTCCGAAGATTCGAATTTCAACCAAAAAGTAATTGAATTAAAACAAGATCTACTAAATGCACCTAATCATGTTTTCGGAGATCATAAATTATGCAAACCTTATTTTTGCCAAAATATAGATCAAAATGAACCTACACAAAATTTTGTTGCTGAAATGAAGTCTAGCAATATTTTTGCGGCTATTATGAAAATTATGTCCAGATTGGTAAACAATGCTAAAAGCCTAATACATGATGTAAATAGTAATATTGCAGAAGTATTCAACAGCGTTGTTGCAAAATTTGTGGGCGGTAAGCGAGTTAATTATTCAACTCGCCAGTCTTATACAGCTCGCTGTGCTGGCTAAGTTGTATCCTTTAACGCTAAAGAATCACAATCATATATTTGCAGTAAGATTTTGATGCGAAGTCCTAATCCTATTGTAAAACGTTTAGAGATGAAACGCAATAAAAAAAGAATCGCAGATTTGAGACGGAGATTATCAAAATCATTTGTAACAAAAAAATGTACAAACAATGTCAATGATAAATATTATGGCGACTCTTGTCAAAAGCCAGATCTGGAACAAGATGACTTTGATTTTGCTAAATCAGAACATATAAAGAAAATTCATCTTTCTGATGAGGATCGCCAGTCTCTTGAAAAAAGAACTGTTTTGCAAGCAGATTCAATTGAATGGCATCAAGAGAGAAAATTACGTCTCACTGCGTCTGCCTTCGGAAAGGTATGCAAAAGAGGCCTTATAAAATGTGCACCTCTAGTAAAAACTATATTAAATGTGACTGGTGATTTAAGCCACGTAAAATCCGTTCGTTATGGCAAGGAACACGAACATATTGCATTAGAACAATTGGCTGAAATACTAAAACTCGATCAAGAAGCCAATTTCAGCGGTATACAGAAATGTGGCTTATTCGTCGACCCTGAACTGCCGTTTTTGGCGGCAAGTCCAGACGGATTAATAGGTAATAAAATTATTGAAATTAAGTGTCCGTATTCGGCTAAGGACATAACAGTCAGGGAAGGCATAGCACAAAAAAAAATTAAATTCTGGAAACAGGAGAAGAACGGGAACTTGACAATAAATAAACAACATGATTGGTTCTACCAAGTACAGGGTCAGCTCCATATTACTAGGAAAGAAATATGTTTATTTGTTATGTGGACAGAAAAAGATATGAAAATAGAAGCAATAAAAAGAGATGACGAATTCTGGAAAAACAATATGGAAACAAAATTAAAAACATTTTACTTTGATTGTCTTCTACCAGAAATAATTGATTCAAGGCTAGACAGAAAAATGGAAATTCGTGAGCCACAATATATTTTAGACGCAATAGACAAGAAAGAGTCAGCAAAACGAAAAAAAGCTATGCCTTCCACGACTATTATGCCAGAAGCGAAGCGGAAAAAAGTTATAAAATAGTTACAAACGTAATAAAATCTACTTTTAACAATAACTATACAGGGTGATTTTTTAATGACCAGCCAAATTTTCACAGGGTGTTCTACCCATGAATATGAACAACTTTCACTATGGGACCAACTTTGAAATCGCAAAAAAAATATCAGCTGTTTCATACATTTTGATCGAGTAGTTATTGAACTTTTGTAGGAAACCGCTGGTTTTTTTTTCGTGATTTCAAAGTTGGTCCCATAGTGAAAGTTGTTCATATTCATGGGTAGAACACCCTGTGAAAATTTGGCTGGTCATTAAAAAATCACCCTGTATAAGTATATACACATATACTGACCGATGGTATCGAAATAACAGTTTTGCTGGCTTCTTTCTTCCTGAAACATGACTTCTGCATAAGAAGTCGGAACTCTCACATTAGCTTTTGTATTGCTATATCATAGGGAATGCATCTTTTGTGTGGCTATGTGTTTGCCATAACGAACAAAGTACCTGAACATGTAACTTCATCATCAGAAATTCAATAGAATCTGGCTGCAAAAACTTACTACTAATAAAAGTATTTTATTGAATCTACTTTGAAGAACAAATAATTTGAATACGACAATAAAGGGTCGACTACTGGGATTTTTACCCTATTTAGCCGTTATGTTATTTTACGTTAGGTATTGAGTTTCTATTGTACTTAGAATACATAAAAGGTAATTAATTTTATTGAATTTACTTTAAAGAATAGATACTTAATTTGAATTTGAAAATAAAGGGTACCTACATATATAAGTAGGCGTTATTTTATTTTAAGTTATTGAGTTTTTATTGTACTTATTGTATCATAGAAGGTAATTAAGTAGGTATTATTCGATTTCAATAATACCCAATATCCATTTTTCATTGATAATAGATACCTACATAACGACGGTAAATTATAAATTTAAAAAAATGTGTAAAATCTGGAAAAAGTTTCTTACTGTGAATATTTCCAATAAAGTATTTTGAAATCGTTTTATTTGTTTTATTTTGTAAATATTAGTAGCACCTCGCTAGTCGATCAACGCACGGCTAAGCGCGCGCGGGGCGCAATCGGTGCAGTGTTCTAGCCGCTCGCTCTCTTGCGGTGTGCCTCACGCACACATACACGGAGCGCATAAAATACCTAAAATCGATTAGCGCCAGAAACTCGGTGCGCTCTATTTAGTTTATTTCCTGAGGTCTGGACTATAGTTTGTGCAAGCTTTTGATCATTAAATGCTGGAGATCGAAATTTATTTTTAATGAACTTTATCTTGGAAAATAAGTTTTAGTTACTATTTTCTTAAAGTCTGCACAAAATAGGTCCGGATTCGGACCGCGGTTCGCCATTTGGTGACTCCTGTTATAAACGAAAAGTGAGTTTAGTGGGAGCAATCGTGACTGCTGAAGAACCAATTTCTATATTCGATTTCCAGGGCGGGGGAACTGTCATTCTGTTTTTCCATCAGGAAATTCTTATTAGCAGCCCAGAATCAGATTAACAGCATGTCAGATTAACTAGCTTCCGCCCGCGGCTTCGCGCTTCGCGTAGTATGTCGATAAAAGGTGGCCTATGTCCTTCCCCAAGGTTCAAAGTATTCCCATACAAAATTTCATCAAAATCGGTCCAGCCGTTTAGCCGTGAAAGCGTAACAAACAGACAAACTCACATTCGCATTTACTTTATTGCATGCATTTTATTTATGACTTAAACATTACTGGCCTAGCCATTCGGCAAAATCGTAATGTAAATGTGGTAGTATAAACGAGAGTCAAAATGCAGAAAATAATCCCATTTGTGTTGGATATTTGGATCGACTTCGTAGAAAACAGTTTTTTCTTTTTCACCATCTCTATCTCGTAAACGTGCAATGCGTATTGTTTTTGCTACAATCATATCTGCGGCTATCTTGTGGCCATTTTTATATCGATTGGCCGTAAAAACAAAAAAATCCTTGCTCGTGATACCAACACCTTTGAAGGCCTTTTAAGACTCTGGTTGAAGTCAAAATTTAAGCAGGTTTATTACATATTTTAGTTTATGTAATATGGGCCGGCGTTGCGCCTCACACTTTTCACTTTTCTGTTGAACATTGAAATAGTAGTTTGCAAGGCCTTTTTTTAGTTTGACCAATGAATGAAGGATGAACCTTTTTTTAAAAATTAATTGTTTTTATTTGACCAATGAACGAAGAATATCGCCTAAGAAGGATGACTCTAAAATAAACAATGTCCCATTTCTTAAACCCTTATAATGTGCGTCGAAGCGCTATTGGTGGACGAAAACAATGCAGGCCTCTAGTCACTGGCACGTGCATACGAAAAGCGCCCTTATGGTGGTGACGGACAAAAGTCGTCGATAGTACCTACCTATCTGATAATTTGGAATATTTATTCAAACTGCTAATATTTTGATTACTGAAGAAAAAAAAAGTATCTATTATACAGGGTGAAATTGAATTCATGAGCAATATTTTAAGGGGTCATTGTACTCATCATTATGAACAACTTTCACTATGGGAACAAACCTGGAATACCGAAAAAAAATCAGCTGTTCCATACATTATGCTCGTACGTAACACATTATACGCACAGTAACAGCTGATTTTTTTTCGTGATTTCAGGTTTGTTCCCATAGTAAAAGTTGTTCATAATGATGAGTACAATAACCTTTTAAAATATTGCTCATGAATTCAATTTCACCCTGTATACATGAAAAATACTCACAATAGCATAATCGTAAACCCATCCACCCAACTTTCCCACTGCTGGGACACAGCTGGCCTGCTCTCTTCATTCGGGAATGGGCTGTAATCTACCACGTGGACCCAGTGCGAGTTGGTAGATATCACATGTCTTCGAATTTTTGGTTCTAGGACATGCCGGTTTCCTCACGATGTTTTCCTTCACTGTTTTGAATTATATGGTGGTGATGGTGATGAAATTACTTACACAAATTAAAACCTGCCTTGGTTCGAACCCACGACCTTCAACTTGTAAGTCGGGCCTGTTACCACTACACAATACTTACTACGTACAATCTTTTAGTTAAAATGTGTCAACTTCACTTCAACAGTAAACATTCAGGAGTTATTCCTTCTAAAGAAATTCGATAAACACATTGGTAAACAGAACAGAACTTCAATATCAATATTCCATTTCACCAAATACGAAGACACCTCGAAGATATTCCAGCAAAGAATAAATTTGTCTGTCCAAATAAAATTTGAAATAACATCATTTCTTATAACTCCCACACCAGACGATGCGATGGTCATATAAAATCAGGGTTCCAATAAAATGCAGGAAAAACCCCTCGGTCGCTGGCACGTACGGAACCAATCGAAATCACTGCATTGCTATGTTCTCATCAATATTTCATACAACGGACCTGCAACTGAATATCAATTCGTGTATTAGTATTCTATTCTGGAATATTTAGTGAAACTGTCTGTGGACGATATTTGATGGGATTGGTGGAATAAATAGGTTTAGAAACAAAATGGCCGTCTGCAATGTACACAATATTACGTTACAAGAATTTACTTAGTTACTTTTTGTTTTGATTCTCTTACAAAAACCGATACTTACCTACCGATAGCTACTGACTGGATCAGATACTTTTTCACATGTTTTGCGTTATTAGTCGATGTCTGTATGGGAAAATGCCTTTACTCTAAACTGGGGCACGTATACCTAATATACTAATATAAATAAAAACAGAAGTCCTGACTGACTGACTGATTGACTGACTCATCAATGCCCAGCCCAAACCCTTGGACCTAGAAAGCTGAAATTTTGCACAAAGGTTCCCTTTATAATATAGACAAGGAATTAGGAAGGAATTCTCGGTAGCAGGTTTCCTTAGGATATTTTCCGATCCACGCGGGCGAAGCCACGGGCAAAAGCTAGTATACTAATATACAGTCAGGGAAATTAAGTGCTAAACAATTCGACACCCTTTGTCAATTTGCCATTTCATACAACTGTCAAAGAATGACGCGACTAAAGAAATTTTTACTTAAAAAAAAAACACGCATAATTTATTAATCGACAAGAGCATTAACAGAAAGCGTATACACCTACAGACCACCAAAGTAATTAAAAGTCGTTTCTCTATAAAAACGACGTATATAACACTAAAAACCAATACCTAAAGACTTCCTTACAAAACCGTATTCACCAGCAGCTTCTGAAACTTCGAGGAGCATGTAGTACATATATCGCATAAGGAATGGTTACCGCAGAACCGTAAACGTCCCTGACAAATTACATAACAATAACAACAGCACACGCGATCCGGATACGGCGCCGTTTGCAAACCGGTCACGTTCCTATTGCGTTTCGGAAGATATTTGCACGGCGAGCGGTTTTGATACTTGCTGCTTTTGACTAGGTAGGTTTTTATAATATCCTAATATGGCTTTTGTGAATTTTTATAGGTCTTTGATGTACTTTATCAAAAACAAAACAAGTAAATATTACATATTTAATACCTGTGGAAGAGCGGAGTCGCTATGCACAGGCTTATGATTTGTTTAAAACTAGTTGTTAAGCAAATATATTTCACAGTAGCTTCTGCCCACGGCTTCGCCCGCGTGGATGTCGGTAAATATCTCACGTGAATTTATAATATTAGTATTTTTAATATCCCTAACTTAAGAAATGCTCTCATACAAATTTTCATCCCCTATATCACCCCTTGTAGGATTATTTTTGAGACAAAAAGTAGGCTATGTCCTTCTCCAGTATGCCATCTAACGCCTTACCAAATTTTATTGAAATCCGTTCAGTGGTTTAGGCGTGAAAAGGTAACAGACAGACACAAACAGACCGACTGACAGAATAACTTTCGAATTTATATTATTAGTATGATATAACATTTATAGTTATGTCATTGTAATGTCATTGTAATCTATCCCTACCCAGGAAAGGATAATGTTTCAATTGACAAAAGCTGCACACCGTTTTGCTGTCTGATGATAAAAATGACAAAAAATGATGTTCGAGCAAATATATATATATATATTATATTATTTATTATGAGCAAATATTTATATTATATTAACTTCCAACTTGCTCCCAAGTTGTATAACGGAATGCTGGGCTAAACGTGGTGGGCCAAGCCTTATCTGACTGGATGGTTCCAATGCAAGCATCGTATGCGAAACTTTCTGATTTCTTCAAGGCAGGAACGCAAGTAACAGTAAAAACAAAAAAGATATGTCTCAAACTGCCAAAGCTACCGGTAATTCAGACGAAGTTTGCAAAAGTATCAAAACTTAAGCGTTCTCATAAGAAGAAAGATGAGAGATCTCATAAAAATTATATCGAAGTGGGCACTGCGTTTAGGTACGAGCGTCATATCGATATTGAGCACAGCACTTCGCTATTCTGTACAATTGCTTCGGTATACCAAGCATAGAGTCGCAAAATTTTATCGATAAAATCTTGTTGGCTGAAAAAGTAATGCTACAAAATAGCCGTAGCCAATGGATAGTAAAAACGTATCAGACTTAGATTTTTAAGAATTTAAAACCACTATTTCAGAATACAAGTCAAAATTAGGAAATAACACTTACCATTTGTTAGGAAAATAAAACAAAAGCATAAAGTAAATAGCTAATCATGTTGAGATTTACTTAGTTTCCTATAAACTCATAAAACAATTGACACGCACGAAAATCATAATGAACATAAAATCTACTAATCTAACGACATAAAATCTACTAATCTAACGACAAAAAAATGATTCTATTTAATATGTTCAATTAATTACAAGTTTATAACAATTTTATCAAACCTCGTATCCAACTTAAAAGGTTTTAAAACATTCAATATGTGAGGCATGCACTCACAAATCACTTGGACCGTTGAGAACGTATTAAGTGCATACGAGAGTATGGGTTCTGTAGCCAATTTATTAGTCATTCTTCTCTATACGAGACTATACCTTTTGGAAGGGGCGACTAGAATCAATTCCATGGTTTTGTAAATTTTTGACGTTCAAAAGTGCCTTATGAGCCTATTTGAAATAAATGATTTGACTTTGACTTTGAATAATTTTGGTAGAATGTTTAGTTTTGATTGAGAAATTGGTTGTGATTTTGGTATGGATTAAGATTTAATTGTGGTACTAAACATAATAGATACTAACTTAAATATTTATAGAGAATAGAAGAATCATGAAAATCTTAAAGAATTTTAAAGTACAGCGATAGATTAAGATTTTCTTTGAGTACACATGTTAATACTATTGAAAAGTTTAAAACTCATAAGATGAAGAAGCATTACATTCCTAAAAGATTATTAATTAACAAAATTTTCATAAAAAAAAAACGAACACAAGAAAATAGGCACCGATCCACTCTTTCACCGCTGAAACTCAAGATTTTCATTCAAATCCCAACAATCCATAACCAAGATTCCGAAACCCTTTCCGAGCCGAAAAAAATTCTCGCCGAATACCCGCTTGCAAACAAACAATGTTCCTTTTTTCGCCACAGATCCCAAAACACAGCATAAAAAAATAAAAAAGGCACAGATAAAGAGGCAGAAAGGTAAACATTGAACACGTAGGAGACTAAATATAAATGTCTCGGGAGAACATTAAGATAGCGAGTGGAATGTTAAAAGCTATTTAATATTATGTTCTGTTCGAACTTTATTATGGACTTGGTCGGGTTTTGGAAAGTACGGCCGATGTATTTAAAAAATATTGAGGAATTTGTAGATGATGGTGATCTCATAGATAGACGAGGAGCTCATGGCTAAGTAATAAAAGCCGCACGGGTCGATCTATCAGGTTAAGCTACGCTTACCGGGGGTAGTCTGTGGATGGGTGACCATCGTTACATACCGAGACTCCTCCGTACCTCAGAAAGCATGTTAAACCGTTGGTCCCGGCTGCCTTTTGTGGATCTTTGACAGTCGTTACGGGTCGTCAGAAGTCCAAAAGTCTGACAACCAGTCTTACCAAGGCGTATCGTATTACCAATGAATGGGTTGTGGAGGTCAGATAGGCAGTCGCTCCGTGTAAATTACTGGTATTCAGGTGCATCCGGTGAGACTGGAAGCCGACACCAACATAGTTGGAAAAAGGCTTAAAATAAAATGCGAAAGTAAATCTGCCCTGTCTGTCACCTCTTCACGCCGTAACGCCTGAACGGGTTTAGATGATGTTTAGCACATAGATAGTACCTGGGTTAGGACTTAGCATAACTTCTATCTGTATAGTACGTGGCTGTGGGATAATTTTCGACCAAAAAACGGCAACAGTTAGTTATGTTTATTTTAGTCCACATAAGACCATTTCTAGGTCTTTTTGTCAGGGTTAACCTTCACAATTTTCTGTTTTATTTGTTTTCCCACATGTGTTATGGTCAGTTTCTAAATTGTCCGGTACCTACTGTGTTGTCTTGCTTAAAAAAACTCCTGAGATTTTTCAATCGGTTACCATCCCCAATAGCAAAGGGTTGCCTTTGGGGACCTATCCTCTTGGGTCTGAGTTTCTATTTCAACCCAGTTTTTTTTTCCTTAATACACTCTGCATTTGTTTGTATGCTCCTTTAACTATGTTTATTCTAAATAAATCGCCACCAAAAACAAATGCTTTACCTAAATTAATATCTCACAATTATTTCCCCGTCGTACTTTCGCCCAGCCATGCAGTCGTTCCTATACAAGTCGAAGGCATTTAAATGAAAGCTCGATAACCAGGCCCTGTATTAATGAATGTGCTTTGAGTACCACGCCTACACTAGTTTAAGATGCTCAAGGTACTGTACTATACAAAACATATGTCTATATGCTATATAATTATTTATAGGTACTGAGATATTTTATGATAGGGACTTTTAATGTGGAAAATCTTTAATAAAAATACATACATACTTAGGGTGACTGGTAATTCATGATTGTTCTCATGATAACAAACAACTTTTATACCAAACCACCAACCAAAACCAAAGCACCAAAGCTAAAATCGCGAAAAAAAAATCTGCTGTTCCCTACATTCCAGTCATCCATAAAGATTCGAGGCGATAGGGGGTCGCCTTGCCGTACTCCTCTTAGGTGGTCCTGAGGTCTCTAGTTTTTTTTTTTTCACTCTACTAGTTTTGTATATTACCTTATTTTGTTTCTCTAGGTCCTCAAAAGAGGTTTCTGTAAATTGTTCGACAATACTTGACAAAATTACCTTTATTGGAAACGGAAATGGACCAACTTAAATAAAAGAAAAAAAAATACAAAGTGTGACTTATATTATGTAAGTTTGGTTCAATATTAACTGCTTCCTAAATGAGACTCATTTAGGAAGCAGTTAATATTGAACCAAACTATAACCAAAACTATAAACTATAACTATTGAATTTTTATGAAAACCCTCATCTAAAATGAGGGTTTTCATAAAAATTTACGCTACAAGCTGGCGCCACTTTGACAGGAGGAGGTCTTCCATTTCGACAACGAATATAAATTATATGATGACGTTCATCAGTCGATTCATCCATTCCTTCGTCATTCATTCACGCATGACTAAAGAAAATATAGATGCTTTGACATTTCTGACAGGTGCCTGGACCTGACGTCTCAGTGCTGCCACCTAATGAACGTCATTTCAGAAATACCTCATTAAAGCTACGTTCGTTGAAAAAATATTACTTGGTGGATGTTCGATTTTAAAACGAATAGGTACTTTTATCAAATTTACTATGTTACGAGCGACTACGTAGCTTTAACAAATTCTTTATCAATTTAATGTTATCATTTGCGTAGCCCACAGATTGTTATTCTGAATCTAGTCTTTGTGTATGTAAGATATGCAAAGCGCAAACCCACATCCAATATCTACAGGAGAAATTCTTATCATGGACCAAGAGCCAAATAAAAATAAAAGAACTAAAACAAAAACAAAACCATAACAAATAAGGAAGAATTTACACGAACTACAAAATTCAATATCATCGCAGGACCTCATAGAGATTGCTTTCAAAACCCAACTCAATCTGAATCCTACACGTTCAATTTCAGATTAGCTATCTGCGACATCCGACAATAAATCGCACGGCTCGTCGCAGAATAAAGTCGTCACTATATCGTATCGGTATCGCTGCGCCCACGACTCACGGACGACTGGTATACGAGGTACGGGTATTCCGTGTTAGGTCTGAGGTGGACTGGGGTTGATTGCTTCTTTCTGTTGGTAGTTTTAAAAGGGATTATATTTGTCATTTTTAGTACATTGGTCTGTAAAAATTAAGAGCCATACTCCTGAATTATCAAACGACTCTTACCTTTTAGGCATTATTTTAAGTATTTCTCATATTAAAGCTCTTTAAAGTGACAGAGACAGCACGAGACATAAAATTGAGTAGTCGTAGTGACTAAAGTTGAGTTGTTAACACGCTTTTATTAGCTTCACCTGTATGTATGTATGTAACGGAATCTTAGAAGTCGATTTTTATCCACTTGAAATGGTCAGATTAATTCGAAATTTTGCACACTTATCAGGGCCTGGTGACAATACAATAATTTAAAATATAAATAATAAAACATACTTAAAAAAAATATATAAGTATTGTATAATACCTACATAAATATAATAATTATAGAATAAACTGAAAAATAAATTATAGTTTAAAAAAAAGCGTGGGGTGCTTTCGAATTACAGAATTAGTGTAAGAATGTCGTACAAAGCACGGCATTTTTTTTTTATTTTTTACTTTTTAGTTCAGTTTAATGGTATTAAAGCGTGTTTTATAGTTTTTTTAAACTATAATTTATTTTTTAGATTTAGCCGTCAAGCCCTTTAAGTCTTAGCACTAAAAATATAGTACCCACCAAAACGTAGTAATCAGTAGTTACCCTGAGTTATCCAAAAAAATATGTCCTACTTATTTCACAACAAGCTTACCTCATCACACGGTAAAGAATGATTGCTCTGTCCATTACACAATTCTGCAGCTCTTTATTTGCAGTACATGAAAAGTATGGGTCTACATCACAAGGGTCGTTGCTTTCATCTGAAATTAAAGTAACTTTAAAAGAACTACTTGTCACAAATGTGAAGGGGAACTTAATTATGTATCGTGTACTTAATGTTGTACCGTCGTCCCATATAGAAATAGTACATTTTGATACAAGTGGAGAACGTTTGTTATTGCATTCGAGGCGGAATTAAAACACACGAGCCGTAGGCGAGGTTGTTTTTGAGCCGAGAACTGCAATAACAAATGTCCACGTGTATCAAACGAAGTTTTTCAATACACTTTTGAAGAAATAAAATAAAATAACGGAAAATATTTTTGTCATGAATTAATAGGAAACTATGATTTAAATTTTCTTTTTTTTCCGCGCTTTGCTTCCGCCAGGTTGAAAGAGAAGTAAAGCCGATAAACAGCCTAATATGAGAAATAGAAAATTCAAATATTTTTGAGTTTAGAACTCAAATAAATGTTAATTTGTTCATAAACGTTTTTCATGGTTTTTGATGATATTCTATAGAAATATTATTTAAATATTCAAAAAATATTAACGCCTTAAGACGCATATCTCTTTGCCGAGATTAAAAAAAAAACATTCACCTCCGAATAGAGAGTTGTGAATATAGGCATTGAACCAATTTGGACTAAGTATAGGTATAATTTATCTGGGGCAATTTTTATTCCCGCACACGGGTGGGAAAATGAAAAATCGCACGCGTGCGACATACATTGCATTGTGAACCTAATCGTAGTGCGATATGAACCAGTTTTCGAGGAAGCGTATTGAAAAATATATATTTCTGATATCATGAATCATGAATTTAAATTTAAATGGAGATTTAAAATTAATTAAAATTAAAATAGAAATCGAAACTAAAATGTATAAATGAAAAATGTAAATTGTCAAATGTAAATTATAATATTAAAACGTACAAGTCGAAGTGCAAGTGCACCATACTAATTTGCTTATAGGGCATTTACAGTGCGACCGTCTTTTAACGAACTCTTGTCAACGCCTCCCCGTGTGCCACCGGCCTAACCCCTCAACGTCTGTATTCAAGTTATCCGTTGTGGTAAGTTAGGCGCAAGTTCACGGCGACACTTATCTCACCAAAATAAATTGCGCAAGTAATCAAATGTTAGAGAGAATTGTTATGTCTTGTGTTACGTTACTTTTTGTCCCTTTTCCGCTATTGTTCAATTGACATTCTTGGGCCTTTGATGATTTTCAAGCTATGGATTGTAGGAGCCAAAACATTTATAATGAGGTTTCTTCTTTATTTTCTGTTTTCTTCTACGATTTTTGGGGTTCCGTACCTACCTCAAAAGGCAAAAACGGATCCTTTATAGGATCACCTCATTGTCCGTCTGTATGTCTGTCTGTCAGTCTGTCAAGACCATTTTTCTCAGGAACGCGTGGAGGTATGAAGTTGAAATAAATAGCAAATACGTGGTCTGTTAAATCATGAAATTTGGCAAGAAGCAAGGTCTTACGGCACAAGTAAAGAGAAAAGTCCAAAAATCGTAATTTTGTAGTTTTATCACATTTTTTTTTCTCATTAAGTATTAACTGACAAGTTTTTCAACTACAATGTTAGGTATGTTTGTTTTTGGTATAAATTCATCCCAACTACGGAACCCTTCATTTTGCGTGGTCCGACACGCAGTTGGCTGGTTGTTTAGCCATAATCCTTCCTATCATCGGTATAATTTGTTAACCTGCAAAAAAGTAATTGAAAATACACCGAGGATTTAAAAAATTAACCCAATTGTCAAATGAAAAACCATCTTTAAGGTAGACTAATTACTCAGTTATAAATCTTAATAAATTACAATATACAAGCTAACACTAAAATATATATATTATAATCAAATACCTACTTATTTAGCTTAAAAAAGGGGAAGGTGATTTAAAATAAGAATTTCGTCTATAATTCGGCGCTGTTGAGGCTTCCGCCTTGCTGTAGTGCGTCAGGTATGTTCACTGATGCGCACACTGACGACTACTTTGCGATAATGCGGAAGAAAGTTGCCTCAGTAATATCCCGAGTGGGGGAAAGCAGCAACAGCATTCTGAGGATGTTTGCAGAGAGGCTGGATGGGCCTGCAATCATTGAGTTATATATACAAGGTGTCAAATAAATAACTCACAACCTCTTAAGGGGTCATTGTACTCATCATTATGAACAACTTTTACTATGGGACCAAACCTGAAATCGCGAAAAAAAAATCAGCTGTTCAGTACATTTATCTACATCAAACTCGTCAAAATGTAGGGAGCAGCTGATTTTTTTTTCGCGATTCCAAGTTTGGTCCCATAGTGAAAGTTCTTCATAATGATGAGTACAATGACCCCTTAAGAGGTTGTGGGTTATTTATTTTACACCTTGTATATCAATGCCTGCAACGGGGAGGTTTACCAAGCTACATGTTGGCATCAAGGCTTGTTAAACATTCCTGTGATTGTGATTTTCTTTCTTTTTTGTTGTTCCTGCATGTTACTAATATAGTTTAAGTACGATGTAATACTAACACCCTATGCCTGAGAATAAATTTTGTTTTTTTTTAGAAGTATTCAATTAATCAAAATCAAAGCACTCAATTTGTATGTGGCACTACAAATTGACATACACAGCACAGATAAGTTTTTTGACTGACCAGACATTATCATCAGATGACCTACTTTTGGAAGAGGTCATGCCCACTTATCTTCAGATCTTGTGGCATGGATTGTTCTAAGTGAGTGTGTTCTAAGACAGGTGAAAGTAATTCCTATAATGGATTTCTTCTATTGTGAAACGTCACTCTTATTACTTTTGCAGTATTTTCTGACTTTGACCTAAGATGTACCAATTACATCTCAAAGTCAGAAAATCAGGTCAGGACTATAGTTTACATTTTCAACTAAAAATTTTATTGAAATAATGGAATGTAGGTATAGTCCTGACCGTTCGAAGAAGAACTGGAGCCTCCGAAGCCAACAGATGATACATTAGCATCAGAGCAACTTCTAAGTAGGGAATGCAATCTCTCAAGATTGCGAACTCGAGACCTAGCCCGCCAGTCTGGCGAGAACTCGAATGAAAAATTTTGAGATTTTCGAGATCGAGCCTACTTTTAAAAATATGCGTTGTCATATAAAAATTGCTTAAGTAAACTTAATGAAATTAATTAATTTCACTTTCTTACGGTATCCTACATACAGTGTGTAAGGGACAGCCCTCCGCAAACTGATGGGGTGAATTCAGTATGCCATACTAAGATGACCGGTGAATTTTTTTCAGGAACGTTAAGGGAATCCAATAAACCTGATTTGTTTGTGTTTTTGTGCACAAATCGGAGCGTCTGTATGCGGTGATTTCGATGTACTCTGTAGCTAGACACATAGTGAACAGCTGATTTCACGCATCGTTGGTTAGAGTATTTCTACATCCATTGCTGGTTTTTTTTTTTTTGCTGTTTTTGTTGCAGTTTTTTTTACATAAATGGAGTGCTGCGAACACACAATGCAATTTTACGTTGAAATAATGAAAATGTAACTGAAAAAAAGTTTGAAAAAATGAAAATTCTCCTGAGAAAATTTCCGGTGGAATGTGATTCAAAATGAGGAGCTGAATGCACCCTGTTAGTTTGCGGAGGGCTGTCCCTTACACCCTGTATAATACACTCATGGACAAATTTAGAGGAACGCAAAAAAAAGGTTAAGTTTTTCCTGTTGTAGTTATCCTGCGTACTTTTCACTAACATTAGTAAATGCTATTCAAAAAAATAAAGTTTTGGAATGTTTTTTTTTTCGAATTTCATTTGTTTTTATGTAATTATTGCGTAATGCTTTCTTTCATACTGCGAAAAATTTTGACAACTTTTGAATTTGAGTTTAATTTTAGGTCTTTTATCATGTTAAGCGTGAATTGTTACTGCAAATAAACTGAGAATGCCAGATCTAAACGCCACTCAAGTTGCTAGTGCTGTTACTTTAATTGGGAATGGGCAAACCTAAAAACATGTGGCCCAAACATTACAAGTATCAAAATCTGTGGTACACTGAGTTGTCAAGAGGTATCGGCAGACCAGACAGTATACGAGACTCGCAGGACGGGGACTTAAACGGAAAACTGGGACCAGAGATGACCGGTTCATCGTTAGCAGCGTGCTTAGAAACCGGACCTTAACTTCTTCTGAGGTAAGAATGAAGCTCCAAGAAGTTCGAGGGGTTACAATAAGCACAAAAACTGTGAGAAGAAGACTAAAATCGTCCGGAATAAGTTCACACTTGCCTGCCAGAGACCCCCTGTTTGCCACATCCCATCGAGTAGTTCGAGCTAATTTTGCTCGTATTTACGAAAATTGGAATAACGAAGCTTGGAGTCAAGTTCTATTCACAGATGAGTTCAGATTTTGTCTGAAGCCAGATGTTGGAAGGATTAAAGTGTGGAGACGCGCGGGAGTAAGGTACACTCAGTGCAACATCATTGGAAAAGAGGCATATGGTGGAGGGTCAGCTATACTACTACTGACGACACGGTTGGCGCAGTGGTTGAGCGATTGACTGCTGCGCATGCTGCGCAGCAGTCAATCGCTCTGTCGCGGGTTCGATTCCCGCACGGAACAAATATTTGTACGACCTACAAGTATTTGTTCCGAGTCTGGGTGTTTTTCTATCTAAATATGTATGTATTTACAAAAAAAAAAAATGTATATAAGTAGTTTATCAGCCATCTCGTTACCATAACACAAGCATTAGGTTGCTTAGCTTGGGACTAGATGGCGTTGTGTGAAATGTCCAAGGATATTTATTTATTTTAGCTATGGTATAGGGGGGCATTTGTATGGGGCCACGTACGGAACTCCGCGTCATTGAAAATGGGTCACTTATAGCGGCACGATATGTAACTGAGAAATTGCAATGCCATTTGCCCCTTATAAAGGAGATAGACTTGTTTTTATGCATGATAATGCACTCCCCTATACTGCGGCCGTAGTTGTCGAATACCTTCGAGACGTTGAAATCAATGTTTTCAAGTGGCCAACGCGCTCGCCCGACTGAAACCCCATAGAGGATGTATGGGATAAGCTTGGAAGACAAATTAAGAAAAGAAATCCTGCCCCCGCTAATTAGAGAGCTCTTAAAAACGCATTACAGGAAGAATGGAACGCAACCTCTAAAGGTTTTATTGATAACTTGATTAGGAGTATGCCAAGGCCACTGGGAGCAGTTCGAAGAGCTAAAAGGGGCAACACTAAGTATCTACTGATTATAGCCTACGTTATAGCCTTTCCTAAGCCCTTATGAAAAAAATAATAAAAATAATGAGTTACAAAAATGTTACTTTCATGTAAAATTTTCTTTTTTTCTTAATTTGGTTAATTTTTGTCATTTGGTCATTTGATTTTCGACGTTTGCAATTTTAAATTACGACTAATAAGCAATATCCAAATTAATAAACTTAATTGTCACAAATATCCATGATATTTGGTGTTCATGGTGTTTTAAACACACTTTTTTCTTGCGTTCCTCTAAATTTGTCCATGAGTGTATTATAAATGCGAAAGTGAGTTTGTTTGTTACGCTTCCAAGCTAAAACGAACTAAAGCGAATAAAATGTGACTATCGACCAATAGAAATTGATGTATATTCCCACCTAAATTATTATACATTGACAAAGTAGTTCCGTCACTCTCTTATTGGACCAGTCACATTTAATTCGGCAAAGTTCGGTTTTTCCGAAAATAAACGATGGAAGCTTTGAACGTTGTCGTACTGTACCATTTAGCGCATCAACCTCAATGTAGTACCAGTGACAGTCAACGATAGGCACCTGTCCCACCGTCGGCGATTAACGAGAAGCGAGTAGCGCTAGCAACTAGCAGCTCCGTAGATCGGATGAGAAAAACATGTCATGTTCTCCGATATATTCCAACAGAAATATAAGTTTGTAAGTACGTAGTGAGAGATTTACTTACTATGTTATTTTAAGACCATAAACCTGTGATCTATAAGTATTGTATAACTATTTTCTGTATTTTTTCAAAATTTTTGGCAATTTTTGGAATGGTATTTTTCGTCTATTTTCTTAAATAACTTTTAAAAAAATATTATAAAAAATCTAAGTATTTAAGACCCTCACAGTAAGTTCTTTTCCATTTGATATGTCACACAGTACAGTTTCCAAATTTTTATTTTTTTTATTTTCTTTGCCCCCCAAAAGTGACCCCCATACCTATTGAATTTATTAATTTACGTTACACGTCCGTGTTTGGGTCACAGAAATTAATAATTATGTGTGTCCATTAGATGCGGAGCAAATTGGCTGTCACAGACGGACAACCAGACAGACAGACACACGAGTGATGATGACGAGCGAGTGTTCTGCTTGCCAAGCGAGCGTCTCTGAGCTCTCTCTTTGACAGCTCTTTGTCGCCGAGTGAACTTCAGCGATCAACTATTAATATTATGTATGTAGGTATCTGTTTTACTAACACTGGACCTATACAATGTTTTGTACATACGTTTCTTGAGCGACAAACTCATTAATAGCCGTCGTCGCGACGCTTCGTCGTCGCTTCCTCGGTCACGGTGGGACATGTGCCTAAGAGCCCTAATAGACGGCCCGTAACGGCCACCGACCGGCCACCAAATTACCGAATGTCGTGCGGACAAGGTGTCAGCATAAATGCTACTAACTATCACTGTATCATTAACAGAGTCAATGGTATCGATCTGTACAGGGCTTTGTATGGCTGATATAATTTCGGCAACGAAATTTTTTTCGGGTTGTAATCAACATTGGAATTTTGACTATTTTAAAACTTTCTAACTCGAAACTGCGAGTACATATTAATTAGGCCTTAATTTTATAATCATTTATGAGCTATTTCAAATTCCGTCAAAATAATTAGATTTGGCAATCCACCCCTCATTACCAAGCCAAAAAAGGAGGGCTGTGTTTTATAAATGTTGCTTACAGTTAAGGGGATATATCGATAATTTTTTGGTTTTTAAAATTCCTATAAAACCAAATTTGTATTTTTCATATGTATTATTTGACTACGTAATTGTCTACTGCTATACTAAAACCTAGAAGAAACATGATTAGGAGAAAAAAATCCAAAGTAGCACAGTCTATTCTCTGTTTTATACGATTGTTCCGTAAACAGTTCTTTATTTTGCAGTAAAATTTACTTTAAATCGAAGGTATTTCAATATTTTAAGAACTTTCTAAGCTAAAAATAGATTTAAGTATAAGCGCGTTTAGTTCCAGTGTGCGTGAGAATCTTCTACGAGTAAGTATCTCGCGCGTCAAACTAGACAGCCTCACTTACACACCGAGCTTTAGCACGTTTCGATGTATCCTCTTAAGTAATGATTAACGTCTACTTAAATATATCTTTTTGGCCTATAAACGTCTCGTTTACATAAGCTCCTTGTTAGTTAAAAAAGTAGATATGGCCTTAACTTTTATGAAAATTTATTCAAAATTCCACATGAGAAGTCTGTAATTAAGTTCTGGAGACTTTCAGTTTAATAATAACTTAGTAGTACTTACATTAATCTAACTAAGATTGACAAAATCTATTCCCTCCGTCAAGAATTAAATATTCATGAATATAACGTGCCGTTTATTCTGTTAATAGAATTTGACGTTACAGAAAAGTGCATAAAAAGAAATAAAACCCTTTATGAAATATTTCCAGCTTCAATTTCAATCACTGCACCGTAAAATTAGATAAATTGACAGAAAAATGACGACACACTTACACCGCTGAAACGGAACAATAAAAAGTTATTTGCAATCCAACGTTGCATTAAATCTACTAAATTAGATATCCAAATAACTGGCAACACAATATCTATAAATAAAAAAAGAACAACGAATTTCAAAAATAACGTGGAAAATCAAAAGTCATTAATGTCCAATAAGTTAAAAAGTTGAGAGACGGCTATAATAAATCATTTTGTATTACATCTCTGTACCAATTTTTCCTAGTCTTTTTTCATCAATTTAACACGAGCAAAAAGTGGCACTCAATTGTAAGGTTTACGCTGCGATACATTTTTTTTTCTTTTTTATTATGAGCAACCCGTTTAATATTTTCGGCCAATCAACGGCAGCGGTTGGCGGCCGCGGAACGCCCTCCGCGCTCACGATTGGTCGGTGAGCGGTACAGATTGTGCGATGGCGGGAAACGGATTTAAGTCTATGGCATCTCATTCTTACAATCGACAGGGCAGTGAGACAGATTCGGTATCGATATCGATTTTTTTAATCGTGTTAATTCTCGGATTTCCTAAGCTACGACTTATTCCCCTTCCGAGCGAGCGTAATACTGAATGATTTTATAACGCTTGCCTCATGAAAAAAAAATTTGAACGCTTGTTTACAAAGTATACAGGGTGTCCGGTAAAGAATGGATAACCTTGGAATAGCATATTACAGACATGATGGCCGTTCTTAAAAAAATACAAAAAAAAAAAATATCCCCACTAGTAGGTACTTACACACGGCTACACATCAAGCTATACATTTCTAGTTTAGACTGACCTCTCATTGTAAGGAAATCCTATACAATGCGAGATCAGCTTATACTGAAAATTTGATCTGTTGTCGTGCGTACATTATGATTTTTTGGAGACTCCAAAAATTATTTTTTTTTAAAATGTTTTTTTTTTTTTTTTTTTAAGAACGGCCATCATGTCTGTAATATGCTATTCCAAGGTTATCAATTCTTTACCGGACACCTTGTATATGAAATTGAGACTTTCTTACATTCAGATTATTTATTCGAGTTAGAGAGTTTATAGCGAAAGCATTGAAATCTTTTTCAAATAAACAAAAAAAAATACAATAACTAGGTAGGCTCAAAGTCAAAGTCATATAATTTATATAAAATAAAGTAAGTACTTAAATAAAAGCTGAATAATGTAAGAATAAAATTATGTTTATTTATCTCCACACACAAAAAAAAAGAAAAAAATATAAAAAAAAGGCACAAAAAGCCAGTTTTGAAAGTCAAAATTTACAAAAAAAAATCTAAAATGATTCTAGTTGCCCCTTAAAAAGGTATGGATGGTATATTCGTTATCGTTTGTAGAAGATTGGGCAAAATAAAACCACCGTTACTCTTTTAAAATGTTTGCAATATTTTGAATATTATATTAATTATGTAATTATTTGGGAAGACGATGCACCTAAAATAGAATTACTAAAATTACTTACCACAGTATGTAAAAAAAAACATTTTAAAAATACTATTAAATCAAAGACAGGTAAATTATGTAACTATGTGATAGATACATGGTGCTAACATTATTATAAACATTGCAAAAGTAGACGACTTTCTTTAAAAAAAATAACATGTAATAATAAGTCAGCGTGTGAGTCAAAGTAGGTAATCACAGAATTTAAAATCAATGTCGAAAAGTAAAAAAATAAGCAATTAAATTAGCAATCAGTATAATTTTGTCTAGACTCTAGAATTCTAGATTATCCTACCTATGGAACAGGACCAGCATGTTTCCAAGCATTCTTATCTTGGATATAATCCTCTAATTTGTAATAATAATGTGTAGGTAAATATGTATTTTTTTTTTCAACCAATAGAAAGTCAGTAGTTAGCAAGCTCACGTGGCGTGGCAATGGGCCAGCCATGGCAGCCATATGGTACTAGTCGTAGAACTGATGACAGTTGGGGTAGACGTGTTCTTGAGAGGAGACCGCGAATCGGAATTACGTAATAAGGTAAGACGATTTTCGCAGGTGGCTGGTATAGCAGCTGGATGAGAGTTGCCGAGAATCGAGCTGAATGGCGTGCTATTGGAGAGGCCTATGTCCAGCAGTGGACTGCTATAGGCTGATGATGATGATGAGAAAGTACAGACAAATCCTTAAAGATAAACTTTCTTCCCTGTCAAAAAAGGCGACTTGTCAAAATAAGTGCCTACATTCAAAGTTTAATTTTATCGACACCTTCCCATCACTAGTGAACTAAACGTCTCGAGCGAAGTCTTCACGCAGACGACCAATTTCATCAGCTATACATTGTGGCCGTCATCATTACTGCTCGTTGAGACCGAATCGTTGTAATTTGCTTGTAATCACGCATAACATCGAACAACGTAGGTAATTGGATCTCAAGTAATTATGGTTTAAGTAGTTTTATACTAAATAGGTTTTGATGTTGGTTTTTTTTTATAAATAGGTACCTATATAGGTAGGTATGTTATTATATACAGGGTGTAAGCTTGTGTAAACAGTGGCAATATTGCCACTGTTTACACTTACACCCTGTATTATGTAGATACTTCATCTATTCATTCGGTAGACACCTAGAAATAGCTTTTTGAAGAGAAAACTTTAGGCGCGTTGAGCGATTTTTGGTAGGGGAAAATCTTACAGGCTCGCGTCACCGCGTCACCTCGACAGCGCGACATGCTATGCAAAGTTTTCACTTCGTCCCCATGACTGCAATTTTTTTCATTTTTATTTAGCACTAGCTAGTGAAAACGGAGTTTATCCATTCGATAGTGATTATTAGTTCGATATCGTTTTTCTGAACACTTCAATAAGGAAAAATTTTGCCTAAAAGTCGAGAGAATTACTATCCAAAGTTTATCTGAGGACCTCAAAAAATGGAACATAAGAAAGGAAAGGAATCCGCTTAAATAGGTAATTTTGTCGAATCAATATAATAGATATTGAGAGTTTATACTCCGTTTAAGAATTCTTCAGAAACCGTCGATTAGCGGTTGCACGAATCTTCATCTTTTCATCCTTTAAATTTTGACCGTGTAGTTATTGCGCTATTGTAGGAAAGTGCAAATTTGTTTTTCAATAACCTATGAAAATTTTCTAAATAGGGGGGCTCAGAATGATGTATTGAATGCGTGGTAACCGTTTGCGCGTCGATGTCCCTTCCACCCTGTATAATGTAGGTAAGTACCAGCCGAAAATTATTAGATAGGTAGGTAATAAGCAGATAAACAATGTTCAATTTAATGTTAACCATTTTGATTATTGAGGTAGGTAAACAATTTTTTTTTAGGACGTTACTTTTACTGAAACTTCACGAAAAATTAATTGACGAAAGACAGCTACTTCTCTTTTAGTTAAGGAAAAAAAGAATAAATGATGAAAATTAAAACATGAATGTGTTACGTCGTTTTGCTAGACATTTAGCTGCAAAAGACCACCAATGTAGCCTCCACTTTATATTATGATGTGTGTCATACTTAACTTAAAAAAAATATTACCATTTCATACCCTACAATGAACGTTAGTTCAAGATAATTCACTTTTAAATGGCTCCATACACAAGTCCACTAAAGCCCAGTAATGTCTAATGATACTTGTTACGAATGATAGATGAAGCACAAATTAGCTGTTGAGGTGTCATACGATATTAAACTTTATTGCGGTTCTGTTTGAGCACGGAATTGTAAGCTTATAATGAAAGAAAATTGCTTTTCTGGTAAGTACATACTTGGGCTATCTTTTTATTGTTTGGTTGTACATAAGTAAGGCTCAAAAGCACCTAGGTATCGTATTATTACAAGGTAAATAAAGTTCTATTTACAAAGAACATAATCTATCAACCCTGATAAAAGATCACATTTTGAATTTTAAATACAATATCGCATGCATGTCATGGAACATTGACCCATTATTAGATAGGTCAGAAAAAATAGATAGAACTTATTACAGGTTTTTTTATTATTCAGATCTCATCAATAGCTAATTATAGACGTTCAAAATACAAGCATTAATGACGAATAAATCAGTTTTATTTTTATGCATCAACAAATAGCATTAAGTCCTCTTAGCAAGATCTTCTTTTGCGATTTCCCAAAAATCGTCTTTTAGAGTTAAGTCAGTAATTTGCGATCTTGCGTCGAGTAGCACAACTAAAACATCAAGTGGTGCAGTAACGTTTGCAGTAGTATTGCAATTGCTCACTAGATGACGCTTTTATAAATTTTAGATTTAGTCCTAATCTTTGCAGACAGAGGGCGCTAAAATAGTTTTATTCTATCAGTTTCCACTATAGAAACCGGATGGCGTTTTCTGTAATGATGGCCGATTTTAATATACAGTTTCAAATAATATTGACTCAAAGCTATTTAAAGCTTATCCTAAATAAATAAATAAAGAATTAAATAATTAATTTAAGTAATAATAATGCGAAGTAGTTCTTCCATGGTTTAAGGAACCCAATCCACTATAGCTACCCAAACCCATAGCCCAATATGTTTTGTTTCCATGTTCTGCAATAGTTCTGCATCAACCCCCCGTATTCCGGTTCCGTGTTCTGTCCTTGGGTGCACTTGCGTAGTGCTTATAGGGATAATCGTCGGTTGGTGCCTCCTCGTCATTTAAAATTTGCCTAAGGGGCCTCTGCGAGTTGTCTTCGGCCCACCGTACGCCTTCCAAAGGTCCGAGGCCCCAGGTTCCCGAAATATGTCAAAGACAATTAAAATGTTAAGTTAAGCATTGGTGCATTTAAAATAATAAATGTGTAGGTACTAAACATAGGTACGGTCAGCAACAGAAGTAGGATAACTGCTACTTTTGACATCATCTAAATTAACTTAAAATGATACGATAACCTGCTTTTTAGCATTTCATTTATTAGATAAAATATAAATATCTTTAAAATTTACATCTGTTCTGATAATGAAGTATTTTTCTCAATAATTAAGATTTAGAAAACACAAGTGTTAATCAACTTTTGTTGCTGAGTGTACCAACCTCTGTCTACTCCTTTGGGGCTAGCTATGCGTGATGATATTATGAAGATGTATTTACTTGACGACACGGTTGGCGCAGTGGTTGAGCGATTGACTGCTGCGCAGCATGTCGCGGGTTCGATTCCCGCACGGAACAAATATTTGTACGACCTACAAGTATTTGTTCCGAGTCTGGGTGTTTTTCTATCTATAATATGTATGTATTTACAAAAAAAAAAAAAAAAATGTATATATGTAGTTTATCAGCCATCTCGTTACCATAATACAAGCATTAGGTTGCTTAGCTTGGGACTAGATGGCGTTGTGTGAAATGTCCAAGGATATTTATTTATTTACTTATTTGTGTTAAGACGCGGACTGACTACGATTTTAAACGGCACACAACCGCGTAATCTATTGTCACCATTAGCTGGATTGAAATAAAGTTGAAAATTGAAAACAACATTTTTGCTGTCGAGATGTGACTATGCTGCGAATGTACATTTTTTTTTCGGGATTCCTTTAGATTATTCAGAATATACACAATAAATTAAATAATTAGCCGGTTAGTTTTAAAAAAATGCTAATTCTATTAAATTCTTAAAAAAAAAAAACCGGCCAAGTGCGTGTCGGACCACGCACAATGAAAGGTTCCGTAGTTGAAAAGAATTTATTGGATCCCAAAAAAAAAGTTTTAAATCATAAAATTACAAATTCACAATTTTCGTACTTTTTCCTTTACTTGTGCTGTAAGACCTTGCTTCTTTCAAAATTTCATGATTCTAGAACAAGGGGAAGTAACCTATAGATTTTGATTTACTTGCGAGTATCAAAATATGTCGCATAAATGGCCGTATGTTTTTATTACATTGACTTAGAAGGTTGAGTTTTTTAGGACTTCAAGAGGCCATAGACTTACGTATTTGATATTAATTTCAACTTGATACCTCCACGCGTTCCTGAGAAAAAGGGTCTTGACAGACTGACAGACTAAAAAATGTTTTCACTCTTGCCGTGTGGGTGCTAAAAATGACAACATAACATCATATAATCACGAATCACGCCAGTATTCCATGAAGGGTTAGACAGACGTGTACTTATTACACACCCACATTTCGGCAGGTATGTTTAAGTAAGTCCCACGCGCGATCCAGACTCCGGGCCGCTACTGAGAAATTCCTGAAGAAAAAACCCAATAACACTTTGCCCGACCCCGGAATCGAACCCAGGACTTCACGCTCTGCAGTAGCGTTTTTGCAACCTTTACAGTCTTGAGGTCTAGAGTCTAGTCTAAACCAACGAAAAAGTGACTAGATGATTTGTTTAAACATTACCGTCATCAAGCAATATTAATCGCTGATAGCAGCGTATTATGATGGACATGTGGCGGCATCTACATCGCTATATGCGAACAACGCAACACGCTGACGTCACGCAAAATCCTGCATCGCGTAATCAAAGTTTACCGCGCGACTAGCATTTAAGTATACAACGTCCCGACATGAATCGTGGGGGTCGGAGGATCCTCACTTTTCTATGGGGATGAGTGAAATTTACACCCTGAAAATGTCTTTAGAGGCATGAGGAACTCTCATGCCTCTAAAGACATTTTCAGTCATCATTCATGAAGCATAAATCGGCTGAATTTTGCAAGAATTAAGTAAGACTGAAACAGTGTGGAGTAAGCCTATCTGGGGCCCGGAGCGGCAAAACTTAATGGGGACCTCCTGCCCAGGAATGAACGTCGAAATATTTAGCCTGCAAAAGGCTGGTTTTCTTTTGACCATTGATACAGAAATAGGAGATACTTTGTCGGCAACAGGAAAGCTATGACATCAAACGCATAGAGGATGGTAGAGTGAGCAAGCGAGCTCGAAAATGTTTGCACCCCGCATAGTTTAAATTTTTTATCGAATATTTATACAGAAAAAGAAATTACTTTTCAACCTATAGGTACCTACAGAAAAGTCAGACAATGTAGGATGCTAGAGCGAGTGAAGCGAGCTCGAATATTTCAGCTCTTCGCCCCGGATAGGGAAGGTTTTCTTTTGACTATTCGAACCTAAATGGGAATAGGTAACCTTTAACTTCTCGAGTATTGGGCCCCCAAAGTCCGCCAGTGGACTGAAAGCCAATCCCAATGTTGTCGAGAAAAGGACCCATGAAATTACATAGAACATACCTTCCTAAAACACATGTGCAGCCAAATGTGAACCTCCTCCTTTTTGAGGTCGATTAAAAAATAAACAGTAAGTATCACTTTTCACCTTTTTATTTTCAATATAAGTTACAATACAATATTGTTGTCAACATTTTAACATCGTTATACACTATAGTTTTAGTGTTTTATTAGGACTGCACCTTGAAATAGCACAAATTACAATAGGTAATTAAATAGTAAGCCAAAGGTATATTGAAATCACTATACATACATGGAAATGGTTAACATTAATTTGCATTATCTACTTTTTAATAGGTAGCTACTTATCGATATAGCTATCTCAGAAAAATGACAAAAAAAATCATTTGTAATAAATCGACATTTAAAAAAATTACATAAATTATCTTTGGTAATAGTAATGCACCAATCCAGCCATGAATGCATTACTTAAAAATAATTTCTTACCCGGACGTAATTAACATTATTACAACAATAAAATCTATCAATATGGTCCTTGTATTACCTAACTATAAAATAAAAATGTAAATAATCTCATACTTTTCTGTTGGCACGTTATTAAAGTAAAGTTAATATATTTTCAATAATAAGCTGCATCCATCAACGAGTTGAGGTTTCTTTCAGTGAGCGCTCGTGGAGATTCTTCGGTGTCTATGATGTCACAGGGCAGCATTAGCTAGAAAAAAAAAATATTATTAGGTACTTATATTAAGTTTCATTTGGACTCAATAAACATAACGCCATCTACTACGATCGTTACATACACCTTTTGACTCGTTTACGTTCATACATCGTTTACGTTCCACACAAATTGACGTACGTCAACGTTAACGTAAACGCGATCGAGTAAGTATAAAAACTCGCACTAAGCCAGCTGTGGGCTTAGTGCGAGTTTTTATACTTACTCGATCGCGTTTAAGTTATCGTTACCTTATGTCAACTCGTATGAAATAATTGTGTTTCCCATTATAGTCACCAGGCGGCGCTTATTAATTTTCAGTACAAACTAATGTTTACGTTAACGTGATCGAGTAAGTATAAAAACTCGCACTAAGCCCTCAGGTCATACACGCACGGCGGTTGCGAGTACTACGCACCTGATCTTTCTGAAGAACCAATAATATCACTATATTTAGTCTTCCTAGGGCCCGGCGTTTCCACTCACATCTGCCTTGTAAATACCTTCTGTTAGTCACCTTTCATTCATCCTCTCAACATGACCAAACCATAAGCATACTCTTTTCAATTTTTGTCACTACTGTCTCAGGTCTCTGGACTCAATAAAATATAGCCTAGGTAATACAGTTATATTACTAAGAACTAGGAATCTAGGATAAAAATAAATGAGTGGACTGCTAAAACAAGATCAACTCCTGAACTTGTCTTTATCTTGGAAATCGTGCTCTTCCGAGCTAAATTAGCTGAAGTAACTAAATAAACACATTAGATTTACTAAGGAATTAGCATAACGTAATATTACGCCAGAATTCCCCGGAGAGTTAAGCAGAAGTGTACCTATAGTACACCCACATTTCATCAGTTATGTTTAAGTCCCATGTAATGGGGGGCGAGCCTATTGCCAGCAACCGGGCACAAAAGCGGACTCCGGGCTGCCCATAACACTTTGCTCGAACTGGGAAGCTAACCCAGGACTTCATGCTCAGCAGTAGCGCTTATGACCACTAGACCACGCGATTGCATATAATACCATAATCAGCCTATAATGTTCCCATTGCTGGGACACAGGCCTCCTCTAAGTGAGAGGGAGTGGGCCGTAATCCACCACGCGGGCCCAGTGCGGGTTGGTAGATGTCACATGTATTCGAATTTTTGCTTCTTGTTTACACCGGTTTCATCACGATGTTTTCTTTCACTGTTTTGAGAGCAGTGGTGATGAAATAGTTTACACAAATTAAAGCGCGTCTGGGTTTTGAGGCTACGACCTACAACTCGTAAGACGCGGCCGTTACCACTGGGCCACCACGGCTCCACTCTCCTCCAAGAATGACTGAATACCAACCCTCTCATTGACCGGCTTTCCTTCTAATAGGATCTTCAGCTTGGTCTTTTGGCACGGTGAAAGAATCTTGTCCAGATTGTTGATGAGTTCCTTCAGTTCAGGCCTCATATTGTGTCCGTCCCTCTTGCCGTTCGTCCAGCCGCGGGAGTATTGGAAGGTCTGAGCTGTCACTGAGGCCAGGGTCACGAAGATGAGGAGTAGGGTCACGTTTGCTGACATTGTGGTGGCTGTAACAAGGGAATAAGGTTTTAAAATTTACCCAGGTTTCAGTAAAGCATTGCTGGCCTGCGATATTATTAAGGCCTCTCGCAAGATGCGAATTACTGGAGATAGAATCTAATCTAGAAATCGTGGCGAAAACTTTTTGAAGAATGTATTAAAATGATTTTCAAAGACAGAACAAAAATAAAACTCCGATAAAAAACTTTTGGTATCAGTCTTGTATTATACTTATAAGGCACGCTGATATTATATTATTTGCATCATACTGAATTATCCTTTAGCTTAGAATCTTGTGTAAGTTTTGATCCCTAATCTCTGGGGCAATTAAAACAGGATATCTCACGATAAAAGTTAGTTCAATATGGTAAGGACGATGAGGTAATTCCGTTAAGGTCTTCTTCCATACAAACAAAATAAAATGACAAACCTTTGTTAAAAAATCAATGTAAATTGTTAAAAAATTAAAATTATTGTAAATGTGAGCACTATGTGGATCTTTTTTTTTTTTTTTTTTAGTATTATTGATGGTCTGATATTTTTGAGTACTTTATGCGACCTACCCAAACGTCCTTTCTTTGGTATTGTTCGTCGAGTTATTGAGCTCCTGAAATCCTGAGTTGAGCTGCACGATTGTTGACAAATGCTTGCACTGACTGGACAGGTCCACTCAAATTTTTATGGTTCTTTCCTCAAAAGACCATTTCAGACTGGATCTACATGGTCCTCACATGATCTGACCAAGATTATGTCTGGACTTTAATAAAAGAGACTTTGACCCCTGAGTTTGTTTCGCCATTTCTTCTCAGGGTAGTCAGATAGGAAATGTCGACTTCATCTAGCTTATTTAAAAAAAAATAAAAATATGACGTGTAAAAGTGATTTCGATATCCTATTTACAGAATAAACAATTTCATTTCATTTCATTTCATTTCATTTCATTTCATTTCAAACGTGATTACTCGTCTGTTTGACGGTATACGTTCAAAACTAAAAAATATTTAAATTTGTCTCATCACTATCCCTGTGGAAGTAGAATCGGAAAACAAAATGTGATCCTCGAAACTTCCCGCCGTCAGTTTTTTTCCGCCAGACGCTTTAAAGCTCGCAGAAAATAATGTCATCATAGAGTTTTCTTTTTTTCCTAATGAAAAATCCAATGACACTTTACCTGACCTGGGAACCGGACCTAAAGACCACATCCACTGCATTAATTCTTGCAATTACTGGACCAAAGCAGTCAAATATAATAAATTAAGCTTTTATCTCACACCCCTATCTTACTGTAACTGATACGAGTACAGAAAGAAAATACTGCTCTAAAATAACGAAAGAATTGAACTGAAAACATTGAGGGCTATTCAACGCATAAACTAGAATATCTATTGCATCCTATTTCACAGACCATAGACACAGTACTAGCTGAGAAATCTTCTAGGGCATCGGGTATACTCGTAGTGCATTTAACTTCGATACTCGATACTGCATTTGAAACCTTGAAGCAGTAAACTGAAAGTTGAAATTACAATGATTAAAAGAGTTTTCCGATTTGATGGATTGGTTTTTGCTCCACGGTTTTTTGTTACTAAGTTTTTTGTGATTGCCATTTAAGACGGTTGTGTTGTGGGGACTTGTGACAAGACATGCAATAATGTATTATCTCTTCTAAAATAAACCTAATGACATTTAATAATAACACCATTTAATTCAGGCGACACAGGGCCATTGAATACTCTAAACATACATTATGCATTTTTATGAAAAACCTGTGTTATTAAGTAGGTAAGGCTTAAGACTATGTTATTAGCACTTCACTTTGCACTAGCTTGCAATACAGTAAGCGTATTATAGAGTTACCATTTTTATTTTGCGTAGGCAACATCAATCCAATTTATTTTGTAGACCGTACCAAGTTTACCATGCACTATTGTTACTTATAGATCTAGCGATGCGATGCTTCAAGTGGAAATCTTAAGAAGAGGGTGCATGGAACAACAGAGATTTCAGGATAGGGGAAGATACGAATGTCTCTAATCAAAGTTATACAAAACGCGAAGTGACACGCTCTTTACTTGTGTTAACCAGGTGTACAAACAAGCTGTGAGTGTGTGGAAGACGAGTATCGTCAGCACACACACGCTCACTTCCTACTTCGCCAGTATCTCGGACGGTACCGAGAGCTTCTGCGCTTACTTTCACAGCGTGTTTGTACACTTGGTAACCACAAGTAAAGCGTGTGTCGCTTCATGGGACAAAAATGCTGTACTGTAAAATATTAAGTACTAGCTGCGCCCCGCGGTTTCAACCACGTAGACCGGCATAAAAAGTAGCGTATGTGTTAATCCAGGGTACATACATACCAAATTTCATCCAAATCGGTTCAGCCGTTTGAGCGTGAAGAAGTAACAAACATACAAACCTACACACATTCTTTCGCCTTTATAATATTAGTGTGATTTATCTATATGGAATGGGCAAACGATGGAACAAGCGCGCCCAGAAGATGCCTGTTCACTCTTGCTTTGATATGCAGAAGAGGTACCTACGTACACTATATTTCTCGGTTTTGTTTATCAACAAAAATATTCCCTCCCACGCCTGATACTAAAACGTTTCTTTTTCAAGAAATATGGCTTTTCTACGAGTTGTTAACTCGCTGCCACCTGATCTAAGGCGTCTTGAATTTATTCTTAATTCAATTTACATGAAAAGTAGAACGCAATTTTCTTGATAAAACGTAATGACTATCATAATAAGCATACGCTTGTATTTTATGAAGGGCTAGAGCAGAGCTAAAACAGTCACATTTGGTGCGGAGCCCTGCATCCAAGCGTGGTTTAGCTCGGTGTGTAAGTGAGATGGCGTTATGGCTATCTAGTTTGACGCTCGAGATAGAAGACTTTCACGCGCACCGGAATTAGGTCGTAAAAGTGCAAATCAAATCTTATAAAATTAGAAAATAACTATTTCATAACACTGGATGCAGTTTGGCATTTGACATTTTATGGTATATTTTTAATTATAATTATAATATTTTTAATGAAGGGATAAAAAGCTTTTAAAGATTATTAAGAGGTATGTTTGAAGATTTTTTTGGTGCATTAAAGTATGTTTAGTTATGTTTTGAGTTCCATAACTGTATGCGAAAAGGACTTGAAAAGAAAATAACATGTTTCTTTTATTTGTCAAAATTATTTACGGTTTATGAGATACACAGCTTTAAAAAACCACCTTTTTGACCGTTTTTAAGAAATCACCGCCTTAAATACTTTCAAATGTAAATAGCCTTTACGTCTGATACTGTACAATGCGTGCCATGAAAGGTGAGACTTGACTCACCACGTAGTTTGACTAGCGCAGTTGATTATAATTGTCTGATTCTGATTATTCCGATTTATAGGTTTCTTTAGCGGTATGAGGTCTGAGATGGGAAAAGGGTTCGGGCGTCATCGGGGCGACGGAAAGAGCGCGGGAGGCGCGGTACTGCGCTTGTCAAGTCTCATCTTTCGTGACACGCATTGTTCAGTAACTACATTTTAATCATTTATTAAATATAAACTGTGAATTAATTACATTAATATAAGTTTTATTCAATTTATTTCACTTTATTTAACACGTTGAACGCCGCTTTAATTTTTCAGTGTTTCTGGTTGGGCCATGGGGGACACCTTGTGGTCGACATACAATAGTTCCGTTGGTGCCGCGGGGGACAACATATGACCGCGAGTCAGAGGCGACTCTATTGGGCCGTCGGTCACAGATATGAAGTTAATATGTAGGTATTTGACGTGACCCCCCACGGCCCTGCAGACAAATAGATTGTATTTGGTTTTTAGTAAAAAATAAGACTTGGAAAAATATGACAAATATGTTGGGACAAGACTTGAATTAATGAAATAATGAAATTTTTGAATTAATGAAATTCTATAACGTATTAATCTGAATTTATCACATTGTTTATGGTATTAATAATGATTTTATGGCATTGTACAGGGTACTAATTGTAATTTATGACATTTTATGAGGTATTGATTATAATTAATGACATTGTATAAGGTATTCATTGAATTTATGACATTGTGTAATTTTAATAATAATAAAATTTTGCATGCCTGAATTGGTGCAACACAGTTGACTGCACGTTCACCTGACATCTAGAATTTATGATTATGTAGGTACTGTGTTGAGCAATAAACATTTGAATTTGAATTTGAATTTACTTGTTAATGAAAGTTCTTAAGGAAAAAGTGTGTATGATAATGTCTTATTTCATATTTTTCCATAAAATTACTATTTATAATGACAAAATACTGTACGTATATACTGTTACGATTTACTTAGCTACTTAGAATCTGGTTAAAGTTACACTACTTATCTGTTCGGGATAGTTTGATGAATTAAACTACCTACATGTTAGTAAATCAAAAATATAATGGAAATGAAATGAAATCAGCTGTTGGATGTCAACAGGGTGACCCTCTTGGGCCAGTCATTTTTAGTTTGGCAATAAATCCAATTATTCGACAACTAAATTCTAAATTCAACGTATGGTATTTGGATGACGGAACTCTAGGAGGTGATGTAGACACAGTGTTAAAAGATTTCGTTTTTTTAAAAGAAAAATTCAGTTCCATTGCAATTGACCTAGACCTTAACTTTTCAAAATGTGAAATTTATCTTCCCCAAACTACTGACAGACAGACTACCATATCAAAATTTAATACAATAGCACCAAATATCAAAATTATGGAAAGAAACTGTCTTCACCTCCTGGGGTCCCCAATTTTTGACGATTCCTTTCCAACGTTTATTGAGGAGAAAATACAAAATTTTCATGATGTCTCGGAACGACTTTACAAAATTAATATTCATTCGGCCTTCACACTTATTCGATACTGTTGCTTTGGACCAAAATTCACATATAGCCTTCGCTCCTCCCATCTTTGGAAACATCCAGAACTTTTAGAAAAAGTAGACCAAATTATTAGAAACACACTAACTTCTATCCTAAATGTGGCCCTGGACGACCGAGCGTGGCAGCAAGCCACTCTTCCCATTCGGCTGGGTGGTCTCGGCGTCCGCAAAATTTCAAGTATTAGTTTACCGGCCTTCCTCTCCTCGGTCCACAGTACCGATAAATTAACCAGGAAAATTTTATCTTCCTCACTGGTCGATTTTGAGGTACCGTTTTTGACCGATGCGTTGAACGCTTGGAAAATGGTTTGTCCCAATACGGATTTGCCCGACAACCCGTCCTCCCAGAAAATGTGGGACGTGCCGCTCTGCAGTATTATACGGAATAACCTAGTAAACACGTCATTTAATACTGTTGAGCGTGCCCGTCTGCTGGCTGTGGGAGAATGGGAGTCGGGCTTGTGGCTTCAGGCGCTCCCGTCATCCTCCATAGGCACTATGATGGATGATTCATCGTTTCGGCTCGCTACTTGTCTCCGCTTGGGCGCACCTTGTGTCGCTCCGCATCGGTGTCACTGCGGTGAAGCTGTCGACAGTCTCGGGCACCATGGCCTGTCCTGCTGCAGGAGCGCAGGTCGCATAGCACGGCACGCCAGAATCAACGATATTATTCGTCGAGCTCTTGTCACCGCCGGCGTACCAGCGGTATTAGAACCAAACGGCTTGGTACGTGACGATGGGAAGAGACCAGATGGCATGACATTGTTGCCTTGGAAGATGGGTAGGCCTCTGGTGTGGGACGCAACTTGTGTCGACACCCTTGCGCCATCTCATGTTCCAAGCACGGCGGGCTGTGCTGGCGCCGCTGCTGCGGCTGCTGAGACCCTCAAGCGGCGCAAATACTGTAACCTTATATGTAACTATAGTTTTGAGCCGTTTGGGGTCGAAACGCTCGGGTCATGGGGCCCAAGTGCGCGTTTTCTTTTTAAGGAAATTTCTCGGCGACTGGTCGAGACATCACGTGACCAGAGGGCTGGCTTGTTCTTTGGCCAAAGAATTAGCATTGCCATTCAACGTGGCAATGCTGCCAGTCTCCTGGGCACGTTTCCGGATGACATCGATGCGGACGAGTACTTCGACGCCTAAGTGTCCTTTTGTTTTTGTATTTATTTGTATATTTAGTTAGTCATTTACTTTAGTACTAGTATTGTGTTAATTTGTATATTGTTTAATAAAAAATGTAATTATTTAAGTTTTTATATGAAACAAAATTAAATCTCTTTAGATTGAGATAGCTATTATTTTTAATTAATTTTATGAAAACAATCAAAACAAAGAAATGGTTTGTTAGGGCAGGTTTCACAAAAAGTTAAAACTTTTTTGGTCTGGTTTTTGGCTAATACGACGAGTGTGGTCGTATATAGCTCCGTGTCTCTCTCACACTGGAACCATGATGGATCCATGATCTTTTTTCATATCTTAGTACGTCCCCAGGACATGAGCCGGGATAACCGACACCCTGACCCCCGTGGCCCCCGCCAACGAACAACGCGATTTATTTCCGCGCGGGCCATTGGGGCTACTGTTGAGTGACAGTAGTATTTTGGTAAAATAAAGGCACAAATTATTTTTCTTCGATTTATTTCATGTGATTTGGCACATTTTCTAGCCTCTGAAGCAATAAAAACTTATAATTATGTAAAAATTCACAATCGGGCATTTTTAACCTGGCTCCTTGTACAAAACAAGTGAGGCCCATAATGTTGTCTCCCATGGCGTTTAACGTGTAATACTTATTTCATTCACACACCATGCATTTGTTAATTACATAATATTAGGTCTAAATTAAAAATAAATAATTATTGAACTTTTTAAACTTTCGCGATTTGTACACATTATAAAACAAAACGAAAACGAAACGAAACGTCGGGAAACAAGTAGGTACCTGTTCACCTCGAAAAAAAGGAAGGTCGCGATAAGACCCGTTCTCGATATTGTTTTATAAATAATTATTGAATTAAATTATTTGCATTCTTTAATTTATTATTGTTGAATTATTAATCATCGACATCGGTAACATTAGTATTCTGCTTGCCCTATGGCAAAGCCTTACACTTACTTTAACCGGGCTTAAATAATTCTGGGTCAACCCAGTGCTGACTTCCAAAAATAGATAAACCTAATACAAAGTGAAATTGAAGTCATTGTACTCATCTTTATGAACAACTTTTCCTATGGAACGAAAAACTAAAATCGCAAAAAAAATCTGCTGTTTCCTACATTTTGACGAGTTATGCGAACATACATGTAGAGAACAGCAGATTTTTTTTCGCGATTTCATATTTGGTCCCATAGTAAAAGTTGTTCAATGACCGCTTAAAAGGATGCCCATGAATTCAATTTCACCCTGTATATCAATTTGTCTGACGGTATCGAACCCAGGTCGCCATGCTCAGACATCAAACTTGGAATCAAATCAACGAGGCAGTCTAACTCTGTAAATAATTCTCTAAACAAAAATAATAAAACCTAATAAAAAAAGTTTTTGATTTATTTCCAATATTTTGCATGTTCGTATTCCTTTGGGGGTAGAACTAACTTGATTAATGAAACAAGCTATGGTATAGACTAACTGAATTATTCTACATGTACTGTCAATAAACGCCAGGCCTTTCCAATTTCGAAACTATTTTGCTTGCAAGCTGCAATTGAAACAAACAAACAAAGGACCATTGCGGCAGGCAGGGTGAATCAGTGTAAACAAAAAACAAACAAACAAAGGACCATTGCGGCAGGCAGGGTGAATCAGTGTAAACAAAAAACAAACAAACAAAGGACCATTGCGGCAGGCAGGGTGAATCAGTGTAAACAAAAAACAAACAAACAAAGGACCATTGCGGCAGGCAGGGTGAATCAGTGTAAACAAAAAACAAACAAACAAAGGACCATTGCGGCAGGCAGGGTGAATCAGTGTAAACAAAAAACAAACAAACAAAGGACCATTGCGGCAGGCAGGGTGAATCAGTGTAAACAAAAAACAAACAAACAAAGGACCATTGCGGCAGGCAGGGTGAATCAGTGTAAACAAAAAACCGGCCAAGTGCGTGTCGCACTGCGCACAATGAAGGGTTACGTAGTTGGGATGAAATTATTCCAAGAACAAACATTATAGTTGAAAAACATGTTCTCCAAACATTCCAACCATAGACTTAAAAAAAAAGGAGGACTCCACGCCACGCATATCAAAAGTGAAGCACCGTACCGATTTATGTGTGCGTGATTTGAGTACCCGCAAAGACGCCGTCGCTCGTGTTACGTAATGGCGGCCGGTCGGCATACTATGATGTAAATGTATGCGCGAGGCGTGTTTGTACAAGCGGTCCGTACTACTACTGTGCTTCATTTTCGATATGCGTGGCGCGGAGTCCTCCTTTTTTTATAAGTCTATGATTCCAACAGTAAATGTAAGTTTGTACCTACTCACAATATTGAGAGATTTACCATGTTATTTTAAGACCACAAACTTCTTTTAGGTTTTCCTGTAATCTACAGGTATAGAACTATTGTCTAGTATTTTTTTCAAAATTTTAGGCTCAGTAGTTTCGGAAAAAGGGAATGGTCAATTTTCGTCTATTTTCTTAAATAACTTTGAAAAGATTTATTTTAAAATTTATAAAAAAAATTGAGACCCTTGATTGAGATTATGAAAAAGTAAGCCCTTTCATTTGATATGTCACACGGTACAGTTTGCAAAACTTTTTTTTTTAAATTTTCTTATTTGCCGCCTAAAAGTGACCCCCATATTCAAAATTCATTCATTTACTTTAGCCGTACTTGTTTGGGTCACAGAAATCCATATGTGTACCAAACAACTTAATCGGTTCATTAGATTCGGAGCAAATTAGCTGTGACAGACGGACAGACGGACAGACAGACAGACAGACAGACACGAATGATCCTATAAGGGTTCCGTTTTTTCCTTTTGAGGTACGGAATCCTAACAAGCAACTTTAAGGCGAGTAGTGCTGCCAACTAGCGCCACCACTCAGAAAATAAAAACCGGCCAAGTGCGTGTCGGACCACGCACAATGCAGGGTTCCGTAAGTAGTTAAAAAGAATTTATCCTAAAAACAAACTTAACATTGGATCCCAAAAAAAAAAGTTTTAAATCATAAAATTACAAATTCACAATTTTCGGACTTTTTCCTTTACTTGTGCCGAAAGACCTTGCTTCTTGCCAAATTTCATTATTCTAAGTCAACGGGAAATACCCTATAGGCTTTGATTTACTTGCGACAGTTGTGAGTATCAAAATATGTTGCAAAATGGCCGCATTTTTTATTGCGTTGACATAGCAGCTTGATTTTTTTAGGACTCTAAGGGACCATAGACTTACATATTTGATATTAATTTCAACTTGATATCTCCATGCGTTCCTGAGAAAAAGGGTCTTGACAGACTGACAGACAGACAGACAGATGGACAACGAAGTGATCCTATAAGGGTTCCGTTTTTTCCTTTTGAGGTACGGAACCCTAAAAATAATAAGTCTGGAGATATGGAACATTTTGACATTTCCTATGCTCACATTTTAATCAGATTAGGTAGAATTTTTTGTCTCAAAAATATCAACACTAAACTTCCTAGGTTCGAAGCCGTAAAACAGTTAACGCCAAAAACGGCCGTTTTTGGCGTTAACACTAAAGCTTCTGCCTACTGATATTTAAATAGCTACTCAATCACCAGAGCCGAAAATATAGACAAGCCAATACTTAAATTGCTTATCGATTTGTCATTGTTGTAACGAATCTGAATGAAGCTAGAGAGAGTAACTATTAGAAGATATTTTAGGTACTACCTCGGCGGAACATTAAGTATCGATGAAAAAATACGAACTAGAATGTTCTAGCATAATCTCATGTTGATGAAATCATGATGTGTCTGATCCGTGTCTTTATTAGTTTCAAAGTAATTTGTCACTACTTATTTGGAAATTAGGGGTTCCAATAAACGGGCAAACTCGGACAGTCTCCATACTATCTATGTTGCTCTGTATAATATTATATCTAGATACATCGATGATACTTTTTCTGGTGGGAGCTGCTTTAACCCCCTGACAGCTTTATCGAGCCATCTGAGAGCCTTCCTGGGCACACGATACAATGGCCGACTTGGAAATATATTACGAACCCAAGTCGGCTGTAGCCAAGAGAATCTCCACCTATGGGGGTTTATTAACGACTCGGCCCTCAAGTTTATATGCAGCGTCTGACAATGGTTCACCATCCATCTTGCGCCGCATGACCTTTCACTTGTGCACTTGAGGATGGCTGAATTTTGGGCTAAACATAATATCTGCATTTTCACAACAAATTTCTCATTTGCCATCGATACACTAAGAAGAAGAAAATGAAATATAATACAACACTAGGCGAATTTGTTTCAACGTTTGTTGCATTTCATGTTACCACTACTTGTGACCTTTATTATAGGTAGGTACTAGCTTCTGCCCGCGGCTTCGTACGCGTGAAATTTCTTGTTCCCCCGACCCGCCCCGTCGCATTGCATCGCTTGCCCATGCTATTACTAACTTCGTTTTTGCTTAGCGTTCTTTCTGACTTTTTGAAGTGAAAACTTCTTTAGGCGCGTTGATCGATTTTTCGTAGGGGACAATCTTATGAGTTCTCGCCACGCATCACGAGTCACCCGACGTGGTAAGGTGAAGTGTTGTACTGTCAAGTTTTCACTTTTTGCTTGGCTCCTAAGGATCCTAGAGTGATTATTATTAACACAAACGGGATATTTACCATGTTCGAGTTCCCGATATTTCGGCACTGTTGCAAGCACCATGATCACGGAATAATGTACGTCGGGATACTGTTAGTGACCCTGACAGTTTAAAAACGTATATCCTAGAGTGATGTTAAATAACTTACAACCTTCCTCAAGAATTGGGCTATAAAATGCAAAAAGAATTTTTCAAATCAGACTGGCAGTTCCCGAGATTAGCACGTTCAAACATAGAAACAAAAAAAAACAAACTCTTCAGACTTACCTATATCTTTTCAAACTCTTGACAGCAGAGTTGATGATGTACATTACAGAAAACAAAGTGCATTTCCTGACTGGGATCCAACTTACTCGTCTTCAACTCGTATTTAGTCGCGGCTGTTACCACTGCACTACCACTGCTCACAAACGGAATGCGGAAAGTTAAATTGTTCTGTACGAAACAGATAAGATGAAATACGACATCATACGAAACTAGAGATTCTCTCATCAAGGATTTCAGCACTTAAAACTGGTGACTGTTTTGCAAGGATACCTCACAAAAGCACGGTCTAATGTTGTGGGAAAGTTGTGAATCTAATATCCAAGGCACACACAACTTATTTGTTTCGGGGATCAGTAATGAACATTTTGCTGATTTTGGAAATGTTTTGTTGTCTATAGGTAAATACCGTATTCCTTAATAATCTTTACTCCCGGTTTCTGAGATCCTCAGATAATTGATTCAACAAATTTATCTATTTTTTTAAGCGAATTAAACTTCCATACGATAAACCCTCGACAGTAATTCACTCGACGTTTATACTAAATTATCCTCGATATCGAACCAATAATCACTACCCGATGTATAAACTTCGTTTAAAAACCTCAGAATCCGGGCATAAGTCGTATTTCAATACTTATTATAACAGTACTTAGGTATTATTTTAGGCATTTTCTCATCATTTGCGCCATTTCCCAACTATGTTGGGGTCGGCTTCCAGTCTTACCGCATGCAGCTGAATACCAGTACCTATTTAACATGGAGCGACTGCCTACCTGACCATAACACCCCAGTTACTGGGTAATACGATACCCCTTGTTAAGACTGGTTACCAGATGTTCGGGCTTCTGACTAACCATGACAACTGTCAATGATCTACAAATGACAGCTGGGACCAACGGTTTAACGTGCTTTCTGAAGCACAGAGGTATCGATATGTAATGGATGGTCACCCATCCACGGATCGACATCGGCAAGCGTAGCTTAACCTTAGATCGACCCTTAACGCTGTTATTATTTAGCCAGGAACACCTCTTCTAACAGTAAAGTGTAGGACAAAATAAATCTGCCAAATATCTTGAAGTAAACGTTACATGAGGCATTTCTGAAACCAATTAACCAAGTTCGAATTCTATGCGATACTACAATAAAGAATCCTAATTAATATTATAAATGTGAAAGTAAGTTTGTTTGTTTGTTACCTTTTCACTCCTAAACCACTAAACCGATCATCCTGAAATTTTGCACATACGTTGTAAGGTATACAGAAACAAACATAGGGTACTTTTCATCCCGAAAAAAAGTACCTACTGTTCCCGAGGAAAACAACAATAACGTTCTTATGATAATAGATGGCGCCACGTGTCTTTTGAATCATGATTGAATTATTATTAGGTATTACAAGCAGAGTACGCACGACTACAGATCAAGCTATACATTTCCAGTATAAGCTGAGGTCAGTGTAAACTGGAAATATATAGCTTGATGTGTAGCCGTGTGTACAACCAGAATTGATTGTCAAATTCTAAATTAACGCGAGCGAAGCCGCGGGCAAAAGCTAGTATTGTAATAAACTAAAACGTCAACAACATTTACTTATTGTTTGAAAATAAACTTCGTCACGTTAAATCTTACGCAACCAACCACCGAAATCTAATTTATATTTACTTACATAACCTAAAACTACAATTTTGAGTCCCGATAAAAATATGTCACTAAAGCCTAAATATTTACTTACTAGTAGCTTCTCCTCGCGACTTCGTCCGCGTTTTTCTTGTTTTAACATAAGATAAGTACATCATATGGCATTCGGCAAAACTGTAGCTTCCTATTAGCACAGATTAATACAGTTGGGACACTCCGCAGTTTAGGTATGAAGCTTAGATTATGAAATGTCCAGATTCCGTGTTCAGTACAAAACGTAACATAAAACGTGAAGCCAATTTTTATACGTGTGTGAGTGAGCACCGTGTACTACATAACGCATTTGCGTATGTGTGCAACATGCGAGTAATACCAGCGCATAGAGATTACCCTAAAATAGTGGGAAAATTTAAATATAAAAGGAACATTGAAAAGGAACTTAAAAAATAAAAGAAAAAAGTGTGAATTTGGTCAAAATTAAAATCCAAGATGGCGGCTTCGAAAATTTTCAAATTTTTCGTCATGGGTGTCGTTTTCATGCTTTTCTAGGGTGTGAAAGCCGACGATAACGAAAAATTTGAAAATGATTGCAGCCGCCATCTGGGATTAACATTTTAACGTCACTATCGGCTTTAACACCCTCGAAACCCATGAAAACAACCCCACCGATATACTTAACCATGTCCGGGGGCTTAACGTCCGAGGCACGGAGAAGACCCGGTATGTAAAGATGTTCAACCATCCACGGATCAAAATTAATAAAACCACATAATATAAGAAGTCGTTTCCATACCATGTATCTGATTAATTGTGCATTCCCGCATTTTCTGGAATCCCGGGATTTATATTAAGAAAAAAAATACTAAGAAGCTGCTTCCACAGTTTGTTAGCCAAATATTAACTTAAGGTATATATGCATCCGGTTATCCGATCTCTAATCATCATTAATTCCCAAACACTAATCATCATCATCTTCCTGCCCTTATCCCATGTTACGTGGGGTCGGCGCAACACGTTTTCTTCTTCCATTCTCCCCTGTCAACCGTCACGCTATCATTCACTTCCTTCTCTTTCATATCATTCCTCACACAATCCATCCATCTTTTATTTGGCCTTCCTCTGCCTCTCCATCCATCAACATATATATTCATCACTCTTTTAGTCACATGCGTTTCGTCTCTCCTCATCACATGCCCATACCAACCCAAACGATTTCCTTTTAACTTTTCTGTCACTGGCGCCACTTTCAAACTTCCTCTTATATACCTACTCATTTCTTACTTTATCCATGCTCGTCACTCCACACATCCATCTCAACATTCTCATCTCCGCTGCATGCAATCTTTTTTCATCCGTCTTCTTCAATGCCCAGCATTTCGATCCATAACGTGCGACAGGCCTTATCACGGACTTGTAAATTGTTCCCTTTAACTTGAGGGGCATCCGTGGGTCGCAAGTTGTTCCTGTAACCTGTCGCCATTTCTTCCATCCTGAGTTGATCCGGTGCGTTACGTCTCGGTCTACTTCGCCATCCCCTTGGAAAAGCGACCCGAGGTACCGAAAAGCGGAGCAGATCGGTAAGGGCGTTCCGGCAAGAGACATGGGCACAGGACCCGAAATCACAAAACAGATACTCCGTTTTGGTCCGACTTACTCCCATTTCATCCAATTCCCAAACACTAAAAGCCTACCTAAAAATGTATACTGGGCATTCTGTAGCAAACTATCAGAAAGTGCCTATCAAAAATAAAATCCACAATAAATAATTGTCCAATAAATTAAAATAATTTTGAAGAGCGAGCGCATTCCAAATTTAAATTCAATTATAGAAACAACTCAGCGTGAAATTCAATAAATGAGGTACCAGTGGCAATAGGTCCTGTCAGTTGACTTGGTTTTAATATAATATCCTAAAAAGGTTAAACTTGCAATAGAAAAGTGTAAATTGCTATTTAAAAAAAACAATGCTTATTACATTTTAAAGGATAAAACAATTTTATTTCAATTTCTAAGTATCGATTTCTGACATTTGTCTTATTAAGTACTCGAGTACCTATGTGTGTGATATTTGTAAAAAGTAAAAATGTTAAAACACACTATTATCGCATTTACAGACTTGGATTTTATAGAGGTAAATTAATAAACTTGTGTGCTAAAGACAGATTCAATGCAGTTAAGAAATGAGTTTTTAAGCAACTCTCTTAATTAACCCACGTTAAAAAGATTTGATGGGTACATTTTACATAATCAATTTAGGGTGTCGTATGTCGACTCCACTAATGAGTTGACGGAGGTTCGTGTGTTTGGGTCCAATTGGGAGCGCCTCCGAACTATACGGTTGAAGAAACAAACTAACACTCACAAAAAAAATCATCGTCCATGTTAATGAAACTCCTTAGTCATCCCTCGTTTTTTTCGTGAGGTGTTGAAAATTTGGGTAAATTTTTTCATGCCCTAGGCAACACTTAACAGTTATTGTGTCAAATTCAATGTCACATTCTTATTTTTTCGTTTTCGAAATTAACTATGAAATACACGGTGAAATTGAATAGTTACGTATGAAATGAGATATTAGTGCGCTTTTCTTTTTTTGTAGTGTAATTTTTGCACGATTTCACAGCACAGACTGACATTTTTTTTTAAATTAAAACACCCGGCTCGTGACGTTTGCGGGGCGAACGTTCCTTGACGTCTGGCGCGGGGATCGAACTAGTCACTAATATTGGTTACTAAAATTTGGAATCAATTTACGGTAGCCTACTAGGAATCTGGACATTTCATAATCTAAGGTATGAAGCTACAAGTACGCGGCGGGCCCCGTCCGCGGGGCTAATTCACTAGAAATGCCGCGTGCCGAAGGTATAAGAGTTACGCGATAGAAAGAGAGGGAACTTGTAGTTGAATATAACTGTAGGTAATAAGCGTTGTGCGACCTGAACTGCACTTTATTGTGTCGTAGCAAGAGTCGCTTTTTATTTAAGGCTGCTCCTCCCTAAAATACGGCGAAAATAAGTAACTTTGTTTCCATTTTTTACAATAACTATAGCACCTTTTTGATAGAAAAAAATATACAATTATAATCTGGAATACATAAGAAGTGATTTCATGTGTCCTGAAATGTATTTTAGTTTGTAGAACTAAAGAAAAAAAATGCTAAACCCAGGTCTATTTCTGGAGAGTCGGGTCGGAGAGTGCACCAGGATGGGACAATATATCTACAAAATTTCTTAAATCTTCCCACGAAGTGGTGGTACCAATAATTTCACATCTGGCTAATCTGTGTTTTGCGCAAGGTATTTTCCCACCCACCCTGAAAAAAGCCATTATTACGCCTGTGTACAAGGGTGGCAACAGAGACGATGCGAGCAATTATAGACCCATCTCAGTTTTACCTGCAATCTCAAAAATTATAGAAAGGTTAATTAACATTCGGCTAATAAATTACCTTAACAAATTTAACATAATATCTCGTGCTCAATACGGTTTCAGACAAGGATTATCGACAGAAGATGCAGTCGCAGCTTTAACTTCTCATATTGTGGAACAAGTGGATACAGGAAAAAAGTGTCTAACTGTTTTCCTGGATCTAAAAAAAGCTTTCGACACCGTCTCTGTTCCCATCCTTGTGCGCATTCTTGATAACATAGGTATTAGAGGAGTCCCGTTAGCTTTGTTAACAGATTATCTCCAGGATAGAAAGCAATGTGTAAAAATAGGAAATTGCGTCAGTAATGAGTTAGGGGTGAGTTTTGGTGTCCCGCAGGGCAGTGTTTTGGGTCCAACGCTTTTCCTTATTTACATTAATAGTCTTTGCGAGATGAAGCTTGAGAATGGGCGTGTTTTCTCCTATGCAGATGACACAGCCCTTGCTTTCACTGGAGATACATGGGTATCTGTATATGGAAATGCTGAAAAGGGGCTTACAAAGGTTGCTAAATGGTCAAACTCTTATTTGCTAACATTAAACACCTCTAAAACTAAGTATATCGCGTTTACAAAATATAATATCACTCAACCTGGACCTGACTATAACCTTAAAATCCATACTTGTGATAATTTTCTACTAAATACAAAGTGCTCTTGTAACAAAATCACAAAAGTGACTCATATCAAGTATCTTGGTATTATAGTTGACCAAAGATTATCTTGGCATCTACACACAGAAATGGTCATGGCTCGAACCCGAAAACTCATTTGGATCTTCAAGACTTTAAGACATGTTACCTACAAGACTCTCTTAAACCAAATCTATGTTTCACTGGCCCAGTCAGTCTTAGTGTACTGTATACCTGTTTGGGGTGGGGCTACAAAAATTAAATTTCTAGAATTGGAGCGAGCACAAAGATCTCTCTTGAAAGTCATGTATTTCAAATCGTATAGATTCCCTACTGAAAACCTTTATTCGCTAAGCGGTCTTCTCACGGTCAGAAAATTATATGTCCTCCATGCTGTTTTAAAACTGCATAAAAATCTCCCTTATGATCCCAACCTCGGCAAAAAGAGAAGAAAGTATCTTGTTGCACCGGAAGTTCAGTTAAAACGATATATGCAAAAAGACAGTTTACCAGGCAATCCGCTTCCATCTATAACAAATTAAATAAACTTTTGAATATTTTCCCCATGACTTATCGGGATTGTAAAAAATCTCTGGTAGATTGGCTAAAAAGCAAAAGCTATGACGATATCGAAACTCTTTTATAATCTATCTGGCGATAAATGACGTATACACAAACATACCTCCATATACACTGACATACTTTTTACATATACACACACACACTCACTTACACAACACACACCCACACACACCCACCCATCCTCACACACACCCATACACGCATATGTGTTAAGATAATTATTTTTTGTTTGCTTACCTTTTGTTTATTCTATTTTTTATTTTTTCCATTACTTATTAAGTTAGTAAAAGCTCATGTAAGCACACTCCTACTTATTATTGTACTAGTTTTAGAAGAGCGGGGCCTCCTAGCACAGGTATTTCTCTTACTTAAAAGGAGACCCCTATGTATGATTAAATATTGTAGAAGTTGTAAAGTTACTGAAATATATTTTTTTTTTTTTTTTTTCTGTCTATTTTTTCGAGTTTTTACCATATTACTCCTACAGTTTTTATTAAAAGTTTTCGTAAATTTATGCAGTTCTTTACAAAATAATAAGGAATGATTTCATGTGATTACTTTTTTAGTATATTCCCTAGATTTTTTGTAAATCGGTAATTACTTCATATTTTGCAGGCGTTGTGTCATCGCGCTTCTCTTTCTTTTCTATGCAGTCCGACAGTGACCGCGCTTTTTACGGCGGACAAGCCTTAAATGATTTTGCGGAGTGTCCATCTATATTATTCTGTGCTATTAGTGAAATAATTTCAGTGGATCAGTAGTTCCTACGATTGAATGATGATGATGTAGGGGGTCCTACATCATCATCATCTGATCTGCCTTTTCCCAACACTCGTAGAACCGTAGCTGCAAGTCGTCATTACAAACATAAAAATTCAAAATTTACAACAAATTAAACAAAACCCTACACATCTACCCATTAACCAAGAACAAATGCAACATGAAACTCAAAACTATTATGAAACAGAGAAACTCGTGGAAGTGTAATAATAGTCATCACTCCCTCACACCACACACAACACACTTGTAACACTACAAACAGTTTCATACCTCATTAACGCTCACTCAAACACTCATTCACCCTCCAATCAGACATTAACTAAACCAATCCCAAAGAATTTTTTGTTCTGTACTTTTTTTTTTTTGTTTTTTTTTTTTTAAATAAATCTAAATTATCTAAATTACTAAAATTACCTATTAGTCTCTTTTTGCATACAACATTAATATTCCATTCTGTATCTGGAGAAGGGCGTTGTTAGCTGCGCTACAGTTTATACTTTTGCAGCTATCATCGTTTTACTTTTGTACTTGTCTTATGTTATTGTTCCGAAATCAAAATTTTACATATTTTTTTTAACTACATAAATTATATTGGGTCGACTTCCAGTCTAACCGTAGGTATGCAGCTGATAGCTGATAGCTGTTCATGATATAAATGCTGGTGGATGGTGGATACTGCATGGTCTTATCCGGTATCCAGTGGCGTAACTACAGGGTGGCAAGTCGGCAAAATGCCACGGGCCCCCAGCCGGCAGGGGCCCCCGGTCAGAGGAGAATCCCAACTCCCAACATTTAATATTACACATTTAGTAAAAATCCGATGAATTTGCCACGGGCCTCGAACGCTATAGTTACGCCACTGCCGGTATCCGCACCCTAATTGCGTGACACACTATCAATCAAAATCTGAATGATTTTGAAGCATATTGCTAATCCGTTGCTTCATATGTTCGGAAAATTTGTCTGCTCAACAACGTAAATAACGCAATGAATTTTGACGAGTTATGCGAACATGAATGTGACAACTGATTTTTTTTTCGCGATTTCGGGTTTGGTCCCCTGGTAAAAGGTGTTTGTTATCATGAGTATAATCATGTGTTTAAGGCGATGCACCAAGGTAGCCCGCGAAATTCAAAATTTCTTACGTTTTTTGCAATTTGTAGGTCAGTGTGAGCTTGTTTGCAAAAAACATAAGAAATTTTGAATTTCGCGGGCTACCCTGGCGCTTTTGCCTTAAGTATCGGTCACTAATTACCAGTCATCCTATGTATTATTATTGTATACGCATGGTGCTGTTTTCGATGTTTTATATTTTGTTGGAATTCAACTTATTATGTATGTTATGTTATGTAACGAAGAAAGACAATCAGAAAACATACAATTGACCAAGACAAGAGAATGCTACACAATTACAGGAAGACAGAAAGGGTGCAGACAATTGATATCTATGTTACCGGAGATTTTCATTAAGCTGAGCTAAATAGAATTGCTATAATTACAACAAGACATTTGTTACATAATATTATTATGTATTTAATTACAAGACAGTGGTCTATATCATCGGAAAGGTCGTACATCATCAATTCATCATCAACCTAGCCTTTTCCTTCTTTGTTGGGGTTGGCTTAAAGTCTAACCGGATGTAGCTGAATACCAGTATTTTACATGGAGCGACTGCCTATCTAACCTTCACAACCCCGTTACTGGTTTAATACGATACCCAGAAAATAGAAAATGGAATTTACTATTGGACCAAACCTGAAATCGCGAACTCGTCAATATGTAGGGAGCAGCTTATTTTTTTTCGCGAATTCAGGTTTGGTGCCATAGTAAAAGTTGTTCATAATGATGAGTACAATGACCCGTTAAGAGGAAAACAGCCATTAAAATTTCAATCTGTATAATGTGAAATCTCATCGTCTGAACATAATTATAACGCGATTTAATTTCATGGCGTCCCATTTTTCAGGTAGAAAGAATGTTAGTATAATTTCGACCAATTCACCACATTGATTTCGAGATTAATTTATCATTACAAGCAGCCATTCAATGTCTATTACAAAGCCTTCATTTAATTCTCGTCATCACCAGCATCATCTTAATATCGTCGCCTTAGAGTGAAAACCTCGGGCATGCATTTTTGCTCAAATTTATTTTATTGCGTTTCTAGGAAAAAACCTCGCAACGCACATCCTGATCTGACTAATTTGTTCATTCGATACTCGTAGTGCCATCTATAACTGATGATATTCCTTAATATCATCAGTTATAGATGGCACTACGAGCTCGTAGTGCCATCTATAACTGATGGTATTCCTTAATATCATCAGTTATAGATGGCACTACGAGCTCGTAGTGCCATCTATAACTGATGGTATTCCTTAATATCATCAGTTATAGATGGCACTACGAGTATCGAATGAACAAATTAGTCAGATCAGGATGTGCATTGCGAGGTTTTTTCCTAGAAACGCAATAAAATAAATTTGAGCAAAAATGCATGCCCGAGGTTTTCACTCTAAGGCGACGATATTAAGATGATGCTGGTGATGTCAAACGGTGTTGGAGTTTATCAATCTCTTATTAAAGCAACATCCATTTTTGATAGACAGAAATAGTCACCCAGTCATAGTAGTTAACACTTGTTCGACAATCTATCTGCAAACTTTTGTCTGGATTGACACTTCAGAAATCAGGTGTAAGTAGTTCCCAGGTGGATCCACTACCATTTCTTCCGCACATCCAAGGAGTAATGAAGTGATGATATTCCCTACCGGGAGGCAGACTGGCTACGGTATTGCGAGCGCTACGGATGTTGTATAGCTCTTTATTATTAGCTCAGGCAATCCTAGCCCCTAATGTGTTGTATGGAATGTGGAGTTTGGAATGTGGAGTTTGGTAGAATATGTCGTGGTGAGCGACGTGACGTCAAAAAGGCAGATTTTTTTGTAACGCTATTTTATTATTTAATAGGATTTAATTAGATACTGTTAAAGATTTGACGTAAACGTAGGAAATATTCGATACTACCTAACTTTTGCCTGAGTGGATATCGGAAAATATCCCACGGGAACGTACCTACTACCGGGAAATCCTTCCTTATTCATTGTCTATAAATTATAAACGGAACCTCTGTGCAAAATATCAGCTTTGTAGGTTGCAGGACTTATTTGTATATAAGGTCTCATTAAAATAGATGCACAAATTTTCACAGGGTTTTCTACCCATGAATATGAACAACTTTCACTATGGGACTAACTCTGAAATCGCGAATAAAAAATCTGCTATTCAGTACATTTATCTACACCAAACTCGTCAAAATGTAGGGAGCAGCTGATTTTTTTTTTCGCGATTTCAGGTTTGGTACCAGAGTGAATGTTATGATTTCATAGTATATATACCTACTACGAATGCTAGTGGAAAAAGTTGTAGAGGTATATTTCGACAACCGAAAGAAAGAAAGACAATTATAAATGAGTTTAAAACTGTTTCTTAGATAAACTACCAAACAGATTATGTTGGGCAGAGCGGTACCCGAAAAAGGAAAACAATAAGACGGGCACACAGCTTTTATAACAAAGTAATTATATGCAGTGTACTCACTTAGTAGTTTGTCCTAAGTCTGGGCAAGTAACAAATGACCACTCCAATCTAAACATAACTTGTAGTGATGTACACGAATATTAGATTTAGTGTGTTAATGCTAAAAGTTATTCCTACATTTAGCTATGACAATAATATGAACATTGATTAAGCAAAAGGAGTGTGTAAGATAGCACTTTGTGTTCTGTAGTTATTGCCTGCTTATAAGGTGTTGTGAAAGACAATAATGCACTTATTTGTATACTTTATATTAAGGTAAAATTACATGTTGTTGTTTGTTGATTTCTCCGTTTTTTTTGTCTTTTATATGTTGGGATTACGGAATGCAAATATTTAAATCTGGTTTGTTACATTTGCATGTAATGCATTTGTTTTTGCGGATGCAACGCTTTATTTTACAATATTTACACATAACAAAATATGATGCCTGTCAGTAGGTATGCCCCGACACCACCATTTCGCCAGTGATATGTTGTAAGTTATTAAGTAACAGGGGGCGAGCTTATTGTTGCAATATTTACCTATGTTGCAAAATTATGTATTATTATGATTGTCTATGCTAAGTGATGCACATTGTATTCAGATGCACAATAGTTTCACTAAGTATTCAGTGGATGCAACTTGTTACTCGATTATTTTCATATAATTGAATAATTTAACTGCATTTCACAGTCAAACTTAAAGTTATGCGCAATTTATCAATTTCTCTTTTACGTTAAGTACTAAACTTTAATTTAATTTACCGAAAGCCAAATACTTAATAATAATAGAAAAAAAGTAAAAAAAGAAGAAAACAAAAACCCGCCAAAAATTTAATCAGTGCATAAAATACTTCTTTCGAAATACAAAATACGAAAAAAAAGCACAACTCACCGTTTAATTACGGGTGACCAATTAAAACCGGCGACGTCACAAACTCCACAGAATGGAATGTAATTTAAAAACAAATAGTGTTCCAAAATCAAAATGATTTCGGTGATTCCTTCTCTTAGACCGTGCGATTCCTTGGAAGGTATGGCTTGACTGTGATCCTCAGTATTCCGTCGCCCCCTTTTATATGAACGGGGCTGTTATACAATGAGTGTAGGTTGGCAGCGTTATAATTTGGCCGTGAATATCTTACACGTTTCATGTTTGTGACTTTATAGTTGTATTGTTTAATGGTTAGTGAAAGGGGTTTTAAAAATTAATGGTGGTTTGGTAACTCGTTTTATTTTGAACTACCAGTTAGGTGTTTTGTCTTTAAGCTAGTTATGGTTCCGTACCAAAATGGTAAAAAAGGAACCTTTATGGTGTGACTCAGTCTGCCTGTCTGTCACAGCTGGATATCTCAAGAACTACTAATGCTATCAACTTGAAATTTGGAACAGTTTTAGATAAAGTTTATCCAACTATTTTGAAAATAATATTTTTTTTTTTTTTGCAACAGGGACTGAAAAATTCAAAGTGGGGGTAGCCCCACTTTGAATTTTAGTAGTGGGACATGTGGGGGTATCATAAAATGAAAGAGCGCTGTTTGCATATTCTCAAACATTTTTTTTTCTTTTTTAGGCCGCATAGTTTTCGACTTTTGATGAAAAATGTAAAAAAAAATATCGTTCCCCCCGCCTTATCTCCGAAGTTTGCAAAGAGAAAAATCTGAAATTATTCTACGTGATACAAGTTTACGTAAAGATTACAGGGAAAATAAAACGATGTCTCTAAATAGCACACTTTTTCAGAAATCGGAACGGCACTCTCGGTGTCCGACTCGCTCTTGACCGGTTATTTTTTAAAGTACATTAAGTCGTTTATTAACCACTCGTAATTAGAGAAACAATTAAAAACATTTTGTTTCACGTAGATCAGCGATCGATACGAAGGGTTAAATTGTGATCTTAATTTTTTTGTTTCAGTCACAACTTATAGAAAAAAATCAAGCATCCACTGTGCAGCCATCATCATCTTCCTGCCCTTATCCTATGTACGTGGGGTCGGCGCAACACGTTTTCTTCTTCCATTCTCCTCTGTCAACCGACACGCTGTCATTCAGTCCCTTCTCTTTCCTAACGTTCCTCACACAATCTCACCATCTTTTCTTTGGTCTTCCCCCTCTCTCTCTCCATCCATCAACATTTAATATATAAAAATAAATAAATAAATATCCTTGGACATTTCACACAATGCCATCTAGTCCCAAGCTAAGCAACCTAATGCTTGTGTTATGGTAACGAGATGGCTGATAAACTACTTATATACATTTTTTTTTTTTTTTGTAAATACATACATATTATACCTAGATAGAAAAACACCCAGACTCGGAACAAATACTTGTAGGTCGTACAAATATTTGTTCCGTGCGGGAATCGAACCCGCGACATGCTGCGCAGCAGTCAATCGCTCAACCACTGCGCCAACCGTGTCGTCAACACTTCTCCTCATCACATGCCCTTACCAAGCCAAACGATTTTCTATTCCACAGTGCAACCGATTCTGGGTATTCTGGGGATAGGGGAAAATATAATCATGTTATTTTAACAAGTTCTTATCACAGTAACGTCCAATAGGAGCGCTTGCGCCATTTTTTTGCCAAGATAAGGAAAGTTAGGGATGTGGTTGATTTTGGAGCACAAAACCTAACAGTCGTAGTGCCCTCATCATAAATAAATAGGTACATAAGTAGGGCAAGGGACGAACGTTGAACTGATAATATTTTTTTCTTAATCCCCGATAGCAACCTGTACATTCAAGACCGCCTGTATTCGACCACATTTTTAAATCTGCATATCTTTGAGAGTGTGCAGTGCCAGTTACTGAAAATAAAAAATTAATAGTTACACAAGATAACATTAAGTTAATCTTTATCTGCTGCTATTTTAACACTAAACTTATATGTAGCTTTAATTTCCTGTAGGTACTACCCGTAAGTAGTTCCTGACCCTCTAAAGTAGGGCTGCCATACGTCTTGGTACACCTGGACATGTCCCGGTTTGTAGCGTTTTGTTCTGGTGTCCCGTTCAATAAGTAATAGTTCATCCCGGTTTTGAAATTAAGGCGCGTTTGTTTGATCATAAATTCCTTCGTACCTAATCTATCCGAGGTAAGATGCTAATATTTTCGAACACGCTTTGCTCGCTCTTGAACTTTACGTTCTCTTAATTCTAATACTTTTCCGCTAAAAACGTCAAAAGAAAACCTAGCCTAACCGAGGTGATAAAATTATCTATAGTTCTTTTTGAAAAATCACCGTTATTTTAAGATACTTTCATGGAATTACGTTTGCGCCAAAAAAAATAAGATTTCAAAACCAAAACCCGACCTCCGAAAAAAAAATCACACACACCTCGCAATATTTACTTTATGTTGCCTACATCGTCTTGACCCGCCACTGAATAATCATCGAATTTATTAAGTTTATTATCCATGGTCCCGATTGGCGTTTCAACATTTATGGTAGCCCACAAATTGAAAATTTTCTCTTGTCATAGTGGACAAGGAACTACCTAAAGCATTTTAATTTAATTAAATCAGTAAAGTGATGCAGCATTAATTTTTCATGGCTTCATTTTTTAAACGACCATAACTTACTTTATGACAGTGTCCTTGAACTTGTCAACCTACATTTAAACTTCTTTGTAGTTTAATTTTATGATACAGGTTTAAAATTTTACTTCCCATTCTCTCTTTTAGATAGTAATAAAATGAGTGAAACTGGTAAACATTTTAGCTTTCCTTAATATTAAAAGCTACAAAAAAATCTTGTTCTTCTCACATAAAGGCAGCTAAACTAATCTCCAACCGACATGTAATATAGAAAGAGCTCAATTTAAAAATAATATTCGGGCGTTTTATGACACCATTGTGGAACGCATCGCGAGTACGCGGTTAACTTCGCACCGCGCGCACAAACGTGAGATAATAACGTCTTATAGACTGATTCAACCCTTTCCACACTCAATTTGGAAAGAAGGAGAGGAAAGATTTTCTTACATTAAACTTGCCGTTGCAAGTTTTTAAGAGTACTTAGATAATTATGCATTATGCATTTTCGTCTGTGTGCGATGTCCGCTAAATATACCGCGTTTTTTGTATAGCCCGTGCGCGTTAACATGGCACCTGGCTCGAGTGAATTACGTGTAAAGAACTGAGTGCAAAAAATTATTGAGTTTTATTTTGGTTTTTTGGATATCAACATTTAATTTGCGCTGAGTAGTTTCTCATACAATACTACTTTACGATGCTTTAAACGTGACAAAACATAGTGTTTAGACACAATTTTGTTTTCGAGCCAGGTGCCATGTTTACGCGCACGGGCTATATATTGGATTTTTTGTGTACCTACTTATTGTTTTTAACATGTTGCTGCGCCCTGCTGTGCGTAGGCAGACGCAGCTGTACATTTCGCGTCATCACTCCATGATAGTTGAGGAGGTCGTGCAGTATTTGAAAGTGAAGTCCAACAGGGCTCTGAGGGTTGGAAGGTAGGAGTCACGACGTCAACTTTAAGTCACTCGTGGTGCGAGTTCCAACCAACAAACAACAAACTCTGCAAACTTGCTTGAAAGAGGACTTTCGAATCGTAAGTCGTATTTCATCGTTTCCGAGGACGGTGACGCGACTCCGTGCAGCGAAACACACGACAACATTACCTACGTGTTTAATTATAGTTTTATGCAATAACATTGGTTTTATGTATTAGTTTATAATTGTTGTTTATATTAAGTATTTTGTGTATTTTTCTATGGGCTTTCAGTTGCCTGATAATAAAATGATTGATTGATTGATAATATATTTAAGTAATTTGTTATCATTTAATAATTTATTGTGCATTTTTGTGTACAGGTACAGAATAAATGTTTTACCTATTACCTAATAAAAAATAAAAAAAAAAGTATGTCGCTTTAAATTCATTTATTTCTCGGTCAATATCTAGGGAAGTCAAAAGCATCTCCTACTTACATTTTACATCAAAAATGACTTTAAAATTACGCGAAGGTTGACGAGAAATTAATACCCCGCGTAAAAAAACTGCTTTTGTTTTTGTTCCCTTAATGCATTTTTGCTACAGATCAAACGAAAGAGGAAAAGAAACAAAATATCCTGCCGAAACGTCGGGAGCCTTCGGGGACTCTTATCCTTTAAGTCTTAAAGTTAAAACTGACAGTTGAATGAACGGAATGCACAATTAGCACATTTCGTTGAACGAATGATATAAATACGAATAAACCACGATGTTAACGCTCTATAAACAGGTAATTTTCCACATATTATCGCCGTTTGATCTGTGATTAACCACTACCTACCTAAAAACGCAACTTTTATAAAAGAAATTGGGTGATTTTAACCTTCGTTCCACATAGAAAAGAGATAAGTACGTGAAGTTGTGAATTACGTAGTTTTCCCGAGTGATATACAGCAGTATGTAGTTTTTGGCTTTCGCTACCGCTTCCTTCGAAGATCTACACAGTGATTCACAAGCTCATTCATTGTATGTGTCTGGGCTCATCTTTTCCTAGTACCGACTTTTATTGCTCGTAAGTTAAGAGTGACCTAGGATCAGGTATAGTAGTTTTATCTCACGAAAGCGGGTGAGATATACTTGTAGATGTAATGCGTATAGACACGCGCTCTTGTGTGCGTACCTGCAGGTAGCGCGCTCCCGAGCTTACGCACACAAAGACAATGTGCGTGTAACATTTACACATACAAGTATGGCTCGCCCGCTTATAGGTAATGTGCGTCACTTTCTCGTGAATAAACAGTTTTTCTTTCTTTTCTTTTTTTCTTTTGTACATAATGAATGAAGTTTATAGTCACCTTTACAGCAATGTAACCCAAATCCCACAGATAAGTGCTCCAGGAGTGTTCTTAAACCTTTTCACCTTATGTACAGGGAGAAAGGTATCCAGACCATCAAACTGAACAACTTTCTGCATGGGACCAACATCGTAATCGCGAAAAAATAAATAATCAGTCGTCCAATACAAAACTTCACCACATAATCGATCCTAATGTATGGGACGACTGATTATTTTTTCGCGAAAACAATGTTGTTGCCATGGAGAAATTTGTTCAGTTTGATGGTAGTAAACCCTTAATTTTGAGCACCCCTTTCCGATATATCCTGTAGAATCGAAAATATTCAATTTATTATCATAAATAGATGGTTTATGTGATAATTAATGCACTTGTTTACTTCTTCTGTACTATTCATGTATGTAGTGGGCAGGTAATTTATATTCGAAGCTCCAAAACATTTCAGTTAATAAGTACCTACATGGGTAGCTACATAATTTTTGAAGTATGAATATTTTTTTAAAGATAATATTTTTAGGGTTCCGTACCAAAATGGTAAAAAAGGAACCCTTATGGTGTGACTCAGTCTGTCTGTCTGTCTGCCTGTCTGTCTGTCTGTCACAGCTGGATATCTCGAGAACTACTAATGCTATCAACTTAAAATTTAGAATAGTTTTATATGACGTTTACCCAACTATTTTGCAAATAAGAAAGAAATTAAAATATTTATATTTTTTTAGCAACAGGGACTGAAGGGGGGTCTTAAAAATTCAAAGTGGGGCTACTAGGACATGTGGGGTATCATATGAAAGAACGCTGTTTGCACATTCTCAAACATATTTTTTCTTTTTTTTTAGCCCGCATAGTTTTCGACTTTTGATGAAAAATGTAAAAAAAAATATCTTTCCCCCCCCCCTTATCCCCGAAGTTTGCAAAGCGAAAAATCTGAAATTATTCTATGTGATAGAAGTTTATGTAAAGATTGCAGGAAAAATAAAATGATGTCTTTAAATAGCACAGTTTTTCAGAAATCATCAACAAAAATTACATATAAATGCATCGTACGGAACCCTCGGTGCGCGAGTCCGACTCGCTCTTGACCGGTTTTTTTATACATTGCACATTCAACTATTTTACAAGCTTTTGTAGTTTCACCTGTCCGGTCTATCTGTCTGTTTGTCTGTAATCTAATCTTGCAACTTAAATTTGACCCACTTCCCGGTTTCCGATTGAGCTGACAATTTTACATGGATATAATATTATGTAAATCGGATGCCTGTGGCCTGTGGCTAAGTAATAACAGCCGCAAGGGTTGATCAGGTTAAGCTATGCTTGCCGCGGTTGGTCCGTGGATGGGAGAACATATTTACATACCAAGACTTCTCCGTGCCTCGGAAAGCACGTTAAGCCGTAGCGCATTGGTCCCGGCTGTCATTTGTGGATCTTTGACAGTCGTTACGGGTCGACAGAAGCTCAAAAATCTGACAACCAGTCTTACCAAGGTGTGTCGTATTACCCAGTACCTGGGTTGTGGAGGTCAGATAGACAGTCGCTCCATGTAGGTATGTAAAATAATGGTATTCAGCTGCATAGTTGGGAAAAGACTAGGCGAAGATGATGTAAATCGGATGACAATACAATATTATTATAACATGAAGATGGAGCTGATCTGATGGTGAAGCCGGAAGGTGGCCATGGGAACTCAGTAATAAAACGACGCAACACTATCGAGTTCGGGCTCGTTTGATTCGTCTTGACAAGGACTCTGGTTCTAGATGATATCCAGACTAATAAAATAATGTTTAAAAAAATACATATGACTTGTTTACGCTAAATTAAATAACTAACTAAATGATGAGATGCGGACGAATTTTTCGACGCCATGTTTTAGTTTTTTAATAGTTAGATAAGTTAGGATAACTTGATAACTTATTTATAACTAATAAAAAAAAAAACTGTCAACAAAACAATCAAAATCAAAATAAAATAATAATAATATTATTTGCCACAATAAGGCTAGTTGGAAGTTTTGAACAAGCTATTGCAGTTTAAAAACAATGGTTGTGAATAAGATTATTGTAATACTGTAGTACCTACGTGTACCTACAAGCCTACAAGATATTATTTTGACTGTTGCAAAATCGTGCGAATAAATTCCATATCGATTGAATAATCAACCAGTGAAGGTCTATTATCTTGGAAAGGAGGCGAAAGCATTGATCAGTGAGCACCATACTTGCTTTCTGCACGTTTTCAGAAGGTCCTTTCAAGATATTTTTCGTCACAATACGGAACCCTAAGAACGAGCGATAGACTATGTAAAACAATAAATTCCAAATTTTCAAGCACCAGCACCAGGGCAACGGTAGCAAAGGTTGCGCCCTCGTTGCGCCTCAGGTTGCGCGCTGCATGCGCGGCGCCCCAGGCCTCGAGGGCGACTGCGCCGCAATCGTCAAATTGACAATTTTTTTTGTGACATTTTTTGTGAAAAATTTGTGTAATCTATTTTTTTATTTATGTGTTTGTTTTTAGTGAGTTGGTTATAGTTTAATTTTTATAAGTAAGTGTACTGTAAGTTTAATATAATTATATGATCAACGCCGGCAGTAGCGACGCCGGAAAAGGTAACAGTCAACCTATCACATCGCTCGATGTCCAGCTGGTGAGATGCCCGTATTGCTCTCAGGCACGCTTTTTTAAAGGCGAGCGGGGGCTGAGGATACACTATGGCAAGATTCACAAATCGCATAGTGTACCATTGTGCCCCCCAGCCACATCCCCAACATCAACACTTCCAGAGCAAACCTTGTGGAAAACCTTAGCAAAATTAAAAAATTCTACCCCCGTTTTAAAGAGAGTTCCCCGGGGCGCGAGACGGTCTGTTGCACAGAGTTTGACGCGTTGTCTCCGTCTTGCGACCCAGGAGAACTCACAAAGTGCCTGGGAACAATTACTCACCTTCCCTTATAGGATTCTACATGTCCAAAAAAATTTGGCACCTAAAAAAACATTAACGAATCAAATTAAAGATAATTGCAATAATTCGACCCTAAGTTTAGATCCAAAATTACCAGCATTTAACAACCTTTCACCAAAAGGCTTATGTTCACATGTGGAATCAAAATTAAGTGAAGGTGACATCAAGGGTGCGGCCAGGATATTGTTCAGCAGCGATGTGGTGGCGCCTTACTCTCCAGAAACACTAACAGCTCTAGAGAGTAAACACCCAGCGCCTGCGGATGGTCTCACCTTTCCCGACCCCCCCGACCCTTCCGTCCTAAATTCAGCATTCCTAAACGTTTCGGCCCCGCAGTTATTTGCAGCCGTGAGCTCCTTCCGAAGTGGTTCCGCCGGCGGCCTCGACGGCTTGACACCACAGCACCTAAAGGATTTAGTGAGTTCAAGCGCCGGGGAAGCTGGTGAGTCGCTTTTGAAGGAGCTTGCGGCCTTGATTAACCTAATGCTCACCGGCGGTGTGAACGAGGCCGCATCGATGTCTTGTACGGGGCCAACCTATGTGTCCTGCGCAAGAAGGACGGCGGCATTCGTCCCATCGCCGTTGGGTGCACATACAGGCGTACGGCAGCCAAAATATGCTGTAAGTTGTATAGCGAATCGCTTACAGCTAAGTTTCAGCCCCTGCAACTTGGTTTTGGCTCGAAAGGGGGCTGTGAGGCTGCTGTACATGCCCTGTCTACCTTTTTAAACTTCAAGAAAGGTGAGGTCATCCTCAAGGTTGACGTTAAAAACGCCTTTAATTCTGTAAACAGGGACACTTTGTTGGCTGAAGTCAAAAAGGAATTACCCGAAATTTATGGTTTTTTGTGGCAATGTTACAGGTACCCTCCCAAATTATTATATAAGGACAATGTTTTGGAATCTGCAGTTGGATGCCAACAAGGTGACCCTCTCGGGCCAGTCATTTTCAGCTTAGCTATTCATCCAATTATTCAGAAACTAAATTCAAAATTTAACGTGTGGTATTTAGATGATGGAACGCTAGGAGGTGATGTAGACACCGTTTTGAAAGACTTACAACTCCTCAAACAAGAATTTAAATCTATTGGCCTGGACCTTAACCACTCAAAATGTGAAATTTACCTTTCTGACATTACCGACAGACAATTGACCCTAGACAAATTTAATGCAATAGCCCCGGAAATCAAAATTTTAGAAAAAAGTTCACTGAACCTCCTAGGTTCCCCAATTTTAGAAGACAGCTTTTCTCCTTTCATCGAAGAAAAAATAAAAAACTTCAACGAAATTTCGGACAGACTCTCCAAAATTAACTTACATTCGGCTTTCACCCTGATTAGATACTGTTGTTTTGGCCCAAATTTCATTTATTTTCTACGTTCTTCCCCTTTATGGAAGCAACCACATCTATTGGACAAAATTGACCAAATTATTCGCAGCACACTAACATCCATTTTAAATGTGGCCTTGGACGACCGAGCGTGGCTTCAAGCCACACTACCCATCCGTTTTGGTGGCCTCGGCGTCCGCAAAATTAACAGTATTAGCTTACCGGCGTTCCTGTCCTCTGTCCACAGCACTGAAAAGTTGACCGGGAAAATTTTAGCCCCCTGCCTGGTTGACTCTGAAGTGCCGTGCTTTACCGATGCTGTGAACGCCTGGAAAGCGGCTTGCCCGGATACAGATCGGCCCGTAAACCCATCTTCCCAGAGGCAGTGGGATGAGCCGCTCTGCAGGTTGGTACGGAATAATCTAATCAATACGTCTACCAATACTGCTGAGCGTGCCCGCTTACTGGCTGTGGGTGAGTGGGAGTCGGGCCTCTGGCTTCAGGCACTTCCGTCACCCAACATAGGCACTATGATGGGTGACACCACCTTCCGGCTCGCTATTTGTCTACGTCTGGGCGCTCCTTGTGGAGCTCCGCATCGCTGCCAGTGCGGTGAAGCTGTCGACTGCCTCGGACACCATGGCCTATCTTGCAGTAAGAGCGCAGGCCGGATAGCACGGCACGCTAGCATTAATGACATCATCCGTCGTGCTCTTGTCACCGCCGGGGTGCCAGCTGTTTTAGAACCCAACGGTTTGGCACGCGACGATGGAAAGAGACCTGACGGAATGACCATAATGCCTTGGAAGTTAGGTCGGCCTTTGGTATGGGACGCAACGTGTGTCGATACCCTTGCGCCATCCCACCTTCCTAGCACAGTGGGCTGTGCTGGTGCGGCTGCTGCAGGTGCGGAAAACCTCAAACGGCGAAAATATTCAAATATTTTTGGGAGTTATATTTTCGAGCCGTTTGGGGTTGAAACACTAGGGCCATGGGGTCCGAGTGCCCACTTAGTTTTCCAAGACATCGCTAAGCGTTTGGTCGACTCTTCACGTGACCAGAGGGCTGGCCTATTTTTTGGCCAAAGAATCAGCATTGCCATACAGCGTGGTAATGCTGCCAGCCTTTTGGGCACTTTTCCTATTGACAGCGATGCGGACGAATTTTTTGATGCCCTATGATCCTTTCCCCTCCTTTTTTTATACAATGTACATATTATTATTTTAAATCTGTGTTAATTCAAATAAATAATAAAATATATGTATATCAAAGTTAGGATATAATTTTGTTATTTTTAGGTTATGTTTATGTTACATTTAAATGAATCACTAACAAAATTAAATAACTACTAACTACAAAATTTTAATATTTCATAGGAAAATCGGTGAAGGAAAACATCGTGAGGAAATCTGGACTTATAAGTCTGAAACCGCCAACCCATCTTGAGCTAGCGTGGTGATCAATGCTCGTGCCTTCTCTGTATCAGAAGAGGCCTTTGTGCCCTAAACTGGAACAGTAATAGTCAGATTTTTTTTTCTATCTGTAATTTCTCAGTAGCAAAATTGAGTCTGGATTTGTGTCCGGTTGATGGCAATAGGCTCGCCCCCTGTTACATGGGACTAAAATATTACTGACGAAGTGGGTTTGTCACAGATTTAGAGTAGGCTAGATACCGCAAGCCATCCGACCAAGCGTGCCCGGCGTGTTTGTGCTTTGCACAAACTTGACGCGCTACTACTTTAGTTTGTGTTCGATCGCGCCAGTGGCGAGTTGTGTCGTCGAGGTTATAAAAAAAATCTGTTAGCTTACTGACGCTTAGCGATTGAAACGATTCTGTTTACTTTATTGAAACTTCACCCCAGCCATTTAGTAATGTGCATAATGAACATGCGGTATCTAGCCTACTCTAAATCTGTGGTGTTTGTAGTATAAGTACATCACAGACCAACCATTCTGTGAAACAAGGCGTGATGTTATGCTATGTGTATTTGTTATTAGGGTTCCGTACCTGAAAAGGAAAAAACGGAACCCTTATACTTCTTCGTTCTTTCGTTTCTTCACTTCGTTGTCCGTCTGTCTGTTTATTTTATAGGAATATCACATGAAAACCTTTTTGTAGCATTGCAAAGTATTTTTAGAATTTATTACACTAATGAGAAACAAAAAGATGCTCTTTCTACTTTCTAATACTTGAACATTTGCATAATCACGGGAAATTGGTCCCTGCCCCAATAAAAAAAATTAGGAGGCCTACAACAATGATTGTACGCACAACTTCTGAAATAATCCCTCAGTATTTTTAACCGACTGCGCCACGCAAAGGAGGGTAATGTGTTTATCAGCCCATATAATGATGTATGTTTGCTCTAGAGACTAAACGCGTGGCCCGATTTTGATCATTCTTACGTCAATCGATTCAATATGGCGACAACCAGACGTCATATTGTGAAAAAGAAAAAAATTAAAGTCTACGACCTATATGTCAAGTGGGATATTATTGAATAGGTCTTTGAAAATCATTTTTAGGTTTCTCTAATCATTTTTCATTTTGAATGACGATTTAGGATCTATAACGATTTAAAGTTGTATAGGAAGAAAAATCAATCCCACCAAAAACATTTTCATATAAAATGTTGCCAAGACGAGACCACATATAGCTCGCACTGACAAAAAGCTATCAGATCTCATGTAGAGCCAAGCTTCTAACTCTACACGCCCTAACTCTCCAAGCCCTAACTTCACAAACTCTACACCTTAGTCAAAATATGAGGCTTGGTTTCGTTACTACAAGAACTATTATATAACAGAAAAGTAATGAACAGTGAATACATTTTTCACCTTGAGCCCATGTGATGGTAGCGAAACGGCCAAGCCACATATTTTGGAGAGAGAGGAGAGTCCCTAACTCTCCAAGCCCTAACTTCACAAACTCTTATTTTTCTGTTGTTTTTTTTTTCAAAAACAATTTTTTTCTGTTACATATCATAAACTAAATAACACCTTATCTAAAAACCTTTAAGGGTTTATGTGACAAGGTGGAGGTACCGAGCACACTCGCAACATATTACTTACCTATTAACAAGACATAGGAACTTAAAAAGTTAAGATGTGATGATGATGTGATGTATGTGATGTGCTGTGATGTGATTTGTGTGTGTGTGATTTATCTTTCTTTTTTTGGGGTTAGGTTGATAGGTAGGAGATTAATAAACACTTATCGAAGTATATACAAGTGTATTAATATTATTCGTAATAAGTATTTGCGGAAGTCTCATACAAATTTCCATACCCTAGTTTAAGGGGTTGGGGGGTTAAAGTTCCAAGTTTTAGAATTTTTTTGTTGTTTGTGTACTACTGTTTGTATACTAGCTTACATACCAAATTTCAGCTTTCTAGGACTTCACGAAGTACCCTAAGAATTTTTATGATCATCAGTGAGTCAGTGACGAAATCGGGGTATTTTAGATATCAATCAAATCTAAAGTATAAGAGCTATGCAATTGAAACTTTATAGGTTTAATAAGTCAACCATTGGCATCATATCCCGAAAATTTTGTTTATCTGGTATAATCCAAACCCAAGTTCCAAAACCAAGAAGGTTCAAAAATACGACGAAGTGCTTCGAGAAAAGGTAGGTAGCGTCCTTGCGCTTCGCTTGGCTCGTATTCGTGTGCTTCGTGTGCCTAGCCTTTTCCCAATTATGTTGGGGTCGGCTTCCAGTCTAACCGAATGCAGCTGAATAGTATTTTACATGGAGCGACTGCCCATCTGACCTCCACAATCCAGTAACTGGGTAATACATACGATACCCCTTGATAAGACTGGCTGTCAGGCTTCTGACGACGCGTAACGACTATCAAAGGTCCACGAAGACAGCCGGGACCAACGGCTTAACGTGCTTTCCGAGGCACGGAGGAGTCTGGTCACCCATCCACTGAATAATCCGCTGCGGCTGTTATTACTTAGCCACAAGCATCTAACTAATTATAGTTTATGCAGATCAATTTGTTTTAAACAAAGTCGTAAGTAGGTACCCAATAAATCTGCTACTTTTACCGCAATTTGTAACAAATGAAATGAAATGAAATGAAATGAAATGAAATGAAATGAAATGAAATGAAATGAAATGAAATGAAATTGTTTATTCTGTAAATAGGATATCGAAATCACTGTTACACGTCATAATTTTTTTTTTTTTTTAAATAAGCTAGATGAAGTCGACATTTCCTATCTGACTACCCTGAGAAGAAATGGCGAAACAAACTCAGGGGTCAAAGTCTCTTTTAAAGTCCAGACATAATCTTGGTCAGATCATGTGAGGACCATGTAGATCCAGTCTGAAATGGTCTTTTGAGGAAAGAACCATAAAAATTTGAGTGGACCTGTCCAGTCAATGCAAGCATTTGTCGTCGTAATCGTGTAGCTCAACTCAGGATTTCAGGAGCTCAATAACTCGACGAACAATACCAAAGAAAGGACGTTTGGGTAGGTCGCATAAAGTACTCAAAAATATCAGACCATCAATAAAACTAAAAAAGAAAAAAAAAAAAAGATCCACATAGTGCTCACATTTACAATAATTTTAATTTTTTAACAATTTACATTAATTTTTTAACAAAAGTTTGTCATTTTATTTATTATAATGAGTTTTGGTATTATATATATTACAAAGTTGATTGAATAGCTCAAACCCAAGCTTTTTTGTCTTCTAAATAATCAGAAATTTTATAGTAGCCCTTTTTACAAAGTTTGGTTTTAACATGTATTGCCTAGCCTATAATTCGCTTGATTTGCCCCCAAAGCAATGACATACAGTAAATCTATTGGGACACTTTTGTCCCTAGTGTCCATTTAGAGGGGTGTTGGTAGTACACTTGCAACAGGTTGCTTTTGGAGGGAAACGCATTGATTGCCAAGATGTACCTAGCGTTTATTTTATTTTGAGTAAAAGAGGTAAGTATTACCAATTTTCATATAATCTCTTGAATCGGATAAAAGATTCCATTTTCTTTTATCCGATTCAGGTTCTTTACACGGATTTCAACATTTACATATTTGAGCTAAATGATGAAATAATCGTGACATTTATCATTATTTTCTACTTACTTAAATATACTTACAAGTACAACTAATTTTTTATGTCTCTCGGCAAACTTCGTGTTTCGTCAGTCGTCGGATTTCTATACATCAGTTGCCCTTTGGACTTGGTGCAGACCGGACGCTCTCAATCGACTTGGAAGTATAAAGAGTTGTTAATACTCTTTCAAATTAAGTACCTTAATGTAATTTATATTTAAAATGGGAAGAAAACTGCTAAAGTCTGACGGAACACGATGTTTGCCGAGGGACATTAAGAAAATAGTTGTACTGTACCTCTTATTTATTTTTTATTTCCAAAAAAAATGTATAAATAAATGTACTAGGTAGGAACTTATATTTTGTGAATACACCCAAAACATATTCTTCGTAGAATCACTTTGCTGGGCGTTTCCAGTATTTATTGAGTTTTTTATGCTATTACGCGAAACAGTCGCTTGACAATATTCAAATAAGAGACATTCATCAATCCTATAGGTAAAAACAGGTATTTTACGTTCATCCTTTTTTCAGCATCGAAGCAAGAGCTGTTCATTTATTTCCGTAACTTATTTTTTTATGTCTTTTCGTTGCGTAACTTTCTACCCTCAGTATAAGAAAATATAGGTGTTGCTGTATTGTTGTGTTGAATGTAATTGTCGCGAGTAGGTTGCCCTATTTAAATTTTGTTTGTTTGAACGCGAACGCTTTGAAACTACTAGACGGATTTGAAAAAATATTTTTTTCAAATTCATTATTTTGCATTTGATAGCCCAATTCTTGAGAAAGGCTATTTAACATCAAGCTAGGACTCTAAGGCTCGTATTTATAATCAAAGTAATTACTTGAATAATTACTTTATAGTCAATAGTAGTTCGTCTTTATAGTCAAGTAAAAGTAATTACTTCAGTAAAAGTAATTGCTCAAGTAATGATTTTCATTCTATAGTTTAGTAATTGCTTGAAGTTAGAACTGTCAAAGCTTAGAATTCTTAGCCAAGTAATAGTCACCATTTTCTTTACTTAAATTCTATCCTCAAGTAATGACTTCATTAAGAAATTACTATTGGCAAATAATTACTCAAGTAGTTACTTGATTATAAATACGAGCCTTAGGAGCCGAGCAAAATGAAATTTCACGCGGACGAAGTCGCGGGCAGAAGCTAGTTCAATAACAAACAAAGAGAAGCTCAGTGAGAGTCTCTAAGGTGCAGGTCACACCATGGGCTAAACTATCATTATTCAGCTTTATTCATTTGGGAAAATTATCACCCGCACCTGGATAAAAAGTAGCTATAAACTATCTACATACCAAATTTCATCCAAATCAGTCAAGCCTTTTAAGCGTGAAGAAGTAACAAACTCACACACTCACAAATTTTCGTCTTTATAATATTAGTGTGATAAGTAGTATGAATGTGATTTATAAAGAGTTTACAGTAGTCTTGTACCTACTTAAGACCATCGTTTCGCACAATCGTTTCGCCGTTTAGCTTAATCTACTTATCTCATAGCGTTTTGGACGATGGAATCTACATTTTAAACACACGCTGTAAGTACTATTCAATATTGTGACTCAGACTAAATAAAAAAACCCAGACATAGCGCTTCACTGCACTGAAGCATGCTCAAAACTAAACCTCGCTCTGTGCATGCACCCTCACAAGCACACATTTACACCGACCTACTATTAAACTACACCTCATTACGTGCACACATGTTTACGAAACCCGAAACGGGCGGCTCCACGTTAATGTTGGCAGCGCTATGTCTTGATTTTTTATTTAGTCTGAGTATTGTGAATGAATAGCTAAACTAAGTTAAATATTAGCTCACAGTGACGCTGTTTATCCACCGCGCAACGTCAACGAGGTGTCGCGTCAACGAGAATTGAGATTATTCGAAAGGGAGTTGACGTTCCGGTGGTAGTGTGCGGTGGACACGCGGCCATAGTAATGTATGTATTGCTACATACTTCGGTGCCGTCATCTCGTTCTCGTTGACGTCCCGTTAACTGGCGGTGGACAAACGGCCTCCGCTTAACAGCGTGTTTAGAATCAAAATCACGTGTACTCATTGTTTTTGTCTAATTTAGAGGTTACATGGAAATTATTTCCTTTTCATTTTTCGTGTACCTAATATTATAAAGTAAACTAAAACAGATGTTTAGGTTTAAGTTTCGAGGCCTGAAGTAGGTACCTGAATAATATCTTCTTTCAAACAAAATAAGCATATACTTAGGTACCTCAAATGGCTTAGCATGATCCTCCGTTATGTTGAAAATATTGCGTCATTAATTTTGAAATAAATATACAGTTAGGATTAATGTACAGACGCCAGCACATCAAGCTACTACAATCTGTCAAATTTCTTTAATAGATTTTCATTTTTATGTCTAAAGTATTAGGTTCAAGGTTGATTGGGAAAATTTTACATTTTCAGGTGGCTTGACCTGCTGGCGTCTGTACCTACAGTTGATAAAAACACGATTCCATGAAATTTTCTCGGTAGAAAAAGAAAACAAAGTTACCTCCAAACCAAACAATAAACCGCTGTTATTCAAAAAATACTTCAAATTACATCATGAAACTTTGCATACTAACTGAACTATGTTTTTTATTTTTATCAAATTACCATTTAGCTGGACACCGATACTTTGAGACTGACAGTCTCGCTTTCACTCAGTCCGCGATCAGTATCGTGCGAGCGAGATAAACAGCTGAGGTAGTATAGTCTCTTAAGACAAAGTTTTGTTTCCGAATAAACATCATCATCCATAGCCCGACTTCAGCCACTGCTGGGAATAGGCCTATGCTTGTGCCAACCCCGTTCCTGTGCCAATCTCATCTAGGTTCTACCCGCGATGGGAACCATGGGCCCAATTCCGGGCTCGAGCTAGATATCACGACCATGGAAATAAAACTCTGTTTCAAATCTCCGCATCAATGTCCGGTTCAAATCTCGATACTATCAAAAAACCGTATTCTGGTTGACCATGGAGAAACAATTACAACGGAGAAAATAATCTCATCTAAAAGACGTTCCATTTTTATCGATTCACTTTGATTATAATCGATTATGCTACGTTTTTCTTTTTTTAGTATTAATGACATGTTTAATTTATTAAATCCAAGCAAACACATTATAAACGACAATTTTAGTATATTGTGTTTCTTTATTTGTGTTTTTTTTTATAATTACTTACTGAAATTAGTAATTGCAAAGTAGCGTGATCAGAAACGCGTTTCGCATGATTTGTGTCCTTTTTCTGACGTAGGTAGGTTTTAATTTTCATATTAAATATGACTACTTTTAATCGCGATTAAAAAGGTGTGGAATAAAATTAGTTGTCATGAACTAAAATTCATGACTTCAAGTGACTTGACTTCAAGTGCAAAAACAGTAGTGTATTTTTTTTTCTTTTGCTTATATCTCGAAAACGGTGTGTCCTATCGCAAAAATAATGAAAATTTGGCCCCCTTTATGAAACACATAAACCCCTAAGCCTCTACATGTAGGTACCAAAAAAAAAATACGAATATAAACCTACGAATGTAAATTTTGACAGATGTTCCAACGGAGATTTCATATCTCCATACCTTAGGACCAGCCGTGATATCTCGCTGGTTTGCGATCGAAAAATTTATGAATGGAGATCGTTAGAATAGCATTTTTTCGTTTTCGACGGAGATAAGCAGTTTCTCGACTGTTATTTCGACCATGGAGATAATTTCCATGCCGCCGGAATCTGGACGACCGACAACTCGTCTTCCAGTACTTGGACATGCTTTCGAATACACAAAAATGTAATTCATGTTCTTGAATAGTTGAGTATGATGGAACTCAAGCAGGAACGATGATCGAGCCGTTAAATTAACTTTTTAAGTGTCTATAAATAAACACTTTTCACGATGTCCGAATAGCACTAGGTACTTACCGAATAAATTCAAAAATGGAACAGAATTTGTATGAAATTATCTTCCAAGTAACTTACTAGGAACTTATCGTTAGGTGGTGAAACAAGCCCTTAATCTCAAAAACAAGAAACGAACAATGTTACACTCTAATTACGCACGGCTACAGATCAATCTATACATTTCCAGTATAAGCTGATCTCGCATTGCATCGGTTTTCCTTACAATGAGAAGTTAGTGTAAACTGGAAAGGCTGCATGCTGAATGCTGGCTTGATGTGTAGCCGTGTGTACCAGTACAAGAATTGTAAAAAAAACAACATTCATTATTATCCTTTCCTCATGAAAACACAAGTTGTGAACAAAATTCAGTGTTGTTTGACTAATTAATTATTGCAGTAAACATCGAACGTTAATAAGGAATCAAATACGAGTGTGTGGAGTTAATTATGTCACCTGTTTTCAGAAGAAACCCCACAGAGCCATGCACCAATTATCGAGTTGGGGGTAATGGGGGCAACAAATTGCGTAGCTGTTTATAAACAGTTGGACTTCTAAAAGCCATCGAGTACGATTTGCTGCAGTAACTATGATGTAAGTTCTTTTAGTGGTTGCAATTCGAGGAAATAGTAGATTGTTATACAAGGGTGGAAGGGAATCAATTCCTATACGAGGTATTTAGACGCCCGAGCGCAGCGAGGGCGGCTATAGTCCGAGTAGGAATTGGTGACTTTCACCCGTGTTAAACACTCTACTTTTCATTTCGAATATAAGAAAAGTAAAAAATAGCAGTTTTTCTAAAATATTAATTGATAAAAAAAATACATGTGTGCCTATTTATTTTAACGAAGTAGGTACGCTTACAGAGTTAGTATCCTGCCAAATTATACTCTTTTTTAAATTTTAAAGAACACACCGCGTCACTGCCGCAGGCCGTCCCGCTTACTACTTATTTTTTTTTATTCACACTGGCTGTTTGTACACTCACAAGACCGCAGCCCGACTACCTAACCAAATTTAATTCTATTTTTAAAATTCATTCCCGCCCTAGAGAGGGAAGCAATTACTATGAGTCTTTCCCGACCAAGGGTGGGAGCAGCGTCTTCGACCCGCTACTCGGTTCAAACGAACACTACTTTCCGAGTATGAGGAATGAAAAATATATTTTTAAACGCCTAAAAAAAATGAGGAACCTACTTCTCAGTTCAATCCGAGCGTAGGTATTTAGATACAGATTTTTATGATTTAATAATAAAATTATTGTATTAACCTATAGGTACCTATACAACATGTTCCGAAATTAACGCACACCACCAAACACCCCAATTGGAATATTTATGGGCTTGTGTTTAAACGCCTACCAGAAAAGTACCTATTTTCCTACCATAAAATTCGAAATACCTGCCAGAATGGATAAATGCTCACCAAAATTAAAACCATTTTACTGTGAAATTATAACTTTAGAAAACTGACAGCAGGTCGACGGACGGCTCCTATTTCCGTCTGCAGGGTTTAAAGGAACCTAACCTACCAAAGGGTTAGGGTTAGGGTTTTCGTCAGCAGGTCGATGCAGATTTGGTGAGCATTTATCCATTTTGGTGAGCATTTAATTTTTTTAGTAGTCATTACATTTAATCTCATATTTATGTTATAATCACAATACATAAAAACTGAATTTTTACTATCTATAAGCATACTAATATTATAAAGCTGTTTGTTTGTTTGGTTGAACGCGCTAATCTCAGGAACTACTGACAGACGTGAAAACGCAAAGTTGCATAGCATGTCGCGGTGTCGAGGTGTTGGTGTCGCGGTGACGCAAACCCGTAGATTTCCCCCTATCAAAAATCGCTCAACGCGCCTAAAGAAGTTTTCACTTAAAAAAAAAACATAGTTTCACAGCTTTGTATTTTTTGACAAATAAATATAGTGTTATCAGCTATATTAAATAGGGCCTAGATTAACATTTAGGGCTGTAATAATCAATCTTTTCAGTGAAATAAGTAAAGTGTAAGTCAATAAGTCTCATTCTCCTGCCCTTATCCCAATCTATTTGGGGTCGGCGCAACATGTCTTCTCTGTTAGTCGTCATCTCGGTAGTCACCTTCTTTCTAGCCACATCATCTTTCGATACGGTACGACATACTTACGATACGATAGATAAATACTTCCTACGAAAACGTAAATTATTAATTTGCTGACATCAGCAACACATTTTAATTAGTTAACGTCATCAAAGTGATCCAAATTAATATTCTCATAGCGAACTATTCTGCCTTATAATTATTTATTCTCATGAAATTGATAATTACATAGATGTTATAATTATTACTATTCCTAGGATATGTATAGGGGTGACACGGATGTTAATGTGAAACTAAATGAGACATGAATAGTTTTACAATGAAATGCAAAACGAGACATAAATGGATTAACTACACCTAGTATTTATATTTTCGTGCAGGAACTATTGGCTTCCGCCCGCGGCTTCACCCGCGTGATATGACGATAAAAAGTATCCTATGTCCTTCCCCAGGGTTCAAAGTATCCCCATACCAAATTTCATCATAATCGGTCCAGCCATGAAAGCGTAACAAACAAACAAACTCACATTCGTATTTATAATATTAGTTAGAATAAATAATAATACCAGCCTATTACTGTCCCATCGCAGAGTATAGGAATCTTCTCATACAGAGAAGGCATGAGCATTGAGAAAAATCATACTGATATTTACACCAAAGTTGGTACAATATTCACTGTGCTACGCGACACGTAGCGGCTACGCTCTACGCTGCTACGACGGGCCTACGCCAGGCCTACGCGGCTACGCTGCGCCTACGTAATTTTAGTCAACCTACTCACGAATTTTAGCATGATTAGAAAAGATGAAGAAAAGCTGTATTTGTTTACAATTCTTATTTTGTCATACTTTTAAGGTCAAAGATGTAAGAGAATGAAGATTAATTATAATTTTTTCGTGTGGGTAAGAATGACGGGTGTATTGCTGCAGAATTGAATATGTTATATATATGAAACCAATGTACCACCAATGTACCAGAACGGACCTTTAATGAAATTCAATGTACCTCTATGAAACAAGAACAATTATAATAATAAAGTGACCCGCAGTCCTGACAGTCGGAATGACGGGTGTATACTGATAAACAACGTAATAGATATCTTATGGTTATCTAATGTTTACCAGAGGAATGTACCTGCAACATACCTCATAAAATATAATCTGAAAATGTAATGCGACTAATAAATAACGAGAAAATCAAGAAAACAAATTTTTTTTAGAGCAATATCGCACCTCCGCTCAATAAGTGTCATAAGTCAAAAAATCAAACTTTCCAGGAAAAGGTGTTTGAAATTTGTTTGTGCTAAATAGATTCCGTGGCAGCCCCAGCAGCACTCTACGCGCTATAGCCGGAGACATGACAGCAAGTTGGTGAGGTCACTTGTCACCTACAACACTGTCTGTGTTATTAAAGTCCCCGTGACCCCGTCAAGAGAAACTATAAATTTTGTAAACGCAGATTTAGGGGTTTGCAAACTAAATGAAATTTCCGAAATAAATAAATCCGCAGTATCTATGCTGGAATAACATAGTATCGTGTCGTCGTAACAATTGCGAAGGAATACGAACATTTTCTTATATTTTGCATAATGTTATAAACTTTGATCTTATCCAAAGTGACTCAGTATGTATTGATGAGGTGCCACTGGTATTAAATCTACAGTCAAAAATATACCACATCATACGTACGAAGGCACGTGAATACGTGCCTTCAATGTCAAATACATTTCACGATATCAGTCATTACAAAACTCATTGTTACAGACAAAATAAATGTGTTTGTTATGATGATATAAGTAATCGCACTACAAGAAGCCCGAAAAACGTGATTGCTCATTGTATTTTATTCGGAAAAAAGTAAATATTTCTTTTTGTAAATTATTTTTTCTTATTTTATTATTATTATTACCACGTTTTTATTAGGAGCCCCACGAACATCGGTGGCAACTCACAATTCGAGACTTTAGTAAATCGCTATCTCTGTTTGACAACGAAAGAAGAGCGGCGAGCGGGGTACGAACGCGGTGCGCAGCCGTGTGTGTATGTGTGAGGTGCTTGAAGTGAGATGGTACTAGGAGTTATTGAAAATTTATGATATATTTGAATGTGTTCCGTAATAGCCAAAATGTTGAATGAAAACTTTTTCCAATTTTTTTTTTATATATTGTAACTTGATAATATTATATATGCTATGTTTCTACGTAAACAAAATTACAAATATTGTTGTTTATAATACAGAAAAAACAAGATGAAAACATGTCATTTACGCTGTAAAAATGTGCGAAATGCAATTCGCTCAAACTTCATTTTAGGTAAGTTTTGAAATAAAAAAGGGATGTAGGAACCTGGATAAATACTGTCTTAATCCGAATATCAGCATAATATGGTGGAAATATGGTCAAACTGCAAATGATTTAGATATTACGTTTGTATGGACAATTCATCCGTCGTCACGCTCTTAAGTCACTTTCTTACTTGTCTGTTGTTTCGGCGGTAGGCCGGGTGGCCTCTTGCAACTCAAATTTCGAGCACTTCCCGATTAGCTATCCAGCTGAAACTTTCAGGGTAGCTCACAAATTGATGACAATGCATTCTAAATCCACCATGACCTGGCTGCTGCATCCAGGATTGGCATCAGACGAGGGAACTCCTCAACAGTTACAAACACGAAATTTTATGTACGCTTTAATTAATAAATAAATAAATATAAATAAATAAAATTTTATTTCCCAAAAAACTTAGTTCAATGTTACAAAACCAGTTTAGCAGTAGTTATATACAAACAAGTGGATTTAGCTTCTGTAACCGAACTAGGTAAATGCCTGTATTTCGGTTAATAGTGCCATTCCCCCGAATATTTTGAAAATAATGCTAACAGTGTGATAGTCCTCTCTAAATTCCACCATGACCTGGTTGCTGCACCCAGGCTTGGCTGCAGACGAGGGAACTCCGCAACGGTCAATAGTACAGACAGGAAATTGTATACACGCTTTAAGATAGTCCGTTCTAAAGTCCACCATGACCTGGCTGCTGCACCCGGGATTGGCTCCAGACGAGGTAACTCCTCAACATTCAACAGTACAGACACGAAATTGTTTACACGCTTTAATTAAGATAGTCCGTTTTAAAGTCCACCATGACCTAGCTGTTGCACTCAGCATTGGTTAAACAAGGAAACGCATAAAAATGTGGTTTTTAGATCTACATTTTTTTTCACTGCTTTCATGAAGGTTGAGTAAATGATAATATTATTTTGTTCTCAATTTTTGTTATATTTATGTAAAAATATCATAATTTATTTATTCAGATAACAAACATCCATTATTTTATAGTAACAATAGTCTTAACCTATGTTTGTACTTAACTAAAGTCCCCGTCACGAGAAACTATAAATTTTGTAAATAAAGAACTTTTAATAAGTTACGTAGCGAGAATTCAATCAACTCAAAGTAACATAATATGTGTAATACGAAACTAACGAGCAATTTTACTTGGTCGCGTTATATTTTAGCGATATAAAGCGCTATCGTCTAATGTTTTGTGGCACTGGAACGCGTCTGACTCATGGAACGTAAATACATATTTGAGCCGCAATTTTGAAGGAAATTCACGCTGACGCTGTCAATGCTGTCATTCGAGTTTCAAATGCGTCTCAGTTTGTCTGACGACAGTAATTAGATGTGTGTGCTAACGTAAATAAATCCCTATATAAAAATCATTACAAAACTGTTTTTTTTTTATTTGATCCAAAGGTTGCGAACCCCTGAATCTGTGTTTACAAAATGTATAGCTTCTCGTGACGGGGTCACGGAGACTTTAATAACACAGACAGTGTTGTAGGTGACAAGTGACATCACCAACGGGCTGTCATGTCTCCCGGCTATATCGCGTAGAATGCTGCTGGGGCTGCCACGGAATCTGTTTAGCACAAACAAATTTCAAACACCTTTTCCTGGAAAGTTTGATTTTTTGACTTACGACACTTATTGAGCGGAGGTGCGATATTGCTCTGAAAAAAAAGTTTTCTTGATTTTCTCGTTATTTATTAGTCGCATTATATTTTATGAGGTACGTTGCAGGTACATTCCTTTGGTAAACATTAGGTAACCATAAGATATCTATTACATTGTTTATCAGTATACACCCGTCATTCCGACCGTCAGGACTGCGGCTCACTTTATTATTACTTATAATTGTTCTTGTTTCATGGAGGTACATTGAATTTCATTAAAGATACGTTCTGGTACATTGCTGGTACATTCCTTTCATATATAACATATTCAATTCTGATCAATACACCCGTCATTCTTAACCACACATTTTTCTTAGTAAGTACCTTTCAAGTATTTTTAGGGTTACTCGCAAATAAATCAAAACCTATATGGTTCTCTACTACGACTCTAGGTCAACGGGAAGTCCCGTTGACCTAGAGTCATGAAATTTGGCAAGAAGTAAGATCTCATAGCACAAGTAAAGGGAAAAGTCCAAGAAACGTTAATTTATAGTTGTATCACATAAAAAAATGTTTCAAGTGAAATCGTCTTTAGGCGCGTTGAGCGTTTTTTTGGTAGGAGAATCTTATGAGTTCGTATCAAGCGTCACGCTAATGTGACGTATTGCGCCGTCAAGTTTTCAATTCTTTCTTTCGGTAGTCCCCATGACTGAATACGTTTTTTTTTTATACTTATTACAAACCTACATTTGTAGTTGGAGAATTGACCGTGACGTATATCGATGTACGGGAGAACATTTCTTTTAAGTTTGTTCTTGTGATCATTCCGTGGAGGAGGAGTTCGTGGCTAAGTGATAACGCCGCACGGGTAGATCCATCAGGTTAAGCTACGCTTGCCGAGGTTGGTACCTGGATGGGTGACCATCTTTACATACCGATACTCCTCCGTGCCTCGGAAAGCACGTTAAGCCGTTGGTCCCGGCTGTCATTCGTGTATCTTTGACAGTCGTTACGGGTCGTCAGAAGCCTGAAAGTCTGACAACCAGTCTTACCAAGGGGTACATATCGTATTACTCAGTGACTGGGTTGTGGAGGTCAGATAGGCAGTCGCTCCATGTAAAATACTGGTATTCAGCTGCATCCGGTTAGACTGGAAGCCGACCCCAACATAGTTGGGAAAAGGCTGGGCAGATTGATTTTTTTGTGATAATTTCATATCAACTACGGAACCTTTCATTGTGCGTGGTCCGACACGCACTTGACCGGTTTTTTTAAGGCAACCTTTGGTTCTGCGCAAAGCCTAACTTACGTTTGGTAAGAAAACTGTTTTTCTCGTGAGGTTCGTTTTTTTTTACTTTTAAACGGCTGAATTCTGATTGAACACAGATTGTCAAACAGCACACTTTAGCATGACGACGTTTTGTCAACGGAAGAATAGACAAAACTACACATTGGCATGCTTAGACGCGTAGAATGCGTGCAAATATTTCTACTACTATCTGCCATTTTGTCTATTTTTCCGTCGACAAAACCCATTTCTATGGCGGTCATGCTAAGCGTGCTGAACTTCGAAATGTTCTTACCCCTTCTAGAAAATCATGTACATCAAAATGAAGGGGTTGTTAATGATCCACAGGGACAGCTTCTAATCTTCTAATCATTCCTTAGAGTATAATTAGTGACATTGTACGCGTTATATTAATTAATAACTGTGGCGGGGTTGATATTCCTACAGAGAGTACCTACGTAAGAAGCTGCGAATTACTTTAAAGTTACTTACCATCTTACACAGTGAGGTAGGCACAAGTTTTGGGTGCATGTAGTGTAATGGGTGTTTCGTGAATGGCCCATTTAGTAGGCACGTAAGTGTAGTTATATTAGAATGGTAATAGCATAATTAAACTATCTTTGTAAGTGTCATATTTTCAGTTCCTCCTTTCCACATACTGTGGTGTACGTACAGGGTTGGGATATCAATACAAAAACAATTGTATTATTTTTTTTAATTCTGTTAATCTGGATATCATCTACGATCGAGTGTTTATCAAGACAAATCAAACGAGCCCAAACTCGATTGGATTGCGTCGTTTTATTACTGAGTTCCCATGGCCACCTTCCGGCTCCACCATCAGAACAGCTCCATGTCATAATAATATTGCATTGTCATCCGATTTACATATGCATGTAAAATTTCAGCTCAATCGGAAACCGAGAAGTGGGTCAAATTTAACTTGCAAGATTCGGTTACAGACAGACAGACACCGGGACAGGTGAAACTAAATAAAAACTTGTAATAAACTAAACTGTGTATTGTTGTTGTAACTAATGATGGTCCCAGTCTACAAACAAAAATTAAATAAATCAAATACTGTAAATCAATCTGCCTCGCCTTTTCCCAACTATGTTCAACTATGTTGGGGTATGTTCAACTATGTTGTGGTCGTCTTCCAGTCTAACCCGATGCAGCTGAATACAAATATTTTACATGGAGCGACTGCCTATCTGACCTCCACAACACAGTAACTGCGTAATACGATACCCCTTGGTAAGACTGGAACTTGTGACGACTGTAACGTAAATTCAATCAAATACTTATTATTACAGATAGGCTATTGTCTAATTGTATAAGGGCGAATTCCTTTGATAAGCACTGTTTTTTGAGGTTTTTGGGTGAGGAGACAAATCCTCGATAGTAATTCACTCGACTTTTAAACTAGCTTTTTAGCTTTTTTGCTGTGCCCTAGCAGGGTTCATGTTTGAAACAGAAACTATGTACCTAACATCTTGTAGACAACATGAATGCAATAAATAAATAAATAAATTCTTTCTTAACGAAGTGTACGTAAAAATTATATTGAACCAATAATAACTATAGAATGGATAAACTCCGTTTAAAAATCTCAGACACCGGGCAATAATGCACCCAAAAATTATTGTACCAAAATGTGTTTAACTTTCGTTCACTTACTGAAACCTTGAAGTGTAACAAAAAAAAAATTAAAACAACTATTTTCTCATCTCCACTCACCAGAAAGATAAGCCAAAAGGCGAGATGAACTTTTCAACAGCGAAAAGAAATATTTGGTTTACCGGAAAAGTATTTCGTGGGAGGGACGTTTCTTCAAAAGAATTTCAGAGGCTTCGACATTTAAGTAACCTATCATTTCCCCAATTAGTTCCTTTGGCTAAAAATTAATTGACAAATCGTTGCTTTCGAAATCTTTCATCCGCAAACTGTTTTGTAACCATGAATTAACTCTTTTATGACTCTGTAACATTTTACTTCTGCATAACAATTTGTGACTTTTAGGATTGAGTTAAATGACTTGCGATTGGATTCATTGGAGGCGCCTACCTATGCCCAGCAGTGGACTGCTATAGACTGATGATGATGATGATCATCAAGTGATATAAACCAAAAGGCAACCTTTAAAGTCTTAAAAGGCAAGCAAGACACATTACTTAAGACATGGTGCAATTTATATAATGCAAGATCCAAAACCGTAGGTAACTACTAAGAAAGAAAGAAAAGAAAGAAAGACAATAGAACATTTAATTAATTTGGTGTCACTATCCAATTTCAAGTAGGTACCGCAACCTTTTCCAAGAGACAGCTGCGTCGATACACTTTTCTTTTCAAAGATCAAGTCAAGCTTCGTGAAAATTTGTTTTGTGGTGTCTTGTGCAGGCCAAGTAATGAGTATTTAACACAGACTAGAAGACACACATACACCACATACATACTCAGAAAAAACACCTTGATCATCATCATTTCAACCGAAAGACGTCCACTGCTGGACATAGGCCTCCCAAGCACCGCCACTTCGACTGATCCTGTGCTTCCCGCATCTATCGGATTCCTTCGGGTTTTACAAGGTCGTCGGTCCACCCTGGGAGGCCTTCCAACGTTACGGCTTCCGATACGCGGCCGTCACTCTAGAACCATTCGGCAATTCTTCCACCTTGATGACTGGATAATATTCTTACTGCAGTGTGAGCAACTCTTATACAGTTCATTGAGCCACAATAATATCCCCACGAGCACATACCTACACAAAAAGTTGTTACATACAACTTCGCTAATGAGAACCTTAAACACAACACCTTACTAAAAACTTCTCCATTTAAGAACCCAAGGGAAACAGAAGTTCGCAAGCATACCAGTATAATTTAATTCCATTTGAGGTGGGCGAAGAACCACGTGACATTTGCATTAAAAAAGTTAAAAGAGTAGAAAAATAATCTTTGTTCTCTAGGGAATTACACGCTAATTCGTCGATCAATTTACATTGAAATTCGGCTCATTCCCTTAACTGTTATTGTTGTTTTAATCCTCAAGGGCTGGTTCGTCACTTTGTGGGACGCAAAAGGACCTCTTATTATTCATAATTATTCCTGGAATTTTTATTTGACGTTCTATAGTACCTACGTAGTAGAAAAATGTTAAGTATAATTCAGGATAAGTCTGTTCAGGAAGCATTGGGCTGCGATGTTGCGACACGTGTTCTTATTTTGTAGTTTTGGTGTGACAACAATTCAATGTTAAATGTTAGATTAAAACTTAACATAACATCAGCCCTGTTATCCCGAAAGGTTAGGCAGAGGTGTACCTACCTATTGGTAGTACACCTACATTTTGCCAGTTATGTTTAAATCCCATGTAACGGGGCACAAATCCAGACTCCGGGCTGCTACAGAGAAATTCCTAATGGAAAAACCCAATAACACTTTGCCGTCCCGGGAATCGAACCCAGGACCTCATGCTCAGCAGTAGCATTTATAACATCGTTCTATTTCTGTCAGTCGTTTCAAAATGCTATGCTTTAAATACGTTGGTGGTGCAAGCCCCCGCAGGCAGGCCCGACGCGACTCGAATCTAGTAGAACAATTTCTATAAAAAAAAAACCGGTCAAGAGCGAGTCGGACTCGCGCACCGAGGGTTCCGTTCCGATTTCTGAAAAAGTGTGCTATTTAGAGACATCATTTTATTTTTCCTGTAATCTTTACATAAACTTCTATCACATAGAATAATTTCAGATTTTTCTCTTTGCAAACTTCGGAGATAAGGGAGGGGAACGGTATTTTTTTTACATTTTTCATCAAAAGTCGAGCACTGTGCGGCCTAAAAAAAAATAAAAAGTTTGAGAATGAAACAGCATGTGGGGTATCATATGAAAGAGCGCTGTGCTCTTTCATATGATACCCCACATGCTGTAGTAGCCCCACTTTGAATTTTTAAGACCCCCTTTCAGTCCCTGTTGCAAAAAAATACATATATTTTTATTTCTTTCTTATTTGCAAAATAGTTGTGTAAATATTATCTAAAACTGTTCCAAAATTTCAAGTTTATAGCATTAGTAGTTCTTGAGATATCCAGCTGTGACAGACAGACAGACAGACAGACAGACAGACAGACTGAGTCACACCATAAGGGTTCCTTTTTTACCATTTTGGTACGGAACCCTAAAAACTGCATGGACTTTGTTATACTAGAGTCGTGTCGCGTCTATAACTATACCTATATTTCACTTACAGCCATAAAGCTAAGTTTTTTTAATTTTCCAAATTATGTGGCCGCGGTTTCTGGTGCACTGTAGAACTCCAATGAGTTTATGTTTGCATTAGCTTAATAATGTTTAAATGTATGTGTAGGTAGGTACTAATGAATGGAAAAATAATAATAATAAATAAATAAAAATAAATACACATAATGCTCAGTCAAAAGTGCATAACAAAAATAAAAGTACCTAAACATGTAAGTATTTCTTACTTTTAGCATAATCCAAAATCTGGACTACAAAATCAAAAGAAACACTGTCTTTTAATTGAGAGCAAATTAATTAATTATTAGCGGAAAGCAAACGACGATCAAAGTGATTTATCTACCTACTTAGGTACATATAGGTACTATGTTTTGTTTGTGTTCTACCAAAATGGCATCGATTTAGGCTAGTCAAAGGAAAGAAACAATTCGGCAATAAAATAGAAACATAGAAGATGGCAAACGAAAGTAATAATCTTCTATTTGAAATAGATACCGCTGTATCGTTCAAAGAGAGCATCGAATCTCTAGGCTTTGCATTGGTTGAATCTGTTGTCATTATTTTGGAGTCTACACCTACGATAGTAAATATCTAGTTGCAGACAACACACGGGCTATAAGGCCGTAGAACATTGGAGATTTTAGGCCAACATCATTGGTATAAAAAGTAATATATAAGTCAATGGCCAACATTCATAATTTGCTAAAGATTTTTAGCTAAAAAAAAACAATCTTCCTAGTCTTATCCCACCTATGTTGGGGTCGACTTCCAGTCTAACCAGATTCTGCTGAATACGAGTATTTTACAAGGTGCGACTGTCAATCAGTATACTAATTGGGTACCTAACACTATCAATCGGAATCGATTTCATTTTGACAGTTCAACAAAATTCATTGCATTCGAGCGTTGGTTCGAGCAGAAAAAAATTTCGAACATAATTATGATGCAATGGATTCGCAATTTGCTTCAAAATGATTCAGATTCCGATTGATAGTGAAAGTTAGTTAGTTGCTAAGGTGCTGTCCTCAAAATATTATGTTACCTACTGGTTAACATGATACCCCTTGGTAAGACTGGTTGTCAGACTTTTGGGCTTCTGACTATCCGTAACGACTGTCATAGAATGACATACAACTTTTAACGTGCTTTCCAAGGCACTGAGAGGTCTCGATATGTAGTGGATGGTCACCCATCCACGAACCAACCGCGGCAAACGTAGCATAAACTTCGTGCGGCTATTTATCATCTAGCAACGAACTCATTTTTAGACCAACATTCAAAATGTATCAGATTGACTGATGGGAGGACTGAGTAAACAAAATAAAGGTAGCTGTCGAAGGTTATGGGGACCGTATTATGATGTGAAAAAAGATCATGGATCCATCATGATTCCAGTGTGAGAGAGAGACGGAGCTATAACGACCTATAGCCATTGATATAAAAACTGTTTTCTCAATGGAACCATGTATAGTCATAGTACGGCTCCTGCAGTAGAAGTAGGTCATTAATCCACTTTATCTCAATGTGTATTAAAAACCATTCGCATAATGCAAACGACACCCACACGTTGGCATAATGTGGGAGTAGTAGGTACAATATCATCAGGTGTAGATATCCCTATAAACGGTGACCTTAAACATTCTACATCTTTTTAAAAGGAATCCATCGATTTTGTGTTTGTACTCTCGCAGATCATTCATTCCTTATAAGTAGGAACGTTTTGACTCAGTTATGGAGAGTTGGTAAATAAATAGTTATAAGGTATTCAAATGCTTTTGAGTGATAATGATAATAGAAGACACCAAACTTGAGTACCTCTAGGTACTTCCTACCTACTGTGTAGAAAATACATAGACTCCTCCTGTGTTCCATCACCGACTTTACCTTTTTAAACACCTGACAGATGAAACACTGTGCCAAGGACTGAGAGAATGCGTTTTCAGTAATAAGAAACTCCACTTAGTGCAATTACCTAGCTCAGGGCTTTGTTAAATCTGCTCCTTCGGTACAAATGGTGTTTCGTACTGGTTCCACAACTCTTCATAAGTTCTCTCAGTAAACTACTACGAAATGCTCAGCTACTTTAATTTCATGTTCTGTAGGAGTATAGATTTTTCCTAATCAGGGTTTAGTAAAAATAAAATATATAAATCTTTTATTGCAAATAGGTAACCCATAGGAAATACAAACACAACAAAATACAATTTACAATAAAATAGAGGAAATTTTCCAACGATAGCTGCCATAAAACTATGTGGAACACCACTATCTTGGACATATTATGATGTCCTCTGATCTGAGCAACGAACGCAGTGCGTTGTCTGTAATGGTGAATATGATGGCCCGAAGGTTTGCTCGTTGTACCACTGCAGTGAAAACAAAAACAACATTGTTCAGAGCATATTATACGTCTTGTACATGTTTCTACAGGAGTAGACTGTCATGTGGAACTCATACACGCGTAAATTGTACTGTCCGCGTGTGTACGAGACCCACAGGATACTCGTACCGTGCAATGAGGCTGCCCCGATTCTACAGCGCATCAGGAATGTTCGCCGAGTCGCAAGTAGACTATTTTTATTCTACTATGCGAAAACGATGCACTATAGGAGTAGGACCCTGATGCGCAGGGTTCGGGCCAGCTCCAGTGGCATCCTGAGGGCGTTCGCGCAGAGGTTTGATTATGTCAGTACCTGTGAGTACCTGAACCATTGCTGTATGGTACACATACTGAGCTATCGAAGTCTGTAATCTTCGTGGTCTTTTTAATTGTATGTGCTTTTATTTTATTTCTTTTGTTTTATTTCCTTTTTATATTTTGCAATTTTTTATCCTTTGTCGAATAAAATAAACGTAGGTACATAATGTAAAGTTTCGATAATAATTAATTTTATTAGTACTTAAGTACTTAAGTATTTAATTTTTTCAAACATGTGAAATTAGCATGAAACTAAAAAGCATTTTTCTCGCACGGCTGCTGTTTTTGAGCATCGCGTTTTGTCTATCTAACGGCCTACAAGTCTACACCCACATGTTACACCTTCTACGACTAACCAAAACTAACTAACGATACACCATGGACTTGACTCAGTGTTCGTTAACTAACTCCAGAACCTACGCTAGTCCTTAGAGAGAAAACAAAACAAAACTTTTTTACAAAAAAAAAAAACCGTCTTCCAAAAAAACACTACAAAGTGAAAAATAACTTTAATATCGAAAGTCGGTGTTTTGTATCTGTATTATAAGTTTTTTGTTATTTTCATTTTTCACTGTAGTGTTTTTTTTTTTGTAAAAAAGTCTTTTATTTTTCACTTTTTAGTTATCGCTACCCTACACCAATTCGAATACCACTACTTGCTATGTAAACAACAGTAACAGCAAGTATTATCAGATCACGTCTGCGGAGTTTCTCTAGCTAATTTATTTTGACCCTGTATATTGAAAACTAGCTTTTGCCCGCGGCTTCGCCCGCGTGGATGTCGGAAAATATCCCAAGGGAACCTGCTACCGGGAATTCCTTCCTTATTCCTTGTCTACATTATAAAGAAAACCTCTGTGCAAAATTTCAGCTTTCTAGGTCCAAGGGTTTGGGCTGGGCGTTGATGAGTCAGTCAATCAGTCAGTCAGGACTTCTCTTTTTATTTATTTATTTATTTATTTATTTATTTTACAATTTATGTACACACAGAAAAATAGATTGATATACATGATACTTATAATTAGGAGTACAAAGGTACTGCTTATTTCTATAGAAATTTCTTCCAGCAGACCTGCGAAAGGAGAAATGAAAAGAAATGTAGACAATAGTGTGTGAGAACAAGAAGAGAAAAATATGACTAGTCGAAGTCTTAAACTAAAATATTAAATATACCTACACATATAACGGAATACAAAATTAACATATACTTATATAAATACATAAAGCTAAAATATTTAAACATACATAAACTATATATAAATACTCACATTTGAGAGGAAAGATAATGCTCTTTTACTCGACATTTGAACAGCGACACAGTTTTTATATCGCGAATGCTAGGCGGTAGCGAGTTCCACAATCTTACAGCATGGATAGAGAAGGAATAAGAATAGTAGCTAGTTTTATGAGGATGAGATTTAAGGAGGGATCTAAGGTGTGATCTACACGGTGCGTCGCTAGGGCGAGCGTAAGAAAAACGCTCGCGCAGGTAGGAAGGATAAGACGGGTTGTGTAAGATGTTGAAGAGGAGACATAAAATCCGAGTGTTCCTGCGAAGGCGGATTGGGAGCCACTTGAGTTCCTTGCGAAAGTGAGAAACATGGTCATACTTTCGAAGACCAAAAACAAAGCGAATGCACAAGTTTTGCAAGCGCTCAAGCTTATTTAATAGCTCCTCAGTAGCATCCAGGTAGCATGCGTCGGCATAATCTATAATCGGCTGAATAAGCGTTTGTGCCAAAGAGATTTTAGTCTTCAAGGGCAGGAGACTTTGAAGGCTTTTCAGCGAATGAAAGGAGAAATGAACCTTTCGACTGACCTCATTGACTTGAGCACGCCACGAGAGATTGGAGTCAATAATTACGCCCAGATCTTTGGCGGTTTCGGTATAGTCAATGCGAACACCATCGAGATATAAAGGCATCAGAGATGTAACATCAGCCGCACTGCGAACGAATCTGCTGCCTATAATCATGGCCTGAGATTTAGTTGGATTAATTTGCAGACCAAACGACTTAGCCCAACCGCTGATTTATATAGATAGGGTTGCCTTTTATCGACCCGTATCTAAGCTGTTGTAATAGTTACCTATCTACCTGCCTTCATAAGTAGCTAGCGAGCTAAATTGGTGTATTCCCGTTCGTCCCCCTGACTTCGTCCCCCTAGGGCTAGGGGGACGTTCGGGAATTCGTTATTTTTTTTCCCGATCGTCCCCCTGATTTTGTTGGCGGGGACGAACGGGAATAATTTTTTTTTTCATGTTCCCGTTCGTCCCCCTGACTCCATCTGATTTGAAATATATATAATTATTGAATTAGTAATTACTTTGTAAAAGGTTGGGGGAACACCATGGGACACCTCAAGGGCATTGACCTTGACCTCAAGGGCATTGACCTTGACCTCAGGGTCATTGACCTTGAGGTCAAGATCAACATTCCGAAAGTAAAGATCTGTGATGCTCCTAAGGTCACTGACCTTGACCTCAGGGTCATTGACCTAGAGTTTGAGGTCAAAATTCCGAAAGTCCAATTCGCGGTTGATCCAAAATGGACAACGAGTCTCTTGTATCCTATATCGACGGAGCCCCGCGAAGGGCTCCTATTGCTATGTAAAGGGCTTAAAGTAACCAAACCTACCCTTGGGGTGCTCTTCGCTCGCTCTTGTATCCTCACCATGTCGAGCGAACGGCACCCCGAGGTTAGGTTTGGTTTTAATTTTGACCTTTACCTCAAGGTCAATGATTCTGAGGTTAAGGTCAGTGACCTTAGGAGAATCGCGGATGGTGACTTTCGGACTGTTGACCTTGACATCAAGGTGATGTATACAGAACAATTTATTTTGCAAAAAAGTAAACTGCAAAACAACCATGCACAATATTATTTGGTATTATGATGCAAATGTGTGCGTGAGGCGTGTTTGTGACAAACGGTCCCGGCATGCAGGCCGGCACAATTACTGTGCTCCATTTTCGATATACGTGGCGCGGAGTCCTCCTTTTTAGGGTTCCGTACCAAAATGGTAAAAAAGGAACCCTTATGGTGTCACTCAGTCTGTCTGTCTGTCTGTCTGTCACAGCTGGATATCTCAAGAACTACTGATGCTATCAACTTAAAATTTGGAACAGTTTTATATGACGTTTACACAACTATTTTGCAAATAAGAAAGCAATAAAAATATTTACATTTTTTTTGTAACAAGTGCTGAGGGGGGTCTTAAAAATTCAAAGTGGGGCTACTAGGCCATGTGGGGTATATATCATATGAAAGAGCGCTGTTTGCACATTCTTAAACACTTTTTTATTTTTTTTTTTAGGCCGCAAAGTTTTCGACTTTTGATGAAAAATGTAAAAAAAAATACCGTTCCCCCCCCTTATCTCCGAAGTTTGCAAAGGGAAAAATCTGAAATTATTCTATGTGATAGAAGTTTATGTAAAGATTACAGGAAAAATAAAACGATGTCTCTAAATAGCACACTTTTTCAGAAATCGGAACGGAACCCTCGGTGCGCGAGTCCGAGTCGCTCTTGACCGGTTTTTTTATAAGTCTATGCCTCCTGACTTATTATTTTTTTCTTTATGATGGCGCTGTTATCGGCTATACCTACTCGCAGTAAGTAATCTGAGGGCTTAGTGCGAGTTTTTATACTTACTCGATCACGTTAACGTAAACTTCATTTTGTACTGAAAATGATTAAGCGCCGCCTGGTGACTATAATGGGAAACACAATTATTCCATACGAATTGACATACGTCAACGTTAACGTAAACGCGATCGAGTAAGTATAAAAACTCGCACTAAGGCCACAGTATATTGTGTTTACTGTGTCGAGTCGTTAACTTTGTAAAAATCTTTCAGTCTAGCTAGATCTGTGGTCTAGATAAGCACGCCCCTCCACTGCAGGCTTGTTGCATACTTTTTATTAAACTTATACATTTACTCAATACTCAATATATATAATTGCATTCCACAATGTTAATTTAAGTGGAGGGGTGTGCAGTTTTGGACTATTTATGCCCTCGTGGCCGTCGTTAGGTGGTCGTTAGAACTTAAAGTGAACACAAGTGAACGAAGAGGAAACATTCACACGGTCTCATGCCATTGCACACAACCTCCACCGCTTAGTTGTAGTTCATTGACGCTGTCACAGATGGCGCTACAAGGCGATATGATGAGTGGATCATGTGAGGAACTTTGTCCCATTTAAAAAGAAGCTTTACCGGCTTTTTATCAGCTTATTTTCGGATGAATAATACTTTTGATAGTTTGTTACAGACCGTACGCACGGCTACAGATCAAGCTATACTATTCCAGTTTACACTGACCTCTCATTGTAACGAAATCCTATACAATGCGAGATCAGCTTATACTGGATATCTATAGCTTGATCTCAGAATAGATACAGTCCATGGCACATCGCATGCTAGTGGCACAGTATAAAAACATACAGTAGGACGACGCCTTTGATCTCGTGGTAAATGCCGACAACGTCTAGACATTGTCGCAACAGCAAGGGTTGTCCCAAGTAAACGATATTAATTAATTAATTTGTTTATTTGAGATCAACATCGTCATTAACATTATTATTATTATAAACGACATTTGAGTGCCTGCTTATTTCTTAAGTTTTTTTTTTCAAATTATTATATTATTTTTCTTTTAAGTTATATTATTATTCTTAGAAGTTCTTTTATTTTTTTCGACATGTATGTCATTATCATGGTTTTTGAGGTCGCTGATGACGATAACGAGATTAAAATCAAAATTCAAGATGGCGGCTGTGAAAATTTTCAAATTTTTCGTCATGGGTATCGTTTCTATGGTTTTCTAGGACGGTAAAGCCGATAGTGAAGTCAAAATGAAAATCCAACATGGCGGCTGCGAAAATTATCAAATTTTTCGTCATGACCTCATTATCGTTTTCAGCGACCTCAAAAACCATGAAAATGACACCCATGACGAAAAATTAGAAAATTTTCGCAGCCGCCATCTGGGATTTTCATTTTGACCTCATTACCGTTTTTAGCGAGCTCAAAAACCATAAAAAAGACACCCATGACGAAAAATTTGAAAATTTTTGCATCCGCCATCTTGGACTCAAAAACCATGAAAATGACACCTATGTCATTACTATTATTTCCTTAATTTCATTTTATACATATAAGTTCCGCCATCTTGGATTCCAAAAAGGATGCCTTTCTCGTATCAAGCACCCCAATTATACTCAAAATTAACACCCATATCAAATTATAAAAAAATTACGTCGTCCACCATCTTGGATTCTAAAAAGGATGGCTTTTCGTAACAAGCACCCCAATTATACTCAGAATTGACACCCATATCAAATTATAAAAAAAATTCGTCGTCCGCCATCTTGGATTCCAAAAAGGATGGCTTTTTCGTAACAAGCACCTCAATTATACTCAAAATTGACACCCAAATCAAATTATAAAAAAATTACGTCGTCCGCCATCTTGGATTCCAAAAAGAATGGCTTTTTCGTAACAAGCACCCCAATTATACTCAAAATTGACACCCATATCAAATTATAAAAAAATTACATCCGCCATCTTGGATTTCAAAAAGGATGCCTTTTTCGTAACAAGCACCCCAATTATACTCAAAATTAACACCCATATCAAATTATAAAAAAATTACGTCCGCCATCTTGGATTTAAAAAAGGATGGCTTTTTCGTAACAAGCACCCCAATTAAAATCAAAATTGACACCCATATCAAATTATAAAAAATTACGTCCACCATCTCGAAATTCACCCTTAGTAAATAATAAAAAAGTCCACCATCTTGACACGGAACATACAAACAAACACTTTCACAATTATAATATACTTAATTATAATATATAAGACTTGCAATCACTCACAGCACACGTCGTATGCACCATTTTAAATAAACAAATAAAAAATAAACACGCGTTAGCCCTGAATAACATATCCCGAACTACTAACATCGTTTTGTTCGCAGTTCGGGATCGGCTTACCCGCGTCTCGCCCCTCACACCCCGCACGATTGCCCTGTCTAGACGTCTTCGTTGGACGACTGTATGATTTTTAGACTGTGCTAGTGGTATGATAAAACACGTCTTGAACTATGAAAACGACCCTTAATACCTACTACTAGGAAAAAAAGGCGCTGGCGATAGTGGTGACGTGTGGTTGCCTGTACCAAACCAAACTGTGCTGTGCTACCTACCAAAATGGTACCAAACAGACAAGGGCCTTCTCTATGACTACTACTTCGAGACCACGTCCAATCACGGCATCTGATAACGTATTCTAATCTTTATGACACAATAAACGAAACAAGACACGATATTGACGTGGTTTGTTAGCGGGGAATCATACAGAATTGGGGCCTGAGACTCACTTTGAAATTTTCTTGTAGAGTTCTGTTACGCTTATGATTGTTATTTCCATGTAAAGTTCCATGCTCTGTGTTTACATGTCCATCTATGTTTCAACTGGCTTTAACACAGTAGATGAGTCCTAAATGAGTAGACTTTACAACAAGGTAATTCCATGACCCAGCCCCAGGTTCATGGAATTACCTTGTTGACAGATGGCAGATACTTTTATTTATACAAGCGCTGCATAATCGAAGCCTATTTATGTCGCTAAATAATGGTTAAAACTAAAGAGTTCAGAAAAATTGATAGCAAAATATTTTTGAAGAACTCCAAGCCAAGGCAGCAGTAGCACAACAATTGTTGTATTTCCCGCGTTTTAGACATTACTCATTCTGTCATTGATCACCACAGATAGATAATACATTTTTAATCGAATGAGGTATGAATGGATGTAAATAGTTATAGATCGAATTAGTCGACTAATTTCGTTAGAACTAGTATTCTGCATTATTTGTTATTAGGATTATGATATTTTAGGGTCGACGAGTAATACGATAGCAGTGGGTTGTACTATATTTTTATTTAATACATATTGTAGTTACAATTATATTCCTTACATTACGAGACGTAGGAAGAGACAGAGAGAAGGAGGATGTAGGCACAGACAATATATAGTTTGCACAGGTCTGTAGTACGTTCTCCTTTGAGTAAATTCTAACACCCCACCTCGATTTTAACTTCTTCAGAATTGAAATCGTTAATATTACAATGACGAAGTCAGATGTTACTTATCTAATAATACGTCTCAAATCTCAATGTCTCAAACAAAATTATAAAATTAAATCTACAAAAAAATAATTTGTGTTTCATTTAACTTTGTTAATAACTACACTTAATTTTATCATGAAACATTTTACAATAACAAACATAATACTTTAACTCAAACAATATTCAACTTAGTTTTTAGAATATTAAGTTTTTCATTAGAAAGTGTTTTGGTCAACAGATCAGATAAATTGTTGTCAGAACTAGTGAATTCAACTTTTATAACTTGCTTAATTACTAGGTCTTTAATAAAATGAGTTTTAATATCGATGTGTTTAGCTCTCTTGCTATTTTCGAAGGATTTTGTTAATTCAATAGCTCCTCTATTATCCATATACAACACACACTTTAAATCTTTCTCTTTCATACTCTCTCTCGTACTAAAATCACAGAATAATCTTTTTACGTACAAAAGATCACATGCACTCGTCGCAGCTGCTACGTATTCAGCCTCAGCGGTTGAAAGTGAAACACAACCCTGTTTTCTGGACAACCAAGCGACAACATTTCCGTTGTAAAGAGTAACCGAGCCTGTTACACTTTTCCTATCGGTATGGTTACCTGCCCAGTCAGCATCTGAAAACGTCTCTACCAAATTACATTTTTCTTCATGTTTCTCGTACAATAATCCAACATCCATAGTCTTCTTTAAATATCTTAATACTCGTTTAGCTTGAATCCATAGACTTTTAGTCGGTTTGTCAAGATATTGACTCAAGTATGATGTAGCAAATGCTATGTCTGGTCGCGATACAGTTGATATATACATTAAACCTCCTATTATTTGTCTGTATGGGACATCTTCAATTTCTTCATGCAAGTTTGCTTGGAATCCCTTGGTTAGTGGTGTATTTACTCCATTGCAATCACTCATTTTAAACTTTTTTAACATTTTCATAATTTGTTTTTCTTGTGTTATCTTCAAGGTTTATTTTTTTTCTCACTATTTCCATCCCTAAAAATGAACCGTTTTTGATTTCTCCAAAATCTTTCACATTAAATTCCCTTTTCAAGCCATTTACTGTATTTTCCAGATTTTCATTATTGCCAATTAATATTATGTCATCCACATAAATTATCAGCCAAACATCAATTTCTTTTCCGATGTATAGACAAAAATCGTTTTGAGATCTTTCGAATCCTTCGTTAAGTATATAGTCATCAAATCTTTGATTCCAACATCTAGGACTTTCTCTTAATCCGTACAGTCCTTTGTTTAGTTTTAACACTTTATTTCCTTGTACATCAATACCTTCTGGTGGTTTAATATAAACTTCACTCTCCAACTTTCCGTTTAAGAATGCAGTTGGTACATCTAATTGCCTGATCTTCCATGATTCTTGTACTGCGTGTGCTAGTACAACTCGAACTGTTGAAATTCTTGCAACAGGTGCATAATTCTTCCCAAAATCTTGATCTTCTATTAGTTTGTATCCTCTTGCTACTAGTCTTGCTTTTTGAACTCCATTTTCTTTTGTGCGAAATACCCATTTTGCATCTATTAACTGTTTTCCTTTTGGCAGTTCTGTCTCAGTCCATGTTTCCATTTTATTATGTGCTTGTATCTCATTATCTATTGCTTCTTTCCATCCCTTTTGTAAAGCTTCTTTGAAAGTCTCAGGATCATTTTCACCCATTAAACAATACGCTATGTAAGCATCTTCAAAATTTTCTGCTACTTCATCCTCTCCTTGTTCATAGTCTTTAAGATATTCTGGTTTCTTAGTCACTCTTTGTGGTCTGTTAAATTGTCGAGGTTCATGTACTTCTGCCCTGGTTTCTATGTTCTCATGTTCTTTTTCTTGTATTTTATCTTCTATTTCTCGTTTTTCCTTCTCTTCAGCCTCATAGTCTTCTTCATAGTAATATTTATTAATGTCTCTTTTCTTGTCCTTCTCTGTGTGTTTTATGTCACACTCGTTAAATCTCACATCTCTGGAAATTATTATTTCATTTGTTTCTGGATCCCACAATCGATAACCGTTATTAGCATATCCTACCATTCTTAATTCCTTGGCTCGATTTTCTAACTTATCTTGTCTGGATATAATGACAGCCCATGCTTTACTGCCGAATACTCTCAGTCTTGATAGATCTATTTTTTGTAGCATTACTTCTTGTGGTGTTTTGTAGTTTATGGCCGATGATGGACATCTATTCAATTGATATGTCGCACATGCCACAAATGTTTCGGAAGTCCAGTTTCATTCAGAAGAATACGCGCTCTGTTATATAGTGTACGATTCATTCTCTCCGAGACTCCATTCTGTTGTGGTGAGTATGGTTGAGTATACTGCACCAAAATTCCTTGATATCTGCAGAATTCTTCAAATTTTCTGTTCTTAAATTCCCCTCCGTTATCACATCTAACTTTCTTTACTTTGACTTCATTTTTAGTTTCTAGGTTTCTGATATAGTCGATCAAATTATCCGTTGCTTGACTCTTGTATTGTAGAAAGAATGTTTTGCAGAAATGAGAATAATCATCTACAATAACTTGAAAATATAACTCACCTTTTAACCCTTGGTGACGGACTGGTCCCGCTATATCTGTATAAATCAATTCTCCGACATGAGAAGATCTTGGTCTCTCTATTGGTACAAAAGGTAGTCTAGTTGACTTACCTAACATGCATGGATCACAGGGTTCATTGCTCGATGGCAGATTCATCATCCGTAGACTCCTTCTATTTAGGTGTCCTAGCCTCCTGTGCCAAATATTATCTTTGACCTCAGCGCTGTAGCAAACCTTATCACTCAAGCATACCTTTAGTTTTAAAATAAACAATTTGCCAAAACAAAATCCTTGTATACATTCATTTGGATTTGCTTTATAGATTTTTACACTTTCTTTATTAAACTTTACTTCGTAATTGTTTGCTACTATCTTTTTCACAGATAACAAGTTAAATTTTGTATTTTTAATTATCAACGCCTCAAAATTTATAGTTTCACTGTTATACTTCATTCTAATACAACCTTTCTTTTCAGCTAATAAGAAATCCCCATTCGCTACATATATTTTGACAGGCTGACTTAACTTTTGTACATTTGACATATAATTCTCATAACTTTCACTTATAATGTGTTCCGTGCAACCCGAGTCTATTACCCACTGAATGTCTTTGTTCTCATTGCATTTATTTACAAAATTACAGTGTTCATTAATACCTGTTGTTATGAAACTATAGTAATTCTGTTGTTCCTCACTTGTTGTCACATATGACCTTTCTTCAGTTCGTTGCCTCGGCTGGTATCCTCTTGTAGTTGCTCTCCCTCGAAGAAATCCTCGCCCTCGTTGAGATCCTCGTCCTCGCTTCGATTTACAGTCCCTCGCTATATGACCAGTTTTGTTGCAAGTATAGCAAGTAATGAAGGCTGTTTCCACATGGCTGACACTTCTTGTTCGTGTCTTCTCAGTCAACTTCAGTTCTTCATCCAGTAGTCTAGCTGTCACAAATTCCAATTTAATATCTGCGGGTCCTGACAGGTCACTGTTGCATTCTATAGCCGTAATGACTGTATCATACTTTTCATCCAAACCAGTCAGCAGACATGCAATTTTATCTCTCTCATTTAAAATTTCTTGTGCACACTCTAGTTCTCTGATAATGTTGTCAAATTTGTTAAAATAATCCTCAAGCTTCTCCTCGGGTATTTGTTTTAAATTCAACAATTTTCTTCGTAGTTGAATAATATTTATCATACTTTTGCGTTGAAAAGTTTCTTTGAGTTTTTCAATCATAGCCTTTGCGGTTTCACATTTATTCACGATATTCAGGTAACGATCTGGTAGACACTGAACAATGACATTTTTCGCTTTTGAATTTGCGGTGATAATTTCCTTTTTCTTGGATACGTCGTCTATTTTAGCCGGATCTTCTGTTAGCGTATGTAGCACACATTTTTCTTCTAGAATACTTTGTACTCGGAAAAACCAGTTGTTGAAATTGTCTCCTTTTAATTGCGGAAAATTCAGTGCAGTCGCCATCTTCGAAATTCCAAATTTTATTTCGAATTTTTTCTTCTTAAGTTGAAAATGGTCGAAATATTCTTTCTGGGCCCATAACCTATTAGGATTATGATATTTTAGGGTCGACGAGTAATACGATAGCAGTGGGTTGTACTATATTTTTATTTAATACATATTGTAGTTACAATTATATTCCTTACATTACGAGACGTAGGAAGAGACAGAGAGAAGGAGGATGTAGGCACAGACAATATATAGTTTGCACAGGTCTGTAGTACGTTCTCCTTTGAGTAAATTCTAACATTTGTGAATGTTCAAAAATCTCGCCAAATGGTTTCTTACAAAATAAGTTTAGCGTGAACTTTTGAACGAAAATCCCTCCACAGGCTTAATCAAGTGGCAGATTATTCATGCAATGTGCATGAATAATAATAAAAAACAAAAACTTGAATTAAAAAGAGTATGATGTTGCTACACTTTGAAAAATTCAATTATTTTACAAAGTGGTCGTACGAAACCAGACAACATATTTACGAAAAAGAAACAGTGAAGGATCGATAATCATATTGAAATTACAAAAAAAAATATAGTATCATTTGTAGCGTGCATCACTATTATTTCATTCATTCACTTTGCCGAAATGGTATAGTTTCGTCATGTCATTCACTCCGTAACGTGAACGGAACGCGGCTAGTGGCAACATGTCTGCCGTTTGTGTTATTTGACGTAAATATTGACGAAAATCAGGTTTCTGTTTTCATTTGCGTAGTGATTATTGGTGCTATTTAATTTTTATAATGTGTGTGGATGTGCAGTGATCCGTTCTTATGAGGCTGCTATACAAGACAGGTCCAATGGAGTCACTAAGAAAGTGGTTCTATAAACCGAAGGTACGTCAACAGCATGTTTCGATAATATTCCTTTTAGCTGTGCTAATTTACTTGATGACTTTAACTTTGACCTGCTATTGTGTATATTTAATGACCTAAATATGATGATATCTGTTTTGTAGGCGTGGTATTTATGAATCGCGTTGTAGAAGTTGTCATTCTTTGTTGGCATGTATTGGGATGATTCAGTCAATGTTTCTGTTTGATTTTCCTACTACCTACCATTGTTCTGATTGTTAAAGCCTCCAGTACTATTTCCTATTACTCTAGTGGGCATATTAAATATGTAGGTTACGATTGTTGGTCCCTACGTCACATTACTCGAAGTTTTGCATTGTCTGGTCAGAGCGACATGCAAATCAGTGTACAATAATAAATATGTTAGTATGAAAATGTTATGTAGTGAGCGCCTCGGTGGCCGCGCATAATGTGATGCTGTAGCAAACAGAGTTGTTATGTTAAGTAGTTGCTTAAGGATCAGCTTGCCATACAGGTTTGTTTTGCGATGCCTGTGTTTTGATCTTCACACTCGTAAAGACGTCGTCATAAATTAATTACGTTCCTTTTTTGTGTAATGTTTGCCATCTGTCAGGTTTTTGATTTGTTGTCAGTCTTTTATTTACTAAAGCATTAAGTTTTGATGTTATTCTTTGAATTCTTAACAGAATACAATTAATGAAGGTCATTTGCTGTATGATAATGTGACTTAGAGATCAATTAATAATGTAAGCATTTTTGTACAATGTGATTAAACTTTATATTCATGAGTTGATATCACTATCAATACTTGATAGTCAATATTGAAATATTCAAAACAGACTTGCTTGGTCATAGCAAAACTTACTCATCATAACATTTGTTTTGAAGCCTAGTACCTACTATTGCTGTCTCATATTAGTTGATATGAAAAACAGAGACATGTGAGCCGTATGGACTTGAGCCGACTTGACTGGACATTACTATACTGTTGTCAAATTTTGAGGAATATTACTTACTTTTAATTATAAACTGTCTTGACAGCCTGTGGTGATATATGGGGTGGAAGGGACATCGCCGCGCAAACGGCTACCATACCACGTATTCAGTACATCATTTTGAGCCCCCCCTATATAGCAAATTTTCATTGGTTATTGAAACAAAAAATCTGCCCTTCCATACATTTTGACCGTGTAGGTTTTGCACTATTGTAGGAAACTGCAGATTTTTTTTTAAGCTCAGAAGGGTTTACTGAATGTGTGGTAACTGTTTGCATGTCAATGTCCCTTCCACCCTGTATTATCTACTTATTTTAAGTACCCAGGGATTCCCAAATGGCAGGATTATTATTTAATGTTATAAAACATTGTCTTATGTCTTGTATCATTTGGCTTATAATCATCTTTTGATATCTCCTAATGATTTTCCTCATAGGTAGGTACTGTTTAAATACTTTGTGTATTCCTGTATTGATTAAAATACCACAGAATTATTATGAGTTATTAAATAGTATGGAGGTATTAAAAGTAATTGAAGGAAAGTTCATAATTTATTAAAGGTTCACTTAAAAATTATGCTTTTGAAAGGCAATTATACATTCTTTCCTGTCAGTACTTAAATACCATAAAAAAATGTTCCTGTAAATTACCATTACCATGTACTTAGTTACCTATAACCTTTAATCTAAGTATATTACATGGTTATTGGTCAAACACCAGCAACGTCTTAAGGGGTCATTGTGCTCATCATTATGAACAACTTTTACTATGGGACCAGACCTGAAATTCGCGATTTCAGGTCGGTCCCTTAAACCGTCGCACACCAATTAGTAGACACAATAGATTTTTTATTGTTATCTGCACACCTGGGTGTCAATCGACGTTTAAAGAGTTAAAATAAACAGTAAACAATAGTACAAAACCACTATATTTAGTAAGACCTATGAGCGCTGAGTTTGAGCTGAGTTTTCCCCACTATGTTGGTTGGTGTATTTACAGGGTTGTGGAAAATGCTGGTATACAGCTGCATCAGGTAAGACTGGTTGTCAGACTATTGGTCTTCTGACGACCCGTAACAACTGTCAAGTCTTAAAAACCGTGCAAAGCAGGGACGGGTAGCTAGTAGAAGTATAAATTATTATCAATATTATTTATTCATAATCATTATGTGATCATTACTCTGTAATATGTTATTGTTAAACATGTTATGTTCAGGTAATGTGCCATTATCACTCATTTTGTATGCAAAATTATGGCATGAAACAATAGCAGGTTTACCTTATAAGGATTATTTTAAATCCACTATTGCATATTATTAATGGTGGCAGATTATACAGTGTACACAGAGTTTTATTTATTTAGGTGTTTGCTGACTATGCAAACACCTAAATAAATAAAACTCTGTATACCGCTTTGTATAATAATATTAAAATCTATCTTATAAAATAAAAATCAATTGCCGACTGTATGTAAGTGGATCACTTCAGAATGGTTGCACCTATTTAGCTAATTCTTTATTTGCTGTGTTTGTAATTGTCAGGACAGATTTTTTTTGGAAAATTCACGAGTAGTCTGAAATTTGGATGGTATATTTGTATGAAAACGGACAACACACAGCCTAAACCACTGGATATAGAGACATGAAATTCACCCGAGTGACGCCGGGTATGAACATCTGGTTAATATAATTATAATAATAAGTCTGAAATTGCCAACCAATCTTGAGCAAGTGTAGTGATTGCTCAAGATTGGTTGACTTGTGCCTTCTCTGTATGAGAAGAGGCACAATACAACTTACAGTAAGTAAGTAAATCAATCTGCCTAGCGAAAAGGCTAGGCAGATTGCTTAAATCAACTATGTTGGGGTTGGCAGTCTAACCCGATGCAGCTGAATACCACTATTTTACATGGAGCGACTGCCTATCTGACCTCCACAACCCAGTTACTGGGTCATACGATACAAAGGCTATCGTATTTCCAAGTAACTGGGTTATGGAAGTCGGAAAGCCGGGACCAACGGCTTAACGTGCTTTCCGAGGCACGGAGGAGTCTCGGTATGTAAAGATGGTCACCCATCCACGAACCAACCCCAGCAAGCGTAGCTTAACCCGATGGATCGACCCGTGCGGCTGTTATTACTTAGCCACGAGCTCCTCGAGCTCTACGAGAGTAAGTAAGTAATAGGCTGGTATTATTATTATTTATATATTTAGACGGTTTATTTATAAAAGTAGGTAAGTAGGTCTGGTACTAAGTAGGTCAGAATAAGTATAATTTGTCAGAACTCTGCTGTTGGAAGTTTTTCATGTGTACTTAAGGTGTATAGATGCCTCGATGACCTTGCGCATCTGGGCGGAGCTTAACCACCACCCCCGTTCATACGTAAAGCGAGCGCGGTGGCGCGCTACACTAAAACGAATGTCAAAGAATATGCAGGGTCGCAGAGATGCGCACGTAGGGCGGCATTTTTGCCTACGATTCCAGAAGGGAATGCAGGGCTGATATTTGTTACGCAACTACTTTAAGTTTTAACGGGACATTATTTTTAGCATGTAGGTATGTGGTTATAGTAAAATTAGAATAGAGCTACTTGAATTAGCACTAGCCAGATGTACAGTGGGCTGCGTCAATTGGGTATTAAAATTTTAATACAACTGGGGTACCTAATTGATAAAGCCCATTGTACACACGGCTATATATCCAGCTATCTATACATTTCCAGTATAAGCTGATCTTGCATTATTTCCGTACAATGAGAGGTCAGCTTATACTGGAAATGTACAGCTTGATACGTAGCCGTGTGCAGCCGTTTTGTATAATAATCTATCTAACTTTTTTTTCAAATTTTACCATGATCGGTTCATCAAAACTTTAGAAGTGATGTGTAACTTTTTTTTTGAAAAAAATAAAATTATATTTGCACAAACTGTAGGTACTTACATACAAATTAATGTTTTACAGAAAGAGTGATATTTTCACCAATTTGAGTAATAAAAGTAAAGTAAGAGGCGCAGTGACCCTATATTTTTGGTAATATTTTTTTTACATAAATACTCCCTGACAACGCTGGTGTATCGGACATCTTCACATTGCCTCTGACGGGACAGGACTGGTACGATAGCCAACGTGTGGACGCCTCACGAAATTAACCGACTAACATTGGTACGAGTGTTGGTGGCAACCTGTGGCACCGGTGTTAGGGCCTATTTCACGATGTCCGGATAGCCACTACTCACCGATTAATTCAAAAATGGAATAGAATTTGTATGAAATTATCTGCCAAGTAAGTTAATAGGAACTTAACCGTAGGTGGTGAGACAGGCTTCAACTTTTTTTTACGCGATGCTATTATTCGAATTAATCTTTCTGAATTTAAATTTTGATATTCTAATAAACTGGGTACGGTTCTTTTAAACTGTTTTTACCTCTTTTAAATCTAATCAGCCTTCTTATATAGATCTGCTAATAATTTTACTGCCAAGTGGGCCACGGTTGTGTTTATGTATACTTTGTAAAATTATTTATTACCTAACTACAAGGTCTTGTTTTACCACCTTTCAATGAAAACTCAAGATGGCAGCCGCAAAATTTTCAAATTTTTGAAAACCATGAAAACGATATGCATGACGAAAAATTTTGCGGCTGCCATCTTAGATTTTCATTCCAAACACCCTAGAAAAAAAAACTCATCAGTTTATCAAAAGTTATTAAAATATAGATGATATTGGATTTATTTGAAGTTCACAAAAAGAATCGCAAATATTATATTTGAGTGTTAAATAATATTTTTGGGAGCGAAAAATGGGAATTGTTCCACATAATTCATTTAAGATTTTGTGATGAAAGATACTTATAGTAAATTCAAATTCTTTATTTGCTTAAAACATGGTGTTTATAGGTCTTACAATTGAAACAGAAGTACAAACATGTTTAGCTATTGGAACTATAGCATGCAAAATCGAGTCTTAGCTTAAACCGAGTCATAACTTATTTTCAAGGAATGTTTTAAGGGAGTAGAAGTTGTGGGCTTTCAGCCATTCCAACAATTTATTCTTAAACAATATATTATTTTGAGTTTTAAGTTCTCTAGGTATTTTATTATAAATTCTCACACACATAGTTAGACAACTTTTGCTGTATTTGGACAATCTGGGAGTGTCAAAAAAAACTAATCTATTTTGGTCTCTGCGATTTCGAGAGCTTACGTCAGACACTTTTACAAAATATTCTTTATATTTCCATACAAACATGCAAATTTCATATATATATAGAGATGGTAGCGGTAACAAACGAAGTTTTTTGAATATTGGCTCGCAGGACTCATAAATAAAAAGTAGTAATTTCCTGTGGATTGCATTTTTATCTCTACACTGGTGCCGATTCTCTTGTACAAGAGAATCGGCACCAGTGTAGATACACCAACTAAACTAACTAAACTATATCACTAAAACTTACTTTTAGCTATGAGAATCTTAGAACTATTCTGCAAAAAAAAAATCTCTAAAAAAACAATTTTGACGCAACTAAAATCGAGTTTGACAATCGCGATTCCGCGTGGTACTTGTTTGCCCTACCCCGAGAATGTTTTGTAGAGCCCGAGGCGCCCAGGGAGGGCAGCTTAAACGTGTTTTATATGGAACGTAGGTTTTTGGTACCTACGTAGGTACCTGGTAGGTAGTTGGGAAAAGGCTAGGCAGATTGATTTTTTACATTGTAACAATTTTAAAATATAAACAAAAAAAAAATATTTCAGTAGTAAACATGAAATACGAGTACTAGCACTTCCCGTGCGGCTTCGCCCGCGTGTATGTCGGAAAATATTCCACGGGATTATCATTTTGACCTCATTATCATTTTCAGCTACCTCAAAAATCATGAAAATGACACTCATGACGGAGAAATTTGAAAATTGTTGAAGCCGCCATCTTAGATTTTCATTTTGACTCCATTATCATTTTCAGCGCCCCAAAAACCACGGAAACGACACCCATGACGAAAAATTTAAAAATTTTCTCAGCCGCCATCTTGGATTTTCATTTTGACCTCATTATCGTTTTCAGTGACCTCAAATACCATGGAAATGACACCCATGACGAAAAATTTGAGAATTTTTGCAGCCGCCATCTTGGATTTTCATTTTGACCCCATTATCGTTTTCAATGACCTCAATACCATGAAAATGACACCCATGACGAAAAATTTGAAAATTTTTGCATCCGCCATCTTGGACTCAAAAACCATGAAAATGACACCCATGTCATTGCCTTTATTTCATTTTATATATCTGTAGGACTGGCCTTGGAAACATCAGAAATAGAACTCAGATATGGCAATACACAAATTAATTAAATTGAACAATCAGTTATCAATTTAGAAAATGTAGAAATATAGAAATGATATAAAATTAATTAAATAACTAATAATGGTAGTGTATTGTTTGTTGTTGCATGTTGTTGTAGTTGTTTGTTGTTTTTTATTACTGTTTGTTATTAATGATAAATAAAAATAATTAAAAACAAAACAACATTTTTTTTTCTTCAAAATATTTTTTTTTTCGCCTATACTATTCGGCCATCCGCCAAGCTCGTACCGGCCGTTAGGGAACTTCGTTCCAAAAAAAAAAAGTTGTTTTTGCACTTGAAGTCAAGGTGTTGGTTGGGTGTTGGTGTGAATTTTAGTTCTAAACTAACTAACTAACTAATTTTATTCCAAATCTTTTTAATAGCGATTAAAAACAGTACTGTATATTTTTTTCTTTTTTTGCTTATATCTCGAAAACGGTGTGTCCTATCGCAAAAATAATAAAAATTTTGCCCCCCTTTATAAAACCCATAAACCCCTATGACTGAACATGTAGGTAACAAAAAAAAAAAAAAAAGGATTTTTGTTCCCGTGGAATATTTTCTGACATCCACGCGGTCAAAGCCGCGCAGGAAGTGCTAGTATTTCATATTTACTACTGAAATATTTTTTTGTTTATATTTTAAAATTGCTACAATGTAAAAAATCAATCTGCCTAGCCTTTTCCCAACTATGTTGGGGTCGGCTTTCAGTCTAACCGGATGCAGCTGAATATCAGTATTACATGGAGCGACTGCTATCTGACCTCCACAACCCAGTTACTGCGTAATACGATACCCCTTGGTAAGACTGGTTGTCAGACTTTCGGGCTTCTGACGACTCGTAACGACTGTCAAAGATCCACGAATAACAGCCGGGACCAACGGCTTAACGTGCTTTCCGAGGCACGGGGGAATCTCGGTATGTAAAGATGGTCACCCATCCACTGACCAACCCCGGCAAGCGTAGCTTAAGCTGACGGATCGACCCGTGCGGCTGTCATTACTTAGCCACGAGCTCCTCTCTAGAATTGTTACAATGTAAAAAAAGTATTTATAAATGCACATCAAAAATAGTCAACAATAAAGCGCCCACGCGCGCAATCGAATTGGGACCTCTGCAGCGAGCTAATCTATAAACGCACACTACTACAATAAGTTCGTAAATATTATGCCCTAACACATACGTATGAGCATGTCGAACGATAGCCGGTGCGGAGTAGCGAGCGACACAACCCTCCCGTCTCAATGCCAAAGCGAGACTGCCGCCCGCGCCCGCGCAGAGCTCCTCTGAACCTGTATCTCAAAATGGGAACATTTTCTTTGCAAATGTTGATTGATTTACAAAAGCTGTAGACCATTTGTAGCACTTCTAACCATCAATTTTTTAGTGTAAAAATATTTCCAAACACCAAAGCCGTTTAGGAGAAGTAGGGATATTAGCCAAAAAATAGCGTTTTGGTAAATATTTTTTTAAGGCAAAAGTATCAGCCATATGAAAAAATCCTGTAGCTCAAATGTTGTTTATGAATCTATATCAAACATATATTTTTTTCAAATCTTCTAAACAAGCCGTTAATGAGAAGTAGGCTTTATAAAGTGACCGTGTTACGGTACTAAACGGGAGTAAGGCCCTTAAACTCAAATCTATAATAAGTTTTACCAATTATGGAAGTATTTTGTTTTGGCAAAAATAATATTAATGATAATAGCCATTTGTATTTGAATCCCTATGTTATACATTCAAAAATACTATTTAAAGCAACACATTTTTTGGGATTTCAATTTTATTCTTACAAGTGACTACAATAAAACTGTGCAAGTTTGAGCCAAAATAAATCTCTTTGCAAATACATAGCATTGTTTAAGATCCTCTCTTTATCAGACTGGTAAACATGTATCTGATACTTCATTTTACTTACAATGTATTGTCTTTATCTTTGTTTCTGATAAGTTATCTTTGAAATGATTCATAATGTCGTAATAAGTTAATTTCCATTTCTAAATGATGATGATTTGTAGAATTTATTCTTTGTTTATGTTAGGTATTTTAAGACTAATTTTTCCAAACGCCGGATAAGTTTATCTGGGTAACAAAGCAAAAGGGAGTACCTTAAGGATCGCATCAGGTGGCGTTCTGTAGTTTTTGCCTAGCCCCATGGGGAGAAGGCGTGAGTTAATGTGTAAAATTACTGTCAAATATCAGATGTCAATTTTATTCCACGGATGAAATATATTGACGTTGGAAAAATCACCCCATAAAAAAATAAAAATTCTCATAAAGATATAGGTAAGTACCTATTTAAGATAGAGCGAGATCCCAGGGCCGCCAGACCGTGCTTATTTTCTGATTTAACAATATGTATGGGATAGTGTTAGTATGTACTTTGTACGTACAACAACCTGCTAGCTTAGGCCGACGGCCAATTTTCAGCCATCAGGTAGGTACCAAAGTTACGTAAAAATATACTCATTTTTTTTTAGTCTCACTGCTGATTTTTATGATGTTTTACAGAATATTGTTAATAATTAGTAATCAATACTGTCAGACACTTCCCTAACAATATTCTGTAAAACATCTTACAAAAATCAGCAAAGTGTGAGTGACTTTAAGAAAAGTGAGTAATATTTTTACGTAACTTTACTACACCTGAAAATTGGCCGTGTCGGCTCAAGCTAGAAAAGTACATACTAACACTTACTCTATCCCATACATTTTGTTAATCAGAAAATAAGTAAGGTCTGGCGGCTGTGGGATCTTGGACTGAAGATGATAGGTATATTGTTATGTCGATTGCCTATTTTGGGCGCGTCTCGTTTTGACGCAAAAGCGTGATTTAGTGTGTCTAGACTGGTATGAGCAAATTGACACTGAGGCTCAATTAGTGAACTCGTAACCACGAGAAGGTCGATATCATAATCCGTGCGCTTCTATAGAGCCCAAAGTGATGGACTATCGGTGTCCCGAACTTCTCCTATTGGAAATGATATCTTGCTTAATAGCATAAAATATCGATTCCGTCCGACTGTCAATAAAATAAAAAACCAAAATCAAAAGTCATTTATTCCAATTAGGCTGAGAATCAGCGCTTTTTGAACGTCGAAATAATAAGAATGATAAGAGGTAGAAACAAAAAAAAGTCCTCATCAGAGCATCTAATACGAGGCTCTCACCGGCGGTGGTAGAGCCTCGTGCTCTACCGCCGCCGGTCAAAAAGGTGACCGTTCCCGTCTTAGCCGCTTGCACCATAAATAACTAAATGCGCTAAACGCTAATCGCATTAAAAAAAAATCAATATACTATTGTTATCTTATTTATAATGTAAAAAATACGATTACAAAAAAAAAGTAAAAAAAAATATACATATGTATACTGATTGTTATCTTATTTATGTAAAAAAAAGATAACAAAAAAAAAAAAAGAAAAAAAATTTAAATATTTTTTTAGCCAAACATACTATTTTTGTGAAACATTTGGCGAACAAGACTTTAAAAAATAAATAAAAAAAAAACAAAAAAAAACCTAACAAAAAACGACATCGGAGCCCTGGGCGTGGTTCACACTTGCGTATTCGATATGTTATAGTCGGTAATGTCCTGAACAAAAAGTACATACGTCCCAGCATTACAAACAAACAGTCTAAAAAAACGTAAGTGCCGTTCGGGGACTGAAAGTAATATCAATAAAATATTCCACCGAACGGAACTTTACTAAATTTTGTTTCAGTGCCCTTAGTGGAAGTGTTTAGGTGACGTCGAGGAAGTGCCGTTCAAATCAGTGACCTAAGTGGAATACCTCCTGAAAAGGTCTTTTGAGGAAAGAACCACACAGATTGAGTGGACCTGTCGAGTCAGTGCACGCATTTGTCGTGCAGCTCAACTGAGCAAACCACTGAATCATTGTTTACCTACTCCAATATAACTAAACTAATAAAAAGACGTAATGGAAGTACTATTTCTAAGCAAAAATTCTTTCACTGATAGAATTGCCGTAGGGAATGTAACTTCCACGAGGACGAAGTCGCGAGCAAAAGCTATTATTTTATAACCACAGCTAAGTACCGCCTTTTTTGTATTGACGAATTGCTCGGTGCACAAAGGCCTTTGTCCCACCGTGACACAATTATAGTACAATTAGATGACGAATACGGATTAGTGGACCGATTCACACCGGTATCATTCAAGCCGGTTGTGGGTTTCGGTTCTATGACGTCATTTCATAGGTGGTAGAGTACAAACATGATTACCTATTCGCTTGTTTATTAAATATCCATGTCAATTAAAATCGAATCATTAGTATCCACAGCCTTTTTGTCCTGTGGCTGGGCGTAAGCCTCTATTTAAGACAATCTTGTAATCGAATGTAAATTTCCATCTACACCTACATGCTTAGAATTCGCCTTAATGAATAAGTGTCTTTAATGGAATGGTTTTTACAGTGCAGGATGACTCAAATGAAATCGTCGGTGCGACCTTACATGGACATCACAAGATAAGACTGATTTTGCATTGTGTCGAACACAAGGAAGTCCAAGAGCTGCATGCAATAGGTACCTAGCAATAAAATAAACGTCCAATAACAATGTAAATGTTTCTACGGAGAACAGCAGGCAATAAAGATGAGAGACTCCATCATTCAATTGAACAAGTCATTTCATAACAGCTTATCGCAGACCCCAAGAACTCCACAGTTATCAATAATAACAATTTTGCAAGCATACACAATTTTATTCACGATCGATTTATTATAATATTGACATCCTTAATCCGCGTTATCGGATTGTGACGTCAGACCTTGCGTCTCGTTTTAACAAGGCCAATTTATTTGTTCGTCTCGCTTGCGCACTTTCACTTTTTTTTCACCGCTTTCCCAATGGCGAAACTCGGTCGTCTTTGCCAAATGTTTCGCGAATGGATGGATGCAGTCTGTTGGCCATTCAACGATTAAAGTTTGTGGGTGTAATCTTATGAACGGATTTCTTGTTGGCATTGTTTTGACTTTTTTTAGGTCCATTGTTCTTGATTGTGGCAACCGTTAAGTATTGTGTTGTTGGTAAACAGTTAATTTTTGGCACAAAACTTTTTACCGTAAGCTTTTTTGCAGACTGTTCAACTAGGACTGTGACTGTATTTTGATCTATGCTCTAAATTAGGTACAAGTAGCACTCAGTACTCAGTATGTATTTCTAAAAATATTTCCGAATCATGTCACCACAAGCAAGCCAATAGGCTTGAGGATAACGAAGAAACATGATTCGGTGTGTCGCTGGTGCAAACCGTTGTATTGCCATTTATCTATGCATTAATTGATAAAGTACTAATGTAAATCGTCAATCCAATAAAATCCTTGTAAGTGACATGGCCTGTTCTGGCATGGTCATTACGGTTATCAGCTCGAGAGATAATTGACGTAAACACCACACCCGCTGACTGTGGGTCATCGCATTACACATAGGTACTTACACTCTAGTCAACACAAACTGCGCGTGCACACATACGCGCGTCAATTGTGTAACACACTATCAATCGGAATCGGTTTCATTTTGACAGTTCAGCAATATTCATTGCGTTATTTACGTTGTCGAGCAGATAAATTTTTTGAACATATGAAGCAATGGATTAGCAATTTTCTTCAAAATGATTCAGATTCCGATTACATCAATCGGAATCTGAATCATTTTGAAGAAAACACATGAATGCAATAAAGAGTTTGAGTTTGCTTCACCGTAGTCGGGTAAAAAGATAATTAAATTAACTCGACTAATAAATAAAAATAAAAACAAAATTGAAGCAGTGCTGTGCTTCTTCTTCTGTCGCTTCGGCACCAATAGCAAAAACATACCAGTAATGTTGATGTTATTGACGGAGTGTGTCAGATTTCAGTCTGCAACAGAAGATTTACTTAGAGAGCTTGGGGTAAATATGTACGATGCTTGCATGTTCCATCATATTGTATCGTCACCAAACTCCGGAGCTGCTTACAGTTTAATTAAGTTTGTGTTATTACGTTTTACATCATAAGTTCCGATGGGACTGGCATGTACAATTGTATAAAAGTCCCTAATAATAAATAAAGAGAGAAAAAAAAACCACTATGCTCGGTTCCTATAAACAAACGAATCGTTTTACTTATACCAATTTTTTTATTGCCAAAATGACCAACGATTCGTAAGCTAATTTTACCTGTGATAGCTACTTCCATATTGGAAGGTCTACTATGCAAAGCTATGTGGTCTTTGCTTCTTTATTTGTAAAGATACAAGTCTTAATTTTAACCAGTCTTCTTCTTCGCTTCGCTCTTGACAGAGAGGTCGTGGTCACGATGAACTGTGTCCAATCACAGGTGTAGTCATTGCCCGCCTCACGATCTCTCTTCATCTGAGGGGTAATTTCTGTATTTTTAACAACGCGTTCGCAATTTCATCTGTCTCAATTTGTCGAAAATTGTATAGCGTTTACTACATTTTGACATTTGATTGTCGCTGGCTTGCATGAGGTTGCGACTTGAATTTGAACGTTTTTAGGTACGAAAATTGGCTGATCACGATACATGAGGGTCTAGCCTCTAGACTGTCATGTATCAGGACCAGCCAATTTGGAGGCACTGTTAATTAATGTGCTAGCTAGACTCTAGCGCATTCACTAACCAGGGCATCCAACTGCGGATTCTATTCGATCGGGACCGGTCACCAATGAGATGAGTGGGCACCTCATCGGTGACCTCCTGACCTGACCTTCCCTATTATTTTAACCAATAACGGTCCGTAAATAATAGGAATCGCCCATAAAAGAATATGAGCCACTCAGTAAGGTCAATCTTCAGTGATTTGATTAGATTTATGAATTCATAGGAATTAGGTAAGTATTTAATAATATTTCCACATTTAACTTTTATTAAAGTTTCCAATATTACATCAAGATTTCAGAGTATACCACCAACCTAGTTTTAAAGTCTTGTCAGCTTCCTGGGGCATGTTATTAGAAGTTTAGCTTTTATTAATAGATTCAGCCTAATAGTATTGGCTACAGGTAGAGGAGCTCGTGGCTAAGTAATAACAGCCGCACGGGTCGATCCGTCAGGTTAAGCTACGCTTGCCGGGGTTGGTCAGTGGATGGGTGACCATCTTTACATATCGAGATTCCTCCGTGCCTCGGAAAGCACGTTAAGCCGTTGGTCCCGGCTGTTATTCGTGGATCTTTGACAGTCGTTACGGGTCGTCAGAAGCCCGAAAGTCTGACAACCAGTCTTACCAAGGGGTATCGTATTACCCAGTTACTGGGTTGTGGAGGTCAGATAGGCAGTCGCTCCATGTAAAATACTGGTATTCAGCTGCATCCGGTTAGACTGGAAGCCGACCCCAACATAGTTGGGAAAAGGCTAGGCAGATTGAGTATTGGCTACAGGTTTAAGACCAAATTGTCACTACTTAATTTAATATTTATTCAACAAACTTACAATCTGGCTACATGTTTATCCTTATCTTGTTACTGTATATACATATTATTAAAAACAATACCCTGAATAAAACCACAAATACCTATAGATCCTAATCATCAACGTAGCAATGCATTGACAAAAAAAAAAATGCGTGACTTGAATATGGATGGTTAACCATAGACATCCGTGTGTAATATTGATAAGATAATAGGCTACTGTTTTTCGGTTTAATATTGGCTGGAAAAGGCATCAGGCAAAGATCATATGCCTAGCCTTTTCCCAACTGCGTTGGGGTCGGCTTCCAGTCTAACCGGATGCAGCCTATCTGACCTCCACAACCCAGTAACTGGGCAAAACGATACCCCTTGGTAAGACTGGTTGTCAGACTTTCGGGCTTCTGACGACCCGTAACGACTGTCAAAGATCCACAAATGACAGCCGGGACCAATGGCTTAACGTGCTTTCCGAGGCACGGAGAAGTCTCGGTATGTAAAGATGGTCACCCATCCACTGACCAACCCCGGCAAGCGTAGCTTAACCCGATGGATCAACCCGTGCGGCTGTAATTTCTTAACCACGAGCTCCTTCTTTTGACAATCAAAGATGAATGGAGGAATATGAGGGAGACGGTTGGCCCCAGTGGGACAGTATTAGGTTAATTAAAATATTGTTTTCTTTGACTGAAAATGTCTGTCTGTCCTTTAATGTTTTAAGTTCATTTGCCTTTAATCTCGTAAGTACTTACCAGAATACTTGGCACGAGTGTTGTTTATTTATTTTTGTTTGAAAGTATTTAGACATCGCGGTTAGTGTTTCTTAAGTTTGTTTAATATGTCTTTCATTCAGAATCCTTGGCCTCGGTTTCTGGAAACTGCAGAAAACGAAATTAAAAACTCGAATGTTACGAGTGTCAGGTATAAATCTCTCACAGCTCCTATGGAGCTTACATAATCAGCCTAATAACGTTTCCACTGCTGGGGCATAAGTAGGTCTCCTCTCTGTGAGAAGGAGCGGGCCATCATCTACCACGCGGCGGGCCCAGAGCGGGTTGGGGATATCACATTAGAGATGGGTCATTGACGGTTTTTGAGTTAATGTAATTTAACTGTTAAACATTAATGGTCAACGGGTTAAAAAAACTGTTAATAAATAACAGGTTAAAATTTCAATGATTCAATCGTTACCGATAATCGTCAATTTATTGTGTCAACGTTTACGATACGAACGAATACGCATAAAATAACAACTTTGTTGCAGTTTAGGTTGAGATTTGATAAGAAAGAAGTTTTTTTTTTATTGAACTGGACTGTAATGCAATGACCTTTTCTTCTTACTTATTCCAGGCTTAGGACTGGCTGGGTAAAAATAGTATCCAGGCGTACTTAAAAGATCATCTGATTGTATATACATAATTAATTTTTAAAGTAACGAATATTTCCGAAGGAGACTAAATTCACAGAAATGAATAAAATAATATTAAAATAATGCGTTGAGTGCGTTGACGTAATCTGACAGCTAATATTTTCAACCTGTTTTTCTTTAATGATTAACAGTTAACCCGTTGACCAATGAAAAGTCGTTTAAAAAAACAGTTTATTGATTCAACGCCCACCTCTATATCACATATCATCGAATTTTTGGTTCTAGGATAGGTATGCCGGTTTCTTCACGATGTTTTCCTTCAGCAGTGGTGTTGAAATAAATTACACAAAGTAATGTGCCTGCCTGTTCGAACTTCGAACCCACGACCGACGACACGTAAGTCGGGGCCTTTACCATTGGGCCACCACTGCTGTCTATGGAGCTGGAGCCCGTGTAAATAAACAACTCTAGTATGAGAACACCTCTTTTAAGTGTTGAATTAATGAGATGCCCTGAATGAGAACACCTCTTTAAATTTAAGTGTTGAATTAATGAGACGCCCTGAAAACCCATGATTAACGACGGTATACCATAATAGCCCTAGTAAGAAATTTAGACGTCATTTACATTTTGACAGTTCTGCGATTCAAGGTGCAGAAGCACCAAATTGAGTTCTTGTTTATATAATTACAGTCTTATGTAAGGTTCGCCCTCAGGATAGATGCTGACGATGTTCGCAGCAGCTGGTAGCATCTGGATGAGAGTTGCCGAGAATCGAGTTGATTGGCGTGTAAGGACAGGCTGATGTGCTGATGATGAATGCAGTCTTCAGACTGCAATAATAATAAATGGTTGTGCCAGGAAACAACACAATTAAAAGTTTCGAATAGCACAATCTGATTCAGATTAAAATCTCCGAGAAGGCGACGAGATGAAGTCATTGTAAACTAACCAATTATTTGCTTCCTGTATAAAGTTTCTTATTTATAATGCGATAAGATTCTGCATCGTATACCATGTTCAATGACTTGCCTAGCGGTACAGTTATTTGCTTCAATGCTAGTCGTTATGTGTTGTCTATACTAATATTATAAAGAGGTAAAATTTGTATGTAAGTTTGTAAGTTTGTAAGTTTGTAAGTTTGTATGTAGGGGGTAATCTCCGGAACTAATGATCCAATTCTAAAAATTTTTTCACTGGTAGAAAGCTACATTGTTCCTGAGTGCTATAGGCTATAAATTATATTTATATCATGCCTATTAGCCGAGCTATCACAAGTTTTGTCTAACAAGTCGGAAAGAAATACCTCTTTAAACAGACTTTTTTGCATGCGCTGCCTACACGGTTGTTTATAATTGATAACAATGTATGGCAGTCTGGTCCGTTTTAAATAATTCTACAAAAAAGTCCGCGACACCATATTTCTATCTTTTATATTTTATCTTTTATACATCTTTTATTGTTTTAAAAAAGTATTTTTTAGACATACTTACGTTTGGATGATTATTTATACAACAAAACATTAATCCTTATCAAAATAAGATATTTTATGATCACAAGGACATCATGGAGATAAGATTTGGCCTTTACAGTATGGCAATTGGTCATACAGTTTCGGAGATAATATAAAATTACTAAAACGCAAAATAACTTTAATTCATACCGGTTCCTCTTGAGCAAACATGTTTAGAGCGGACGTTTTATCAATTTACCCATAGATGGCGTTGTGCAAAATGTCGGTGGAATATAGCGGAAGAGTTTGTTTTTAGGGTTCCGTAACAAAATGGTAAAAAAGGAACCCTTATGGTGTGACTCAGTCTGTCTGTCTGTCTGTCTGTCTGTCACAGCTGGATATCTCAAGAACTACTAATGCTATCAACTTGAAATTTGGAACAGTTTTAGATAATACTTACCCAACTATTTTGCAAATAAGAAAGAAATAAAACGATATGTATTTTTTTTTGCAACATGGGCTGAAAGGGGGTCTTAAAAATTCAAAGTTGGGCTACTAGGTCATGTGGGGTATCATATGAAAGAGCGCTGTTTGCGCATTCTCAAACATATTTTTATTTTTTTTTAGGCCGCACAGTGTTCGACTTTTGATGAAAAATGTAAAAAAAATACCGTTCCCCGCCCCTTATCTCCGAAGTTTGCAAAGAGAAAAATCTGAAATTATTCTATGTGATGCAAGTTTATGTAAAGATAACAGGAAAAAAAAACGATGTCTCTAAATAGCACACTTTTTCAGAAATCGGAACGGAACCCTCGGTGCGCGAGTCCGACTGGCTCTTGACCGGTTTTTTTTTGTTAGTTTGTTTGAACGCGCTATCTCTGGAACCACCCCAGTCGGATTTGAAAAAATCTTTTTGCATTTTATAACCCAGTTCTTGAGGAGGGCTATAGGCTATTTAACATCACGCTAGGGCCCTTAGGAGCCGAGCGCGAAGTAATAGCGCGGGCAGGCGATGCGGAAGGATATAGGCTATTTAACATCACGCTAGGGCCCTTAGGAGCCGAGCGCGAAGTAATAGCGCGGGCAGGCGATGCGGAAGGATATACTTAGGCTATTTAACATCACGCTAAGACCCTTAGGAGCCGAACGCGAAGTAATAGCGTGGGCAGGCGATGCGGAAGGATATAGGCTATTTAACATCACGCTAGGGCCCTTAGGAGCCGAGCGCGAAGTAATAGCGCGGGCAGGCGATGGAGAAGGATATAGGCTATTTGACATCACGCTAGGGCCCTTAGGAGCCGAGCGCGAAGTAATAGCGCGGGTAGGCGATGCGGAAGTATATAGGCTATTTAACATCACGCTAGGGCCCTTAGGAGCCGAGCGCGAAGTAATAGCGCGGGCAGGCGATGCGGAAGGATATAGGATATTTAACATCACGCCAGGGCCCTTAGGAGCCGAGCGCGAAGTAATAGCGCGGGCAGGCGATGGGGAAGGATATAGTCTATTTAATATCACGCTAGGGCCCTTAGGAGCCGAGCGCGAAGTAATAGCGCATGCAGGCGATGCGGAAGGATATAGTCTATTTAACATCACGCTAGGGCCCTTAGGAGCCGAGCGCGAAGTAATAGAACGGGCAGGCATTGCGATGCGATGCGTCGGGGTTGGTGGGTGGGGGGTACAAGAAATTTAACGCGGACGAAGTCGCGGGCAGAAGCTAGTGAGTAATAAAGGAATGCCACAGTTGACACGCGCATCCAATGCGCCTATTATGTCATCGACTCATAAATAATAGTCGGAAATTGAATTGAATTCTACGTTTATCATAATGTTTTTGTAGGTAGAATATAATATTATTCCAATTGCATCGTTATGGATGGAAGTGGTTAACCATTACCATTTTAGCCCTTGAGCACTCCTAAACATGGTGTACCCAAAACGGTTTTTGTATCGATACGTAATTAAGGATAAATAATCATACTACTAAACAAAATACTACTTGCTTACTAATAATGGTGGCAGTATTTTGGTTTTATTGCCATACATACAACCTATTCTCAAAGGTTTGTTATTAGCACCTAAGAGGAAACTGCTTCGGCTGTATCCCTTTCGTGTTTGAAGGCATCTAGAAAGGGAGTATCGGTAGTTTCGGTGTTCCATGGATCCATCAGTGTTCTATTGATTTACTGATTTTGACTTCTAGAGACTTGGAAGGCGCATGACAGTCATTTTCGTCAAGTTTTGTTGAACTAGGTGTAATTTGGCTGCTGTCAGATGTCATTTAACGACCACTATCATTCTCCCACACCTTTTGTGGCAAGGTGTAATGCCCTAATTGTCCAGAAGTGTCATTGCTTTCATAAACAGTTTCTCGAGAGAGAGACATTTATGACGTCGGCACCTCGTTCCTTGTAGTTGTAACCTCGATGTTGTTCATCCATGCCTCGAAGTAATTTTCCGTTTCGAATGTTTTATGATCTCCAAGAGCATCTAATTGATGAGTCGGGTACTTATTAGGATCTAATTGCCGGAAGAATTAATCTTCAATACCTACAGATTGTCGGCCATTGCCCACTATTTGCATTTCGTCAAGGTCTTCGTTCGCAGCCGAACTGTCATGTGATCTCATTGTCGCCGCCATTTCATTGCTTTCCATGTTTTATTAAGATAAGATGTGTATGCCAGTTTGTTTCGTAAATAGCTGGAAATGAGGGCGATGTTTCACGGTTGTCAAAAATGTTGGCCCTGTGTTGCGAAGTTCCGATGGATTTCAATGCCATTAAATGACGTTGATAGAAATAAACGTTTGTGAATGGAAAATTTTATAATAGTAATATTGTTTAAGGTGATTGCGCTGTGTAGCCCGCGAAATTCAATTTTTTTTTGGTTTTTTGCAATTTGCAGGTCCGGGTCAGGTTATATCTTGATCAAAGCATCTAGGTAAGGGTGTGTGCATGCATGTGATGTGTATCATACTTTGATCAAGATACAACTTGACGCGGACCTGCAAATTGCAAAAAACTAAAAAATAATTGAATTTTGCGGGCTACCACTGCGCATCATCCTTAAGTACTTTATTCATGGCTTCATACAATAACTAAGTAGGTAACTCGTAATAAAAGCATTTAAAACAAGGTTAACATAACTTGCTTACTAAGCTAACCTAAACTAAGGTGGACCCTATAAAAGCTTTAAACTAAGATGTGTAGGATACCAAGTTTAAAACCACTATTACATCCGTTTGTATGGTCTCAATCTTCTTGTATAGATAGTGAAATCGCTCCAATCTAAGTTTCGAAAGTGCCTAGGTTTAGTGTGTCAGAATCGAGATATCGATGACGAGACATGACATTTAGAATTTCTTTAAAATAGAATTCGCTTGAGACCTATAAAAAACGTTCTTTGTATGAGCAAAGTATTGCTAGGTAACGTTCACTAAACTGTGGCCGTAGGAATACGTTATTTTACATAAAAGACGAATGTACTAAAAATAAAAAGCAAGGTTTAGATTTTATCGAAATACGGTTCGGGTTTTTTGAACGCTTAGTAAACACGTAAGTACTTAAGTATTCTTTGTAATAAAATACACGTACCTATTAAAGTATTTTGAAAACCCTGTAAGTACCTACATACTCAATATTAACTTCTAAGAAAAAAATATTATTAACATTAATTCGTTTAATATTCTTCCCACATGTTTATTAGAATGTACCTACATTACTTTTATTTTATTACTAGATTTTGCCCGCGGCTTCGCCCGCGTGGATGTCGGAAAATATCCCACTGGAGGATACTACCGAGAATTCCTTCCTTATTCCTTATCTACATTATAAAGGGAACCTCTGTGCAAAATCAAGGAATCAAGATTCAAGCTACTATTCATATTTTTATTTTTATAAAATTGTTGTGCCCGACAGGGTCCATGTGAACCTTATTATCATTACTTATCAAGACCTTTTGTAAACACATGTGATATGCAATAAAGATTTTGAATTTGAATTTGAAAATTTCAGATTTGTAGGTCCAAGGGTTTGGGCTGGGTGTTGATGAGTCAGTGAATCAGTCAGTCAGTCAAGACTTTTATTTATATAGATTTTCTGTTATGGATCACGATTCAAAGGTTACCCGGAGACCTTTTACTAAACTGAAAACTGTGACATATTGTAGGAACGTCATAAGAAGGCATATAGTGACCTTATTGGTGATGTTCTTCAGAAAGGCCAGGTGCGTAGTACCTACTCGCAACCGGTGTGCGTGTATGACCACATGTATGAACGTAAACGAGGCAAAAGGAGTATGTAAGGATCGTAGCAGGTGGCGTTCTGTAGTTTCTGTCTACCCCCATGGGAAGAAGGCGTGAGTTTATAATGTACTATGCGTGCCAAATAAGAATAGGATGGCGCTTGCTTCAACTTCACACGATAGCTGTCAAATTAGTACGCATTGGTAAATGAAGTTCGCGAGTATTGCCATACTATTGCGGATAAAAATGGCGTTTACTAATACTATTCTTATTTAATAATACTAATCTAATACTAATAATAATAATTACTAATACTACCTCTGGCTTGCCTTTATTGGCCGGCTGGAGTGAATAATGACGAGGAACAGTGCTCCCACCTCTTTCTTGCCTTTATTGGCTGGCTTGAGTGGATATTCATAAGAGCAAACGTGCTCGGAGGAAGGAAGTATTCCAGTAAGTGTTTGTAGGGCAATAAGTAAGTGTATATACTGCAATAGTCCTACACCAACCGGGGGTTGTCCTTGGGTGCACTTGCATAGTGCGTACAGGGATAATCGTCGGTTGGTGCCTCATTTCATTGAAAGCGTCTAACGGGCCGCTGCGAGTTGGCTTTGGCCCCTCGTACGACTTCTAAAGGTCCGGGACCCCAGGGTCCCGAGAATTGTCAAGACACAAAAATAATAATTTTTGTAATACTATTCTTATTTGGCACGCATAGTATGTACTATAGGATCCAGGCCACCTGATTTTCCGTAACAGTAACTTAACCACTATCTCATTCTGATGATTGTGCTCTTATGCGGTTTCATGGACTGTAGTTCGAAATAACCTTTTGTCTTAAATTAACCCCATTACCCAAACCATACTATTCACTGACCCGCCAAAGATGAATCTAGAAATACAAATGGCTAGCCGAGTTGTCTGTAATCGATTCAATTAAGGTATGGTATGTATGACTCACTGTATGTTTGTCTGAGTATACACCGTATGATTATAAAAAAATACCGATTTTGAAACTAAGTAATGTAGGTGCTTTGAATGTGAATGCCAATGTCGAGGCCAATTCGTTCTAGGAGTTCTTTTACTAATACTTTACTAGATGTTGCCCGCGATTTCGTCTGCCTGTACTTATTACTATTTAATTATTAATGTCCTTCTCCAGAACAGTGGTAACGCCCCGCGGCCTACGAGTTTAATTTGTGTAAATAATTTCATCATCACTGCTCTCAAAACGGTGAAGGAAAACATCGCGAGGAAACCGGCATGTCCTAGAACCAAAATTTCGAAGACATGTGTCATCTACCAACCCGCACTGGGTCCGTGTGGTAGATTACAGCAGCCAGAGTAGTGGGAACATTACAGGCCGATTATGCTAATATCATATTTCATAGCGATCGGTTCAGTGGTATAGACGTGAAAAAGAAACAGAAAGACAGACAGTAACTTTCGCTTTTATAATAAGTATAGGAGCCCGTTCACTCGTACCACAACACCACATCCCAGCGACAAAATGTGGGCAAGCAATGATTAAGGTTGATGCGCCAGAGTAGCCCGGGAAATTCAAAATTTCTTACGTTTTTTGCAATTTGTAGGTCAGTGTGAGCTTGTATGTTGATTAAAATATGATTCGCGGCCGTAGCTAATATGGCTTTACAGAATTATAATCTTTAGAATCAGCAATACAACCCATAAGTTAGCATTTACCTCAAATCTAGCGATTTCATGAAATCATGAGGTTTGAGATAAATGCTAACTTATGGAGCTGTATTGCTGATTCTAATGATTATAATTCTGTAAAGCCATATTAGCTACAGCCGCGAATCATATTTTAATCAACATACCTACAAGCTCATACTGACCTACAAATTGCAAAAAACGTAAGAAATTTTGAATTTCTCGGGCTACCCCGGCGCTTTCGCCTTAGGTGTGAATAGTGTCGCTGTAACTTCTTACAGTTGCGTTGTCGCTACTTGACTCGCTAGTAGTTGCGATGTGGTTACAGGGCAGACAGACAGATCGATGGTGTCGCCCATACGGTTGATTTTGACGACCAAAGGTGGTCCGTGTGAATTAACTATTCATTTTCGTACAAATTAGCGCCCGTCCACGTGTTGTTGTGGTACGTGTGATGGGGCCCTTAGTATGGATAGACGTACTTACAGATAAATTATTTTCGGCTTATGTTTTGGTTTCATTCATGTTGAAGCTAATTGTAGACTGATCTGGCGTAGGTTTTGGTGGTGAGACAGCAGAATGCAGATTTATTTACTAAAATTAACTTGCTTAAAGATAATTTCGGATTTGCTATGTTTTATGAAAATAAAGGCTCCTTCAAACAGGCGCGTTTGTGTCGCGTGCGATTCGCGTCGCGTGTCGTGCCTGTTTGTGAGAGCCTTTATTCAACGAATACATTAATTGAATACTTCGAAACTTTTCTTTTTGAAAACGAATCCACTATTTGGCTCATAGTTTATTACAAAAACCAACCAACAACATTTTATGTTGGCATTTATCTCTATTACTAGTCTATACCCCAGTCCGCTTGTATGGGGGGAATCCCAAGAGTTTTCCTCATCGCTATACTATAATGCCACTTCGTTCATAACTATGTATTTAGAACTAAATGCAATAGGTACAGTCAAGTCCATCAATATATTGGCACTGTCAAGGATTCAAAATATTGTGAGCGTTGGAAAGCTGAATAAATTCTATAGAACCTATAGATAGATCAAAAATATGTCCTCATGTGAACGGTTCAATAATATATGCTGAGAATAAGGAGGAAGTACAGGATAGGTAGGTACTAAATCTTGACCACAATTTAATGATGGTTATAGTTGTCACAATATTATGAACTTTTAACGTTCATATATATTTTTGAAGCCTGAAATATACTAATGAACTCGACTGTACTATCTAGGAAACTTACATCTACCTACATGTAAGGTGTTCGTTTCAACCGCGCGGCCATGGCGTTAAAAAAAAAAAAAGTATGCCAACATTTTGTAACAATTTGTAAAAGTTGACTCGCAAAACCACAAATTTGTCAAAGCTATGGTTAAAAAGTTAGAAGGGTTTGAACGTGGCCGCGCCATCGAAACGCGGAGAACCGCGCGGCCACGGAGATCTCAAAAACTAAGCGTTGCACAGACCTGAAATTTTGGTAAATAACAGATTCAATTTGTAAACAATTTGTAAAAATATAGAAAAAAATCCTAGGTTAATATTTTAGGAGCTGTGAGACTAAAACCCCGTGGCCGCGTCATCGAAACGGTGACAAAAACGTGATAGCCGATATCTCGTTGAAAAAGCATCGCAGACGTCTAGAGTTTTTTGTAAAACCCAGATTTGAATTTGTCAAAACATACAAAAATGCAACAAAAAATACTAGGTTATTTTAGGAGCTGTGAGACTAAAACCCCGTAGCTGCGCCATCGAAACGATGACAAAAACGTTATCACCGATATCTCGCTGAAAAAGCATCGCAGAGGTCTGAAGCTTTTTGTAAAACCTAGATTTGAATTTGTTAAAACTTGTAAAAATGCAACAAAAAATCCTAGGTTTATATTTCAGGACCCGCGCCATAGAAACGGTGAAAAACACGTTATCGCCGATATCTCACTGAAAAAGCATCGCAGAGGTCTGAAATTATTTGTAAAACCTACATTTGAATTTGTCAAAATTTGTAAAAATATAACAAAAAATCCTAGATTTATATTTCAGGAGCCGCGCCATTGAAACGGTGAAAAACGCGTTATCGCCGATATCTCACTGAAAAAGCATCGCAGAGGTCTGAAGTTTTTTGTAAAACCTAGATTTGAATTAGATATTTTTTTTACAAATACAACAAAAATCCTAGGTTTACAAAAAACCGTATTTCACCGTTTCAATGGCGCGGCTCCTGAAATATAAATCTAGGATTTTTTGTTATATTTTTACAAATTTTGACAAATTCAAATGTAGGTTTTACAAAATCAAAATCAAAAGTCCTTTATTCAAATTAGGCTGAGAATCAGCACTTTTTGAACGTCGAAATTACAGTAAGACAGTCCCCACAAAACGCCCGCCCTTCACCACTTCCTAGTGCTTTAGCTGGGAAGAGGAAGTAGCGGAACAAACTCCCCAGCAGCACAGCTGTCTGTTCAGTTAGAAGAACTAGATTCTATACAATAGTACCTATGCAAAATAATTTACGCAACACAATACATTAAATTATATTTTTGTCAAATAAAATAAACAATTTTAGTACTTAACTCATGTAACCTGTCATTATGTGAGCTGATCCTGGAGAAAGAACATAACATAAACATTGTCTTGAGTTAATCACAGCGACCAACTATTCTTATCGTTTAAGTAATCGTTGATAGAATAGTATGCCTTTGAACAAAGATTGGATTTAACTTTAATTTTAAACGCATTAAAAGGCAAATCTAGCAAAGAAGAAGGTAGCTTGTTATAAAAAGTTATACCAAGACCAACAAATGAGTTATGAACCTTATGAAGCCGATGAAATGGAGCACGTAATTTGTCCTTATTTCTGGTGTTAATATTGTGAATATCACTGTTTTTACTGTACAAATGTATATTTTGCCTAATGTATAAGATATTGGCGAAGATGAACTGTGATGCCACCGTGAGAATACCAATATCCTTAAAAAATTCTCTCAGAGAAACTCTAGCACCTAGCTGGTAAATTGCTCGAACAGCTCGTTTTTGAAGAACAAAAATATTTTGAATATCAGCCGCTTTGCCCCATAGCAGAATACCGTAGGACATAACGCTATGGAAATAACTAAAATAGACTAACCGAGCTGTATCAACGTCAGTGTATTGTCTTACTTTCCTGACGGCGTAGGCGGCTGAACTGAGCCTTCCCGCTAGGCTTGATATATGTGGGCCCCACTGAAGTTTAGCATCTACCGTTATACCCAGAAAAACTGCTGATTCTACAGTCTTAAGCACCTCTTCATCTAAGACGATGTTGGGTCCCAGATTTCTAACATTCGGTTAGGCAAACTTTATACATTTAGTTTTCTTGGCATTGAGAACTAAGTTATTTGTCGTAAACCAATCCGTAACCATTGAGAGTGCACTGTTTACGTCATCAAAATCATGTCTGTTTCTGTCTACTTTAAAAATAAGAGAGGTGTCATCTGCAAACAGTATAACGTCACAGATACCCTTTAAATAGAATGGTAAGTCATTGATATACACTAGGAATAAGAATGGACCCAGTATTGAGCCTTGAGGTACACCTAACTGAACTGGTAGCCCGGAAGATTTCACACCATTAACATCTACACATTGGAACCTATTACAAATAATTTCAGACCTCTGCGATGCTTTTTCAGTGAGATATCGGCGATAACGTGTTTTTGACCGTTTCTATGGCGCCGGTCCTGAAATATAAACCTAGAATTTTTTGTTGCATTTTTACAAGTTTTGACAAATTCAAATCTAGGTTTTACAAAAAACTTCAGACCTCTGCGATGCTTTTTCAGCGAGATATCGGTGATAACGTTTTTGTCACCGTTTCGATGGCGCGGCCACGGGGTTTTAGTCTCACAGCTCCTAAAATATTAACCTAGTATTTTTTTTTGCATTTTTGTAAGTTTTGACAAATTCAAATCTGGGTTTTACAAAAAACTCTAGACGTCTGCGATGCTTTTTCAGTGAGATATCGGCTATCACGTTTTTTTCACCGTTTCGATGGCGCGGCCATGGGGTTCTAGTCTTACAGCTCCTGAAATATAAACCTAGGATTTTTAGTTGTATTTTTACAAGTTTTGACAAATTCAAATCTAGGTTTTACAAAAATCTTCAGACCTCTGCGATGCTTTTTCAGCGAGATATCGGTGATAACGTTTTTGTCACCGTTTCGATGGCGCGGCCACGGGGTTTTAGTCTCACAGCTCCTAAAATATTAATCTAGTGTTTTTTGTTGCATTTTTGTAAGTTTTGACAAATTCAAATCTGGGTTTTACAAAAAACTCTAGACGTCTGCAATGCTTTTTCAGCGAGATATCGGCTATCACGTTTTTGTCACCGTTTCGATGGCGCGGCCACGGGGTTTTAGTCTCACAGCTCCTAAAATATTAACCTAGGATTTTTTTCTATATTTTTACAAATTGTTTACAAATTGAATCTGTTATTTACCAAAATTTCAGGTCTGTGCAACGCTTAGTTTCTGAGATCTCCGTGGCCGCGCGGTTCTCCGCGTTTCGATGGCGTGGCCACGTTCAAACCCTTCTAACTTTTTAACCATAGCTTTGACAAATTTGTGGTTTTGGGAGTCAACTTTTACAAATTGTTACAAAATGTTGGCATAGTTTTTTTTTTTTTTTTTAACGCCATGGCCGCGCGGTTGAAACGAACACCATGTAAGGACTATTCTTGCTTGCAGCGCTCGCGCCACTATAGTAAAACTTGCTAACAGTGTGGTAACAAATCAGTAGTCATCGTGTGCACGGGATTTTGTTTTCAAATTAGTCAGATTCAGATTTCCTCGATAATGCGTACAGAATCTTTGTTAAGGTTGCCTACAAACTTTCCCAGTAACAAAATGCGTGTTGATGATCAATACTTTTCTCACAATTTGAATATCACTTACCAAGAGCAATTGAAAGTTTTTGCAGTTGTTTCTCGGAACTACTTATAAAGTAAAGACGCATTTTTTCATTCTGGTACAAACGGCTACACATCAAGCTACTTTTCCAGTTTACACTAATCTCTCATTGTAAGGAAATCCTATATAATGCGAGATCAGCTTATACTGGAAATTAAAATGCGTCTTATATTCTAGCCTCGTTGGTCTAAAGGTCGCAGCTCGTGGTTCAGTAATAACAGCCGCACGGGTCGATCCATCAGGTTAAGCTACGCTTGCCGCGGCTGGTTCGTGGATGGGTGACCATCTTTACATACCGAGACTCCTCCGTGCCTCGGAAAGCACGTAAGCCGTTGGTCCGGGCTGTCATTCGTGGATCTTTGACAGTCGTTACGGGTCGTCAGAAGCCCGAAAGTTTGACAACCGGTCTTACTAAGGGGTATCGTATTATTACCCAGTAACTGTGTTGTGGAGGTCAGATAGGCAGTCGTTCCATGTAAAATACTGGTATTCAGCTGCATCCAGTTAGACTGGAAGCCGACCCCAACATTGTTGGGAAAAGGCTAGGCAGATTGATTGTTGGTCTGTGGTCGCAAGCGCTACTGCTGGGAGGTCCTGGCCTCCTGGGTTATCTCGATTCCCGGGTAGGGCAGTGTTATTGGGTTTTTCCATTTGGAATTTCTCAGTAGCAGGCCGGAGCCTGGTTTTGTGCCCGGTTGATGGCAATGGCACAATATGTATACCGGGTGTAAAAAGACACATGCCAAAGCAGAAAACCACTTAATCTACCCATTATTTGGATCGTTTTCTTTCACTAGACCATACCTAGGAATCCACTGGTTCTGGAGAAATTGAAGGTGAAAGTCGATTTTTTTTTTTACTAAATTTAAACTTTTTCCAACAAGTACTTCGCGTACCGTAGTAGAAAGAATGGGCGGGGCTTAACTCCGTTTGCCTGAATTCGCGCTACATTGCGCTTAATAAAAAAATGTCTTTTTAACAGACTTCTAAAAAAGGAGGAGGTTGGTTCTCAATTCGGATGTTTGTATTTTTTTTTTATGTTTGTTCGCGCATAACTCCGTCGCTTGCCAACCGATTTGAAAAATTATTTTTTTGTTGGAAAGGGTATACTTCCCTAATGGTCCAATTTTTGTCAAAATCCAGTTCTGATGATGGGATCCTGGAGAAATCGAAGGAACTCTTCAAATATTATAGGCACACCTATAGCGATTTGGGCATTTTTTATAGTAGCTCGTGCATTTGCTCTCGGAAAGCACCACTTGGTGAAGTGGAACTGATGATGAAGACCACAGATGGCTACCGGAACTACTCAATGATAAATATTTCACGCGTTGCGATTCGATTACTTTAATATGGTTGCTAAGCAATTTCCGCTCGTCACACAATGCGTGTGGTGAGTGGTTGTTGAGGAGTTCTCCTGGTTCTTACCAGCAGAACTCCTCAACAATTAACGTCCCAGCATCGGAAAAATCAATATTTTGTAACATGTGATGAGCAATTGACATTAGACTATTGTAACTTATACACATTATAAACAGACCCACTAAAAAGCGAGAAATAAAAACTTTTTAACAAAAAAAAAAAAACCTACTTCCAAAAATCACTACGTAAAGTGAAAAATAGGTAACTTTAATTTCGGAAGTCGGTGGCAAAAAACTAAAATACAGATCCAAAGACACCGACTTCCCAAATTAAAGTTATTTTTCACTTTCTAGTGATTTTTGGAAGTCGGTTTTTTTTTGTTAAAAAGTTTTTTATAAGTAAGTACCTAAAAATAAAAATCGTTTCCCACCAGTCATTTTTGCGCAACTAACTAGGTACCTACACCTCTTCCTAATCCTTTGGGGAATAATGGCGTGCTGTTAAATATTTCTAGCTATTTAACATTGCATCCACGTTGCATTGTAACTCACGCATCCAGCCGCTCTCGAACCCCAACGACAGAATTACGTCACAAATTGGTAAATTGCAATGAATTTAATAGACACAAATCACAATAGAGCTATCTGCGGCTACATCTGCGAGGCTGGCTGATCAAGGTGTCGCCGTTAAGTGTACATACCGGAAAATTGCTCTGATACTCGTCCAGAGGAATGAGGAAAATGTCGTGAGGAAAGTTTTGAGTAGGAGAAGACCAAAGAAACGATGGATGGACTGTGTGAAAGATGATGGTTGGAAGGGTGTGACTACCGAGATGACAACTAATAGAGAAGTATGGGAGAAAAAGATATGTTGCGGCGACCCCAAATAAATTGGGATAAGGGCAGGAGAATGATGACACGTCCAGATGGAATTGCAACTACTTGCAAATTCCCGGTAATTGTTTCACTTGCTTTAAGCTTAAGCCTAACGTTGAAGAAGTTCAGTAGCTGTGTCATCAACTCATCATCATTTGCCTAGCCTTTTCCCAACTGTTGGAGTCGGCTTGTAGTCTAACCGGATGCAACGGAATACCAGTATTTTACATAGAGCGACTGCCTATCTGACTTCCACAACCCAGTTGCTGGGAAACACGACACCCCTTAGTAAGACTGGTTGTCAGACTTTTGGGCCGAAGTTCTGTGGCTGTATCTTTGAGGTAATTCTTTACTTTGTCCAATACACAGTTGAGTATACGCCGAAACGAAAATTGAGTGACACGGTAAACGGTTACCATTCACAGTAAAGTGAAGCCAGTTACAGTAAAATCTGATTGTAAACAACACGCAACAAAACCATGACCCATTTTCAGCAGTTGAGTTGAGCAAGTACCCGTCAAATAGTTGGATGGTAAGAAGTTGAATGTTTCTTTCACTCATATTGGCCATTTCGGCTTGAAAAATTCTTCGGCTAATGTGTTAACCGATCTTTTCAATGCCAAACTCAATTATGGAGAAGTTGCCTTGCCATTATTCGGAAGATTTCACACAACAAAAACCCGTCCGCTGGCAGATGTCAGTTTCAACAAGCTGGCTCGATATGCGTGTTTCGACATCAATGTGTCTGTTTACAACTGAAATGAGTCATTGCATTGAATCGCCACAGATACTGACGATGACTTCGTTCTAATTCTTAGATAATTGACTCTAATTAAATCCGTTTCGCTGTCAATTTAATCTGAAATATTTGTTTGCTGCAGCTCCGACTAATATGTATTCGATTTTCTCAATTTCCCGATGCTGTCTCTTGGCTGCGGTCCAAGTCCAATCGACTTGACCTAGTACGGGACCCTTGTCGAATGTTGCTCGATAACTGATACAGCTTCAGATTTATAATCGAATCTAGTTTCGGTCTCGAGATATGTAACGCCCACGCCGCTGTCACTGAAAACGAGCGCTATACTAGAAAGGTTTTTAGGTAGTGAAATAAAGGTAAACAATCTTGATGTGTCTTTTATCTTTTTTTAATTTAAAACATCAGTTTAAAAATAAAATGCAACTTAAAACCAATGTAAATACAACAATAATTATGTAATTTAATGATACAAAATTATTCAATCAGCTACGAATGCAATTTTGAAACTTCAATCAGGTAAGTAAATCGAAATGTTACATAAAGAAAAGAAAGAAAATACGTTTATTTTCCCGTTATTATAAGTATTTATTTTCCCGTTTTATTCGGATGTTATTGTGTTTAGTTAATGCTTTACTTATTGCGCGCATTATAATTTCCATTGTGTTTTTTTTTATTGTATTCTGCATTGTTTTGTCAATTCTTATTACCTACCTACGTTTTTAAAACGATCATAAAAATATAACTTAGTGATAAAAACGTGACAAGAATTTCCACTGTGATTAAATTGTCATGTTCATATCACAATGATGATGGTGATGTTATCACATATTTGTTATCTGTTTATAATATAGACAGTTTTAGAAATAAGTACCTACACGAATCTAATCAGATAAGTTTCGACCACTACTATTGCATTTAATTTTATCAATCTATCTTATACTTATTATAAATTAAAGTCGCTTTCCGTGTCTGTCTGTGTGGCCGCGTTGTTCTTCTAAACTGCGCAACGGATATTGATGCAGTTTTCACTATCATTTAGAGAATTTATTCCGGAATGTTTATAGGTATGTATAATAATTAAACTTAAGGCTGCTCCTTCCTAAAATACGGCGAAACTAAGTAACTTTGTAATCATCTTTTACAGTAACTATAGCATCTTTCTGATAGGAAAAAATACACAGTAATCTACAATACATAAGAAGTGATTTCATGTGTCCTGAAATCTATTTTAGTTTGTAGAACTAAGGAAAAATAAACCTAAATCCAGGTCTATTTCGGTCTATTTTTTCGAGTTGTTACCATATTACTCCTACAGTTTTCATTAAAAGTGTTCATAAATTTATACAGTTCTTTACAAACTAATAAGGAATGAATTCTTGTCATTACTTTTTTAGTTTAATCAACAGATTTTTTGTAAATCGATAATTACTTCATATTTTGCAAGCGTTGTGTCATCGCGCTTCTCTTTCTTTTCTATGCAGTGACCGCGCTTTTTACGACGGACAAGCCTTAAGTAAGTACATTTATTAAAGCAATCTCGATGTTTTGTCAAACCGTAAAAACCGCGTGAAGCATGGGGTGGGTCGCTATTTATTTAGTCTTAAAATAAAATACAAAGTTTGCGTCAGACTGACTATTCAAATGAAACAAGTTTGTTTTTGTGCTTAGTTTTTTGTTTATCGAATTTAATTTGCATTTACAAAACATAGATTTTGTTTACACTCTATTACAAGGTGGTAAGGTTGACATTGGCATAAGTTTTGGTTACATAAATCGGGTTAATGAAAGTGAAGGAGGCGACAAACCCAGCTTGGTGTGACGTCTGTCACCTTGATCGCATGCCATTCACTTCATCCTAGGCTTTGGTTTAATACAAAGTGTAAATTAAATAACGCACAACCTCTTAAGGGGTCATTGTACTCATAATTATTAACAACTTTTACTATGGGACCAAACCTGATCTCGAAAAAACGAACATAATACCCAGGGATTAGGAAACAGCAGTTTTTAGGGTTCCTTACCAAAATGGTAAAAAAGGAACCCTTATGGTGTCACTCAGTCTGTCTGTCTGTCTGTCACAGCTGGATATCTCAAGAACTACTAATACTATCAACTTGAAATTTAGAATAGTTTTAGGTGACGTTGACCCAACTATTTTGCAAATAAGAAAGAAGTAAAAATATTTATATTTTTTTTTGTAACAGGGACTGAAAGGGGGTCTTAAAAATTCAGAGTGAGGCTACTAGGGCATGTGGGGTATCACATGAAAGAGCGCTGCTTGCACATTCTTAAACTATTTTTTTTAGGCCGCATAGTTTTCGATTTTTGATGAAAAATGTAAAAAAAATACCGTTACTCCCCCCTTATCTCCGAAGTTTGCAAAGCTAATAACCTGAAATTATTCTATGTGATACAAGTTTTATGTAAAGATTACAGGAAAAATAAAACGATGTTTTTATATAGCACACTTTTTCAGAAATCGGAACGGAACCCTTGGTGCGCGAGTCCGACTCGCTCTTGACCGGTTTTATTTTTTCGAGATTTCAGGTTTGATCCCATAGTGAAAGTTGTTTATAATTATGAGTACAATGACCCCTTAAGAAGTTGTGAGTTATTTAAGTTACACCTTGATACAGAAATCTTTCACTCATTTTAATTAAAAGAGACTAGACAGCTAATTGAGATAATGTGGTTAGATAACTTGACATCTTTTGTTTACGTAACAGACTCACGCAAGGCAATAAAAACGGTAATTAATGTGATTGTAAGTGTTGGTTTCACAGTTTATTAATACTTACATCCGTGGAAACTGCAATAAATTCATCCATAAGTAATATCCTACTATGTTGATCTTGATTATTATTTATTATATTCAGATGCATGATGAAGACAGAGATATTTCTTCAAATTAATAATGATTTAAAAGAGTGTTCCTAGAGTTTCTTGCCCGTTCCTCTCCATAGAGATCTACGTTTTGGAATGGGCAACTAGCTCCAACCTTCTGACCGACTCTTTGACTTTACTTGAAATAAGTGCTTTTAGTTTTGAGTATTTTTTGAGTTTTGAAAGTGAAATGCTTCGTAATAATAATGCCTGCTTTCATAATAATCACTAATACTCACCCAAATTTAGGTCACCTGTTCCGAGCAGGTGACCTAAAAACGTGGGTGAGTAGCCATTATTAAAAGTCACCAAAACGTAATAATTATGTATTATGCCATTTCATTTTTAACCGACGAAAAAAAGGAGGAGTATTATGTAAGTTTAATATTAAAACCGCTTCAAATTCAGTTGCGCAGTTTAGAAGAACAACGCGATCACACAGACAGACACGTGAAAAGTGATTTTAATTTAGAGATGCAACGAATATTCGGCAACTATTCGGTATTCGGCCGAATAATCATTTATTTGTTCAAATCATTATTCGTTGCATCTCTAATTTTAATAGGTCTTTACCTATGTAATTGGAGATTCTACAAACAGCATTTTCAGATTTAAATATTGATTGATTGGCGCGCAATTTGAAATTCAAATAAATTTTATTCGAAAGCCGTGTTAATTTAATTTCAAAGTCAGTCATTTGTTTTTAGATAGTTTTTTGTTTTTGTGAAATTGTGGTAGTTTTTGTCGCCATGGATAAACTAAAAATTCGTACAATTTTCGAATATGAGTTCCAACGTGGCAATAACGCTGCGCAAACAACACGAAACACGTACGGTACGTTCGTGTACGGGCCTAACACTGCTTGCATAAACACGGTCCATTATTGGTTCAATCGTTTTAAATCTGGAAATTTTGAGTTGAAGAACGAGCCTCGCGGTCGGCCGGTAACCATTGTCGACAATGATGAATTGAAGGCGACAGTGGAAGCGGATCCAACTCAATCTACGGCTGAGCTTACTGCAGGCCTTGGAGTTAGTGTCAAAACCATATTGAAGCACTTGCGGCAAATCGGAAAGATAAAAAAGCTAGACAAGTGGGTGCCTCACGAACTAAGCGACCAACAGCGAGACTTACGCGTCGAAGCATGTATAGCACTACTGAATCGGCATAGAATCGAGGGAATTCTAAATCGAATTGTTATCTGCGATGAAAAGTGGATCCCGTACGACAACCGTAAGCGTTCGTCTCAGTGGGTGGACCCGGGTACAGCACCTAATCAGTGCGCTAAAAATAAAGATTACTCATAGGAAGATGATGGTGACTGTCTGATGGACCAGTGCTGGACTTATACACCACAGCTTCTTACCGAATGGCACAACATTGACGGCAGATGTCTATTGCCAAGAATTGCAAACAATGATGGAGAAGCTCGCAATTCAAAAACCAAGACTGGTCAATCGCTCTTCCCCATTGCTCCTCCACGACAACTCGCAAGTTCACACTTCACGACAGACCATCGCAAAGCTACAAGAGTTACAGCTGGAAGCTCTCCGTGACCCACCGTACTCACCGGACCTTGCCCCAACAGATTTCTACTTTTTTCAAAATTTAGCCATTTTTTTAAGTGGGATAAAATTCAACACCCGAGAGGTAGTACAAAACGCTTTCGCTGACTTCATCGCCTCCCGTCCGGCAGACTTTTACACTAAAAGAATAAACAAACTGCCATCAAAATGGCAAAATTGTATAGATAATTTGGGCCAGTACTTTGATTAGCGAAAATAAAAAAATTACTAAAATTTTTACATTTTAAAATTTTCATACAAATCTCCAATTTCATAGGTAAAGACCTAATATAATAAATGTCCATGATTTATAAAGTAATTCCATTCCATTTGCAAAGTCGATATTTTTCGGAGATGTAACATTGGGGGTCGTTCGACTAAGGTCCGGAGGCTTGTTTACATCAGACCATTGGCAAGTAACTGGAACGATTTCATTTTATAAAAGCATTCATACCTACTTGTTATGATTCATTTCGTACTGTCGTCATTGAGGTAGGTAAGAAACTTACAATAATTAGAATTTACTAAGTTAAATTGTTTATATTATTATTACTTTAATGAAGCGGTAGTTGTTTATAATACGTAGAACATGGCGTCATAATATTTTATTTCATAATGTTCTCAAGGAAAAATCCTTAATATGTCGCAGCTTTTAATACATTATGTAGAAGATGAATACTTACTTGACCTTTGAAATTATTTAGAAAAATATCATTTATTTATTTATTTAACATTTTAATCAATAACGTATTCAAATATGTAGGTTTATGTAGAGCGGTGTTGTTGGTAAACATTTCTGAAATTGTCATTGTGTACTGACATAACATGATGGCACGTTAGTTCCAATTTTGGCCACGGGCCAAAATAATCTAGTAGCGTTATATTGTTATTTCTCCGCCAGCCTGTATTGTAGCAAGTCCGCTGGGACGTCTAAACGAATTCGAACTTGGGTTCGGATTTGGACTGCGGCGCGAATGTCCTTTAGCTTTGTCCTGCCGAAGGCCTGTCGTTTCAAGTTTTATAAAACCAACTGGTATTATGTTGTTTTATTATTATGTAGGTACTAGCTGACCCGCCAGATGTTGTCCTGTCAAAATTTCAATAATTCATACAAAATTCCCATACGAAAAGCACTTTTAGTTTTCCCGAATTTTTCAATTTTCCCGGCAATTTTTCTATTTTTTCTCTTCGTAAGAAGCGGACCTCTAAGAGCTTCCTCGGACTTCAAAGAATATTTGAAAAAAAAATTGCCGAATTGGTCCAGCCGTTCTCGAGCCTAGCACCACATTTAGCCTGTCATTTCTATGAATAGACTAGGTAGCTGACCCGCCAGACGTTGTCCTGTCGAAATTTCATTTTTTTTTTCTTTAAAGAGGAGAAAAAAACAACAAAAAATATTCAAATCGGTCAAGCCGTTCTCAAATCATGGAAAAATTTCCCTTGGTCACGCCACGGGAAATAGGGAGTCATTTTTATATATAATATTATATACAACGTGTAACGTTAAAGGCGCAAAACCTCTTAAGGGGTCATTGTACTCATAATTATGAACAACTTTTACTATGGGAACAAATCGCGAAATCGCGAAAAAAAATCAGATGTTCAGTACATTTATGTTTGCTTAATTCGTCAAAATGTACTGAACAGCTGATTTTTCTCATAGTAAAAGTTGTTCATAATTATGAGTACAATGACTCCTTAAGAGGTTTTGCGCATTTAACGTTACACGTTGTATAGATTTTCATCTAAACTTAGGACGTATAAAATGAACCCAAATTCGTGTGTTTTTATTTAAGAGCGTTGTTGCATTTTTCATACGTAAATCGAGAACTTGGGAGATTTTGAAGTGATTTTGGTCACATAATTTATTTTTTTAGCTTCTTTTGACTTCAATCATCGTAATTATCATATATTTTTATTTAAAGTCTATTAAAAAAAACTTGTTCAAATTGAATTATTGACTACGAAAACAGTCGATTTCGAAGGCGCGATTTCCAGATGACGCGCGAAGGCTCAACTTTGAAGTAATCTTACACCAATTATTACTACTAATTAAGAAGGTAAAGTGGTATTCATTCGAAGAGGCATATCCTGAAATTTAAATTGCATTGAGAAAAGTTTGATTTTTAATTCATTAACTTGTATTTTAATCACGTCTAAGATAATCAAAAATCGAGAAATCGACTACAAAAAAACACGTCATTTCTCAGAATCTAAAAGTCATTTGGCAACACAAATCATTTTATACGTAAGAAGAAAGATTGTACTATATATGTGTAAAAAATAAAACATATCTGTCTTCAATCATTTACGAAAATAATTTTTTAAAGTGAGTATAAAATCGGGTGCATCGAACGGCCTAAGTCAGTCGCGCTCTGGCGCTCTTCGACGCAGGACCTACGTCGGTTGACCTCCCGCCGCCGCGCATGCGCCTCGCGTGATATATAGTCAATTGTAGTGCGACTAAATATTTTTGATCCTTTCATTTAAGTAATATTTTAAGAAGCTAACGTGGTAGGCACACTTACTTTAGGAGAATTATGTTACAATTCTTGAATTATGTTGTATTACTTGTAATATTGATATTGTAATTACAATATCAATAATACAATATAATTTGGTCAAAATGTAAATCCAAGATGGTGGCTGCGAAAATTTTTAAATTTTTCATCATGGGTATCGTTTTCATGGTTCTTCTGGGTGCTAACGTCGATAGTGTAGTCAAAATGTAAATCCAAGATGGCTACAAGAATTTTGGAGGATGAATATGGAGAAAAAATTTATATCAGATTTTTATTTGAAGTCTCTACTGCCACAATCTCTATTGTGGATCCGTGACAAAGGAGACGGAAACCATGTCATATAAACTTGGGCCTGGGCCTGGGTTGTAAAAAAATGAAATTGGTGTCAATTTATAGCTACTATATTATCAAACCATCACTGAACACTTTGCGGATTTTCGCGGTCAAGTTCCGAGTTAAAAGAGATGTAATAAAAGTGAGGTTACATAACGATCTACATATAGGTACTTAACAGCTGATTTTTGAAGTTCTTCAGCTCGACGACCACGTAAACTCCCACTCACACACTCACTTTGCCACAATTTACACAACGATCCATGGTGCCAATATGAAATCAGTAGGCTGGTCGTAATATACAAAATAACAAGTTCAAGTCCAACGTTTATGCGGGGATCTCCGTACCGTGTCCGGTGTGGTAGCAAGGTTCGTACAAGAAGCAAGATCAGAAGTCCGCAGAAAGAAAACAGGGGTCGAGGAAAACATCAATAAAACTATGGGAAATACACTCAAATCGCGACCGCACTAAACGATACGAAACGAGTGAGGCATAGATAAAGGCACTATATAAAGGTGTGTCCAAATATAGAGCGGCATTTGACCGCGGCTGCCACGCGCGGCTAGCCGCGCTCTGATCGGACAAGGGCCGCGCGCGGCGGTGTTGAGCGTAATATATCTTCTCGTCTCACATCAGTGATGACCTCTGGCACTGAAACGTGCTCGCTCACAACATAATGGGTCTCAATCATAATCAGCCTATAATGTTCCCACTGCTGGGACACAGGGCTCCTCTCGGTGAGAGGGAGTGGGCCGTAATACACCACGAGGACCCAGTGCGGCTTGGTAGATGTCACATGTCTTCGAATTCTTGGTTCTAGGCGGTTGATTTGAGAGTAGTGGTGATGAAATTATTTACACAAAGTGCCTGCCTGAGTTCGAAACCATGACCTACTCGTATGTCGGGATCGTTACCATTGGGCCACCATTGCATTGCTCTCTTGGGCCGCATAGTGCAGTCAATCATCCCTTCTAGGATGATTGACTTCACTATCAGCTTCATCCTCGAGAACTATGAAAACGACATCCATGACGAAAAATTTTAAAATTTTCGCAGCCGCCATCTTGGATTTTAATTTTGACTTCACTATTGGCTATAGTCGAAATCGAAAACTATGAAAACGATACCTATACAAATCCTTATCACTTACCACTGACGTGCGACGTGTGGTCGACTGTATAGTCATTAGGTCGACTGGGCACGTACAATACCTGCCTAGGCTAATAAACATTATAAAACCAACCCCACACGAACGCAGCAGTACTATTATTTATTCTGTGGCAGCGGGGTGACCTACCTATTTGAAATTTGAAAACAGTAAACCAAACATTTGCGCATGAGGCGGCTTTATGTATTTATGTATTAGTGTTGGTTCAAATTCAACTGTTTTATGCACTTGATGCGGTTGGTAAACCTATGCCGCAAGAAAAATAAATAATTATAGCTAGCGCGTGGCGTCTTTATCTACATTAAAATAGGGCTTAAATTGAACTGTTTTACACAAAAAAACGATGATTTTGGACAAAAGATGGCTCCGCTGTTAACAAAATTTTATTCTGATTGTGTTCTCCCAGAAATTATAGATCCAAGGAAAAGTCAATCAATCCCCTTAGACAAATTAATAAAATAAATAATAAATAAATATCCTTGGACATTTCACACAACGCCATCTAGTCCCAAGCTAAGCAACCTAATGCTTGTGTTATGGTAACGAGATGGCTGATAAACTTCTTATATACATTTTTTTTTGTAAATACATACATATTATAGATAGAAAAACACCCAGACTCGGAAACAAATAAGTACTTGTAGGTCGTACAAATATTTGTTCCGTGCGGGAATCGAACCCAAAACATGCTGCGCAGCAGTCAATTGCTCAGCCACTGCGCCAACCGTGTCGTCAAATACAAATACTTTTATAAAACTTCAATTACTTATAAGTATACAAATACTTAAGCAAATAAGTAAAATGAGTTTATTTTTTTTAAGTACCTACATAATATTATTTTCTTCATCCATATTTGTATAAATTTAATTAAAATACACTAATAATGTATTGTGGACAGTCTTTTTATTTTCTCCGTAAACCTCTAGCTTTTACTTCAAAAAAATATAGGTACGCCATAGCTACGATCAAGATCGTTTAGTCGTCGCAGCATCGCAACTGTGTGCCGTACATGAGGAAAAACGCACACACGTGCACTCGCTACGCGGCGTCGAGCGTCAGATGTTTAAAATCCGAGCGCGAAAATATGCGACCACAGTCTTAAGTCGTCATCATCATTCTTCTGCCCTTATACTTACCAATTTATTTATGGTTCAGTGCAACGTCCCTTTCTTCCATACTTCTCTATTAGTGGTCATCTCGGTAGTCACCCCCTTTCTAGCCATATTATCATCTTTCACACAGTCCTATCGTTTCTGTGGTCTCCCCTACACTTATTATAGCTTATAGCCCATCCACATTCATACTCAAAACTTTCCTGACGACATTTTCCTCATTCCTCCGCATCACATGCCCATACCATGACAACCTTTTATTTTAAAGTACAGTCAGCAACAAAAGTCGATTAACACTTGTGTTTTCTAAATCTTAATTATTGAGAAAAATGCTTCATGAAAATCGGAACAGATGTAAATTTTAAAGAAAATTAACTCAATATCTAATAAATGAAATGCTAAAAAGCAGGTTATCGTATCATTTTGTGTTAATTTAGATGATGTCAAAAAGTAGCAGTGTTAACCGACTTCTGTTGCTGACCGTACCTAAGTCTTACCTTTTATTTTTATTTAAATAAGTACCTATATTTATGTTCTGCGCCAACGTGATATGAAAGTCTTTGCACCCATTAAGCATGGGGTCAAATACTAATGAATACTAAGTTAACGCCATGCTTGTTTTAGGTACAGACGCCAGCACATCAAGCTACTACAATCTGTCAAATTTCTTTGATAGATTTTCATCTTTATCGCTAAAGCATTAGGTTCAAGGTTGATTGGGTAAATTTGACAGTTTCGGGTGGCTTGACCTGCTGGCGTCTGTACATTTTTATTATGCGACCATAATATTGTGGCCACGAAAGTTGCCGAAGCAGCTACAAACTTTATTGTATGATCCTCTATCTTGCTCAAGTTTAAGCATGATGGTGTTTTGTCTGCCACTCGTTAGTCCCAGTATTCTTCTCCTTTAAGGCTAAAAACACACAGGCACGAACGCACACTTATCAGAGCCGAAAGAATCGAATTTTAGAATTACTTGTATGAAATCCTATGCAATGTCGCACACTTGTCCGCGTCGAATTGAACGAATCGCCGGTTACTATAATTGGACTTTTAATCGTATTCAGTGACATGACATTCGACGCGTCTGACAGAAGTGACAGATATTTAACAATAACTTTAACCAGCGAAGCGTGGGCGGTTAAGGTTACAGTTAAAGTTATGACGTCAGCTAACAAATTGTCAAATGGAACGACCCATTTTTTGTCTAACAGGAACTTTAACAAGGATGGGTTGCACCATCTTACTTTAACAATAACAAACATCACACATTCAGTTCAATGTTTGTTATTGTTAAAGTAAGATGCACCCGCAATCCCCAACCCAACCCAACCCAGCCTTTTCCCAACTATGTTGGGGTCGGCTTCCAGTCTAACCAGATGCAGCTGAATACCAGTATTTTACATGGAGCGACTGCCTATCTGACCTCCACAACCCAGTAACTGGGTAAGTAATACGCGATACGCCTTGGTAAGACTGGTTGTCAGACTTTCGGGCTTCTGACGACCCGTAACGACTGTCAAAGATCCACGAATAACAGCCGGGACCAACGGCTTAACGTGCTTTCCGAGGCACGGAGGAATCTCGGTATGTAAAGATGGTCACCCAGTCACTGACCAACCCCCGCAAGCGTAGCTTAATCTGATGGATCGACCCGTGCGGCTGTTAGTACTTAGCCACGAGCTCCTCTAACCCACCCTAATACGATTAAAAGTTCAAGTAGGTAAGTATATTATTTCTTCGTTCTTCGTTTCATTCGGCGCCGTCGATTCCTTCGGCGCGGACAAGTTTGCGTTCACCTTTAGTAGGATATTCACGACCAACTTTATGACAATATTGAAATAATATTTTTATTACTTATTAATAGTTTTTCTTACTTACATAAACTGTAGGAGTCGAAAATGTTCGACTTACAGTTTATGGACACTTTTAACGTTACTAACTTTTAACTAGCTATTAACGTACTATGACTTGTAAGTTTAACACAGTGACTGGCCAACGCAAACACCTGGCTCCTAAGACCGTAATTTAGCTGTCAACTCATTCATTCATTTATTACTACTTACACATTGTTGTCACTACACTGAACTTAGTTATAATGCTTATTTATATGAATGGTGCTTTAATGACATGATGCGAACCATGGATTACTTATGTGTCCATTGTTAACAAATCTTCCGCACGGGTCGTTCTTCAAGGTTATGCAACGCTTGCAGAGGTCGGTCCGTGGATGGATGACCGTTAATTAATTCCATACCTCAGCGCCTCGGAAAGCACGGTAAGCCGTTGTGCTTGGCTGTTATTTGTACATCTTCAACAGTCGTTACGGGTCGTCAGAAGCTCGAAAGTCTGATTAACCAGTCTTACCAAGGAGTATCGTATTACCTACCCAGTAACTGGATTGTGGAGGTCAGATAAGAAATAGCTCCATGTGAAATACTGGTATTCAGCAGTAGGTACCCGGTTAGACTGGAAGCCGACCCCAACATAATTAGGAAAAAGGCTAATAGATGACGCGGATGATGTTAACAAATCTTCCGACCTGTCTTATCCGCAGTCGTCACTTTGTACTTCCCCAATGAGATTGTTACCTACTTATATGTTTCTGCAGCTACAATACGCCAATGATGAGATGAGGCTATAATTTGTCTGAGTGATCAATGGCCATTAATCAAAGAATTAATTAACTTGCAAAACAATTAAAGATATAACGTAACGCTACGTTAAAGATAATATCTTTAACGTAGCTTTACGTTAACACTACAAAGTGAAAAATAACTTAAAAGTCGGTGGCAAAAAACTAAAATACAGATCCAAAGACACCGACTTCCGAATTGAAAGTTATTTTTCACTTTACTTATAGTTTTTTTTTGGAAGTAAGTTGTTTTATTTGTAAAAAGTTTTTAATTTGTTTCCTTACCTGTAAATCTTCCAAAAAACTTGAATAAATAAGTAGGTACATTTAATTTTCAAGACAACAATTCACTGACTGCTCAAACTCCTAAAGCACAGTACAGTACGGTTATCGGCAGCTATATTATATACAGCATGTTTACGGCAAATAAAGGAACGTATTTTCTTTCTTTCTTTCTTTTTCTTTCTTATCGACGTGGAATCGGCTTGATCTGATCACGTATCTCCGTTATTTATAAGCCTGTCCTGTCCTACTGCAGGGAAGAGGCCTCCCTTCCCTCTTTTCCTGGTTTACTGCGATTGAGGGCCAATCCTAGGAGTCCAGCTCATAGATACTGCCATCTCTTTCTGGACTTCCCGCGTAGTCATTTCCTGCTATTTGACAATTTGGGATCCACCGAGTGGTGGCTTTTGCGTATTGCTGCTCCGAAATTTGACAGATGTCACCAGCACAGTTCCACTTTAGTCCAGCAACTGTGCGGCGCGCGTCCGCTGGTGTTCATACTTCTCATTAAGTTCGAAGCGGTCTTGAGTTGCGTCATCTGAATCGAAACAAGGCGAAGCTCTGTCTGACTGACTCAAGTCGATTCCGCGTGTATAATTGAAAAATCTTGATAAAACTATTTTCTCTTGTTCCAGAGGGACGACCGGTCGCTTCTAGCGCAGTTCTTCTTCGCCGACGACGCACTAAACATGGTCGCGGCCGAGTTGGACTCGTTTGACGGCCGGAAAGACCCGGAGAGGTGTTCCACGCTCGTCAACCAGCTTAGACATGCACAGGTTTGTTTTTTTTATTGTAGTTTATTTGTGAATAAGTGCAATAGTTTACTTAGGTTATTTGCCACTCTTCCCAAACACTGTAACACATGAAAGCCTCCAATAACTCCTCGTAAATAGAAGACTCCTGGCGGTTGACACTGTTCGCTTTGCGAGAGAAAGCCCCCTAGACAGACCCCTGACGAGTTTTGAACGCAACGAAATAAGTCAAAAAAGAATGCAGAGGGGTGAATAAACAATGTTGTTCTTTTTGGTCGAGTTAGATCAACAGGTGCTCGGTGAAAGCATTTAGTTGGTCGATATCGGTGCATAAAATAGTTGTACCGAACTGTTAATAGCCCAAAGGTGTGCACTACAAACTAACTCTTACTAGCCTAAGCATAAGGTTGAATGGCTTTACCAGAAAATTCGACAGCCAGGTCAGTAGGTAATTCTCATAGATATTTATAAATAGGTTAAATATGATATTTCTACAAGACGTTCTCACTATCAGAAGGAACAAAGATAATTTGATTGCTGCATTATCAGTTCCTTACAAGACAGCAGGTATAACCATTGTTTTATAAATCTTCCCCTTAAGCTTAAGCGGAATGCGAGAGTCGCAGGTTGTTCCCGTGACTTGCCGTTCACCATCCAGTGTTAATTCTGTGCTTAACAGTCCGATCTACTTCGCCATCGCTTTGCACGAGCGAACCGAGATACTGAAAGTCGCAGCAGACCGGGAGAAGCGCGCTATCAAGCGCTAATATGGCCCCAGAACTGGAGAGACCGTCGAAATACCAGAACATATATTCGGTTTTGGTTCTGCTGCTTTTCAAGGCAACATTCTCCAGCTTCTGTGGCCATTTCTCGAATCTGTTCTGAATCTCAGGTACATCTTCATCGAAAAGAACAATTTCGTCGACAAACAGCATGCACCAGGGTGCCTCTTCCTGTATGTCCGATGTCAGAGCGTCCATAATCAACAGGAAGAGTTAAGGACTTAAAGCCGACCCTTAGTGCTAGCCTACAGCCACACTGAACTCCGAACGTAGGTACGAGATTGACTGGACATAGCACGAAATAACTGCATATTTCCCGGGTAAACTTTCCTCTTTATGCATTAATTTAGTGGTTTGTGATTTATACAGACCTACATCGCCCTAGACTGCGTATCTGCAAGCGGGTGGGTATGGGGTGTGGGACACCCCCAGCTAGATGAACCGACTACCTTATAAAGGTTGCTGGTTGCTGGTCAGTCTGTACTGTATTGTACAGACTGCATGCGACAGTGGACAATGTGGTCCGCAGCTTGGGAGAGGCCTATGTCCAGCAGTGGACTGCGATAGGCTGAGTTAATTGTACAAACAATCCTCAATCTATCTATATAAATAAAAAGAGAAGTTCTGACTGACTGACTGATTCATCAACGCCCAGTCCAACCCTTTGAACCTAGAAAGCTGAAATTTTGCACTGAGGTTCCCTTTATAATATAGACAAGGAATAAGGAAGGATTTTCCGGTAGTATGTTTCCGTGGGGTAATTTCCGACAACCAATGCCGGCGAAGCCGCGGGCAAAAGCTAGTGTATTAATAAGTATTACATATTTTATTAAAAGTAATATAGAACAGCCCGAATGTCCAATCCATAGGCGCTCCCATAACTATGCTGATTATCTAACTTCACTGCGGGGTTCCATACATTACTTATGTTATCCAAAACATAATCGACCTTGGATATTTTCGCTTTTCGCGTAGGTATATCATAATCTGTATCTATAAAAATCAATGCCACTTTTCGTTGTAATTTTATAACTCAAGAACGGCTGGGCCGATTTAGCTGATTTTGGTTTCGAAATGTTTGACGTAGTCCAGGGAATGTTTAAACGATGATAAAAATTGGAAAAGTGGCCGGGAAAATTGGAAAGTTCTGGAAAAGTGAAAGTGGATTTTATATGGGAATATTGAAATTTGGACAGGACAACGTCTGTCGGGTCAGCTAGTATTATATAAGTACCTATCCGCTACCATTTCGGTACAACTGATAACAACGAGGTAATTAAGTAGTCATTATTATGTACTTAAGTACTCAAATGATTTATTTGATTACTTTATTACTGAGTACTAGTTTAAAATCAACATTGTTAAGGACGCTGTTACAAATGGGTAGTCAAATCATTACTTTGTTACACAAAAGTATGTTTATTAAATAAAATGCTTTGCATTCTTAAAATGTTTTTTGGCCGAATTGTTGATAGAATTCAATTGTGCATGGTACGATTCTGAACTATATAAATATAATTTTAGATACAATTTCTCAATAAATGTACCGAAGTGAAAATTTTTACTCCGGTACATTTATTGAGAAAATGTACCTCTCTAAAATTATATTATACCATACAAATCTATCAACAGTTGGGCCAAAAAACATATACGTAGTATATTCTATCAATTTGCCCGGTAGTGGTTTTCAAACAAGTGTGATGTAAAAAAATGTCCATAATCGAGCATTATTAAATTGAGCATTTTGGCGTGACGTAATAGTAATACACAATTATTATAATAAGAAAGTGGGAAGTAATAAATTTTATTTTCGTAACAAGTTTGAGTAGCAGTTTATTGAATTAAATAAATGTGTACAATAAACAATAGCACCCGCACGGGTCGCTCGCTTGCCGCGGTCGGTCCTTGGATGGGTGACCATTCATTAGCTACATATCGAGACCCCTCCTTGCCTCGGAAAGCGCGCTAAGTCGTTGGTCCCGGCTGTCATTCGTATAACTTTGACAGTCGTTTTGGGTAGTCAGAAGCCCAAAAGACTTGAGAACCAGTCTTACCAAGAGCATGGGTATCGTGTTACCCAGTTGTGGAGTGGGTTGTGGAGGTTAGATAGGTTGTCGCTCCATGTAAAATACTGGTATTCAGCTGCATCTGATTAGACTGGAAGCCGGCCTCAATATAGTTGGGAAAAGGCAAGGCAGATTGATTATTTTAAGTAAGTGCTTAGTTATTTACATAATTATACTTGCTTATGTGCGTTTATAATACATAATATTAATGGATTTCAAGGACAAATTATGAATGTCAAGGTCTTGCTTTTGTTAATTAATTTTAATATGAATTAATTACACTGAAGGGTGTGACATGAGTAGGTAAGTAGGTATCTACTTGGTAATATTATAAATACATAGGTACTACGTAACATTATTATGATTATCATAATATGTTGATACGTAAATTGAAATACTTAATATTCATAATTTATAGGTAGGATTTATGGGTTGGTAGGTATCTACATCAAGGAAAATAAAATTAATAAGTACTTACAAGTTTATTATTAGATTGACGCCTGTGAAATGTGAAAAGTACGTTTTTCAGACCATATAATTACCATTGAATTACAATATCAATTCAATGAGTCAGTCTCAAACGCCCAGCATATTGTATAACCGCTTGGCCTATATATCTAGAAGCATGAAATTTTGGACAAGAGTTCCATAAAAGATAAAAGTATAGCAAAAGTGAGCACTGAGGAATTCATTCCTTAATAGGGGATAAAAGTTTGTAATTTTTCCCGGTGGGACATTGCACCCAGCGGGCGGACGGCTTTTCTATGATAATGCCATAAGTAATTTAATTTAATTCCAATAAATGGCTTTTAATTTAACTCACCAATCAGTACAAATATATAAAATTGAAAGTCATATGAAAGTACGGTAGTATTATAATTAAAAAACTTTTTCCAAAAAAAAACAACCGACTTCCAAAAAAAATACTTAAGGATGATGCGCAGTGGTAGCCCGCGAAATTCAATTTTTTTTTAGTTTTTTGCAATTTGCAGGTCCGTGTCAGGTTGTATCTTGATGAAAAAATGATACGCGGCAATAAAACAGATGTATTTATATCATTTTAACCATAAAAATCATCAATACATCTCTCTAAGTTAGATTTCGTGCAGATTCGTCAAACGAACGAAATCTAACGACTCTGCACGAAATCTTTAGATGTATTGATGATTTTTATGGTTAAAATTATGTAAATACATATTTTTTACTGCCGCGTATCATACTTTGATCAAGATACAACCTGACACGGACCTGCAAATTGCAAAAAAACCAAAAAAAAAATGAATTTCGCGGGCTACACAGCGCAATCACCTTAAGCCGGTGTCTTAGGATCTGTATAATAGTTTTTTGCACTTTGTATTAAGTAAGTACCTAAGTATTTTTTTTTTTGGAAGTCTTGTTTTTTTTTTTTGTAATAAAGTTTTTTATTTTTCACTTTTAGGTGGGTCAATTTGTAATTTATCTAAGCTACAATAGCTTATGTCAACTGCTCATCACTTTTTACAAAATATGCTCTTCCCGATACAGGGACGTTAATTGCTTAGGAGTTTTCCTAGTAAGGAACCAGGTGAACTGGAACTGATGGTGAAGGCACCATCAGTTCCACTTCACCTTATCCATTGTGACGAGCATAAATTGCTTAGCAACCATATTAAAGCAATCGAATCGGAACCCATGAAATCGTGAAATACGTATTATTGAGTAGTTCCGATGGCCATCTGGTCTTCCTCATCAGTTCCACTTCACCAAATGGTGCTTTCTGGGAGCATATACACGAGTTACTATAAATAATAATAATAAATAATAATATATAATTTATTTCGGGTAATATGACCCATAACATAAATATCTTACAGACTATCATACATATTTATAAAAACCACAAAAATAAACTATTGAATACGAAGTGACGGCGTCGTATTGCGCTGCGTGGTGTCGCGCCATATAATACCCAAATCGATATAGGTGTGCCTATAAAATTTGAGGGTTTCCCTTGATTTCCATGGGATCCCCTCTTCAGATTCTGACTTGGTGACGATGGAACCACCCTTTCAAACAAAACAAGAATTTTCAAAATCGGTCCCCAATAGACGGAGAAATCGGTGTAGGTACATCGAACATAGAACCTCCTAATTTTTTGAAGTCCCTTAAAAATGATCTCAATTTTCAATTAGTATTGACAAGTGAGATTCCATAACTGAATACTTACTTACTGCAAAAACATCTGATATGAAATACAGTTCCAAATAAATCATTCGTTTCCCATTATTATTGTCTTATTGGCTTTCATTAATGATTTGAAAAGCAATCATTTTCAAAGTCGTTACCAAATACACATCAAATACAGAGAACCAGCACCAAGTATCTAAGTCAATTACCATAAGTAAATTGTTAAAACTATTACAATTACGGTACGGTGTAATACGCAATCCGTTTGTACCTTGAGCGTTCTGAGTAGGGTTTTGCGTAGTTTTTCTTGTGAGCATGAATCATATGAGTTAATGTGACTCACGACTCGCAAGCACCGTGCATGGAGGTCTATAATAGCCTCATTGTTGTAGGCATTACTATGAGGATACCACGATATTTCTGCACCATGATATTTCTGCAAAAAGCAAGTTTTAAGTGGTGGATATTTTTTTCCTCATAAATGTATCTCGGTTTCAGATACTTAATTGAAATAAAACGTTAAAATCTTCAACCATTTTTCTCTTCTGGCAGCAGTTCAGCACTTAGCACGACCTATACAAAACCGAATACCACTACGTTCATGAAATCATGACCCATAACTGATATTCAATGTGTGTCAAAATTCAGTGTTTCCACAACCTAAATTTAGTTAAATCAAACGAATTCGTTTGTTATTGTTCTACAATAGGCTCAGATACATATTCAATTATAATTTGAAAACCTACAGAAGTTAATGCCCAAAGTCTGCCAAAACTTTCCCTCTCAACAGGAAAAGTTTGGCAATTATCTATTACACCATCTGGTTTTTCGATCCAAATATTTTCGTATGTACCCGAATTACGTGCGTGTCGTAGGTCGTGGGTTCGACTCCAAACCAAGGCATGCACTTTACTTCGTGTAATTTATTTCATCACCACTTGTCAAAACATGTACCATACCTATCGATTTAACCCCCATGTATGTTCTACGATTTTTTGTAGTTTTCTCTGCTATCAGCTCTCACTGGCTTGACACCTTAAAAGAAACACCCTGTCGGTGTCATTAAAATAGGTGGACAAATTTTCACAGGGTGTTCTACTCATGAATATGAACAACTTTCACTGTGGGACTAATATCTGATATCGCGAAAAAAAAATCAGCTGTTCAGTACATTTATCTACACCAAACTTGTCAAAATGTAGGGAGCAGCTGATTTTTTTTTCGCGATTTCAGGTTTGGTCCCATATTAAAAGTTGTTCATATTCATGAGTTAAACACCCTGTGAAAATTTTGTCCTCCTATTTTAATGGGCCCTTGTATTATGTATTATCAACTCAAGTATTATTTACTTATATCGGTTCTGTCGGCTGTTACCGGAATTTGATAAAAGTGTACTTATTTCATTGTTTTGTTTCAGTAACATTGTTTGGGTGAATTTTAATGAGCGACTGCTTAATTGAATTCTGGTTTTTGTAGTCTTGAACTTGAACTAGTATTACGAATTACCTTTGGATATTTAGAGCGTTTTTCTTTATTTTTCATTTAAATTCGCTACTGAACTAACTTTACCTGGTTTTTTAAATTTTCCTCTTTCACAATATTTTGTTGGATGTAAGTCGTGGTAAATTTTTATTTTAGATATTTAATACTTAAATAAAAAGAAGTCTTGACTGACTGACTGACTCATCAACGCCCAGCCCTAACCCTTGAACCTAGAAAGCTGAAATTTTTCAATGTAGACAAGGAATAAGGAAGGATTTCCCGTTTTGCCCGCGTGGATGTCGGAAAATATCCCACGGAAACGGTGAGATATTTTCCGACATCCACGCGGGCAAAGCCGCGGGCGAAAGCTATTTAATAAAGATACTCACGTCTACTTAATTTCGTCTACATTCTTTAACTAAATGATTTAAGGTAAGTAACAACATTTTCGTTTAAACTGAGTACTTAAATTATTCTCAATAATATAGTCATGTGACTCATTTGAAATTCAGTTTTTTCTTCAGTTCGTCTTCCTGCGGTCTCGGTGCAAGTATGATTCATTCAAGGACAAAAACAAGTCAATTATGATGAATGTCTGCTGACCCAAATAACTCATTTGTGAAAGAGTTCGGTAACAGGGTAATAGGTGCCACTTTACTTACACCTTATAAGGAACATTGACGTAGATAGAGGTACTAGTGGAAAATGATTTTGGTATAAAATAAATGAATCTTAATATGGTCTTTAATATTTGTTATAATAGGTACTATCGTTGGAAAACCTGTGTTTTCAGGGCTGTCCCTGAAACCAAACCCTGGATAATAGGTTTAGTTTTAGAATTCCATGTTACTTTTAGTTTAATTATTGAAAAAGTAGTCGATAACATTGTTTGGGATACAGGCAAAAAAAAACACCGTGTACTGTGTTACAACACAGTACACGGTGTTTTTTTTTGCCTGTATCCTACTATGCCTACCTACTGTGTCAATACTTTCTGACTCCTAAGTCACAGGAACTTACACCTAGTTTTTTATTTATTTACTTACTGTTACTGTTGATGCCTAGGCCCACATTTGAGGTGAACCTCTGTGATCACCCTTATTATCTTAGTAATAAGGTCGAAAAGTGGTCCACCGCCAATCCCGCGATGGTACGTAATAAGTTTTCCTCCTTTGCATAAGAGCAAATTCCACCAAAGAAACTGAACACGAACAGCTAAACCACGTTCAGGAACTGCCAGTGTCATCATCGTTGTGGAATATTGACACTAACCTTCGGCTCTACAATCCTTTCATATCATAAGGGTACGTCTGAGACCATTATCGCGCCCCCGGTCTACTCCTTGACATGCAATGGTCTCTGTTGCGCCATGTAACATGAGGCAACAGGGGCTAGTGCAATCGGCTAGTGTAAATCTCTAGGTTCATTCTAGCTGGGGTCGGTGCATTTCATTCATTCATGACAGCTCATGAACGCCGTTTAAGTGTGCTGATCGCGTTCAGTTTCATTGGTGGAATGCGCCCTAAGATACTTTATTAAATTTTTAAATAAAAGAACTGAAATCAGTCAGGTTTGATAGGAATTATTTACAAAGTTCTGTAGTACGAGTAGAGTATACGAGTAATAATGTTATATGTTACTTGGGATAATTCCACATTTTAATTGCTTGATTGCAAGCTACGGAAACCTGTTGTACTTACTCGGAATTGGTATCTTATGTGCAAAATAATCTGTTCTTTATGTAATAGTCCAATTAAATCAGGGAAATCTTTTTTCTTAAGTTAAGGCTTTTAGTTAAACGAAGACATGTGCAGTCGAGGAAAGAAAAGGTTAAGTAATTTAAGCAAACTGCTTTCTGTACTAACTGTTTTTTTAAGTCCAGGGTTCCATTTGTGAATCTAAACTAAACCATACAGAGATTGTCTCTGGATGGTTTAGATCCGACGTTTAGGAGCAGTTCAGTGACAATCACGTACAGAAGAATTATATTTATTACTTACTGGGTTATTGGTAATAATATATGTCAGCAATCCATTAAGGGGATGTGGATGGGATGGGGATGGATGATGGGATGTGAACCAGACAATTATCTTTAATAGTCTGTATATCAGAGCTACGAATAGTTACGATTTTTTGAAAATGGTCAATTTCTGCAAAAAAAAAAAATGGTGGACATATATGCATAGGAGTCATAAGGGGTAATTTGGTGGCAAATGACTTCTCCTACATCCCCTTAATGGATTGCCGTCATTTTATTACCAATAACCCTGTATATAAAGATAATCCTTTCAATATTTATTAGAACAACTACATAGGTACATTATAGGTATGCAACATTAAAGTATTATAGTCCTTATATCTCCTAACAGGATAAGCTTGACCAATTCATGCAGTGGACTACACAGTTTGGTCACTAGGACATCGAGATTCCATTACCGGATTACAGACGCTAGAACGATTGATGCAATACGCTAGGTACTTACATAGGGAAATGCGAGATGGGAAAATAGTTTTCCGAACGTTTTTCCCATGTTTGTTGATCTTGGTAGGAAGGAAAAAATTGGATTTTGTTGCTCATGCATATCATTTAGTATTCTTTCCTATAGGAAAGTAGACGCCATGTTTTTATTAACACGCCTTATAAACGTGGTTTGCAAAGAGGCATCTAACCTTCATCTATTTAGTGCAATATAAGGCTGCAATCTGCAATATACATGAAAAGGACGGTCTAATTTGATCTTAACTTCAAAATGATTGAAGTAACCTCACAGAAATGCCATATTGTACTTGAATTCAATTAGCATTATTGCTAAAATATTCACAGCGCAGAAAATTGATTTAATTCCATGTAGCAGCGTAACAATTTACGATATATTATAGAGTTGTCTTGTTGCGCCACTTTCGACGGCGACAAATAGACCACTGCCTTGTGTATCAGCTTTCTGGTTGGTAACGAGCACAGAGACGAGACAGAAGGCATAGAAGGCCTTACATTACAATCTTGTGGTTATGACAATGAATAAGCACACACCCTGATCTTGAAAAGCAAGAGGAAAAAAAATTATAAAAAAATATTTTGTTAGGGCTGTAAAAGAGCGTTGAAATATTATATCAAGAGGATTGGGAAGAGCATTTTTCTATTGTGCTGAACACTTCTGCTGACAGAAATCCAGTCACTAAATGTGATAGCAAATTGGCAGGGCATATCACGAGTCAATATTTGTATTTATGTGTTGAAGAAAAATGTGGTGGGGCTTTGTGGCTAAGTAATAACAGCCGCGCGGATCGAACGATCAGGTTACGCTACGCTAGGCTACGCTTGCCGCGGTTGGTCCGTGGATGGGTGACCATCTTTACATACGAAGACCCGTCTGTGCAACCTCCTAATGTGTCCTCGGAAAGCACGCTAAGCCGTTGGTCTCAGCTGTCATTCGTGGATATTTGTCAGTTGTTACGGGTCGTCAGAAGCCCGAAAGTGACAACCAGTCTTACCAAGGGTTTGTGGAGGTCAGATAGGCAGTCGCTCCATTTAAAATACTGGTATTCAGCTGCATCCAGTTTAACTGGAAGCCAATCCCAAAATAGTTGGTAAAAGGCTAAGCAGATGATGATTCCTTAAAATGTGGTATATTTTAAGGAATCATCATCTGCTTAGCGAGAAAGCATAAATTTGCTTGGAGTAGATCTTCTGGTCTTTTCATTTAAGTCGCAACGAGTCCGAGTACCTTACTAGCCTTCCTTGTGTAGAAAGTTCATTATTTCATTCTGGTCTTGCCCTTTCTAATAGCTCGGACTAAATTATTTACTTTATCCAAACCGACAGGTTGTTGTTCCAAAAAAAAATCTAATCAAATTATTTATTTGCTAGAGTATAAATAAGGTCGTGAAGAATTGTAGTTGAGCGCATAGACTTATAAATAAAAAAAAGTAATTAAAAAAACTGAAAAACCCGACTGCGGTAAAAGACTTAAGTTAAAAAACTGAAAAGCTAAAAACAAGCCCATTTTAAATTAAATAAGAGTTGGAAGCAGGCGGGACCTATTTGAGTTTGAAAATATAAAAATATCGAATAGGTCCCGCCTGCTTCCAACCCTTATTTAATTTAAAATGGCCTTTTCAGTTTTTTTAACTTGAAGTCTTTTACCGCAGTCGGGTTTTTTAGTTTTTTTAATTACTTTCTTTTATTTCCAGCTTTGTAGTTTACAAAATAATGTGAAAGATTTCGCAGACGTTTTTATTGTAAGTACGTGTTTTTTACGATTTGTCACTTCGAGGTACTTTTAACCATATAAGTTGTATATATTTTTGTAATCACCTTTTAAAACTCTTTATTTTGATATCCCACTCGATGGTATTTGAAGAAAAAAAAATTTGGAACTCCACAATATGGCACCCCAAATCCGCCATTTTACTTTTTATTTTATTTTAATGTAGCCAGTGACACTCGCGCTATCAAGACAAATCTAAAGACGTATACTTTATACAAATCCGTTTATTCGTTTAGGAGTTACGAGGGAACAAAGAAACGGACATACATACATACATCTTTACATACAGGTCAAACACATAACCCTCCTTTTGGGCTTCGCCGCAGTCGGGTAAAAAAGGAGGACTCCGCGCCACGCATATTGAAAGTGAAGCACAGTAAGTATGCCGGAACCGTTTGTACAAACACGCCTCACGCACACATTCACATCATAGTATCGACCCGCCGCACTTACGTGACACGATCGACGATGTACTTGCAGGTACTCAAATCACGCACACATAGATAGGTACGGTGCTTCACTTTCGACATGCGTGGCGCGGAGTCCTCCTTTTTTATACGTCTATGGTTGAGCGTTGAGCCATACATTCTGCACAAGATTTGACACGCAAAATTTTAATTAAATAAATAAGTATGTACAATGCAAGACGAAAATAAAAATTGATTTGATTTTTTTATTTTTTTTTATTGGTTTGATTTTTGATTTGATCTTTGCCATGTCATTTTGGCAAGCATGTCAATAGTTGAAGGCTGTGTCATCTGTTATAATTTTTCTCATGCTCAGCGTCAGATTGTTATTTTCATCAATGCAGTGTATATTATGGCCTTATACTTCTTACCTACCTAATTAAGGCCAAGACAAGCAACTCGACCTTAACTGATTTCCTCTCATAATTTATTTGCCACTCTTCCTCCTAATATTTTGAGAAGTGTTGTAATAGAAAACATAATAGTTTACGTAAAATATGTTACTGTTTAGTTTACACTAAATTTTACTTGTCAGTTTTGACACTATCTATATTACTTTACTGACAAGTTTAAGATCCTTGAATAAACAAATATTTTTGATAATGGTAAAGAACTCTAAAGGTGTATTTACTTGTCTATTTATTGTTTAGATCATGATACACTTCCGTTCGTTTGACGTCATAGCACTTAGAGATTGTAACGTAAATCACACAGAAAATATACTACTAGGAATTGTATCGGTAATTTTAATATTGTCAACAGTTCTATGATAAATTGGAAATCGAGTTAATTGTAATAAACACAAACAACATTTACTTAGCCCAAATTATAATTTTATATTCACAATCTCGGTCAAGTAAATGTGCATGCGTAACGGGCGGGTTCAGACCTAATTAGTTGTTACGAAAACGGATCCAATAGCAACGTGACCGCGATGGAGCGGCACTAAATAGATTGGCACAGAAGGACTGTTTCAGCACGGGCTCCATACAATGCGTGAGTATGCACTGTGCAGTCGTGGACAGAAAAGTTAAGTCACACCCACAAACTAAATAGAAAACCTGTGAAGCTTGCACAAAACTACACCTGGCTCTGTGCAATGTCCATACCTACACGCTCACACGCACACATTTACACCAAACTACAACTAAACTACACCTAATTAAGTACATGTCACAAGTCATGTTTACGTAACCGGCCCCACGTCACTGTTCTGTCAAAGTGTCAACTTTTATATAAGTAAGGTTCAAAATAGTGATGAGTCGTCAATAAAGTTTTGATGCAGTTTTGAAGCCGACATACTGGCCATCATTTTGGGGTCATTACTGGCATTCATCATAGTTCAAAATTTGAATTCACAACCGTTTAAAAAGTTATAGAACTTATTACAAAAAATTGGCCAATGCGAGTCGGGCTTCGGGCACGCACACGAAGGGTTCCGTACCACCGCTCAATGTTTTTGACACTACGTTTTTTACTATAGTAAAAAAAACCCATTTCTTGTATAGGAACCCCCTTAAAATTAAATGTACCTATAACTTAATTTTTACAAAGTTTATGTTGTTATAGCGGCAATAGAAATACACAATCTGTGAAAATTTCATCCGTCTATATAATACGGTTCAGCCCGCTGACAGACAGACGGATGGACAGCGGAGGCTTAGTAATAGTGTTGCGTTTGGCAATCTTTGGGTACGGAACCCTAAAAAAGCAAAGTAGCTCGATTTAAGAGCCCAAAGAATGTATAGGCAGTCAGTGGATATTGGAACACTTGGAACGTTGGACTTTCTTTGCACCAAGCCACATCTTGATCAGGTGTGTCGGGTATGTCACAGAATGAAACTTCTCTCCCCCCTTTATTTTGTATTGTGGACACACGACTATGCCAGTGTTACTATGTTTAGCTTTAATTGCTACCACTCAATTTAAATATGGAGACCGTTTTGATTTGCAAGGTAATTAACTAGCGGGACATTTTATGTGACTTGAAGTGGAGTTATAAATGGAATACCTTCGTTTTCGAAAGGTCGACGGCTAACAAGCAGTTCCTTTGGTGCTTCTCAAGTAGGATTATTTCAAGACCTGGGGCGGTACTATTACGTGAAAAAAGATCATGGATCCATCATGGTTCCAGTGTGAGAGAGAGACGGAGCTATATACGACTCATAGCACTATCCTTTTTTCTCAACGGATCCATGATCTTTTTACGGCATAGGGCGTGCAAAAATATTTTAATAAGGCACCATCACGCACAATAATAATTAACTATTCACTCGTTTCCTCCAAATCGCTCGAACCATCCATTTTCCTCGTTTCCACTCCACTGTTGAATATTAAATGATTTCATACATTTCTATTCTCAACCTCATTTTCGCTGCAGTGTACAGGATGTCCGTAAATAATGGATCAAAGGTAAGGTAAGTACCTCACCTTATTTTCAACAACTAATTTGGATACTTAAAAAAAATCCGCTACGTATACTTTTTTTTTCGAATTTTATCATTTTCTCTAACAAAATTCAGTTTTTTTAATGCTGCAAATGATAATTTTTTTTTTTTTTGCGAAATGTCGGTCCGAAGTAGCCACAGTACTGTTTGTATGAAGGGTTGCGCACTAGATCCGAACTCTGTCCGTCAGAATTTAGAACATTCCCAATTCGGATTGAACTCGGATCTTGAATTCGGATTCGGATCGGACGTAGTGCGTAACCGCTCTCAGGGTGTGCAGTCAGAAGGGCATTTAGCATCTTTAGAGTACGACATACTGGGGATTTGACTCTGGCTACAGTTTTGGATGGCAGTTGCTCAAACAGATTGGGGGGCTCTGATGGTGTCCGATGTATTTGTCGGCACAAATTAATAATCGGTAGTTAAAATTATGTCATGTTAAGATTTTAATTTTAGGTGTATTTAGTGAGAGCATCATTATCAGACAAAATTTACGATTATTGGGTGTGTGGTAGTGACCAGTGATTTCATAATCACATCAGCAGCTTGCGTTGAAGATGTCCAGTTCATGTATGTGATAGCAGGGTACAATAAGTACATCAGTACCGAGCAAGTTGATGAAGATGAATGTACTAAAAGAATGAAGAGGAAAATTGTATTTACTTGTGTGCCCATATGTAAGTAACCTACACACATTTTTTATTTGCATGCGGTTGATCAGAGGGACAATTCCCATAATTGAAATTTTTAACGTCCTCAATCTCATCTCAGTCTCAATCTGTCATATAAAAAAAGCAATAATAAAAAATATATATATATAAAATATAAATTGTCATAGCGTTTACCTACATTTTTGATATTTGATTGTCGCTAGCATGAGATTGCGACTTGAATTTTGACGTTTTTAGGTACGAGAATTGGCCTTCCGATGTTGTCGTGAGGAATGTTTTGAGTATAAATGTGGATGGAAGATGATGAATGGAAGACAAAATCAATTTTGGATGGGCTGTGTATATAAAGAGGTGACTACTGAGATGATGACTAGGTAATAGAGAAGTATGGAAGAAGAAGACATGCAAAAGGGACTTTACTCAGATAGTTGTACCATCGCAGACATTTGTGGTGAACCACTCTTCCACCTTCTTGCTAAGGTAATAAGGTTGAAAAATGGTTCACCGCAAATGACCGTGATGGTACAGTCAGTGTCGTGAAAAATTTCTGAATAGCGTACTAATGTATTAAGATAGGTACCATTTTTGTAATGACGTTTTATTTGCCTTAGAAAAAAAAAATCTTGAATTGTAAAGTTTTTTTTTACGATGAAAAGACCAAAATTGAAAAAATAAAAAATAAAAACTAATCAAATTAGTTGTTCGAAATCAAGTGACGTACTACCCGTTACGTTTGATCTATTATTTACGGTACACCCTGTAGATACTAGCCGGTTAAATAACTCCGAAGCATACGGGTATAATTTGAACTGTCGTTCAGCTTGCTAATTGCCTTGTTTACATCGATTTGTATGTATATGTGTGTACACAAATATCCTGCTCCTCAACACAAAGAATTTTAATGTTTGTACCACTTTGTCTTCATGTCATTTAAACTAGTTTTAATTAGTGTATTTTAATTGGGACAATAAAGTTGTGTTTTGACGGTAGAATCGATCAAAGGAAATTATTATTTCATTTATTTCATTAATATACTTACTTACATACTTAATAAATTACATTTTTAAATATTAGAAATATAATAAAAAATATAGAAAACATTTAAAAATATATATAAAAATATTATTAGTACTAGCTGACCCAACAGACGTTGTCCTGTCCCAATTTCAATAAATCCACTTTCATGTTTCCCGAATTTTCCCGGCAACTTTTCCAATTTTTCTCACCGTTTATACCTTCTCTGGACTACGAGAAACACTTCAAAACCAAAATCAGCTAAATCGGTCCAGCCGTTCTCGAGTTTTAGCGAGACAAATGAACAGCAATTGATTTTTATATACGAAGTAAGTAAGTACTTATATAGAATAAAAAAAATACAAATGCTATTTAGATAAGGCCAGGTGCAGCATTCTACAGTGTATCGCAATATTTTACTCTATGTAGATCCCGTTCAGTTGTTCTCACTTACCAGCGAACGACTGGACTCAAACACTAATTCCATAATTCTATAACATTAACACGAATCTATTAGAAACTGCGGTTAGATCACGAACAGAATAGCCAAATGAAGTTATTTGCGTGATTAGCAGCACTTACGATCTGGAACGCTCACCCGACTCGCTATCTGCACGTTAAAATAATTTACAAAGACTATTAGTACACTATATCAGACAGTTATTTTATCATCACCGAACGTGGAAAATAACACTGTATTTTTGGACAAAACAAATACTGTGTTAATCAGTTCAGCTGTTATCTGGGACCACGTGTGTTCTTAGCTTCATTAGTATGCATGTGTCATGTCAATGTGGGTACGGTACTGTAGACAAAACAAATTGGAATGCAGGCAGCTTGCTACAACTAATTTTAGACTAAGTTAGACATTGAACTGTTCCTCTAAAAACTTATTGTTGACCTTCTAATGATTTGAACTCTTTTAAATTAATTTATTTTATTTATTTAACATTTTATTTCAGACATTATCCATATTGCAACACTCACATTAACTCACAATAAAATAAAAACAAACTAAACAAAACAACACACACAAAATACAACATAAAAGCAATTTCAAATTAAAAGGACACAGTTACACACCTGAGGACCGGGAGGAACAGTCCACCGCTCACAGCGCAGTATGTAAACGTATCCAATGGCGCAGCAGTGGAGAGTCCCACCTGTCCGCGAACACGCTCATCATTCTGTTGCTACTGGACCTAACACGACTCAGCAGCGACGCACACTGCTTCCTTATAAGAGCATGAAACCTATCAGTGTGCGCTTCTGCGAACATAGTCGAAGCACTGCAGAATCGTGGTAGTCCCAGCAGCATCCTAAACGCGTTGTTGTACTGAATACGCAGGGCGCTGTATGACCCAAGTGTGTAGTTAACCCACAGGCTGCACGTGTAAAGTGATTGGCAGTAAGACTTAAAAAGAGTCACTTTCACTTGATTACTGCTACGTGCGAACCTGCGGCCCAACATATTACACCGGACAGCCAACGCCCTACGTGCCCTTTCCACATCCGCGTTATCCTTTAGGTCCTCGGAAACCCAGTGGCCCAGATACTTGAACTGAGCGACTCTGTTTAAGGGGGTACCAGCTAAGGTGACTGTAGGTACAGCCACGTAATTTTTGCCCCGCCCCTTAAATACTAGGAGTTCACTTTTCTTCGCGTTATATCTGAGCCCATGGGCCTCCGCATAGGACTCACAAATCCGTACCAGCTTACGCAGACCCCCGATCGATGGACTCAGCAGCACCATATCATCGGCGTAACTAATATTGTTGAGACAAACGCCGTCTATGTAGCACCCGACATTGGCACTGCTGAGTTCACCGACAAGTCGGTTAATGTACAGGTTGAAGAGCTTCGGTGAAGTCACACCACCCTGTCTCACACCGCACTGCAACCTGTACACATCCGAGAAAGAGCCTGCCCATCTGACACTATTTTTCTGGTTGTTGTACCAATACCTAAAAATAGATGTAACTTCCGGACTGCAATCTGTCTCACTTTCGAGCTTGCGCCAAAGTTTGTCATATGAGACCAGGTCGAAAGCTTTTGAGAGATCCAGAAAGCATGCAAAAACGGGTGTTTTCCGATCACTATAATACTGAACAGTCTGCTTAAGACACATGATAGCACTTTCCGTTGACAAACCAGATCGAAATCCAAATTGTGCATCATGGAGCTTAATATGCTTGCCTAGTTGGTGGTCAAGCAGACTGTCCAGTATTTTCGCAATAACCGTGGCTAATGAAATCGGTCTATAATTCAATAAATCCGAAGTATCACCGGTTTTATTTTTAGGAACCGGCACAACAACAGTGTACATCAGTCTATCAGGTAGGTACGAATGGCTAACGCACAGATTAAAAAACATGGCCAACACCCTTGGCAAGTGAACCCCTGCATTTTGCAGATGCTCGATGCTGAGGCCGTCGTGACCAGGCGATTTACCTCTTCTCATATTTCTAATAATGCCTGCCACATCCTTGGCTAAAAACCTAACTTTAAGATCTCCGACGGCTGACTCAACATCACACATCTGCGGTGCCGCATCCAAAAGCGAATCAACTCTAAAAAGCTGCTGGAAACGATTGGCAATTTCCCGTGGTTCATGTACACCAGCCACACTCACAGGTTGACCAGGCTTCGGATTCAACTGATTTGTCTTTTTCCAAAAACCCTTAAAATCCCTCTTATAGTGGTGTTCTGCAATTATGTCCATTTTAATTTGTTGCTCGTTGTCCTGACACCACTTTAATTGGGACTTAAAAAGTTTCCTGGATTCAGACATGTTTTCGTAAACATATCCGACAGAGGGTCTTCCATTCAGTACCCACATCTGAAAGCAAAGCCTGGCCCTCACATGAGCATCTCTGACGTATCTGTTCCACCCGGTTATGCTACCTTTGTTACGTTTCTTTCCAAGAAACGCTGTACATTTAGACGCCTCTGTTAATATACATACTATTTCATCATACAAGATATCTAAACAACGTCTATGGTGTATGTTAGAACACATTTTATCAGCACAACTACTCATTTCAGACGGAAAATCAAGATGTTTCAGTTTAACATGACATAGCCTATTGTATTCATAAATTTGGTTACGGTCCCTTTCACCCCATGTTACTTGATTACTACTAATGTCAGTTTTAGGCAGCACACATTTAGGTTTTATTAATCCTAGATCACACTCGAATTGTATAGGATAGTGGTCGGACCAGTAAATGTCATAAAGAACAGAAGCACCAACAACAGCCTGCCGCGCGGCACTAGTCACGACACAGTGGTCAATCCAGCGCCGTGATCCGTGTGCGTCACTCACAAAAGTGTATGTATCCGACCCTCCAAAACTTTTTACTAATGACCCTCCAAACTCCATTAATTAACTCCATTAATTAATGACCCTCCAAAACTTTTTACTAACTTTTTTTTTTAATAAATGAGTTTTTTTTTAAATATCTGGCCTTTTTTCGAAGTAGGTAACTAACTATATGTGTGGCGCGTGCCTACTGCTGCCTATTATAGTGACCATATTCTCTGTCATCACTCAACTTGGTGTGTCTCGTGTTTGGCTCACCGCACACGGGCCACACGCTACAGCCACAAAATACCGCCACTGAGCTGTGGACTACAGCTTCCGTGCATGTTGTTGTTTTTTTTGTTTCGTTCGCGTGGAAGTTTTAAGACACCACAATAAAGTAAAATAAGAACAGTTAGCCTTAAACATAAATACCTATTATTGGTTAATAACCATGGCAGTCGGGATCTCATTAGTTTCTAACAGTTATACTACTAGGTTGATGACAGCAGGTAAATATGATGTACCCAGAGTTAGTAATTACTATGGCGACAGAACCTATAGCTAAAATAATGGAACAGAAAAGGCCTAAACTTAATGTTTTTCTGTGTACGTTCTACGAACTATCACGTAATAGTACACAAATTGTAAAAAAAAACGAACGTATATTTGCAAAGCAATCGTCGAACCGCTAAGCTACTTATTTGATTTGTTGAAAGTGTAACTATCAACAAAATTCTAACCTTTTGGCTCGTCTTTTTACAATTTGCGGATACTATAGAAGAATATGAACATAATGTTACTCAACCCCCATAGCAAACAGCGTGATAATTTATAGCCTACAGACCGACCACTTATCGGGAATATCTATGCATTTAAACAAAATCTATCTGGTAAGTATTTCCGTGATGCTGGAACATACATTCAGACAAACACAAAAATTATAAAAACTATATTATTGGCACATCCTTCCCAGACTTCGTAGCAATTACTTTTTTCAAAAATATTCAATGTAGACTTCGCTACGATTTTATTAACACGTACTGATGCTTGACGCAAGTGATTAATATTTAAATGCACTGTTTTCCTGCATACCAATCACATTCGCTGACTGTACTTGCCCGAAGCAAACTGTTGTTATCTATGCAATTATAATATTAAGTAAGTAGTGTCCACGTTTGTCCTTAACATTTAGATAGTACTTTATGTCGTTGAACGTACTCCGGAAAGGACAAAACATAATAATGTTAGATAGGGCTTTGTGTTATGTTCGTTTTATCGACTGTTGCTAATCCGTTTGCGTCGGACACGTATTAAAGTTTAAAGACTCTGTGTAGGATTCAGTTTACAAAACACGTGTTTGTGAGTAAGCTATGTAACTATTCTTTGCATGTATCTAAGTTGTGCATATTAATTACACTTCCTTGGTTATATAGGCATTAGTTCGATTTCTTTGTGTTTCGTTTTCCTGATTATTTTCCATGGTGAAACGTAAGTGATAATATTGGTGGAATGTTTATTACTTACGGCAATTAAGAGTGTCACAAAATGATCAATCAACTCAGCTTAGCGTAGTCCACTGCTGGCCATGGGCCTTTCCCAGGCTTCGCCACAACACCCTGTCCATCCAGTATCTGTCCCAGCCAACTAAACAATAAAGATAAGAAAATAATAAGATGCAAGTTAATGACTACATTTGCTGTTACAAATGCCGCGTTAAAAGATTGCTCTATTTTATATTATTTGTACAGGCTTAGTTTTTAATGACTAGCAAATTTTTCAAAAAATCTGTTGTTTCATACATTTTGGTCGAGTAGGTTTCAATACCTACCTACTAGGTATTGAACTTTTGTATGAAACAGATGTTTTTTCTTCGTGATTTTAATATTGGTCACTTAGGGAAAGTTGTTCATATTGATAGGTAGAACACTCTGTATTAGCTAGTCATTAAAAATTAACCCAGTGTGGTTGCAGGATAAAATTCTTACATTTTAAAACTTATTTTTTAACCTTTGAAGGGCAGATAAAATATGACGTCGATTTTATTTTACATTTTTTTACACCTTTCTGATAATTGCTGTATTATTATAGGTACTTATATAATAATACAGCATTTATCAGAAAGGTGTAAAAAAATGTAAAATAAAATCGACGTCATATTTTATCTGCACTTCAAAGGTTAAAAAATAAGTTTACTATAAAATGTATCGCGTGATGTGGGAATGTACTTCTGCATGCTTTATTCTGACATTCTTGGTGCTAGTCTTGATTGCAGTTAGTAAGATTTCGTGCTCATTAGTACTCTCCAGTTTTCTTTAGCACCGTGTTTCATGCAGATTATTTTTAAAACGCTTCGTTTTGAAATGTAGATAGTGTATGTATATTATACAGTGTTAGTTCATAAAGCATAACCTAATGTTTCCCCTGCTGGTACAATAATGTGGTCCTTTGAGCAATCCAGACGTCTTTTTGCACACTTATGTCGGTTCGGTTCAGCCAAAGGAGTATACTGATAAAAAAAAAACCGGCCAAGTGCGTGTCGGACCTAGAGATTGCAACCCGGTATGTTTCTCAACCCGGCCGGGCCCGGTTGCGTTCGTCGCCAACCCGGCCGGGTCCGCCGGGTCCGGCCGGGTTGTGTGTTAGCGATGAAACCTTTAAAGTATTTTAAGGAAACAATGGAAAAAGACAATATTCAATGTTAATATTTATTTCAAACTGGATTATGAACAATTATCACAACAATCAGTTTCACTCAAGTCTCAAAATCACAGTTAATACAGAATTGATTACTTTTACTTATTTGATTACTTTTACTTATGGACGGAAAAGTAACATTAGTATTGGTAATTATTATTTTTTTATAAGTTTAAACAAGCAGGTCTTTCCCTTTACTCCTTATAGTGTCTATTTGAAAACATAGTATTCAAATAAGAAACTAATAACACAGCTTAAAACAGCTACAACGACTACTTAGAATAAATCGATAGATAAACTTTGGTAGCTCTGGTATAAACAAAACAAATTCATATTTGCTAAAAGTAAAGTATTAATATGTTTTTTCTTAAACTTTGGCTATTAAGATTAGTGAGTGTTACTATTACTAATTGAGCAAATAGCGAAATCTTATAGGCTAGCCTGTACTGTACCGGAGCCGGTGACCGGGCCCGGGCCGGCAGAGCCGGGCCCGATTTGCAATCTCTAGTCGGACCACGCACAATGAACGGTTCCGTAGTTGAAAAGAATTTATCCCAAAAACAAACACATTCACATTATAAGTAATCCCAAAAAAATATTGTTTTAAATAATAAAATTACACATTAACAATTATTGGACTTTTTCCTTTACTTGTGCAGTGACATCTTGCTTCTTGCCAAATTTCATTATTCTAAGTCAACGGGAAGTATCTAAGTTGCGAGTATCAAAAAATTTCGCATTAATAGCCGTATTTTTTTAAGCTTTTTTTTAGGACTCCAAGGGACCATAGACCTACCGTATTTGATATTAATTTCTACTTGATACATCCACGCGTTCCTGAGAAAAAGGTTGACAGACTGACAGACAGACGGACAACGAAGTGATCCTATAAGGGTTCCGTTTTTAGGGGTCGGTACCAAAATGGTAAAAAGGAACCCTTATGGTGCGACTCAGTCTGTCTGTCTGTCTGTCACAGCTGGATATCTCAAGAACTACTAATGCTATTTAATTTCGAAACAACCATTCTCAGTTCACCACACAATACCAGTGACACCACATCCATGGAAAGTACTTTTTCTCTCATTTACGAACATATTTAGAAAGTTCTAGGTGCCATGCCAAAATGAGTTTCAATCGTGTTAAATGGAAAATTTTAAAACTGTTTATCACACTGGATCAAATAACAGTTAAGCCTAAAACACATGTTCCATTCCACGTGTGACCGGATTTGACGCCTGACCTTTACCGCGACGCCTTATACGTGCTAAAGTCGCGTGCTCAATGCATGGTGTCAGATTGTTACCCTACCACCTAGCTAGACGACTTAACCTTATCGCTTAATTTTATTTGACCGATAAACTTCACTATACAGGGTGTTTGGAAGGTGGGTGCAAAGCCTTAAAGGGGAGTTAATACAGACCATCTAGAACATTTTGAGCCATATTTGTCCTAACCAAAGTCTGATATTTATTTTTTTAGAGAACTTTTACGATTTTGGTACCAAAATCCCAAAATTTTCCAATTAAGGCCTAATAACGCAAAGATTGAGTGAAAATTTCTATTTTTTTTAATTTACTTTATTGGCCTAATGTGTGTTTAATGGTATGAAATCATTTCGAAGCACCGTATTTACTAAAAAAATAACTTTCAGACTATTTAAAATAAAAAGAAAAAAAAATTTAAGAAAAAAAATGGATTTTAATTGACATTTAAAAAATAAATAAAATAGCTACAGGTGTTCAAATAATTTTAAAAATAATAATAGGGTGTAATGTTAATCACCGTTAGTTAACCTCTTAAGAACTTTTACGAACCTGAAATCGCGAAAAAAAAACAGGTGTTCCCAACATTTATGTTCGCGTAACTCTGTAGGGAACAGCTGTTTTTTTTTTCGCGATTGCTGGTTTGGTCTCCTAGTAAAAGGTGTTCATAATGATGAGTACCTGCAATGACCCCTTAAGAGGTTAACGGTGATTAAAATTACGTAAGTACTTATCTAGTTTTTTTGAAATGTAACTCATAAAAACGTGAAATCACGTTCGCAGTCGTAACTTAGTACTTCTATCTTACAAACTAAGAATTAACTCGGTATTCTTCTATTTGTAACTACGAAGATTGTCCGATACGATTGCTTTGTGACTTTTCCTCTTTTCAATCACAAGTACCTCCTACCTTATATTTCACTTACTCATCGTGTGCGTCTTTGGGAAATCAACCGTCTTTAAAGGAAAACCTTTAGTAGATATACCGTTACGGTTTTTCCTGAGAGGCACAATTGTTCGAGTCGTAGGTACTTTACTTTCATGATGGGAACTTTGCTGCCGCCAAAACAAACCCAACCAACCAATAAATCTGCCTAGCCTTTTCCCAACTATGTTGGGGTCGGCTTCCAGTCTAACCGGATGCAGCTGAATACCAGTACTTTACATGGAGCGACTGCCTATCTGACCTCCACAACCCAGTTACTGGGTAATACGATAGATAGATAGATATATAGAATACTCTTTATTATGCACACCATAAAAATTACAGATATAAAACGATACCCCTTGGTAAGACTGGTTATCAGACTTTCGGGCTCTGACGACCCGTAACGACTGCCAAAGATCCACGAATAACAGCCGGGACCAACGGCTTAACGTGCTTTCCGAGGCACGGAGGAATCTCGGTATGTAAAGATGGTCACCCATCCACTGACCAACCCCGGCAAGCGTAGCTTAACCTGACGGACCGACCCGTGCGGCTGTTATTACTTAGCCACGAGCTCCTCCACAAACCCAACCAACCATAAGATACTAATTCCATTGAATGTTCGATTATGTCAATCATTCCCACCTCTAATTTCATGAGTCCAACTGTCAACTGTCGTCAAATTTAGGATTTTTATTATTTGTGTTTTAATACGTGGCAAAGATATGAACTTTTAAACCTACTTTTCAAAGTAGAGTTTAGAAAATTTACTTAAAATTAATGACCGCTTGAAAAACCAAAATGTTGAAATTAGTTGCTTCAATAACTGCAATATATAAATTAAAAATATAAAAAAAATACCTGATAAAAACTTTACCTATGTACCGAATTGCCACAGTTGTAAATACTCGTGATTGGTTGCGTCGTGTGAGTTTGTAACACGTTACTTTTGAGTAGCGTCGTGGAAAATAAGCCTAACTCTAATGTTCATAATTTATAAGTTATGTTTTATTTATGTAGTAATACATAAATAAAACATAGTGTATTTTTTATGTAGTATTTTTTTGTATTTGTACTTATTGTATTTTGTATGGGCCACAGCTGCCTGAAATAAAGGAATACTTAAGTAAATAAATTAATGTTCCCGTTGTTTTGTTCTTCTCACTTAACCTTCCTTTCTTTCTTTGCAGGACCGCGTACTGAACATCACGAGTCAGATAATGGACCAGCTGCTGGGTGACGAGCGAGTGGCGCGCGGCTTCAGGGTCAAGTTCCCCGAGGATGTGCTGCAAGACAACCTGGCGGGACAGCTCTGGTTCGGTGCTGAGGTTGGTAACTTGGTATCATTGGGGTTTTATTCTTCTTTCTTTTTAGGAAAATGATCGCGTAAGTACAAGAGATAAGTAGGTACCAAAAGACTGCATTCAGGGGTGACTGCAGATCTGTTTCTGAAACTTAAGGGGGCTGTCGCATTTTATCACCTCTCTCTCGCAAATTTTTTAATCCATCAATCAATCATTTATTTTGTAAAACATAGGTATGTTAAGATTGTTAAATGAAAAGATGCAAGATGCTTTTTAAAAAATGTAATCAACTAGCGAACTATATAAACAGTATTAATTTAATAGGTACTATGAGGGGTCGAACTTCACAGGGGTATAGCTGAGCATTTTCAAAATAAAGTGTACCCTGCCGTAAAATTCGATTTCATTTTTTATGTTTTTGACCATAGAATAAGTCACACAACGGAGGTCACATAATGCTACCTTCTTGTAGTTTTAAATTGTTTAAAAATTACCCATCTTACTTCGCACTGATAAGATTTTAGAATCAAACACCAACATAAATTTTACAATGTATCAACATTAAAAATAATCAAAGAAAGTGATATAAAACAGTAAAGCTTGGTCACATACCTGAGCAAAGAAATTGAAACCAGGAGCACTTCCACAATAAGTCCGCGCTTGTCACAAATCAGTTTGCCAGTGAAAGCAAAATGGCGTCTGTCGATAAAGTACGATGTATCGTGTTGCCATTTCGTGCCGAGTACTTTCCACTATTAGAAGAATTTTTATAAAAACGAGCGGTCACAAGACGGAATCTTCCGGTAAGCTAAAATTTTCGATTTAAATTCATATTTATTTTTAAAATAAATTATGTAAAAAAATATATATTTGACACCTTTAACTGATAAATTCGACTTTTAAGAATTTAAATTGTATATATTGTATATATAGAAATCACTCTCAAAACTGGATTTTTTTTTTAAATCAATCATTATCTGACCTTAGTCGAGAAGGGGACAGATAAATTTGATGGTCTTCTCTATTTTAAAACCTTCGTAAGTTTTATATTTATTAAAGTAACAACAAAACGACAATTTTTATATGTATTTAAAAATATTTATAAATATTTTAAATTAATATATTCAGCTAAAAGTTATTCATCTCAAAAAAATAAATGAACAAAGTCGAGGGACAAGGCAAAATCCAAGGGTACATTTTTTTTTTAAATTGCTCAGCTACGCTATAAATTAAAGAGGTATCCGCTTATAACTCTGTTATAGTTACATATTATACTTACATCAGCCCGTGGCCGCTCTGACTTCTCTCACTTCTTTTCCAAAAGTAATTCGATGTTTGAGTGATAGAATGTCAGCCTGTAACATAATAAGGTTGACCAATGCAACAAACCTCTACAGTACCTAATTATTAAAAACACATTTCTATTGTGTTACCAATGACATTATATAATAAACAGGTAGATATAGTACTAGCGCGCGCAAATTGTTGCAGCCAAATGTAGACAAATTGTAGTCATTTCATTCAGTCGGCTAATAGCAGCAAGCGAAACAAAGCGTGTCCGTGGCGTGACAGTATATCTAAAATGCCAAGCTATCTCTTTCTGTATCATACGTTCCGTAGTATCTATCGCAGTCGTAGTTGAAAACTACTATACACCTAAAATATATAAGTACATTTGTAATAACAACGCAACAATATCCGAACGCCGCTCAGTATGAACGTAGCGTATCTTTCCTTTATAATATCATTGTGTGTTATCTAATAAACTCAATTCAAAAATTTACTGTTTTTGAGATAAGTTAAATAAATGCCACAATAAAAATATGTTTTTGATAATTACCTAATAAATTAATACTTATTATTTACTAGTTCGCTAATTGATTACATTTTTCGAAAAGCATCTTTTCAGTTAACATTCTTAAAAATTTGGTCCCGTGTGAGCGAGAGAGGTGACAAAATGCGACAGCCCTCTTAAACCTTGTAGTGATTCCATCCAAAATATTTGCTAATTTGAATTAAGAATCTAATAAAGGTGTGTTTAAATGTCTATTCTTATTGTAAATGGAGTACATAAAGGTAAGTAGTTGGTTTGGCAAGCATGTTATGACGTCTATGGCCCTAAATCTGTTGCGATCGGTTACATTACGTAACCCATCTCGCAACAGATTTAGGGCCATGGCACAGATTAATACAGATAGGACACTCCGCAAAATCATTTAAATAAAAAAAAAGTAATTAAAAAAAATAAAAAACCCGACTGCGGTAAAAGACTTAAGCCCATTTTAAATTAAATAAAAGTTGGAAGCAGGCGGGACCCATTTGAGTTTGAAAATGGAATGGGTCCCGCCTGCTTCCAACTTTTATTTAATTTAAAATGGGCTTAAGTCTTTTACCGCAGTCGGGTTTTTTAATTTTTTTTATTACTTTTTTTTATTTCCAGCTTTTTAGTTTACAATTTATGTGAAAGATTTGTTGTACGTATTTTTTAGCTGCATCCGGTTATACTGGAAGCCGACCCCAACATAGTTGGGAAAAGGCTAGGCAGATTGATTGTTTGTACGTGTTTTTTTGTCACTTCGAGGTACTTTTAACCATATAAGCTGGACATATTTTTGTAATCACCTTTTAAAACCCTTTATTTTGATACCCCACTCGACAGGTTTTTGGCAAAAAATAATTTTTTAAGACATTATTTGGCGCCAAAAATCCACCATTTTGTTTTTTTTTTAATTTTGATATACCCAGTGTCACTCTCACAGCAAATACGTATCTAACGACACCTCTCAAGCTAAAATCCATCGAGCCGTTCAGGCCGCAGAGCGTGCCGAACAATTATACATACATACATAATCTCGAAAAACATAACCCTCCTTCTGGCGCAGTCGGGTAAAAACGACTTGCTACGACACAATAAAGTGCAATGCAGTTCGCAGAACGCTAATTACCTACAGTTATATTCACCTACACATTGCCTCTCTTTCTATCGCGTAACTCAACATTCGGCGCGCGGCATTTCTACTGAATTAGCCCCGTGGACGGGGCTCGCCGTGTACTTGTAGCTTCATACCTAAACTGCAGAGTGTCCCATCTGTAATAATCTGTGGCCATGGCTCCAACACTTGTGTTTCAATTTGAAGGATCATAAATAGTGGTTGGTTATGATTTTCTTGACTTTGTGGATAAAAATCCATATTAGAAACCTGTACTTTATAGAAGTTTCACACGCCACAAAGTTTTTAGTTGCCGGTCTTTAACGTCTGGTAAAAACATTATAGCTATAGAATCATTGATATACGCAGTAATATATAAGTCAATGGATAGAATAATATATTATCTAACGTACCCACTCAGACCTAATGGCGGCAGGTCAGCCATTCCATATACGGCGGCCTTTAGTCAAATCAAATACCTAGTCGAAAAAACAAAACAAACATTAACTATAATCACACTTAGTTCCTATGTAAGTATCGATTACCTACCATTTATAGATACGTAAACTAACAATGGTGTAGAAAATATTTCTTGGTTTGGTTACTTGACTAGTAGGTGAATAGGCATCGAATGTTTTACCAAGGTTACATGTAATGTTCTTTCTTGTACTATCATATTATAACCATAACATTGATGACCCATCAACTGGAACGCTGCTTAACCTTATAGGCTTCCTATAATTTTTTTACGCTGTAAGAGAATGGCTGCGTTATATTATACTTAATTAAGTAGAATTGTAGGTAGGTAATTAATATATGAGTCACGCAAGCTTTGAACGAATACGCTTATGTATACAAACACGCATTTATAATATTTTACATAATATGTATTTCGAACTGCCTGTTAACACGTACTAGGGTAGGTGAGGTGGTACGGTCGTCGGTCAAGGAGAAAAATTTAAGCTAGAAAAAAAAAAACATTTCGAACTGTCATTTACATTCAAACCTTATAGTGCACTGGCCGGTTCCAGCCTGTATAGTGACGATTTTTTTATAATTTACGAGACTGTTCTGTATTTAAAATGATGATAAGAACCAAACGGATTGTTTTTGAAATGCTGTTCTAATTCTTTGACATTAGTGTGGCATTAGGTCGAATATCGCATAGAAAGGTCATGCAAAAGTTATCTAAGAGCTAACCTTTGGTCATCTATTGTACTTGCCCACACTATTCTTATAATTTATGACCTGAATAAAGGCACTGTAAGTGTGGGTAGGGAAGAAAATAAGAAACAATAATATTTTTGTAACATTGATTTGTTTGACCTTTATTTTCTCATGGTTGGGTTAGAATACGTTTATTTTGAGAACGAACGTGACTCAGGCCGTTTGCAGAATATTTGCTATGATAATGTTTGACATACTTACATACAATAAGTGAGTAAAACAGCTGTGCCTTATTCAGTACAACATGTAGGCACAATGTTATCGTTGAGCCTTTTGAAAGTGTTCGTAACAAGAGTAAGATAGTCGGCTATAAACTAGCTTTGCCCGCGACTTCGTCCGCGTGAAATTTTTTGTTTCCCCGACCCATTCCGTCGCATCGCATCGCTGCCCGAGCTATTACTTCGTTTTCACTTAGCGTTCATTCTGACTTTTTCGTTTTGCTCGGCTCCTAAGTGTCCCAGCGTGATGTTAAATAGCCTATAGCCTTTCTCAAGAATTGAGCTATAAAATTCAAAAAGATTTTTTTGAAATCCGACTGGTAGTTCCTGAGATTCGCTCGTTCAAACATACAAAAAAAAAACTTGTTTTATTATTAGTAGGTATTATTATAGAGATATGAAGCTTTAGATAATTTCTTTAAACTCTTAAATGACTACTCATCCTAGCTCACATTAAAAGTCTGGGCTATAAATACATCCAGACTTTTCTGAAAGAAAGATGATTCATGAAAACGATTTCAACCGTTTGCTCTCGCGTCCATTTTCTTTTGATATAAGTATAATATTTTAATAGTTTATTACCTACTTCTATTTCCTGCTAATGTGAGAAAACGAGAGAGAGACCTTTGTCCTGCAGTAGAGCTAGCTAGACATACATATTGCTTTATATGGAGGACAACATATGTCTTTTCCACTTTTTCAGTGCCTAGCCGCGGGCTCCTCGATAATGAATCGCGAGGAGGAATCGGCGGCCATGCGTCCGCTAGCTAAGGCGCTCACACGCAGCCTCGAGACTGTTCGCTCGTTGCTACGGGAGCAGTGCCTCAGACCGCGAGGCATGGCGCTGTCGCAGCACGACGACATGCTACACGAGAGCCTCCGGATATTTGACAGGTGATGACGTCAACTGCTACTTACCTAGTTATAGTATTACTCGCGCGGTGTACAGACTGTTCGCTCGTTGCTACGGGAGCAGTGCCTCAGATCGCGGGGTATTGTTTTTTCGTTGCTACGGAAGCATCGTCTCAGACCGCGAGGTATGGCGCTGTCGCAGCACGACGACATGCTACTCCTAGAGCCTCCGGATACTCGACAGGTGATGACGACAACTACTACTTAGTTAAGTAGTCGCGGGGTATACATACTTACTGTTCGCTCGTTGCTACGGGAGCAGTGCCCCGACTGCGAGGCATTGTTCTTTCGTTGCTACGGGAGCAGTGCCTCAGACCGCGATCCATTGTTCTTTCGTTGCTACAGGAGCAGTGCCTCAGACCGCGAGGCATTGTTCTTTCGTTGCTACGGGAGCAGTGCCTCAGACCGCGAGGCATCGTTCTTTCGTTGCTACAGGAGCAGTGCCTCAGACCGCGAGGCATTGTTCTTTCGTTGCTACGGGAGCAGTGCCTCAGACCGTGAGGCATTGTTCTTTCGTTGCTACAGGAGCAGTGCCTCAGACCGCGAGGCATTGATCTTTCGTTGCTACAGGAGCAGTGCCTCAGACCGCGAGTCATTGTTCTTTCGTTGCTACAGGAGCAGTGCCTCAGACCCCGAGGCATTGTTGTTTCGTTGCTACGGGAGCAGTGCCTCAGATCGCGAGGCATGGCGCTGTCGCAGCACGACGACAGAGTTACTTGTTCTTCCTGTTGTTATGTTCATTTACCTGTCCATAGTTAAACTAACGCTGGTCTAAACATACATTTGGTTTGATTTATTACAGGTTGTTCGCAGAGTTCGAGCTATGCTATGTCAGTGCTATGGTGAACGTGAAGACGCCGCACGAGTTTGAAGCTCAACAACTCATATGCGTGCTGTTCTCGGAGAGTTTGTGGAGGGCGCTCAAACAGAACTTGCTCACACAGGAACAGGTTAGTAGCAAAGACATTGAACCTCTAGACGTTGCCATGATTACAGTGTGAAGTGTGGAAGTGAGACATATATACGAAATTAATAAGAAAATTGAAACAAAGCATCGTATCTTCTGTCTCTTACGGCGCGGCGTGCCGTAGTTTTGCTTGGCGAACTTTCGAATGTTAGCCAAACAAAGTGCTTTCACTGTTACAAAATTTATCTTGCGTCGATTAATTTAACTTTTTTGATCAGTTTTTGCATTGTGCGTATGTATTGACATGGGTTTCAGTCCAAACTCTTCAAACGTCGAATGCACACCCGTCGGTGCATAAGGAAAACCTTTACATAATAGGTATATAAGCTTATATCACACATATATGTATATATAAACGTAAAAAATCATCACCCGATGGAAAACCAATCATCATCAGAAGTTGTGAACCTATGGGATCGCAACTAACACCCCCCACCCCCTGGGGTTTTGGGGTGTGCATTCGTTCGAAGAGTTAAACTTCATTTCTCATACCTCATAACCTAGAAAAAGTATTATATTGCTGTCTCATGACCGGCCACCCGGTGGCTCCATCTAGATGTATATTATCTAAGGTTAGTAGGCTTCTCTTACTTGTAGCATTTTTAACGAAGAAAATAAGGACGAGGTTCTCATGTCGACACGTATTGTTTTTTATGTCTAACTAGCTTTTGCCCGCGGCTTTTTGGCCCGTGGATGTCGGAAAATATCCCAAGGGAACCTGCTACCGTGAATTCCTTCCTTATTCCTTATCTACATTATAAAGGGAACCTCTGTGCAAAATTTCAGCTTTCTAGGTCCAAGGGTTTGGGCTGGGCGTTGATAAATCAGTCAATCAGTCAGTCAGTCAGGACTTCTCTTTTTATTTATATAGATCACGCGTAAAGTACCTACGATGACCAATGAATCTGCCTAGCCCTTTCCCAACTGTGTTTGGGTGGGCTTCCAATCTAACCGGATGCAGCTGAATACCAGTATTTTACATGGAGCGACTGCCTATCTGACCTCCGTAACGCAGTAACTGGGTCATACCAGGGGGTATTGCCCCCTGGTATGACTTGTCAGACCAGGGGGTATCGCCCCCTGGTATGACTTGTCAGACTTTCGGGCTTCTGACGACCCATAACGACTGTCAAAGATCCTTGAATGACAGCCGGGACCAACGGCATAGCGTGCTTTCCGAGGCACGGAGGAGTCTCGGTATGTAAAGGTGGTCCCCCATCTACGGACCAACCCAAGCGTAGCTTAACCTGATGGATCGACCTGTGCGGCTGTTATTACCTAGCGTAAAGTACAATGGCTTATATTGGCATTGCCAGAGACATTGTTTCCGCCGTATCGGCGTATCAATGATATCCTGGCATACTATGAAAGATGTTTATGATGTTTATCGTCTTAACATACCCTTTGTACAATTCCAGGTGGACTCCTACGACCCGGCGCTAATGTTCGCGGTGCCGCGGCTGGCTATAGTCAGCGGATTGCTGATATACTCCAGCGGACCGCTCAGCATTGATAAGCCACCTGGTACTTTATTATTTTTACTAGATTTTGCCCGCGTAAATGTCGGAAAATATCCCACGGGAACGTACTAGCTACCTGTGTTAATCCACGTTATAAACTATGTGTGTGCCAAATTTCAATATTTTTCATTTGCCAAATTTTCGATATTGATTATTGCAATATGTTACGACTCCGTGTTTCTATGGCTAATATTTTCCAGTTTCAAACTAACATTTTCTCTTTGATGATCCACAGAAGAGATGTCTGACATGTTCCGTCCATTCCGTACGTTACTGCACAAGATCCGCTCCCTCCTGTGGACGCTCGACCGGCGCGAGCTGATGGCTCTCGAGCGGCTCCTGTGCACCAACGAGGATATCTCCAACCTCACGCGACACCTGCCCGCTGGTACGTACGGAAAGAAAGATTGAATACTAATAAAGAAAGAAAACAATGTTCGTGTTCGCTGGAAATGTAGAAGGATAAATATTGTCGGCAATAACAACTGAAATGTGTAAGTACAATGGTACCCAACTGATAAGGCGCGTCGTGAATCTTCGTTCGCACAGAAAAGAAAGTATGGCCCCGAAGATCGACGAAAGAATGCTTAAAACTTACAATCAACCTTAGATCACTAATATAAGGTTCATAATACACTGCAGCTGTTAGTTCCGTCTCACTCGCAAGTATGGCGGCTGACTAACATGCCACGCGGCGCGCGCTAACATGGCGGCATCTGCCGCACAATAGTGGTACAGGAAAAAGAAGCGCGGTACGTGGAGCGTGCCGATTGGTTAATAGTATTTCCCGCGCTTTGAAAATTCATCTTCTGCGCAGGTACATCGGTAAGCCATATCAGTTGGGTACTACTGTACCTAAACCAACGTTTGCAGTCATCAGCTCAGCAGCTTCAGGGACTTTGTTGACACTACGGCCAAAATATCTTGACGAGTCTGAACATGAGCACTGCGAACTTTCGTGCATGTTCTCTCACTCACACTCGTCTCATGTCACCATTTGTTCCTAAAAAAAGTTACTGCGCAGCCTTCTGCGCGAGTCGCCTGGGTCGCGGGTGACGCCGGGATCGCGGGCTGTTCGAAAGAGATACCGTGGCCCGTGATAGGCAACTGAAGGAACACGGGTGGGTTTTAGTCAGTAAAAGTCTGACACGCCCTCCCGCTCCACCCAGAGCGGGAGAAGTCATTTGACGATCTCCCATCCACAGAAAAAAAAAAGCTTTCTGCTCAAAGTTCGCCAAGATACGTCAGCCTTAGTGTAACATTTTGTCAGATGCGAAAACTGGGTTTTAAATTGTGTGGGCTCCTAAACTACTGCTATACTTATTTAAAAGCTAAAAGAAGTGAAAACCAGAGCAAAAGTGCCTATATCGATAACTAACCACCCGATCTTGCTTAGCAAGGGTGCAATGGTGACATGTCAAAATATCGAGATTACGAGTTACACAAAAAGAAACAAAGTTGCTTTTCGTGTGTTCCGGAAGGCTTAACAATACATTAATATTAACTAAGATAGATAGATTTAGATATTCTATGCTATATCTAAATCTATCTCTCTTAGTTAATATTAATGTATTGTTAAGCCTTCCGGAATAAATGTTTTAAATGATGGTGAAAACCGCAACAAAATCCTTTTGCAGTTAAGAAGATATAAATGATCACACATACATACACGAAAAGCAACTTTGTTTAATACCATGTATTTCTACGAATAAACTTAAACTTACACTTTTTATTTTCCAGACACGAATGAATCGTCAAACGACTGGTCGTGTCCGTACCCAGACCTGGGAGAGTTTGTGTCGAGGTTCTATGCGGACCACGCCAACTGCCGGGATTTATACTCGCACCAAAGGTATAATTATCATCAATTATTAAAAATAAGTCGTCCTTGGACAATAATAATTATGAACATTGAAAAATAAAAGTTTAACAAATATTTAGGACAAAAAGCATTGTTACAATCATAATATTATACGCAAGTGGTGATGACCTCATTAGAAGGCTGAAAGTCATCCAAAGGGCAATGGAGAGGTCTATGCTTGGATTTCCCTACGTGATCGAATCAGAAATGAAGAGATCCGCAGTAGAACCAAGGAAACTGACATATCCCGAAGAATTGCCGAACTTACGTGGCAGTGGGCAGGCCACATTGCTCACAGAACTGACAAATGGCCGATGGGCCGAAAGGTTCTGGAGTAGTGACCACGTACCGGAAGACGTAACGTTGGCCGCCCACAAGATGGACTGTCACCTTGTGAAGGCCGCGGTAATCCGCTGGATGTGGGAAGCACAGAACCGGTCGAAGTGGCGGTGCTTGGGGGAGGCCTATATCCAGCAGTGGACGTCTTTCGGCTAAAGATGATGACGATGAAGTGGTGGGTGGAACAGGCCTGCTCAAACAGGAGCTTGATTTGATTGAACAATAATAATACTGGCGTGATGTTATGTTGTTGTGTTTTATAATTTTAGGGCCTATTTATTGTTTGTCAGATAACTTTTATCTGAAGAAAAAAAAATATGGCAGTTTGACTTAGCATAATTATGTTATAGAACAAAACCTGTCCAACCGTAATTTTTATTTCAGATATAAGTTATCTGAAGATAAAAAAATCGGCCCTCAGATAAATTGGTTAATTTGACATTAAAATCTTACTTTTTTCTCCCCACAGTTCAACAGAACCAATAATAACAGACGCCGACTACCTCCCAGATAACATAGAAGTGATGACTCCGATAATAGACGGACTGCGCCGTCTGTCCGAAGGAACGGTCGACACCGAAGGCCACGAATCAGAACACGACACCATTAAAACAACCTCCCGACACTACTCCACAGACACGACAAGCACTGACACATTCCAGACCAATGACAGCAGAGAATACATAGAAAGAGCTAGAAAAACAAGCAAAGCTGAGAGTTCTGACCTTTCTTCCTTGAGAAACTTATCAACTAACGGTCTGATGATGTTTGATCCACTTGTCATCAACGCCTCAACAAGTGACTCGAACAGACAGATACCTGATCATGATCTAGTGACCTCACTGAACGAACAAGTCACGGAAATTGCCGATCGTCTTTCATCTATTGCCGCCAACGATGTAGATATTATAGATCATCAAATACACTCGTTCTCAACCAATGATGTGCCCACGTTGTTATCGACTGATGATTCGGAAGCGTACGGGTTTTCTGGACCGAGGAATGAACAGTTAAGTTGTCTGCCTTCGACAAGTCACGGGTATTTGATACCCAACGCGATTAGTCACGACCCTGCAGTACTATCCTCTTTATCACACAACAATTCTGCTGTCTTCAACCAAGAAGATGATGCAGGAAGTGACATCAACAGTGCAATGCTCAATTCAACAGATCTCCCGCTCATTATCCCCGACAATATTGACGCGGACATAGTAAACACTAATATATCAATAGCTAATGCCAATCTAAGTTCACTTCTACTAACCAATGAAGAATACAATAATTTAGCAGAAGAAACAGCAGACGGTGATAACACAAGTTTCCATTCGGCAAAAATGACGCTAGATAGAGAGGATGAAAGAGTTAAGTTTATGTTAGGTTATGAAAGTGAGCATGAATCCGGGGTTGACTCGGGCGTCAGTACTGAAAACACTAGCTTAGATAGATCGCCCGATACCGACCAAAACAAAGACATCAAAGATATCAGAGACAATCACTTCATGCAACAAAACAGGGTACTAAAAAGTCCGGATGCAGAAACAGACGATGATAAACACACCAAAAACACTCTAGAAAGTTCCTTTTCTGATGTAAATAGTGACGTAACTGTAAATATTAATTACGTAGAAGATGATAGTACGAAGAGTGAGGCGGGATCGTCGGCAGTAATGGATAAGGTTATAAATAGGTTAAGTTCTGACGAGGAAGGGTTGAATGAGGCGACCAATGTAAATAGTGAAGCGAGGCGAGTGTTGCAAGAGTGGGGAGCGAATACTGGCGATGAGGAGTACAGATCTATTGACGAAGTTATCACTGAGCTGAGGAGGCATCGAGAAGCTGATAAGAAGATTAGTTCGCTAGTTGAAGAAGACAATAATGTTAGTTCTAACGCCGAGGTGGGGCCGTCGCAGTCAAGCCGGCCGAAGAAAAGCAGGAAGACTAATACTAAGAGTAAAAAGAAGAAGAACAAGATATGGTCGCCTGGTATGGTGATACTAGATAACCGGTCGACGCAGAACCAGAATAGTCCGCTGAGATTGAATTTGGATCATTTTGTCGATGAGAGGTGAGTTCGCTTTTACTTAATTTTTAACCGAAAAAAAAAGGATGATATTTATTTATTATTTATATTTATTTATTCACGAGGAGCTCGTGGCTAAGTAATAACAGCCGCACGGGTCGATCCGTCAGGTTAAGCTACGCTTGCCGGGGTTGGTCAGTGGATGGGTGACCATCTTTACATATCGAGATTCCTCCGTGCCTCGGAAAGCACGTTAAGCCGTTGGTCCCGGCTGTTATTCGTGGATCTTTGACAGTCGTTACGGGTCGTCAGAAGCCCGAAAGTCTGACAACCAGTCTTACCAAGGGGTATCGTATTACCCAGTTACTGGGTTGTGGAGGTCAGATAGGCAGTCGCTCCATGTAAAATACTGGTATTCAGCTGCATCCGGTTAGACTGGAAGCCGACCCCAACATAGTTGGGAAAAGGCTAGGCAGATTGATTTATATTTATTTATTTTTTGCATTAGCTTCAATAATATGTATTTTTTAGGGATGGGCCGAAATTCGGTTCACATTCGGTACAACCGAAATTCGGCAGCTTGAACCGAACTTCGGCATTCGGCCGAAATTCTGCTCAGATGCCGAACATTCGGCATAAGAAAAATAATACCTACTTGCACTATTTTGACTTAAATTCAATAGAATTAGAATAGCATTACTGTAAAATAAAATTATGTCTTTTACTCAGTCATTGTCATTTATTTTAGATATGAAGATTGTAAATGTAAACCTTAAATTAAATTACAGTTTTTCTTATTAGTTTTGAAAATGTTTGCCTAATTAATTAGACATACTATTACAAAAATGAAATAAACTTAGTATTCTTCTAACAAACATGTGGATTACAATTCGTAAATTGAATAAAATAAATCACGTTTTTTGTTCACAAACTAAACATTCATTAACATCAAATATTTTTTTATTACAAAGAGTATAGGTCAAATTAAACAATCAAATTAAGGTAAGAATATTATCAACGTAAGAATATTTGTAATATTTGAATTTCGCGGGCTACCTTAGAGCATCGACCTTAAACAAACTTTTCTCATCTATCGACTCACTCATATTTAAAATTTACTAGAGGCAGGTTATGGTGCAAAAACACCAAAGACTCGGCCTTATCTGGCAGAAGTTTGTTACGTTTTTTTTCGTATACATTTCCTGCCTCCGAAAAAAGTCGCTCAGAATATACAGAACTTCCAGGAGACGATAAATATATTCGAGCTAAGTAACTCATGTTAGGGAACTTGTCTTTATTCTTACCCCACCAGCCATATGGACACAGGTCTTTGGGAAGCAGAACTTCATTGAGATATCTGTCTAGCTCTGACGCAATCGGACTTTTGGTTTCTTCTATATCTAGTGGTAACTTTACTGCTGCTAGTTCCTCGTAGCAGCTCCAGAACGTTCTGTGTATGTTTTCGTTATTGGATGATGATGTGGATCTCTGTGCTACCTGAACAACTTCTTCATCACTGCTTGAACCAATATCCTCGCTCCTTCTTACAAATTCTGCCATGAAAGTTCGTCTGATCATAAGTACCTGGTGTAAAAAAATTCATTTTGTAGCGCGGATCTATCAATGTTGCTAGACTATAGCACTTGTCATCTTCAATCCCCCGAAAACGTCTATCCAGTCCTTCTTTTAGTGACAAACGCATTGTGTTCACATTAGAACAAGCCACTTGAACTTCTTCTTTGGTCAAATACCTCGAAAGAATCGTAAAGTTGGGAATGACTTCTGATATGCAGGAGTAGGAAGAGCTCATCTTTTTTGTGATTTCTTCAAAAGGTTGAAGTAAAGCAAGACATTCTTTAAGAAGATCCCATTGTCTCTCTGTCAAATTTTGAAAATTTATTGTGTTACTGTTGTCAGATATGTATAACGAAATCGCTCTCTTTTGCTCCAGTAACCTTTCAGCCATATAAAAAATGCTATTCCAGCGGGTGCTGACGTCTTGAATAAGTTTGTGCTTGGGTACATTGAGCTCAGTCTGTATCAGCAGCAATTTTTCTTGAGCCGGTTTGGAGTGATTGAAATGAGTCACTATACGACGGCCTGCCGCTATTGCTTCATTAACACTTTCCTGCGCTTCCAAAGCACCGTGAATTGCTCGTTGCAAAGTATGGATGAAGCACGTTTTTCCTTCAAAACGACTGTCATTTACAGCTTTCACAATATTACGGCCGTTATCTGTGACGATAACATTTATTTTGTTTGAGATGTTCCATGACTCGGCTATTTCTTCTAGGGCACACTGGATATTATGCGCTGTATGCTGCTCTGAAAACGATTTCATTTGCAGTACCCTATGTTGCAGTACAAAATTGTTGTCAAGCCAGTGAACAGTAAAACTTAAAAAACACTGCATATTATTGATGCACGTCCACATGTCGCTTGTAACTGAAATCGATTTAGCTGCGGATAGTTGGTCGAAAATCTTCTTTTTTAATAGTTCATACATTTCAACTATAACCGTTTCAGTAATGTATTTTCGGCTGGGCATCTGGTATTTTGGTTTTAATATGGCTACCAACCGATTAAATCCAGCATCTTCTACAACAGATGTAGGTTGATTATCCACACAGATCATTTCTGCTATGGCTCTGTGAATTTGTTTAGCCCTTAGGTCATCTATTTTCCACTTACTTTCAAATGAGCCCTCAATGGTCGCTTGACGTAATGATGACTCCACCACTGCGGGTATCTCCTCGGTAGTGTTCGACGTTGAAGCTCTTATTGAAGGTAGGATCGGATTTGGCGAATGAACGGGATGTTGTAATTGTGCATATTCTCGATTATGCTTCACGCGAAGGTGGTTGTTCAGTGCAGAAGTAGACGCTGAACGTCCACTACCACCACGAGATATCAGCGAATCACATAAGATACATTTCACTTTATTTAGTTGGTCAGTTTCTGTATAAAATGTCCAAACACTTGATTTTTTCCTTGCACTCATTTTTGCAATAAGTCAGTAACAAAACTTATCACTAAAACCTCGTCAATCCACTTATAACAATTATTTTTGTTCAATGTAAACAATCGCACGCGACACGCCGATGACGTATTTGCTAATGATCGGCCGGCTTCGGGCCACGCGGTGGGAGCGCGGTGTGGGGGTGGGGTACATCTAGCAATAATATTGAAGTAAATGCGTAAACAAGTCACGACGTGTCGCTCTCGAGAAAGCGCTAGAAATTGAACCGAAGTTCGGCCGAAGTTCGGCCGAACTTTTCATTTTAACCGAATGTTCGGCCGAAGTTCGGATTCGGTTCAAACCACATTCGGCCCATCTCTAGTATTTTTCCATTTTTCCCACTTAGTCTATTTGGATGTTGTTCTAATTTATTTTGTAGGTATTCGAACTAAAAATTTTTTTTTTTTTTTACAAAAAAGAAAACACTACACCGTGTAAAATAACTTTAATTACGGAAGTCGGTGGCAAAATACGAAAATACAAAATCAAATACACTGACTTCCCAACATAAAGTTATTTTTCACTTGTTAGTTGTAGTTTTCGAAACAAAGCGCAATAAGATTTCTCAAAACGTTAAAGCAAATGTCTCCTCAAAATATTCGTGACAGTTTTGCGATATGAGTTACATTTCGAACGTTTGGTAGTCGTATTTGGCAATCACACGCCATTTTACTAGATCCAGCTTTTTCCAACGCATAATTAAGACGATGTTAAAATAATGTATTGTATGGTTTCAGCGGAACGTCATGCGGCGCGTCAGAATGCGCGGATGATGAACAAATAGCGCTCGCGTTACAAGCACAGGAGCTAGCGGCAAGGCAACACGCGCGCGGGAAGTTCAAGTATGTAAATCAACTTACACTACCACTACTACACTAAACACACACTACACACATACACAAACACCCCCACACACAACGCAACACAGCACTACACTGTACTACACTCGGGTGTCGGTGGTTTTATACAATTTTATTACATTCAGGTCCGTGACGAACGTGAATACGTAAAAAAATCAACTATTGATGTTATAGTCAACCAATCTCAAGAGCTTTAGACAGCTGCAGCCGGATTCTTTGTTAATATAAGAATCGGCTGCAGTTATACTGATTAGAGACTTTTAGGCCACGAGATCGCGCCCACGGGTCCACCGCTGGTAAAGGTATGACTCCACTGATGCGGAGCTGGGCGGAGCGGAGCCGTGCAGGAATCGACAAATCACAATGGTTGAAATCATATATAAGAAAGAAGGAGATGTGCCCAGTATGTTAAAATGTATCGGAACCCTGTGTCACCACTTTTTCCCTTTGTCACTTTCATGATTTTAAAGACAAATACGGTAAAATACTTGTATTTACATATGGAAAGTGATTCTATGATTTACATGGCTTCGGTTTTTACAAGAAACCACTGAACAACACGGCATTCTTATAAATTGCCACGGTCACAGTCAAAAGCGCACTACTTCGCGGAGACGGAATTTGTACTATGAATGGCTCATACTGAGCCTGTCGCCCGGACACAGATTCGCCCGCTTGCCACTTCTCCTGTTTTTTATATTTCTATGGTTGAACCTTAATACTTAGGCTCATCTGCACCAGAAGTCACTAAATACTGGGTGATTTTTTAATGACCGGCCAAATTTTCACAGGGTGTTCTACCCATGAATATGAACAACTTTCACTATGGGACCAACTTTGAAATCACGAAAAAAAAACCAGCGGTTTCCTACAAAAGTTCAATACCTACTCGATCAAAATGTATGAAACAGCTGATATTTTTTTTGCGATTTCAAAGTTGGTCCCATAGTGAAAGTTGTTCATATTCATGGGTAGAAAATTTGGTAGGTCATTAAAAAATCACCCTGTATATTTAGCGCTAAACATACTTAATGATTAAAAACATTTCAAGGTTACAGAATTAAGAGAAGGAAGCCATATTCACTAACACCCAAAATTATTTCAAACCTTCCAGATCAAGTGAAGACCTAATCCACCGCCTGTTCGTCTGCATCGCCGGTGTAGCAGACCAGCTACAGACGAACTTCGCAGCAGATCTCCGAAACATTCTGAAGTCCGTATTCCTTATGAATCAGTCGCCCGACCCACCGGAACCAGAGGAAGATAAACCGCCTGCGATCGAGTATGAGGTGACTGAGGATCAGGTTATACAGAACGGTAAGTTGTGATGAGAACATAAGGCGCGGACTGACTACGATATTAAACGGCACACAACCGCGTAATCTATTGTCACCATTGGCTGGCTTGAAATAAGGTTGAAAATTGAAAATAATATTTGTAACGCATCAAAATCCGATGCGTAGTTTTAAAGATCTTAGCATAGTCATAGGGACAGACAGACAGCGGGAAGCGACTTTGTTTTATACTATGTAGTGATAGTGATAAATTAAATAATTGTCCGGTTAAAATTTAAAAAAAAAATGCAAATTCTTAAAAAAAAGAATGTCGTTATCGCTGAAAATACAGAGATGTTCGACGCCAAAGTTTATTTATGTGGAGCAACTTCCAAATTTTTTATTGGGAATATCAAACTAGTTTCTACTATTTTATTCGGTTAAAATTTTTCTTTTTACCCTTCTCTGTTCACAGTATTTTTTGCGTCGTTTCATTGCGTTACGTCATATTTGACAATCCAAGAAACCAATTTTTGTGAATATTGAGCTAAAACTGCGCCTTAAGAGGAAACGTGGGTGCTCTTTTCTCCATACAAACAGATACAAACGCTCTCGCCTGTTTTCTTTTTGGTTAATGACCATAAAGCAATGTTTTTTTACAGAAATATAAATAAGAGCTACTTGTATGCCCCTATGTTTTCCTTTTTGATGATATATTATTTTTATCAAAATTGCCTATTCAGACCGTTGTGAACAGACGCCTAATTTGACAACTACTAACGAAAAAAGAAAAACATAGGGGCATAGTATATATCCTTCTTATTCAGTTTATGAAATATCTTTTAAATTGGTCCAATATTGGAGGAGTAAATAGGCGAGAGCCAAACCTCGAAATGTGACTTTTTACATAGGCTATTTAGTCGGATCTGCAGTTGTCCTTATCGCACGAATGCGAGGGCGGAGCGCTCGCGGAGCGACAGCAACACCTTCTTAAAATATGTACCTAATTTTCAAAAGTCTAGTCGCCCCCATTTCCTCTTAAGAGCATAATTAGGCACCGGACAGTACACACGGCTACGTATCAAGCTATACATTTCCAGTATAAGCTGATCTCGTATTGTACAGGATTTCCCTATAGTGAGAGGTCAGCGTATAATGGAAATGTTTAGCCGTGTGTATACGAGAGCCGACGGCGACGTAGCGCGCAGATTCTTGAAAAAGCTATCTACGTATCTATCTGCAGAATACATCTCCGCAAAGACATCGGAGTCGTGTGTAGATTGCAGAATTGCTGCTCGACGACGCGTTCCGTTGCGTACTCATTTAAATGTGTAGGAAATAAGTTCTAAATCTAGCAAAACTACGCAGATGTGACAGTAAAAAAAAAAAAAAAAAAAAAAAAAATACTTTCTCAACTAACATACTTCAAATAACTAGGGCCTTGTTGACTCCAAAAAAAGAACATCGAATTTTTTTTTCGTTTTTATACAGGGTGCAAGTGTAAACAGTGGCAATCTTTTAAGGGGTCATTGTACCCATCATTATGACCAACTTTTATTATGAGACCAAACCTGAAATCGCGAAAAAAAATCAGCTGTTCACTACATTTATGTTCACATAATTCGTCAAAATGTAGGGAACAGCTGTTTTATTTCGCTATTTCAGGATTGGTCCCATAGTAAAAGTTGTTCATAATGATGAGTACTATGACACCTTAAAAGGTTGCCACTGTTTACACTTACACCCTGTATATCGACACCCATCACATCTGCGGAGTTTTGCTTGTATTTAGCTGTCATCTCAGTTTAGTCGATCCCCTTCTTGCGGGTTTGACCATTAAAGAAAGAAAGAAAGAAAGAAAATACGTTTATTTGCGGTACACATGACGCAATGAACAACAAAATAAAATAAATTTATAGAAAACAAGTTGTGGGAAAATATGCGTCACATCTACGCAAAACGGCCATCGCTCAGCATAATGCCCTTTATCCCTTACGGGTGCGGTACGGGGGAAATTTTTAAACGGTTTAAAGAAGTTGTTCTCGGCCGTTCGTGTTTATGCATACTATGAGATGAACGCATTCAAACCTCCAAGAATAAATGATGATCCTCAAAATCGATGTAACGTTTCCAGGCAGCTCATTCGACAGCGTGTATTCGGCAGAAGAAGTGTACGCGGACAGTACTTCGGACTCCACATCAGACGGGTCCACGCGACTGGCGAGACGCAACACAGTGAACGCGCGCGACCAGCCGGTTGCGACTGAAGCGCGTCGCAAGTCGCACGACGCGCCCGGCAACTTGCAGGCGTCCGTGTCCACCGGGGACCTCACCTATAGGTATGTTGCATTATGCCTAGATGTTGAAAGAATAAAATTAATAAATAAATATTTTTTTAAAATAAAATAATTTAATTAGCACTTTTTAACGTCAAAAGTTACAAAGAGTCCCTAAAATGCTTACTCTCCAACTACTTTATAGCCTGTTCCAAAAGTATATGATGAAATTGTAAACAAACCCTTTTCATGTTAAATTCTTACGAAATCACTTGCTAAAGGGTATTAGTAACACATTCATCTTTATTCTAAATAAAGATGAATGTCTTACTAATTCCTTTTTGGTTTCAAGGTTTCAACTTTTTATCTCACCACTTTTTCCAACAATTATTGTTTGAATAATATTTTTAAATTGTAATAAAAAATTACTGACGAAAATTGAAAATTGAACCTCAATTGTCAATTGAAAAACTTAAAAGCATCCAGGGTATAAGCTATCTACATACCAAATAAGTAGTTTATCAGCCATCTCGTTACCATAACACAAGCATTAGGTTGCTTAGCTTGGGACTAGATGGCGTTGTGTGAAATGTCCAAGGATATTTATTTATTTATTTAAATTTCATCCTAATCGGTCGAGCAGTTTGAGCGTGAAGAAGTAACAAACATACAAACACACACACTCACAAACTTTCGCCTTTATAATATTACTGTGATTACAGGAAAAATAAAACGATGTCTCTAAATAGCACACTTTTTCAGAAATCGGAACGGAACCCTCGGTGCGCGAGTCCGACTCGCTCTTGAACGGTTTTTTTTATGTCCGTGCGAACGGCTAACCCTTATTATTATAATATTTGCAGCGGTTCAGAACGTGCGCTGGCCCCGGAGCGTGCGCCGGAGTGGGTGCCGGACATCGCGGCGCCCGCCTGCATGCGCTGCGCCGCGCACTTCACGGCCTTCCGCCGCAGGCACCACTGTCGCAACTGTGGTCAGTATACACACCCTGTTTATTAGTGAAATAATGTTACCATCAGCACAAAACAATCAGACAAAAGGGATGATGCCAGGTTCAAAAAAAACATTTAGTCCGTCAATCAAACACTAAAGGTGAAGCCAGACGAGCGTAATTTTTTGAGTTGTGAGTCGCGTAATTTCTACTACATTCCGTTTTATACAAAAATCCTGATTCGTTCACACGGCGACGCAAAATGAGTTGTCTGCCGACTCACAACTTACGTACTCGGAAATTAAGCGACTCACAACTCAAAAAATTACGCTCATCTGGCTGCACCCTTAACTCTTTTTAACCCCTCAAGTGTCTGAGTTTGGCTAATTTTAGACCCAAAACCCCAGCGAGTGGGGAGGGTTGGGGGTTAGCTGCGAACCCCATAGGTTCACAAGTACTGATGATGATATGTTTTCCATTGGATGATGTTTTTTTACATTTATATATATGTGATATAAGCTTATATACCTATTATGTAAAGTTTTGTCCTTTAGCACACTGGGTGCATTTCACACGTGGGGGGAGGGGGGGTTAGCTACGAACTCCATAGGTTCACAACAGCTAATGATCATGATTGGTTTTCCATCGGATGATGTTTTTTTTACATTTATATACAACGTGTAACGTTAAATGCGCAAAACCTCTTAAGGGGTCATTGTACTCATCATTATGAACAACTTTTACTATGGGAGCAAACCTGAAATCGCAAAAAAAAAATCAGCTGTTCAGTACATTTATGTTCGCATAATTCGTCAAAATGTACTGAACAGCTGATTTTTTTTTCGCGATTTCAGGTTTGGTCCCATAGTAAAAGTTGTTCATAATGATGAGTACAATGACGCCTTAAGAGGTTTTGCGCATTTAACGTTACACGTTGTATATGTGATATAAGCTTATATACCTAACAAAAAAAAGGTTTTTCTTATGCACACATGGGGTGCATTCGACACTTGAGGGGTTAAACGTCGATTGCACACCCAGTGTGTTCAGATAACAATAAAAAATCTATTGTGTCGGCTAGCCCGCGAAATTAAAATTTTCTTGCGTTTTATTATGCAATTTGCACGTCTGTGTCAGGTTGTTGTTCTGCACGAAATGTAACTTAGAGAGTTGTGTTGATGATTTTTATTGTTAAAACTATGCAAATACTTACATATATTATGTTTTTTTCGCGTAAGTATCATATTTTGATCGACCTGACACGGACCTGCAAATTGCAAAAAACGCAAAAAAAAAACAAAAATATTAGACAAGTATTTTTTGCTTTATCATATTAATAAAAAATATATAGATAAAACGCATTAAAGTTGGAGAGTGGGGGCTCGCTACGTCACAACTATAACAAACTACATATAAAATCTGGCAAGGAGTGACGTCATGCCATTTTTTTTCGTGATTTAGGTTAGGTACCATAATAAAAGTTGTTCATAATGATGAGTACAATGACCCCTTAAGAGATTGTGCGTTATTAAGTTACACCTTGTATGTCGGCGAGACACAACTTTTTAATTGTTTCTGTAATTACGTTGTGGTTAATTTTAGCTGACTAAATATTGGTGCTGTAGTACTCCTCTGCCTACCACTCTGAAAAATACAAGCGTAATATTATTATAAATATACATAATAGCCTCATTTACCTCTGACAACCAGTCTTACCAAGGGGTATCGTATTAGCCAGTAACTGGGTTGTGGAGGTCAGATAGGCAGTCGCTCCATGTAGAATACTGGTATTCAGCTGCATCCGGTTTGACTGGCAGCCGACCCCAACATACTTGGAAAAAAGGCTAGACACGAGAAAAAGAGTAAGTAATTAAAAAACGAACCTAACTAACAACAAACATTTACCTTCCAGGCAAAGTATTCTGTGCATCATGCAGCTCAAACTCAATCCCACTGCCGCGCTACGGACAACTCAAGCCCGTTCGTGTTTGTGACGAGTGCTTCCGCTCTATCGCCAACCACTGTCGCCGACCACAGACCTCGCAACAACTCCGGTGAAACTTTGTACTGTACTCGCTTACCCTGCATAAAGTTACCTGTGGGTGTCATTAACGAGTAGAAACGTCAATGAATGTGTTTGATGAGGATCCAGATATTGAATTGATTTTACAAAAGGAGCTCAGTGAACCATTTTGATTGGATAAGGATCAGAGATCATTTGGAAGGCATACGAGGGGCCGAAGCCAACTCGCAGAGGCCCCTTAGACAATTTTAAATTATGAGGCGGCACCAACCGACAATTATTGTGAGGAGTGGAGAGGTATCCCACGGCTATCAGGACAATCCCGGAAATACGGTCAAGATAACTACCAGCATCTTACTGGGATACTTCCTTCCTCCGAGCACGTTTGCTCTTGCGAATCTCCACTCAAACCGGCCAATAAAGGCAAGAAAGAGGTGGGAGCTCTGTTCCTCGTCAGTGTTCACTCCAGCCGGCCAATAAAGGCAAGCGAGAGGTGAGGAACAAGACTTCTCCCGGGAGATAGGGTCCGTGGGGTCGCTACTGCCCAACAGCTTGCCACTTGCTGCCCTGCGGGTTTCTGTATTATTATTAATTCCTCGCGGATGCTCCAGCACTTTTTAAATATCACTGAATAAGTAACTGTATCAATATTGAAGTGAGAAACATAATGTCAATCTCATTCAAATTGAGGTTTATACTTTTTAAGGGTCACAGTAAGTAACTTTGTTTATGGTAGCTGGTGTTGGAGTAAGACAGCATTATCAAAAACGATGCTTTACTTATGATTTGAGCCAGAAAAGGCCGGATTCAAGACAGATAAATAAAATTGTAGGTTTTTTTTTTAAAAAAATGCCTGGTTTTTGAAAACCTATTCAATATAATCTGTTGTTAAATAAGACTGGCTGGTATTATTTGACTTGAGATTTGTTATTTAATGGCTTTTCAGAAACCGGTAGTTCGAAAGGCAAGTTCTATGTTCTGTCTCGCTCCCACTTTTTCATAGCTGTGCATCCAGCGAGTCTACGAACATACTATAGTATCACAAGTTGTTATCACAATAGTTATCTGGTGTTATCTTCATGAAACATGGCAAGTCTGTATATAGTCGATACGGGGTATTACGTCAGACCGCGTAAGGGGGCGTTTCAGCTGAAGTGGAGACGAGCCAAGCGGAGACGTTCAGGAATCAATCTATCTACTATTAAGTTTTAAATTGCTATTAATTTGTGGACAATTGGTTTTGTTGATGTTTGCATGTTATTTATGATTTTTTAAAATCTAAATGACATTTTCTGATTTTATGTTTAACTAGCACTTCCCGCGCGGCTTCGCCCGCGTGGATATCGGAAAATATCCCACGGGAACATGCTACCGGGAAATCCTTCCTTATTCCTTGTCTACATTATAAAGGGAACCACTGTGCAAAATTTCAGCTTTCTAGGTTCAAGGGTTTGGGCTGGGCGTTGATGAGTCAGTCAGTCAGGACTTCTCTTTTTATTTATATAGATTTAATGTATTCTCTTGTTATTTATATATATTTATTATTTCAAAAAATTGTCAAAATCAAACTGTATAACATACAAAGAAAAAATGACAAATCTACGGATGCATTGAAGTAGTTCATCAAAGGGGCAATTCCCATATTTTTGACAACGTTTGCTAATGCTATCATTCATTTTTATTTATTTTATTTGTGCATCTTAATTCTTCTATTCATCTAATCTATCTAATCTTATATATCATGCTGGAATATATTCGAACGCAATGTGAATTGTTACTGAATAAAGAAATTGAAATTGGATCACAATGGTTGAAATCCACATCGCGTCTTTTGCCTCGTCTCTGCCCCCGCTTCGCTCCGCTCCACTTCAGTAAAAACCGCTCTATGTGTTCTTAGTATTTTATTTTCCGGGATGCACATTCTTCCATTAAGTCAGCGTTCCCACGAGCGTAATAAAATCGCGGCGGGATTTTATCGCGCACTGGATTTTCAACTCTCTGCTTAGTGCCGGGAGTTGAAAATCCAACAGTGTGTTTTTCGTCGCGCTGGGATGCACTCTGTTTTTGTTAGGTTGGATTCTCAACGCTCGGCTCAACAACGAGAGTTGAAAATCCAGTGCGCGATAAAATCCCGCCGCGATTTTATTACGCTCGTGGGAACGGGGGTTAAGTCGTCCACTATAAAAATAAAGTTAACACCAGATACTTCTACAGGATGAAATTGAATTCATGGGCATTCTCTTGAGGGATCATTGTACTCATCATTATTAACTTTTACTATTGAAACACAGGTTTGTTTCCATTGTAAAAGTTGTTAATAATGATAAGTAAACCTGCAATTGTGAAAAAAAAATCTTCTGTTCCCTACATTTTGACGAGTCATGCGAACATAAATGTAGGGAACATCTGATTTTTTTTTCGTGATTTCAGGTTTAGTCCCATAGTAAAAGTTGTTCATAATGTTGAGTACAATGACGCCTTAAAAGGATGCCCATGAATTCAATTTCATCCTATATATTCTTACTTTTAATGGTGAATTTCCTCGTCTGATTTGTTTTATACTTATAGCAATTTATTTATCAGACAAAATGTGTTGTTGTGTTCGAAATATACTAAGCCATTAACATTCTCCCTCTATATAAAATGTTTCGTCCAATTAGGTGTATTTTTATAAAAAAAACCCGTGTTATACTTGAAACGGTATTTTTAAAATACACTTTATAACTTTCGTACAAGGTTTATATTTGAATAAAAGTTAGCCTGAATACTCTTTTGTTTATTATCTTGTAATAACAGTACCGATATTTTGCCAAGTAAACCGTTTTTTTTAACTGTTTTTTTTTATATAAACATAATATAAAATGGCTCTGAATTCAAATATACACTGTGTACATACCCCAAACTTGTTGATAGCGGAGTTATATAAAAATAAAAATATGTATGGTTTGTTTCATATTGACTGATATAAATTTTCGTGTAAGGAATTCCCATATTTTGTTAGGTAGCTCTCTAAATATTAATGTTGTTGCTACATGTTTTATTATAACATGCTGGAATGCTTGCAGACGCCATTATGAATAAAAATACTGGCTTTTTTATCTGTGTCGGTAGGAAGTAATATTATGTCATCGAAGAATCTGTCTTCCATTTGCAGAGTATAAGTGCACATGTACACTACAGACATACAAATGTAGTGTGTCTATGAGTTTAAGTAAATGTTCGCCTTTTACAAAAGGAGCTCAGGGGGCTTAATATGAGCTCTTATAGCAGGGCAGAAGTGGATCGTTTCCAGTGAGAGAGAGTGACGGAGCTATATACGACCTATAGCACCGTCCCTCTCTCTCATTGGAAACGTTCAACTTCTGCGCTGCTATAAGAGCTCATAGTAAGCAGTTTCCAACTAACTGTACTTGCACGAGTACTTTTTAAATTACACTGTTTAGGTAACTGTATCAATATTGACTTTAAGTATAAAATTCGACGCAGACATCAACCGTTTTATTACAAAACAAGGTTCATCTTCAGGCCCAGGTTTAAACCATAGACCCTTTTTTGAATTTCGAACTTTATTCCGACACATTAAGATGTAAAACTGACAACTCAGTACAGGACTAAGTTGTCAGTTTTGTGTAAAGAACTGCATTTCTATCACAGCTAGGTTCTTATTACAAAAACTGGCTCGATGGTTTAAACCATGACAGAAGTAAAACCTCGTTTTGTAATAAGGCCGCAAGGGTTTATCGAACATGATGTCTGCGTCGAATTTTATACTTTAATTTAATATGGATACAGTTCAGTGATATTTAAAAAGTTCTCGAGCATCCGCGAGGATTTTTCCGTTTGATGGAGTCTGTCCCTAATTGTACCTTAATTGTCTGTTACAGTACTCGCAAAACTTTATCAGCCCTCTGAACTTAGGCCCGAGTACGAAACCGCGCATGGTACAGTTGAGTGCACAATCATTATTGTAAGATATGATTTATTTTTATTTTTATTACAGTAGGTACCTAATGCAAATAAAGCATTGATTTGTTCATCACAAAAATATTAGCTTAATATACTATGCAGCCACTCGCGTGCAACTTCTGAGAGCCCATAAGGTTTTGTGCATACTGTACCACCACGTTGCATCAATATTTCTGAGTTTTAAAAATCATTGTCTTCCTAATTCCTCATACTTTTTAAGAAACTTGACCATCACAATCCGCCTCGTCCATGATATTATTTTAATTGTTGAATAAACATGGCATTTTTATGAATAATATTAAATAATTGTAGCATTACAATAAAGTTATTGGCTTCTGCAAGCAAAACTTCGACGCCCCAAAATAAATAATGGAAATTTTTTCGTTTATAGATTAGTTAGGGACATTCGAAAATATATTTTTATTAAGAATACTATTGTCTGATTGAATTTTTAGGTCATTATTTTATTGACTATGGCGTAGTGTTGCGACAGAAATGTAGTCTATGACAGTGACAATTCGCTGCCTCGTCTATGCCACATCTCTGTCACCACTCTACGGTTTACGATCTTAATATTAATCTACGACTTTAAATAAAAAATAAAACTTTAAAAAGATTCCATAATTTTTATATCCAACACTTTAGATTTTTAAGCATTCTTTTAATGTTAAGGTATAACGTTGAATGTTTGTAAATTTTGTAAAGGTAATGAGTGTACCCACATACCCATAGATTTTGTATATTGCAAATGGTGAATTATGATAGCTATTTTCAAAAAATGTTATAAGTGATAGTTATATGATATTTTAACGTGTAAATAAATTTCGTTACTAGCTATCAATCGTTTAATTTTTTCACTATCATGCTCCTGCCCGAAGAACCATTGTGAACTAGCATCAAAGTAATACATACAGTTATGTGATAAAAGGGAAATTGTTAACTGATCGTCTAAAGACCTTTTTGTGCTTCTAATGTCGCACACTTTTTTTAAAATAATTGAGCATCTTTGTAAGTTTCTGGCAATTCTGGCCTTTATTCACAGTTGCTCGGGTAACTACGCTAGGCTACCCCAACCAAAAAATGGTTAGGTTATAACTGGGACCATCCATGCGAAAGCCGAGATGCTGACTAGGGCCAGCTAGGGCACTCTGACCAAACGGGAGTATAGTTAAGTTAGAACTGTGACTCCAAAATAGGCATTATTTGAGGTTCACAAAAAGAGGCGCAATCATTATTTAAGAGTGTTCAATAATATTCTTAGGAAAGTGAAATGGGAATTATTAGATTTATTAGATTATGTTCAGTTACCTAAATATATTTTTGAGATAAAATATAATTCGAGAGACGTCATTTACACGGTGACCAATAAACGACTATGTGCTATTGAGATTATAATGTAGATAATAATATATCAGATAAAGAGGAGATAATAGAGTGGTAACAACTCCAGTAAATAATAAGCCATAGTAAACGATAGTCGACCGCATCATGCCGATAGTTATTCACAAAACTGATGTCAGTCCCCCAGCCCGAACAACTTTGATGGTAGTGAAAATACTTGGCCTTGAAGTAGAAACTCGAGAAGTGAACCTACCTAGTAGAGACCAGTACAAGCCTGATTATTTGGAGAAGAATCCGCTACACTCCGTACCGCTGTTAGAAGACGACGGCTTGGTCTTATCAGACAGCCATGCCATCACCATGTATCTAGCATCAAAATATGGAGAAGCACAACAGACTTTGTACCCTAAGGATGTGACTGCAAGAGCGATAATTGATCAACGCTTATTTTTCGATTCATCAATACTTTTTCCGAGATTAAGGTCTGTTATTTACAGTGTAGTAAAATTTAGAGCGCCAGGACCTACGAATGAGCAAGTTGCTGATATTATAGAATGCTACGATGTAGCCCAGAAGTATCTAGAAAAGGAGTATATAGCTGGTCATGTATTGACCCTAGCAGATGTGTCGTGTGTGGCAACGCTGTCTTCTTTAGACTGTATTATTCCCATCGATAAGAAATATGTGAAGCTTCATAAGTGGTGGGTTCGACTCAAGAGACAAAGTTGGTACCAGGAGGTCAACGAACCCGGCCTGAAAATATTTGATCGTTTCATCAAACAGTTATTGAGTTAGAGTTCCATTTACAGTGTGTCTAGTGAAAGTGTTTGTATTTCAATAAAAGTCAGTAAATACTGATGTTAATCAATGAACGATCTGATTCTGATGTTATAAACAGTGCCTATTTAAGTATATTTTATCAGTATTTTGTCATTTGCTGGTATTAAGTACTTTGTGAATAGTACATATTAGTGGATTTTTGGTTCCAACCAATTTGTTTTTATCCATATGTACCTACTTACTATCTGTAATATATTGTGTATTGAAAACGTTAGCCTAGGTACCGTTACCTTAGATTTATATTTTAGCATTCGTAGGATGCCTCCAACTACAAACTGCCTTTTATTTACTGAACATATTTTGGTCTTGTTTGGGATTGGACTAAAGAGTATTTCTCGATATTTGGGGGCCCCCAAGGACCGGGGTCTGGGGCGGACGGCCCTTGTCAACTCCCTTAGTCCGCCCGTAGTTGTGTGCACAGAGCATGGATGTGTGTGTCAAAAAAATCATGAGTAGGTAGGTTACATAAAGCAGATTGACTTTTATTTATACTTCTGCCTACCACACCCCAACCACTATTTATACAGGGTGACTTTGAAAACATGCGACAAAATTTAAGGGGGTGTTCTACGCATCAATATGAACAACTTTTACTAAGGGACCAACATCGAATTCGCAAAAAAAAAATTACCTTCCCATATTATACTTAAAGGTATTGGACCCTTTTGTAAAAGAAGGTCGGATTTTTTTTTGTGAATTCGATGTTGATCCCTTAGTAAAAGTTGTTCATATTGATGCGTAGTAAAAGTTGTTCATATTGATGCGTAGAACACCCCCTTAAATTTTGTCGCATGTTTTCAAAGTCACCCTGTATAAAATACTTTTGCTTAACTTTGTATTATTGGGACACAGTGATATCTGATGGCCAATTCTCGTACGTAAAAACGTTCACAATCTCATGCCAGCATCAATCAAATGTCAAAAATGTAGGTAAACGCTATACAATTTTTGACAGATTGAGACTGAGATGAGATTGCGAACAATGTTAAAAATACGAGAATTGCCCCTCTGATAGCTTTATCATTAGATACCTACTTATATATATAAGGGATTTGTCACCCCAACACGTCACCAAAGTAACAAATAAAAAATATTAAATATGTTGGAATAATTATGTAATCACTTCATTCATTGGTTGACTGCACTGTTAAATTGAGTGTAGAAATATTTCTTCAATAAACTTTTATGTGACTGCTGGAATTATTGGAAAAAATCATGCTGTTTAAATGTTTTATTTACTTCGTCATTTGTGTAGTTAGCTCTAAAGGTAAATATTATTTGAATGTATGAATTAGAACATATTTAACAACATTTTAATTTTAACATAACATTAACCCGTGTCCGCGAGCTATACACCAAGCGACACGCGGCTTGCGACAGCGACTGCGGAGAAAAGAAATGCCACGAGGCACCGACACGAAACTTGCGGAGCGACGCGACGTACAGAAGCAGCACCCTCTGATTGCGTTGTCAAATCAATCTGCCTAGCCTTTTCCGAACTATGTTGGGGTCGGCTTCCAGTCTTACCGGATACAGCTGAATACCAGCATTTTACATAACTTAACGTGCTTTCCGAGGCACGGAGGAGTCTCGGTATGTAAAGATGGTCACCTATCCACGGACCAACCCCGGCAAGCGTTGCGTAACCTGATGGATCGACCCCATGCGGCTATTATTACTTAGCCACGAGCTCCTTTGCTTTCAATTGCGTGACACACTATCAATCGGATTCTGAATAATTTTAATGGAAATTGCTAATCCATTGCTTCTTATGTTCGAAAAAACTATCAGCTCAACAACGTAAATAACGCAATGAATGTTGTTGAACTGTCAAAATTAAATCGATTGATCGATTCCGATTGATAGTGTGTTTCGTAATTGCCCCGCAGGCCACAGGTGACGTGCGGAACTGCGGATCTTGGCCATGATGGAAGATCAAAGAAAATTAAGTGTTAATAGGTACCTACAATTTGGTAAACCAATATCTTAGCAGCTGGAACCGCGTTGAATGATATGCAATTGGAGACGCCTATGTCCAGCAGTGGACTGTCAAAGGCTGATGATGAAACCGCTTAGATTATAAGAAACCAATAGCTTGGGCTAAGTTTAAGTAGGTACCTACTGTGAGGACCCGTACCTCTCAGGCCCTCACAGGTGGTTTGTAACTACTTTAAAATCAAAAAAACTTTAAGTACAAAAAAAAAAAATAACCGACTCCCAAAACACTACACAGTGAAAAATAACTTTAATTTCGGAAGACGGTGTCTTTAGTTTTTTTATTTAGTTTCGGTTTTTTTTTGCCACCGACTTCCGAAATAAAACTTATTTTTCACTTTGTAGGTTTTTTTGGGAGTCGGTTATTTTTTTGGTAAAAGTTTTTATTTTTCAAAGAATACCACTCTGCAAAATAAATTAGAGCATCATCCACAGACTAAATGTTAAAAATACGTATTAAATTATTTAAGCTAACTCAAAAGCCACTCATCAGAACTTGAAGACATTTATATGCGACCATCTCAAAAAAAAAAACAAAAACAAAAACTCAATTAATAAAAACTTTGCAAAAAGGCAAATACATCGCGCGAAGTGATGTCAGAAGTTTGGTAGGCGTAGTTTTATGTTGACGGAGATAACAGGCTACGGAATCTGCCTTCTGACAATCAAGGCCACACATCACATACCTACCTAGTACAAAGTTGCGCAATTACAAGCGGCATAAAGTTACCATTAAATCATTTATAGCCAGAGTGCTCCTCATGACAATTCCAATAAGCCCAAACAATCGTTTTATTACCGAGTCCCGATGCCTACCCTCCGGCTTCTTTATCAGATCGGTTCGATGGTACCATTTTCATCAAAACCATTTATTTAAAGCTTCGCCATAGTCGCTTAACTATCTTAAACGAGATCTCTTAACGCCACCCGTCCGTGGTTATCTGTGGTCTTCTTCATCAGTTGCACTTCACCAGATGATACTTTCTGAATGCAAACGCTTGATTTGTTGATGACAATACCAAAAACGCTATATGTATGCCTATAATATTTGAGGAGTTCCCTCGATTCCTCATGGATCCCACCATCAGAACTGGATTTTGATAAAACTGAGACCAATCTGGAAGTGTATCCTTTCAAATAAAAAAAGAATTTTCCGAATCGGTTAATAAATGACGGAGTACTGAGTTAAGAGCGTTAACGCCGACCGGCATTTCATACAAACTTTGAAGTCCTTGTTTTTCAAAATGAATGAACCGATTTTAATGAAACTTCATACGTATAAGCAGGATACATAGGTCTAAAAAGTTAGTTAAGAACATTTTTGAAAAATAGTGTTACAGCTAAATGCATCCGATTTTAAATATTCCATAGAAACAGAGATTTCCAATTATCTTCTTTTAAATTAGACATTTTGAAAATGTTCTTAACTAACTTTTGACTAACCTATGTATCTTGCTTATACGTATGAAGTTTCATTAAACTCGGTTCATTAATTTCGAAGAAAAATGACTTGAAAATTTGTATGAAATGCTGTAGGCGTTAACGCTCTTAACAAACATTAAAAAAAAATAACTGAATTGAGACCTCCTCCTTTTTTTGAAGTCGGTTAAAAAGTGAGACGGGAGAAGGGCTATAGGCCGCTATTTATTATACCTACTCAGTTTCAGACTTAAAGTAGAAACACACTCCCCACGCGAAGCCCTAGTCGAAATCTGACTCTTACCCATTGACTTTTTATATCAATGATGTTACCATTGAACCAAAGCAAGCTTCGCCTTTTTACCCGACTGCGGCGAAGCCCAAAAGGATGGTTATTATGTATGTATGTCCGTTTCTTTGTTCCGTCGTAACTCCTAAACGAATGAACGGATTTGTTTCAATAGTAATTCGATGTTTGAATGATTGAATGTCTGCCAGTAACATGTGCTAATGTTGCCTAAAGTACTTACCTACCTAGTTAGTTCTGTTATGTACCATCAGCTATAGCATATTCTACCATTCCATGTAGATTGGCGACTTGTGTCCATATCAGCCCCATTTTTAACAAATCATATTTTTACACACGTACCTACAGTTTGTCTCTGTGATCGAAGAATAACAAACGGAAAGATCGTTGAAAATGGAAAAAAATATATGGTAAGTTGGAAGTTGTAAGTAAATAGGTACTTTATTTTGTGATCACTTAAGTTTCGTTTAGCTGGTTTAGAAAGGTTAAGGCCAAGGATGTCTTCGTATACAGTATATAAGTAAGCAGGTAAGTATGTACAGACAACAGCACATCAGGTTGTGCTGGGCAGTCGAACTTCTCCAAATGATAAAAAACCTTTAAATGTTGACGGTTAAATTCAAAATCGAATGAGAAAATTTGAGAATTTGTAGTAGCTTGCCCTGTTGTTGTGTGTATACGTAAGGTGGTTCATTATTATTGTAAAAGAACGCCTCTCGCCACCTAACGTAAAAGTTTGGCGAGTTTAGAATTAAGATCCGAAACACCGCTGTAAGTATTTTTTTTTTAAATTGCATTGTTTGGGCATGTTTACAGCTTACGTACTCTTTCAGAAATTGAATTTGTTTTTAATCCTACTAGATACCTAATTGCTAAAACGATTCATCATCAGAGATTTCTCAGTAGCAGCCCGGAGTCTGATTTGTCACGATTGATGGCAATGACGCGCCCCCATGGACATACATGGGTCTAAAACATAACCGGCGGATTGTGGGTGTAGATAGGTAGATAGATCCTACTATGTACAATGTACAACTCTGCCTAACCCTTTGAGAACAGGCGTGATGTTATGTTATCCGGTACCTATGCTGGTCTCATAGCTTTTAGAGTCTGACAGTTCCATAATTATTTATGCCCATAACTACCTCAATAAATTGGGATCGGCGCAACATGTCTTTTTCTTCCATACTTCTCTATTAGTCGTCATCTCGGTAGTCACCCCCTTTCTAGCCATTTTATCATTCACGCAGTTCATCTATCGTTTCTCTGGTCTTCCCCTTCTCTTACAGCCATCCACATTCATACTCAAAACTTTCCTCACGACATATTCCTCATTCCTCCGCATTTCATGCCCATACCATGACAACCGATTTCCACGAAACTTTTCAGTCACTGCGGTGTCGCTTTCAGACTTCCTCTCTCATCTTAGCTGCATGTAATTATCTACCTTTCATGGCCTTCATTCATCGCTTTTGTAGCCCTACATTCTGATCCATCAAGACTGCTGTCTAACCAATGTTTTAAACAGGTGTACCTCCTCAATTCGCCTTATTCTGAAAATCAACCAAATGCTTGGCTATGTGGTGGAGTTCTGGTTTCTAAGAAACATGTCCTAACGTCAGCAGCGTGTCTGACTGAGGTCAGCCACATCTATGTGATAGCCGGGTACAAAAAGTACGTCAGTGGTGAAAAAATTCAGGATGACAAGTGTACTTGGACGAGGAAACAAAAAATTGTCAAGATTATTATTCCAAAAGGTGAGCTCATCATTTATTTGCTACTCATTACAACTCCTCACCCCCAGCTTCACACGGGTGCAATGGCAACATAACAAAACATTGGACTGTGCTATTGCTATACATATATAAATTAAATTAGTGTATTAATGTATTAAACACACACCTGTGTGACCTGTTAACAACTTTCCGCGTGGTCCGACACGTACTTGGCCGGTTTTTTTTTTGTGGATAAATCATCAAATGATTTTTCCCGCTCTGGTTGGAGCGGAAAGGCGTTTCAGAGTTTTACTGACTAAAACCCACCCGTGTTCCTTCAGTTGCCTATGCCAGGGCCACGGTATCTCTTTCGAACAACCCGCGACCCCGGCGGCATCAGCCCTATCGGACCCCATCATTTGCTGACATCTCTTTGAGGCGAGCATGGAACACAATGCGCCGTCGACCCGGGCCTGGTCCTTACCGGACGGCGAGCTACCCACTACTCACCGTCCGCAAGTCCGCGCCTACGGTGGCCGTGAATCGGCTCTCGATTCCCGCCCAGGGACCTGTTAACACCTGATAGCCTCATTTCGTTCACAGTGTACAATCAAACAACATGGATGCAATATGACGTCGGCCTTGGGGTTGTAGAGAAACCATACAACTTCTCCGACTTCTCTTACCGTACAGTTTGCTCCTATGAACCGGAGGCTATTTCAATTAATTATAATGGAACAATGGAAAAACCTTATTCTCTTGTTGTAGCTCTTGGTTGGGGGTCAGCTAAAGCTCGTAAAGTAAGTTTTATTTTATTGGGCGGCAAAACTGCGGCCCATCTGACGGCCAATTTTCGTACTTAGAAATGTTCAAATTCTGATCGCTATCTGATCTCAGCGACAATCGATGCCAAAACATGTCAAAATCAATCAATCTGCCTTTTCCCAACTCTGTTTGGGGTCGGCTTCCAGTCTAACCGGATGCAGCTGAATTCCAGTATTTTATATGGAGTGTCTGTCTGATCTCCACAACACAGTTACTGGGTAACACGATACCCCTTGGTAAGACTAGTTGTCAGACTTTTGGACTTCTGACACGTAACAACTGTCAAATATCTACGAACGACAACCGGGATCAACAGCTTAACGTGCTTTTCGAGGTACGAAGGGTTCTCGATATGTAATGGATGTATCACGTACCGACCGCAGCAAGCGTAGCTTAACCTTCGATCGACCCGTACGGCTGTTATTGGTTAGCCACGAGCCCCTTCAAAAAACTCGTCTAAAATGTAGGTAGAAAATCTCTACCTATTGAATACTATAGATTATACGTTTATAAAATAGGTACGGGAATTGCCCCTTTGATTCTCTGCGATCTAAAATACATAGTATAAGGTGCTGAAATCGCACATGAATTCAAAGTCAGTTTGAATGTTTACAGCCAGGAATGGTTGCGGACTTAAATTCAAAATACCTAATGAAAGCGCAAGCAGTAATAACGAATACTTCATTTTGCCGAAAACAATTTCCAAAAAATGTTGAATATTTATTTTTGTGCACCCACGGGCTCAATGACGGTGTTAAATTTAAAGTTATAAAGAAAGAAAGAGGAATAATACTTAATTCATCAACTACCTCAAAGAACCAAAGAAAAAATATTTCACCAAGAACTTCCTCAACCGGAAAGCCGGGACGATATATTAAGGGAATGTGGAATAGCTGGAGATGTGGTGGCAAGGAAATTACTTCGAAAGACACACCCAACGAGGTTAGTAAAAAAAAAAATATAACTTACTTTTGCTTTGTATTTTTGCCCACTCGCATGGACTTCGGAAATAGTACATTATGATATAAGTGGGCGCTCGTATGTCATACGACGTTTTATAACATATTTGCGAGGAAATAAATAAAACTCGGACTTTCTTAAACGAATAAATCTTTAATCACTTGTTAAAGCAGTTAGAAAAAATTAAAGAGGCTTAGAGTAGCCTTTTTCGCTGCCTCTGAGACTTCTGGCGGTGTCGAATTAATAAATTCATCATTACTTGACGACATTTTCAAATACAAAACAATACAGCGAAAAGAAAAAGCGCGCGGAATAATTTTTACTTGTTCACAAATTAGCGATGCGCGCGCATCAGCGCTTTTTTTTTTAAAGCAAAGGTACAAAAACAGCCAGTATTACTAATAAAGAATTTTTTTTTTGTTTTTGTTACAGTTAAATGGTTGTAATTTATTTTCAAAATTAATTAAATTAAAGAATTAAATGTTTATTTTTTATATTTTATTTCCAAAAGTTAATTTTATTCATAAAATGTTGACCACTTTTCTGACATGAAAACTCTTTGCTAAGGTTTAAAAAAGTACCGTTCCTTTTAACAGGAGCATCTGATAAACCGTACGCTTTACCTTATTAAAAGAAACTCGTGCGTTTTACATTACAATAACGCACAAGTAGGTAGGTACGTAATGACATACATTACGATATTGAAATTGGTGAAATAAGAGACCCTTTACGAGCAAATGTGTTATAAAAAATTTAAAATGTCCCATGGTAACGAATGTACTACCGGGATAAATAGTATCCTATGTCCTAATCCAGGCCAGGCCGCGTATATAGAAATTCTAATTCAGTACGTCCCCTCAGGCGGAGACGAATACCTAGAGTTACTAGCATTTCCAGGCGTTGAACACACGTAAATGCTAGTATTCAGTAGTATTTACGCGGAATTAGCATTTACTAGCTTATATGTGTATTTAACGCCTGGAAATGACTCCATCGTCTCCGCCTGAGGGGACGTACTGAAGTAGCATTTATATATACGCGGCCAGGCCATGGTCTACCCGTATGCCAAGCTTCATCTAAATTCATTTAACCGTGAAGGCGTGATTGCTTAATTAACATCCAAACTCACAAACATCCAAACAATCACATTTATAATAATAGGATCATGTTTTTTTGATTTTGTCCTTTTACTGCCTCGATCGTTTCTCTAGTGGTCGCAAGAGCTACTGCTAAGCATGGGGTTCTAGGTTCGATCATCAGGTCGGGAAAAGTGTAGTGTTTTTCAATCAGGAATTTCTCAGTAGCAGCCCGGAGTCTGGATTTGTGCCCGGTTGAGGGCAATAATAGGCTCACTTCGTGGAATACTGATGTGATGCTAGGATAAGTTATGTTCTTTTGATCCACCTACTAAGCTACAACTAAAACTGCTAACAGGTTTCGATTTCAGTGCGTGGACATGGATAGGACCGAATTGTCAAGTAGCCGCTGGGAAGCTTTGAAGCACTTGAATGGCTCTGATACGTCCTTAGACGAGATTAATGATAATAATAAAACGTTTAATGGGAATAAATTGGATATGAACGATTCAATGTCTAGAAGACTAGGAGTACAAGGACAGTGTTTTGGAGGTATATGTCAGGTAAGATATTTGTTTTAGGTAGGTAGTTATTTTAGCCTAATATTACCTATTTGGTGAGATGAGTTAGTTGGTGGTGAGAGTGTTATGGCAACGGTGCGAATTAAAAGAAGATTTAGTGACAAAAATTGAAAAGAGTATGCTATGGTATAGTCATTTTGAGAGGATGAATGAAAGGCGACTAATAAAAGGTATTTAAAAGGCAGATATGAGTGATCTTATCGGTGATGCTGTTCTTCAGAAAGGTCAAGTGCGTAGTACTTGCAACCAGCGTGCATGAATGTTCGAACGTAAACGAGGCAAAAGGAGTATGTAAGGATCTTAGCAGGTGGCGTTCTGTAGTTTCTGGCTATGCCCATGGCAAGAAGGCGTAAGTTTATGTATGTATGAATAGTAGTGTGAGCAAGAAGCATGCTCTTGAATGTAAGATATCTCCCGGGCCCCCGACGCCATGGTAGTGGAAGCAAATCGTGGAGTTTTAGTAGGCAGAATTCCGAAATAACCCACCAATCTCCCTAGACGGACGGTATCCTTGAGGATTTTTCTACAACAAAACGAATACGTAGATTTCGGCTTGATCTTTTTACACCATAAACTTCTTTTAAGAATTTGAACATTGCAGAATGACCATGGTGGACCCTTAATTGCTTTTGCAGGCGAGCAAGAAGTAGTTATAGGACTCGCTCTTAATAGCGTTTATGATAAAAAATACGAATGTGAAGGACCTTTCTTGTATCTCAGCACGGCTCGATCCGGAAATCTTATTAAGTGTTTATTAACGGCCGATAAGGAAAAGTAAGTGCAATATTTTTTTTTACCGAGCACAGTATAATTAGCTGCTACGTACCAACCAACAACAACCAACCAGTAACCAGTCTTACCAAGAGTATCGTGTTACCCAGTAACTGGGTTGTGAAGGTCAGATAGGCATTCGCTCCATATAAAGTACTGGTTCATCTGGCTGGTTAGCTGTGTCTGGTAAGACTGGAAGCTGACACCAAACTTTAGTTCTATAAACTAAAACAGATTTCAGGACAAATTAAATCACTTCTTATCCACTAGCGCGACCGGCCCCCCTCGTGACGTCATTAGAATTGGCCTTGAGACTTTGTCGGCGCGCGACGGGACGCCTAGCAACTTATACACGGCTTGTAGACAAAACATTTGTATGAATAGATAGGAAACCAATGACTGCTTCTTAAAGTGGACAAACTAGGCTAGATTACGAATTTTGTTTTAGAACAATAGATGACTTAGTTTTTTTTTTTCAATAAAAAAAAAACTGTTTAGTAAGTCTGGAGATATGGAACATTTTGAAATTTCCTATGCACACATTTTCAGTCAGTTGAGGTAGAATTATTTGTATCAAAAAAATCAACACTAAACTTCCTAGGTTCGAAGTTTAGCGTCAGAAGCGCTCGTTTTTGGCGTTAACTGCTATAGCTTCGAACTCATCTGACTAAAAATGTGTGCATAGGAAATTTTAAAGTGTTCCACATCTCCAGACTTATTAATTTTTCAATGGTGACGCTGCCGGTTAGCTTTAGTAAGTTAGATTCGCCTTAAGGTTAAAACACGTATAAGCACAGGCATTGGCATCACCTCACGTCATCGTCTCGTCGCTAACCAGCTGACTTTTCTTTCTTTCAAGCTCACTTCACCTTACGGTGAGATTTTACACAAAAATCTGCAGACGTCAATCCAACGTAAGCGTCAGCCCACTGTAAGCTCGGTGACCGCTGTTTACTGGCTGACCCCGAGCGGATGCGATGCCGTCACGAGCGAAGCTTGCAAGATTGCGTTGCAGTACCTAAAGAGTTTTATACTTTTTCGCGTTCTCGCCGCGTTTGTCATGTTAGCCCTGCTCGAGTTGACGTGAGGCTGATCCCGTGCAATATGTGTGCATTGTACCTACCTTTTCATGGAACTTAAGGATACCTGGTAAAATTTAGGATTACCTACTTAATTTTAGCCGTAAGGTGATATTTTATGTCCCTTTACAGGCTCAAAAAATGCTACTCATTGAATTATGAGAGAAAAGAATATCATATCGACTGGCCGGCCGAAGAAGTAACTAGTAAAAGCTATCAATATAGGTAAGAGTTTATGGTTTGGTTCAATGTCATCTTTAAAACCTAAGTAACCCATTATTGTACCACCGCCCGAGAAGCGAGTAAAGTGGGCAACTAAATCATGTGCGCGACGGTCTAAGCAAAAAAAAGTAGGTTAGTTTACTTTTTATAGTAGACTCGAGCTGTAGTGTGGTACGACTGTACTATTTTCATTCATTTTTTTTTAGGACCATTTCTCGTAGGACTATTTGCTAAACTGTCGTTTTGACTATAGGCCGTTTTGCTATAGGACCACTTGCTTTTAACACTTTTTGATACGGAGACCGATGACCACTGTTCTCATGTATGTTACAAAGTGAATGAAGGAGACAGATATTATAGAAAACAAAACAACAGTCAGTTATATGAGACTCATCAGGAGTCTTTCTCCTTTGCTCCGCTTTGTTTGTTTTGCTTTTTGTAGTACCTAACATAATCGATTTCCTATTCCAGAGTGGGTCAAAGCACGGTACGGCCGCTGCGCACAGTAAAACTGGTACGGCCGATACCAGTACGGCCACGACCAAGTTTTAATAGTGGACAGGCATATAAACGACCAAATTATAATATGGGACTGCCAAGCACAAAAGTGTCATGGATGTGGTCGTGATAAGAAAACAGTTAACAGTGCCGTACAAAAATTTAAAAGAGAATTCGAAAGTCTTTTGTTTATAATCCACACAGAGCAAGCTATTTATTTATATAGCCTACACCCATGCTATAAATTCTCTATAAAAGTTTCATAGTAACCATGGTAACCATAATAGCATCCAAACGGGTGCTTTAATGTTGTACTGAATTTCATAATGCAACTCGTTTTCAAAAAAAGAACATTGTAATGCACGCGCGTTTCACTACAACAGCGCCGTAATTTAAAAAAAGAACTTATTCGAATTCACGTCGTATGCTATGACGCCGGCCGCCATGTTCGATACGAGTATTAGTATTGCAAAAAACTGTTTCAGAACCTTTTATAGAGGATTGATAACATGGATGCAGATAAAGTCTTGTATGCAACTGTACATAATTAGGTATTAAAACACTCATGTGATACTAATATCCCAATCGGCTTCGCCTCGTGTGATAAACCCACATTCGTGTTTTAACACCCCTTATTATGCGTCAGTTGCATAAATAACTAGTATCCTATTTCTAATAATTTACGTGCCTGCACAATAGGGTTGGTGACCGGAAGCTTCACCGCGAGAGAGCACTGTTTGTCGCTTGTCAAAGTCATCTTGAATACAAAGCGACCAATCGGCGACTAGAAAAAACACACGTAGCGCCATCTCGCGGCAAAGTTTTCAGCAAGGAACTTCATTATCAGCTGAATGAAAGTAACAAACACTTAATTTTACAGTTTTCTTCCCCATTAGAGCGTAAATTCGGCTGTCATAGGCAGTGTCAGAATTGCCACAGGCTGACATTTTTTATGAGTAAACGGTGACGCGCATTGACACGCTTGGTTTGAATGGAAAGTATTAAGTATACCGTCTCCAGCTGCGGCTGCTGAGGGATCTCCATGCTCTGTGACTAATTACTTGCACCCCTCGACTCTGATTGAGTTTCGAAGCATTGCCATTGCAATGTTTAGAATTTATAGAACTACTTATTACGATGATTTTGTTAATATTGTCAATCTAACTATTTTATTTTAAATAATATTTTTAATTAAATGTTTTAAAATGATTGTTTAAAACTTTTATTATTGCCTCTTTAGAAATAACATTGTCTTAACTCCATAGTTATTATGTACAAAAGAAGAATGCCACTTTAGGGTTGGGTGTTCTGATTTTACTGCTCTGTAAGTTCTATAAGGTATATAAACATCTACACTATAGGGCAACATAAATGTTTTCGTGAGTACGTGGGTCCTGTGTTCAACATCAGCCTACAAAATAGGTAATCCACTGCTGGACATAGACCTCTCCTATTGCACGTCGTGTAATACGATCTCATGCTAGTTCCTTCAGTTGCTAGCAGCCACCCTGCTAATATCGTCGCTCCGTAAGTTTTGTGATGTTGGTAACACTTATGGTTTTTACTCTTTATATATTTAGATTATTTTATTTTATACTGTCGTACAGTATAAAATAAAATAATCTAAATACAAATTTAAATTTTAGTATTGAAAAAAACATAATATATTACAAATGTATACCTACATATTTACAAAAAATTGCATTTAAACAAAAGATGTATGCAGCTCATTCAACTGCAAGTTAGCCTATTAACTAATGATAATTAATAAATATCTAAATTATCTTATTCTAGTTTTTAAATCTTTTTACTGGTCAATACCATATTTTTCTATTTAGGCTACAATTATGACGTTGTATTAAGTTAAGTTTAATATTTTGTGAACCATTTCTTATCTATAACCGTATAGACTACAAGAAACAAGTTTATAATTAAATGTTTTTTCGGTTTGAATAATCTATATATTCTAAAGGCTCGTGATGACGCACTTGAACATCTTTGCTGAAAAAAAGGAATTGTACTTATAATCAGGTGAATTGTAGAGCTCAGCAAAAATATATATATTTGGAGTTTTGTGGAACATAATGCACTTATTCGACAAAACTGCAGAGGATCAGGCTAATGTTCATGTTCAAAATAGTACTTACGGTGGTTCATACACTGGAGGTTCATTCACTATCATGGTGTCTGTTTGTTCAACCTCCTGCTCAATTGGTTGCTCAAGTCGCGGCTCAAATTCTTGATCATGAGGTTCCTCAAGTCTCCCATCATGAAGTTTTCTATATAGTTCGTCAAAAGTTTCTTCTTCTGGCGGTGGGGCCGAAACTGAAGAGGGTTCAGTTTCTGCATGAAGTTGTGAAAACATTTGCTCGAATGTTTGTGAGTCGCCTTGTGAAAGATTCAATGCAGGATCGTGCGGCCGGCTACGCAGCCCATTCGGCGGGTAAACTGGTTCGAATAATTGCGCTGGAGCCTGTCCGACTGGCTGCCCTAAAGGCTGCTCGTGATGCGGTGACTGTGCTTGATATTTTTGACTCAAAAGGGGGTTCTCAAAAGGGGGATCCAGCTCCGGCTTAAATAGTTGTGGCATGTATGATTCAACACTTGGTTGATTACGTTGTACGACAGACGGTGACTTAGGTTTTTCCATTTGACGTTTTAATGCGACATCGTCATCTGCCATGATAATATCCAGTGGATTATATGCTTCTGTCGGTTTCATTTCAAATGATTCTGTTTTTGTTTTCTCCCTATAAGAATATTGTGATTGACCTAAAAGATCTACATTTGATTGCGGTGAATTCAGTGATCCTAATTCTGAATTATGAAATGATTCTGCTTGAGGCTTATTGAAGGGATTAGCTGGTGGTTTTTTAAATTTTGAAAATTTAAATTGGTCTGTTAGTCCCTCGTTATATGATTCTGCTTGTGGTTGCTGAAATGACTCTATTTCTGATTGACTAAATAAATGTACTTGCGATGGCAATAATGATTCCAATTGAGGTGGTTTTGTTGGTGGTGGATTATTCATTGGCAGTAGTGGTTGATTTGATTTTGATTCGCCTTTGTTGATTGGTTGTTGAGGGTGATTTTGTGATGCCATATGCGGTTGATTAAACGAATGCATATTTTGTGGTTGATATGGAAACATTGGTTTTTGATTATCTGGTTTGAGAGGTGTTTGATTATTTGATTGTTTTTGGGGTTGAATATACGACTCTGATTCTAGTGGAATTCCTGACTCTATCTGTGGTTGATTGTAATAAGAATCCATTGGTGGTTGATTATAATAAGGATCCAATGGTGGTTGATTATATGATTCCATTTGTGGTTGATTAAAAGAGTCTATTTCTGGTTGATTTTCGGATTCCATTTCTGCTTGATTTTGTGTTTGGTCCACCTGCAGTGGATTCTGCTGCTCATAATAGGGATTTTGGTTTTGGTTCTCTTGTGGGTTCTGACGTGAATTCTCTTGCAGTTTCTCATATGGGTTATCCTGTGAGTTTTCTTTAATATTTTGTTCATTAAAGCTACTTAGATCCTTGGTTGGTCGCACATGAAGAACATCTTCTTCGTTATTTTGTCGTCGAAACGATGGAATTTGTTGGATACTTAGTATGGATGTTGAATTGTTTTTTAAGTCTTCGGGCCATTTAATTTCTATATCGTTGACTTGATATCGTTTATCACCCATTTGGTCATTGCAAGTTTTACGCCTGTGAAATGATTTATATGTTAGCTTTCTTTACTCGCGTCTCGTTTAAATTTTATTATCTAATGGCCTGTTTCATTACTTCCGGATCATTATCAACATTATCATCATTATTATATAGCAGTCCACTGCTGCACAAAAGCCTCTCCAATAGCACATGAGTGTTCTAGTTTAAAATTGCTTTATTGCATAGCAATACTGATTCATTGGCTGAAATATAGGACAACCCTCAGGTCACGTGATGAATCGATCAATCACTTAATAGAAAAATGTATCTGAATAAATCTAACCTTGTATCGGTAGTTTCCAGTAGGCATTTGATTATTTGGGCTGTTGCTGTTGTGCTGACATAAATACGGGGACCCACGCAGTCAAAATTTGGGTTGCAAATGCCGTTCAGCGCCACTCCTAAGATCATCTCTTGGTTGCCGACCCACGAGACGAGAGGACCTCCATGATCATTCTTAAAAATATTGAGGTAATATTAGCTATCATGATGTCTCAATACAAATGCAATAAATAAATAAATAAAATAAATATCCTTGGACATTTCACACAACGCCATCTAGTCCCAAGCTAAGCAACCTAATGCTTGTGTTATGGTAACGAGATGGCTGATAAACTACTTATATACATTTTTTTTTGTAAATACATACATATTATAGATAGAAAAACACCCAGCAATCGTTGTTATACTAATTTAACGCAAAAAATGCCTCACTTCATTGATCTTGCAAAGGCATTTGATACCGTTCCTCTCCTCTGCCTTCTATCTAAAATATGTACGCAAATCCAGCTTTTTACTTCTTATCTCTCAGACCGTAAGCAGATAGTCAAAATCGACGGTTGCCATAACGATGAGCTGCTTATTTTTTATGGAATGCCTCAAGGCTACTTTGTTCCTGGTGTTCATAAAAGACACGTGCAATATGAACCTCAGTTCTGGTAACATTGTCTCTTTTGCCGACGAGACTGAAATTACCTTCTATGATGAATCCTGGGCTAAACTGCAAGCAACTGCTCAAACTGGATTTCATTTAATATATATATATGACTTATCTCTCACTCACTCACGCTGAACACAAATAAAACTAAACTCATAACATTCTCTCTAAACTCCTCTACGCAACCCTCGGCACCCATTACTCTAAAAACTCATACCTGCCAAGCCAATTCGGCCTCTTGCAACTGTACTACAATTTATTTTACTTCGTCACATATTCGTCCGTGTTACTGCTCAAGTTCGGAAACTCATGTAATCTTTTTAGAACACTAAGGATCCATTTCGCGATGTCCTAATAGCCACTACTCACCGAATAAATTAAAAAATGGAACAGAATTTGTATGAATTTATCTGCCAAGTTTGTCGGAACATAATCGTAGGTGGTGAAACAGGCCCTCGGACACATTGCCAATACTTAAGTAATATGCACAATTATATTTATTGTACTACATTTTTTTTTAAATAAATAAAATCATCTTAGACGAAAAAAAAAAATTAAAATCTCCATGCATTTTGATTTGTCTCAATCAGATTGACCAAACTGACTTGATGGACTGAGCTCCAGATTGACAAGTTGGCACAGAAAACCAATATTACGAAATATATGGGCTGATTTTGAATATATCTCGGGCGAATAGATTGTGCATATTGAATGCTAAACCCACTTTTACTTTTATTTACCTGACATGTTTCTATTAATGCTGACTTTCTTGAACTCATCTCGTTACCTTGGTTAATGTTTTTTGTAGCATTGTTTAGGAAAAGACTGTCATTGGTTGACTGCTTTACTGAGATGGGGTCCAATGTAGTTTCATCGCAGTCTTCTCCCAAAAAACCATTCCCAGATGCACAAAGTAGATATTTATTTACGATTTCTTTCAGTCCGTTTTTTGGCACGAGAATGGCACAAAATGTTTTTGCGATTATAGTCGTTGTTGCTTCTTGAAGTAATTTCGGGTTTGATGTCTCTTCTGGTAACTCCTTGGGCTGAGCGATTTAAATAGTATGTGAAATAAAAAAGTCATTAGAAAAATTGCATCTACCTCGCATGATAACAATAGACTCCTACATATACTCATATTATTGTAACCGGATATATGAAATTGATGTATGTAGGTGGATTCGATTTGGAGTAGATAACGAGTTTTGAAAATTTGGTGCCTAATATAGACCCACCCTTTATAGGCATAGTATCTGGGCTCTAAATTGGATTGAGAGACACACACATATAGGTAAAGGATGGTCCTAAGTTATCCTTTCCTAAAAAAGAAATGATAAAGTTTGCTTACGCCTTTGACTTTCTCTCCTCCCCATCCTAACGCTATGGCACGACTGTTCTCCAATTCATTATTTTTGTCATAATTTATCATAACGCTCTCCGGTACGTAAGAACAATGAGTAAGATATGTTTGGTCATTGAAATCGTATGGTTCCTCAACAATCGCTACACCAATATCTACATTCATCCATTCCAGCTCCTTGTTGGTAGATGTTGAGTATTCTGTAAAAAAGACACTTAGACATTTATCTTCACTTACCTAATTGTCATTATTTCAGAATCTGTATTTGTTATGTTCATCGTGTTTTAGAAAAAGTTCAGCTTTGTAGAGCTCTCTCTCTCTGCCACATATACGGGGTGGCGCTTACCATGGATTCAGTACATGATTCTAAACCTTCTGAACCCCTTTTTTTAATAACCGTCGAAAATTTTCAATGCTGTGGGCATTGAAATTTTTCGACGGTTATTAAAAAAAAATTGCTGTTCCATATATTTTCATCGCATAGGTATTGCATTTTTGTAGGAAACAGCAGTTTTTTTTTATCAGTCAGAATCATGTACTGAATCCATGGTAACAGGTTGTGCGTCAATGTCATTGCCACCCTGTCAATCTGTGTCGCAGTCTGTTTATAAAATTCGACGTGCCATTTCAACGCCCGCGTACACGACCATATTGCCAAATAGTTTACCTTTCGGAACAGAAATCTTGACAACTTTTTTCTTCCACGTCTTGGTACACTTATCCTTCTCTATATCTCTAGCGTGGACATACTTCTTATAGCCAGCTATTGCATAAATTCTATTCATCTCGACAAGACACGCCGCAGCTGTCAGTATCTGAGTCGGCGTGACAATGGCACCCGCGCATAGCCATGCGTCGTCATCGGAATTTGAATATGGAGATTTGACAAAGTATACCTGAAAACATTAGGCAGAGGTATATCATCATCATCATTGAGCCTTAAGACGGCTACAGCTGGACATAGGCCTCCCCCAAGTGTCGCCACAACGTCTGGTTCCGCGTTTCACGCAACCAGCGGATTCCAGTCACCTTCACCAGTGGATCGATCCGATTGGCATATGTGTTTGGTAAATTTCGTCAACCCTAATCAGTTGCAATGGCAATACATCTCAGATGAAATACTTACCAGGTATTTCATTCCTAACACACTTTCATTTCCAAGTCCCATTCTTTGTTGACAGAAACACACTGAAAAGAACAATTAAATTTACTATCAGTTCTTACATTATATGAAAGTTTTGAGTACCTATTAATGTGTATTGCGATATATATAAAGAGTAGAAAAAGATCAAAGAAATGTCGGATGAATTGCGTGAAAGATGATATGGCTAGAAACAGGGTGAATAATGAGGTGGGTGTGATGGCTAATGATGGAAGGAGACCTGTTGTACTGTTATAAGAGTAAAAACAGACTTATAACACGACACGCCACGCGACGGCAATATTAGGGGCTCATTGGACACATTTCATCTCGTGAAGCACAGTTTCTCATTTGGCCAATGAACACGCGTGGTGTGGCGTCGGGTGTAACAAGTGTGCTGAGGCCTTAATGAAACGATCGAAAGTTTACATATCTCTCCTTTTAGGCCGATAAAGGTCGAATACTGAAATGATGTAAACTTTCGTTCCGAAACTAATAAAACAAAAGAAGGAATTAAAAAAAAAATTACAAACATTCAGTCTTAATTATTCAAAAAAATAAAGACAGTACTAACACTTCAAAACAGTCATCCAAATCAATATGTAAAAACACTTCAGCATCGTAGCGACATTGACTCATTTGTCCATTATATAAAATTTCAGGGCCAATTTCGAGTGAGCGTTCAGCCGTTGAATTGATTGTTCGTTAAATAAAGACTTGATGGCGCAAACGGAAAAGATTTTATTATTATTATTATTGATTTTTTCACTCAAGTTATATGACTCATACACAATATTTAATTCATTACACACACAACAGACTCATTTAAATTACAGCACAATTCAATACAAAACAAAAAGCCACCGCACTATCTACACTTCATGTACAGGGCGCACATCAAGCTACTACAATCTGTCAAATTTCTTTAATAGATTTTCATCTTTTCGCTATAGCGTTTAGGTTCAAGGTTGATTGGGAAAATTTGACAGTTTCGGGTAGCTTGACCTGCTGGAACTAGTGACCAACGAGTAGATAATGTGCAAATCACTGCAGCGTCTAATATATGGGTAGTCGAGCCTGTCCGTTATCATCATCAGCATACTGTATTTCATAGATAGTTTTTAGGGTTCCGTAGTCAACAAGGAACCCTTATAGTTTTGGCACGTTCATCTGTCTGTACGTCTGTCTGTCTGCGGCTTGGCTCAGAGACTCTTAGTACTAGAAATTTGGCATTTTTGTAATAGTCAAGTGTGCCCCCCCTGCCAGCTAAATAATTGTGTTTGGATATGTAAAAAAATATACGTCAGTAGTATATATAACGAAGTTAAAAGGAAAATTATCACAGCTAAGTAGGCTTTACAAGTTAACGAATAAAAGTCGACCAAGTTACATTTGCAGTTGGAATGTATGGGAGAATATGTTTTTCAACTACAAAGTTAAGTTTGTTCTTGGTATAAATTCATTCCAACTACGGTACCCTTAATTGTGCGTTATTACTTGGCATGTTTTGTTATTTACTTAGCTAGCAAATCACTCAGCTACGGTCAGCTACGGCGTAGCTCGGACATTGCTACGGAGCTACGGCGTAGGTTGCTTGGCGCGTGTGGTCTCGAAACTCCGGTAAGAATATTTATACCATTCCCCTCTAAAAAGCTTATTTTATTCACTGAAAACAGTGAATAAAAAGCACTTTTACTCACTGTTTTGATGTTTGAAAATGGAACACACCAATGTATTCGACCACAGATTTAGAGTACCTAGGCTAGATACGGCATGTTATTAGATAGTATGAAAACCGAACGTGTCATCTTTTTTATACCTACGATAACTTCACCCCAGCCATTTAGTGATGTGCTCAACGTAAACAGAATTGTTTCAATCGCTAAGCGTCACTAAGCTAACAGAATTTTTTTAGTACGAACAGTTGAACATGCAGGGCACGCTTGGTCGTGGCTTGCCGTATCTAGTGTAAGTGTAGTCTTTGTATTCGACCTATATTGATGTGTTCTAAATTCAATTTGATTGGTCGACATTTTCGACAAGGAGTTTAGCATTAGAATAAAAACTGTTTTGTGTTCTTTGCTGTCCTTAGTAAATTGGCGCTATTTTGAATACTGTAAGTTGTACGAACACAAAGTTTAGTGTTACTCTTTAATTTTGTGTTTGTTTAGTGTTGTTCTAATCGATTAAAAATGCATTCTAGTGATGAAGATGTGTTAACACCTGAGTTTATGAAAGAGAGGGCGGCCGATATAGTGGAAAACTTGCTACCCAAAAAATCACGGCTGGTTTACATCAAAGCCAATTTAACTTCCTTTTTCTTCATTATATGTCTATTTTCACTTAAATCTTTCTTTTTCTCGTAGTCATGGTATAAAGTATAGTATGCAACTCTTGAATAAAACGGATTTATATCGAGGGCCATGAATCACTCGCGTCGCTCAGGATTCTAACACTTGAATCACTCGCTACGCTCGTGATTCAATCATCATGAATCACTCCCTACGGTCGTGATTCAATCGTTAGAATCCTTCACTAGCTCGTGATTCATCTATGGCCCTTGCTTTAAATCCGTCCTTTATTCACTAATTGCATAATATACTATTATACCATTCCCCCTCTAAAAAGCTTATTTTATTCACTGAAAACAGTGAGTAAAAAGCACTTTTACTCACTGTTTTGATGTTTGAAAATGGAACACACCAATATATTCGACCACAGATTTAGCTGGCTAGATACGGCATGTTATTGGATAGTATGAAAACCGAACGTTTCATCTTTTTAGGGTTCCGTACCTCAAAAGGAAAAAACGGAACCCTTATAGGATCACTTGTGTGTCTGTCCGTCTGTCACAGCCAATTTGCTCCGAAT